>CM038673.1:714308050-716708050 GCA_021605145.1 Aegilops bicornis | reverse complement strand
GAGCCAATGGCGATTTAGTCTCAAGCTAAACAAAAGGCAAGGGTTCTTCGAATAAGAACCGCTTGATAATCATTTATTGAATCAATGTAATGACTCGACAAAATCGAGAGAAAAAAAGTTGTCTTTTGAGCAAACAAAATTGGAAGGAAGAAAAATTCTTTTTTATTTTTATTTAAGAACTACTTGAATTTTTCAGTCTGGTTGCGAGGTCTTAATAGTGAGTATGAATCACAGTTCCATCTTTTTTTATCCACTCTATCTATTTCGTGTTCCAGATACTAGAACAAATAATATCTGACGAATTAGAATCATCTTGATAGGGATAACAGGCCCTTTCTATGTATTGTATTATCAATAGGATCAATTCTAACAAGTCACACACTCATATTCCAGAGATACCGAAACAAAAAAATTCCGCGGTCGAACTACCATAATATCTAGAAATGTAGATCTTAAACTAGAAAGGCTTTTTGGATGGAAAAACTCCGACTTCCTAGTTTTAGTTAGTAGAAACCTAATTGGTTAAAATTCCGTCCAGTAAAACGGAAGAATTATAAATTTCTAAAATGATAGATAGGAATATAGCGAATAAAGCCATTATGATCCCCATAAAGGAGTAGTCCCCTAACCCGGCGACTTTCCCATATTCAGAATTCAAGGGTTTCAGAAAACTACCTGCACCAGTTAGATTTGGCCTAGGTTTAGAACTATCTTCAACGGTTTGTGTAGCCATAAATTCTATTTAATCATTGGTGTTGACTTTGTATACTATTCCGTTGTAGTTGTAAATACACTATCTTTTCGTAGATCCATTGTAATCTTGAAATTCTATAAAAATGGAAACATCAACTTTAGTTGCCATCTCCATATCTGGTTTATCTAGTGAGGAGGAAGAGCCTGAGATGAAGCTTGGGAGTGAAGGATATCCCAGAACGAGAGGGAGGAGGACATGAAGAATGTATGTACACAAGGAAAAAGAAGAAGCCATTTTTGTGCTCGGCGGAGAACCATGACCTTGAGAGTAAGGGCCTGTTCAGAGTCTCACCACTCCAGAACTCCACTCCCGGAGCGGGGGTGGCTTCAGCTGAAAATAAAGGAGATCCTCGTATTTCTTGGAGCCGGCGGACTACCGAACAGGGCCTAAGTGTGTCGTGTCACCAGAAGAACCTTGTTAGTGACAGAGCCAAAGCTCATAACACCTCCTCAAGTTCATGAGACACACGCAGGGGATAACAGGGATGAAGGTCCACATCATCTGATAACAGGGGCGGCTAAGGACATTGCTATCATTAATGACACACATGAAGATATGTGACGAAAACAACACATGGGCTATGGGCATGCATTCGGCATCAGGTTGCGAGTCGGCAAGCAGGCCCATGGTCGAATTATCGAAGCATCTTTTTGATATACTAGGTGCAAACTGGTGACCCTAAGGATCCCCTCTGATCCTCTTTAGTTCAAACAAATGAACTAGCCTTTTAAAAATAATTTGATTTTGAAAATTCAGACCACTTGATCCGGTTCTAGGATACCATTTGATTAGGGGAAAAAACATATTCTTGCTGACAAACTGGCCGTGTAACTTCCACGAAAGAACAACAAGAACAAATTATTGGACTTAGGAAACCAATTTCTTGTTAGATACTTTCAACAAGAACAGCAACGTTCGTTGGACCAAGCAAACTCATCTTGCTACTGACGAAGCAAGCTATTTCATCTTGCTACTGAGTCGAGCGGGAGTTTCCCGTCAATTTCTCTTCATAATGAGCTACTATAATTAAGCAGCGTGAGGCTGTTCTTAGTAGCAAGTTTACACGTCGAAATCAACAACACTGTCAACATGACTGTGCTCCGTACTCCCAACGGGACCTCCGATCTACTGCTACTTACAGTAAGTAATTCAGTCGCCTTCCTTTTCTGCAACATGCCACTGACAGCTACCTCTCTGTGTAAAAAGTAAAAAACAGACAGCCACTAAAAGTTACAGTGACTAGGTGGTAAGTCAAGTTCCTCCCGTTGACTGGAGTTGACCTAGTCAACCGAGAACCCACTCACATGGATGGACGGATGGATGGATACGAACGCGCCTGACGAACCACTGCACTACTCCTTGCTCCCGTTGACCGCGCTTGACTCGGCGGGCCGGGGCGCCGGCTCGCCGTCGGCGGCGTCCCTGAACTTTGCGTAGATGTCGCTGCGGTAGAACTTGCGGGTGCGCCAGACGAGCAGGAGCGAGACGAGCGCGCCGGCCACGGTGGCGGCGGTGATGATGAGGAAGGCGAGCTTGAAGCACTGCACGCCGACGCAGGTCTTGTCGCCGGCGCCGTCGAGGGTGCCGCCGTGCTGCCTGGCGGCCTCCACGTCGTAGAGGTACCCCGCGACGCGCACGTTGAGCGCGTAGGCGCCGATGGGGCTGGCCACGGAGCCGAAGTTGTAGAGCGTGGAGTAGTACTTGAGGCCGAAGAGCTCGGAGATGATGGCGAACAGCAGCGGCCACTGCGCCCCGAAGCAGAACCCGATGACCACGGAGGCGGCGTAGAGCGACTGCGGCACGCCGAAGGCGATGAGGAGGTGCCCGACGCACGCCAGCAGCAGGACGAGGGTGAGCATGAGCGGGCGCGGGAACTTGTAGCGCGCCAGCACCGCCTCCGACGCGAACCCGGCGGTGACCCGGCCGGCGTAGTTCCAGATGCTGATGAGGGAGATGAAGGTCTTGATGCTCTTGGGCGGGTAGCCCAGGGACTGCCCGATCTGGCCCATGTTGTCGATGGCCGTCAGCGTGCCGCCCACGCCGCAGATGGTCGCCAGGAACAGCACCAGCATGTCCACGCTCACCAGCGCCTGCAGGATCGTGTAGTCCTCCCCCTGCGCCGGCGGGCTGAACATCTCTTTTAGGCACGACGACCCGAAGCAGCTGCTCCTCGAAGACGGCGGCGAAGCCGACGTCACGGCCGACGTCGCGTCCTCTGTTTCTGTCTCTGTTTTGGCGGCCATTTGCAGCTGGGCAGCTGGCTTCTGGACGGTCACCGTGGGGGGCAGGAGGAGGGACTCCTCGAGCTCCCGCTTGATCCTGTACTCCTGCTTGACGACGACGGCGAGGGGGAGGAGGAGGATGAGCATGAGCGCGGTGGCCGACACGACGAGGGCCGGGTGCGAGAGCTCCAGCTGGTTCTGCACCACGATCATGACGAGCAGGTAGGTGGCGAGCGCCATGGAGATGTAGAGGAAGCAGTAGAAGGGGTCGCTGGTGGTGGCGGCCGTCTCCTCTTCGCCGCGGCGACGGACGGGACGGTGCGGCATGATGCGCACCGTGTGGACGAAGACGATGCAGACGGCGGCGGGGAGCCATGCGACCAGCAGCACGAGCGACTTGGCGTCGTCGCCGTAGATGGCGATGTAGAGCTGGGTGAAGATGGCGCCGCTGAGGCCGACGAAGCCCTTGAGCAGGCCCAGCACGGCGCCGCGGCTCTCCGGGAAGTTCTTGACGCAGGTGACGAGCGCGCCGGTGTTGGTGAAGGACTGCGAGTTGGCGCCGACGCAGATGTAGACGCACATGAGCCAGACGGGCGGGCGCGACGTGCGGCCATCGATGGCGAGGTAGATCATGAGGTAGCCGACGAGGTTCATGGCGGCGCCGATGGCGAGCACGACCCAGGGCGGCGTGACCTCGTTGATGAGGCCGGAGAGGACGCCGACGTTGGCGCCCAGGTCCTTGAAGAAGGCGAAGGTGTTGAGGGTCTGCTGGTCGTAGCCCAGCGCCGACTTGAGCACCTTGGAGTAGAGGCCGAAGATGTAGGTGGCCCCCGACGCGGAGAGGATGAGCAGGCAGGCGAACACCATGAACCAGCGCCCCAGCACCACCTGCCGCGCGAACCGCGCCGTCGCCACCTCCCGCACCGCCGCCGCCGTGCACCCGTCGCCGCCGGACGCCGAGGAGGACACCATGGCTGGCTAGCTATAGCAGCGAGAACGGCACGCTCTCTTCGCGCACGCTCTTTGTGTGGGTGCGTGTGCGTGTGCGGGCGCGCGCTGCTTGGCTGGCTTCGGGCGCGTATATAACGGAGCGGAACGGAATGGTGGCTTAGTGAGTAGCGTGTGGACGGCGATCCGATCGATAGCTAATCGTCTCGTTTAATGTGGTTGGTTAGGTTAATCGTGGATTAATTGGGAGAGTGTGACAGTGTACTGTGTGTGACGACGTTGACTTGCAGGTCTCCTGACTGTGCCGCCGAGGATTCTGGAGGAGCACGCGATGCAGGGTGAGCTTCCTTGCCGGCCATGGCGTGCGGGCAGGTGACGTGCCCGCTGACTAGTGCTGATCAGGACAGCCGGGGCCCGCCGGACCAGCTGATCGTCCGGCGGCCGGCGGTCGGCGACCAGAGGTTCTCTTCTGGTAGGCTCTATTGAGCGGCGGATCTAGCCCAATGGGTCAGAGTGGGCCAACAAAAAAAATGTTCATATCAATTTCTTAAAAAAAAATTATGATGTGAAGGTTATTGAGAAATTTCAGTATGCCTTGTATCTCCATATCCTATGTAAGTCAAATTTGATCAAATTTATAAAATATGGTGTTTCTTGCGGGAAATAAAGTATCGGCATTGGCAAAATAATAATTTGTTTTGTAGTTTCTTATAAACTTGGAAAAGTTTGGTGCAATATACGAACTTAAGTGATCAATTTCGGTGGAAGAAAGGATTAACTAGTTAGGAGGCTCCAACTGTTTGGCACAGGTCGATGTGCTCTTCATTCAGGTTCCGTGGCGAGGGCTTCGTCGACGGTCAATCATGGTGAAGTTGGAGTCGTTTGCTCGCAGAGGATGGATGCATGACAAAGATGATGCTTGCTGGTGTTCCTTTTCTTGGTGGCTATGGTGGAGTTCTTTTGTGTGTGCCTTCAACGAAGTTGTGTGGGTAGTCATTAGTCAGGTTCGCCGGTGTGGCCCATAGCTTGTGCGGATGTGTTATTGTGATTTTTGTCAATTAACTGTGCATGGTTTTCGCTCACGTTTTCGTCGGATGCCAAAACGTCTCATATTTAGAAATAAAGGGTGTATTTTTTCTTTTACTAAGACAATGCCCATGGGTTCCACTGGCATATAAATATTCTAGTACGTTACCTTGTGATACACCTGCCCATATTAATGCATGTAAATAAACATTTATCTTTATACCTTGTATTTTTATGAGAAGTTTGGTAAGTATTATACGGTGAAGGCTGGATGAAGGGTGATGGAAAAAAAAGTGAAACATGGAAAAAAAGTGATGGACCCGGGAGCCAAAACGCCGCCCTCAGATATATATATATAGATAGATAGAAAGATGGATAGAGATAGAGATATCAATGAGATAAAGCAAAGCTTTTGCATCCATTTCGGGAAAAAAGAGGGTCCGACAAAATACAACTATACAAGTGTGTCATGTGGGGGATTAGAATGACAACAGAGACTGGCGTTATCAATTTCAAATCTTGATATCTTCTATTCGTAAATAGCTACAACTCACTACCTAATTTTCCTCTCTATGCAACAATGCCACATCACCAAGCCATGAATGTAGTTATAAGTTACCTTTTCTACCAATCACTTCATGCAAAATGTACCGGGCGCCACCTCATGCATGTCTCTTTAGGTAATTATAAGCTATGCAAGACACTCTTATATTTGTTTGCATTAATTTTAGTCTTCTACCACTTATCTATACATATTTTGACAAGGTCTCGCGGCAAAGCGCGAGGCACCGTCTAGTTGATATATAGAATGACAGTCGAGACGGCAGATACATGCTGATCTTCTGTCTGCTTCCTCCAACTGAAGTGGCGATGTCTACTGAGGTATCAGCTGGGTAATCCCACGTTAATCGACCGCTTAACTAATAATTAAGGAATGACACGCAGACTAGTAACCACTATACACAACAAGGACAAATAGCATTAACAAGACTAAACCAAGCAACCACATGAGTGGCACTGTCTCCCTCTCACGGTTCCCTGGATCGTTGGAGCCCGAGCGAGTACTAATTACTCCAAGCTGTAGCTGGGAACGTACAAGAACTCGTGACAAATCTACTGACTAGTGACAGTTAATTAGTACCAGTGCATCTTAATTAAGCCCGGGACGGTAACGGATTTCTCTGTGGTCGCCGCATGGCATGTGTATGCTGTTTGGGGAATAACTCCACGAGGTTCGTTACAAACGGCTACAGTTCAGTAGGTTGCTGCTGATCAGCAGGATCGAAGTATAGGGGGGCTGGGGCATATCCAAAGCTAACCTTCAAATCAGACACCATCCGTCCGTGGATCGGTTGGAAGCCGCCCATCCAACGGTATCCACATATACTTTAGACCGGATGTTAACATACCAGACGAATTACATTAAGCACACTGGGATTAGCAAAGTTCGGATATAATTTACATAAGACAAACAATATTTCGCCCGTTTAAACTAAGCCCGCAACACTCAAAGTATTATAAAAAATAGCACAATTCGTTCATAAATAGCATGCAAATATCTCTAGTACAAAAGTAGTTCAAATTCAATGAGATAACCTGATGTTCAACAACTTTTTTTATTTGACCGATTTCAAATTCAACTGGAATAATCAGTCCGCACATGTCGTCCCACATACGTGCCCCTTGAGGTTCATCCAAGAATGAATGCGCGTGAATGGCCTGCCCTCTCGGTCCTGTAGTGCATCACGACAGAGCGTGCAAGCTATACAACGTGTAGAGAAATATTGAGTGAATGGATGAATTAACCAACATGTAGATCTCCATGGTTGACCCATGCAATGGTCATATTGCCTCCACTAGTTCAACCGCGCCGCAGAACTTCATGACAAAGTTGAAGATAGTGTATCATCGATGCCCTAACAACTTCACATTGCGGTCATCGATGATGTGCATGTAGTAGAGCAAAAAGTACTTTCACGCATGGAACGAACCATGTACGCGTCGCCAAAAGACCAAGCCCTTGTGTTCCAGCCTAAAAAGTCCATAGACACGGTCAACCACGCATCACACAACAACTCATCCTCCTTCACCGAGTACCCCGCCATCTTGCTCGCTCTAGAAAACAACATGAAGTTAAAAAATAAGCTCAATGGCAATTGAACGAACACCTCCTGGGAGTGGCGTGTGCCATGGACGTCGTCGGCAGTGGGGCGAAGGATACCTGGCCATGGAGGGGGCCTGGGTGTACGGCGGCGTAGTCCAAGGACATTGGCGGTGTTGGTGGGGGTTGCGAACGTCCTATGATCTCTGGGCGGCGGCCGGAAAGATACAGTGGCAACGTCAGACAAGGAGGGTACAGATGCAAAGCAAGGGAAAGCAGGAGCGGAGTGGAGGAGAAGTGGACCGGGAGGGAGGGGTGGGGGTTGAGTGGCTGGGGGTGTCGGAGTCCTACGTGACAGCGATCCGGACTCCCGCAAGCCCCCCCCCCCCACCCAGTTTGTTTTCGGTTTGCGGGAAAACGGGCGTCCGGACTACTCTGCTGACCGATAGGGTACCACGTTGGATGACAGAATGGGTCCTAACAGCTCGGTCCGGATGGATGCGGCCAACTTAAAAAAATCAAAAAATTCTGATTTTTTAGTGTGGCATACTTTAATAAATGTTTTTTGTGCATGCAAAAATTCATCATGAAATCACATTGGTGGAAGGTGTGGTAAAAAAATCAATGCTCTGAATATGTTACTTTCAAACGTATTTTGAAGCTCTGATTATATTTTTTTCCACGACTCCACCAATGTGATTTGGTGATGAAATTTTGCATGCACAACAAACATTTCTTAAAGTATGCAACAATTTTTTTTTGATTTTTTCAATTTTTTTAACTTTTCTGTTCACCAGGAGCATTTGAGCCCGGGTATAAAAAGGTACTTACGCGTTTTGACAACACTTTTCTCCTCACGACTTTCTCCTTTTTAGTTGAGATGGTTCACAATTTCGCATTGCTGCCTCTTGCATAAAGGAAGCGTCACATTTTCCTTTTCTCCGCATGCCTCTTTGGTTACAACTTTCCGTCCCTCAATCAAAAAAGGAAACATGATTACAGGTCCTCGGCGACGTGGTAGGAAGAGACCGACGAGGCGGTTACTGATGGAGATGGTTTCATGTGGTGACTATACTGACTCTAATTAGCGAGCACAAAAAGCAGCTATCAGTCTACCACTATGCACAATATAGTTTACCTGGATATTAATGTCACTGAAAGAGCACCCGAGGCAGCACGATGTACATAAATGGTGTTTAGGTTTCGTGTCAAGATGAATAAATGATGTCAAGTATTTTCCACACTCACAAGAAGAAGGCATGAGTAGGATCAAGCCAGCTGGAGGATATACTCGTGCAACTTTTTCATATGTTCTAATCATCCGCGTCACCAAGGAATTCTGTCCATCCACATACAAATTTACCAAAAAATAACAAATATATGTATTTCATGCAGATATTTTCAATTCCTCCTTTTCAAAATAAAACGAAAATAGTTTCATGATCTACTACCTAAAGTCGTCGAGCATATATACGTATAGAAATCGAAATTGCTTTGCATCCGATGAAATTACGTACGATTTTATCTTAGCCCAACAACAAACACAGTTGATGGCTGTTGTACACTGTTGTATGTGAATCATACGACTATAAAAATCTTTCACGTGCAGTCTTAACACTTAACACCGCATGCCAAGGACAGTTGCGCTTCCGCTTTTCCTTCCCTAATACAAGAGGCGGTTTGTATTCCCCCTTCATCCACCGGCACCGGTACTGTGGGTGTTCGTCCTCTTCTTTGGCGTTTTTTCGGTGAGGCGGTGGAGAACGTCGAAGTTGTGGTATGTAGGGGCTTCCAGGGGCATGTTTGAAAAATGGATGATTGAATGTCCTAGTTTAATGAATGAATGATTGAATGCAAGGGCGCCCTGTTATTGAAGCAACAAATCCTACCCTGTTCTTGAAGCAACACAGCCTACTCCATGGAACATCACGAATACTCTACCGTTCGTTTCTCTCAACTACAAGTTGCATGCAACAACCAAGCATTCTAGTTTCTCGCAATGTACTATACTGCAATATTTCTATCCCCGAGGAAATTTAACTCAACTTGTGACCTTGTGTTGTGGACGCACACTCCACAGTAACCTGCGCCATTGCACGTGTGGCTCGCCGCTCGATCGCCAGTAAAAGGCATGCAGTAACCAAGCCGGTATCTCAACGTATCCCATAGGTCAAACACATTGTTAATTAGAGCAGAGTAAACAACTGTGTATTTATGCAACAGATAGTGCTGTCACGGGATTTGCTAATCCTGACAGCTGGCTATACTGTCTAAGTTAATATAATGGAGTATGAGCGCCGGCCGTGTTAGGCTGCTCATAGTGGGAGTAACATAGCAAGTAACATAACACATCCCAAGAAAAATTTGCTTACATGACATGTATTTAATGAGGAGAAAGATGGTTGGAGTAATATAATATGTTACTGTAACATAACACATCCCAAGACAAAATGAGTCTACATCTTAATAAATGATGGTTTGCATGATACTACATACATGTTACTCCCCACTATGAAGGTATTAATATAGACTAATAACATATGTATGTTACTAGTCTAAGTTACTCCCCACTATGACCAGCCTTATGGGATCGAGTTGGAGCAGACCGAGACATGTTTTCTTTTTTGCGGGGTACAACAAAGAAATGTTAATTTTGTAGTAATGGTATATTCCTTTTGTCCTAACGGTCGACGCCAACTCGATCCTACTCGCGTGTGCATGCACGATGCACTTGTGAATAAAGATGTTGGGTCATAGGAAGGAGAAAGTGTTTATTGCTCCCCCCTCTCCCGCTCCTCCCGCTCGCTCTACCACGGCGACGCCACGCCTCCCGCTCGGCATTGCCGCCGCTGCAGATCTAGCCGCGCCGTCCTATCGGCATGCCTCCGAGGCGGCGAAGCTTGCGGTCGGCGGCAGAGGCCGCGCCCCTCCCCCTTCTCCTTCCCCAAACCACCGAGTCCAGGAGGATTTTGCGGATCTGGTGAGACTGATTTCACCGATCCCGCAAACAGTTCTCATGGCGACGGGGGATTGGAGATGGGTGGAGCGGGCGACAAGGATTCGAGATGCGACTGCGGCGTGGATTCTACGAGTTCAGGAATGGAAGGCGGCGGATCAGGCAGTGGTGCGCGCGAGCGATTCGGAATCTCGAGCCGCGGCATCCAGGTACGCAGAGATCTGTCGATTGAGGGCGGAGGGGGAGCAGAGGAGCCTGGCCAAACGAATCTACGACGAGGCCACGGTGGAGGAGAGACAGAGGATGCCTGCCTATCCCCAGTCCTCGTCGGCAGAGTTCGTGAAGTGGGCGAGGTCGGAGGCAAAGGAGGAGGATCCCAGGAGAGCACTGAGATGGGAGTGTTTCTGGGGGTGGTGCCACCAGTGCGCCCGCAGGCGTGGCGCCCCGCCGCCGTGATGTCTCGATGGTCAAGTGGGCGCCCACGCCGCCAGTTTCCAATGCTATGTTCGGGCAGGTGCAGCCGTAAGTGGATGGGAGGGCCTCGCTGCCGTGAGACGGGCCTCGCCATTGTCAGCAGGATGACTTCGCCAAGCAGAAGTCAACGGCAGAACCAAAGTGCTCTCATTGCTAGAAGTGTGATCGAATGGGGTGAGAAGGTGCCACATGGTGTGGTATTGGCCGCTGATGATGGTGGGGTGACTACGAAGGCGCATAAGGATAATACGTCTTCCAGAGAAGAAGGGCTCGGGGCTGATAAATTCCCCAAACCTAGGGTTCGCCGATAGAGGGCCAAGAATCCAAACCTAGTATGGATCAGGAAGGATATGTTGGAAATATGCCCTAGAGGCAATAATAAAAGGATTATTATTATATTTCCTTGTTCGTGATAATTGTCTTTTATTCATGCTATAATTGTATTATACGGAAATCTTAATACACGTGTGAATACATAGACCACAATATGTCCCTAGTGAGCCTCTAGTTGACTAGCTCGTTGATCAATAGATAGTCATGGTTTCCTGACTATGGACATTGGATGTCATTGATAACGGGATCACATCATTAGGAGAATGATGTGATGGACAAGACCCAATCCTAAGCATAGCACAAGATCGTGTAGTTCGTTTTGCTAGAGCTTTTCCAATGTCAAGTAGCTCTTCCTTAGACCATGAGATCGTGTAACTCCCGGATACCGTAAGAGTGCTTTGGGTGTACCAAACGTCACAATGTAACTGGGTGACTATAAAGGTGCACTACAGGTATCTCCGAAAGTGTCTGTTGGGTTGACACGGATCGAGATCGATTTGTCACTCCGTATGACGGAGAGGTATCTCTGGGCCCACTCGGTAATGCATCATCATAATGAGCTCAAAGTGACCAAGTGATTGGTTACGGATCATGCATTACGGTATGAGTAAAGTGACTTGCGGTAACGAGACCGAACGAGGTATTGGGATACCGACGATCGAAGTCTCGCAAGTAACGCATCGATTGACAAAGGGAATTTAATACAGGATTAATTGAATCCTCGACATCGTGGTTCATCCGATGAGATCATTGAGGAGTATGTGGAGCCAACATGGGTATCCAGATCCCGCTGTTGGTTATTGACCCAGAGCCGCCTCTCGGTCATGTCTGCATGTCTCCCGAACCTGTAGGGTCTACACACTTAAGGTTCGGTGACGCTAGGGTTGTATGAATATGAGTATGCAGCAAACCGAATGTTGTTCGGAGTCCCGGATGAGATCCCGGACGTCACGAGGAGTTCCGTAATGGTCCGGAGGTAAAGAATTATATATAGGAAGTGCTATTTCGGCCATCGGGAGAATTTCGGGGGTTACCGGTATTGTACCGGGACCACCGAAAGGGTCCCGGGGTCCACCGGGTGGGGCCACCTATCCGGATGGCCCTGGGCTGAAGTGGGAGGAACCAGCCTCGGTGGGCTGGTGCGCCCACTTGGGCCCCTGCGCCTAGGGTTGGAAACCCTAGGGGTGGGGCGCCCACTCTGCCTTGGGGGCAAGATCCCCCTTGGCCGCCGCCCCTTGGGAGATCAGATCTCCAAGGGCCGGGCGCCCCAAGGGGGCTATATAAAGGGGGAGGAGGAGGCAGCCGCACTTTGCATCTTGGCGCCTCCCTCTCCCCTGCTACACCTCTCCTCCTCCGTCACGTGCTTGGCGAAGCCCTGCCGGAGTGCTGCTTCTCCACCAACACCACGTCGTCGTGCTGCTGCTGGAGCCATCTGTTGGAAATATGCCCTAGAGGCAATAATAAAAGCATTATTATTATATTTCCTTGTTCATGATAATTGTCTTTTATTCATGCTATAATTGTATTATCCGGAAATCGTAATACATGTGTGAATACATAGACCACAATACATCCCTAGTGAGCCTCTAGTTGACTAGCTCGTTGGTCAACAGATAGTCATGGTTTCCTGACTATGGACATCGATGTCGTTGACAACGGGATCACGCCATTAGGAGAATGATGTGATGGACAAGACCCAATCCTAAGCGTAGCACAAGATCGTGTAGTTCGCTTTGCTAGAGCTTTTCCAATGTCAAGTATCTCTTCCTTAGACCATGAGATCGTGTAACTCCCGGATACCGTAGGAGTGCTTTGGGTGTACCAAACGTCACAATGTAACCGGGTGACTATAAAGGTGCACTATGTATCTCCGAAAGTGTCTGCTGGGTTGACACGGATCGAGACTGGATTTGTCACTCCGTATGACGGAGAGGTATCTCCGCCCACTCGGTAATGCATCATCATAATGAGCTCAAAGTGACCAAGTGTTTGGTCACGGGATCATGCATTACGGCACGAGTAAAGTGACTTGCGATAACGAGACTGAACGAGGTATTGGGATACCGACGATCGAAGTCTCGGGCATGGAACGTACCGATTGACAAAGGGAATAGAATACGGGGTTGAGTGAATCCTCGACATCGTGGTTCATCCGATGACATCATCGAGGAACATGTGGGAGCCAACATGGGTATCCAGATCCCGCTGTTGGTTATTGACCTGAGATCGTCTCGGTCATGTCTGCATGTCTCCCGAACCCGTAGGGTCTACACACTTAAGGTTCGGTGACGCTAGGGTTATTAGGAAGACTTGTATGTGATTACCGAATGTTGTTCGGAGTCCCGGATGAGATCCCGGACGTCACGAGGAGTTCCGGAATGGTCCGGAGGTAAAGATTTATATATGGAAAGTTGTCAAACGGACACCGGAAAAGTTTCGGGGCATATCGGTATTGTACCGGGGTCACCGGAAGGGTTCCGGGTCCACTGAGGGGCCACCTCCGGGGGCCACTTGGCTGCGTGGAAAGGGGCCAGCCCCTGGTGGCTGGGCGCACCCTCCCTTGGGCCCTTGCGCCTTGGGTTGAGGGGGAACCCCAGAGGGGGCGCCTTGCTTGGGGGCAAGCCCTCCCTTGGTTGCGCCCCCTCTAGATGCCATCTAGAGGGGCCGCCCTCTCCCTTCCCCTATAAATAGAGGGGTGAGGGAGGGCTGCATACACAACTTGAAGGCGCAGCCTCCCTCCCCAACACCTCTCCTCCTCCGTACGTGCTTGGCGACGCCCTGTCGGAGTACTGCTGCACCAACATCACCACGCCGTCGTGCTGCCGTTGGAGCAATCTTCCTCAACCTCTCCTTCCCCCCTGCTGGATCAAGACGGAGGAGACGTCGTCCGTACCATATGTGTGTTGAACGCGGAGGTGCTGTCCGTTCAGCACTTGGTCATCGGTGATCCGAATCACGGCGAGTACGACTCCATCAACACCATCCCCTTGAACGCTTCCGCAATCGATCTACAAGTGGTATGTAGATGCAAACTCACTCCCTTGACTCGTTGCTTAGATGAACTCATAGATGGATCTTGGTGAAACGGTAGGAAAAATTTTGATTTTCTGCAACGTTCCCCAACAAAGGGCATCATGAGCTAGGTCTATGCGTAGTTCTCTATTGCACGAGTAGAACACAATTTTGTTGTGGGCGAGATCTTGTCAACTTGCTTGCCGCTACTAGTCTTATCTTGCTTCAGCGGTATTGTGGGATGAAGCGGCCCGGACCATCCTTACACGCATACTTACGTGAGACCGGTTCCACCGACTAACATGCACTAGTTGCATAAGGTGGTCAAGGGTGTCTGTCTCTCCCACTTTAGTTGGAGCGGATTCGATGAAAAGGGTCCTTATGAAGGGTAAATAGAAGTTGACAAAATCACGTTGTGGTTATTCGTAGGTAAGAAAACGGTCTTGCTAGAACCCAATTGCAGCCACGTAAAGGATGCAACAACAATTAGAGGACGTCTAACTTGTTTTTGCAGCAATTGTCATGTGATGTGATATGGCCGTAAGTTGTGATGAATGATGAATGACATATTGTGATGTATGAGATCATGTTCTTGTAATAGGAATCACGACTTGCATGTCGATGAGTATGACAACCGCAGGAGCCATATGAGTTGTCTTTATTTTGTATGACCTGCGTGTCATTGAAGAACGCCATGTAAATTATCAGCACTTTATTGCTAAACGCGTTAGCCATAGAAGTAGAAGTAGTCGCTGGCGTGACAACTTCATGAAGACACGATGATGGAGATCATGATGATGGAGATCATGGTGTCATGTCGGTGACAAGATGATCATGGAGCCCCGAAGATGGAGATCAATGGAGCTTTATGATATTGGCCATATCATGTCACTACTATATATAATTGCATGTGATGTTTATTATGTTTATGCATCTTGTTTACTTAGAACGACGGTAGTAAATAAGATGATCCCTTACAACAATATCAAGAAGTGTTCTCCCCTAACTGCGGCACCGCTGCTAAAGTTCGTCAGCTTCTAAGCACCACGTGATGATCGGGTGTGATGGATTCTTACGTTCACATACAACGAGTGTAAGACAGATTTACACACGCAAAACACTTAGGGTTAACTTGACGAGCCTAGCATGTACAGACATGGCCTCGGAACACGGAGACCGAAAGGTCGAACACGAGTCGTATGGAAGATAAGATCAACATGAGAATGTTCACCGACGATGACTAGTCCGTCTCACGTGATGATCGGACACGGCCTAGTCGACTCGGATCGTGTAACACTTAGATGACTAGAGGGATGTTTGATCTGAGTGGGAGTTCATTAAAATAATTTGATTAGATGAACTTAATTATCATGAACTTAGTCTAAAACTTTTGCATAATATGTCTTGTAGATCAAATGGCCAACGCTCATGTCAACTTGAACTTCAACGCTGCTCCTAGAGAAAACCAAGTCGAAAGATGATGGCAGCAACTATACGGACTGGGTCCTAACCCGAGGATCATCCTCATAGCTGCCAGGAAACAATATGTCCTAGAAGGACCGCTAGGTGACGACTGGTCTCGAGAACCAAGACATTATGAATGCTTGGCAATCTCGCGGCTGATGATTACTCCCTCGCTCAGTGCGGCATGCTTTACAGCTTAGAACCGGGCTCCAAAAGCGCTTTTGAGCATCACGGAGCATATGAGATGTTCGAGGAGCTGAAACTAGTTTTCCATGCTCACGCCCGGGTCGAGAGATATGACATCTCTGACAAGTTCTATAGTTGTAAGATGGAGGAAAATAGTTCTGTCAGTGAGCACATACTCAAGATGTCCGGTTGCACAAACCGTATGACCCAACTGAATATTAACCTCCCTGATGAGGCGGTCATTGACAGAATCCTTCAGTCGCTCCCACCAAGCTACAAGAGCTTTGTGATGAACTACAATATGCAGGGGATGGTGAAGACCATTCCTGAAGTATTTTCAATGTCAAGTCAGCAGAGGTTGAGATCAAGAAAGAACAACAAGTGTTGATGGTCAATAAGACCACTAAGTTCAAGAAGGGCAAGGGCAAGAAGAACTTCAAGAAAGACGGCAAGGATATTGCCGCTACCAAAGAAGCCGCCTCCGGAAGAAGTCAAAGAATGGACCCAAGCCCGAGACCGAGTGCTTTTATTGCAAGGGAAGGGTCATCGAAGCGGAACTGCCCCAAATACTTAGCGGATAAGAAGGCCGGCAACACCAAAGGTATATTTGATATACATGTAATTGATGTGTACCTTACCAAGACTCGTAGTAACTCCCGGTATTTGATACCGTGCCGTTGCTCATATTTGTAACTCACAATGCAGGAGCTGCGGAATAAGCGGAGGCTGGCGAAGGGCGAGGTGACGATGCGCGTCGGGAATGGTTCCAGAGTCGATGTGATCGCCACGGCACGCTACCTCTTCATTTACCTACGGGATTAGTTTTGAACCTTAATAATTGTTATTTGGTGCCAAGTTTGAGCATGAACATTGTATCCGGATCTCGTTTAATGCGAGATGGCTACTCATTTAAATCCGAGAATAATGGTTGTTCTATTTATATGAGAGACATGTTTTATGGTCATGCTCCGATGGTCAATGGTTTATTCTTAATGAATCTCGAGCGTAATGTTACACATATTCATAGCGTGAATACCAAAAGATGTAAAGTTGATAACGATAGTCCCACATACTTGTGGCACTGCCGCCTTGGTCACATTGGTGTCAAGCGCATGAAGAAGCTCCATGCAGATGGACTTTTGGAGTCTCTAGATTATGAATCATTTGACACATGCGAACCATGCCTCATGGGCAAGATGACCAAGACTCCGTTCTCCGGAACAATGGAGCGAGCAACCAACTTGTTGGAAATCATACATACCAATGTGTGCGGTCCAATGAGTGTTGAAGCTCGCGGAGGATATCGTTATGTTCTCACTCTCACAGATGACTTGAGTAGATATGGGTATGTCTACTTGATGAAACACAAGTCTGAGACCTTTGAAAAGTTCAAGGAATTTCAGAATGAGGTAGAGAATCAACGTGACCGAAAAATAAAGTTCTTACGATCAGATCATGGAGGAGAATATTTAAGTCACGAATTTGGTACACACTTAAGAAAATGTGGAATCGTTTCACAACTCACGCCGCCTGGAACACCTCAGCGTAATGGTGTGTCCGAACGTCGTAATCGCACTCTATTGGATATGGTGCGATCTATGATGTCTCTTACCGATTTACCGCTATCATTTTGGGGATACGCCTAGAGACAGCTACATTCACTTTAAATAGGGCACCGCCTAAATCCGTTGAGACGACACCGTATGAATTATGGTTTGGGAAGAAACCTAAGTCGTCGTTTCTAAAAGTTTGGGGATGCGATGCTTATGTCAAGAAACTTCAACCCGAAAAGCTCGAACCCAAGTCGGAAAATGCGTCTTCATAGGATACCCTAAGGAAACCATTGGGTATACCTTCTACCTTAGATCCGAGGGCAAGATCTTTGTTGCCAAGAACGGATCCTTTCGAAAAGAGTTTCTCTCGAAAGGAGTAAGTGGGAGGAAAGTAGAACTTCGATGAAGTACTACCTCTTGAACCGGAAAGTAGTGCAGCTCAGAAAATGTTCCCGTGGTGCCTACACTAATTGGAGAGGAAATTAATGATGATGATCAAGGTACTTGGATCAAGTTGCTCTTTGAACTTCAGAGTCCACTAGGACACGCCCGCACTGCAGTGGTACGGCAACCCTGTCCTGGAAATAATGTTGTTAGACAACGGTGAACCTTCGAACTATGAAGAAGCGATGGCGGGCTCAGATTCCAACAAATGGCTAGAAGCCATGAAATCCGAGATAGAATCCATGTATGAAAACAAAGTATGGACTTTGACTGACTTGCCCGATGATCGGCAAGCGATAGAAAACAAATGGATCTTTAAGAAGAAGACGGACGCGGATGGTAATGTCACCATCTATAAAGCTCGACTTGTCGCTAAGGGTTATCGGCAAGTTCAAGGGATTGACTACGATGAGACTTTCTCTCCCGTAGCGAAGCTTAAGTCCGTCCGAATCATGTTAGCAATTGCCGCATACTATGATTATGAGATATGGCAGATGGACGCCAAAACGGCATTCCTTAACGGGCATCTTAAGGAAGAGCTGTATATGATGCAGCCGGAAGGTTTTGTCGATCCTAAGAATGCTAACAAAGTATGCAAGCTCCAGCGATCCATTTATGGGCTGGTGCAAGCATCTCGAGTTGGAACATTCACTTTGATGAGATGATCAAAGCGTTTGGGTTTATGCGCACTTATGGAGAAGCCTGCGTTTACAAGAAAGTGAGTGGGAGCTCAGAGCATTTCTCATATTATATGTAGATGAGATACTTTTGATGGGAAATGATATAGAATTCTTGGACAACATTAAGGCCTACTTGAATAAGTGTTTTTCAATGAAGGACCTTGGAGAAGCTGCTTATATATTAGGCATCAAGATCTATAGAGATAGATCAAGACGCCTCATAGGTCTTTCACAAAGCACATACCTTGATAAGATTTTGAAGAAGTTCAAAATGGATCAGTCCAAGAAAGGGTTCTTGCACTCTTTGCAAGGTGTGAGATTGAGCTCAGCTCAATGCCCCACCACGGCAAAAGATAAAGAAGAGATGAGCGCCATCCCCTATGCCTCAGCCATAGGATCTATTATGTATGCCATGCTGTGTACTGCACTGATGTAAACCTTGCCGTAAGTTTGGTAGGAAGGTACCAAAGTAATCCCGCAAGGAACACCGGACAGCGGTCAAGAATATCCTGAAGTACCGAAAAGGACAAATGACATGTTTCTCGTTTATGGAGGTGACGAAGAGCTCGTCAGAAGGGTTACGCCGACGCTAGCTTCGACACGCATCTGGATGACTCTAAGTCACAAACCGGATACGTGTATATGTTGAATGGTGGAGCAGAAGCTGGTGCAAGCAAAGCATCGTGGCGGGATCTACATGTGAAGCGGAGTACATGGCAGCCTCGGAGGCAGCGCATGAAGCAATTTGGGTGAAGGAGTTCATCACCGACCTAGGAGTCATACCCAATGCGTCGGGGCCGATCAAACTCTTCCGTGATAACACCGGAGCTATTGCACTTGCCAAGGAGCCTGTGTTTCACAAGAAGACCAGCACATCAAGCGCCGCTTCAACTCCATCCGTGAAAATGTTCAAGATGGAGACATAGAAATTTGTAAAGTGCATACGGATCTGAATGTCACAGATCCGCTGACTAAACCTCTTCCATGGGCAAAACATGATCAACACCGTAACTCTATGGGTGTTCGATTCATCACAATGTAACTAGATTATTGACTCTATGCAAGTGGGAGACTGTTGGAAATATGCCCTAGAGGCAATAATAAAAGCATTATTATTATATTTCCTTGTTCATGATAATTGTCTTTTATTCATGCTATAATTGTATTATCCGGAAATCGTAATACATGTGTGAATACATAGACCACAATACGTCCCTAGTGAGCCTCTAGTTGACTAGCTCGTTGGTCAACAGATAGTCATGGTTTCGACTATGGACATCGATGTCGTTGACAACGGGATCACGTCATTAGGAGAATGACGTGATGGACAAGACCCAATCCTAAGCGTAGCACAAGATCGTGTAGTTCGTTTTGCTAGAGCTTTTCCAATGTCAAGTATCTCTTCCTTAGACCATGAGATCGTGTAACTCCCGGATACCGTAGGAGTGCTTTAGGTGTACCAAACGTCACAACATAACTGGGTGACTATAAAGGTGCACTACAGGTATCTCCAAAAGTGTCTGTTGGGTTGACACGGATCGAGACTGGGATTTGTCACTCCGTATGACGGAGAGGTATCTCTGGGCCCACTCGGTAATGCATCATCATAATGAGCTCAAAGTGACCAAGTGTTTGGTCAAGGGATCATGCATTACGGTACGAGTAAAGTGACTTGCCGGTAACGAGACTGAACGAGGTATTGGGATACCGACGATCGAGTCTCGGGCATGTAACGTACCGATTGACAAAGGGAATAGAATACGGGGTTGAGTGAATCCTCGACATCGTGGTTCATCTGATGACATCATCGAGGAGCATGTGGGAGACAACATGGGTATCCAGATCCCACTGTTGGTTATTGACCTGAGATCGTCTCGGTCATTATGTTCAAGATGTCTCCCGAACCCGTAGGGTCTACACACTTAAGGTTCGGTGACGCTAGGGTTATTAGGAAGACTTGTATGTGATTACCGAATGTTGTTCGGAGTCCGGATGAGATCCCGGACGTCACGAGGAGTTCCGGAATGGTCCGGAGGTAAAGATTTATATATGGGAAGTTGTCAAAGCGGACACCGGAAAGTTTCGGGCATATCGGTATTGTACTGGGTCACTGGAAGGGTTCCGGGTCCACTGAGGGGCCATTCTCCGGGGGCCACTGGGCTGCGTGGAAAGGGCCAGCCTGGTGGGCTGGGCGCACCTCCCTTGGGCCCTTGCGCCTAGGGTTGAGGGGAACCCTAGAGGGCGCCCCCTTGCTTGGGGGCAAGCCCCTCCTCGCCGCCCCCCCACTCGATGCCATCCAGAGGGGCCGCCCCCCTTGTCCCTTCCCCCTATACATAGCGGGGTGAGGGGAGGGCTGCAACACACTGGAAGGCGCAGCCCCTCCCTCCCAACACCTCTCCTCCTCCGCACGTGCTTGGCGAAGCCTGCCGAGATCTTGCTGCACCAACATCACCACGCCGTCGTGCTGCCGCTGGAGCAATCTTCCTCAACCTCTCCTTCCCCTTGCTGGATCAAGACGGAGGAGACGTCCGTCTGCATCTGCACGTGTGTTGAACGCGGAGGTGCTGTCCGCTCAGCACTTGGTCATCGGTGATCCGAATCACGGCGAAGTACGACTCCATCATCACCATCCCTTGAACGCTTCCGCAATCGATCTACAAGTGGTATGTAGATGCAAACTCACTCCCTTGACTCGTTGCTTAGATGAACTCATAGATGGATCTTGGTGAAACGGTAGGAAAAATTTTGATTTTCTGCAACGTTCCCCAACACCATCTTCCTCAACCTCTCCTTCCCCCTTGCTGGATCAAGAAGGAGGAGACGTCATCCGCTCCGTACGTGTGTTGAACGCGGAGGTGCCGTCTGTTCGGCACTCGGTCATCGGTGATTTGGATCGCGGCGAGTACGACTCCATCATCCACGTTCTAGTGAACGCTTCTGCACGCAATCTACAAGTGGTATGTAGATGCAATCTCTCTCCCATGACTCGTCATTAGATGAACTCATAGATGGATCTTGGTGAAACCGTAGGAAAAATTTTAATTTTCTGCAACGCTCCCCAACAAAGTGGCATCATGAGCTAGGTCTATGCGTAGTTCTCTATTGCACGAGTAGAACACAATTTTGTTGTGGGCGTAGATCTTGTCAACTTGCTCGCCGCTACTAGTCTTTTCTTGCTTCAGCGGTATTGTGGGATGAAGCGGCCCGGACTGACCTTACATGTACGCTTACGTGAGACAGGTTCCACCGACTGACATGCACTAGTTGCATAAGGTGGCTAGCGGGTGTCTGTCTCTCCTACTTTAGTTGGAGCGGATTAGATGAAAAGGGTCCTTATAAAGGATAAATAGAAGTTACCAAAATCACGTTGTGGTTATTCGTAGGTAAGAATACGTTCTTGCTAGAACCCACTTGCAGCCACGTAAAAGATGCAACAACAATTAGAGGACGTCTAACTTGTTTTTGTAGCAATTGTCATGTGATGTGATATGGCCAGAAGTTGTGATGAATGATGAATTGTGATGTATGAGATCATGTTCTTGTAATAGGAATCACAACTTGCATGTCGATGAGTATAAGAACCGGCAGGAGCCATAGGAGTTGTCTTAATTATTGTATGACCTGCGAGTCATTGATTCAACGCCATGTAAATTACTTTACTTTATTGCTAAACGTGTTAGCCATAGTAGTAGAAGTAATAGTTGGCGAGCAACTTCATGGAGACACGATGATGGAGATCATGGTGTCATGCGGTGACAAGATGATCATGGAGCCCCGAAGATGAAGATCAAAGGAGCTATATGATATTGGCCATATCATGTCACTACTTTATATAATTGCATGTGATGTTTATTATGTTTTAATGCATCTTGTTTACTTAGAACGACGATAGTAAATAAGATGATCCCTTATAATAATTTCAAGAAAGTGTTCCCCCTAACTGCACCGTTGCTAAAGTTAAATGCTTTGAAGCACCACATGATGATCGGGTGTGATAGACCCTTCCGTTCACATACAACGGGTGTAAGACAATTTTACACATGCATAAACACTTAGGGTTAACTTGACGAGCCTAGCATGTACAGACATGGCCTCGGAACACAAGAGACCGAAAGGTCGAACATGAGTCGTATGGAAGATACGATCAACATGGAGATGTTCACCGACGATGACAAGTCCGTCTCACGTGATGATCAGACACGGCCTAGTCGACTCGGATCATGTAACACTTAGATGACTAGAGGGATGTCAAATCTGAGTGGGAGTTCATTAAATAATTTGATTAGATGAACTTAATTATCATGAACATTAGTCTAAAATCTTTGCAAAATGTCTTGTAGATCAAATGGACAATGCTCATGTCACCATGAACTTCAACGCTGCTCCTAGAGAAAACCAAGCTGAAAGACGATGGCAGCAACTATTCGGATCGGGTCCTAACCTAAGGATCATCCTCATAGCAGCCAAGAAACAATATGTCCTAGAAGCACCGCTAGGTGATGCACCCATCCCAGAGAACCAAGACATTATGAATGCTTGGCAGTCTCGTGCTGATGATTACTCCCTCGTTCAGTGCGGCATGCTTTAGAGCTTAGAACCGGGGCTCCAAAAGCGTTTTGAGCAACACGGAGCATATGAGATGTTCGAGGAGCTGAAAATGGTTTTCCAAGCTCATGCCCGGGTCGAGAGATATGAAGTCTCCGACAAGTTCTATAGTTGTAAGATGGAGGAAAACAGTTCTGTCAGTGAGCACATACTCAAAATGTCTGGGTTGCACAACCGCCTGTCCCAGCTGGACATTAACCTCCCGGACGAGGCAGTCATTGACAGAATCCTTCAGTCGCTCCCACCAAGCTACAAGAGCTTTGTGATGAACTACAATATGCAGGGGATGGTGAAGACCATTCCTGAAGTATTCTCAATGTTGAAGTCAGCAGAGGTTGAAATCAAGAAAGAACATCAAGTGTTGATGGTCAATAAAACCACTAAGTTCAAAAAGGCCAAGGGTAAGAAGAACTTCAAGAAGGACGGCAAAGATGTTGCCGCACCCGGTAAGCAAGTTGCCGGGAAGAAGTCATAGAATGGACCCAAGCCTGAGACAGAGTGCTTTTATTGCAAAGGGAAGGGCCACCGAAGCGGAACTGCCCCAAATACTTAGCGGACAAGAAGGCCGGCAACACTAAAGGTATATTTGATATACATGTAATTGATGTGTACCTTACCAGTACTCGTAGTAACTCCTGGGTATTTGATACCGGTGCCGTTGCTCATATTTGTAACTCACAGCAGGAGCTGCGAAATAAACGGAGACTGGCGAAGGGCGAGGTGACGATGCGCGTCGGGAATGGTTCCAAGGTTGATGTGATCGCCGTCGGCACGCCACCTCTACATTTACCTCCGGGATTAGTTTTGAACCTAATTGTTATTTAGTGCCAAGTTTGAGCATGAACATTGTATTAGGATCTCGTCTAATGCGAGATGGCTACTCATTTAAATCCGAGAATAATGGTTGTTCTATTTATATGAGAGATATGTTTTATGGTAATGCTCCGATGGTCAATGGTTTATTCTTAATGAATCTCGAGCGTAGTATTACACATATTCATAGTGTGAATACCAAAAGATGTAAAGTTGATAACGATAGTCCCACATACTTGTGGCGCTGCCGCCTTTGGTCACATTGGTGTCAAGCGCATGAAGAAGCTCCATTCTCGATGGACTTTTAGAGTCTCTCGATTATGAATCATTTGACACATGCGAACCATGCCTCATGGGCAAATGACCAAGACTCCGCTTCTCCGGAACAATGGAGCGAGCAACCAACTTATCGGAAATCATACATACCGATGTGTGCGGTCCAATGAGCGTTGAGGCTCATGGAGGATATCGTTATGTTCTCACTCTCATGCATTTACTTAAGTAGATATGGGTATGTCTACTTGATGAAACACAAGTCTGAGACCTTTGAAAAGTTCAAGGAATTTCAGAATGAGGTAGAAAATCAACGTGACCGAAAAATAAAGTTCTTACGATCAGATCGTGAAGGAGAATATTTAAGTCACGAATTTGGTACACACTTAAGGAAATGTGGAATCGTTTCACAACTCACGCTACCGAACACCTCAACAGTAATAACAGTGTGTCCGAACGTCAGAATCGCACTCTATTGGATATGGTGCGATCTATGATGTCTCTTACCGATTTACCGCTATCATTTTGGGGATACGCACTAGAGACAGCTACATTCACTTTAAATAGGGCACCGTCTAAATCCGTTGAGACGACACCGTATGAATTATGGTTTGGAAAGAAACCTAAGCTGTCGTTTCTAAAAGTTTGGGGATGCGATGCTTATGTCAAGAAACTTCAACCTGAAAAGCTCGAATCCAAGTCGGAAAAATGCGTCTTCATAGGATACCCTAAGGAAACCATTGGGTATACCTTCTACCTTAGATCCGAAGGCAAGATCTTTGTTACCAAGAATGGATCCTTTCTGGAAAAAGAGTTTCTCTAGAAAGGAGTAAGTGGGAGGAAAGTAGAACTCGATGAAGTACTGCCTCTTGAACCGGAAAGTAGTGCAGCTCAGGAAAATGTTCCTGTGGTGCCTACACCTACTGGAGAGGAAATTAACGATGATGATCAAAGTACTTGGATCAAGTTGCTACCGAACTCAGTGGGTCCACAAGGACACGTTCCACACCAGAGTGGTATGGCAACCCTGTCTTGGAAATCATGTTGTTAGACATCGGTGAACCTTCGAACTATGAAGAAGCGATGGCGGGCCCGGATTCCAACAAATGGCTTGAAGCCATGCAATCCGAGATAGGATCCATGTATGAAAACAAAGTATGGACTTTGACTGACTTGCCCGATGATCGGCGACGATAGAAAACAAATGGATCTTTAAGAAGAAGACAAAGCGGATGGTAATGTCACCATCTATAAAGCTCGACTTGTCGCTAAGGGTTATCGGCAAGTTCAAGGGATTGACTACGATGAGACTTTCTCTCCCGTAGCAAAGCTTAAGTCCGTCAGAATCATGTTAGCAATTGCCGCATACTATGATTATGAGATATGGCATATGGACGTCAAAACGGCATTCCTTAACGGTTATCTTAAGGAAGAGCTTTATATGATGCAGCCGGAAGGTTTTGTCGACCCTAAGAATGCTAACAAGGTATGCAAGCTCCAAAGGATCCATTTATGGGCTGGTGCAAGCATCTCGAGTTGGAACATTCACTTTGATGAGATGATCAAAGCGTTTGGGTTTATGCGCACTTATGGAGAAGCCTCGTGTTACAAGAAAGTGAGTGGGAGCTCAGAGCATTTCTCATATTATATGTAGATGACATACTTTTGATGGGAAATGATATAGAACTCTTGGACAGCATTAAGGCCTACTTGAATAAAAGTTTTTCAATGAAGGACCTTGGAGAAGCTGCTTACATATTAGGCATCAAGATCTATAGGGATAGATCGAGACGCCTCATAGGTCTTTCACAAAGCACATACCTTGATAAGATTTTGCAGAAATTCAAAATGGATCAGTCCATGAAACGGTTCTTGCTCAGACAAAGAAGGTGTGAGATTGAGCTTGGCTCAATGCCCGACCACGGCAAAAGATAAAGAAGAGATGAGCGTCATCCCCTATGCCTCGACCATAGGATCTATTATATATGCCATGCTGTGTACCAGACCTGATGTAAACCTTGCCGTAAGTTTGGTAGGAAGGTACCAAAGTAATCCCGGGAAGGAACACTAGACAGCGGTCAAGAATATCCTGAAGTACCTGAAAAGGACAAAGGACATGTTTCGTTTATGGAGGTGACGAAGAGCTCGTCAGAAGGGTTACGCCGACGCTTAGCTTCGACACGCATCTGAATGACTCTAAGTCACAAACCGGATACGTGTATATGTTGAATGGTGGAGCAGTAAGCTGGTGCAGCTGCAAGCAGAGCGTCGTGGCGGGATCTACGTGTGAAGCGGAGTACATGGCAGCCTCGGAGGCTGCACATGAAGCAATTTGGGTGAAGGAGTTCATCGCCGACCTAGGAGTTATACCCAATGCGTCGGGGCCAATCAAACTCTTCTCGTGACAACATCGAGCTATTGCACTTGCCAAGGAGCCCAGGTTTCACAAGAAGACCAGGCACATCAAGCGTCAGCTTCAACTCCATCCATGAAAATGTTCAAGATGGAGACATAGAAATTTGCAAAGTGCATACGGATCTGAATGTCGCAGATCCGCTGACTAAACCTCTTCCATGAAAGCAAAACATGATCAACACCGTAACTCTATGGGTGTTCGGTTCATCGTAATGTAACTAGATTATTGACTCTAGTGCAAGTGGGAGACTGTTGGAAATATGCCCTAGAGGCAATAATAAAAGGATTATTATTATATTTCCTTGTTCGTGATAATTGTCTTTTATTCATGCTATAATTGTATTATCCGGAAATCGTAATACACGTGTGAATACATAGACCACAATATGTCCCTAGTGAGCCTCTAGTTGACTAGCTCGTTGATCAATAGATAGTCATGGTTTCCTGACTATGGACATTGGATGTCATTGATAACGGGATCACATCATTAGGAGAATGATGTGATGGACAAGACCCAATCCTAAGCATAGCACAAGATCGTAGTTCGTTTTGCTAGAGCTTTTCCAATGTCAAGTATCTCTTCCTCAGACCATGAGATCGTGTAACTCCCGGATACCGTAAGAGTGCTTTGGGTGTACCAAACGTCACAACGTAACTGGGTGACTATAAAGGTGCACTACAGGTATCTCCGAAAGTGTGTGTTGGGTTGACACGGATCGAGACTGGGATTTGTCACTCTGTATGACGGAGAGGTATCTCTGGGCCCACTCGGTAATGCATCATCATAATGAGCTCAAAGTGACCAAGTGATTGGTTACAGGATCATGCATTACGGCATGCGAGTAAAGTGACTTGCCGGTAACGAGACTGAACGAGGTATTGGGATACCGACGATCGAGTCTCGGGCAAGTAACGTACCGATTGACAAAGTGAATTGAATACAGGATTAATTGAATCCTCGACATCGTGGTTCATCCGATGAGATCATTGAGGAGTATGTGGGAGCCAACATGGGTATCCAGATCCCGCTGTTGGTTATTGACCGGAGAGCCGCTCTCGCTATGTCTCATGTCTCCGAACCCGTAGGGTCTACACACTTAAGGTTGGGTGACGCTTAGGGTTGTATGAATATGAGTATGCAGCAAACTGAATGTTGTTCGGAGTCCGGATGAGATCCCGGACGTCACGAGGAGTTCCGGAATGGTCCGGAGGTAAAGAATTATATATAGGAAGTGCTATTTCGCCATCGGGAGAATTTCGGGGTTACCGGTATTGTATGACCACCGGAAGGGTCCCTGGGTCCATCGGGTGGGGCCACCTATCCCGGAGGGCCCCGTGGGCTGAAGTGGGAGGGAACCAGCCCCTGGTGGGCTGGTGCACCCTCCACTTGGCCCCCCTGCGCCTAGGGATGGAAACCCTAGGGTGGGGGGGGGGGGCGCCCCACTTGCTTTGGGGGGCAAGCATCCCCTTGGTCAGCCGCCCCTTGGGAGATCAGATCTCCAGGGCTGGCGCCCCAAGGGGGCTATATAAAGGGGGAGGAGGGGCAGCCGCACCTTGCATCTTGGCGCCTCCTCTCCTCGCTACACCTCTCCTCCTCCGTCACGTGCTTGGCGAAGCCCGCCGAGTGCCGCTTCTCCACCAACACCACGCCGTCGTCTTGCTGCTGGAGCCATCTTCCTCAACCTCTCCTTCCCCTTGCTGGATCAAGAAGGAGGAGACGCCATCCGCCTCCACGTGTGTTGAACGCGGAGGTGCCGTCCGTTCGGCACTCGGTCATCGGTGATTTGGATCACGGCGAGTACGACTCCATCATCCACGTTCTAGTGAACGCTTCCGCACGCGATCTACAAGTGGTATGTAGATGCAATCTCTCTCCCATAACTCGTTGCTTAGATGAACTCATAGATGGATCTTGGTGAAACCGTAGGAAAAATTTTAATTTTCTGCAACGTTCCCCAACAGGATATGTTAGTGAAGGGCGAGTTTTCTGCTGATGACTGCCATCCTATAGGAGATTCAGATCAGCTAATTCCTCCCAAGCAATTCAACTTTTCGAGAGATTTGTGGTCTAGGCAGACTGGGCGGATCCCCTTCGTGGAGGTAGTGAAGAAGATGGCCGGTGGAGGAGGTCGAGAAATTTCGAGGGGAGGAGGAAGATATGCTTCAGGAAGGGGGAGGAATGAATCTGGGAGAGCTCCGACTCCCGTCCCCACGGTCCCTCCAGCTAGGCCCCCTGCGCAAAATCCATCCCCCCCAGTGAACATCTTCTCCAGGCCACCGATTGCGCCGCTGATGGCTGGGCCGAATCTAGTTCTCCCTGGCCACATATTCCCTGGATACCATGGAGGGGGCTTGGGCAACCAATTCAACCAGATGCAACAATGGCCACAGCAGATGCAGTTCCCATACCAGTTCATGCCTCCACCTGCTGCCCCCCCATCAATTACCAGCAGCAGCTGGCAGGGAGCAGCTGAAAGAACATGCGATGCCCCCATGTTTGGTTTTGGTAATTGATGACAATCTCTATGGACTAATGGTTGCCTTGAGTTATATTTGAAGGTTTTGTCCATAGGCTTTTCTTGAAGTCCATGTGTTGGTTTCAAGGAGTTTATGAGTTGACCAAGGTGCTATTAAGGAATTATCCAAAGATTGGTCATGTGAGTGTTGAGCTTATTGCAAGCATGTCTTGAAGAAGAAGATTATGTGATCATTCATGTTTACCTTCAAGACATCATCCAAATGAAGAGAGTTGGAAAGATTCAAGGTTGATCTAGCCTAAGTACAGAGAGTGATTCAAGTTGATCAACACACAAAGCGCACAAGTTGTACCGAGAGGGACCAAGTGTTCCCATGGTATGGTAAGCATTGTCCATTACGCTTTATGTACTAACCCATGGTCTACGTGAGAGTTCTTTGTGGGGTTAGGTATGTTTCCATGGTCTTACGTCAAGAGGAAGATCCCATACAACCCATGGAGGATGACATCAAGTGGTGATCGTCATCAAGTTTGCTGTGTGCAAGTTCAAGTGGAGCAACACGAAGAGTGGCTCACCCATAATGGAGTATGGGGAGCAATCAAGTTTGAATCTTGCCATCCATTGTGGTGTCAATGGACTTGTGAAGATGTGTCAAGAGTTGCTCACCCATAGTGGACAATGGGGGAGCAATCATCTAGTCTTCATCGAGCCAACGCAATCAAGAAAGGTGGTCCAACTTGAGGGAGTCAAGATCGTCTTCATCTAGCTCAATTGGACCATGTGCAAGGCAAAGGTTTACCCTTGATAGGTTTTCTATTTTACCGGTCTCGTGGTGGTAGTTGGGAGACCGGGTTATAGGGTCGTTTGCCGTACTATCAAGGGGGGCTCTCAAGTTGGTAGCTTGATCGTATCGTTAGTAGAGAGCTCAAACCATTGCATCCTTGCATCATCTTTTGGTTCTTGTTTGGTTCTTCTCCTTGTGAGATTTGGAGCTTATGGTCATTTTTATGACAAGCTCGAGTTCATCGAAACGGAGTTCGCATGCGTCTTCTATGATGTTTTCGGTGTTGGAGGTTTTACCGGTCTTATCCAAGGAAGGGTTCTCACCATTTTCTTATGGGCCTTTTCTCATTTGCTTCTTATTGATATTTCTATCAAGATTGTGTTAGCCCTTGTTGCTAGCTTTCCAACAAACTTGGTTTCATCGAATTCGGAGCTCAGATGCGAAAGTTGTGGCTGTTTTGATATTGCCTGTTTTACATAGAGAGGTTGTACCGCCCGTAGAGAGGTTGTACGGTTGACCGGTACAACCGGTGTTTGAGCGGTTGTACCGCTTCCAGAATTGGTCCGGAGGTTGTACCGCCATGTACCGCTCTACCACCGGATTGGTTTCTGTTTTGGAGCGGTTCTTGGGCGGTTGTTGACCGTTTAACCGTACTACCGGTTCCCTGTGCTGTTGTACCGCTTAGAGCTTTTCCCAGGTTGGTTTTTCCTTTGCTTTGGCCGGTTGTACTGGTTCGTGCACCGGTTGTACCGGTCCTACAGCTTTCTGCACATAACGGGCAGATTCGTGGGGACCTATTTAAGGGGGTCTTCTTCCCCAATGGTTCCCCATCTCTTGAGCTCGTATTTGCCCCCATTGTTGACCTTCCTTGAGCTTGCTACTCTCAATCCGTCCATGGATTCTTGCTAGTTTTTGAGGGAAAAGAGAGAGGAGATCTAGATCCACATTTCCACCAATCACTTTCTCCTCTATGTGAGGGGAACCCCGAGGATCTAGTTCTTGGAGTTCTTGGTGTTCTCCTTCTTGTTCTTCCTCTCATTTTCCTCCCTAGCATTAGTTGCTTTGGTGGGATTTGAGAGAGAAGGACTTGGGCACTGTGTGCCCTTGACATTGCATTTGTGCATCGGTTAGAGATCTCCACGGTGATACGAGGAAGTTACAAGTTGAGAAGCTTATTACTCATGGGTGCTTGGTGCACTTGAGCTAGTTCCTCATGGGTGCTTGGGCGCCCTAGTCGGTTGGTGGTGTTCGAAGCTCAATCATAGTGCTGTAAAGCTCCTGCCAGCGTCGGGTCTCCAATTAGGTTGTGGAGATCGCCTGAGCAATTTGACGGAGTTCCGATGACCGCCCCCAAGGGTTGCCAAAGTGTACGGGTTCGGTGACCGCCCCAAGGGTTGCCATTTGTATGCAGGTTCGGTGACCGCCCTCAAGGGTCCCTTTAGTGGAATCACGGCATCTTGCATTGTCGAGGGCGTGAGGAGATTACGGTGGCCCTAGTGGCTTCTTGGGGAGCATTGTGCCTCCACACCGCTCCAAACGGAGATTAGCATCCGCAAGGGTGTGAACTTCGGGATACATCGTCGTCTCCGCGTGCCTCGGTTATCTCTTACCCGAGCCCCTTTACTTATGCACGTTACTTTGTGATAGCCATATTGTTCTTTGTCATATATCTTGCTATCACATAGTTGCTTATCTTGCTTAGCATAAGTTGTTGGTGCACTTAGGTGAACCTAGTTGTTGTAGGTTTTGTGCTTGACAAATTAACCGTTAGGTTTATTCCGCATTTGTTCAAGCCTAAACCGTAATTATTTTAAAGCGCCTATTCACCCCCCCTCTAGGCGACATCCACGATCTTTCAATTGGTATCAGAGCCTCGTCTCTCTTTGTTGGGCTTAACCGCCTAGAGAGTAAAGATGTCGACTAGGGGATTAGGATTTTCTGACACTCTTAGTTTCGATGGCACAAATTTTGATGTTTGGGTAATTCGCATGCTTAATCTCTTTAGGGTCATGGACCCAAATTTAGAGCGAATTGTAGATATGGGTTTTTCTCTTCCAAAGGATCCCCAAAGATTGTATTTAGAGGATGAGAAAAACTCTTATCTCAATGCTCAAGCTTCTAATGTGCTTTTTGATGCTTTGAGCAATGTAGTTATATCTCAACTCATGCCGTTCCGAGATGCTCATGAGTTGTGGACCAAGCTTCAAGATAGATATGGTGTGTCCAAGATTTGTGGGGATGATTGTTCTCCCTCCACCTCCGGTCGTATAGTCTTCTCAACTTCTTCTACTTCACCTACATGTGGTTTGCCACAAGGTAATGATATGGTGAGTAGTGTTGGTCATTGCAATGATGATAGTATGCTTATTGTGGATGATCCTTCATCACTATATTATTGCAATGCTCCTTCTTTGGGCTTTAACACTTTGAGCACTGCAAATGTTTCACATGCTTGTGTTGATAGTCCTTGCATATCATGTAGAAATTGCTTGACTAAATCTCATGATGATATGCTTGCTATGTCTTGTTGCCATGATAAAATGCATCTATTTTCTCGAATTGTTGTGCTAACAATGTAGAGGAAACCCAACACTCCATGGAACAAGATGTGGTGTTTAATGGTGCCTCAAGGGATCCTACACCATCATCTATTGCTTTTTGCCTTATGGCTAAGGCGTCAAAGGTATCTCCTACTTTGTACCCCAATATGTCTCTTGATGATGATGTTGATACTAATGATGATGAGGATAATGATGAAGAGAATGATAATGTTGCCTCCTTAAAAACTAAGGGGAAATGATTTTTAAAGCTCTTCATGAAAATAAAATTGCTCGTTCCACTTCATGGAAATAATGTCCATTGCGATTGATGGCAAGAAATACATTGAGGAGTTGGAATCTCATCTATAGGAGCATGAGGCCACCATTGAGAAAATGGAAGCTCATGGGCGTGATTACCTTGAGATGAGATCATGAGCTATCTCAAGCTCTTGAACATGAACAAACCACCTCCGAATCTCTTGAGGAGACCTTTGCTCTAGAATTATCTAGAGTGAGGGAATCTCATGATAGAGCTCTTGAGGTGGCCAACGATTTCAAAACTAAAAATGCTAAGCTTGAAGTTTCTCATGCTAGACCCCTTGAGGATTTTGAGCACCTCAAAAATGGCTCAAGGGTCATCAAGGGTGAGCTCATCAAACTCACCGAGTCTCATGCCCAACTTGAAGCTTCTTATTTAAAAGAGCTTGCCAAGTTTCCTTCTCCTCTTGTTGTTAATGATGATGCTTGTGCTACTAATTCTATTACTTGTGAAGCATCCATTTTGAAGGAGAATGTTGAGCTACGGGCTCAACATGAGGTGCTATCTAGCAATTATGGGAAATTGGAAGAAAGTCATGAAAAGCTCTCAAGCTCTCATGATGATCTTCTAGTATCCCATAGTGTGCTAAAGATAGCTCATGAGGCCATGATTGCTAAGGTAACATCTAGTGAGCCTCATGTGGGTACTAGCACTACTTCTAGTCAAAATAGTATATTGCCATGTGTTAGTCCTTGTAATTCATCTACTCACAATGTTGGTACATCTTGTGATGAATTGCTTTCCTTGCCTTGTTGCTCTAACGATGAAGCTTATACTTCCTCTAGTACTTGTGTTGAGACTAACCGTGTAGAGGAAATCAAAGAGCTCAAGGCCCAAGTCACTTCTTTGAAGAAAGACTTGGAAAAGTGTCATGAAGGAAATCCACACTCAACAATATCTTGAGTGTGCAAAAATCCCCAATGACAAAGGTGGACTTGGATTCAACTCCAATAAGAAGAAGAAGTCCAAGATGAACAAAAGGAAGGGCCAAGAACAAGTCAAGAATTCGGCCAAGATTGTTTGCTTCAAGTGCAAAGTAGAAGGGCATCATGTTAGATCTTGCCTATTGAAGAAGAAGGCCATCAGTGTCAAGCAACAAGGGAAGAGGGCACAAGTTCAATCACATGCTCAACCTCAAGTTGAAGAAAGGCCTCAGAAGACTCAAGTTAATGCTTCTCAAGTTGAGAAATCAAGTGAGAAGAAAGTGAAGAGTAGACGTTGCTACCTATGCCGTGAGAAAGGTCACCTCGCTTCTTCATGCACTAGTGGTAACTTATCCAACCCAATTATTATTGATGATGTCTATTCTCTTGGGAAGGATAAGGTTGGCAATGTGGTTGCCAAGTTTGTTGGTACTCAAAGTGGTTTGAAGCAAAGAACCATTTGGGTAGCCAAGCCTATTGTGACTAACCTCTTAGGACCCAACTTGGTTGGGGACCAACTAGCTCAAACTTGATCAATAGGTGTTGTTGGAGGGCTTTGGAGACTTGGATACTTTATGAAGAGTTAAGGGACTTCATCACTCTTATTGTCTCAACCCAAGTCAATTGAATCATCAAGTTTATATCTTATATCCAATGTGCCTCCTTGCGGTAACTTGTACTTAAATTGTTTACCTTGAAAGTTACTTGCCCCTTGCATGTTTGGTTTTGTTCCTTGCATGTGTTTGTATATGTTGCGCTTCCAACTTGCTTATCTTGAGCAATCAAGTATGTGTGTGTTGGTTTGCACATCATGTACGTGTGCGTCGTGCGTTGAGCCTTTTTGCTTCCTGTTTGTATCCTAGTTGGCTCATGTGAGAGATCAATGGAACATCCCATTTTGGGGGAGTGATGTGCTTTGTGCACCTCACAATCCTATAAATGTGTGTGCATGAGGAATACCATCTAGTATTGATATTACAAGATTATCTAGTCGCTAGGTGGTATATCTCTCATGAGAAATTCAAATTCTAAAAATTCCATTGATTATCTCGTGTTGGATCCTCTTATTGCCTCTTGTTAAGTTCTTATTGGTATCACATTATGGGGGAGTAATATGCTAAGTGCATATTACAAGCCTAGAAAATGTGTACATTTGAGATATTGTCACCTAGAATTGACATTGTAGATTATCTTGTTCCTAGGTGGCATGTTAGCTCTACAAGTTGCAATTTGCTTGTGTTTGTTGTGAAGATGATGTTGGATATCCTTGCTATCTACCACCGGAATTCTTTCCATCTACTTCTTGTCTTTTGACAATTGGTAGTCATTTATGTGTGGTAGAATTTATTGATCATCTTTACATTGGCTTTTGTTTTACTTGCCTTTTCTCTTGCCAAGGTTTGTGTCAACTCCTGTTGTCTTCCATACCACTTGTGGATCTTGTTTATTTCTTGTTCTTGTCTATTGTTTTCTAGATATAGTGAAAGCGGTGATCCCACCCTGTGCATTTTGTATTCAAATGCAAATCCTATATAATACACAACTCGTGGGGGAGCTATCCTATTTTCTTTAGAACACTCTTCTTGTGATCCTTATCAAGTGTGTTTTGGTGGAAGGCAAGCCATTTCTTTTGGTACTTTGTGCCATCATGAAACTTTGTTGAGAGCTTGGTTTGTTTGGAACCATCCTCTCTTTGGGAGTTTGACATCTTTAGTTTAGTGTGTATCAATGGACATCTCATTCCTTGATGTATCTTTAATGATATCTTCCAAGTGATGATTTCTCCATTTGGTATCCTTTTCACTTGGCATTTCTTTGTCTTTTGGTATCGGTTCTTGAAAGTTTTGAGCATGCATATTTACTTCATGTATTCTATTTGGCATGCTTTCTTTTCGTTGACTCAATATATAGGGAAACTCCACCTAGTCTCAATTTGGATGAGATGTGCATGAAATTCATTTTCATATCTATATGCACATATTTATGTGGAGTTTGTCCTATGTATTGGTGTTTCTAACTATTTGGTCCCGATGAGTTTGGGTACCGTTTAGGTTGTGTTGTTCTTCTAGGAACATCTGGAGATGCATTGGATGCTTGGCTCACTCACAAGGAAGGTGTAGTCACCATGTGCATATTGGAGTCAAGCAAGGATGATCAATGAACTACTATCTACCTTCAATTGGTATCTACTACATCCTTCCAATGATATCTCGGTAACAAGTATCTATTCATGCTTTCTCCTCTTGCATTCAACCTTGTGTAGGTTGCACCTTGGCATGATATTCATTTCATATCTTGTGATACTTGTTTCCTTTCTCAAAGCATCCCAACGATGATCTCTTGTTGCTAGTTGTGATGCCTTTGATGGATGTGTGTTTGGACTTCATTTATATACAATAATACCATATCTAGCCAAGTGCTATGCTTTCAAGCAAATATCTTATTGGTATATGTATGAATTCCTTTTGGATATCTCATTCCTTCTTGTTGTAACTATTTCGGGTGTACATCCTTCTTTGTAGATATATATCATCATGATTTCGTCTACCTAGAACATTATACACTTGAGAGAAATTACATCTCTAGATGATATCCTTTCTGCCACGTCCACCTTGTCTCTCTTTTGTTATTTCTTTGGTGGCTCCGTGAAAGCTTTTTCCTTGAGTGCGTGTCCTCTGTCGTTGCATCTTGTTGCACTCTTGTGTGGTGAAGATTATTTTCCTATTGCTTATCTTTACGAGGTTTTGCCATCTTAATTGGTATCCCTCGTCTTGATGAGCCTCCCCTCGTCTATCTTCACCACGGGTTGTCACAAGCATAGGTTCTCTTTTGCTTATTAGTAAGCTTGTGAACCCATTTGCCAGTTGTGTGTGGGAATGATAGGCCTTTCACCGTATGCCTCATTCCTTCAAGACTATGTTGATGCTTAATGCTCATCCTAATTTTAGTCTTCTCAAGTGCTTCGCCATGACTCACACACATCATTTTGGTTGAGCCTATTCTTAAGTTGCCTCTTTTACATGTTGCTCAACCATGTGCTTGTTGCAAGCGCTAGGCTTTGTTTCCTATATGCTCACCTGCACTGGATGTGAGTTTCTATTGATTTTGGGGAGCTATGATCCTATTTTGTGCACTTTGTATTCAAATACAAAAATTCTTTCAATTGGTATAAAAAATTCTTATGTGTGCACAAATCATGGGGAGCTTCTCTAGTTTGGTTAGAATACTCCTTTGCGCTTATCATAATGTATTTATTCTTGTGGCATGTAGGATCATTGGTCTAGTTGGTTCAATTGATATCCGTTGATTGCTTGCTTCAATTGGTATCTTCTAATTGCTTGTGTCTCTCTTTGTTATGTCTTTATGGCATATCCTTCTGTTGCAATCTTTGTGCCTCAATATAGTTTGTCTTCCTCCAAGTATTTACCGTTGGATATGTGTATTGCATTCCACTCTCTTGTTGAGAAATACACAATCTATGGAGGAACACATTTTATATTGGCCTTCTAAGCTTTTAGCCCATTTGTGGCAATCGATGCCAATGGGGGAGAAGTTTCAGAGAGTTGTGTGGAGAAGTTTAGAGAGTTGTCTCCTCTTGCTTTGGTTTTGTTCCTTAGCATTTGCATCTCATTTGCATGCACTATTGGTTGTTGTATTGCATGGTGATGCATAATTCCTTATATAAACTCTCTTGAAAGTGATTGTCATCAATTACCAAAATGGGGGAGATTAAAAGAACATGCGATGCCCCCATGTTTGGTTTTGGTAATTGATGAAAATCTCTATGGACTAATGGTTGCCTTGAGTTATATTTGAAGGTTTTGTCCATAGGCTTTTCTTGAAGTCCATGTGTTGGTTTCAAGGAGTTTATGAGTTGACCAAGGTGCTATTAAGGAATTATCCAAAGATTGGTCATGTGAGTGTTGAGCTTATTGCAAGCATGTCTTGAAGAAGAAGATTATGTGATCATTCATGTTTACCTTCAAGACATCATCCAAATGAAGAGAGTTGGAAAGATTCAAGGTTGATCTAGCCTAAGTACAGAGAGTGATTCAAGTTGATCAACACACAAAGCGCACAAGTTGTACCGAGAGGGACCAAGTATTCCCATGGTATGGTAAGCATTGTCCATTACGCTTTGTGTACTAACCCATGGTCTACGTGAGAGTTCTTTGTGGGGTTAGGTATGTTTCCATGGTCTTGCATCAAGAGGAAGATCCCATACAACCCATGGAGGATGACATCAAGTGGTGATCGTCATCAAGTTTGCTGTGTGCAAGTTCAAGTGGAGAAACACGAAGAGTGGCTCACCCATAATGGAGTATGGGGGAGCAATCAAGTTTGAATCTTGCCGTCCATTGTGGTGTCAATGGACTTGTGAAGATGTGCCGAAGAGTCGCTCACCCATAGTGGACAATGGGGGAGCAATCATCTAGTCTTCATCGAGCCAACGCAATGAAGAAAGGTGGTCCAACTTGAGGGAGTCAAGATCATCTTCATCTAGCTCAATTGGACCATGTGCAAGGAAAAGGTTTGCCCTTGATAGGTTTTCTATTTTACCGGTCTCGTGGTGGTAGTTGGGAGACTGGGTTATAGGATCGTTTGCCGTACTATCAAGGGGGGCTCTCAAGTTGGTAGCTTGATCGTATCGTTAGTAGAGAGCTCAAACCATTGCATCCTTGCATCATCTTTTTGGTTCTTGTTTGGTTCTTCTCCTTGTGAGATTTGGAGCTTATGGTCATTTTATGACAAGCTCGAGTTCATCAACGGAGTTCGCATGCGTCTTCTATGATGTTTTCGGTGTTGGAGGTTTTACCGGTCTTATCCAAAGAAGGGTTCTCACCATTTTCTTATGGGCCTTTTCTCATTTGCTTCTTATTGATATTTCTATCAAGATTGTGTTAGCCCTTGTTGCTAGCTTTCCAACAAACTTGGTTTAATCGAATTGAGCTCGTGTCTGAAAGTTGTGGCTGTTTTGATATTGCATGTTTTACATAGAGAGGTTGTACCGCCCGTAGAGAGGTTGTGGGTTGACCGGTACAACCGGTGTTCAAGCGGTTGTACCGCTCGAAATTGGTCCGGAGGTTGTACCGCCATGTACCGCTCTACCACCGGACTGGTTTCTGTTTTGGAGCTGTTCTTGGGCGGTTGTTGACCGGTTTAACCGGTGCTACCGGTTCCCCAGGCTGTTGTACCGCTTAGAGCTTTTCCCAGGTTGGTTTTTCCTTTGCTTTGGCCGGTTGTACCGGTTCGTGCACCGGTTGTACCGGTCCTACAGCTTTCTGCACATAACGGGCAGATTCGTGGGGACCTATTTAAGGGGGTCTTCTTCCCCAATGGTTCCCTATCTCTTGAGCTCGTTTTGCCCCCATTGTTGACCTTCCTTGAGCTTGCTACTCTCAATCCCTCCATGGATTCTTGCTAGTTTTTGAGGGAAAAGAGAGAGGAGATCTAGATCCACATTTCCACCAATCACTTTCTCCTCTATGTGAGGGGAACCCCTTGGATCTAGTTCTTGGAGTTCTTGGTGTTCTCCTTCTTGTTCTTCCTCTCATTTTCCTCCCTAGCATTAGTTGCTTTGGTGGGATTTGAGAGAGAAGGACTTGGGCACTCTGTGTGCCCTTGCCATTGCATTTGTGCATCGGTTTGAATTCTCCACGGTGATACGTGGAAGTTACAAGTTGAGAAGCTTATTACTCTTGGGTGCTTGGTGCCCTTGAGCTTGTTCCTCTTGGGTGCTTGGGCGCCCTAGTCGGTTGGTGGTGTTCGAGCTCAATCATTGTGGTGTAAAGCTCGCAAGCGTCAGGGTCTCCAATTAGGTTGTGGAGATCGCCCGAGCAATTTGACGGGTTCCGTGACCGCCCCAAGGGTTGCCAAAGTGTCTGGGTTCGGTGACCGCCCCAAGGGTTGCCATTTATGCGGGTTCGGTGACCGCCCTCAAGGGTCCCTTAGTGGAATCACGGCATCTTGCATTGTCGAGGGCGTGAGGAGATTACTGATGGCCCTAGTGGCTTCTTGGGGAGCATTGTGCCTCCACACCGCTCCAAACGGAGATTAGCATCCGCAAGGGTGTGAACTTCGGGATACATCGTCGTCTCCGCGTGCCTCGGTTATCTCTTACCCGAGCCCCTTTACTTATGCATGTTACTTTGTGATAGCCATATTGTTCTTTGTCATATATCTTGCTATCACATAGTTGCTTATCTTGCTTAGCATAAGTTGTTGGTGCACTTAGGTGAACCTAGTTGTTGTAGGTTTTGTGCTTGATAAATTAACCGTTAGGTTTATTCCGCATTTGTTCAAGCCTAAACCGTAATTATTTTAAAGCGCCTATTCCCCCCCCCCTCTAGGCGACATCCACGATCTTTCAGCAGCAGTGGACAATATGGATGTCTGCCCTGCTTGGTACAAGACCTATCCTGCTGCTCAGTATTGGGGGAGTGCTAACACAGGGCTTGGCTTCTTTCATGTGGAAACAATAGGGGCTAATGACAATGAGTGGTTGAATATTGGAAATGTGGGTCTGGTAATAGTTGAAGAAGGAGTTATTATTGCAGAGGAGCTGGGACGGTGTTTTTCAGATATGTGGAAGACTAATTGGCCCTGGCAGATAAGGCCTTTCAGTAAGAACAGGTTTTTGGTGAGATTTCCTCCTAACAAAAAGATTGCTGAATTAGTGGAATATGATTCAATCAATCTGAAGAAGAAAGGGGTTACAATATCCTTTGAAGATTGGCTGGGAGATCTACCATCTTATGATTCCTTGACAGAGACTTGGGTGGTGATTGAGGGATTACCTCCTAAATGGTTCAATTGGAACACGTTTGTTCAAATAGCTACCATCCTGGGGATCCTGGTGAATGTTGATTGGCATCTGATCTTCAGAAGCTTCTATGAAAAAGTGAGAATTCAGGTGGCTGTCAGAGATCCTGGGAAAATTCCTACTGATAGGGTTGTTGAAATTAATCATGAATTGTACTTGCTGAAGTTTACTATGGAGGAGGAAGCAGGGGCTTGGTATAGTGCTGATGATCCTTCTGATCCAAAGAAAGGGGATAAGGAGTCTGATCAGGGAAAAAAAGACGAGTTTGAGGATGATGATCTCCTAGGGGAAGAAATGGATACTGATCATGATAACAATACCAGCAAAACTAATCACACTCCGATGCCATATGCTACCCCCAGACACAAGTCAAAGAGCAATGTTGTCTGCACTAATGAGGTGAATTCAAGCTTAGAGAAAACAATATTTGCTAAACTGCAAGGGGCTCCTATGGCCAAAAGTTATGTGGAAATAGTGAGGAGAAACCCTGTGGAGAACATTGGTGCTCATCTCTTACCTCAGTTTGAAGCTGCTGGGGAGATAAGTGTACCCATTATCCAGATTTCTGATACTACTGGTAAGGACAAAGGAAAATGGGGCCCTGTTGCAGCTACCAGAATGAGTGACAGAGTGAAAAGAGATGGCAAGCCTGCCTTACAAAAGGCTCAAGAGCTGAAAAGAATGAGGGATTTGGAGATACCCAAATACAAGCAGGAGAAAGGTATGGTCAACTCTTTTGCCTGCTTGGATAGTGATCATTTACTTAATATTGCAAGTAGATCCGGTGTTAATATGGGAAAAACTTCTCCTGCCTCTCATAATGTAGCTATCATTAAAGAGGTGGAGAAAAAAAGATTGAGTGTTTTCCATGATAACAATCCAGATCTATTTCTCCCTCCCGATATTGATATCACTGGAGAGGAGTTTTGTATGCACCCACCAAGAGAAAAAAGTAGTCCAGGGGATGCCCCTGGTACACATATAGATGTGAACCAGGGCATGGATAACTCTTGGACTGAGGTGATTAATAGTAGAAATAGTAAAAGTGGAAGGAAAATTGATTTTAAGATTTCATGATAGTCATTGTTTGGAATATCAGAGGCCTAAATGGCCCTGGCAAAATGCTGAGAGTGCAAGAGTTTATTAGAACTCATTGCCCTGATATTATTTGTTTTTCTGAAACAAAAAAAGGTACCTTCACTACATTACAACTGGAAGCCATTGATAATAGATGTGGCTTCCTGTGGAAGTGGCTCCCGGCTAATAACACAGCAGGGGGGGCTCTTAATTGGAGTGAAGGAAGACTTATTTGATATTAGTTTATGTAACATTCATACTTTTGGGATTTCTATGTCTCTGAAGAATAAACAAGACAATAAAGAGTGGAGACTGGTATCTATATATGGGCCCAGCTATGATACTCTTAAGCTAGAGTTTATTAATGAACTGCATAATATACTAGCTGGTTGGGATGGTCCTACTATTATAGGTGGAGATTTCAATCTCATCAGAGAAGCTAGTGATAAAAGTTCTGGCCAAATAAACCAGCACTAGGCAGATATGTTCAATGATTGGATTAATAAATTTGGCTTGATGGAACTGAAAAATTCTGGTAGGAAATATACTTGGGGCAATAATCAAGATAATATGATTATGGCTGCAATTGATAGAGTATTTATCTCTGTTGACCGGGATGCTATGTTCCCAGCTACTCAGCTTAAAGCTTTGCCTAGAGTAGGGAGTGATCACACTCCTATGGTGGTTGATACTAAAGCTATTCCTGTTCCTAGGAATAAAATGTTTAGGTTTGAGAAATGGTGCTTAGAGGTGGAGGGTTTCAGAGATATAGTTTACAAAGCCTGGAACACTAAATGTGAGAGCACTAAAGCCATAGATATTTGGCAGTTTAAAATCAGAGTCACCAGGAAAGCTATTAAAGGCTGGATGCTCAATTATGAGTCTGCCTAGAATAAACATAAACAAAGCCTGGTGGCTGAGTACAATTGCTTAGATATTTTTGCAGAAACTAACCCTCTTTCTCCTTGCTCTAAACAAAGAATTAAATGTATTGCAGGAGAATTGAATGAAATTTGGAAGAAAGAAGAGATTAAATCCAGACAGAGATCCAGAGAAAGGGAGATTCTGGAAGGAGAGCAGAATACTCAATATTTTCAAGCTGTGGCAAATCAGAAAAGGAGAAAGAAACAAATACTTATGCTGGAAAGTGAAGATGGCATGGTAACAGATACTCCAGGTATTCTGAATACTGCTGTTGATTTTTATCGCAAGCTTTTTGGTTTCCAGGACAAATTAGATACTAACCTTAGGGATGACTTCTGGGACCAACATAGCAAAGTTTCAGATGCTCATAATGCTAGTTTAGATGCTCCTTTTTCTGAAAATGAAATTAAAGAAGCTGGTTTTGGTTCCTATAGTGAAGGTGCTCCAGGCCCTGATGGTTTTCCCTTTTTGTTCTACCAACAATTCTGGGAGGTCATCAAGGAGGATATCTTTGCTTTGTTTAGAGATTGGGAGAAGGGGGAATTAGATCTTTACAGATTAAACTTCTCCCTGCTCACTCTGGTTCCTAAAGAAAATGAAGTTGTTAGGCTAGAGAAGTTCAGACCTCTAGCCATGACTAATTGTAGCTTCAAAATTTTCTCTAAATGTACTAGTAACAGATTTGGCCCTGTGTGCAATGATATAATTGCTCAGAACCAAACTGCTTTTATTAGAGGTAGATTCATTGCAGAAAGTATAGTAGCTGCGCATGAGATTATCCATTCGGCTGCTAAGAATAATAAACAAGGTTTTGTGTTTAAGTTGGACTATGAGAAAGCTTACGACAAAATCAATAGAGAGTTTTTAATTGAGGTCATGCACAATAGGGGGTTTAGCCCCAAGTGGATGAACAAGATTAAGTCCCTGCTGAATAAAGGATCTGTTGGAGTCAGGATAAATGACACCAATAGTGATTATTTCCTCGTTGGTAAAGGGGTTAGACAGGGTGATCCAGCCTCCCCTTTGTTGTTCAATATTGTTGCAGATGTATTTACTAGAATACTAGTAAAAGCTGCTGACAATAACTACATTTCTAGTATTTTTTCTCCTAATACACCTGCTGGAGTGATCATTATGCAATATGCAGATGACACTCTATTATTCCTGGACAATAACCTGGAGAATGCTAAACATCTCAAGTGGTTATTGTCATGCTTTGAGCAGATGTCAGGAATGAGAATTAATTTCCATAAGTGTGATTTGGTCCCCATTAACATAGACCATGATGTTGCTGTCAAATTTGCTCAGTGTTTTGGCTGTAAATTGGGGGCTTTCCTATTAAATATTTAGGTGCCCCCCTACACCACTCTAAAATTAGAAGAGAGGACCTGTAGCCTGTTATTGATAAGATTATTAAAAGAGGAGCTGGCTGGAGAGGGAGGTTACTTTCCTATGGTAAGAGGTTGATTTTAGTGCAAGCCTGTCTAGCCAGTATCCCCTCTTACTTAATGGGAACTATTAAATTCCCTAAATGGGCATTGAATATGATTAACTCCCAACTTTCCCATTGTTTTTGGGATAACTATGAGGGTCATCACAAGTATCATTTAGCTGCTTGGGGGAATGTTACTATTAGAAAAGAATATGGAGGTTTGGGTATTACCAATCTTGCTGATTTTAATATTTGTATGCTTGCTTCCTGGGTCAAGAGATATGCCTTTGGGGAGGGCAAGATCTGGAAACAGATCATTGATAGTAAATATGATACCCGCAACCCCAATATTTTTTGCTGTAACATAGATGGGGTGTCCCCTTTCTGGAAAAATGTTATGTGGGCTGCTAGAGCAGCTAACATGGGGTACTCCTGGAAAGTGGGAAATGGTGAATCTATTCGATTCTGGGAGCATAAATTGTGTGGTCAAAGTAGCTTGTCCACCCAATTCTGGAATCTTTACAATATTGCCACAGAACATAATGCGACTGTTGCAGAAGTGTGGGATGGAACGAATCTGAAGATTAATTTCAGAAGATATTTTTCCCACGACATGATCCAGTCATGGAATGATTTGTTTGATTGCATTAGAAATGTCTGTTTGCTTAGTGTTGCAGATAGATTGGTTTGGAACTATGAGGCCAATGGCATTTACTCAGTTAGTTCTTTTTATAGAATAGTCAATTCTTTTTATAGAATAGTCAATTTTAGAGGGGTTATCCCTGGCAAAGGGCCTAAAGTGTGGGAAGTTAAAATCCCACCTAGGGTCCAGATTTTTATTTGGCTTGCTCTGAATAATAAGCTGCTCACTAGAGATAATCTTAGTAAGAGACAGCAAGTGGATGACCTGACGTGTTTGTTCTGCACAGAACATGAAACGATTGGTCACCTTTTTTTGATTGTGTAGTTGCGAAGGAGATACGGAGAGATATTAATGGAATATCAGACACGAATAATGTTGCTAATTTTGCCTCCTTGTTAGAGTGGTGGCACAGTAACCCAAATACCTCTCTTAAGATCTATCAGGCTGCAGCTATGTGGGCCTTGTGGAAGCTTCGCAATGACATGTGTTTTGGCCGCGCTATGTGGTCTAATATGCAGGGTGTGTGGAGGAAAATGGTGGCTATATTGTCTACCTGGGAGATTCTATACTCAGGGCATGTCCAAGACAGAGTACGCCTACTAGTGTCAAGGCTGGAGCAGAAGATGAGAGAGCCTCCCCTGCTCATGTGGCTGGATCCTGGCTAGGATGGAGCTGCTGCGGTGGGAGGATTGCTGCCCCTGAACGCGGTGGATTCCCCCTTCCACCCCTGGAAACCTACTCTGCAGGGCCGAGGAGCCTGATGGATAAGATGTAACTTCTGTAATATGCTGTCGCAGGGCGTTCTTTCAGGCAGTCCCGTGTTGCAAAAACGTCTGGTTTAGTTTTGGTAGCTGTGTTGGAGGTAATATGCTCTGGAGGAGTATCAGCGTGCGTTGGGGTTTTAGTTTGGTAGCTGTGTTGTGTTTTGCTTTTCCTGAGACTTGTGGAGGTTTTGTGTAAGAACTGGTTGGTCTGGTTTCATTGATCATATGCAATGGAGCCGGGGCTCTTCGAGCCCTTTTCCTCTAAAAAAGTGTTTATTGCAATAGGGAGCACGTGCATTGGATATGCTCAATCTTTTGTTTTTTGTTAAGAGAAAAATATGTTTTTGGTCTCAAGTTTCCCGAAAACCATAGACTTGGTCCCTCGGGATTTTTTGGTAGAAGGTTGGTCCTTCAAGTCTTAAAACCACATAAGTTTCGTCCAAAGCCAGATTTTGATCAAGGTTGACCGGGTTTGACCACCACATAATCTATGCTTGGTGAACAGTAAATTCAAAAAATAGCAACAAATTTCAAAATGTCTGAAATATGTTGGCATCCAAGATGCTCGGGTGCACAACGCGTGTGCAATTTTTTTTCATCTCTGGACATTCGAGGAGCTCATGGATAAAAAACAAATTTTGGCTCACAAAAAAATAGCCAAATTTTGTTTTTTGTCTAGAGCTCCTTAGATATCATTTGACCACAAAATTTTGCACGTACCCAAGCATCTTGGTTCCCACAAATTTAAGAATTTTCTAGAATTCACTGTTCACATAGTGCATATTTAGAGTTTTTTTTTGCAATGAGCTCCTGGAGTGTCCAATAACCATGAAATTTTGCACGCTCCTTGAGCACCTGAGTATATTGGATGCCAAACAATTTCATATTTTTAAATTGTTTGCCATTTTGTTTTGAATTTACTATTCATGAAGCATAAATTACATGGTGGTCAAACCTGGTCAAAATCTGGTTTTGGAGGAAAATTACCCGGTTTTGATATTTGAAGGACGAAATGTCTATCAAAAAATCTTGAGGGACTAAGTCTATACTTTTGGGGAACTTGAGGGACCAAAAACATACTTTCTCTTTTGTTAAACCGTGTACTTATTTGTCACTTTGATTTCAACTGTTTAAACTAGATTTAAAATGGTCTAATTATGGCTTATTCTAACTCAGAAAATTATGGTTTATTCGGTCCACTAATTTGGGCAGTCATCAGTGTGCACATTGCCAGTTAATAAGCGGCTACTGGTCGTAGCTTTTGTGAATCCATTTGATCTTGTCATTTTTCCAGAATACCACGGATGTCATTTCTTTGTGAAACTTTATACACGAGTATAGTAGTCAACCATCTATGTTACTAAATAAAATCAGAATTGATTTTTTCTAGTATTTTTTTCTTTCAAATTTACTATTCACAATGAGTGCGCGTGGAACTGTGTTCCCAAATCCACGTACTTTGAGCGCTCCCACCAAATAGAGACCTCAAATTCACTGCCATTCCTTTCCTCCTCAATCTTGTGCAAATTTCTAAGTCTTCGAAGCCATAAACGACTCTCATCCTCAGCATGCACTGACCGACCAGTGGTCTCCGAGCTAGCCTTTGTTGTCGTGACAACCTGGACGACCACTTGCTACACTGCCTACCTCTATTTCAGTGTCCTGGCTTGCCCTTCACGCACCAATGTCGTTCCGTCCGGGGTGCTACCGTTGTTGTAAGGGAGAATTTGGGGGTGAATAAGTACATCGATGAGCAATCATACACACATACTCCCTCCGTCCGGAAAAACTTGTCATTAAAATGGACAAAAAGGGGTGTATCTAAAACTAAAATACATCTAAATATATCCGTTTTTATTTATTTTGATGACAAGTATTTCCGGACGGAGGGAGTACTACACATCTATAAGTAGTACTACATGTATAATTTTTTCATGGTTATTTTTGTTCCCAAAATAATACTTTTAGATACTTATTTTTATAAAAGAGGACCCCATATAGCTCGGGATATATCTCGCTTTTTCGAGGGAAGGTGCTAGTTTCCCACATGTCACATCTGGATGATGATTGAGTCAAAGGGATTTATGAACATAGGAGTAGAAAATATAACTCGGGATCCATTTCACATTTTTGCGAGAAGGTGGTTGTTCCTACGTGTCACATCTGGATGATGATTGAGTCGTCACATCTGGATGATGATTAAGTCAAAAAGAGCTTTATCGACATACTAGAAGATATAGTGTGCGTTCGTTTTGAAAATTGAGTAGCAACACCTTTTGTTTGCAAAGGTGCTATATATGAAAATATCTATAGTGGTTGCTTGCGTGAAATTTTGACACTACCGCCAGGTTTCTTCCGTGTCGCAATCAAAAGACTTGACACACCTTACGCATCCTTTATCCGTGGTTTGACTGCCGAGTCAATGCGCCAGAGAAAACTTATGCATGCACGCGTGCCTAACCAAACATGAGGAGTGGATGCCGACGACACTAGGAATAGCACGAAGATCGTTGGGACAGAGAAAGGAACAGAACAATCTTTGAGTGCAAGTCATAAGTTTCCACGCAAGTTGGGGTGGAAAGGGGGTAAAGAAAGTGGTACATGTTCATATGTATCCACTCCAGCAGCCACGTCTGTCCTCGACGAAATCCTGAAATTCCTAGCACAAATCTGCTACTATCAAGCAATTCGAGTCATTTAAGGCAGGAAAGCATCCAGAAATAAAAGAAGGATGGATAGCTGAGCCTCCTCAGAGCTCAGTGATTCTGGGCCGTTGGATGCGTTCTCTTGATGCGTTTTCGTCCGTTGGATCGAGAGGTGGAGGAATCTGGACCGTCGGATACGGAAGAAACACTGCTGGAATGAATAGTAATGGCAACATAATGTAAATATCATGCCCCCACCAGGGCATTTCAGTAATTTCACTTGATGGAGGTATAAAAGGGGGCCGCCATTTGACCCAGACCTAGCCGCTTCCTCCCTCGCTCGCCTCCGTGGTGCCCTAGCCGCTGCCTTCCTCCTCCCACACCCCCGCCTCCCTCTCCTCTTCCTCTCCCTCTAGCGCCGCCCGCACCCGCGCCTCCCTCTCCTCCTCTCGCCCCTAGCGCCGCCACCACTGCCTCCTTCCCCGCCGCCGCCCGGCCTCCTCCCCTCACGTTCCCCTCCTTCCACCCCTCCGATCTGGCGCCGCCCAAACCCTAATGCCCCGCCCCGGCCCCGGCTCCCACGGGAGGGAAGGAGGAGTTGCGAGGCGAGGCAAAGGCGGCGGCATATGGCACGCGGCGCGGGCGGCGTGGGCTCAGGTTGGCGGCGCTGCTTCGTCGTCTCCGCCATCGCTTCGGCGCCTCGATGCCCAGTCGGCTGCCGCCGCACATCATGAGGTGGAATGCGACCCATTCCCCCGCCGTCCCCTCGGCCCAGGCTATCCCTAGCGCCACGGTCGCCATGCCCCTGCCGTCTCCTCGACAGGAGGAAGAGCGAGGCCACAAACGGATCTGGAGATTGAATCGGGCTCCAATGGCTCCTGCGCGGCATGATGCCTGTTAAGGTGATCTTTTTGTACATCTGTTCTTCCTCTGTCCTAGGTTCTCCATGCTTCCAGATTTTGATTTTGCCTTCAATTTTGACGCAGGGTGGTTGCTATCTCAGATATCTCCTCGTTCCTCTTTGTGTGCTGCTAGGTGAGCTTCTTCTCCTCTAATCTTGTGTGCTGCGGTCTACCTTGAGGAGCGGGATTGGCGATTTTTGTTTTCTTCTTGTGGGAGAGATTCTCAGGTTTAGCTAGGTTCCAAAGAAGAGATTTTTTTCTTTATCTTTCTTGTTTGCTTGTACCTTACTGCCAAGGAAAGCCTTGGATCTAGCTAATATTTTACAAAGTACATGCTTCCTGCCTTGTTTGGTTGGTTGGCCATATTCTGACCTATGTCTGTGTGCATAGATGTGCTAGGTAAGATATATCTGTATGTATATACGTGTGTGTTTTGTTTGCTTTGGCTGAAGATATACTGATTTTGCCCCAAACGAAACCATGCATATTGCAATTTGCTTGATTCCCACTTGTGTTACTGTTAAGCATGGTTTATTTTTTACAGGAGCCTATATGTGATGTGTACCTGTGTTGGTGCCTTTATAGAAGATCCATTATGCCTTCCTCTCGGTAACCACAACAAGCTTTTATTTATACCCTGAAACATGGTGTGGATGCTGCCAATATAATGTATTTGGCAATTTTACCTTCTCTTCTTTTATATTACTACCATGTTCGTACAGAGTGACACTTTGTGTTTCAAATGCTCTAATACTTCCATGTTACAGATATCCGTGGAGCTTAATTATGTACATCTCTCATTGTAAGTTAATTTTTCCCATGGACCTTTTGTCACACATCTACTTTCTGCTGACATGAATAATGGAGTTCTGATGTTGATGTGATGATGTCAAGGATTATAGCTATGTTCATATCTGTAGTGCTTGGAATTGTTGATAAACTGATATGTACCATAAATATTGGATGGCCAATAAAGCAGGGCACACGATGATTATAAATTTTATAGCTTGTGTATAGAATGGTAATGTTAAACTTTCATTTCTTAGGATATTACAGTTGATTTAGTCTATTTGTGCTTGTCGTTCGTGTTGGTCTGCAGGTTGTAAATGAGTGAATCTGTTTATTGCCTTCTTATTGGTAGTGGCAAAGAGTACTATTCCCTGCTTGGATTTTTGTGGTCTCCTTTTCTTCCTTGCTTGTTTTATATGTTGTTTCTTTTTGGCCTTTGTCATACCAATGACCTACTATTTTGTTTGTTTGTCCTGCTTGCAGGTGTGTGTTGTTGAGGCTATCAAACAAGCCAATGGCGTTGCATAAATGGTTTGTGAAGATTGTCATTGGAGTCTAGCTGGGGTAGTAGGCTGTCAAAAAGATGCGGTGCTGCAGTCTACGTTTAGGGAGGCTCACAAGGAGACCATAGACCATAGAGCAGCAGATTGTCTGCAATGATGGCATCAAGCCCAAATACAGCATGCTCTTTTAGTTAGAAGTAAGCATAATGGCCATATGTTTCTATTGGTTGAGTGGGCTGGACCATTTTTGCTGCCTTTGATCGTACTCATTGGATAGTTTTGTACTTTTGTCAGGTCATATGTACTGATCTGTACATGGTTCTTTTTAAATTCAGGGCCTTACACCATTGCCGTTCCCCAGGACTCGGAAGGAGGATGGCCGCCTCAGAGACAAAAGAGGAGGTTGAGACATCTGATGTGCCTGCTGCAGCGACCATGACTACTGCATCAAAAGAAAGGTACTACTGCATCAACTCAGGCCGCCCTGAACAACCATTAGATAATGATGCATTGTTTCGCCATGTTAATTTAATTGGTAGCAGTGATTGATAAGCTGAGCCAGCCATGACTGTTGTGGCAACAGAGTTTCAGATTTTTTTGGTAGAGGCAAGGGAGAGCCCATAGGCTTTGTGTTCTGTGGAGGAACATCCTTTCAGAATTCAGTGAACTCCATTTTTTATTTTTGATCACTTTCTATGTGCAAATTTACTTTTGCCATGTTTGTATGCCATGCAAATTTCTTAAGCAGTAGTTTGGTGGAAGATGGATTTGTATTACTAATGTTGAGCTGGGTATTACATTTTCTTTCAAGGGAACAGACTAAACTAAGCTGCAATTTTACATGTAAATATAAAAAAACATATTATGTCTCTTATGTGGTCTCGGAGCACTTTTACCTTCATTTTGAAAATGCCTTTGTCTTTATATGTGCTGTATAAAAGGAATACATGAAGGCACAAGCAATAAAAAGATACATTACCGATATCACATGAGATACATAATTAGATTTTTTGAAGTATAAACAGAAGATAAAGTTCATATCACTTTTTCAGCCCCACTCAAAGCCTGAGCGATCTATAATTTTACACTATACACATCCCCAAAATCTCGAAAAAATGGATGGCAATATCTCTTAAATTGCAAGCCTAATGCTAGAAAAAATGGACTTATATGATTTTTTTTCAACTTCTCCAGGTTGACCGGCCGGTGCCGCGCGAATCTGGTTCGACGAGGTCGTTGGCGACCTCCTGCGGTAGCGGGATAACCCGGATCAGCTCCAGGAGGTCCGGGGCACGCTGCTGCCGCTCATGCAGTAGAATGGCGGCCGCAGCGGCGATGCAAAAGTTCTTCGTCCACTTCCACGACCCCAAAGACAGTACGCCTCCATCTCATCTAATGCTTAATTATTTTGCTTCTTTTCATCAAGATCAGGGCTCTTATGGTTTGCTTATGGACCCTAGCATTGTGTTGCACTGGGGTAGAATGCCTCTAAGAAGGTGTTTTGAACCTCTATGAATGCTTCTTTTTATCTTGTATATTATCTGTAGTCAGTAATGCGGATGAGTACTCTAAACATGTACTATCCGGCAGACTGTGCCTGTCCAAAATTGTTGTTATGTGGTTATTGTAAGATATAGTGAATGTTAATCGTTAGATTCAATATGATGCTAATTCCCCTGTGCCTGACACTTGATTATGTTATTACAGAAATAGAAATCATGAGTGGATTTCCTTTTACCTGAACACTTGCCGAATTCAATGCTCAGAGAAGTCTGCTATGCCAACTTGTGGGTTCAGAAGTTGAGATCCTTGTTATCAGATCGTGTCACTCTTTCTAGTCCAAAACTGATGAGCGCTGGAAAACGGTATATCTCTGCAGTCTCCTGCTCCTAGCACTACTCATTTATGAAACAATTCATTCCCTATACTGCATTTAAATATCTAGCATTTGCACACAATTTGTATTAGTAATTGGCTTTTATGTAATAAGGTGAAACCTACTCTTGCAGGCTCCTGATTATGTGTGTATATTTCGTAGCTTCAGAATTATTTTATTTTTCGCCTTATGGCATCAAGATGCAGCTGCTCATATGATTTCATAGTTTGGCAAGTACCGCAAAATTTGTGGTTGACTGCTTACATACAAAATCATCGTGTTAGTACTTAGTACTGAAGTTAATTTCTACATTGTTATTAGAGTTGCCTTGATGTTTCCCGTACTATAAAGATCTATCTATACTCTATTTTTTAACCATCTAAAACTGTAGTCATTTATACTCCAAGCAGCAACAGTATATGTTGTTGTCGGTTTGCTGATTCATATTTATCTCTCCCACCTTGTTTTTATGTGTCTGCTCAGATTGCACAAGAAGCTGACATGTAAATGTAGATTGTGTAGCTTTATGGGCATGCATCAGATTCATATTATAATAAAGTTTTGCCTTCATACTATAAATCCATTAATTGGAGCTATATATATCATATGTCGTACCATTTAGTCTGGTTCATGAGTAAAATGTTGTTTCAATAAATTTAAGATCATTCTTTGTTTGCTTGCTGTTTGCTAGCACTAATGCTAATGTATGAACAAATATAGAGCTTCAGAAGAAAACAAAGTATAGTTCATACTTTTAATCATTTATGTCCATATCATGTGATGCTAATGTATGAACTTGATATGGTTTGGTTTAAACGATATAAAATAAAAGAATATACATTCTGGAAATTAAATAAACCCTACAAATCAAATTAGGAAACTATTGTTACTAGCAAAATGAATTTATAGAATTAGGGATTTGCAAGGCTTTTGTTTGCGGCTGGAAATACTTTCACTAAGCGCTATATGAGTATTTTGATTTTTGTACATTTCCTGATATTTTTAAGAATTTGCGATCATAAATTTAAAGTCAATTATTAATTTGTGTGGTTCATTAAATAGTCAAGATAACACACGGAGGCCCATTCGTCTTTGGGCCAGCAGCCTTCTCGCCAACTAAGGCATTTCTACTCGGTCCTTTCTTTTAGCCTTTGCAGGGACCAAACACTATACCTTCTTCTTCGGTGAGCTCTTCTTCTCTTGCCTTTCTCCCTCACGCTTATTCGGTCGTGGTTGATCTCTCCTTAGACCCTTTTCTCTTTGCCTGACTATTCTATCCTTTCCTAGGTCTTCAATCTGTTTTCTTCTTCAATGAAGCTAACCACGACATCCTGCACGTACTGCACCGCTCCCAGAGGTATATTTCTCTCTTCCGGATCCAGTTATACTATGGAGAGAAAGTTACTGAGGAAATGATGCATGTATCATATTCTGTTATTATATTTGTATTAGTATTTTCTGATCTGTCATGCCATTTCTCCCCTAACTCTAGGTGAACAGACTCATAAAAATCAACTGAGAATCAGACTCTTTGGGTGAACAGAGTTTTAGGAACCGAGCAGTCCCACACTCTCAATGGTGGCAAGTTATTATATTAAATCTTGCTAGACAGTTGCTCACATAGGTACTATGTATGCATGATTTTTTAACTTGAAGATTAAAGGATTATAAGAACTGAGAACATTGCATGGAAATCAGCTTAGCACCATAATAATGAGGTAGTGTATCATGCAGTCCGGGCAGGATCACCACTGACTGGCATCTATTTTTTGTTTATTTGTGTTATATCAATGAATGGGAAGCATCATGATGCTATTCCCCGTTCCATGTTCTGAATATGCACTAATCGAGCATCTATTTTTGTTTCATATATGCATATGCATTTATTGTATCATTCAGCTCCGTCACCACATTTTACGGTTCTCGTTTCCAGTTTCCACGGTGCGGCGGCTCGAACTGACGCTCTCAGCCACGGCGCGCCTGGATCAGTCAGGTCGATCGAGGGACAATACTGGCAACCGCTCGTCCGTGCTGATCTCCGACCGAGATAGGTAAGATATCCTCTCCCATCTGTTTCTCCTCTCTTGGTCTCTTCTACATCTACGTCATGGAAGTCAGGCAAAGTACATGGACATTGAGAACACCGGTCACTCCCATTTGGTTGATGAGAGGTTTTCTTCATCCTTGCGACATCCAAACTCCAGTCCCCGAGCAAACTCGCTTGACACTCCCCACCCCACCCCCTCTTCTTGACTATTTATGGCTTTATGTTTTCATATCATGCTAATAAACCATGTATTGATACTTTCCTGCTGGTATGTCATTGGCACAAGAGTGGTGATACGCCTGGGCATGATGTTGTTATTGATCGGATGTATGAACGTGCCTATAACTGCTATGCTTGCTACTATTTGTTTGTGAAAAGAGTGGTAACAATAAGATTACTGCTTGATGTACAGAGTTCAGGTTATCACACCATATGAAGTGAAAGCGCCGTTGGGACTGCTCGCGGTGCATAGAACTTCCATGGCAGCACGGGCGATTCCAAGGCCCACTTGAGCTCCTCCTGCTGATGTCAGACGGTGAGGTTTCTCAACCTCCACTCTATTAGCCATGTAAGATTGCTTTGCTAGAGATCATTTGTTTCTTGCAATCCATTGGTTGTAAACTTAATTCTTCATCACGAATGGATCCTTAATTATGTGTGTCATGTTGTTTCCCTGAAAACAGACGGTCGAGTCACATTTCTTATTTTCTGTTGTGAGTTGAGGAGCTTGCGGTTTTAAAAGTATGTCTCAGATGTAAGAATGTGGAAATGATGGACAGGTAGCAGTTTTTTTATATTTGCTGTTTATATCCAATATTAAGTAGTTACTAACTCCATGGCACAAATTGTACTTTTTGTAGACGTAGTAGCTTTTGATTTCCATTTCGTTATGGATTTATATCCGCTTTTACATACTGATTAGGATTTCCATTTAGTCAGGGTCACAAAGTCTTTGTGCCAGGATTCTTCCCTTTGTAGATGTGAAAGCGGCTTGTACGATCTATTCACAGACTTGCTCTACTGCTTTGTAGCCCAACTGATTATGTACTCTTGATCGTCCTCATGGCATCTGTCAACTCCATTGTGAATCGTCTCTTTATCTTAAGGCTGTACTCGCTATGCTAGAATGATAGATGATATAGTAAATACATCTTTTCTTTTTACAAGGCTCATATCGTAAGGAATGTCGTGTACTGTGAACCAAGTTCAGTATGTTGTCTATTAAATATATTCCTGTTTCTTCTTCAAAATATGATGCTCCAGTTCAGATAATCAGTAGTGCATATTTTGGCTGATATTTCTACTATAAAGCACTTGGTGGTGATGGATAAGTGTCGGACGGGTTGGGTTTCTTGTTTGAAGAGACTTGCATTGTTGACTATTATAGCCTTTTTCTGTGTAACTTAACAAATGTTAACATATTTTTAAAATATTACTATAATTTTGAAATTTGTTAACATGTTTCAAAAATGTTCGTTCACTTTTAAAAGTGTTCGCACATCTATGTTCCGCTCCTATCATATTCTTCACTGCGTGTTATCCATTATGATTGCATATATTAAACTTGGGTTAATACTGACTTAGCATTACCTGTTTTGAAAACATTGGGACCGGTACCCTTGCGCCAGGGCGCGAACCCGATCTAGTATCATATACATGAGCGTCTCATTTTCTTTGGCACGTCCATCGGCGTACATATACGTGAGGTGACCTCGCTCGACCAATCTCTTATGCATCTGATCCTCTCTCACACCACTAGTAGAAAAATGGGCAAATCTGAGACACATTAGTGCCGGTTTGATTTCGAGCCGGCACTAATGTGTTCATTAGTGCCGGTTCCAACGGCTAGCCGGCCGCTCTCATTAGTACCGGTTCGTGGTGAACCTTTAGCACCAGTTCGTGCCACGAACCGGTACTAAAGAGAGTGGTGGCAGGATGTTGTCAGTCTGAGGGCCCTCCAGCACCTCTAGTACTGGTTCGTGTCACGAACCGGTACTAAAGGTCGTCCTACATAAACCCTTCGTCCAACCTAGTTCACTCTGTTCTTCCCCTTTCCCCTTTCCTCCTCTGTTCTTCCCCTCTCTTCCTCGAGCTCATCACACATTTTGCCCAAAATTTGTCAAGATTTAAAGGCCCCCATCCATTCAAATGATCACAAAGGTTAGCAACTTTGTCCTTTCATCTCTCATTGCTAGATTAGCTCTTGCAATGCTTTGTATAGTGATTAATTTGTGAGTTTAGTAATTTGGAAGGAATTATATGTGCTAGTATTTGATCTATATGCAATTTGAGGTAAAAAAATAACACTTAGTTTGCATATGTAGGTGTGGTTTACTTAGTGCCTTCTAAATCTCCGTCGTAACCACCATCGATCGCTCAAGACTGTCTCTGTCACGGCACCACCTTGTGGTGAGGCTCTTGTTCATGAATGTTTTACATTACCAAATTGATGTTTGCGTGATTTGGATATATAGTTACTCGTATAATTATCTTACTCAGACGTTGTTTGTTATACATAGTGCCATGGTTTTGATATCCGTCCCGTCGGCCCTCGTCCTTGTTATGATTCGGATGTGGTATATTCTCTTTTAAAACTAGTTGTTGCATTTCGTGTTTATGACAAATTATGCCCATCAAGTTGACATAGATATTTTAATCTAGGAGGTATGTGAACTGGAAATTCCTACCGACCCTATTGTCGAGAGGTTAAATTTAGTTGAAAGAGAAAACGAGTATTTGAAAGAAAAATTGAAAAGAATTGAGGGGGAGAAGATGGAATTGGAGTTGCATGTTGCCGATGTCGGCGATGATCACAAGATCAAGATGGAGAAAATGAGGTTGAAGATTAGAAAGATTAGAAAATATGCTATTGATAGTGTGGCTTGGTATCATTATGCTGTTGGATCAATTGTTACCTTAGTTGCGATCTTGATCGCATTTGTTGTTGCATTTAAATTCTTTAGCTAGAGAGTTATTTGTATGTTGCATTTAATTAAGTGCTGTATATGAACTTTATGTATGAACTTTATGTATGAACTTGTATTAATTTGGTCTATTCGGTGTTGTGTAATGAAGATGAGCCGACAATGGATGTGTGATGACCGATGCTCTCCCGAGTTTATTAATGGCGTGCATACTTTTCTGCTTGCCGCTGAGGCAAACAAGCGGGCCGATGGTTTTTTGCCTTGACCATGTGCTGGCTGTAAGAATGGTCACAATTACTCTATGTCAAGAACCATTCACGTCCACCTATTTGAGTCCGGTTTCATGCCCCGTTAATATTGTTTGGACCAAGCACGGAGAAAGAGGGGTTATGATGGAAGACAATGAAGAAGAAGAGGACGACGACGGCTATCCTGGCCATGGGTTCCCTGAATACGATGATACAACAATGGGGGAAGAAGCTGAGCCGGCAATGCGGGAAGAAGCTGAAGAAGAGGCATCAGATGAGCCGACAAACTCCCGATCTCCATTCAAGAATGGAAAGAGCCAAAGACTAAACGTCCAGGTGTTACTTGGGTCGACGATAGAGCCAAAAATGTCCTTTGGAAATCTCTGATGGAACATTTCACCCTACCAGATCATCTTACTGAAGCAGATGTGAAGAAAGTCAAGGGCGCTGCTCTTAAGAAGATGGCAATTGCATTCAACACCCACAAGAAAACTGTATGGGCCAACTACCTCGCTAATGAAAGGAAGACTCCAGAATTCACGGAAACACTGGAGAAGCAAAGAGAGCACTGGGACGATTTCGTGACCTTCAAGGATTCAGAATTAGCTAAGGAACGGTCGATGAAAAACAAGGCAAATGCCGCAAAAAAGACGCAGTTCCATAGGCTGGGTCCAGGTGGCTACACGTTGGGATTGCCTAAGTGGGGTAAGTTTGAGCAAGAGATGGAGGATGCTGGGGTCACACCGGTTACTAGGAACTGGCCCCCCAGGTGCAGAACTTGGTTCTATGTGCATGGGGGGGCATTGGACCCGAAGACAGGCGAAGTTTCGCGGAAGGCAAGTCTAAAAGGAGTCGAACAAAAAATAATTGACGCAATAGAAGAAGCTCGAAAGAGGGTGTTCACGCCCAACAGAGAGAACGACGAGCTTACGCGTGTCCTGGGAAATCCTGAACACCCGGGAAGAACACGAGGCAAGGGCGTTATTCCCTGGTATGAGGGCTTTTCAGAATGGAACGAGGACCACATGACCCGTGAAAGAAGGAAGATGGAGGAGGAGAAGAAAAGGAAGCTGGAGGAGGAGCAGAGGAAGCAGGACACAGAACGCCTTCAAGGCCTAGAAGCAAGGCACGCGGACCTGGCACTCAAATTCCAGCAGCAGCAGCAGCAGATCGACTCACTTAGCCAGGAAAAGGGGTCTCAAAGCGGCAACAAAGAAGCGGATGATCGTCCGCATTGGATAGCACCGCCCCATCCATGCCGAGAAGCAGCGTTGGTTCTACCCAGGCGACACACTGCTGGATACATACCCTGTGGATGACATCATAGAGAACATTAATCGTGAGCTACACTCCAAAATGAAGAACATATCCATGAAGGTGGCGGACGGCGTTGCTTTTCCAAAGGACCCAAGCAACCTTCCATTGCATCCTGATTCAAGAGGGCTATGCTCGTGTCATGGTTGATGAAGTGGTGGACCCATATTCGGGGCTACAGCTTGACTTCCCTGGAGGTGAAGACGAGCGCACACTGGGAGAGGCCATACATCGTATCATCCTATGGAGAAAGGATTGCATCATCTTTCAAAGTCCATCGACACCGCATCGTCTGCCGAATCCGCCACCGAGTCAGCAGACTCCCGCTCCTCCAAGTCCACGAACGCGTGAGTCGACTCCTCCTCGAAGTCCGCCACCTCCTCCAAGTCCCCGAACGCGTGAGCTGACTCCTCCGGTTTCAAGTCCGGCACAACGTCATGCCACTTCTCCGGTTTCAAGTCCGGCACCGTGTCAGGCCACACCTCCTGCTTCAAGTCCGTCACATCGTCAGGCCACTTCTCCTGGTCCAACTCAGCCACGTTAGCCGTCTCCGCCGTCTCAGCAATCGCAGAAGAGACATGCCGCAGCTATGGTGCGTAGCGGTACGAGTCGAGGTAGTTCAGGAAGTACAGGCGTAGACAAGCGATGTAAGTATGGTCCAAGCCTCGCTCCTCTTTCTCAGAGGCCTTACGACATGACTAAGGAGCAAAACGCAGCCATAGTGCAGGCCCAAGTGGACGCCCATTTTGGATCAAAACTGGCATCGCCGCCAAAGGAGAAAGTGCCTGAGAAAGTAATTGAGCACTTCATTAAAATGGCTAGAGAACCAGCTCCCAAGCTTGTTGACTCAGACTATGAGCGTCAAATCAGGAAACTACATCGAGAACGGCTAAAGAAGGAAGCGAGCTCGAGCTCGAGCCAACAAGCAGCAGGCAAAAAATGCGGAAAACCGCTCCCGACCGAGAACAAAGCGGCGCAATCGATCTCCCCGCTTGTTGTGATAACAACAACACATGAGAGGAGGCCGCGCGCCCAATATTATTGTGGGCAAACCGTTAAAGTTCCCCAGCTAGGCGATGTGGTAATAATGGAGGAGCATATAATGCAGGCTGAAATGCTCAAGATCTTTGTTAGACAACTCCTCGAAATTGAGCCCATGTCTCCGCTTAGAGAGGAGGAAATAAAATGGAAATATGCCCGGGGCAAACCTTTGGTCCACCTGCATAAGGTCAAGAACCTCCCAACGAGAATGTATGAATTGCATCAATGGTACATGAACATTACCAAGATTTCCAATCGAGAGTCCCTCATGGTGAATGTCAAGAAGGAGCATTACTACCATGAGAAAGCTCCGTGCGTTGAGTATTCAGAACTATATCAGTTATACAATCAAGACACACTCGACAAATCTCTCGTCATTGCTATTGTTTGTAAGTGATTTCTTTCTGTAATTTTGATCAATCATTACATGTAATTATCCTCACTATATATTCTTTTCTGTGGTATTATATGCAGGATGAAGATGTATGAAATGAAAAAATATGGACGCTATGGCATTGGGTTCATTGACCCAAATACTATTAATGAGTACACATGGAATCTTGCAACTTCTAAAGCAGGTGTAGAGGAAAGCATGCTAGAGTTCTTGAAGTGCCTCAATACCAATGAAGATATACTACTTCCTTACAACTTCACGTGAGTTAATACAAATTCTGTTTTTGCTTACTAGCTAGCTAGATGTTAATAACTAAGTGTATACGGTTTACGATATATAGTTGATTAATTTTATGCACATGCCTGCTTAATTAAGACATGCAAACGTGTGTGCATGCAGTTTCCACTGGATCTTTTTAGTCATTAAAGTTAACAAAGCAACAGTCGAAGTACTCAACTCGCTACTTAAAGAAGATAAAGACTACACCATTATGAAGGGGATAGTCAACAGGTAATTTCAATCATTATTAACTATATCTCGACCTATTATTAGTTCGTCATTTCTTGATATGAACTATTTAATAACCCCTTTATTGATTTTCTTTGCCGGCGGGCAGGGCTTGGGCAAAGTTCATCAAGGTGACTCCAGGCAATTGGCCAAAAAAGTTGTTTTGGCATCGACCAAGGGTAAGTAATTAAGTAGTACTAGCTAGCTAGCCATCTCTTTAATTCTTGTTTCAATGCCATTAATTAATTATCATGCTTGATTAATCATTATCTGATTCAATTCCATTCTCGTAAAGGCCTCAAGCAGGCGCCGGGAATGATCTGTGTGCATTCTACATTTGCGAGAACGTTCGCATGATGGCGTCCGAAAGGAGCAGATCTCAAAAACAGGAATGGGTACGTTGTCAGAACTCTATTCACACCATTATCGATATCTTGTAACACAACTAATACGCATGCATATTGATCTCCTTCTTAACAGTTCAGAGAGGTGCGGGATAAGCTCCTACCCGAGGAGCGCATACTAGCACTTCAAGAGGAAATAGCCGGATTTTTGCTCGACCAGGTCATAGATCCCAAAGGAGAATACTATTACCCGCTACGCCCCCATGAACCACTTGTCATCGTGCATGCTCCGAAGGCACCAAGGCAACATGTAGGAGAAATTGTATATGTATATACATGTATATGTGTGAATAGTTAATGGTGTTGGCTGTGAGACATTCGATGATATATATATATATATATATATATATATATGTGGTTCTACGTACGAGAAAATCTATTTATATATATGCATAGCGTGTATAATTTGTAGTATCGTGAAATAACAGCAAACAAAAAATAATTAAATTGAAAATAAAGCCAAATTGAAAACACAAAATTAAAGCAAAAATTAAAAAAAAAACCCAAACATTTAGTACCGGTTGGTGTTACCAACCGGTACTAAAGACCTACGCGCACACGGGCCTAACTCGTGCCATGTGTTTGCACTTTAGCGCCGGTTCGTGATGAACCGGTACTAAGGGGGGGGGACCTTTAGTCCCCACTCTTTAGTGCCGGTTGGCGAACCGACACTAAAGACCGTCACGAACCGGCACTAAAGGCCGGTTTTGCACTAGTGCACCCAGTCACACGCACATCACCAAGCATATCATATTCATTCAAGCGACTGCTACAAATGTGCAATCTATTTTGCAGGCTGAAGCAATGGCTCTTTTACTTTGCTGCATCGGCTGTCAAATTATTAGGTTGGAGCACTTTTCTTTTTATTCGGATTGCAGGACTTTAGTGGAAGCAATGGAAGCAAGAAATCTACAGGAGAAAGCTGGACACTGGAGTGATTGACAAAAAACTACCACTTTAGGGGTTACTATCCCACAGAACTACCACTTTTTAAAAACTGACCAAAAACTATCAAAATTTTCTTATTTTGTAACTAAAAACTTCACTTTTGGAAAATAGTATGTTTACACGATTTAAACACGTTTATGACATGCTGGACCCACCCGTCAGGGCTGACATGGCAGCAAAGTCAACTCCATTTATTTTGACCGTTAAGTTCACCGGTGCGGCCCACACGTCAGAATCAACTTCTTCCTCCTCCTCCTCCTCCTCTCTCTATGTGGCATTTCAACGAACAGTTCATGTGCACAGACAGGACGATCAGCAGCAGTACCCACGCACGACCACCGGCTGCAGCCGCAGCCACAAGCAGCACCGCCACGTACCACTAGTAGAAAAGGGGGCAATGGTCCAGGCCGGGTCAGCCCATTAGTCCCGCTTCAATCCAGAACCGGGACCCATGGGGGCATTGGACCCGGTTCGTGAGCCCCGGGGGCCGGCCGGGCCACGTGGGCCATTGGTCCCGTTTCGTCTGGACCTTTTGGTCCCGGTTGGTGGGACGAACCGGGACCAATGGGCCTCGCTCCTGGCCCACCACCATTGGTCCCGGTTGGTGGCTTGAACCGGGACCCCCTTTAGTCCCGGTTCATGCCACGAACCGGGACCAATGAATTGCCTATATATATCCCTCGTCCGCGAGCAGAGCACTTCACTGCTCTGTTTTTCTGCCCGGCCGTTGAAGAGCTTTGTGTTGCTCTAGCTCACCTCCTATGCACACGAGGTGTTCGATGGAATGCCCGAGCCACACTACTTAACTTTCTCCTCTCCAAGCTCGACCTCCAAACTCCATTTTCCTCAATATTTGTCTAGGTTTAGCGGTCTGTCAAGTCCCGTCTTCGTCTTCACCGCCGTCGATCGCCCGCGCCGATCTCATCGCCGGCATTACCGTGGTGAGCCTCTTGTTCTTAACTTCTTTCTGAAAGGAAAAATATTCTTACTTGTATGTTTAGATAGATACTTGTAATATTTTCTTACTTTTATTATTGCATCTTATATAGTGCGATGGTTTTGGTATCCGCCCTGGCCGCCTCGGCCCTGTCTATGATTCGGATGTGGTATATATCATCTTTTCATAACTATTGGTTCATTTATTGTTTATGAAAATTATGCCGACCAATGTGACATAGATTTTATTTATCTAGGAGGTTGTTGAACCGGAAATTCCAACCAACCCTATTGTCGAGAGGTTAAATTTAGTTGAAGAAGAAAACAATTTCTTGAAGGAAAAAATAAGAAAAATTGAGGAGGAGAAGATGATATTGGAGTTGCATGTTGCGGATGCCGTCGATGATTACAAGATCAAGATGGATGCAATGCGCTTGAAGATTAGAAAGATTAGAAAATATGCCATTCATACCGAGGCTTGGTATCATTATGCCGTTGGATCAGTTGTTACCTTGGTTGCGATTATGATCGCATTTGTTTTCGCTTTGAAATGTTTTACATAGTTTCAATGTATGGTTTAATTAATTTAGATGCTCTGCAGAGCTCTATGTTGTTAGATGAGAACTATGTATGTACTTTGGTTTTAATGTGATGATGAACTTCTATTAATTTGGTCACTTAATTATCTATTCATGATGTTCTGTAATGATTTTTGACACACTTAATTATATATAATGCACGCATATGAACCGGCAATGGATATCCGCTTTGATGCAGCCACCGAGAGGGGAAAGGCCACATATTATGGTTACATAGTGGACATATGGAAACAAAATAAATAATGCAGAAAACAAAACAAAAAAACTGGAAACAAAATAAAAATAGCAACAATAAGTATTTTGTTGTAAGTAGAAACAGAATAAAATAAATAAAGCAACAAAGAAAACAAAAAACAAAAAAGTGTTTTCAAATTTGAAAACTAATGGCACTAACAGAAAGTTTATAATTTTTCTAAAACTAAAAGCAAAAGGAATTAAAAATAAAGCAAAAAACAAAAGAAAATAAATAATACAAAAAACAAAACAAAAAAACTGGAAAAAAAATAAAAAAAACTGTCACCTATTGGGCCACCATGGTCTGAATACGACTAGAAACCCAACCTGGGTCAGGATTCAGGCCCGCAGAAGGCCCAATAGGCCCACAGGCAGCACAGTGTAATATTAGGCCCGTAAGCCTGCATTTGAGAGGAGCTCGAGAGGGTAGCCGCAGTGGGGCTTATAAACCACTCCGAGCCACTCTCAACTAGCGAGGTGGGACTAAACTTTTGGCCGCGGGCAGCGCAAGGCTTTTGGTCCCGGTTGGTGGCACCAACCGACTAAATGAGCATTGGTCCCGGTTCTTGTCACCACCAATCAGGTACCAATGCCCTCCTTAGTCTCGGTTGGTGCCACCAACCGACCAAAGGGCGGAAGCGGCTTTGGTCCCGCCAGGCACCAACCGGGACTAAAGGAGGGCATTGGCCCCGGTTGGTGCCACGAACCGGGACCAAAGGCCTGGGTATATAAGTAGCACTTAGGAAAATTTGACGAACTCATCGCCAGTTGTCCCCCGGCCCGCCCGACGACGCCTGAGCTCATCGACGCCGCCAGTTGCCCAGATCGACGCCGTCTGCCCAGCGCCGCCTGCCGCCCACAGTCGCCCCGCCCGATCAAGCGCTGTCGCCGCTGTCAGCTGTCGCCGACGTCGTCCCCGAGCTCACAAGGCCCGACGCCATCGCCGCCTCGACGCCTGCCTCCTGCCTCAAGGCCACCGCCTCTGCCTCAGGCCGGCCCCGACCTCGCCGTCGCCGACGCCGCCCATAGTGAGCCCCCGTGCCCTGCCCTGCCCCCTGCCGCCACCGCCGCCCATAGCTAGTGATGCTTTTTTTCATATATGTTGATGATATATATATATATATATATATATATATATATATATATATATGTATGTATGTATGTATGTATGTTTGACTTTTGTATGCATATATGTATATATGTATGTATGTATGCTTTTTTTGCTAGCTAGGAAAGTATGTATGCTTTTTTTGTATATATGTATGTATGTATGCTTTTTTATATGTATATATGTATGTATGTATGGTTTTTTGTATGCATATATGTTGGTGAAATATGAACAATGCATTAGGCAAAACCTTTACTTTTTTCGAAATTTTCTATTTGAACATTTTAAAAAATAACAAGCAATACTAAAAGAATGAGAGGAAAAAGGAAAATAAGAAGAGGAAGAAAGGAGGAGAAGAGGAGAAATAAATAAGAAGAGAAAAAGAAGAAAAAGAAGAGGAGAAGAAGAAAGGAATAGACGAGAAAAAAATTCTATTTTTTCTTCTTCTCCTCTATTCCTTTCTTCTTCTCCTCTTTTTTTTTTCTTTTTTTTCTTCGATCTTCTCCTCTATTCCTTTTTTCTTCTCCTCTTTTTATTTCTTCTTCGTTTTCTTATGTTTTATCGGGTCTGTCGTCGTCGATAACTTCAATACGTGGGAGGGGGGTCGATATACCCCCTCCCCGATAATATTATTTTCATGTACGTATGTCGTGTCGATATAAACTCCCGATAACTTCAACACGTGGGGGGGGGGGTCGATATACCCCCTCCCTGATAATATTATTTTCATGTACATATGTCGTGTCGATATAAACTCCCGATAACTTCAACACGTGGGGGGGGGGGTCGATATACCCCCTCCCCGATAACATTATTTTCCCATGTATGTATCTCGTCGTTGTCGATATTACCCCCTCCTTGAAGCATTCTCGAGGCCACCCCAAACCCTAGCTAGAGAAGCAGCGTCGAGGCCACTAATTAATATGATTCTCATCGTGATTAGATAGCTAGTTCTACGTTTGCCACTAGCTAATATATGCATCTGTCATGTTTGAATAATAATTGCCATGTTGTAAATATTTGTAGAAACTATGGACACCCCCCGAGACGAAGCACAAGAAGCGTTGTTGGGGGACATAATCGCACAAGGAAGTGATGCCGTCTTCTCGTTTCTGAACGACACCGATGGTCTGGAAGGACAGGGTGAAGAAGCATGCTATGATTATGATGGCTCCGGTGACCCAATGACGGTGCAAGAAGGAGACCGTGAGGACGGCTCCGGTGACCCAATGACGGTGCAAGAAGGAGACTGTGATGACGGCTCCAGTGACCGAACCGAGTCTGGTCAGGTATATATATTAGTTAAGCCTGTGCTGACTAGCTAATTGATGCATTCATTGTTTTGGTATATGTACACATATTAATTAACGCTCGTCTTTCTTCTTTTTTCTAGCCCTCCGGATCGAGCACAACTTCGGCAAGGAGACGAGGCCCGGAGAAAAATTTGAGCTCGGATGAAAGGTTTGAGATCACAGCAATCACGCGCGACGGCGAACCGATTGAACCCATCCAGACAAAGAACACATTTGCTGCTCGGTCAAGGGGTTCTTGTTAGGGACAGATCCCGATCAGCATCCACCAATGGTATAAGCTTCAAGAACGAAGACCCCGAGGTGTCTTATGTTAATGATATGCGAAGATGATCTTTGGACTGAGTCAAGGCAAATTTCACCCTACCGCCAGAGGAGGATCCGGAGAAGCCAGTTATAGAGCAATTAATCAAGTCTTTTGCTCTTAAGAAGATGGCAGGCCTATTCAGGAGGTGGAGGAAAGATCTGAAAAAGTTTGTCGACAAAGAAGAGACACCATAATTCATCGGCAAATATGAGAAGATCAGAGATCACTGGCCCGCATTTGTGGCCCACAAGACATCATAAAAGAGAGTAAGAAGATGTCGGCGATAAACAAGCAAAATGTTGTGAAGACGAAGTTTCACCATCGCACGGGGTCAGGTGGCTACCTCAAAGCCCGGCCTAAGTGGGCCAAGGCTGAGAATGATCTGCTTGATAAAGAGATCGAACCAGAGACAATGAATCGCTGCACCATTGCCGGACTTGGTTCTTCGGGCTGGCGGAACCTTGGACCTCAGATCGTGGAAGTGCCGTTGGACGGACGAGCAAATCAGAAATACCAGTCAAGAGGCTTCGAACTATATCAATGCAGCGCAGCAAGGGACATTCGTTCTGCATGTGGAGAACGATGAGCTCACAATGGCCCTCGAATCTCGAGCACCCTGGACGGACACGAGGCACGCCAGGCTCCATTCCGTGGAAGGTTGGTTTTCCGGACGCAGGGGGTTACAAAACCCAGGAGAGGAGGAAGAAAGTGGAGCATAGCCAACTGCAGGCGTTGCACGCAAGGGTACAAGGGCTAGAGGAACGAGAAGAAGATCGCAGCAAACGACCTGCCGAAGCTTCCCCCGAAGCTACCCCACCATCTCAGCGGAGAAGCAGCGTGGCTTCCACCAAGCTGCTTCAGCCGGAGCATGTCTTGACGGCTCCTGCTAGCTACCCCGTGGATTTTATCACAGAGTCTCAAAATTGCCACCTTATGGCGCAATGATAGAACTTAAAAGTCAAGGCGGCTGTCGGCCAAGTTCGACCTTCTGAACCCGGCGCAAATTTTCACTGTCGCCCGATTCCAGAAGGATATGCTAGGGTGACGGTGGACGAAATAACGGAGGGATTTGAGGACCTCCGGCTTGACCACCCTACCGGTGAAGGGGAGACTCGGCTGGGTTCTTCTATGAAGACTCCATGCCTATGGCAGAAGGAGCTCATCAACCTTCCGAACTGGACGCCTCCTCCTCCTCCTCCGGCGAGTCAGGGCACTCCGCCTCCTCCACCGCCTCCTCCTCCGGAAAGTGACGATCAGGGCAGTCGGCCTCCTTCTCTGGTGCGTGGCGGCACTCCGCCTCCTTCTCCGCCTGCGCCGGCGCGCCCGAGCAGCCAGCAGCCTCCTCCTTCTCCGCCTCGCCAAAGAAGGGCGGAAGAGACCCGCCGCCACCCGGCTCCTCCGTGGCGTCAGAGTCCTTCTCCTCCGCCTCGTAAGCAAGCACGAAGAACACAGCCGCAGCCGCCTGGCTCCGCTCCGACGTCTAGCAGTTCAGCCAGAGGCGGGAGGCATTGAGACACGGTCCACCTCTCAAGCCTCTAGAGAAGTTACTGCACGAGATGACCGTGGAGGAAAACAAGAAGATCGTATGGACCAAGTGAAGGACTTCTTTGAAGGGTTGAAAGGGCAGAGACATCCACCTCCGGAGGAGAAGATAGATCCGGTGAAACTGAAGCGTACTCTGGCTGCCCTGAGGAAACCACCAAAGTCTCCGCCGAAAGGCAACTATGAGCGCATCCTTGAAAAGTCATTTTGTTGGAAATATGCTCTAGAGGCAATAATAAATTAGTTATTATTATTATATTTCCTTGTTCATGATAATCGTTTATTATCCATGCTATAATTGTATTGATAGGAAATTCAGATACATGTGTGGGTACATAAACAACACCATGTCCCTAGTAAGCCTCTAGTTGACTAGCTCGTTGATCAACAAATGGTTACGGTTTCCTGACCATGGACATTGGATGTCGTTGATAACAGGATCACATCATTTGGAGAATGATGTGATGGACAAGACCCAATCCTAAGCCTAGCACAAAGATCGTAGTTCAGATGCTAAAGCTTTTCTAATGTCAAGTATCATTTCCTTAGACCATGAGATTGTGCAACTCCCGGATGTCGTAGGAATGCTTTGGGTGTACCAAACGTCACAACGAATCGGGTGGCTATAAAGTTGCACTACAGGTATCTCCGAAGTGTCTGTTGGGTTGGCACGAACCGAGACTGGATTTGTCACTCCGTGTGACGGAGAGGTATCTCGGCCCTCTCAGTAGGACATCATCATAATGTGCACAATGTGACCAAGGGGTTGATCATGGGATGATGTATTACGGAACGAGTAAAGAGACTTGCCGGCAACGAGATTGAACAAGGTATCGGCATACCGACGATCGAATCTCGGGCAAGTACAATACCGCTAGACAAAGGGAATTGTATACGGGATCGATTGAGTCCTTGACATCGTGGTTCATCCGACGAGATCATCGTGGAACATGTGGGTGCCAACATGGGTATCCAGATCCCGCTGTTGGTTATTGACCGGAGAACGTCTCGGTCATGTCTGGATGGTTCCCGAACCCGTAGGGTCTACACACTTAAGGTTCGATGACGCTAGGGTTATAAAGGAAGTTTGTATGTGGTTACTGAATGTTGTTCGGAGTCACGGATGAGATCCCAGACGTCACGAGGAGTTCCGTAATGGTCCGGAGGTAAAGATGTATATATGGAAAGTTGTTGTTCGGGTTCCGGAAAAAGTTCGGTTTTTTTCGGTGTTGTACCAGGAAGCTTCCAGAAGGATCCGGAGGATTCTGGAGGGTCCGGAGGTCCGAAAATTGTTCCACCACATCCAATACAGCAGCATGGTCTGTAAGGGGGCGCCCTAGCCTTAATGGGCCAGGGGCACCGGCCCCCCAAGGCCCATGCGCATGGGAGAGGGGAAACCCTAAGGGGGAGGGCCTCCACTTGACTTGGGAGGCACTCCTCCCCCTTGGCCGCCGCCCCAACCCTAGATGAGATCTAGGGGGCCGGGCCCCTCTCCCCCCCACCTATAAATAGTGGAGGGGTGGGAGGACAGCCGCACCCCAAGTTCTGGCGCAGCCCTCCCTCCCAAGTACTCCTCCTCTCCCGTGGTGCTTGGCGAAGCCCTGCAGGATTGCCACGCTCCTCCATCACCACCACGCCGTTGTGCTGCTGCTGGATGGAGTCTTCCTCAACCTCTCCCTCTCTCCTTGCTGGGTCAAGGCATGGAAGACATCACCGGGTTGTACGTGTGTTGAACGCGGAGGTGCCGTCCGTTCAGCACTAGGATCTCCGGTGATTTGAATCACGACGAGTACGACTCCTTCAACCCCGTTCACTTGAACGCTTCCGCTTAGCGATCTACAAGGGTATGTAGATGCACTCATCTCTCTCTCGTTGCTAGTTTCTCCTTAGATAGATCTTGGTGACACGTAGGAAAATTTTGAATTTCTGCTACGTTCCCCAACACATTTGTCCAAGCGAAGCGGTCTGAAAGTACTGTCACTGATCAAAGGTTAGCAGAACGACGAGCTGGAAAAAAATTGCCCAGCTCAGCGAACAAGCGAACCAATCGCTCCCCCCGCTCCAGGTGTCCGAAGATAGCGTCTCTAATGATCCGGGCGGGATGGTGTCGGGTTATAACAATCCTGCAGATTACCTGCCTGACGATGTATATTATGATTTCTTGGAGGCGGGCGAACACAGATACGCACGGAAGCCTCTCACAAAGATGAAAGATCTCTAACAACGATGATGTTCAGATTCCATAATTGGTACATGAAAACCCACAGAGTCCGAGGGGAGGAATATTTTGACGCGAGAGTTAGAGAGGAGCATGACCTCGTTGGAATTGAACAGTTGAATGTTCCATTTGAGGAGTTCTTCGTGTTTTTCAATCTAAAGGCCCTCGATAAATTAATGGTCACTTGCTACTGCCTGTAAGTAGTACTACTTCTGTCATTAATTAAGTCTTTATATATAGGTCAGCTCTTTCATTGCATGTATTTTTAATTATCCTCACTATATTAATTATGCAGATTGAAGATCGCCGAATTGAAGAAAAGACAAGTCGGTGATATTGTGTTCATTAACACAAATCTCATAGATGTATTTATGGTTAAATCTCATGCCAAAGATACCGAGACCAAGCTTCTACAATCGTTTCTATTAAATCAAAACAAAGCTATAATACTCTTCCCTTACGAAGTCAAGTGAGTGTTACTGTCTTGTGCATCCCTTATTAGTCGAGGTTGTAGTAATGTAGTTGATGAGTTATGCATGCTTGTGCAGGTTCCACTATATTTTGCTAGAGATTAAGCTTGAGCAGGGACAAGTAACCGTCTTAGACTCGAGACGAAAAGATCCCACGGAGTATGCGGACTTGACTGAAATTCTAGAGAAGTAAGTTAACCCGATCATTATCGCACCATATCGGCAACTTTGTTCATTTCGTGATATCAAGTAATTGTTTTCTTTGTCTGGCAGGGTTTGGGAAAAATTCACCTCAAAAACTCCGGGACTGCCAAGAAGCTGCAATTTAGATACCAAAGTAAGTACTATAGTAGCATGTTCCACGCATCTCCTAGTGATTCAAGCGCTAGTTTCATCAATACCATTTAGCATGCTTGCTAATTATCAGTTTGACTGACCTCTATTCCTTGTAAAGTGGTTGTGGCAGGAACAAGGGAATGATTACTGTGGATACTACATTTGCGAGTCCATCCGCCACACGACCTGTGAGCGGGACTACTCTGACAAACAATATGAAGTGCGTAAATAATAATATTCACAATTTTATTTTATTATCATCATTTGTGTTCAGTTTCATTTATTCATATATATGTATTGACCCCTTCTTCAAATTAGATGTTTCGGATGCGGGATGAACTACTACCACCAGATCGTATGCGAGCAATTCAAGAGGAATTGGCGGCATTCTTTCTTGACCACGTGATCGCTAAAGACGGAGAATACTATGTGGACCCTTAGTTTGTTTGGAATTAGGATATTATATTGTAAGATAATTATATTGTATATATGTAGCCAGTAGCGTCGGATAGATATACGAGAACTTGTTGTTCGACCAATCTCTCAGAGAAGGAGAGGTGGTCGATATCACTTCTCTCTGTATGCATATATGTTCATGACGATCTTCTGTTTCCTTCATTTGCTTACTAGCTAGCTCGAGTGTCTAGTCCTCTGTATACGTATATATATAGTACGTAGCGTCGATCAAGCACGGAGATAAGAGAGGACAATTCTCTCTATTAATTAGCTAGCTAACACAAACACCTAAATTAACCCCCCAAAACCCCCTAACCCCCCCCCCCCTTTCAAAACAAAAAACAAAAACACCAGCCACTAAAATGTTGACGCGTGGAAGCCTTTTGGTCCCGGCTTATGTCACCAACCGGGACCAAAGGCCCCCCTGCCTAGGCGGCCTGCAGCGGCCACGGATGTTTGATCTGTCCCGGTTCGTGTAAGAACCGGGACTAAAGGTGGGAGGCATTAGTAACGACCTTTTAGTCCCGGTTCAAGAACCGGGACTAAAGGCCCTTACCAACCGGGACAAATGCCATGTTTTCTACTAGTGTACGTACGTCCACGAGCAGCAGCTTGCCCTGCCGCCCCCACCCCTGCTACCGCGCCGTCGTCAGTGCGCCGTGCATGGAGCGACTGACCACCACCAGCCGCAGCCGGGTCTTGGCTGAAACAGGAGCGTCGCGGCCGCGGCTTCCTCGCCGGCAGATGGAGGGGCGGGTGCTCGCCGTATCCCGCGGCGCCGGCGGCCAGCGGCTTCCTTGCCTGGAGATGGAGGGGCGGTTGCTCGCCGGATCCTGCCTGGAGATGATCTTGACGAAGGTCGCCCACGGAGGATAGATACTGTTAGCCAGATAGTGGCTCATATTGTACTAATGCCCATTAACGGTGTAGTTGCACGAATGAGCTTGTCTCCTTCAATCAACCTAGCAAACAAAGAAGACTGCTGCAGCACATTGATGTCACTCTGAGACCCAGGCATGCCAAAGAAAGTGTGTCAAATCTAGGGCACCTATGATACAACTGCTTCAAGAATGATGGTGGGCTTCTTAACATGGCCCTGATATTGCCCTCGTAGAGCTTTTGGGCATTTCTTCCATTTGCAGTGCATGCAATCAAGAGATCCGAGCATACCTAACCATCATCTTGCTTCCCAGAGTGCCATGAGCCTTTCGGTGTCTGCAACATTTGGATCTCTTAAGTACTGAGGTCCAAGCACCTCGACCACCGCAATAGCAAATCCAACCATGGCATCTCTGTATGTGCTCTCACACATTCGGACGTACTCAACCCACAAATTTGTGGCCGTGTCATATGCAAGTATCTGCAATGCAGTTGTGCACTTCGCGTAACCAGAGAATCCAATTCTTCGTACGGCATCTTTCTTCAAGATGAAGTAGTCATCATAGCTATAGAGACCATTGTAGAGGCGATCGAACACATTTTTGCGCGTCCAAAAGCACTGACGACAGTTGTCCGTGAATAGGGTAACAGGGGCAAAGTAGTCAATCATCAGCGTCAAATGCACATGTGCACTGTTTTGGTTTATCACTCGATGACTCTTGATCGGTCACTTGAAATTGAGAAAATGCTCTTGTACACGCTTCACGTCTGCAAGGACCGCATGCATCATCATTTTCATTCTCATTCCTTTCATCCTCAACCTTGTGCAAAGTACCAAGTCATCAAAGCCATAGCCGACTCTCATTCTTGGCATGCACCGACCAATTGGGGCCCGTCTTGTCGTTGTGAGAACCAGAACGACCAGCTGGCTACTATCGTTGTTCGACTACACCAAACAGACCGATAAGCTTCAAGAGAGATTTTGATGCGGATAAACTAGGCGTACAATTTGTTGTATGCACCATAGGCAAAAATAGGTGTTGATGAAAAATCATACACCCATACCACACATCCATAAGAAGTACATGCACAAATTTTTCATAATTTTTTTTGGTCCCAAAATAATATTTTAGAATTCTGAGAAACAGGGCTCGATATAGCTCGGGGTCTAATTCGCTTTTTTGAGAGGAGGAAAAGAGCTTTATCAACATACTAGAATATATAGTGTGCGTTCCTTTTGTAAATTGAGCAGTAATGTTTCATGCGAAGTTACTACGAAAATATCTATAGTGGTTGCGCTGGCGTGAAAACTATGACACTATATCACCAGGTTGCTTGCGAGTGTCGCCATCGAAGCACTCGTCGCAGCTCCTGTTTGCGCACTTTGCGCGCAAGCTTGTCCGTCGATTGACTCCCGAGTCGATGCGCCACCGTGTCCTGAGAGAGGACTCATGCCACGAGAGATTGCATGAAGATCGTTGGGACAAAGAAAGGAACGACAGAACAATCTTTGAGTGCAAGTCATAAGTTTCCACGCAACTTGTGGTGGAAAGGAGGTAGAAATGTGCTACATATATTGATATGTATCCACTCCAGCAGCCACGCAGAACACACTTTCTTGCGTAAGAGTACGAGAATTCGATAAAGATGGCTTTGTGGGATATTCTGCGGACATATATTATTTGTTGGTGGCTGGCCTAACAAGGGTAGCACAAACAAGATATTCTCAAGCAGAAGAAAGACGAAAGAAACAACAACCTCAAACTCACTCTCAAATGGACATGCATGCATATATAGCCCAAGCATCTCACTCTGTGATGATGTCCTGCGCATGTGCCTTGACTTCAGTCGTCGGCGGAGAAAAAGCTAGTCCTTCATAGATTCGGTTCTTAAACTAGGCCGCGTTGTAGTGATATAGGAGTAATTAAGCGAGAAAGGAGGAATTACACTCAAACGACAGACGGTGACACCACATTATGTATATGGGATCAACTTAGCTTCTCCTCTTTGACATCCGTCTGTGTATGCACTTTTGCGAAGGGGTCATTTATCATATGACTCGTGGCGGCGTGCTACAAGATACTAGTACTATATCTCTAAAAGCTCCAAATCCAAATTCACACATGAGGTGCATTGCATGCGATTGAAAAAGGAGAAAGCGATGTGCACCAAGTCCAACCGGAATGGGCCGAAGGGCTAACCTTAGAATTACATAAATTCGAATACAGTATGTGTGGATCGACGACATAGATGAAATCTAACATGACACCGCATATTGCCAAGTTGTCTGCCGTTGTCCTTGCCGTCAAGAGTCGAGGCACTTATCACAGCTCATGTTTACTTTACGCACTTGTTGCGCGTGCATGCGTAGCATAGCCTTGTCGATCGTTTGACTCCCAAGTCAATGCGCTAGGCGGCAACTCGTGCATTGCATGTCTCATTAATTAAGCATCGAGTGGATGTCGATGCCACAAGGGATTTCACGACAATTGTTGGGACAAGGAACAATCTTTGAGTGCAAGTCATACATTTCCATGCAAGTTGTGGGGCAAAAAATATCGTAGCATGTTTATGTACATGCCGCACTTTTCTAGCTGGGTACGAGAATTTGATGAGGATCGCTTTGTATGATGTCATATTTAATCGGTTGTGGGGGTTCATCTAGGAGAAAGAAGAGAGAAAAATCTAAGAGCTGACCCAACTAAGCTCGGAAGAAGAAGAAAATTTTGTGAAGAAGAAAGACGAAAGAAACTAAGACTCTATGAGATGGACACGCATGCATCACCTTGTCTGTCCCGTTTCGTCGTCCTCATCCAAACTTTGGAATTCCATACATATGTAGCAGGCCGTATCGATCAGTAGCGCCTCGAGCCATTTAAGGCCGGAGAGCAAAGTTTCGGCACGCGTTTCGTCTCATTTGTAGTGAAATCTCTAAAAAGACTTATATCTAGAAACAGAGAGAGTAGTTCACAGTATGATTATGGTATCTCATTTGTTTTCCCGAAACAAAAAAATGGCAGCTCATTCGTTTTGTAGGTGTCTTGGTCTTGCACATTCATTTCCGCGTGCACTTTAATTTGCACTAGGAAGGAGTCGTCAATGTTCGCATGGCCCATGGCGGCTGGCCACAAGATATCGGTATTAATAAATATCACGTATTCCAAATTCACACATCTGGTGCAGGCGATACGACTAAATCGAAGAAAGCAATCAATCGCCACAAATTAAGTCCAAACAAAAAGGAAAAAGGTACTGCTCGGAATTTGCAGTAACTAAAAATCTAGGCTAGAGAGAACAGATGGTTGCACGTCAGTCTCACGTACGAAAATGGTACTAACCGGAGCTGTCATGTCGTCGTTACTGCTGTCGACTGTTTGGAGTTGTGCAGTGCTACCTCTCGATGTTGTGTCGTTTGGTTGTGCCGTGATCTTGCTTGTGGCCAGGTCGTCCGCGTCTGCTCCATGTAGGGTTTGTAATCTAGGTTTTCGTTCGTTTTCCTCTAATTAATCAGATAATTCTCTTCTTCTTAATCAATGAAGATGGCTACTTGTTTCAAAAAACAACTTCGGAAGAGTCCCACTGAAAACCGGACGCAATTTTTTTGGTGAGGCGCACGCGCTGAAAGGGAGTTGCATTTCAGCCCGAAAAGTACTAGCTGGGTGGCAGGGAGAAGAGAAGAGGTAGTGTGTTTGTTTGTATATAGTGTGTACACCTCCACCTCCACCTGAAATGATAGGCTCCCTTCCCAACAGAGTACAGTAGTATTGTGTACACCTCTTCTCTGGTGCGACGTGGCAGAGGACGCGGACGACACTACAGAGTAGCAGTATGTGTGTGTGGTCTGGGCGCGCTGCTTGTCTGCTTTCGGGCGTACTATAACAGAACGGAACGGTGGCTTGGTGAAATCTTATTGCTGGCAAAATAAAATAAAATAAAATCGCGTGTTAGTTAGTGTGTGGTGGTCTCTGCGACGACGTTGACTTGCAGGCCTCCTGTGCTGTCCCGCCGAGGATTGTGGAGGAGCACGCGATGCAGAGTGAGGCTTCCTTGCCGGCCATGGCGTGCGTGCAAGTGACGTGCCCGCTGACCGATGCTCATCTGAACAGCCCGACCGGACGAGCCGGTCGTCCGGCGGCCGGCGACCGGAGGCTATCTTCTGCTAGACTATATTCTATCATCATGAGTCAAATTTCATCACATTCATAAAATATCGACATTTGCAATGTTGAAGTCTTGTTATTTCTTATTTCATTTTTGAAAATCGGCCTCTTAGGACCCGACTTATTAAAAAAAAAGATACAAGATTGTTGCTAGTTAATTTACGAAAAAGCCAAACAAAAAGGATTTACAACGTGCCAATCAAATAATGCACCATAGCTGACTTAGTTACCCACAAGACGCATACACACCGCCGAAAAGACAAACATCGTCGAGTTTGGCAGCAAAGCGTCATCGTCACTTCTCCCCGGGCAAGTGACTCCGACTCCACCTTGGACGATAAACCAAGAACCATCAGACGGAGCGACGCACAAGAACTCATCTTGTCTATGCTAAACAATCGGCCAAATGCGTCAAGGACTAGGGCAGTTCCAACTTGGGTAATAGGCCTAGCAGGAAAAAGAAGTGCTCCTTGCACGAAATGCAACGATACAAGTGTGCCATGTGGGATCGGAATTCTGTCTGCTTCCTCCAACTCAAGTGGCGATGTCTACTGAGGCATCCGCTGGTTAATCCCATGTTAATCAACTGTTTAGCTTATGATTAAGGAATGGGACGCAGACTAGTAACCACTACGTACACAACAAGGACTAATGGCATTAATAAGACTAAACTAAGCAACCACATGAGTGGCACTGTCTTCTCTTACTAATTAGGAAACTGACATGGCCGTCCCTTTCACGGTTCCCCTGCATTGTTGGAGCCCGGGCGAGTGCTAATTACTCCAAGCTGCAGCTGGGAACGTGCACACAGTCCTATCAAATCTACTGACTAGTGACAGTTAATTAGTGGTACTGTACCTGTTAATGAAGGCCGTGATGGTAACGGGTTCATCTGTGGTCACCGTATGGCATGTGCATGCCGTTCGGCGAATAACTCCACGAGGTTCGTTACAAACGGCTACAGTTCAGTGGGTCGCTGCTGCTCAGCAAAATCGAACAGTGCAGTGGCCAAGTGGGTAATCCTCAATTTTTTACGGAAAAACTAACACCCACATGTGTGGACGTTTGCAGATCGCCCACATACCTCCATCATCATTCATTTTGCCACGTATTAATAGATGACATCAGCAGAAATCTTTTTGGTTTTTGGCTTAAAAATGTTTTATCTCTTAAATAAAAAGGCGAACTAAAAATCCGTTTTCACCATTAAATTCGTCTCGACGAGATCTTCAAAACTAGACCCCATGTTGATATGTTTCAACGAAATTTTTTTTTTCCACAGAAGTTGCCATGATGTTTACACTATAGTTGCTATAGTGCTTAAACTAAAGTTGCCATGTGGCAATTTTAGTTTGTAAATCATGTCAATTTTAATTTTTTGATGATGGCAATTCCAGTACTTTGACCATGAAAATATTTTTTTATTGAACCATGGCAATTTTAAGTGCATGTATCATGGCAATTTTAGTTTATGGTGCATGGCAAGTTTAGTTTCTTAATTCTCTGTTTTATAATATGTTAAAATTTACTTTTAAATGTAAAAGAAAATAGTTGAAATATATCATGGCAACTTCAGTGTAAATATCATGACAATTCATGTGCAATAGACATGGAAACTTTTAACCCAAAAAAATTTCGCTGAAATATATAGATATGAGATCTAGTTTTGAAGATCTCGCCGCGGGGGATTTAATGATGAAAACGGATCTTCAATCGGATTTTTCATTTAAGAGATAAAACATTTTAAAAACTGAAAATCTGAAAAGATTCTCACATGCATGCATGCGATGACATGGCAATTTATTTACATTAGAGACGTGTGGTGCGTTTCCTTTCCTACCACACGTGTGGCAGTTATCCACGTCCATTTTTTATCTTGTGTACCAAGAGGCTCTGTGCAGGTGACTGTAAAGTAATCATAGCGGTAAATATAAGAAGCATGAAAGTTAAAAAATAAGCAAAAGAAAATGTGTAAAACTAAATAGATAAGCAAAAAATAATAGCAGAAATAAAAAAAAGTGACCAAAACATTACAAAGATGCCCGAAATTTTATAAAAGTGACTAAAACACCATTGAATTAAAAGTTGACTATCTATAAAGCAGGGCGAATGCTTGTTTTGAGAATTAAAAATTGACTAAATCTTCAAACATATTTTGACATTTTGCATTTTAGCAATTCCGAAATAACACACGCTTGCTTTCTTTTTACTACCTCTAGTACACTATTAACTACGATTTTCTACCGCTCGTACTACACATAACCACCATGACAGGACAACAAAGTTGCATGGTAAATTACAAAATAGGGTGTTACTCACTGGTTACAAAAACAATTTGTTAACATGTTTGTCGGGAAATATCAAAGTCTGATCAAGTTTAAACCACTTGACGATGAGAAGCGAGCAATAGAAACAGATTTTCGATTAGACAAATGGTTGGAGCTACAAAATATTTTAAATTTCTTAAACCAGTTTGTAATGCATTGATGTCGTTAGTCCCGTCACATCTTAGAAATTTAACTTCATAATCCGTGTGCACCTAAATGTTTATGCTTTAGTTTGCATCGAAATAATTAAAATTTATTATTGTACTGTTTTCTATGATCTAGGATGTCTTACGACCAGACTCACATCTGGACATATGGGAGATATAAGATTCATTATATTTTTCGTCCATGCCCATCATCAACATCGCAAACTAGATAACACCCCGCGCGCTACTGAGGAAACTTTTAGCAATGAATTTATCAAAAGTAAAATTAGAATATAACCTAAAGGTAAATGGAGAGTGGATGGATGTTATATTCCTTGTGACATTCAAGTTCAATTATTTAGTGTCGAATAATAAAATAAAAATAATGATTTGGAGGGTATTCGTGTTCTTTGATGATGTGGAGGGCTTGTGTCTGGTAGAAAGTGAAAAGTTGAATGGTTACATGAGGGCTTGATGATATGGAGGGCGCGCATGTGGTGAAAAGTAGAAAGTTGATTGATTGTATGCGCTTGATGATGTGTGGATGGTTTACATGTGCACTTTAAATGAGAGGTGGCATATGTGATGAGGTGAACATGCTGTATGTTAAAGATAAATAAGATAGTAAAGATGAACTTCTATATGATTGGTTTAGCTAGGAAATTAGAAATAAAAAGAATGCCCAGCGTTGCTCTTAAGGGGGTGGCTCGGGCCCAACCCAAGTTGTCGCCGCCCTCGTCCCATCTCCTCCAGCCTTCCTCACTGCTGTCGAAGGAAGCCGGCAAGCTAAGCCAGCCAAGCCGACAAGGGCGGCGGGGCGTGCTGTCTCCTCGCCGTGGGGGAGCTTTTTTACGGTACCCTATACTGCTAGGGGTGGGACGACCAGTATAGCAAAATCTGAGCATTGATTTCGTGTGGGTAGGAGGTTGTTGACGGGCGATGCCAGGCTATTTCGTAGTAATAGCAGGGAATCGACATCCTTGCTCGCTCCCATTGCCGCCATGGCAGAGTTGAGATCGCTCCCACGCCACTGCCGCCACGCCGTAGTCGATCTTGCTGCCGCATACTGGGACCAGCACCCATGAGACAGGCTGGCACCACCACCAGGTCTTTTTTCAACGTCTCTTCCGCTCCTTGACCTCGCTTCGACCGCCACCATGCTCTAGCTGACCTTGCTGCCGCGTACTGAAACCAGGCCATGCGCTCATCTACCTTGGCGTCTCGTCCCCATTTGTCTCGCCACGGCGCTCAGCCCCATCACATACATACATACATGGACCAAGACATGGCGGCCATGACTCCATCCTGCCCAAGCACCATGGCCGAGACGACGAGCTTCTGTACACGGCAAGACTCTGCATCGACGGACAACAGCGCCAAGTTGTTTCTTCGCCACCGTTGTGAACCAGGACGAAACGAGCACGGTTTGGAGGTATGCTCAGCCATGGAAGGGGCACAGGGCAACGCCTCATTGTTGTCGGACCTAATCGAGAAGGAGGCTCGGCGGTGGCCGCCAGAACTCTACCAGCGTCGGTGCACCAGAACAATGAGCTGGGTGGGTCGGGGCGTGGTGGGTCGTAGAAATCCCAAAATGCCCTCAGAATATGTATACCGCTGGGCAAGAACGAGCAGTGCTATCTATACTGCTCGCCATGCTGCTGGCTTTACTGAAGCGGTAGAGATCGGGCATGGCCGTTGGATTTCACGGATGAATGGTCTATATTCACTACAGGGCACCATAAAAGAGCTCCCGTGGGGAGCCCTTTGACACGGGATCGATGACGACCATAGATGCCATGCGCTCAAGAGGAGCCCGAACTCTGGGGCAGCGACCCCGTGCCTATTGCTTGTTCTCATGTCGCCATGGTTGTAGGGGCCGTGTGGTGCATGTGAATCTGACCCTATTCCCAGCCCGCGGTTTCTAGGGTGGGGATCTGGTCGACTAGCAGCGTGATGCCTTTTTCGCATCTTGGTTGTCACCGTATGGCGGCGATGACTCATGCCTCGAAATGTAGTGGAAGAGTTTATCACGACCTAATCTGGTGAGGGCCGACCTCCACATCTCATTTTTTGTGATCCCTTCGACATGAATACAGACGATGATACGACCGATGGAGCAGAAGATTGTGGCGGCTTGGCTGGAGAGGCCATTGGAGGTGTCACGTGCAATGTGGCCCCACGCGACAGTTTAGCCTCCGCTTTCCTTCTGTGTAGCAATATTTTTTGCGCAAGGTCCTGTGAAAATATCTATAGTTGTTGGTGGCGTGAAAACTACGAGTAGTGGTATGACACTATATTTTGCCAAGTTGCTTGGCAGTATTGTCACCACAAAAACGCTCATTTCAGCTCATGTTTGCACGCTTTGCATGCATGCATGGCGTGCCTCACCAAACATGAGGAGTACGTGGATATCAACGCCACGAGGGATCACTAGTAGAAAAAGGGCCTATAGTCCCGGTTCATAAGGGCCTTTAGTCCTGGTTCGTGAACCGGGACTAAAGGGTCGGTACTAATACCCTCATCCTTTAGTCCCGGTTTTATCCAATCGGATAGATGGGTGGCCTGTCCGAAGTCTAAGCGGGGAGTTTTGGTCCCTTGGTGGCACCAACCACCAATAGGCATCCACGCCAAGATTTCTTTGGTTCTGGTTTTGTTTTTTTTTCAAAAGAGGGGGGTTTGGGGGTTTTGGGGGTTAATTTAGGTGTTTCATATATTGTGCTATAGCTAGCTAATTAATAGAGAAAAGTGTCCTTTCTTTTGTCCGTGCTTGGTCGACGCTACGTACTATACATACGTATAGAGATGACTAACTAGACATGCTAGCTAGCTACTAATTAAGCAAATGTAAGATCGTCATGAACATATATATGCATACAGAGAGAAGTGATATCGACCACCTCTCCTTCTCCGAGAGATTGGTCGAACAACAAGTTCTCGTATATCTATCCGACACTACCGGCTACATATATACAATAATTATCTTTTACAATACGGACGCGTGGTCCACATGGTATTCCCGTCTTCAGCGATCACATAGTCAAGAAAGAATGCCGCCAATTCCTCTTGAATTGCTCGCATGCGATCTGGTGCTAGGAGTTCATCCCACCGAAACATCTAATTTTAAGAAAGGGGTCAATACATACATATATATATATATATATATATATATATATATATATATATATATATATATATGAATGAATGAAACTCAACACAAATGATGGTAATAAAATAAAATTGTGAATATTTTTATTTACGCACTTCAAACTATTTGTCGGAGTAGCCCCTCTCACAGGTCGTGTGGCGGATGGACTCGCAAACGTAGTATCCACAGAAATCATTCCCTTGTTCCTGCCACAACCACTTTACAAGAAACAGAGGTCAATCAAACTGATAATTAGCAAGCACATGCTAAATGGTATTGATGAAACTAGCGCTTGAATCACTAGGAGATGCTTGGCGTGGAATATGCTACTATATAGTACTTACTTTGGTGTCTAAATTGCAGCTTCTTCGGTAGTCCCGGAGCTTTTTGGTGAATTTTCCCAAGCCCTGCCATACAAAGAAAACAATTACTTGATATCAGAAATGAACAAAGTTGCTGATATGGTGGATAATGATCGATTTAACTTACTTCTCGAGCATTTCAGTCATTTCCGCATACTCCTTGGGATCTTTTCGTCTCGAGTCTAAGACAGTTACTACTCCCTGCTCAAGCTTAATCTCTAGGAGAATATAGTGGAACTCATGCATTTGCATGCATAACTCATCAATATTACATTTCTATAACCTGGACTAAATAAGGGAAACCGAATATGCCACAAGACAAAGTAATACTCACGTGTAGTTGTAAGGAAAGAGTATTGTATTTATGTGTTCATTTATTTCCAACGATCGTAGCAAGTTGGCCTCGGTTTCCTTGGCACGATATTTAACCTCATTTGCATCGATGAGATATGTGTTAATGAACCCAATATCACCCACTTGTTTTTTCTTCATTTCTGCGATCTTCAATCTGCATAATATAGTGAGGATATTTATAAATACATGCAATGAAAGAGCTGAGTTATATAGAGATACTTAATGATGTAAGTAGTACTACTTACGTAGACGATGGCAGGTGACCGTTGCTTTATCGATGGCCAATTGATTGAAAAACTGATAGAACTCCTCAAATGGAATAGGCAAGTTCAATTCCAAGGAGGTCATGCTCCTTTTAACTCTCAAATACAAAGTATTCCTCCCGTCGGACTCTTTGCAGGTTTTCATGTACCAATCATGCAATCTTCGTGATCATCGTTGTTAGAGAGCTTTCATGTTTGACGAGAGGCTTCCCGTACTCGTATCTTTGTATCTGCACCTCCAAGAAATCAAATTGTACATCGTCGGGCAAGTAATCTTCAGGATTTCCATAACCGGGCACCATCCTCGGATCGACGATGTCGCTAGCGAGCACCTTGAGCGGGGGCACGATTCCTTCGTTGTTCGCCGAGCTGGGCAATTTGTTTCCCAGCTCGTCGCTCTTTCATCCTTTGATCACCGACAAGCATTTCCCGATCTCTCCGCCTCGGCAAATGCCTTTCCAATAATGCGCTCATAGTTGCCTTCACGGAGACTTGGGTGGTTTTGTCAGCAGCCAGAGTGCGCTTCGCTTTGACCGGATCTACCTTCTCCTCCCGGAGGTGGATGTCTCTTTGCTTTCAACCCTTGAAACCAGTCATCCACTTCGGTCTGCGCGATCTTCGCGTTTTCCTCCTCGCTTCCTCTCAGACGGTAACTTCTCCGAGTCTTGAGAGAAGAACCGAATCAGTATCTCCTCCCGCCTTTGGCGATCTTGCTAGACGCCGCAGAGCAGACGGAGCGGATGTCTTCTTTCCTTGCTTACGAGGCGGAGGAGAAGGACTACGACGCCACGGAGCAGCCGGAGCGGTGGCGGGTCTCTTCCGCCTCTTGCCGACGAGGCGGAGAAGGAGGAGGCTGGCTGCCGGACGCCACGGTGCAAAGCGGAGAAGGAGACGGAGTGCCGCCACGCCGCCGGAGAAGGAGCCGGCCGAGTGCCCCTGATCGTCACTCGCCGGAAGAGGAGGCGGTGGAGGAGGCGGAGTGCCCGACTCACGGGAGGAGGAGGAGGAGGCGGTGGAGGAGGCGGAGTGCCCTGACTCACGGGAGGAGGAGGAGGAGGAGGCAGGCGCCCAGCCTGTAAGGTTGATGAGATCCTTCCGCCATAGGCATGGAGTCTTGAGCGTAACCCAGCCGATACTCCCCTTCACCGGTAGGGTGGTCAAGCCGAGCTCCTCAAATCCCTCCGTTATTTCATCGACCATCACCTTAGCATATCCTTCTGGAATCGGCCGGCAGTGAAAAGTTGAGTCGGGTTTAGTGGGATAAACAGAGCCAACAGCCGCCTTGACCTTTAAATTGCTCCATTGCGCCATAAGGTGGCAACTTTCAGCATCCGTGATAGCATCCACGGGATAGCTGGCAGGAGCCGCCAAGGCATGCTGCTCTGGTGAAGCAGCTCGGTGGAAGCCACGCCGCTTCTCCGCCGAGATGGCGGGTAGCTTCGGGAAGCTTCGGTGTCGTTTGTTGTGATCGGCCGCTTCGCTCCTCTAGCCCCATTACCCTTTCGCAGCGCTTTGCATTAGGCTCTCGCTCCAGCTTTCTTCCTCCTCTCATGGGTTTTGTAACCCCTGCGTCCGGAAATCCAGCCTTCCACGAAAGGGAGCTGGCGTGCCTCGTGTCCGTCCTGTGGTGCTCAGGATTCCCGAGGGCCATTGTGAGCTCGTCCTTCTCCCCGTCTCGAACGAACTTCCCTTGCTGCGCCGCTTTGATATAATGCTTAAGCCTCTTGACCGGTATGTCCAATTGTTCGTCTGGCCCAAATGCACTTCCCGTTATAGGGTCCAAGGATCCGTCGGCCCCAAGAACCAAGTCCGCAACGGTCCGCCGCTTCATTGTCTCGGTTCGATCCCTTTATCAAGCGAGATCATTCTCAGCCTTGGACCACTTAGGCCGGGCTATGAGGTAGCCACCGACTGTGCGATGATGAAGCTTCTTCTTCGCAGCATTTCTGTTGTTTGTCGCTGACATCTTTTTACTCTTTTCCGATGTCTTGAAGGCCACAAATGCGGGCCAGTCATCTCTGATCTTCTCATATTTGCCCGTGAATTCTGGTGTCTCATTTTTTTCGACATACGTATTGAGGTCTTTCTTCCAATTCCTGAATAGTTCTGCCATCTTCTTAAGAGCAAAAGACTTTATTAATGGATCTATTATCGCTTCTCCGGATCATCCTCCGGCGGTAGGGTAAAATTTGACTTCAATTTCAGTCCAAAGATCATTTTTCTGCATATCATTGACATAAGACACCTCGTGGTCTTCGTTCTTAGGCTTATACCATTGGTGGATGCTGATCGATCTTGTCCCTAACCGTAACCCCGTGACCGAGCAACAAATGCCTTCTTTGTCCGGTAGGGTTCAATCGGTTGGCCGTCATGCGATTTGTATGATCTCAAACTTTTCATCCGAGCTCAACTTTTTCTTCGGCCTCGTCTCTTTACCGGTTGTGCTCGATCCGGAGGGCTAGAAAAAGAACAAAGACGAGAGTTAATTAATATGTGTACATATATATATACCAAAACAAAGACGAGAGCTAGTCAAGACAGGCTTAACTAATATATATACCTGGCCGGACTCGGTTTGGTGATCACCGAGCCGTCCTCACGGTCTACTTCTTGCACCGGCATTGGGTCATCGGAGCCATGTAAATCATAGCCAGCTGCTTCTTCACCCTCTCCTTCCGGACCATCGTTATCGACGTTGAGAAACATCATCGAGGAGACGGCATCACTTCCGTGTGCGATTATGTCCCTCAACAACGCTTCTTGTGCTTCGTCTCGGGGTGTCCATAGTTTCTACAAATATTTACAACATGGCAATTATTATTCAAACATGACAGATATGGATATATTAGTGCCAACGTAGAACTAGCTAGCTAATCACAATAAGGAATCATATTAGTGGCCTCGACGCTGCTTCTCTAGGGTTTGGGGTGGCCTCGACAACGCTTCAAGGGTTAGGGGTGGCCTCGAGAACGCTTCAAGCTAGGAGGGGGTACGTAATATCGACCCCCCCCACGTGTTGAAGCTATCGGGAGGGGGTCGGCGTTGAACAGTACATCTATGTCCCACAAGTAGGGTAGAGGGTCGTGGATCGCCGAGCGGTCGAGGGTCAAGGGGTCGAAGATCGCCGAGGGGTCGGGAGGTTGCCTAGTGTCAAAGGATTCAACAAAACCATGTCTTCATCATTAGGAAAATGCAGGTGCATGATGGTGCAAGCTCTCCAAAGTTGTTTTGGAGCGGAGTCCCGAGATAGGATAATTCGCTTTTTGGTACAAAGTTCAGCAAAAGGCAAATTATCCTATCCGGACTCCATTCCAACAACTTTGAGGACTTCGCACCATCATGCCATGGTTACTTCCGGCTAATGATGAAGCGATGGATTTCTTCAATACTTTGACACTATAGGAACCTCGACCCTGAAACCTTCGACCCTTGACCCCTTAATGACCCTCGACCCTCTACCCTAGTTCCCGACCCTAGACCCTCGGCGATCCTCGACACGCTCGTTATATCGACAACGACGCAACATACATATACATGGGAAAATAATGTTATCGGGAGGGGGTATCGGTACCCCCTCGTGTCAAAGTTTCTTCTTTCTCCTCTATTCCTTTCTTTCTTCTTCTCCTCTTCTTTTCTTCTTATCCCTCGAGAAAGGAAAATAAGGAAAAGGAAGAAAAGAGGAAGAAGGAAGAAGGAAGAAGAAGAAGAAAAAAGAAGAAAATAGAAGAGCACAAGAACAAAAGAATAGAGGAGAAGAAGAAAAAATAGAAAAAAAGACGAGAACAACAAACGAATAGAAGAGACGAAGAAAAAATAGAAAAAATTCTATTTTTTCTTCTTCTCTTCTATTCCTTTCTTCTTCTCCTTCTTTTTCTTCTTTTTCCTCTTCTTATTTATTTCTCCTCTTCTTCCTCTCCTCTTCTTCTCCTTTCTTCCTCTTCTTATTTTCCTTTTATATGAACATATCATCATATATATGAACATACATTTTCTTTGCATATGCATATGAACATACATACATACATTTTTCTTTCATATGAACATACATACATACATTTTCTTTGCATATGACCATACATACATTTTTCTTTGCATATGACCATTCATACATTTTATTTGCATATGCTTTGCATATAAACATACATACATATGAACATACATACATACATATAAACATAACATGCATATACAAAAATTCTAAAATCTGCCTAAAAAATCTAAAAATCTGCCTAAAATTATCCATCCATCCATCCATCCATATAATGAACATATATAATGAACATATAAAAAGCATGCATACATCATCCATATTATGTTCATATAATGAACATATATACATGAACATAAATCTGCCTAAAAAATTATATGAAATTTTTTTATGAAGAGGACGAGGGACATGGAGGAAAGGGGGGGTCGGAGCCGGACCGAACGGGAGGAGGGGCGGCGTCGAGGCAGGCGGCGGCGGGGGCGGAGCGCCGGACGAGGTGGGGCGGGCCGGGCGCAGGGGCACGGGCGGCGGCGTGGGGGCGCAGGGTGCGGCCGTGCGTGCTCGTGGACGGGCAGGGGCAGGCGGCGGCGGCGTGGGGCGCAGGGCGCGGCCGTGTGTGCTTTCGGGGGCAGGGCGGGGGCGGGCGGCGGCCGGCGTGGGGCGCAGGGCGCGGCCGTGCGTGCTCGGGACGGGCAGGGCACGCAGGCGGCGGCGGCGTGGGCTCGGGCGGGGCAGGGCACGCGAGACGGGATATGGCGGCGGCGGCAGCGGCGATGAGCGCCGATTTGGGCAGCTGGCGGCGGGGCAACTGGCTAGGGAGGCGAGGGAGATGTGAAAATTTCACAAGTCTTGCTTATATAGAAAGAGCATTGGTTCCGGTTCGTGGCCCGACCCGGGACTAATGCCCCCCATTATTCCCGGTTGGTGAGCATTAGTCCCGGGTCGTGCCACGAACCGGGACTAAAGGGGAGCATTAGTCACGGTTGGTGCCACCAACCGGGACCAAAGGCCTGTGCTGCCCTGCGCCAAATGTTTAGTCGCACCTCGCTAGTTGAAGGGCGCCGGCACTGGTTTATAAGCGCTGGTGTGCGTCCCCTTTCGAGCTCCTCTCAAATGCAGGCTTTACGGCCTAATCATGCTACTCTTCAGGCCTATTGGGCCTCTCCGGGCCTGAATCCTGGCCCATATAGGGTTTCTAGTCGTATTCAGGCCGTGGGGGCCTAGTAGGTGGTAGTTTTTTTTTGCTTTATATTTTATTTCTTTTTGCTTTTAGTTTTAGAAAAAATATAAACTTTCTATTAGTGCCATTAGTTTTAAAATTTGAAAACACTTTTTTTGTTTTCTTTGTTGCTTTATTTATTTTATTTTGTTTCTACTTACAACAAAATACTTATTGTTGCTATTTTTATTATTTTCAAGTTTTTTGTTTTGTTTTCTGCATTATTTATTTTCTTTTGGTTTTTGCTTTATTTTTAATTCTTTTTTGCTTTTAGGTCAGCAAAATTATAAACTTTCTGTTAGTGCTTTTAGTTTTAGAAAAATATAAACTTTCTGTTTGTGCCATTAGTTTTAAAATTCAAAAACACTTTTTTGTTTTCTTTGTTGCTTTATTTATTTTATTTTGTTTCTACTTACAACAAAATGCTTATTGTTGCTATTATTATTATTATTTCAAGTTTTTTGTTTTGTTTCCTGCATTATTTATTTTCTTTTGGTTTTTTGCTTTATTTTTAATTCTTTTTGCTTTTAGGTCAGCAAAATTATAAACTTTCTGTTAGTGCCATTTGTTTTAGAACAATTATAAACTTTCTGTTTGTGCCATTAGTTTTATAAAATTTGAATTCTTTGAAATTTGTGTGAATCACAAGTTTGTGAGCTCAACAAAGGCGTAGAGGGACGAGCTTATAAACCGGTGTGAGCGCCCTTCCTTGGCGAGGTTCTCAAAGTTGGCATAGCATGTTCATGAACAAAACGGACAATGGTATCATACTGCGTGTGTTACAAAGTTGGCATGGTATCATCATAATAGTTATGGAGAAAGTCTTCACTTTTTCTTCGCTTGTGTCGCTTTGCTTATTGCGCCGTAACCATGGATAATCTTCATCATTTATCGTGATGCTTGGGTCAGCCTTGACTTTGAAGGGGGGAATTTCATGAAACTTTTCATACTCTTCAGACATGTCTGTCTTGCCCTCCACTCCCAGGATGTCCCCTTTTCCTGAAAGAACTATGTGGCGCTTTGGCTCATTGTATGATGTATTCGCTTCCTTATCTTTTCTTTTCCTCGGTCTGGTAGACATGTCCTTCACATAGATAACCTGTGCCACATCATTGGCTAGGACGAACGGTTCGTCGGTGTACCCAAGATTTTTAGATCCACTGTTGTCATTCCGCATCGTGGGTCTACCTGCACTTCGCCTCTGACAGATTGACCCACTTGCACTTAAACAAAGGGACCTTAAAATCTACTCCGTAGTCAAGTTCCCATATGTCTACTATGTAACCATAATATGTGTCATTTCCCTTGTCGGTTGCTGCATCAAAGCGGACACCGTTGTTTTGGTTGGTGCTCTTTTCATCTTGGTCAATCGTGTAAAATGTATTCCCATTTATCTCGTATCCTTTCCAAATCATTACAGTCGAAGATGGTCCCTCGGACAACAAGTACAACTCATCACAAACAGTGCTGTCACCTCCGAGACGTGTTTCCAACCAACTGCTGAAAGTCCCGATGTGTTCACATGTAATCCGATCGTCGCCTTTCCCGGTGTTTGGAGCGCAGACCGTTCTTGTGTTCATCGACATACGGGTCACCAAGGTAGAGTTCAGAGAATCGTAGTATGCTTGAGACCAAGAATATCCGTCCCCGCATATTATTGAGTCTCTTCCAAGCGTGCCTTTTCGGTCAGTCTCCCCTCATACAGCGATTTAGGGAGACCTATCTTATTAAGGCCAGGAAAGAAGTCAACACAAAACCCGATGACATCCTCTGAATGATGGCCCATGGAGATGCTTCCTACACGCATAGCACGGTTACGAACATATTTCTTTAGGACTCCCATGAACCTCTCAAAGGGGTACATATTGTGTAGAAATACGGGCCCAGAATGACAATCTCGTCGACTAGATGAACTAGGACGTGCGTCATGATATTGAAGAAGGATGGTGGGAACACCAGCTCGAAACTGATAAGACATTGCGCCACATCACTCCTTAGCGTTGCTACGATTTCTGGATCGATCACCTTCTGAGATATTGCATTGAGGAATGCACATAGCTTCACAATGGCTAATCGGACGCTTTTCCGTAGAAGCCCTCTCAATGCAACCGGAAGCGATTGCGTCATAATCACGTGGCAGTCATGAGACTTTAGGTTCTGGAACTTTTTCTCCGACATATTTATTATTCCCTTTATATTCGACGAGAAGCCGGTCGGGACCTTCATCTTGAGCAGACATTGAAAGAATATTTCTTTCTCTTCTTCAGAAGAGCGTAGCTGGCGGGACCTTCATACCGCTTCGGAGGCATGCCCTCTTTTTCGTGCAAGCGTTGCAGGTCCTCTCGTGCCTCGTGTGTATCTTTTGTCTTCCCATACACGCCCAAGAAGCCTAGCAGGTTCACGCAAAGGTTCTTCGTCACGTGCATCACGTCGATCGAAGAGCGGACCTCTAGGTCTTTCCAGAGGGTAGGTCCCAAAATATAGATTTCTTCTTCCACATGGGTGCGTGATTCTCGGCGTCATTCGGAACAGCTAGTCCGCCGACCCTTTCCAAAGATTACGTGTAAATCATTGACCATAGCAAGTACGTGATCACCGGTACGCATGGCAGGCTTCTTCCGGTGATCTGCCTCGCCATTGAAATGCTTGCCTTTCTTTCGACATTGATGGTTGGTCGGAAGAAATCAACAATGGCCTGTGTACACATTCTTCCCGCAGCTTCCCGGTATATACTATCGGTGTCAAGTAAACAGTGCATGCATGCGTGGTATCCCTTGTTTGTTCCGTCTGAAAGGTTATCGAGAGCGGGCCAATCGTTGATTGTCACGAACAGCAACGCCTTCAGTCAAATTCCTCCTTTTGTGCTCATCCCACGACGTACACCGTTTCCACTCCACAGCTGTAAAAGTTCCTCAACTAATGGCCTTAGGTACACATCAATGTCGTTGTCGGGTTGCTTAGGGCCTTGGATGAGAACTGCATCATAATGAACTTCCGCTTCATGCACATCCAAGGAGGAAGGTTATACATACATAGAGTCACGGGCCAGGTGCTGTGATTGCTGCTCTGCTCCCGGAAGGATTAATGCCATCCGCGCTTAAAGCAAACCATACGTTCCTTGGGTCCTTTGCAAACTCATCCCAAGACTTTCTCTCGATTTTTCTCCACTGCGACCCGTCGGTGGTGCTCTCAACTTCCCGTCTTTCTTACGGTCCTCAACGTGCCATCGCATCAACTTGGCATGCTCTCCGTTTACGAGCAGACGTTTCAACCGTGGTATTATAGGAGCATACCACATCACCTTCGCAGAACCCTCTTCCGGGAGGCTCGCCGTCAACATCACCGAGGTCATCTCGTCTCGATCTTATATCAAGCAATGCACCGCATACCGGGTATGCGTTCAGATCCTTGTAGGCACCACGGTAGAGGATGCAGTCATTAGGGCATGCATGTATCTTCTCCACCTCCAATCCTAGAGGGCATACGACCTTCTTTGCTGCGTATGTACAGTCGGGCAATTCGTTATCCTTTGGAAGCTTCTTCTTCATTATTTTCAGTAGCTTCTCAAATCCTTTATCGAGCACGGCATTCTCTGCCTTCCACTGCAGCAATTGGTACGGCATGCGAGCTTTGTGTTGCCATCTTCGCAATTAGGGTACAACCCTTTTTGTGATCCTCTAACATGCGATCGAACTTCAGCTTCTCCTTTTGAATTTCGCATTGTGTCCTTGCATCGACAATGACCCGGCGGAGATCATCATCATGGGGCACATCGTCTGGTTCATCTTGATCTTCAGCAGCATCGCCCGATGCAAAGACCATCGTGCACATCGTCTGGTGCAACTTGATGTTCAAGAGCATCACCGTATTCGAGGGCACATAGTTGTCATCGTACTCTTCTTCCTCGCCGTCTTCCATCATAACCCCTATTTCTCCGTGCCTCGTCCAAACATTATAGTGTGGCATGAAACCCTTGTAAAGCAGGTGGGTGTGAAGGATTTTCCGGTCGAGTAAGACTTCAGATTCCCACATATAGGGCATGGACAACACATAAAACCATTCTGCTTGTTTGCCTCAGCCACTTCGAGAAAAGCATGCACGCCTTAATGTACTCGGAGGTGTGTACTCACCGTACATCCATTGCCGGTTCATCTGCGTGCATTATATATAATTAAGTGTGTCAAAAATCATTACGTAACATCATGAATAGATAATTAAATGACCAAATTAATAGAAGTTCATCATCACATAAAAACCAAAGTACATACATAGTTCTCATCTAACAACATAAAGCTCTGCAGAGCATCTAAATTAATTAAACCATACATTGAAACTATGTAAAACATTTCAATGTGAAAACAAATACGATCATAATCGCAACCAAGGTAACAACTGATCTGTTGGAAATATGCCCTAGAGGCAATAATAAAAGCATTATTATTATATTTCCTTATTCATGATAATTGTCTTTATTCGTGCTATAATTGTGTTAACCGGAAATCGTAATACATGTGTGAATAATGCATAACAAAGATGTCCCTAGTGAGCCTCTAGTTGACTAGCTCGTTGATCGACGGATAGTCATGGTTTCTGACTATGGACATTGGATGTCATCGATAACGGGATCACATCATTAGGAGAATGATGTGATGGACAAGACCCAATCCTAAACATAGCATAAGATCGCATAGTTCGCTTGCTAGAGTTTTCCAATGTCAAGTATCCTTTCCTTAGACCATGAGATCGTGTAACTCCCGGATACCGTAGGAGTGCTTTGGGTGTGCCAAACGTCACAACGTAATCGGGTGACTATAAAGGTATGCTACAGGTATCTCTGAAAGTGTCTTGGGTTGACATGGATCGAGATCAATTTGTCACTCCGCTTGACGGAGAGGTATCACCAGGCCCTCTCGGTAATGCATCATCACAATGAGCTCAATGTGATCGAAGTGTTTGATCATGGGATCATGCATTACGGTAACGAGAAAAGTGACTTGCCGGTACCGAGATTGAACGAGGTATTGGTATACCGACGATCGAATCTCGGCAAGTAAAATACCGATTGACAAAGGGAATCGTGATACGGGATTAATTGAATCCTTGACATCGTGGTTCATTCGATGAGATCATCGTGGAGCATGTGGGAGCCAACATGGGTATCCAGATCCCGCTGTTGGTTATTGCCCGAGAGCCGTCTCGGTCATGTTCGCATGTCTCCCGAACCCGTAGGGTCTACACACTTAAGGTTCTGAACGCTTAGGGTTGTAGGAATATGTATGTGCAGTAACCCGAATGTTGTTGAGTCCCGGATGAGATCCTGGGCGTCACGAGGAGTTCCGGAATGGTCCGGAGGTAAAGAATTATATATAGGAAGTGCTGTTTCGCCATCGGGACAAGTTTCGGTGATATCGGTATTGTCTGGGACCACCGGAGGGGTCCCGGGTCCACCAAGTGGGGCCACCAGCCCAGGGGCCACATGGGCCCTAGGTGGTGCGCCTAGGCCCACATGGGCCAAGGGGAACCAGCCCCAAGGGGCCCATGCGCCTAGGGTGGAAAAAGGAGAGTCCATGAAGGGAAGGCACCTCCGAGGTGCCTTGGGAGGGTGGACACCTCCCCTCTTGGCCGCACCCCTCCCTTGGAGGAGGGGGCAAGGCTGCGCCCTCCCCCCCTCCTTGGCACCTATATACAAAGGGGAGGGGAAGGGGCAGCAGCACCTTTGCCCTGGACGCCTCCCTCTCCCTCTCCAACACATCCTCCTCCTCCGTAGTGCACGGCGAAGCCCTGCCGGAGTATCGCAAGTTCCACCATCACCACGCCTGCGTCGTGCTGCTGCTGGAGCTATCTTCCTCAACCTCTCCTTCACCTTGCTGGATCAAGAAGAAGGAGACGTTACGCTGACCGTCACGTGTGTTGAACGCGGAGGTGCCGTCTGCTCGGCACTAGATCATCGGTGAATTGGATCGCGGCAAGTACGACTACCTCATCCACGCTCACTCCGACGCCTGCTATGCGATCTACAAAGTGGTATGTAGATGCTAACCAATCTGAATACTCGTTGCTAGATGAACTCATAGATGGATCTTGGTGAAACCGTAGGAAAAATTTTAATTTTCTCGCAACGCTCCCCAACAAAGTGGCATCATGAGCTAGGTCTATGCGTAGTTCTTCTTGCGCGAGTAGAACACAATTTGTTGTGGGCGTAGATGTTGTCAATTCTTCTTGCCGTTACTAGTCAATCTTGATTCAGCGGTATTGTGGGATGAAGCGGCCGGACCAACCTTACACGCACGCTTACGTGAGACCGGTTCCACCGACTAACATGCACTAGTTGCATAAGGTGGTCGGCGGGTGTCTGTCTCTCCTACTTTAGTTGGATCGGATTCGATGAACAGGGTCCTTATGAAGGGTAAATAGAGATTGACAAATCACGTTGTGGTTTGAACGTAGGTAAGAAAACGTTCTTGCTAGAACCCTAATTCAGCCACGTAAAACTTGCAACAACAATTAGAGGACGTCTAACTTGTTTTTGCAGCAAGTGCTTTGTGATATGATATGGCCAGAAGTTGTGATGAATGATGAATGATCTATATGTGATGTATGAGATGTTCATGCTATTGTAATAGGGATCACGACTTGCATGTCGATGAGTATGACAACCGCAGGAGCCATAGGAGTTGTCTTTATTTTTGTATGACCTGCGTGTCATTGAAGAACGCCATGTAAACTACTTTACTTTATTGCTAAACACGTTAGTCATAGAAGTAGAAGTAGTCGTTGGCGTGACAACTTCATGAAGACACGATGATGGAGATCATGATGATGGAGATCATGGTGTCATGCCGGTGACAAGATGATCATGGAGCCTCAAGATGAAGATCAAAGGATCTATATGATATTGGCCATATCATTTCACTACTTTATTTAATTGCATGTTATTTTTATTATGTTTTATGCATATTGTTTACTTAGAACGACGGTAGTAAATAAGATGATCCCTCATAATAATTTCAAGAAGTGTTCCCCCCTAACTGTGCACCGTTGCTAAGGTTCGCTGTTCAAGCACCACGTGATGATCGGGTGTGATAGGTCCTTACGTTCGCATACAACGGGTGTAAGACAGATTTACACACGCAAAACACTTAGGTTGACTTGACGAGCCTAGCATGTACGTACATGGCCTCGGAACACGTAAGACCGAAAGGTCGAGCATGAGTCGTATAGAAGATACGATCAACATGAAGATGTTCACCGATGTTGGCTAGTCCGTCTCACGTGATGATCGGACACGGCCTAGTTGACTCGGATCATGTAATACTTAGATGACTAGTAGAGGGATGTCTATCTAAGTGGGAGTTCATTAAATTTGATTAAATGAACTTTATTATCATGAACTTAGTCTAAATATTTACAATATGTCTTGTAGATCAAATGGCCAACGTAGTCCTCAATTTCAACGCTGCTCCTAGAGAAAACCAAGCTGAAAGACGATGGTAGCAACTATACGGACTGGGTCCGAACCTAAGGATTATCCTCATAGCTGCCAAGAAAGATTATGTCCTAAGAGCACCGCTGGGTGACGCACCTATTCTCCCTGCAGAACAAGACGTTATGAACGCTTGGCGATCACGCCGCGATGATTACTCCCTCGCTCAAGGCGGCATGCTTTACAGCTTAGAGCCGGACTCCAAAAGCGTTTTGAGAGACATGGAGCATATGAGATGTTCAAGAGCTGAAAATGGTTTTCCAAGCTCATGCCCGGTCGAGAGATATGAAGTCTCCGACAAATTCTTTAGCTGTAAGATGGAGGAAAATGGCTCTGTCGGTGAACACATACTCAAAATGTCCGGGTTGCACAACCGCTTGACTCAATCGAAGTTAATCTCCCGGATGAAGCGGTCATTGATGTAATCCTCCGATCGCTTCCACCTAGCTACAAGAGCTTTGTGATGAACTACAATATGCAGGGGATGGTAAAGACCATTCTGAAGTATATGCTATGCTGAAATCAGCAGAGGTAGAAATCAAGAAGGAGCATCAAGTGTTGATGGTGAATAAAACCACTAAGTTCAAGAAGGGCAAGGGTAAAAAGAACTTCAAGAAGGACGGCAAGGAAGTTGCGCTACCGATAAGCAAGTTTCCGGAAGAAGCCAAAGAATGGACCCAAGCCCGAAACCCAGTGCTTTTATTGCAAGGGAAGTGGTCATCGAAGCGGAACTGCCCCAAATACTTAGCGGACAAGAAGGCCGGCAAAACCAAAGGTATATGTGATATACATGTAATTGATGTGTACCTTACAAGATCGTAGTAGCTCTTGGGTATTTGATACCGTGCAGTTGCTCATATTTGTAACTCAAAGCGGAGCTGCGGAATAAACGGAGATCTGGCGAAGGACGAGGTGACGATGCGTGTCGGGAATGGTTCCAAGGTCGATGTGATCGCCCGTCGGCACACTGCCTCTGCATTTACCTACGGGATTAGTTTTAAACCTCAATAATTGTTATTTAGTGCCAAGTTTGAGCATGAACATTGTATCTGGATCTCGTTTAATTCGAGATGGCTACTCATTTAAATCCGAGAATAATGGTTGTTCTATTTATATGAGAGATATGTTTTATGGTCATGCTCCGATGGTTAATGGTTTATTCTTAATGAATCTCAGACGTGATGATACACATATTCATAGTGTGAATACCAAAAGAGTTAAAGTTGATAACAATAGTCCCACATATTTGTGGCACCGCCGCCTTGGTCACATAGGTGTCAAACGCATGAAGAAGCTCCATGCAGATGGACTTTTAGAGTCTCTTGATTATGAATCATTTGACACGTGCGAACCATGCCTCATGGGTAAAATGACCAAGACTCCATTCTCAGGAACAATGGAGCGAGCAACCAACTTATTGGAAATCATACATACCGATGTGTGCGGTCCAATGAGTGTTGAGGCTCATGGTGGCTATCGTTATGTTCTCACCCTCACCGATGACTTGAGTAGATATGGGTATGTCTACTTAATGAAACACAAGTCTGAGACCTTTGAAAAATTCAAGGAATTTCAGAGTGAGGTTGAAAATCAACGTGATAGAAAGATCAAGTTTCTACGATCAGATCGTGGAGGAGAATACTTGAGTCACGAATTTGGCACACACTTAAGAAAATGTGGAATAGTTTCACAACTCACGCTACCGAACACCTCAAGCGTAATGGTGTGTCCGAACGTCGTAATCGCACTCTATTAGATATGGTGCGATCTATGATGTCTCTTACCGATTTACCGCTATCTTTTTGGGGCTATGCTTTAGAGATCGCCGCATTCACTTTAAATAGGGCTCCGTCGAAATCCGTTGAGACGACACCGTATGAATTATGGTTTGGGAAGAAACCTAAGCTGTCGTTTCTAAAAGTTTGGGGATGCGATGCTTATGTCAAGAAACTTCAACCCGAGAAGCTCGAACCCAAGTCGGAAAAATGCGTCTTCATAGGATACCCGAAAGAAACTATTGGGTATACCTTCTACCTCAGATCCGAAGGCAAGATCTTTGTTGCCAAGAATGGATCCTTTACGGAGAAAGAGTTTCTCTCGAAAGAAGTAAGTGGGAGGAAAGTAGAACTTGATGAAGTGTTACCTCTTGAACTGAAAATGGCGAAACTCAAGAAATCGTTCCGAGGTGCCTGCACCAACTAGAGAGGAAATTAATGATTATGATCAAGATACTTGATCAAGCTCCTACCGAAATTCGAAGGTCCACAAGGACACGCTCCGCACTGAGTGGTACGGCAACCCTGTCTTGGAAATCATGTTGTTAGACAACGGTGAACCTTGAACTATGAGGAAGCAATGGCGGCCCGGATTCCGACAAATGGCTGGAAGCCATGAAATCCGAGATAGGATCCATGTATGAAAACGAAGTATGGACTTTGACCGACTTGCCCGTTGAACGGCGAGCCATAGAAAATAAATGGATCTTTAAGAAGAAGATGAGCGGATGGTAATGTGACCATCTATAAAGCTCGGCTTGTCGCTAAGGGTTATCGACAAGTTCAAGGGGTTGACTACGATGAGACTTTCTCACCGGTAGCGAAGTTGAAGTCCGTCGTAATCATGTTAGCAATTGCCGCAGACTCTGATTATGAGATCTGGCTTATGGACGTCAAAACGGCAGTCCTTAATGGTTTCCTTAAGGAAGTATTGTATATGATGCAGCCGGAAGGTTTTGTCGATCCTTAGAATGCTGACATGGTGTGCAAGCTCCAACGCCGATTTATGGGCTGGTGCAAGCATCTCGGAGTTGGAACATTTGCTTTGATGAGATGATCAAAGCGTTGGTTTACAGCACTTATGGAGAAGCCTGTGTTTACAAGAAAGTGAGTGGGAGCTCAGTGGCATTTCTCATATTATATGTAGACGACATACTTTTGATGGGAAATGATATAGAACTCTTGGACAGCATTAAGGCCTATTTGAATAAAAGTTTTTCAATGAAGGACCTTGGAGAAGCTGCTTATATATTAGGCATCAAAATCTATAGAGATAGATCAAGACGCCTCATAGGTCTTTCACAAAGCACATACCTTGATAAGATATTGAAGAAGTTCAATATGGATCAATCTAAGAAGGGGTTCTTACCTGTGTTACGAGGTGTGAAATTGAGCTCAGCTCAATGTCCGACCACGGCAGAAGATATAGAAGAGATGAGTGTCATCCCCTATGCCTCAGCCATAGGTTCTATTATGTATGCCATGCTGTGTACCCGACCGGATGTTAACCTTGCCGTAAGTTTGGTAGGAAGGTACCAAAGTAATCTCGGCAAGGAACACCTTTGGATAGCGGTCAAGAATATCCTGAAGTACCGAAAAGGACTAAGGAAATGTTTCGTTTATGGAGGTGACGAAGAGCTCGTCAGAAGGGTTACGTCGACGCTTAGCTTCGACACGCATCCGATGACTCTAAGTCACAAACCGGATACGTGTATATTTTGAATGGTGGGGTAGTAAGCTGGTGCGATTTGCAAGCAAAGCGTCGTGGCGGGATCTACATGTGAAGCGGAGTACATGGCAGCCTCGGAGGCAGCACATGAAGGAATTTGGGTGAAGGAGTTCATCACCGACCTCGAGTCATACCCAATGCGTCGGGGCCAATCAAGCTCTTTCCGTGACAACACCGGAGCTATTGCACTTGCAAAGGAGCCCAGGTTTCACAAGAAGACTAGGCACATCAAGCGTCGCTTCAACTCCATTCGTGAAAATGTTCAAGATGGAGACATAGAAATTTGTAAAGTGCACACGGATCTGAATGTCGCAGATCCGCTGACTAAACCTCTCCCTAAGGCAAAACATGATCAGCACGTAACTCTATGGGTGTTCGATTCATCACAATGTAACTAGATTATTGACTCTAGTGCAAGTGGGAGACTGTTGGAAATATGCCCTAGAGGCAATAATAAAAGCATTATTATTATATTTCCTTATTCATGATAATTGTCTTTATTCGTGCTATAATTGTGTTAACCGGAAATCGTAATACATGTGTGAATAATGCATACAACAACATGTCCCTAGTGAGCCTCTAGTTGACTAGCTCGTTGATCGACAGATAGTCATGGTTTCGACTATGGACATTGGATGTCATCGATAACGGGATCACATCATTAGGAGAATGATGTGATGGACAAGACCCAATCCTAAACATAGCATAAGATCGCATAGTTCGCTTGCTAGAGTTTTCCAATGTCAAGTATCCTTTCCTTAGACCATGAGATCGTGTAACTCCCGGATACCGTAGGAGTGCTTTGGGTGTGCCAAACGTCACAACGTAATCGGGTGACTATAAAGGTATGCTACAGGTATCTCTGAAAGTGTCTGTTGGGTTGACATGGATCGTGACTGGGATTTGTCACTCCGCTTGACGGAGAGGTATCACCGGGCCCTCTCGGTAATGCATCATCACAATGAGCTCAATGTGATCGAAGTGTTTGATCACGGATCATGCATTACGGTAACGAGAAAAGTGACTTGCGGTACCGAGATTGAACGAGGTATTGGTATACCGACGATCGAATCTCGGCAAGTAAAATACCGATTGACAAAGGGAATCGATACGGGATTAATTGAATCCTTGACATCGTGGTTCATTCGATGAGATCATCGTGGAGCATGTGGGAGCCAACATGGGTATCCAGATCCCGCTGTTGGTTATTGCCCGAGAGCCGCCTCGGTCATGTTCTGCATGTCTCCGAACCCGTAGGGTCTACACACTTAAGGTTCTTGTGAACGCTTAGGGTTGTAGGAATATGTATGTGCAGTAACCCGAATGTTGTTCGAGTCCCGGATGAGATCCTGGACGTCACGAGGAGTTCCGGAATGGTCCGGAGGTAAAGAATTATATATAGGAAGTGCTGTTTCGCCATCGGGACAAGTTTCGGTGATATCGGTATTGTACCGACCACCGGAGGGGTCCCTGGGTCCACCAAGTGGGGCCACCAGCCCTGTGGGGCCACATGGGCCCTAGGTGGTGCGCCTAGGCCCACATGGGCCAAGGGGAACCAGCCCCAAGGGGCCCATGCGCCTAGGGTGGAAAAAGGAGAGTCCATGAAGGGAAGGCACCTCCGAGGTGCCTTGGGGAGGTGGACACCTCCCCTCTTGGCCGCACTCCTCCCTTGGAGGAGGGGCAAGGCTGCGCCCTCCCCTCCTTGGCACCTATATAAAGGGGAGGGAAGGGCAGCAGCACCTTTGCCCTGGACGCCTCCTCTCCCTCTCCAACACATCCTCCTCCTCCGTAGTGCACGCGAAGCCCCGCCGAGTATCGCAAGTTCCACCATCACCACGCCGTCAGGCTGCTGCTGGAGCTATCTTCCTCAACCTCTCCTTCACCTTGCTGGATCAAGAAGAAGGAGACGTTACGCTGACCGTCACGCGTGTGTTGAACGCGGAGGTGCCGTCTGCTCGGCACTAGATCATCGGTGAATTGGATCGCGGCAAGTACGACTACCTCATCCACGCTCACTCCGACGCCTGCTATGCGATCTACAAAGTGGTATGTAGATGCTAACCAATCTGAATACTCGTTGCTAGATGAACTCATAGATGGATCTTGGTGAAACCGTAGGAAAAATTTTAATTTTCTGCAACGTTCCCCAACATGATCCAACGGCATAATGATACCAAGCCTCAGTATGAATGGCATATTTTCTAATCTTTCTCATCTTCAAGCGCATTGCATCCATCTTGATCTTGTGATCATCGACGACATCCGCAACATGCAACTCCAATATCATCTTCTCCTCCTCAAGTTTTTTATTTTTTCCTTCAAGAAATTGTTTTCTTCTTCAACTAAATTTAACCTCTCGACAATAGGGTCGGTTGGAATTTCCGGTTCAACAACCTCCTAGATAAATAAAATCTATGTCACGTTATCGGCTTAATTTTCATAAACAATAAATGAACCAATAGTTATGAAAAGATAATATATACCACATCCGAATCATAGACAGGACGAGGGCCGACGGGGGCGGATACCAAAACCATCGCATTATATAAGATGCAATAATAAAAGTAAGAAAATAATACAAGTAAGAATATTTTTCCTTTCGTAAAGAAGATAAGAACAAGAGGCTCACCACGGTGGTGTTGGCGATGAGATCGGCGCGGGTGATCGACGGCGGTGAAGACGGGGACGGGGCGTGACGGACCGCTAAACCTAGACAAATATTGATGAAAATGGAGGTTAGAGGTCGAGCTTGGAGAGGAGAAAGCTTAAGTAGTGTGGCTCGGGCATTCCATCGAACACCTTGTGTGCATAGGAGGTGAGCTAGAGCACCACCAAGCCCCCCCCCCTCGGCCAGAAAAAACAGAGCAGTGTGCTCTGCTCTTGCGCGAGGGGCTATATATAGGCAGCACCATTAGCCCCGGTTGGTGGCATGAACCGAGACTAACGGCAAGCCTTTGGTCCCGGTTCATGCCACGAACCACCAATAGTGGTGGGCCAGAGCGGGACCATTGTTCTTGCTCGTCTCCACCAACCCACCAAAAGGTCCGAACGAACCCGACCAATGGCCCACGTGGCCGCCGCCAGGCTCACGAACCGGGATAAATGCTCACATTAATCCCGGTTCTGGATTGAACCGGGACTAATGGGCAAAACAGGCCTCAACGATAGCCCCTTTTTCTACTAGTGGATATTGCGCATGACGACCGTTGGGACAAAGAAAGGAATGATCTTAATTTGAGTGCAAGTCATAAGTTTCCATGAAAGTTTGGGGTGGAAAGGAGGTAAAAAAGGTGGTACATGTTCATATGTATCTACTCCAGTAGCCACGCAAAACACACTTTCTTGAGTACGAGAATTCGATAAAGATGAAATCGTGGGATACTCGAAAGGAGTGCATATATTGTTGGGGGCTGGCCTAACTAGTCTAGCTTATTCTTCAGCGCCCGCAAAAAAAAAAAAAACCTTATTCTTCAGCAGAAAAAATACGGAAGAAACGATAACCTCAGACTATCTCAAATGGACGAAATCTTGAAATCCTGAAACTCCAGACACTACAAATCTAGTATCAAGCAGCTCGAGACATTTAAGGCCTGGAAGCTACGTGTTGGGGCTTTGGTGAGCGTTTCTTTTTCTTCAACACGTCGGATTACATACGTGAGGTGACCAATCTCTCATCTGATCCTCTCCCCGTACACATTCATATAAGATGTATATACACCCAGAAACCAAACGTTCCAGTCCATCAACTTACCTTCTCTCTTGGACATACGTTCTGCATGCACGTTTGCAAAGGGGTCGTCGAGCATATGGCTCGTGGAGGCGAGCTACAAGATACTACTATATCTCTAAAAGCTTCAAATCCAAATTCACACATGAGGTGCATTGCATGCGATCGAAACGGAGAAAGCGATGTGCACCAAGTCCAACTGGAATGGACCCAAGAGCTAACCTTAGAGTTACGTAGTACTAAATTCGAACATACGTGCGGATCGACGACATAGATGAAAGCTGACATGACACTGCATATTGCCAAGTTGCTTGCCATTGTCGCCATCAAGAGTCAAGGCACTTATCGCAGCTCCTGTTTACTTTACACTCAATGGGCGCGCATGCTTAGCGTAGCCTTGTCGTTTGACTCCCAAGTCAATGTACGTGGTGGATATCAACGCCTCGAGGGATATTGTGCATGAAAATCGTTGGGACAAAGAAAGGAATGATCTTTGAGTGCAAGTCATAAATTTCCATGCAAGTTGGGGTGGAAAGGAGGTAAAAAAAGGTGGTACATGTTCATATTTATCCACTCCAGTAGCTACGCAGAACACTTTCTTGGGTACGAGAATTCGATAAAGTTGGCATCGTGGGATATTCGAAAGGAGTACATATATATTGTTAGGGGCTGGCCTAACTAGTCTAGAACAAAAAGCTTATTCTTTAGCAGAAAGAAAGACGGAAGAAATAACCTGAGACTATCTCAAATGGAAACGCATGCAGAACTTAGTTTGTCCTCGACGAAATCATGAAACTCCAGACACTCCAAATCTAGTACTCCCTTCGTCTGGAAATATTTATCATCAAAATAAATAAAAAAGGATGTGTCTAAATGTATTTTAATTTTAGATACATACTTTTTTGTCCATTTTAATGACAAGTATTTTCGGACGGAAGGAGTATCAAACAACTCTGAGTCACTTAAGGCCTGAAAGCTACGTTTTAGGGCTTTGTTGAGAGCATCTGCGACCGTCCGGAGGTGTCCGCGCATTGTTAGCGGTCACGCCTTAAATTTGCTCATCTATATCTGGATACCTTATACTAGTAAAGTTAAATCCATACAAAAGCATGCAAATGATGAAATCCACGTACTACGTAGATTAAATAACCTACACTACCATAATCCTCGTCGGAGATGTCAACTATCTCCATGACCGGCTCCGGATACATGGGTGGCAGCCGCAACTCCGGCTTCTCTGCGTTGGCCTCCGCATCCATCTCCGCTTCGAGCTTGTTGAAGAGCGCATCGGTCGCCGCCCGTTTCTGCCAGAGAAACTTCCGGTTGGCCTCCACATAGGTCTCATCCTGGATAGACTCCATGATGGCCTGCTGCTCCATCATCTCGGCCGTTTGGGTGACCGTGAACTCCGCCTCCGTGTCCTCCATATTGAAGCCCGGAGCCGGAGCGGGCGCCAACTCATCCTCCTCCGGATCCGCCACCTCCATCGGAGCCGGCTGCTGCTCCTCTTCCTCCTCCGCCTCTGGCTGCTCCTCCTCCTTCTGCTCCGGCGAATCCGGAGGCAAGCCGGCCGCGATGCGTGCGGCACACCTTGCCCGGATCTCCTGCTCAATCTGGAACCGGTGCTCCGGCCTGTGCATGGCATAGGTGGTCTTCTTTTGCCGAACCATGCATGGCGATGCCGAACAGCGTGGGAAGAGTGAGGGAGTGGGAGAGAGGTGATGGATGGGCACGGGTTAGCGGCACAGAGAGGGAGGAGGTGGATGTGGCTAGGGTTGGGGGACGTCGGCCATCTTAAATAGCTGGATTTGGCTTTGGGCGACGAGCCAGAGCTACACCACGTGGCGTTCACACCCCCCACCAAAGACGATGTCCGTCGGACCGCCAGGTTTCCGGGCGAATCCATGTGGGACCACATCGTCAGTCCGACATGGCGGAGGCGTATATCTGCCGCGTATCTGGGCTGAATATAAGGGGTGTTAGTCAACCCGGCTGTTTGAGGCCTGTTTAAAAAGTCCGCTTGGATCGCTTTTTTGTGACCGGGCCGTTCATCCGGACATTTGAGGCACGTTTAGAGCGCCGACTGTAGATGCTGTGAGCGTTTCGTTTTCTTCGGTACGTCGGCGTACATATGTGAGGTGACCTCGCTCGATGGACCAATCTCTCATCTGATCCTCTCCCTGTGCACACAAAATCAACCCCCAGAAGAGCAAAGTCAGATTTCGGTCCATGTTGAGAATCTTCCATGCACCTGCACGTAGTTATCATCTCGAGTTCAAGTGGACGTTGGTGCTACGTACTTCTCCACGATATCTCATTCTGTGATGCTATCGTGTGCATGTGTTTTGACTTTAGTCGACGACGGAGACGAAGTTAGTCCCTGATAGATTCGGTTCTTAACTTGGGCGCGGTGTAGTGGTATAATTAATCGAAGGATAGCAACAGATCCGCACGATCACTCCTATTTTCATGGCGTTACATCGATCTACCGTGTCTTTTTTTTCTAGCGCAATAAAAATAATTGGCGAAAAAGTGGGATTTGAACCCGCTACATCTTGGTAGCCCACGGTAGCTTGCAACCACTTGGTCTAGATTGAGCTAGTGATTAGATTTAGACATTTGTTTCCTACGTATAGTACAGGAAACATGCTTTTTCAGTTTTTTTCCTTCGATTTATGTACTGCACAATTTTCCCGGATGAATATATGGTGTCTCCATGCCCTTCATGTTATACTAGTTACCTAGAATTTATCGGGGGATGTTTCTACACTTATTTTAACTGAAACAAAAGTTACCGGGGTGTTCATACGTAAGTTATCAAATGTGTGACGTGTAAATTATCATGTTATCGGGGTATATTTTAATAAAAAAATCTTTGAGTCAGAATTATCAGGAGGCTTGCACATAAGTTATCAAGTCTGTAATGCGTTAAAAAAACCATAACACACGTCAATAACTCTCTATAAAGAGCATGGTAATATATACGCCACGAACCTGATAACTCGCCCACAGACACTGCAGTAACTTTGGGCCCAGAGAAAAAAAAATCTGGGAAAAAAATTATCCCCCCGTGCCAAAGTTATTTCCTCCCTTGTGCTGACCTTATCTTTTAAAAACTTGGAGCAAATGGTTTTGTGAGATGTGTGAGTTACCAACCCTCCCCCCCCCCCACTCCATCGCCAAAGTTATCAGGACCGGGTACATAAGTTATCGTGTCTGAGATATGTGAGTTACCGTTCTATTGACACAAAAGGTACCGAGGGGATATATCATCAACTCCCCCCCCCCCCTCGTTGCCAAAGTTACCAGTATAGGGTGCATAAGTTATTAGGTCTGCGATATGTGAGTTACCATGCTATTCATATAAAAAGTTATCGAAGGTATGTTTACACTAGTTTTTTTAGGTGAAAAAAGCTACCACGATATTTGTACGTAAGCTACCAGGTCTACGATGTGTGAGTTACCATGCTATTGACACAAAAGCTATCGAGGGGATATTTCGTCAACACCCCGACCCCTCGTTGGCAAAGTTACCAAGATATGGTGCATAAGTTATCAGGTATGTGATGTGTGAGTTACCATGCTATTCACACAAAAGTTCATCAACTCTCCCCTTCCCTTTGGTCGCCAAACTTATCCGGGCAGGGGTATATAAGTTATCGGGTCTGCAATGTGTGAGTTATCATACTATTCACAAAAAAATTACCGGGAGATATTTAATCAACTCCTCAAAGAAAAAAGAAGAAGGAAGCAAACAAGGAATGTCAAATAGTATGATGTGCATTCTTTTGCACAACAAATAGTCCAGCTGAGCTGGTTAGTGTGTGTTCCCCATTACCTGCTTGGCATGGGTTCAAATCCCATATTCAGCATCATTTTTGTTTTTGACTAAAAATGTAACCAGGGTGTGCCAAATAGATCTAGCACCCAAAAAAATGACAGATCCAATTCAGAGAAAAAAATCACGGCGGTCAATGCCATAGTCTCCGGATTCTTCCCACTAAATTCGCCATCAAGTTAGCAAATCGTTCACATTTTAAATCTTGAACAAAGAGCCACTATGAAATACATTCATAGTCTGGGCGCTTTTGACAACAACAAAGATTGGGTTAGTTGGTTAATGTGGTGGTGCACCTGCATGAGGTCGAGGGTTCAAATCCCGTTCTGGCCGCCCTTTCTTCCCTTTCTTTTTCTCGCGGAGTGGAGCGCCTGTGCCTATCGCTAACGAACAGTCGGCATGTATTTAGCTTTGTCGTTAATTCGAATAGGGAGGAATTACACTCAAACGACTGACGGTGACACCACATTATCTGTGGGATCAACTTACCTTCTCGTCTTTGACATACGTCTCTGTATGCACTTTTGCCAAGGGTTCATCTATCGTATGACTCGTGGGCTCGTGGCGGCGTGCCACAAAATACTACTCCCTCCGTTCAAAAATACTTGTCGTACAAATGCATAAAAGTGGATATATTTAGAACTAAATTATGTTTAGATATATCCATTTCTCCGACAAATATTTCTGGATGGAGAGAGTACTATATCTCTAAAAGATCCAAATCCAAATTCACGCATGAGGTGCATTGCATGCGACCGGAGAAAGCAATGTGCACCAAGTCCAACCGGAATGGAAGGACCCAAGAGCTAACCTTAGAATTACATACACATTCGAATATATGCGTGGATCTACGACATAGATGAAAGCTAATATGACACTGCGTATTGCCAAGTTGCTTGCGATTGTCACCATCAAGAGTCAAGGCACTGATAACAGCTTCTAGAGGAAAGGAAAGAAGAGAGAAAATCTATGAGCTGACCTAATAACTAGGCTCCAAAGAACAAATATCTACGAAGAAGAAAGACGAAAGAAACTACAACCAGCTGCTGAGAGCCTGAGACTTGTCTCAAATGGACACGCATGCATCATTTCATTTGTCCCGTTTGGTTGCCCTCATCCAAATTTTGCGCGATTCCGGCGCATATATAGCATCCAGTGACTCGAGTCATTTAAGGCAGGAGAGCTAAGCTGTGGACTTTTTGTGGTGCGTTTCGTCTTATTGGCAGGGGAGGTCGACCTGAGACGTGACCTCGACCATGCAATCTCGCCTCATCTTCGAGTCCCATCGCACACGCCACACAACACATAGTCAGGTTTGGGTCCATCCATGTCGAGTGAGATTCTTCGTGCGTGTACGTACTTGTCATCCAAAGTCCAGATAGATGTTGCCGCTAGCTAGTTCAATGTAGTATGATCATGATATCTCATTCTTTTTTGTAGGTGTCTTGGTCTTGGACATCCATTTTCGTGCGCACTTTTGCACTAGACTAGAAAGGAGTCGTCAAGTCCAATCATAAATAAAGGAAAGAAAAAGGTGACTGAAATTTGGGCTGGAGAAAATCTTTGTGAAACCGAGAGAGAATAGATGGTTACGTACGCGTACGAAAACGGTCATTACTGACTATAAACTTCGGAATAGATATCCCCACTGAAAGTGGACACAAATTATTTTTTTTCTGAGGCATACACGGTGAAAGGGAGTTGCATTTCAGCGTGGCAAGCACGAGTAGGACGTACGGCAGCTAGCTGGGCGACGCGCCGCACGACCACGAGGGATCGAAAGAAGAGAAGATTCCGTCTGGATCCGTTTTGTATACATACATGAGGATTGTGGATGGAACTAGTCAGTCCAGCTGATGGCGAACAAATCTTGGCGGCAGCCTCACTCTGACTTTACATGATGCGGTGCCTAATTGCAAACCTAGCAGCAGATGAAATCAAGCAGGCAGGCAGGCAGGCAGGCGTCACCAGCTGAAATGACAGGGCCCCCTCCCTGACAGAAACAGAGGAGCAGTGTATTGTTGTACACCTCTTGTCGATGCAGCTAGAGGCACGACACAATGTCTACTACTAGTACGTACCAATTTAAAGGTGATCAGTGTTGATTGAAAACGAAAACACAAGAGAGATGCGTTTGTGTCATGCGGGCAGGAAGGAAGCTACGTACCTAGTGCCGTAGTTTGATTTGATTTGGCGAGCTGAGCGCCGCTTCGTCCTTCCGTCTCGTCAACCTCGAGCCCCGCCCGTGGTCTATCGCCGCGCATGCAGCCTGGACGGAGTTGAATGCCCTCCCTCCCTTCTTCCCGGTCCAGGGCGAAGCAGCTCTGGCCGACGGCCGCCGTCTCAGGGTCCGAACGACCTCAGTCTCTCTCACCACCCTCCAGCTGGCGGGTCTGACGGCGGGTCCGCAGCATGAATGCCGGCCGGCGACACCATTCCCAGATCCAGGTCCAGGAAGCCAGATGCTGGCTGCAAGGAGGCGATCCAGAGCGACCCATGGAACAAGGAACCGAGCTACCGAAGCAAGAGCATAGCCGACCATGGATGGATCATGGATGGATGGAGCGCGCGGACAGCTAGCGCCGCACGCATGGACACACCTTATTGTTCTTTGTGTGATTTTCTTTTCTCCGAGCACTGCTGCGATGCGGACGCCGTGCTGCCCGCTTCAGTCCGCACACGCAGGAGCCAGAGCCACGCCCATGCATGCGCGAATGGTCGCATGCTCGAGCCGTCGCCGGATTAGATACACAAATCGGTCCGTGTCCGTCCAAGACTCCCAACAGTGACCGGAAAGCAACACCAGTGCAGTGCAGCAGTACGTAGCGGCCAAAGCAGGACGGTTCCTGTCTCATACAAATGCTATGTTCAGACTTACGCTTAGCGCGCTGACACTGGCCATATCACATCGACCATGAGGTAAAGGTGATGTGCCGGCGGCGTCAGCTCTCGGAAACTCAAAAAAAAAGGAGAACATCACCCTGCGGCAATCCTCCTTCCCCTGCCAGTCTAATGTTTTGCAGGTACCATCTCTGTTCAATGGAGCAGATCGATGCTGACGGTGAACATCGCCCTGCAGCAATTTGCTTCATCTTCTTCTCTTTCTCAGTCTCATGCTACAGCTCTTGGAATCCACATTCGTGCCAACACGCCGTACCCCTCTGCATGTATGAAAGTGCAAGCCTCCATTCCCTCTGCCCTCTCTGTAGCTGATGCAGAAGCTCACGCTTTACTTCTATATGTGCCGTTGAATGCAACCGTGTCTCTGATCAGAGAAGTTTCTCCTGCCATTAGTGCAGATTCCTTGTGTTTGATTTTCTCTTCTCCGAGCACTACGCACTGGTGCGATGCTGCTCACTGGTCCGCCGTGTCCACACACGGAACAGAAGTGACAGGAAAGAGAGAACAACAGCGCAGCAGCAGTAGCAGTCAGAGCAGGACGGTCCCTGTCTCCTGACTCAACGCACGGATCTCGCTCCGATTGCTCAGAGAGACGAATGGTCACACTCGCCGCCGTTGGTGACCTGACTCTGACTGCATCACCACACACTACACAGATCTCGCTCGCTCAGACAAATGTTGCTTCCAGGCTTGGCAAACTGGGCATCGGATCATGAGGTAAAGCTGATGCGCCGGCGACGTCAGCTCTCCCAAACTCTATGTACGTTCGATGCTCCGCAGAAACACATCAAAAACCGACAATTCTTGCTAAAATTTACTCCTTGTTCCAGTTCCTGAAAACTGTTGCTGCTGCATAATTTTGAGGTTCAGTGCACACTTACCTTCCTTTTCTCGCTTATATATCTGGTACTCCCTTCGTAAACTAATATAAGAGCGTTTGGATCACTAAGAGCGTTTAGATCACTACTTAGTGATCTAAACGCTCTTATATTAGTTTACGGAGGGAGTACATTTTAATGCCTAACATGACAGCGGTATATCGACCAACCACTGTCTTGAGGCGCTCAAAGTATCCTCCAACTTGGACCAAGGAGTACAACCGCAAGATGTGGTGAGTTGAACCATTCGGTAATTACCTTATACTCCCTCTGTAAAGAAATATAAGAGCGTTTATAAACGCTCTTATATTTCTTTACGGAGGGAGTAATAATCAAAAGCACACAGTGTCAGAGCAACTCTAGCCATGATATAAAGTGACAGGTAGAACCAATGCAAGCATCACCATAGTCCAAACATTCTGGTTACTCTAATCTGGCACCTCTTCATTTACCGTTTGAAATTTACCGCCTCCCACGGTAATCTCATGCCATTACGTAACATCACCAGCTAGCAGCAGGAGCCACCGCTCAGGTCACGTACAACATGATGTTTCTGCTGTTGCAGATTTTGTCACGCATTTTGTATCAACATCAAGACTGCCATCACCTCAATGAAACGATCAACCTAAAACTTTGAGGAAAATAGAACAAAAGGGCGTAAAAATGTACAATTTGTCATGTTACTCTACAGTATCAGCAAAAGTAACATTCGAAACCGGGCGTGCAGACAAATGTTACCTTCACACTTAGGCTTGGCACAATTGGCATCTCAGATCATCAGGTCAAGGTGATGTGCCCACGACGCCAGGTCTCCGAATATATATGATCGATACTCCGGAGAAACAGAAACAATAGCAGAGGCGACAGTGCAACTGCTTACCATCTTCAGGACCCAAGAAAGATTGCAACATTCCTTTCAGTCTGCTGAAGATCAAATCACTAGTCTGACATGCCCACAACCGCTGCATTTTTGCAGAACGCCTTGCTTGAGAGCAACACAGATTTTTCAGCATACGGTTCTGAGGTAAGTTGCCTTTTTTTTCCTTACTTAATCTGGCACATTAGCATGCCTAACAGTAATATATGGACAAACCAATCTTTGAGGTGCTCAAAGTATCCTGCAACCACAACATACAGTGAGTTGAAACCATTCATTGCCTCATAATCCAAAGCATACAGCATAGTTACTGTCAAAACAACTCTAGTAAAAAAGAAGAAACATCCACTGCTGTTGCCTTTATGTGTCCGGTTCCCATGGGATGCACGCAACGAGGTTCGGAACAGCGAAGGTGGCCCTGTACCATGAAGGGTTGTGCATAAGATCAGGAGGCTCATATTGATATGATCCAACAGTCTCTTATGTCCCCGGTGTCTACCTCTAGGTGTGAGCCATCATTGTCAGTGCCAAGATGGTTACCAGTAATGTTGATTGATGCTGCAGTGTTCCACTGATGATCAAATGATGGGCGTGGGGGTGGTGCTGTCCTGGTTCGCTTCGACTATCAAGGGGTCACCGTCCCAGAACTGGCTGAAGCAATAGCGGTTTCACCAAGGTCTGACTTTTGCTCTGTCAGAAGGAGTGGTGAATTTGGCTTCAGATTGTCTGATGGTGGTGAACAAGCTACAGGCCGCAGCTAGTTGCTGATTCGACTTCCATTGCTCTTCAGATTCAGAGTTGTTTTATCTCTCATGTTAATCGTATCTGAAGTGAGAATGTGCAAGAATCTGTTGTTTTACTCCAAGCCCTCGGCGCATTCAAAGTGGAACTTGAAAGTGGGCCCTTCACTCTATGATCGCTATGGACTCTGTTCAGGAGGTTTAGGCCTAGGCCAAGCACTGTATCATTAGAATTCACTTTGGCAGTGAGATCCAATGGTTCTGAGGTATGCTCTTCCGCAATAACAGTGATTAGGCAGGGCTTTGAAGTGCTGAAAATCTCGCTGCTGGGTTGCCAGCATAAGCTGGAGGCGGCAGCGATGCCGAAGGTCACCGGCATATCCATTGAAACTAGGTGAACATTGGCGTTGACGAGTACTTTTGACGCAAGAGCCTTGGCTACTGCAAGGTTCTTTTTGGTGCGGTCCGCACTCTCTTCAGTGTCCTCATGCTTTTGATGATCTTTGAAGGTGTACCTGTTGCAATTCCAACAAAATTAGTTTCAATGTATATAGTCGATAGATAAAACTCATGAAGCCTAATTGCATGGTGGTAAAATGGTCAAGCAACTGAATCAACAAGCATGGAATGAAAGAAACAACAACTAAATTCATATATCATTTTCTGATGTTATGAGCAGAATTACATGAGTTTATGATGTTGTAGGCTCAGGTTATGCAATTAACTCATCATGAGGATGCACGATCAGATAATTTAGTGCACATGAAAATAATCTTAATTCCTCGCTTAAAAAACTTAATTTGGATTTACATTCATCTGTATGGTGCAGACTGCAAAGTAAGTAGCATGTGCATTACTTTCAGTCTGACGGTACTCATCAAATGCAAACCAAAATGCCTAGAATGGTATTCGTCTATTAGCAAGATGAAACTTGCTGGCAGATTAGAAGTCCTGAATTAATTTTTTTGTGTCAGTGGTTGTACTAAGATAAAATTGAGAACATATTCCTACTTTCTTACTCCATTTTTTCCGCGCTCTATCAATTGAAAACATCATGAAGATATTCTTTTAATGGTATGATATATCAGAAACACTGCTCTTTGCTGCAGTTCCTCTTAACTTCTTTTGGCGTTATTAGCGACCAGTGATTACTAAAATGATTTGTTTTATTACTGTATTTATTACTTTGCTGAGATCATGAACAAAATTCTCATTTTTAAAAGTTAGCACAATGAACCTTTAGAAAAGTAGCCAGGAGATCTTCTGCAGTTGTTAACTGAAATTATCTTCGACAAATATCTCAAATTACTTCTGAATTGATCAAATATACATATGATAATTCTCATGAGGGTGGCTGCAGCATCACTGCATCATGTTATCAGGTTCAGTAGAGATAAGATGAAGCAAAACCAAGAAGATGTTGATTCTAACTTGTATATACCTATTTATATTTTTTCATTAGTTACTTTGAAAGTTGTTTTCGTAGTTCTAAAACCTATCTTGGCCTTTTCTGGCCTCTTCTCCAATGCAATTTGCTACAAGTTAATGGTTTTCACTGGCTTGGGCTGTGTAGCTACAATACATGGGCTTTTGATTTTGGTTCTGCTTTTCATTTATATCAATGAGCATTTTACTGCTGCCAACATGTGGATTTAGTTATTTACTCTCTTTCTCGAACTTGTTTGTATCCTCTCTATGCAAAGGCTGAGTGTCCCTCAGTGTGATTGTATCCGCTTGACCCCACATTCTGAGTTAATAAAAGTGCCCGGCCGACCATCCCATCGAGGCCGTCGTGGTCGGATCCTCAGGGTGCACCGGGAACTTTTGGACGTCCTGGCCGGGCCGGAACAACGTCGACTTGGTGCGCTTGGTGAGTATAATGTTGTCCTTGTCGACCTTGGACCGCATGTTGGCAAGCTCCTCGGCTGCCAAGGCTTCAGCAACTGCTTTGGCTGCCAGCGCCAACATGGCCTGCTCAGTCTTCAGAGACCGCTCGATGTACCCATAGATGGTGATGACACTGTTAGGGCCCGACATGTTGAGCTTCAAGTAAGCATAAAGTGGTGGAGCGTTGAATGAAGGTCTGGCCTAGGAGGGTGTGGTAACCGCTTCTAAAGGGTACTATGTCGAAGCTTAAGGGCTCCAAACTATAGTTACTAGGGATACCGAACACCACGTCTAGGGTGACCCTTCCGATACAACGGGCCTCCATGCCCGGGATGATACCCTTGAACTTGGTCTTGACCGTCTCAATGCGCGACTCGTCAAACTGCATCTTCTTCAATGTTTCAGCATAGATGAGGTTCAGGTTGTTGCCACCATCCATCAGGACCTTGGTGAGGTGGAAACCATCAACAATTGGGTCCAGAACAAATGCGGCAGGTCCACCATAGTCCATATGGGACGTTGGTCGGATGGTCACGTCGATCAAAGGTGATGAGAATTTCTGACAAAGGGTTGTGCTTTGGCTCAGCGAGCTCCACGGCATATACCTCGCGGAGGGCACACTTCCGCTCTTTTTCCAAGGTGTGAGATGGATAAATCATGTTCACATGCTTTATTTGCAGTGGGAACTGATTCTGACTGCCGTTACCTTTCTCAGGCTGCGGGTCATCCTCATCATCATTATTGCAAGGATTTGGCTTGTCGGCATTGCCCTTGCCAAACTGCACGACATTCTTGTGGCCCCAGCAGTTCTGGTTTGAGTGGGTTGCGGGAGGGTCACCGTCCTTCTTCGGACCATGGATGTCGCAGGGTCGATCCATGATCTTATCCAAGGTCGAGTTGCTGCCATCACCCTTCTTTCCTTGAAACCGCCTCTTCTTGCCACCGCCGGCCAGGCACTTGTTCCCGCGGTTGCACCTAAACTTCCCATTCCCGTCATTCGTATTGGACGGCCCGGGGGTTTTAAGTGACCAAAGCCCCTGGAGAGGGACTCATCATCGGTGTCGTGCTTAAAAGTAGCGGTGGCCTCGACGTCTTTGCAGTCAATGATCTCGTTTGTCTTTTTCAGGAATCAGTCCAGTATCTACCTACTGATTCGTTCTTCCCTTGCTTCATGATGCTCAGGTCACTGGCCTCGGCAGGCCAGACGTATGTACCTCGGAAGTTCGCCATGAACTCAACCTGAAGGTCCTCCCAGCTTCTGATCGAACCGGGAGGCAGTGTGTGAAGCTAGACTTGTGCTAATCCTTTCAGCATGAGGGAAGTTGCTTCACTACATGGTAGTCATCGCCGTTAGCAACCTGGATTGCAAGGATGCAATCCAAGATAGAAATCAAGGGTTTCGTGTTACCGTCGTATTTGTCATAATTGGTGATCTTGAAGTTTGACGGGAAGGGATGAACAATGAACTTTATCCGTGAAGCAGGGCGGATACATCGTAGATGGACCCGTCGCTGCTGATCGGATGGCATCTATGGTATAATGTGCATCGTTTAGGCCAGTTGCCTGATCATTCTTGGTGAAGGCCGGCTGGTGTCTGTGCGCAGCTTGGACACGCAGCCGAGTTGATCTCTTCCCGAGGTCTCGTATGGGGGCGAACCATGTGGCACATCAGGCCGTGTGGCATGCCCCCAAGCAAACTTGGGCTAGCAAATCGTCTGAGGAGTCCCCTCGTCGGTCGAAGGCTGATGGCAATCTTGGTGACGGAACTTGGACTTGTCAGTACGCCAGGAGGCCGTGCTGGCTAGATCGCCAGAAGTTGTGATCTGGCTCTTGGACTGGGCATAAGTTTTCTGCTGGTGCGCCGCTATGTTCAGCACATCCATGCCGATCTCCCACCACTTCCTGTCCAGGTGCCCACGGGGGAGTCTAACTCTGCCTAGCTCCTGGGCAGTGGCGCGCAGATTCTTTAATGGCATGCGGTGAGAGGACGCGCTGGGCTCCGTGGCTTTCTCAATGTCTTTGTAGCCTACCATTCAAGGTAAGGGTGGTTTTTGTTTCGTTAGGATAGCTTTGAGTTCCTGCTCGTAAGCATGGAGCTGCTTGCAGGCATTGTCGAGCTCTTGAGCTCTCTAGGCCAGGCGTTATTGGTCCCTGGCCACCTTGACTGCTGAGTGCAATATCCTGTGCCGGGCATGATCATGATGCAGACTGCCCAGAGTTATGTTAAGTGCTTGAAGATCACGGTTGCTAAACTCGCTAGGGGACCGAGGTGCCTTCTCGTCCTATGCGGCGGGCTCTCGTCTCTCGACCTGTAATCGGGATTGTCCTCGATGCCTTGGTTGTCACGTGGCGTGTCTAGCATGTAGCACTCCTGGATGGAAGTCGCCTACCACGGACATATGGGCACCGCGGCTAGCGGCCGACTGTCCGCAGACTCACTGACCTCCTCTAGGTCTTTCATCTCTTCGGTAGCGCCATCAAACACCTAGGTGAGATCTTTGATATTTGCGATCAGATGGGTGGTGGGTGTCAGGGTGGACGACACGAGCGGTCTTTCGGACCGGCTCGTGGCCCGCTCGGTCCGGGCCAGCTCGGTCCTAGCCCGATGGAAAAAACAGCCGGTCCGAGCTGCAGATTCTGGCCCGAAAGTTTGTCGGTCCGTCCGGGCTTTCACCGAGCCAGCTCGCAGGACCGAGAAACCGAAGCATCGGCGTGGCGGGAGCGTGGCGGGAGCATGGCGGCGCACGGTGAGCATCGAGTGGGGCGTGGCTGGGGCGTCTTGGGCGGCATGGCGGGGGCGTGGCGGGGCTGTGGCGAGTGCGTGGCGACCCAGGCATGGCGGGGGCGCAAGAAACTGTTGCCGTTCATGTCCGCCGCCGCGGGGTCCGTCGTCCGCGCGGCCACTCGACTCGCTGGCCCTGGAAACTATGTCCACTGGACGCGCCCCACTCGGATCTATCATATGCACCAACGAACACGACGTGGGAGGACCTGCATCGCCGCATCGGGCATCGTCTTTTTCATCTCCGTCCACCGGCCGTCGTGCCAAATTTGTCGCCGATGAGTTCGCTTTGGTGATCTTCTTGGCTCCTCTAGCTCCCTCGACTCTTCCAAAGCTGCCCGACATCTCCACGACGAAGCTCCGCTGCTCGCAGCGCCTTCCTTGCCGCCATGCTCCGGCGCGTGCTGTGATGAACTCCGGCCGGTCCAAACGAGCCGCTCGGTCCGGCTCGGGCTTCTTCCCTGCCGTCCGTCCGGGAAACAGGACCGCGACGCCGCTCGGTCCGGTCCGGGCCGGACCGCCGACGGCCGGTCCAAAGGACAGCTCGGTCAGGGACCGGACCGGCCCGGACCGTGTCCACCCTGAGGTGGGTGGGCCAAAAATTCGACTTTTTGTTGTTCCTGGATCAAGCATGACGCCAAACCCTGGAAAACCAACACCCTGCCGGAATCCACGGTGTTCTCCAGAGTGCGGAATCTGATGAATCGTCCTGAAGCAAAATTCTCGATCTAGCCAAGGTGGCTAGTTGAGTTGGCGACGAAGGTGGCGGCGGCGAAGATGAACATCTATCCCGGCACGTAGATGGCGCCAGATTTGATTTGAACATCCATCAAGCCTCTAAGCTCACCTAGCGGGGCCAACATGCACTACTAGGGAAAACCCTAGCAGTAGCGCTGGTCTTGTGCTCACTAGTAGCACGGGTAGGCGCGCTACTAATAAGGCGCTACAACTATTGCTTAGCAAGAATATCGCGCGCGACGCCGCCATCTTGCTAGGACAAATAGCTGCAGCGATTGTTCACTCCCACGCTACTGCTAATGTAACTACTCGCAGCGTGTTTTCTCTCCATCGCTACAAGTATTTTTTTTTATTTTTTTTTATTTTTAGTGTATTTATGCGCCATCGTACAAATATCGGTACAATACCAGTTATGAGGTTTACATCATTATGTCCATAACAGTGTGTCAAATGAAGGTGGATTAGGTTCAAGTGGAGGCAATATGTGGTGCATGTCAAAAGTATACTACTAATCCAAACTTGATCTAGTTTGGACTAATAGTACTTTCGATGTGTACCACATGTTGCCTCCACTTGAATCTAATCCGCCAGCACAAGCTATTTAATCATCATCATAGTCATTACCACCAACAGTATTTATTTAATCACCACTTACACTAGCTAATAATAATCATCATAGTCATTACCACCAACACTAGCTATTTTATCATCATAGTAATAATGTAGCACATCATCATCCTCAAACTCATTTCTAGCTATCTAATCACTCCTGCTGCTCTCTCATAGGTAAAATAACATAAAACATGTGTACCTCTCCTCCTTGATCAAGTTGGAGCATGCAGATGAACCTGTCTCCTAATCGTGGGTAGCGCATCTGTTTGCTGCCCCCTAGTACTTCTCTACGCTCCCCCATCACATATTTGGTCCAGTCTTGTACTAAGCATCCGTCGCTAATCTTGAATGCACTAAAGTAATCTGTAGGATATCTTGGTCATAAGCTAATAATACTCATGGTACCTTCAGTCTCGATCCCATAAGGCACAACATTCATCGGGAGTCACTGTTGAAGAACATCGTATGGTAACATACTTAGCAATGAAGTTTAGCTTCAAAAATAATGTATGGAAAAGATGCACTGAGGACAAATAGTAAAAATCTTACCATCCTTCCTAAATAGATGTGACCGTAGTTCATTAGGAACACTATTGGTTGCACATTTTCAGTACTAACATTTCTAAATGCGGGAAGAAAATTTGTCTTGACAGTATCAAGATCCGAAAGCCATGAAACATAATGACTTAGCTCCTCGCAGTTGAGTTCAGCCCCGGGACAGTAGTAGGTCCTGTCTACCAAGCGCTGGACATGTTTGCTTGCACCGAAATAAGCTGACAATACAAATTAGTTGTCAACTATTTTTGAATAAACAATATCGAAGACATAAATATGGTTGAGAAACTTACATAATGGTATAATCGGAAGGCGTCAGACATCGACCCAGATGTCGGTATTACCTTCAATATCATCTTCCGGACGAATATCAAAGGTGATAACCATATCAGGCTCAAATGCATAATTCTTGCATAGTGCTCGCCATGTTTTGCATCCAAAATAGGTGTAGTCGTTTGAATTGTATAATTTGCGTGGAAAATATAACCATGCTCGGTCTTCAAGTAAACTTTCTTTACCTCCCTAGTATGACTGAAACATATCTTATCCAATACAGAAACTCTTGCATGGCAGGGGATACGCTAGTGACTGCAACTCTATGAAAGACATAGATCACCAAGCAGGCCCCCGCTCCCCCGCTCTAGCGAGCCCAGTCGCGCCGGTGGCCACTCCGGCCCCGGCGGCCACCCCCTCGTCCGCGCGCCTCGCCGGCCGCCGCCTCATGGACATCTCCCCCCTCCCCCCGGTGGGCAGCACCCCATGCCGCGTTGGCTGGCCTCCAGCCCGTCCTCGGCCGGATCAGGATCCGTCGCATCCTCCTACCGCGACGCCCTCCATCGACCCCTTCCCCCCTCCCAGGCCCTGCTCACCGGCCAGGCCCGCGGTCGGAGATCCACCACGCGTCCCTGCCCCCCGAGGCGCCTTGGCAGGTGGCCAGGGGCAGTCGCCGGAAGAGACCATGACCTCAACGCCCGCGTCGCCCTGCTTCGAGCCGCCCGCGCTCCCCGGCCTCCTCCGACGGCGCGTGCCCCCGCTGTCTCTCCCCAGGCCACCCCGCATCGACTGCCGCAAGGACATCCGCTGCCGTCGCTGCGGGTTCTTTGGGCACAAGGCGCGTGCTTGCACCGTGCCCCGTGCGCTCATCCACGGGCCTGGTCCAGCCAAGTGGCCGCGTGTCCCTCCCCCCGCATCGGCGTCCCCCTCCCCGTCTCCGGCGCCCTCCCCGCCACGATCGACGTCGCCCGCCGGGTCGGCCCAATCCCCGCCCCCTCGGCCTCGCCCCCGCTCCAGGACGCTGCTCGTTCTTCGCGTCCTTCTTCTTCATCCTCAGCCGCGGCGCGCTCCTCCTCGTCCGGCACGCCTACGGTGATGTCTGGCCACCCCGCTCTCCGCCCCGCCGCCGCGTCATGCTTCATCCCGTGCTCCGCCGAGATCGACGCTGCCGAGGCCGCGCTGCAGCGCGCCCTGGTGGCCTCGGTGGCCGGCCACCGCACTGGGGTGTCATGCACCGACGTCATGGGTCTGATCAGCGGGCGCTTCGAGACCCCTGCCGATGCGTTCTCGGTCCATCGGCATGGCCCCACAGAGTTCCTGCTCTGCTTCCAGCGCATGGAGGATCGTGCTCGCGTTGCCGCGGGCGTCGCGCGCGGGCCGCGTTTCCGCCTCCTCATGCACCCTTGGAGCCGCCTTGTCGGCGCTTACCCGGTCTCGCTCCGCTTCAAGGTCAACTTGGAACTCTCTGGCATACCCGACCATGGCTGGCACAAATCGTCCGCCATCTTCCTGCTCGTGCCCTTCTGCTTGGTGGACGAGCTCGCCCCGCCAACCTGCGACGGCTCTGACATGTCCGTCTTCCGGCTATCCGCCTGGACCCCAAACCCTGACCTGATCCCTCGGGCGTCTGACCTCTACCTTTCAGAGCATGGCGCCGTCCTCCCTGAAGCCAACCCCGACGTCGCCGAGCGGTTCGCCATGGAGGTCCTGCGTTATTCAGTGACCATCCATGTTACCTGCACCACTGACTTCCGCCTCCCGGCCCCGGCGCCGCCGCCGCCACCTTCTGACGACGGCAACCCGTTCAGCGCACCTCCTTCGCCGCCGTGCCCTGCCGCCTGGCCACGCCACTTCGACTTCCCGCAGCGTTCTGGCAACGTTGGCGACGCGCGGCCCGCCCCGAGCTCTGCCTCCGGCACCTATGGCGTTGGACAACGTTCCCGCCGACGGCAACCCCCCTCCCTCCGACGGCCGCGGGATCCTTGGCCCCCACCCGCTGCATGCTGACGCCCCAGCTTGGGCCCACACCAAAAGCCGCCTTGGACCCGCGCAAAGCCGCTTTGACCGGGGTGCGATAGTGGCCAACCAGTCTCCCACTCTGACCGTCCCGGACCCACCCAGGCAACCGTTGCTGCTGACTCTCAGGCCCCACAACGACCCCGACGCGGCCTCCTCTCCTGCATGTCCTGTTCGCGAGCCTTCCGGGGCCCCACTCCTGGACAGCGTCAGGGATGTCGACACCCCCGCCTCGCCCTCCCCGACAGCTTGGTCGTCAGCAGATCAGGCGGATCCCTTGACCGCCAATCAGGCGACGGCTGCCCCGGCCCTTCCGGTGCTGTCGTGCGAGGCCCACCTGCTGGACCCCGAGACCGCCAATCAGGCCTCAGCTGCCACCCCGATGCTGCCGGATCCCGACACCCCGGATCACGTGCCTTCCTCTCCATCGCTACGGGCGCTCGCAAATCCCGAAGCCCCCACCTGCGTGTCATCCCCCCATCTCCTGTGGCGAGCCACCGTTCCCCCGGCCAGCTCAACGCTAAGGCCGCCCCCTTCTCGCCATCTGGATGAATCGTCTCCGCTCCTTCCATGCAGGCTTCTGCATGCGACGCTCCAACTGCCCCCGACGACATGTCGCTGCAAGACTTTCTCCTTGCGGTTCAGCGCCGCGATACACCGGTGTTGCCCACCCCAGGCCCAAAGCGGAGACGCAAGGAGCTTCCTCCCAATTTCACACCTAGGAGGAGTCACCGGATCGCCAAGAATGATCGGGGCCTGGATTCCGAAGCTAAGGCGAAGAGGGTGCTTCTGCTCCGTCTTGGCTTCATCCGCGAGGGGGAGCCGACCTCCGCTGCAGCTCTTGAGAGATGCAGCAAGCTCTTTGAGCAGCCGCTTGCCGAAGATGTTGTCCAGGCCTTCGCGGATTACTACGGCTGGCGCATCCCCTCCGGCGTGATCTCTGACCGAGGCGGTTCTCCCTCGGCTTCTCGCGCAATCTCAGCCGACTAGTTGCTGCGCGTTTTACCCCAACGACCCCACTCCTTTTCTATGGATTGTACTCTTAAAACTGTCTTCTGGAATGTCTGCGGGCTTAATTGCCGGGAGAAACGTACCGCGGTCCGCTCCGTCATCACGTCGGTCTCTCCCACCATTGTGTGCCTCCAAGAAACCAAGCTGGATTCATTCTTGTTACCGCTTGTCATCGAGACCCTTGGCCCCTGCTTTCAGGACTTCTTCGTCCTACCCGCGATTAGTACACACGGTGGAATACTCTTAGCGTGGAATCGCAACGTGGTTTCCATCTCTAGCCCCTACATCAGCCAACACCACATCACTGCCCTCGTTTCGACCACTTCCGATGCGAATCCCTGGTGGATCTCCGGTGTCTACGAGCCTCAGGAGGATGACGAGAAGATCCTTTTCCTTCAAGACCTTCAGGATACCCGCGACACTTGTGCCGGCCCCTGGCTCCTTGGGGGCGACTTCAACCTCGTCTCTTCCTCCGAGGACAAGAGCAATGGGCGCATTAATAGGCGCACCTCGAGCCGCTTCCGACGCTTCATCGCCGACATGGAGCTTTGCGACGTGTACATGCACGGTCGTCGCTACACTTGGTCGAACGAGCGAGACTCCCCCACCCTTGTGCGTTATGATCGGTTTCTCTGCACCTCGGACTGGTCTACTTCGCGGCCTCACTGCTTTCTCCGGTGCCTCGCCACCACCGTCTCCGACCACTGCCCCCTCTTCTTGGACTGCTCGCCGCAACACGCCGGTCCAAAACGGTTCCTCTTTTAACGCTTTTGGATCAAGCTCGACGGCTTCCACGCCGCTGTGGCGGATGCTTGGGCCGGCGTCGACGACCCCGATCCCTTCCGGCGCGTCTACCTTCGCCTGAAGCTAACCGCGCGCCGCCTCCAGAGTTGGGGCACGCGCTCCACCGGCCATGTCGCTCTACAGCTCATGATAGCCAGAGAGCTCACGGCCCGGCTCGATGCGGCGCAGGACTTCCGCCCGCTAACCCAGTCTGAAACCTGGCTCCGTTGCAACCTCAAGCGCACCTACCTCGGGCTTGCTTCGCTCGAGAGATCCATTGCTCGCGAGCGCGTGCGCTTCTCCTGGCTCAAAGAGGGCGAGACTAACACCGCGTTTCTCAAAATCCATGCCGCTCACCGGTGCCAAAAGCACGTCATTCACTCCCGTCGGGTCAACGACACAACAGTCCATGACGAGTAGGGCATGGTTGAGGCCGCCTTCGATCATTTCTCCTCGCTCTTCGGTTCCTCCTCGCCTCGCGAATTCGCCCTCGATCTTGATCAGTTAGACGACCGATTGTTCGACCTCGCTGACCTCGAGCTTCCTTTCTCTGAGGAAGATATCCTTCGAGCTGCTCGCGTGCTTCCCCACGGCAAGGCTCCATGCCCTGATGGCTTCACTTCTGAATTTCTTGTGGCATGCTGGGACATCTTCAAGGCCGACATTTGCGCTGTCTTTGACAAGTTCTACTCCATGAACGGGCGTAGCCTGCAGCGTCTCAGCGAAGCCCTTATCACCCTCTTGCCCAAGAAGCAAGACGCCGCCGCCCTCTCGGAGTACCGCCCCATCAGTCTGCTCCACCTTGTGGCCAAGCTCATTGCCAAGGTCCTCTCCCTCCGGCTCGCCCCACGCCTGGGGCAGCTCGTGTCCATGAACCAGAGCGCTTTCATCGCTGGGCGCTGTGTGCACGACAACTTCATGTTGGTCCAGCAGACCGCACGCCAACTTCATAATCTTCGGCTACCCCGCGTCCTCCTCAAGCTTGACATCGCACGCGCGTTCGACTCGCTTTCTTGGCCCTTCCTCATCGACATCCTCCGGCATCTGGGCTTTGGACGTCGCTGGATCGAATGGATCGCCATTCTCCTCTCCACCGCGAGCACGCGAATCCTTATCAACGGATCCCCCGGCCCCCCGATCGCCCTCGCATGCGGCTTGCGTCAGGGTGATCTGATATCTCCCATGCTTTTCACCATGGCCATCGATGTCCTCAACTCTGTGCTGCTTCACGCCCATCAGCGCGGTCTGCTCTAGCGACTAACTACCCGCCACGCCGCCTCGAGCATATCCCTCTTCGCCGATGACGTGGTTATATTCTGCCACCCTTCCAGCCACGACCTGCGAGTCATCCGTGAGCTGCTGCGCGTCTTTGGCGTGGCTTCCGGGCTCCACACCAACTTCGCTAAATGCTCGACCACGCCCATCCGCTGCGATGATTCGGAGCTTGCGTGCATCAACACCGAACTCGCATGTGATGTCCTCGAGTTTCCTATCACCAACCTGGGCATCCCACTGTCAGTGCGGAAACCCTCCGCCTCCTCCCTACAGCCTATCGTGGAGAGGCTCGCGAGGAAGTTGCCCACCTAGCGCGCTGCCCTTCTCTCCCGCGGCGAACGCCTCGCTCTGGTTCGTCATGTCCTTTGTGCGATCCCTTCCCACATTATGGTGGCCATCGCCATGTGCCCGCCTATTCTCAAGCAGATCAACCGCACCCTCCGCGAGTTCCTGTGGCATGGCAGAAAGGAATCCCGCAGTGGCCACGGTCCCGTCAGCTGGCAATGTGTCTGCCACCCTCTCGAGCTCGGCAGGCTTGGCATTCAGGACCTCCACCGCCAGGGCATCGCCTTGCGAGTCCAGTGGCTTTGGCTCCAGCGCACGGATCCCTCCAAGCCTTGGGCGCATCTCCACCTCCCGAGCGACCATGATGTCTCTGCCATCTTCAGGGCTTCCACTTCCTGGGCCGTTGGTGACGGCCAAACATGCCTCTTTTGGACCGACCACTGGCTCAACGGTCGCACCGTCTCGGATCTAGCTCCGTCCCTGCTCCCCCTGGTTCCACGACGCCTGCATAAGCGCACTATCGCCGACGCCCTTCAGGACCGGCGCTGGATCGCTGATCTATGCGGCGCTCTCAACCCCACCGCCTTGATCGATTACGTCCGCCTCTGGAGATTGCTTCGGTACACCACCCTCTCCTCCCGCCCGGACCGCCTCCTCTGGCGATGGACTGCCAATGCCAAATACTCGTCCAGATCCTGCTATCGCGCTCTCTACTCTGGATCCACTATTGCACCATTCTGGCGCCTTACATGGAGATGTTGGGCTCCCCTCCGCGTTAAGATATTCACTTGGCTCGCCGACCTCGACCGCTGCTGGACGTCTGCTCGACTCGCTCGTCATGGCCTGCCACACAATGATCGTTGTGCCCGGTGTGACTAGGCCGAGGAGACCATGCAGCACATCATCATTGGATGCCCCTTCTCCCATCTAATTTGGCACGACGTTCTTGCTTGGGCCCGTGCTACTTCTCCCCCCTTCTGCCAATGAAGCCTTTCTTCCATGGTTCTCGGCCACAATCAGGAGCTCCCCTACCGGCCAACATAAGGGCCTAGCCACACTGGCGGTGCTCACGGCTTGGTCTATTTGGCGCTACCGCATCATCTGCGTCTTCGACGGCGAGATCCCCTCCACCTCGCGACTCTTCTCATAGATCCAGGAAGAGGCCCACGCCTGGGCTCGGGCAGGCGCGCGCGGTCTAAGCGCTTTGATAGCATAGGGCCTCTCGTGTAACGGGCTGAGCACCCCGTCACCAATGCTCCGCGACTCCATGTCTTACCTCTAGCGTACAAGGCTCGAGCTGTGATCCCCCCTGTACTCTCCTTCCTATCAATGAAATGATACGCACTTTTGCGTATTCGCGAAAAAGGGGATACGCTAGTAGAATAGTAAAAAAAAATATAAGTTGAAGCAAATGAAGCAGATGTCATGCTTACGAAAAAAGACTTGTCGTTGTGACTTACTGTATCCACTTCGAAGTTCTCGTCCAGCTTGATACTGAAGCGCCTATCATCATCTAGGAAGATTCCGTCACACAGGCGCTTCGTCTTCGCAGTATTTGCAAATACCGAAATCCTTTTCGTAAATCGGACATTTCCTATGTTCATAGTTAAAACATTAATTGAAAATCGATCGAAGACAACTACCGGGATAATCAACACACAAATCCGGGGCACTCGATATTTCCTACATATTCGCACAAGTCATGCCAAAATTCACCAAAAATGCGGCATGACCTTTGCTAAAATAGGACATATCGGCGCCTGAAATTTGCCGAACGGAAATGAATCAACACTCCGGCAAAACATAGGACACTCGGAGGTGTAACCTGCAAACATGACCGGCCACTTGGATATTGAGCAACACAAGATATACATTTCAAAATATCTTATAGGACTCAAATTAGCATGCATTCAATAAGCAAAAGTAAATCATCTCATGCGTACGTACATTGTCGAATATTATCACTAATACATCTTGAACAGTGTCATACATATAACATCACTAATACAACTAAAACCCTAGCACACGACGGGTATCGGCGAGGCGGTGGACACCACAGAGAAGGAACCATCACGGGATCATAGCTCGGTGAGATCCCTGGAGAACCTGCGGTATTGGAGAACACATGCTCCAACGCAAACAAGTAGCGACGGACGTGCGCGTCCTCCTCACTGACACGGTGATGCACCACCTCCGCGGAGTCCTCGAGCCTCTGGACCATCACTGGCCCACGCGACCGCCACCAAAGAAGGTTCGGGTCAATGACAGGCTGGCTCCTCACCAACCTGCGCCCCCGGTAGGTAGCGCCTCCCAGTACCACCCCGGAAGAGCCCAGTCCTGGACATGGCCCATCTGGTCAAGCAGGTGTCGTCCTCTGCCGACTCGACGACGAGGATGCGGGATAGGCATCGTTCACGTCGATGCGAGAAAAATTGCTTTAACTAAAAAAATAGCAACAAGTTCTTACTAACTAGTTCTATTAATTCAACTAGTTCTTACTAAAAATAAACTTACTATAAATAAAAATATACTAGTACCTAATTAGTACCTAGTTCTTACTAACTAGCACTAAATAGCTAGGGTTCATACTAAGCAGAGAAGAGGGATCTGAAGGGGAGAGTGCTTATAGAGGGCGGGGAGAGAGATGGGGTCGGGGGAGACGGCGGCACCGAGGCGCAGTGAGGCGGGGTCGGGGGAGACGACGGCGAGGCGGGTCGAGGGAGACGTCGGCGAGGCGGGGTCGAGGGAGACGGCGGCGAGGCGGGGTCGGGGGAGACGGCGGCGAGGCGGGGTCGGGGGAGATGGCGGCGAGGCGGGGTCGGGGGAGACGGCGGCGAGGCGGAGGCGACGAGGAATAGTAGAGGAGAATTGGGGGAGGAAGCAGAGGAGAGGGAACCAGGCCGCGTGGGGGTTAGGTGAAAATAGCTTTAACAGTAGCGTGGGGAGGAAAAACGCGCTGCTGCTAAAATCCGTAGTAGTAGCGTTGTTCGTAGAAGGGCGCTACTACTATACCTAGCATGTCGGGAACGGTGTGGCAATTATAGTAGTTGCGCGTTACATTTCTGCTTTGCGCTCTTGCTAAGCGGAGTAACGATGGCGGTTACGGCGACGCTCTTTGCTAAGTAGCGATGGCGCCTCATTTTAACAAGCGCTACTGGTAACATTCTGTGTATAAGGTTTTCCCTAGTAGTGATGGGCCACCACTATCGGAGACGATTCCAGCAGATCCCTTGGTAGGGTATCCTGGCTAGGCGGTTAGGCTGGATGGTAAGAGCAGCCGAGCTTTTACCCAGGTCTGGGCTCTCATGATCGAGGCAATACCCAACTCCTGTTCTCATATATTGTGATTGGGGTGTGTACAATGTAGAAGTGAACACCAAGGGATTATATTATGTTCTATTGACGAGCTCGGTCCCCCGGCTTATACACACACTGGGGGTCCTAGGGTTACAGGTCCTAGTCGGCTACACCGGGTGGAGGTAGGGTCTCCCAGGGTACGGTATCTTTGTCTTGTACTACAAGTCTTCCAGAGTCTTCCATATAATCGTCAAGGGCCGCCAACGTGGCCCCAGATGAAACCGACCAAGGGGTCATCAGCCAGGCCCACCAGGCCAGGAATCGACATGGTGAATGACCCCTTGGCCGAGACACCGTCACCCTTTATCAAAAAAATAAATGTGATTTTTAACATCCATTTTGGTTGCTGAAGATTCTGTTTCATCTGTCATAATCTATCATGAAGATTCTTTTTAAGTTCGGTCCACCATAACCGTGCCTCCCGTGTCGCCCCCGCTTGGACGGCACCGGAGGCTCCCTCGAACCCTAGCCAACACCACCCTTAGGCCGATCCCCCTGGCTGTCGCCCCAGCCGGTGTCGGCAGCGGCGGTGGCGCTCGTCTCGCCGAAGGCGGAGGGCTAAGGATGCACACAGCGAAGGTGCATCGGGGCGAAGATGCACGGTGGCGAGCGTGTGCAGATGGTGGTTTGTGGAGGAGAAGGCGCGGTGGTGGCGGCGCTTGAAGGAAATATGCCCTAGAGGCAATAATAAAGTTATTATTTATTTCTGTATATCATGATAAATGTTTATTATTCATGCTAGAATTGTATTAACCGGAAACATGATACATGTGTGAATACATAGACAAACAGAGTGTCACTAGCATGCCTCTACTTGACTAGCTCATTAGTCAAAGATGGCTATGTTTCCTAGCCATTGACATGGGTTGTCATTTGATTAACGGGATCACATCATTAAGAGAGTGATGTGATTGACATGACCCATTCCGTTAGCTTAGCACACGATCATTTAGTATGTTACTATTGCTTTCTTCATGACTTATACTTGTTCCTATGACTATGAGATTATGCAACTCCCGTTTACCGGAGGAACACTTTGTGTGCTACCAAACGTCACAACATAACTGGGTGATTATAAAGGTGCTCTACAGGTATCTCCGAAGGTACATGTTGGGTTGGCGTATTTCGAGATTAGGATTTGTCACTCCGATTGTCGGAGAGGTATCTCTGAGCCCTCTCGGTAATGCACATCACTTAAGCCTTGCAAGCATTGCAACTAATGAGTTAGTTGCGGGATGATGTATTACGGAACGAGTAAAGAGACTTGCCGGTAACAAGATTGAACTAGGTATTGAGATACCGACGATCGAATCTCGGGCAAGTAACATACCGATGACAAAGGGAACAACGTATGTTGTTATGCGGTCTGACCGATAAAGATCTTCGTAGAATATGTGGGAGCCAATATGAGCACCCAGGTTCCGCTATTTGTTATTGAACGGAGACGTGTCTCGGTCATTTCTACATAGTTCTCGAACCCGTAGGGTCCGCACGCTTAACGTTACGATGACAGTTATATTATGGGTTTATATGTTTTGATGTACCGAAGGTTGTTCGGAGTCCCGAATGTGATCAGGACATGACGAGGAGTCTCGAAATGGTCGAGACATTAAGATTGATATATTGGAAGCCTATGTTTGGATATCGGAATTGTTCTGGGTGAAATCATGATTTTTCCGGAGTACCGGGAGGTTACCGGAACCCCCGGGAACTTAATGGGCCTTAGTGGGCCTTGGTGGAAGAGAGGAGAGGAGTCCAGGGCAGGGCCGCGCGCCCCTCCCCCCAGTCCGAATAGGACAAGGAGAGGGGGGCGCCCCCCTGATGAAGTCATGTACCTGGGGTAGGGTCATAGACCTGCCCAAAGGTACCCTCCACAAGGACACTCACAAGAGAATCAGCCTTCCAGTCGTCCTGGTAGGTTTCCACTCGACAGATTCAAAGACACTCGACCATGAAGACCCACTCGACCATCAGGAGTCCAAGAGCCACTCGGTACCCAAACGGTCTGTAGTTAAATAGTCTTTATGACCTTTATGACGCTTTATGTAAGGCGTTACCAGTAACGCCTAGCTTTAACGCACCTTAAACCCTCTCCTACGTGGGCTGGCTGGGGTCCTGGCGCACTCTATATAAGCCACCCCCTCCACAGGTAGAAGGGTTCGCACCTCTGTAACACATACGCATATAATCCAGTCGACCGCCTCCGGGCTCCGAGACGTAGGGCTATTACTTCCTCCGAGAAGGGCCTGAACTCGTAAATCCCTTGCGTATACAACTACTCCATAGCTAGGATCTTGCCTCTCCATACCTACCCCCCATTCTACTGTCATACTTAGAACCACGACAGTTGGCGCCCACCGTGGGGCAGGTGTTCTAGCGATTTGTTGGAGAAGTTGGGATTCTTTCGATCTCCTACACCATGGTTTCCGGTGGAGTTCTGGTTGACGGCCACGAGATCCGTCTCGGTGCGCTCACGTTCTACGCCGACGACTCCGCTTGGCTTCAGGAGGCTCCACTCGACGTGGACGCGCTCCCGTCATGGCGACGCACTTTGCTGCGTGTGTCCATGGCGTCCTCCTGCGGCAACCGTCGACCCAGTATGGGTCGGCTCCTGCGCCGTCTTCACTCCCAGTCTCCCACCGGCGCAAGCGTTCCGGTCGGTCGAGGCTTCAGCGGTGGGTGAGGCATGCGGTGGCCCGCCAGTCGGCCATCCCCCAAGTCGCGGCGATCGAGCCCGACGAATTCTCTACGGCCTGTTCGACCGGCTCCGTAGAGACTGCGTCCGAATGCGATAGCAGTGACCCGGCGGCAGAAGTTCTGATGGTCGATGGACCACGCAGTCCCCCTGGATTCACCCGCACCAACGGAGGTGGCGGTGGAGACGATCCGGAGCAAGCCCACGAAGAGTACTTGCCCGAGCCCCTCACTTCGCTCCAGAGGGAGGAGCTTCGCCGTCGGAACATGGATGCACTTCACACTCCTATCGTTACCCCCGAGGCTCGCGCCTTGGAGGATGCGCGCTAATAACCCTGGCTGGCGCACTCGACCGAGAATCTTCAGCGAGTACTCGGCGGCGTATGCGACCAAGGGTTCTAGAATCCAAATCGACGCCACTCTTTCAACCACCAACTCGGGTATATCGAACTCCGATTCAGAATTTAGCAATGCCGCCCGTATAGCGAGTCAATTCAGCCTTCCCGGTCGGAGGCGGGTAGAGCTTTGCAGCAAATCGTGGATTTGCTCCGGCGGCAGGAGATCAAAACTTAGTTGTATCGATCGCGGAACAGGGTTCACAGCCGATCCGTCGCTGCGAATTCAGTCCAGTCGGCCCATAGTCCGAGATCGCCCCCGAGGCGTGAGGAACGTGGGGGCCGGCGTGATGATCAATACAAGGGCCGCGAGCAGTATGAGCACCGATTCGATCGCAACGATCAACGTCGAGTGCCCACTCCTCCCCCAAGGGGTGGATCATACGCTCCTCGGCAGCAGGACGACAGACGCCAACACAGTGCTGGGCGAAGAGTTCCAGTCGACCCCAGGGAACAAGGCTTTGCTGCGAGATCTATTATCGTTCAAGGTTTGGTCGACAGGAACAGAGCTCACCGAGATGGCCACGATAGAGATGTTCCTTCCAGCAGCAGAGTTCATGTCTCGGGACCAGAGTGTTTCAGCAGAGCCATCAGAGCCGCAGTGATTCCTCCCCACGTCAGGGTGGCGATCGGAGTTAGTAAGTTCATCGGAGAATCCAAGCGACACTTGGCTTGAAGATTACCGAGTGGCGGTTCAGATCGGCGGTGGCAACGATGAGGTAGCCATGAAGCATTTGCCTCTTATGTTGGAGGGTTCAGCCAGGGCGTGGTTGAATCAGTTAGCACCCAACAGTATTTACACTTGGGAAGATCTTGCCCGAGTGTTTGTCAGGACATTTGAAAGAACTTGCAAACGACCAACAGGTTTGACGGAGTTGCAGTCGTGTGTGCAAAAGTTGAGTGAAACTTTGAGAGATTATATCCAGAGGTGGATCACTTTGCACCACACAGTCGAGAATGTATCTGATCACCAGGCAGTCTGTGCCTTCAAGGAAGGTGTCAAGAATAGAGAATTGAGTTTGAAATTTGGTCGAACCGGAGATATGACCTGAGTCGGATGATGGAGATTGCCACCAAGTATGCAAATGGTGAAGAAGAGGATCGGCTCCGGAGTGGTAAATATAAATCGGCCGCCAATGAGGCCGGCGGAGGAAATTCCAGTCGGAAGAAGAAGCGCAAAGCCGAGCCAGCGGCTCTCGGAGAGGCCTTGGCCGTGACCCCAGGAATGTTCAAGGGGAAACCCAAGGGTCCTTGGAACCCCAAGAAGGTGAAAGACCAGGATGGAAACGACGTGTTGGATTTGCCATGTCATATTCATACAAAGAAAGATGAAGAGGGTAAACTCATTTACCCGAAACATACCACTCGACTGTGTCGGCTCTTGATTCACCAGTTCCAAGGGAAACAACTCAAGGATAAGGATAAGGAGATGCACAAAGTTGAGGACAGAGATGATGTTGATGGTGGATATCCCTGTGTCAATTCCACCACGATGATTTTTTGCCGACGTCGAAAGCAAAAGTCGATTGAAGGTTATCAATCGGGAAGTGAACTTGGTTGCTCCGGCGACTCCCAATTATCTGAAATGGTCCCAGACCGCCATCACATTCGACCAGGCTGATCACCCGACGCACATTGCCACCCCTGGGAGGCAAGCATTGGTGGTCGACCCAGTTGTTGAAGGCACTCGGACCGACCAAAGTCCCGATGGATGGTGGTAGTGGCTTGAACATATTATACGCTGGAGACGTTGAAAGGATGGGCATTCCGATGTCCGGACTCGCATTACCCGATAACATGAGCTTCCACGGAGTCATTCCCGGAAAGAAGGCTGAGTCACTCGGCCAAATTGCTCTTGATGTAGTTTTGGTGATTCAAAGCATTTCCGGAAAGAAAAGTTGACCTTTGAGGTCGTGGATTTCAGGCGCTTATCACGCTATTCGGGAGACCAGCTTATGCACATTTCATGGCCCGACCATGTTACGTGTATCTTAAATCAAGATGCTGGTCCCAAAGGCGTGATCACCGCCACGGCAATCGGAAGAAGGCGTAAGAGTGCTTCCAGAAAGGCTCTAAGATTGTCGATGCTCGGTTGGCGGTGGTAGAGCTACAAGAGTATCGAAAACTGCAGATCCGGTGATTTGTTGCGAGCTAAGAAGCCGCTTCGAGTCAGCATTTCAGTCGACTGGCAAGACGAAACAGGTTCACATTCACCCGACTGACCCCAATGCTGCTCCGACCAACATCTCAACAACACTCGACTCAAAATAGGAAGAAGCGCTCATCCAGTTCCTCCGTGAGAACTGGGACATCTTTGCATGGAAGCCTGCTAACATGTCGGGTGTTCCCAGGGGGCTGGCTGAGCATCGCCTACGAGTCGACCCAAAATTCAAACCGGTTAAAGAGTATCTTCGGCGGTCCAGAGTCCAGAAGAGAAAGGCCATTGGCGAGGAGGTGGCTCGGCTCTTAGCAGCAGAGTTCATCCGAGAGATCTACCACTCCGAGTGGCTCGCCAACTGTCACGCCCAAGATGCGACCCTATCCAAAAGGAACTCGAAGGTCCCACCATGGATAGAAGCGCATCTTGAAGACGCTTTTGCAAGGTGGATATCATTACATCAACATTACATAATACATAGGGATACATACATAAGGCACAAATGCCACCGTAATACATCAACATCATATACAAGATCAACATCCGACTACGGATGAAACATAAATGTAAGCTCAAACGACATCCACCACTGCTAGCCCAGGCTGCCGACTGGAACCTATCCCCGATCGAAGAAGAAGCGTAAGAAGAACTCCAACACAAATAAACATCGCTCTCACGTCATGATCATCGCATAATCCTGTACCTGCAACTGTTGGTGTAGTAATCTGTGAGCCACGAGGACTCAGCAATCCCATTACCATGGGTATCAAGACTAGCAAAGCTAAATGGGAAAGGAAGGGGTAAAATGGGGAGGGTTTCAACAGCGACTAAGCATATATGGTGGCTAACATACGCAAATGAGAGCGAGAAGAGAAACAAAGGAACGGTTGTCAACTAGTAATGATCAAGAAGTGATCCTGAACTCCTACTTACGTCAGACATAACCCATAAACCGTGTTCTCCTCTCGATCAACCCTGAAAAGAGACACTCACGGTTACGCATTACGGTTGGTGTATTTGAGAAGAGTTTGCTTCAAGTTTACTACAACCGGATATTAACAAATTCCCATCTGCCACATATCCGCGGGCCCGGCCCTCGAAAGTTAAGACCCTGCAGGGGGTCCCAACTTAGCCCATGATAAGCTCTCGCAATCAACGAAGGATATTCCTTCTCCCGGAAGACCCGATCAGTCTCGGAATCCCGGCTACAAGACATTTCGACAAAGAATAAAACAAGACCAAGAAAGCCGCCCGATGCGCCGACAATCCCGATAGGAGCTGCACATATCTCGTTCTCAGGGCAACACCGGATGAGACAATCTACGAGTAAAACCAACCCTCAAGTTTCCCCAAGGTGGCCCCGCAGTCTGCTCGTTTCGGGCCAACACTTAGAGAAGCATTGGCCCGGGGGGGGGGCTAAAATAAAGATGACCCTCGGGTTAATTACTCCCAAGGGAAATGTAGGTGGTGGTGAGGCAAATGGTAAAACCAAGGTTGGGACTTGCTGGAGGAGTCTTATTCAAAGCGAACTGTCAAGGGGGTCCCATAAATCACCCGACCGCGTTAGGGACGCAATCTCCGGGAACATAATACCGATATGACGGAAACTAGGGCGGCAAGAGTGGAACAAAACACCAGGCATAAGGCCGAGCCTTCCACCCTTTACCAAGTATATAGATGCATTAATTAAATAAGATATATTGCGATATCCCAACAAGTAAACATGTTCCAGCAAGGAACAACATCTCCATGTTCCAACAAGGAACAAACTTCATCTTCACCGCAACTAACAACGCTATAAGAGGGCCGAGCAAAGCGGTAACATAGCCAAACAACGGTTTGCTAGGAAGGGTGCAAAAGGTTAGAGGCTGACATGGCAATTTAGGAGGCTTGAGGAACAAGTGATAGGTAGCGCAGCATAGCGATAGAACGAAACAACTAGCATAGCAATGATAGTAGTGAGATCATACATGGCAAGTTATATTACAGATTCATACATGGCAGGAACAACAATAAGTAGGCATGTTGGTGAGCTTGAACCACTCACCACAGAGCAATACGTGGCATGTAAAGGCAACTCACAGTAAGAAGACATGTCATAGAAGCTATACATGGCAAGAACAACATCATAGCCTACACGGATCAACTACAACAACCTTGGCAAAATTGAATAACATGTAAACAATCTGCCAGGAACATTTTATAGCAAAAGTAGAGCTCGATTGACTCAAGCTATGGCACTCTATAATTGCAAAAAAGGGCATGGATGGATAGAGAATAACCATATGTTCAAAACATCCTTACTGAAGTATCTCAAAATAAGCATGGATCTCTCTGTAGCATCAAGTTTACATGGCATAAAAATATCAGCAGAACAGGGGCTGAAATCAGCAACATCATGAAGCCTAGTTTGCATGCTTGTGCTAGTCACCACAGAGAACACAAAAATACATGACATACACCCCTGTAAAGATGGCATGGCATATTACAAAACACATGTAGGACTCAAGTTCATAGGATGCACACATCAATCATGACAAAAATGACAAAAGTGCATGTTATGATAAGAATCTGAAACTAACATCACATAGCCCTCTTCTAACAGCATTTCGGGCATCAAGATGAGCTCAGATGTAAATGATGCAATGAAATGAAATGATGCACTCGTCGAGGCGAACAATTTGACATATTATACGCACGAAACGGAGCTACGGATGCAGAGATATGACGGCATGAACATGGCAAGAAAATTACTGAATCTGGGAACTTAGCAAATTATCACCTCCGGATCTGGGGTTAACCGGGCACGCAGATCGAGGCAGGGGCGCGAGCTCGCCGGAGAGCTCGCCGTAGAGGGCGAGGGAAGGCGGAGGAGGAGCTGGCCCGGCCGGATCCGGCGCCGCGGCGGCGGAGGGCGACGAGGGCGGCGGGCGGCGGAGACGCCGACGAGGCGAGACCTCAGGCCATGGCGCGTGAGGCCGAGGTGGAGCGCAACGGCGAGAGCGACGCAACCATGGCGGCGGGTCCGTCATGGACGGGCGGCGGGTCGGACGGTGGCGGCGCAGACGCGCCGGGCCAGAAGCGGGCGCGACTGGCGGCGCGGAGAGGCGGCGGCCGGGCGATGGCGCCGCGGCGGGCGGCGCCGGCGAGAGACGGCGGCCGGCGGGAGGCCGGTTGCTGAGGCGGGCGCTCATGGGCGGCGGCGGCGGGCGACCGACTCTCAACCCTTGATGGCTCATGAGCTGGCGGGCGCGGGCGGCGGCGGAGGCCACGTGGCAAGCCACGATTGGCTCTGGGCGGGACGTGTCCAGTGAGGCTGGACGTCTGGCGAGAGGAGAAATCTAGGGTTTCGGGGGATTTTCATCCGCGAATTTGGATGGGGAGGGCTTATTTATAGGTAGAGGGAGCTAGGAGAGTCCAAATGAGGAGCGGTTTTCGGCCACGCGATCGTGATCGAACGACCGAGAGCATGGAGAGGAGTTTGCTGGGTTTTGGGCCACTTTGGAAGGGGTGTTGGGCTGCAAAGAGAAGGAGGCTTTTACGGTTACCCGGTTAACCGTTGGAGTATCAAACAACCTCCAAATGGCACGAAACTTGACAGGCGGTCTACCGGTGTTATACCAAGGTCATGGCAAACCTCGGTCCATTCCGAGACCGTTTAACACCCGCACATGAAAAGAGGCAAAAGGGGGCGCCGGGAGACATAGGAGTGCCGGATTACAAAACGGACAACAGGGAAAATGCTCGGATGCATGAGACGAACATGTATGCAAACGCGATGCACATGACGGCATGATATGAAATGCAGATGATGACATGGCAAAGTGCAACATGCAAGCAAATGACAAGGCAACAACGACGAATAACTGGCAGACACCTGGTGCATCGGATCCGGGGCGTTACAACACTCCTCCACTAACAAGAGATCTCGTCCCGAGATCTTAGGACCGAGACGGAAGGGAAAAAAGGATGAGGTGAAAACAAGAACTCAAGATAAGAAGCAAAGAATCAAGAGCGCTCGAGAAGAAGAGAGGAACGACGAGAATGACGAGAATCAAATGCTCACGGAAACAGATAGACTATGAAACAACTCCGGTTAGAACGAGATAAGAAACAAATAAGACTGAAACGATTTAGGGAGCACTCCGGCTGAAACATGGAGGAATAGAACACGAGCTAGAGAGGATGGAATGATACTTGACGACATAAGCCATGTAATGCCTCCGGAAGAATTGAAAGAATTGAAAAGAACTTAGATAGAAGGATTGAATGGAGTTGTTGAGGAAATGAACAATGAAAGAATAAGCTAGTTGTGGACTTATGGATAACATCTCAAAAATTATGAAGTGATCTCCGGCCACAAACGGAAATGATTGGATAGCTGAGAAGAACGAAGAGATGCAAAACTCCACTTCAAAAGAATACGGAGATTTAATTGCACTTCGATATGCAAGAAGAAAAGGTACTTGAATTTCTCCAACAAAATGTTGATGAACTCTTGACGAATGAATTAAATCATGAAGAACCACCGTGAAGAACTCCGGTAACAAAAGGTGATGAGATAGAATGAAGGAGGAAAGAATAAGACTAAAGCCTTGCGTTGATTTAGACGGAGGTTCCGACGAAATGGCCGAGGAAATTTGAACTCCGGAAAAGAAAAGATGAAAACACTTGGAACTAGAATTTATTCATCAAGAACAAACTCCGAAGAAAAAGATTAATCACTTTGATGAAATAAGAATAAGATTTATTGTATGCTTATCCTTCATTAAATTAAATTGATGACAAGCAATGGATTTTGCATACTACTTATTCTCGTTGAAAAAGGATTAAGGGGAAACATCGCACAAAACTTGAGAAAGTCTTCATGAACCACCGGTAGGATTCGAAAATGACTGATGAAAGAGAATGAATCACCGGGCAGAATTAGAAGAACCAATATGCTCGAGGGGATTTAGATGCGAAAGAGCGAAGAGATCATGAGTTGAATAAAGAACACTTGAACGAAGCACCGGGATAAGTAGAGAACAATAACTGGAAAGATGGCCTCCGGTGAAAAGAAACGAAAGACAACTTCTGAAAAACGCCGGATGGGTGAGAAAAGAATCTCTGACAAACGGAATAATTCAAGAGGATAGCATGAAGCTAGAACCACGAATCTTCGGGAGAACGGACAAGATTTAAAAGAAACTCTACTTCGGTCTTCAAATGACGACGAGAAACTCCACCAAAATTGATAAGGCACTCCGGGGGAACGAAAAGCGAAGAGGTTGAGCCAACAATGAAATGATTTGAAATTGATCTTGGAAAAGGCATGTGGCTGATGGAATCCATTCTTACGTCAAGAATTGAGAATAACTCCGGAATAATTAGGAGAGTCAGGTAAGATCCTGGGAAAAGACCTGTTGGTTAGGGCCCACTGAAGAGAAAACACCGTTGAAAAGGATGATGAACAGATAGATGAAGCACCGGAACAATTGAAAGATTTGAATGAGGTGACAGCCTCGAAATAATTGAATGCAAACACGAATCTGCTGAGATGTCTTCATCACTCCGGAATGATAAAATGGCGAGAGGCGAACAAGCAAAGGGAACACTTGAGTCGAGGAAAAGAATATGATCGAACCGAGAAAATTGAGTTGAAATACACCGGAAAGAAAGCGAGACGAACAATGATGAACCAGACGAGAATTAACCGGTTGAAACAATTTACGAAAGACTGAAGAGGTTCCGCACGAATGAAACTGATGCTCGAAAGAGACTCGGGCTCCGGGAAGAAAAAGGGTGGGAGGGCGGGAAAAACAAAGACAACTTGGAAGGGAAAACGACGAATATCTTGAAGAGAAAACACCGGTTGAAATCATTGAGGAAAGAAAGCAACGACTTCGCAGGAGTAGTATGGATACTCGATTACGGACTCCGGTTCCGAGAAGAAGAAGGGAGGGCGGGTGGGAAAAACAAGGACAACTTCGGACAGGAAAACAACATCGATTGAAAAGAACTGAGGATTGATCTCCCAAAGCCAAAGAGGTTTGAGTCGATTGACGAGAGACGCACCGGACAAAAGAGGATGGACAACTCACGAAACTAACCACGTGATCCTAAAGAAAAATTTGAACGGGAAGAGGAGTAATTCAAAACACCTACGTCAAGATTCCTCACCAGAGCGACGAAGGGGCTGAGGAGTAAAAAGAATTCCTACTCTCCGATATCTTCTAGACTCAACAACGGCCAAACTACACGATCAAACAAGGGGGCTCCTAAGGTCGGTCGAGGCTCTGATACCAACTTGTCACGCCCAAGATGCGACCCTATCCAAAAGGAACTCGAAGTTCCCACCAAGGATAGAAGCGCATCTTGAAGACGCTTTTGCAAGGTGGATATCATTACATCAACATTACATAATACATAGGGATACATACATAAGGCACAAATGCCACCAGAATACATCAACATCATATACAAGATCAACATCCGACTACGGATGAAACATAGACAGAAGCTCAAACGACATCCACCCTGCTAGCCTAGGCTGCCGACCTGGAACCTATCCCCTGATTGAAGAAGAAGCAGAAGAAGAACTCCAACACAAATAAACATCGCTCTCACGTCATGATCATCGCATAATCCTGTACCTGCAACTGTTGGTGTAGTAATCTGTGAGCCACAAGGACTCAGCAATCCCATTACCATGGGTATCAAGACTAGCAAAGCTAAATGGGAAAGGAAGGGGTAAAATGGTGAGGTTGCAGCAGCGACTAAGCATATATGGTGGCTAACATACGCAAATGAGAGCGAGAAGAGAAACAAAGGAACGGTCGTCAACTAGTAATGATCAAGAAGTGATCCTGAACTCCTACTTATGTCAAACATAACCCGGAAACCGTGTTCTCCTCTCGATCCACCCCGAAAAGAGACACTCACGATTCACGCTACGGTTGGTGTATTTTAGAAGAGTTTGCTTCAAGTTTACTACAACCGGATATTAACAAATTCCCATCTGCCACATAACCGCTGCACGGCTCTCGAAAGTTTATACCTCAGGGGATCCCAACTTAGCCCATGATAAGCTCTCGCGATCAACGAAGGATATTCCTTTTCCCGGAACACCCGATCAGTCTCGAATCCCGGCTACAAGACATTTCGACAAAGAATAAAACAAGACCAGCAAAGTCAGCCGATGCGCCGACAATCTCGATAGGAGCTGCACATATCTCGTTCTCGGGGCAACACCGGATGAGACATCCTACGAGTAAAACCAACCCTCAAGTTTCCCCAAGGTGGCCCTTGATGCCTTCGTTTCGGGCCAACACTTAGAGAAGCATTGGCCTGGGGGGGCTAAAATAAAGATGACCCTTGGGTTAATTACTCCCAAGGGAAATGTAGGTGGTGGTGAGGCAAATGGTAAAACCAAGGTTGGGCCTTGCTGGAGGAGTCTTATTCAAAGCGAACTGTCAAGGGGGTCCCATAAATCACCCGACCGCGTTAGGGACGCAAAATCCGGGAACATAATACCGATATGACGGAAACTAGGCGGCAAGAGTGGAACAAAACACCAAGCATAAGGCCGAGCCTTCCACCCTTTACCAAGTATATAGATGCATTAAGTAAATAAGATATATTGTGATATCCCAACAAGTAAACATGTTCCAGCAAGGAACAACATCTCCATGTTCCAACAAGGAACAAACTTCATCTTCACCTGCAACTAACAACACTATAAGAGGGGCTGAGCAAAGCGGTAACATAGCCAAACAACGGTTTGCTAGGAAGGGTGCAAAAGGTTAGAGGCTGACATGGCAATTTAGGAGGCTTGAGGAACAAGTGATAGGTAGCGCAGCATAGCGATAGAACGAAACAACTAGCATAGCAATGATAGTAGTGAGATTCAGGGTAGCGGTCATCTTGCCTGAAATCCTGCAAGGAAGAAGAACGAGTTCATGAAGAAGATGAAGCCACGAAGACGAACCAAGCGTAGACGAACGAATCCTCACGATCGCAACGAAACAGGAACTAACAAGAAGAAACACACAACATGGTAAACACAACACACATGAACAAGACATGATGCTCAACCAAGTATGATGCATGACAAGACTACATGAAGCTACTCATGGCAAGAGATGATGCATACAAGAGCAACACATCAAAACAAGTTTAAATGAGGCCGGAAACAACATATAACAATTCCGGTAAGTCCTCATATGCAAATTTCGAAATTGGTCCAGATCTGAATAAACCTTATGTTCAAGTTGTTAAACAGCAAGTTAAGATGCACCAAGATGATCTACACGAAATTCTAGTCAAGTTACATATAAAGTTCATTAGATTCGGAGCTACGGCCTAGAAGATATGAGCAAAACAAGTTAAACGTGGCATTGATGCAAAATGCATTCAAACATCAAACAAACACCTCAAAACAAGGATGCAACATGTTAATATGAAACTACATGCAAAATCAAGCAAGTTTCATATAGAGCACACTCAAAACGGAGCAACGGTTCAACACATACATATGAAACAAGTGTGAAGGACAAGCTGTCCAAAACAGCAACTAGGCATATTGCAAGCATCAAAACCACATGCTACAGGACCTTAACAAGAAAACAAAAGGCATGGGCATGATGTACAGGTAAATCATAACAAAACATGAACACTGAGCTATCTCCAGAAATCACTAGAACATGCTCAAACACACATGGCAAGATTTCAAATAATAACAGTTTCAGACTTTAGCAGAAATAACATCAGGTTGCAATGTTTAGAGCTATCAAACAACATGCTACAGGAACTTATCATGGCAAACAAAGGCATCAAATGAATTTACTAATTGCATATAACAAAAGTCCTTTAGTGACCATGAGCCAAAAAGGATCAGAAAATATGATGGCACCCATGTAAACATGGCAAGTTATATTACAGATTCATACATGGCAGGAACAACAATAAGTAGGCATGTTGGTGAGCTTGAACCACTCACCACAGAGCCATACGTGGCATGGAAAGGCAACTCACAGTAAGAAGACATGTCATAGAAGCTATACATGGCAAGAACAACATCATAGCCTACACGGATCAACTACAACAACCTTGGCAAAATTGAATAACATGTAAACAATCTGCAAGGAACATTTTATAGCAAAAGTAGAGCTCGATTGACTCAAGCTATGGCACTCCATAATTGCAAAAAAGGGCATGGATGGATAGAGAATAACCATATGTTCAAAAAATCCTTACTAAAGTATCTCAAAATAAGCATGGATCTCTCTGTAGCATCAAGTTTACATGGCATAAAAATATCAGCAGAACAGGGCTGAAATCAGCAACATCATGAAGCCTAGTTTGCATGCTTGTGCTAGTCACCACAGAGAACACAAAACTACATGGCATACACCCCTGTAAAGATAGCATGGCATATTACAAAACACATGTAGGACTCACGTTCATAGGGTGCACACATCAATCATGGCAAAAATGACAAAAGTGCATGTTATGATAAGAATCTGAAACTAACATCACATAGCCCTCTTCTAACAGCATTTCGGGCATCAAGATGAGCTCAAATGTAAATGATGCAATGAGATGAAATGATTGACTCGTCGAGGCGAACAATTTAACATATTATACGCACGAAACGGAGCTACGGATGCAGAGATATGACGGCATGAACATGGAAAGAAAATTACTGAATCTGGGGACTTAGCAAATTATCACCTCCGGATCTGGGGTTGACCGGGCACGCAGATCGAGGCAGGGGCGCGAGCTCGCCGGAGAGCTCGCCGGAGAGGGCGAGGGAAGGCGGAGGAGGATCTGGCCCGACCGGATCCGGCGCGGCGGCGGCGGAGGGCGACGAGGGCGGCGGGCGGCGCCGGAGGACGCCGTCAGCGGGGAGGACCTCGGGCGGCGGCGAACGGCGGAGAGCGACGATCAAGGCGGCGGGTCCGTCATGCGACGGGCGCTGGCCGGACGGGTGGCGGCGCGACGCGCTGGCGCTGAGGCGGCGGGCGCGGCCGGGCGGCGTGAGTAGGCGGCCGGGCGATGGCGCCGGGCGGTTGGCGGCGCTGGCGAGGAGACGGCGGCCGGTGGGGAGGCCGGTTGGAGGCGGCGCTACCTCTGGCGGCGGCGGCGGCGACCGACCGCTCAGCCTGCTGGGCTCATGGCTCAGGCCGGGCGGCGCGGGCGGCGGCGGAGGCCACATGGCACGCCACGATTGGCTGGGCGCGCGGATGTGTCCTGCTGAGGGTGGACCCGTCCGGCGGCGGAGAGGGAGAAATCTAGGGTTTCGGGGGGGATTTTCATCCGCGAATTTCGGGGGGAGGGGCTTATTTATAGGTAGAGGGAGCTAGGAGAGTCCAAATGAGGAGAGGTTTGCTGGCTTTTGGGCCACTTTGGATGGGGTGTTGGGCTGGAAAGAGAAGGAGGCTTTTACGGTTACCCGGTTAACCGTTGGAGTATCAAACGACCTCCAAATGGCACGAAACTTGACAGGCGGTCTACCGGTGGTATACCAAGGCCGCTTGGCAAACCTCGGTCCATTCCGAGACCGTTTAACACCCGCACAAGAAAAGAGGCAAAAGGGGGCGCCGGGAGACATAGGAGTGCCGGATTGCAAAACGGACAACGGGGAAAATGCTCGGATGCATGAGACGAACATGTATGCAAATGCGATGCACATGATGACATGATATGAAATGCATATGATGACATGGCAAAGTGCAACACGCAAGCAAATGACAAGGCAAAAACGACGAATAACTGGCAGACACCTGGCGCATCGGATCCGGGGCGTTACACCAACGTTGTCATGGTCCCCAAGAAGGACAAGTCGTTGCGCATGTGCATCGATTTCAAGCATATAAATCGGGCCTGCCCGAAAGATCATTTCCCTCTTCCTCGCATCGACCAAATAGTCGACTCAACTGCGGGATGCGAGAGGTTGTCTTTTTTAGACGCCTATTCCGGGTACCATCAGATCCGTCAGTATGGACCCGATGAGATTAAAACAGCGTTCATCACTCCATTCGGGTGCATCTGTTATGTCACCATGCCATTCGGTCTCAAGAATGCCGGGGCCACATTCATGAGGATGATTCGAGTGTTTGCTCACTCAAATCGGTCCGGAATGTGGAAGCGTACATGGACGATATAGTGGTCAAGTCACGAAGAGGTTCCGACCTGTTGACTGACCTTGCTGAAACATTTGCCAATCTCAGGAGGTATGTTATCAAGCTTAACCCATCAAAGTGTACATTTGGAGTTTCTGGTGGAAAGTTACTCGGTTTTCTCGTTTCTGAGTGAGGAATCGATGCTAACCCAGAAAAGGTTGGCACCATACTCCGAATGAAGCGCCCTGTGCGTGTGCACGATGTCCAGAAACTTACTGGATGCTTGGCCGCTTTAAGTCGATTCATCTCTCGCCTCGGTGAAAAGGCATTGCCTCTTTACCGACTGATGAAGAAGTCAGACAAGTTCGAGTGGACTCTAGAAGCTGATGCAGCGTTTGCAGAGCTCAAAGCTCTGCTCTCCACCCAGCCGGTGCTTGCTGCTCCAATCAGCAAAGAGCATTTGCTGCTTTACATTGCAGCCACTGGACAAGTCGTCGACTGCATTTACTGGCCGAGCGGAAGAAGAAGGAAAAGCCTTCAAAGTTCAACGCCCAGTTATTATCTTTCGTAAGTATCGGCCCCATCAAAGCAAAGATACCCTCACTATCGAAGCTTGTTTATGGGATCTATATGACCACGAAGAAGGTTGCTCATTATTTCTCTGATCATTCCATTACAGTCGTCAGCGACGCCCCTTTGTCGGAAATTCTTCATAATAGAGATGAAACTGGTCGAGTAGCAAAATGGGCAATTGAACTCCTTCCCCTTGATATCAAATTCGAGGCAAAGAAAGCCATCAAGTCCCAAGCAATAGCAGATTTCCTCGCCGAGTGGACTGAACAGCAGCTTCCAACTCAAGTTCAGTCGGAACACTGGACTATGTTTTTCGATGGTTCCAAGATGCTGAATGGTTCTGGTGCCGGGGTTGTATTGGTTTCCCCCCGAGGAGATAGGCTCAAGTATGTTCTCTAGATTCACTTTGATTCTTCCAACAACGAAGCAGAATATGAAGCACTCCTGTATGGGTTGCGCATGGCCATTTCACTGCGTCCGTCGCCTTATGGTCTCTGGCGACTTCGGATCTGGTTGTTAATCAAGTGATGAAGGAGTGGGATGTCGAAGGCCAGCTATGACAGGTTATTGTAATGCAGGAGAAAGTGGAGAAGAAATTCGAGGGGTTAGAGCTTCATCATATACCCGACTGAAAAATCAAGCTGCAGATGATTTGGCGAAGATAGGATCCAAAAGGAAGCCATTCCCGATAATGTATTTTTGAGCACATTCATGCACCTTCGGCAGGAGGATCCTTTCACGGAAGAAGCCCGCAGCAAAAGAGTGCCAATGATCCGATCAAGTTGAGATCCCAGCCGTGGTCGACCTAATTATGGAAGTGGTGGTCATCATTCCCGACTGGACGGTGCCGTACATCGCATATATCCTAAGGAAAGAGCTCCCAGAGAATGAAGAAGGGGCTCGACAGATCGTCCGACGATCCAAGGCCTTCTGATGATCAAGGGACAGTTGTTCGGAAAGCGTGGTCGAGTCGGCCGTAAGTGCATCACGCCGGAAGAAGGTCGATAATTCTTGAGGATATCCACTCGGGGACTGTGGCCATCATCGTCCTCTCGGACCATTGTGGCTAAAGCATACGGAGCGGGATTTTACCGCCAAAAGCAAATGAAATGGCAAAATAAATAGTTGACAAGTGTGAAGGATGTCGGTTCTATTCCAACATGTCGCACAAGCCCGCCTCAGCCTTTGAAGACCATTCCACTCATCTGGCCCTTATCGCTGTTTGGGGATTGGACATGATTGGACCGTTGAGAACTAGCGAGCGGCTTCACTCATTTGCTAGTAGCAGTCGACAAGTTCACCAAGTGGATCGAAGCCAAGCCCATCAAGAACCTCGATGCATGCACTGCTATCAGTTTCATCAGAGAATTGATATTCAGATATGGAGTTCCGCATAACATCATCACCGACAATGGGTCAAACTTCGATAATGACAAGTTCAAAGCCTTCTGCGCCTCTCAAGGCACGCGGGTCGACTATGCTTCAATGGCTCATCCTCAGTCGAATGGACAAGCAGAACGAGCGAACGGCCTCATTCTCAAAGGGCTGAAACCACGGCTGATGCGTGATCTCAAGCACGCAGCAGGATCTTGGGTCGACGAACTTCCATCAGTTCTCTGGGGATTGAGGACCACTCCTAATCGGTCGACTGGGAGACCTCCATTCTTCCTGGTCTATGGAGCTGAAGCAGTTCTGCCGAGTGACCTGCTTCACAATGCGCCTCGAGTCGAGCTATACTCTGAAGAAGAGGAACAAGCCCGGCAAGATGCAGTCGACCTCTTGGAAGAGGAGAGAGAAATGGCCCTGATCCGCTCGACTATCTATCAGCAAGACTTGCGTCGGTTCCATGCCAAAAATGTGAAGAGTCGAGCCTTCCAAGAGGGAGATTTAGTCCTCCGAGTGGATCAACAGAAACCACACAAGCTCGCCCCCACTTGGGAAGGTACCTTCATCGTCACAAGAGTCCTCCACAACGGAGCATATCATCTCTACAACGTCGATCGCCAGATCGACGAGCCTCGAGCTTGGAACGCGGAGCTGCTCCGTCCCTTTTACACTTAAAACTCACTCGGTTGAGATGTAATAAAAGTACTTTTGAAGTTTGTTTATCTAAGACAAGAATGTTATAATTTTCCCAGTGATTGTTATTGCTTTTTGTTGAAATTTCCCCCAGTGAGTGGCTTAGCTGCGAATCCGATTCGCCTAAGTTTGTAAAAAATCCTTTCAGTGCGAGCAGGTCTCTCTCACTCAGGGGCTTAGCTGCGATTCCACTTCGCCTAAGTATTCAAAATCCTACCGAGTGGCGAGCCAGCCTCCCACTCGGAGGCTTAGCTGCAGTCCAAGTACTCGCCTAAGTATTCAAAATCCTACCGAGTGGCGAGCCAGCCTCCCACTCGGAGGCTTAGCTGCAGTCCAAGTACTCGCCTAAGTATTCAAATCCTACCGAGTGGTGAGCCTGCCTCCCACTCGGGGGCTTACAATAACCCAAGGACTCGCCTTAACATCCGAAGTATTAAAAATCCTACCGAGTGGAGAGCAAACCTCCCACTCGGGGGCTTAGCTGCAGCCCTGTGCTCGCCTAAGTAATAGAAATCCTACCGAGTGGAGAGCAAACCTCCCACCCGGGGGCTTAGCTGCAGCCCAGTGCTCGCCTAAGTAATAGAAATCCTACCGAGTGGAGAGCAAACCTCCCACCTGGGGGCTTAGCTGCAGCCCAGTGCTCGCCTAAGTAATAGAAATCCTACCGAATGGTGAGCAAACCTCCCACTCGGGGGCTTAGCTGCAGCCCAGTGCTCGCCTAAGTAATAGAAATCCTACCGAGTGGAGAGCAAACCTCCCACTTGGAGGCTTAGCTGCAACCTAGTGTTCGCCTAAGTAATAAAAATTCTACCGAGTGGAGAGCAAACCTCCCACTCGGGGGCTTAGCTGCAGCCCAGTGCTCGCCTAAGTAAGGAATTCATCCCAATCCGCAAGGACGACGAGGTGCAGGTCGACTGCTACCTCCTCCTTCAGAGCTTCGCCACAAGTACAACGTGCGGTCCATCCCAATCCGCAAGGACGACGAGGTGCAGGTCGACTGCTACCTCCTCCTTCGGAGCTTCGCCACAAGTACAACGTGCGGTTCGTCCCAATCCGTACGGACGACAAGGTCAGTCGCAGTCTGTGTTCCATCTCTACCTGCAGGATAGATGAAGCACAAGTCGACTGGAATTTCAACGAAATATCTTCCGAATGAGGAATAAAGTTCTCCCGAAGGCAAACAAAGCATGTTAAAGGAAAAATCAAGTTCGGATAAACGTCCTACGGATCCAAAGGTGCTCAGGCATTAAGCTTGTTAAAGTTTATCGGTTACAAAAACCACTCGGCATTCCGAGGCAAATTTAAAGTGGGACTTAGAAGTTTTTTACTCCTCCGGCGGAGGACTGGAAGGTGCAACAAACTGGTCGAGGTCGATTCCGTCGGCAATACGGGTAGCAGCAGCGATGAAAGTCTCCATGAAAGATCTGAAGTCGTGCTTCCTGGTATTGGCAACCTTGAGAGACACCAGCTTGTCCTCTTGCGCTTCTTTTGCGGTGGACACGAACCAGAGATAGAGCAACATCGACACCACACAGCGTAAGACTTTTTCCATTCTTGCACTCGACTTGGAATCTCATTCAATGAGTCATCGAGATTCAAGATCATTACGAAGAGTCTGCTCGCTAGAGAGTCGAGTCGATCCGCGACATCGCAACTTTCGATCGAGCAAGATAATCCACCACGCTAGCAACACGAGACTCGGTGGAGCACATTCATAGCAGCTTCGTCCTTCACAGGAGAGTTGATGGGGTCCAAGCTGGTTTCCACTCGACTGGTTTCCTCTTCAAAGTTTTGGCAGAATTCTGAAAATATAGCTCAGACTCAAAATAAGGATCATGTGATGAGCCGGTGAGAGCAAGACAGTCGGATAAAAGAGATTACCTTCAAGCATGAGAAACAGCTTCTTGGCGAGCCCTCCAAGATAAATCTCCAGGTCGTTTCGCTTCCCCGCCATTGGCCAGCCTTGTCGACAGAACAATCTTGTCGTTCTTCAATGACTAACTTCCTTGTTAGCAGCGTCAAGAGCGGCTTTCAGCTTAACATTTTCATCTTCGAGTTTGTCGACCGAGGCAAGCTTCTCTTCACGACTTTGTTTTCTCCAAAGCCGCCTTTCCTGCCTCCAAGGTCAAGGTCCTTCTTCTTCAAAGTCTCTTCCAGTTTATCTCAAAGCAACAATGAGAACAGAGTTGAGAATGAACAGAAAAACAAAGGCAACGTCAAAAATTCTCACCAGCCATACCTTTTGCTTCATCCTTTGCCTTCTCGCAAATTCTCCCGAGCAAGCTTCAAATCGAGGTTGAGCTGGATCTGCTTGTTCTCTAACTTCGATATAGCGAGCCACAAGCTCGCAAGATTTCTACAAAGAGTCAACCGACGAAAGACATCAAAGACAGATCACTTCCGAGTGATTAAGGAAAAATAGTAGCATTTCTAAGACTACGGTCGAATCAAAACATTCGACAAGAGTCTCGGGACTACACCGGCCAGGTGCACTCAATGCCCCCTTTGGTTTACCAATTTGGTTCGACCCGGACCAAAAGAGGCAAAAGGTTATGATTCTAAAACCATGGCTAATTGTCATTGATCAGTCGGTGAATATATATATATATATATATATATATATATATATATATATATATATATATATATATATAGCTCTTTAGACTATAGTCGATCATTGCCTTGATTGACCATAGTCTCGGGGACTACACCGGTGGGTGCACTTAGCGTGCCCCACCGGTTTTACGATTCCATTCGACTTGGTCCGTCCAGGTCGAGTGAAGAAGATCACAACATAAAGACTATAGCCGATCGCACGCAATCGACCATAGTCTCGGGACTACACCCAGTGGGTGCACTTAGCGTGCCCCACAAAAGTTCAATCGACACACACACCCGGTGGGTGTACAGATATGGAAATCTCCGTAAGGAAGCAGCTGTGTAGCATATCCTAACAAAGCAAGCAACGACCGACTTACTTGGACATTGCTCGAGAGCTGAACTAGCATCATAGGTCACCGACTAGCCTCTTGGACCGCTTTCACCGCTCCATCATGATCCCTGCCTGGCGTATGGCCTCCTTAGCAGCACTCACTTGGTCTTCCGGGACGTGGTGTATAGCAAAGAGAGATGGTGGATCAGCAGTCGACGAAGTGGGTCGGGCACTTGTCAGCGGTACAGCGAAAGCCAAGAAGTCCGAGTGGGGTTGCCTCCCTCGGAAATCAGCGTCTCAGGAATCGCCGCGACTGGAGCAGCCTTGCCAGCAGGCACTTTCTTGTTCTTCCTCTTCCTCAATGGCGCTTCCTCGTCATCATCGGGGAGATCAATGACGTGAGGCGGAACTACAAGAAAGATTCGAAGTAAACATGGAAGTCCAATCGACTAAAAGCTCCAATGACTAAAAGCGAAACCTCGTAGATCATACCAAGGTTGGAGGTGGCCGCATCCTCCATTTCCTGATCTTCGTGCTTGGCTGAAGTCTCGGAGGTCGCGGCACTGTAGATTTCAAGAATCGGCTGATCAGTCATCGAGTCGACCAAAAGTTCGCTCAGGTTGAATAAGGAAATACAAGGTTACTGTTGGTTACCCGGAGATGGTGGGGATGACCATTCGCATCTTGGGCAGGGCCTTCGCCCGGCTTTGACGACGCCGCTCGAGGTTGCTTGGCGGTTTCTCACTCGGCGCGGAGAAGTTGTCCTAGGTCGCTTGGTCGACTTCCGGTGGGCACAACAGCTTTACATGCCCGGCCACGGGTCATGCGTCAACTTGGACCTTCCCTCCGAGTGAGGAGGATCGACGTCTTCCTCCTCTTCCTCCTCCTCCTCCTCGTCATCAGAGCTATCATCCTCCTCATCCTCCTCGCCGTTGGACTCCCATTCCTCCGGACTTTCACCTCCACTTCCTTCTTATTCTTCGACTGTTTCCTGCGCCCCGTTGGGCATCGAGTACATCTCAGTGGTGACCTAGAAGACAACAAAACAAGGTGAAAGTCAACGATTTAATTGGCATCGAAACAGAATGAATGCAACAGAATCACAGTCGGAGATAAGTGGTTATACCTTGTCTGGTTGGTAACTCTGGTCGAGTGGTGGAATCCTCCTAGCTCCGCGAGGGTTGTCTTTGTTTCCTGTGATGGCAGTCATCCACTTCTCCAGCGTGGCGTCATCGACCTCCTCTGGATGGACCCGAGTGGTATCATCCGCATTGCAGTACATCCACATCGGATGACCTTGGTATTGGAGTGGCTGAATACGCCGTCGGAGAAAAACCTCCAGGAGATCCATGCCGGTCACCCCATCGCGAATAAGCTGGACTACGCGCTCCATCAGCAACTTTACTTGGGCCTTCTCCTCCGTAACACCTTCGTGGAAGATGGCTTGTTCACTCGACTCATGGAGAAAGGAGGGAGCCCAGATCGCTTGCCCGGCATCGGCTGGTCTTGGCAGTAAAACCAGGTCGACTGCCACCCTCTAACCGAGTCGGGGAGAGTCATAGCTGGAAAGGCGCTCTTCCCCCTCATCTGGACCCCGAGTCCCCCACACATCTGGATTACTTGGGTCCTCTCGTCATTCGGGTTCGTTTTTCTTCACCGTCCCGAGAGCGACAGTGAATATGTGCTTGAAGAGACCCGGTCAAGGTCGACAACCCAAGAAATTCTCGCATAGCGAAATGAAAGCAGCAAGATACACAATGGAGTTTGGAGTGAAATGATGGAGTTGCGCTCCAAAAAAGTTCAAAAACCCGCGGAAAAAAGGATTTGGCGGCAGAGAAAACCCCCGATCTACGTGGGTGGCCAGGAGGACACACTCACCCTCTTCAGGCTGCGGTTGCCACTCCGTGCCCGGAAGCCTCGCCGACCCATGAGGGATCAGTCCTTCATTGGCCAGATCGGCGAGATCTTTCTCGGTGATGGTCGAGCGGATCCAGTCTCCTTGGACCCAGCCCTGCGGTAGCTTGGACCGCGAAGAGGAGCCGCCCCGACTGGGCGCTCTCCCCTTGGCCTTCGCCGCCGCCGTCTTCACCCGTTCCAGGGCTGCGGTCTTCTCCTTCACCATGATCGCCCAGCGAAACCAAGTACCGAGCTTGGCGCTGGATGTACGAAGAGCGCGGGCGAGAAGGTTTGGAGGCGGAGAGAGGAGAAGTCTGAGGTCGCACTGTTCAAAATGCCCTGTCCAACGCTTTATATGGGGCCGCTTCCGAGTGGCTGACCGGTAGGCCCAGGCAATCCCGTCACAATCCCGCAACAGGCGCGCGCACAATACGTGGCGAAAAAGGCGGCGCGGAGATCGAGGCGTCATCGTCTTATCCCATCCGAGTGCCGCGGTTTTCTCTGCTTCGCGCGCTTCCCAAAATTCGGATCCCGCGAAATCCGCTAACCGCAGAGCAACTCGTCAGATAACAGATTTCCTCCGATCCGTCGCTCGGAAATCCTCAGGTGCACAAAGTTCACTCGACAAACGTGAAGAATGGATCAAGGCGACTGAAAGAGAAGTTGATGCCATCACTAAAAGGTCATTGATCCAGAGTAAGATGCACTCACAACACGAAGAATAGGTCGGAAATATTATCAACTCCTTCCTCACTCAAACCTCGATCCATTCGGGGGCTAATGATGAAGTCATGTACATGGGGTAGGGTCATAGACCTGCCCAAAGGTACCCTCCACAAGGACACTCACAAGAGAAGCAGCCTTCCAGTCGACCAGGTAGGTTTCCACTCGACAGATTCAAAGACACTCGACCATGAAGACCCACTCGACTATCAGGAGTCCAAGAGCCACTCGGTACCCAAACGGTCTGTAGTTAAATAGTCTTTATGACCTTAATGACACTTTATGTAAGGCGTTACCAGTAAAGCCTAGCTTTAACGCACCTTAAACCCTCACTTTCGTGGGCTGGCTGGGGTCTGGCGCACTCTATATAAGCCACCCCTCCACAGGTAGAAGGGTTCGCACCCCTGTAACACATACGCATATAATCCAGTCGACCGCCTCCGGGCTCCAAGACGTAGGGCTATTACTTCCTTCGAGAAGGGCCTGAACTCGTAAATCCCTTGCGTATACAACTACTTCATAGCTAGGATCTTGCCTCTCCATACCTACCCCCCATTCTACTGTCATACTTAGAACCACGACACCCCCCCTTTCCTTCCTCCCCTCCACCTCTTCCCCCTCTCTCTCCTAGTCCAACATGGAAAAGGGGGGGAGTCCTACTCCCAGTAGGAGTAGGACTCCTCCTGGCGCGCCTCCTCCCTGGCCGGCCGCACCTCCCCCTTGCTCCTTTATATACGGGGGCAGGGGGCACCCTAGACACACAAGTTGATCAGTTGATCTCTCCCAACCGTGTGCGGTGCCCCCCTCCACCATAGTCCACCTCGATAATACTGTAGCGGTGCTTAGGCGAAGCCCTGCGTCGGTAGAACATCAACATCGTCACCACGCCGTCGTGCTGACGAAACTCTCCCTCAACACTTGGCTGGATCGGAGTTCGAGGGATGTCATCAGGCTGAACGTGTGCTGAACACGGAGGTGCCCTGTGTTCGGTACTTGATCGGTCGGATCGTGAAGGCGTATGACTACATCAACCGTTGTGCTAGCAGTTAACGCTTCGGTCTCTAGAGGTACATGGACAACACTCTCCCCTCTCGTTGCTATGCATCACCATGATCTTGTGTGTGCGTATGAATTTTTTTGAAATTACTACGTTCCCCAACAGTGGTATCCGAGCCTGGTTTTATGCGTAGATGTCATATGCACGAGTAGAACACAAGTGAGTTGTGGGCGATATAAGTCATACTGCTTACCAAAGATGTCATACTTTGGTTCGGCGGTATTGTTGGACGAAGCGGCCCGGACCGACATTACGTGTACGCTTACGCGAGACCGATTCTCCCGACATGCTTTGCACAAAGGTGGCTAGCGGGTGTCAGTTTCTCCAACTTTAGCTGAACTGAGTGTGGCTACGCCCGATCCTTGCGAAGGTTAAAACATCACTAACTTGACAAACTATCGTTGTGGTTTTGATGCGTAGGTAAGAACGGTTCTTGCTAAGCCACGTAAAATTTGCAACAACAAAGTAGTGGACGTCTAACTTGTTTTTGCAGGGCATGTTGTGATGTGATATGGTCAAGACGTGATGCTATATTTTATTATATGAGATGATCATGTTTTGTAACCGAGTTATCGGCAACTGGCAGGAGCCATATGGTTGTCGCTTTATTGTATGCAATGCAATCGCCTGTAATGCTTTACTTTATCACTAAGCGGTAGCGATAGTCGTAGAAAGTATAAGATTGGCGAGACGACAACGATGCTACGATGGAGATCAAGGCGTCATACCGATGGCGATGGTGATCATGACGGTGCTTCGGAGATGGAGATCACAAGCACAAGATGATGATGGCCATATCATATCACTTATATTGATTGCATGTGATGTTTATCTTTTATGCATCTTATCTTGCTTTGATTGACGGTAGCATTATAAGATGATCTCTCACTAAATTTCAAGATAAAAGTGTTCTCCTGAGTATGCACCGTTGCCAAAGTTCATCGTGCCCGGACACCATGTGATGATCGGGTGTGATAAGCTCTCGTCCATCTACAACGGGTGCTAGCCAGTTTTGCACACGCAGAATACTCAGGTTAAACTTGACGAGCCTAGCATATGCAGATATGGCCTTGGAACACTGAGACCTAAAGGTCGAGCGTGAATCATATAGTAGATATGATCAACATAGTGATGTTCACCATTGAAAGCTACTCCATTTCATGTGATGATCGGTTATGGTTTAGTTGATTTGGATCACGTGATCACTTAAAGGATTAGAGGGATGTCTTTCTAAGTGGGAGTTCTTAAGTAACATGATTAATTGAACTTAAATTTATCATGAACTTAGTACCTGATAATATCTTGCTTGTCTATGTTTGATTGTAGATAGATGGCCCGTGCTATTGTTCCGTTGAATTTTAATGCGTTCCTTGAGAAAGCAAAGTTGAAGGATGATGGTAGCAATTACACAGACTGGGTTCGTAACTTGAGGATTATCCTCATTGCTGCACAAAAGAATTACGTCCTGGAAGCACCGCTGGGTGCCAGGCCTGCTGCAGGAGCAACACCAGATGTTATGAACGTCTGGCAGAGCAAAGCTGATGACTACTCGATAGTTCAGTGTGCCATGCTTTACGGCTTAGAACCGGGACTTCAACGACGTTTTGAATGTCATGGAGCATATGAGATGTTCCAGGAGTTGAAGTTGATATTTCAAGTAAATGCTCGGATTGAGAGATATGAAGTCTCCAATAAGTTCTATAGCTGCAAGATGGAGGAGAATAGGTCTGTCAGTGAGCATATACTCAAGATGTCTGGGTATAATAATCACTTGATTCAACTAGGAGTTAATCTTTCGGATGATAGCTTCATTGACAGAATTCTCCAATCACTGCCACCAAGCTACAAGAGCTTCGTGATGAACTATAACATGCAAGGGATGGAAAAGACGATTCCCGAGCTCTTCGCAATGCTAAAGGCTGCGGAGGTCGAAATCAAGAAGGAGCATCAAGTGTTGATGGTCAACAAGACCACTAGTTTAAAGAAAAAGGGCAAAGGGAAGAAGAAGGGGAACTTCAAGAAGAACAGCAAGCAAGTTGCTTCTCAGGAGAAGAAACCCAAGTCTGGACCTAAGCCTGAAACTGAGTGCTTCTACTGCAAGCGGTAGTCCTTTGGAAGCGGAACTGCCCCAAGTATTTGGCGGATAAGAAGGGTGGCAAGGTGAACAAAGGTATATGTGATATACATGTTATTGATGTGTACCTTACTAGAGCTCGCAGTAGCACACGGTATTTGATAATGGTTACTGTTGCTAATATTTGCAACTCGAAGCAGGGGACTACGGATTAAGTGAACACCGCCAAGGATGAGGTGACGATGCGGCGTGGGAAATGGTTCCAAAGTCGATGTGATCGCAATGCACACTACCTCTACATCTAACTTCGGGATTAGTTTTAGACCTAAATAATTGTTATTTGGTGCCAGCGTTGAGCATGAACATTATATCTGGATCTTGTTTGATGCGAGGCAGGTTATTCATTTAAATCGAGAGAATAATGGTTGTTCTATTTATATGAGTAATATCTTTTATGGTCATGCACCCTTGAAGAGTGGTCTATTTTTGATGAATCTCGATAGTAGTGATACACATATTCATAATGTTGAAACCAAAAGATGCAGAGTTGATAATGATAGTGCAACTTATTTGTGGCACTTGCCGTTTAGGTCATATCGATGTAAAGCGTATGAAGAAACTCCATCTTGATGGACTTTTGGAGCCACTTGATTATGAATCACTTGGTACTTGCGAACCGTGCCTCATGGGCAAGATGACTAAAACGCCGTTCTCCGGTACTATGGAGAGAGCAACAGATTTGTTGGAAATCGTACATACAGATGTATGTGGTCCGATGAATGTTGAGGCTCGTGGCGGATATCGTTATTTTCTCACCTTCATAGATGATTTAAGCAGATATTGGTATATCTACTTGATGAAGCATAAGTCTGAAACATTTGAAAAGTTCAAAGAATTTCAGAGTGAAGTTGAAAATCATTGTAACAAGAAAATAAAGTTTCTACGATCTGATCGTGGAGGAGAATATTTGAGTTATGAGTTTGGTCTACATTTGAAACAATACGGAATAGTTTCACAACTCACGCCACCCGGAACACCACAGCGTAATGGTGTGTCTGAATGTCGTAATCGTACTTTACTAGATATGGTATGATCTATGATGTCTCTTACTGATTTACCGCTATCGTTTTCGGGTTATGCTTTAGAGACGGCTGCATTCACCTTAAATAGGGCACTATCGAAATCCGTTGAGACGACGCCTTATGAACTGTGGTTTGGCAAGAAACCAAAGTTGTCATTTCTGAAAGTTTGGGGCTGCGATGCTTATGTGAAAAAGCTTCAACCTGATAAGCTTGAACCCAAATCGGAGAAATGTGTCTTCATAGGTTACCCAAAGGAGACTGTTGGGTACACCTTCTATCACAGATCCGAAGGCAAAACATTCGTTGCTAAGAATGGATCCTTTCTAGAGAAGGAGTTTCTCTCGAAAGAAGTGAGTGGGAGGAAAGTAGAACTTGATGAGGTAACTGTACCTGCTCCCTTATTGGAAAGTAGTTCATCCACGAAACCGGTTTCTGTGACACCTACACCAATTAGTGAGGAAATTGATGATGATGATCATGGAACTTCAGATCAAGTTGTTACTGAACCTCATAGATCAACCAGAGTAAGATCCACACCAGAGTGGTACGGTAATCCTGTTCTGGAAGTCATGCTACTAGATCATGATGAACCTACGAACTATGAAGAAGTGATGGTGAGCCCAGATTCCGCAAAATGGCTTGAATCCATGAAATCTGAGATGGTATCCATGTATGAGAACAAAGTGTGGACTTTGGTTGACTTGCCCGATGATCGGCAAGCAATTGAGAATAAATGGATCTTCAAGAAGAAGACTGACGCTGACGGTAATATTACTGTCTACAAAGCTCGATTTGTTGCAAAAGGTTTTCGACAAGTTCAAGGGGTTGACTATGATGAGACATTCTCACCCGTAGCGATGCTTAAGTCTGTCCGAATCATGTTAGCGATTGCCGCATTTTATGATTATGAAATTTGGCAGATGGATGTCAAAACTGCATTCCTGAATGGATTTTTGGAAGAAGAGTTGTATATGATGCAACCGGAAGGTTTTGTCGATCCAAAGGGAGCTAACAAAGTGTGCAATCTCAATGATCCATTTATGGACTGGTGCAAGCCTCTCGGAGTTGGAATAAATGCTTTGATAGTGTGATCAAAGCGTTTGGTTTTGTACAGACTTTTGGAGAAGCCTGTATTCACAAGAAAGTGAGTCGGAGCTCTGTAGCATTTCTGATATTATATGTGGATGACATATTACTAATTGGAAATGATATAGAATTTCTGGATAGCATAAAGGGATACTTGAATAAGAGTTTTACAATGAAAGACCTCGGTGAAGCTGCTTACATATTGGGAATTAAGATCTATAGAGATAGATCAAGACGCTTAATTGGACTTTCACAAAGCACATACCTTGACAAATATTTGAAGAAGTTCAAAATGGATCAAGCAAAGAAAGGGTTCTTGCCTGTGTTACAAGGTGTGAAGTTGAGTAAGACCCAATTCCCGACCACTGCAGAAGATAGAGAGAAGATGAAAGATGTTCCATATGCTTCAGCCATAGGCTCTATCATGTATGCAATGCTGTGTACCAAACCTGATGTGTGCCTTGCTATAAGTCTAGCAGGGAGGTACCAAAGTAATCCAGGAGTGGATCACTGGACAGCGGTCAAGAACATCCTAAAGTACCTGAAAAGGACTAAGGATATGTTTCTCGTTTATGGAGGTGACAAAGAGCTCATCGTAAATGGTTACGCTGATGCAAGCTTTGACACTGATCAGGACGATTCTAAATCGCAAACCGGATACGTGTTTACATTGAACGGTGGAGCTGTCAGTTGGTGCAGTTCAAAACAAAGCGTCGTGGCGGGATCTACGTGTGAAGCAGAGTACATAGCTGCTTCGGAAGCAGCAAATGAAGGAGTCTGGATGAAGGATTTCATATCCGATCTAGGTGTCATACCTAGTGCATCGGGTCCAATGAAAATCTTTTGTGACAATACTGGTGCAATTGCCTTGGCAAAGGAATCCAGATTTCACAAGAGAACCAAGCACATCAAGAGACGCTTCAATTCCATCCGGGATCTAGTCCATGTGGGAGACATAGAAATTTGCAAGATACATACGGATCTGAATGTTGCAGACCCGTTGACTAAGCCTCTTCCACGAGCAAAACATGATCAACACCAAGGCTCTATGGGTGTTAGAATCATTACTGTGTAATCTAGATTATTGACTCTAGTGCAAGTGGGAGACCGAAGGAAATATGCCCTAGAGGCAATAATAAAGTTATTATTTATTTCCTTATATCATGATAAATGTTTTATTATTCATGCTAGAATTGTATTAACCGGAAACATGATACATGTGTGAATACATAGACAAACAGAGTTTCACTAGCATGCCTCTACTTGACTAGCTCGTTAGTCAAAGATGGTTTTGTTTCCTAGCCATTGACATGGGTTGTCATTTGATTAACGGGCTCACATCATTAGGAGGATGATGTGATTGACATGACCCATTCCGTTAGCTTAGCACACGATCGTTTAGTATGTTGCTATTGCTTTCTTCATGACTTATACATGTTCCTATGACTATGAGATTATGCAACTCCCGATTACCGGAGGAACACTTTGTGTGCTACCAAATGTCACAACGTAACTCGGTGATTATAAAGGTGCTCTACAGGTGTCTCCGAAGGTACATGTTGGGTTGGCGTATTTCGAGATTAGGATTTGTCACTCCGATAAGGTATCTCTGGGCCCTCTCGGTAATTGATACGTCTCCAACGTATCTATAATTTTTTATTGCTCCATGCTACTTTATCTACTGTTTTAGGCTTTATTGGGCTTTATTTTCCACTTTTATATCATTTTTGGGACTAACCTATTAACCGGAGGCCCAGCCCATATTGCTGTTTTTTGCCTATTTCGGTATTTTGAAGAAAAGGAATATCAAACGGAGTCCAAGCGGAATGAAACCTTCGGGAACGTGATTTTCTCACCGAACGTGATCCAGAGAACTTGGAGTGCAAGTCAAGAAGCAACCGGAGCCTCCACGAGAGAGGAGGGCGCGCCCCCCTATAGGGCGCGCCCCCTGTCTCGTGGGCCCCTCGGGCGGCCACCGACGTACTTCTTCTTCCTATATATACCTACGCACTCAAAACATCCAGGGCACCACGAAACACAATTTCCACCACCGTAACCTTCTCAGATCCGCGAGATCCCATCTTGGAGCCTTTGCGGCACTCACGGAGGGGGAATCAAGCACGGAGGGCCTCTACATCAAAATCCTTGCCCCTCCGATGAGTTGTGAGTAGTTTACCACAGACTCCACGGGTCCATAGTTATTAGCTAGATGGCTTTTCTCTCTTTTTGGATCTCAATACAATGTTCTCCCCTCTCTTGTGGAGATCTATTCGATGTAATCTCTTTTTGCGGTGTGTTTGTCGAGATCCGATGAATTGTGGGTTTATGATCAAGTTTATTTATGAATAATATTTGAATCTTCTCTGAATTCTTTTATGTATGATTAAGTTATCTTTGCAAGTCTCTTGAATTATCAGTTTGGTTTGGCCTACTAGATTGATCTTTCTTGCCATGGGAGAAGTGCTTAGCTTTGGGTTCAATCTTGCGGTGTCCTTACCAAAGTGATGTAAAGGGTTGCAAGGCTTGTATTGTACCGTTGCCATCGAGGATAACAAGATGGGGTTTATATCATATTGCATGAGTTTATCCCTCTACATCATGTCATCTTGCTTAATGCGTTACTCTGTTCTTATGAACTTAATACTCTAGATGCATCTTTGGATAGCGGTCGATGTGTGGAGTAATAGTAGTAGATGCAGTAGGAGTCAGTCTACTTGTTATGGACGTGATGCCTATATACATGATCATGCCTAGACAATCTCATAACTATGCGCTTTTCTATCAATTGCTCGACAGTAATTTGTTCACCCAATCGTAATACTTATGCTATCTTGAGAGAAGCCACTAGTGAAACCTATGGCCCCCGGGTCTATCTCTTATCATATTTACTTCCAATCTACTTTTATTTGCATCTTTACTTTTTGCATCTATATTATAAAATACCAAAAATATATTTATCTTATCATACTATCTTTATTAGATCTCACTTTCGCAAGTGGCCGTGAAGAGGTTGACAACCCATTTATTGCGTTGGTTGCGAGTTCTCAGTTTGTTTGTGTAGGTGCGTGGGACTTTTGAGGAGCCTCATACTGGATTGATACCTTGGTTCTCAAAACTGAGGGAAATACTTACGCTACACTTTGCTGCATCACCCTCTCCTCTTCGAGGAAAACCAACGCAAGCTCAAGACGTAGCAAGAAGGATTTCTGGCGCCGTTGCCGGGAGGTCTTCGCTCAAGTCAAGACATACCAAGTACCCATCACAAACCTATCTCCCTCGCACTTACATTATTTGCCATTTGCCTCTCGTTTTCCTCTCCCCCACTTCACCCTTGCCTTTTTATTCGCCCTCTCTTTCCCAATCTCTTCTCTCTTTTCTGTTTGCCTTCCCGTTGCCATGGCCGAATCAAAAAGAACTACGGGTTTTCTCCCTAGTTCAAGTACCTTGGATAACCCCTCTATCCTCTCTAAGCTCATAAATAATGATGCTATAGAAAGACCCACCGGGGTCTCCAATGAGAGCTTGAATAATTTTGATGAGGATGACTCTGGAATTTTTCGCTATTTACTTGATGAGTCTTTAAAGGATGCTTGGGATAGGTTACTTAGGATTCGGGCTAGCTATGTGCCACAATATCAAATTGAAATTTACTTAAAAAGTTTTTATGTTAGCTTGCCCGCTTCCTTCAAACAAGTTTTAGCCTCTATCTTTGAAGAAGGTTTTCTTGAACGAGATGCCATAGATACCTATGAAAAAATGAAAACCATAATTGGGCATCCTATGAATGATAAGGTTGAATCAACTACTCTCTTGTGCTTTTATCAGAATGAAATTATTAAAGAGATGAAATCTAGTTTAGAAGCAAACTTATGTAACGTGCTTAATCTTGCTTCTTCCATTAATGGCCATGTGCTTACATAAAAAGAAGAATAAATGCCATAGAAAGGAGATCCTCCTCTCCGAGTGCCAAAAACGGCACCACTTAGATCTATCCCCGCTTTTATGCCTAGCTACGGGCGTTAAACGATAGCGCTAGTTGGGAGGCAACCCAATTTTCTTTATGTTTTTTGTTTTTGTTTCTGTTTAGGAATAAATAATCCATCTACCTTCTGTTTAGATGTGGTTTTATCTTTTAATTAGTGTTTGTGCCAAGTTAAACCTATTGGATCTTCTTGGATGATAGTTATTTGATCTTGCTGTAATTTCCAGAAACTTTGCGCTCAGTGCCCGAATTGTTAAAAATCACCAGAACGTGATAAAATAGTGATTCCAATTGCTTCTGATCAATAAACAAATTATCTAGATCTTCTAAGTTTTGTAGAGTTTTTGGAATTCCAGAAGTTTGCGTTAGTTACAGATTACTACAGATTGTTCTGTTTTTGACAGATTCTGTTTTTCGTGTGTTGTTTGCTTATTTTGATGAATCTATGGCTAGTAAAATAGTTTATAATCCATAGAGAAGTTGGAATACAGTAGGTTTAACACCAATATAAATAAATAATGAGTTCATTACAGTACCTTAAAGTAGTCTTCTGTTTTCTTTCTCTAACGGAGCTCACGAGATTTCTATTGAGTTTTGTGTTGTGAAGTTTTCAAGTTTTGGTTAAAGCTTTTATGGACTATGGAATAAAGGGTGGCAAGAGCCTAAGCTTGGGGATGCCCATGGCACCCCAAGATATTCAAGAATAGCCAAAAGCCTAAGCTTGGGGATGCCCCGGGAAGGCATCCCCTCTTTCGTCTTCGTTCATTGGTAACTTTACTTGGGGCTATATTTTTATTCACCACATGATAAGTGTTTTGCTTGGAGCGTCGTGTGTTATATTAGTATTTGCTTTTTAGTTTACCACAATCATCCTTGATGTACACACCTTTTGAGAGAGCCATACATAAATTGGAATTTGATAGAATACTCTATGTGCTTCACTTATATTTTTTGAGCTTGATAGTTTTGCTCATAGTGCTTCACTTATATCTTTTGAGCGTGATAATTTTTGCTCTAGTGCTTCACTTAGATCTTTTAGAGCACGGTGGTGTATTTATTTTAAATAAACTATTGATCTCTCATGCTTCACTTAGATTATTTTGAGAGTCGTTAATAGCATGGTAATTTGCTTAAATATTAATATACTTGGTATTCAAGATATGTGAAACTTTCTTTTGAGTGTGTTGAATACTAAGAAAAGTTTGATGCTTGATAATTGTTTTGAGATATGAAGATGGTGATATTAGAGTCATGCTAGTTGAGTAGTTGTGAATTTAAAGAATACTTGTGTTGAAGTTTGTGATTCCGGTAGCATGCACATATGGTGAATCGTTATGTGATGAACTCGGAGCATGATTTATTTATTGATTGTCTTCCTTATGAGTGGCGGTTAGGGGACGGCGATGGTCTTTTTCCTACCAATCTATCCCCCTAGGAGCATGCGCGTAATACTTTGCTTTGATAACTTCTAAATTTTTGCAATAAGTATATGAGTTCTTTATGACTAATGTTGGGTCCATGGATTATACGCATTTTTTCCGATCCTTCCACCATTGCTAGCCTCTCTAATACCGCGCACTTTTCGCCGGTATCATACACCCACCATATATCTTCCTCAAAATAGCCACCATACCTACCTATTATGGCATTTCCATAGCCATTCCGAGATATATTGCCATGCAACTTTCCGTCGTTCCGTTTATTATGACACGCTCCATCATTGTCATATTGCTAGCATGATCATGTAGTTGACATCGTATTTGTGGCAAAGCCACCGTTCATAATTCTTTCATACATGTCACTCTTGATTCATTGCATATCCGGTACATCACGGAGGCATTCATATAGAGTCATATTTTGTTCTAAGAATCGAGTTGTAATTGTTGAGTTGTAAGTAAATAAAAGTGTGATGATCATCATTCTTTAGAGCATTGTCCTAGTGAGGAAAGGATGATGGAGACTATGATTCCCCCACAAGTCGGGATGAGACTCCGGACAAAAAATAAAAAAAGAAGAAAAAAAGGCCATAAAAAGAGAAAAGGCCCAAAGAAAAAAAAAGAAAAAATGAGAGAATAAGAGAGAAGGGGCAATGTTACTATCCTTTTACCACACTTGTGCTTCAAAGTAGTACCAAGATCTTCATGATAGAGAGTCTCTCATTTTGTCACTTTCATATACTAGTGGGAATTTTTCATTATAGAACTTGGCTTGTATATTCCAATGATGGGCTTCCTCAAATGCCCTAGGTCTTCATGAGAAAGCGAGTTGGATGCACACCCACTTAGTTTCTTTTGTTGAGCTTTCATATACTTATAGCTCTAGTGCATCCGTTTCATGGCAATCCCTACTCACTCACATTGATACCTATTGATGGGCATCTCCATAGCCCGTTGATATGCCTAGTTGATGTGAGACTATCTTCTCCCTTTTTGTCTTCTCCACAACCACCATTCTATTCCACATATACTGCTATATCCATGGCTCACGCTCATGTATTGCGTGAAGATTGAAAAACTTTTGAAAATGTTAAAGTATGAAACAATTGCTTGGCTTGTCATCGGGGTTGTGCATGATTTAAATATTTTGTGTGGGAAGATGGAGCATAGCCATACTATATGATTTTGTAGGGATAACTTTCTTTGGCCATGTTAATTTGAGAAGACATAATTGCTTAGTTAGTATACTTGAAGTATTATTATTTTTATGTCAATATGAACTTTTGTCTTGAATCTTTCGGATCTGAATATTCATACCACAATTAAGAAGATTTACATTGAAATTATGCCAAAGTATCACTCCGCATCAAAAATTCTCTTTTTATCATTTACCTACTCGAGGACGAGCAGGAATTAAGCTTGGGGATGCCTGATACGTCTCCAACGTATCTATAATTTTTGATTGCTCCATGCTACTTTATCTAATGTTTTAGGCTTTATTGGGCTTTATTTTCCACTTTTATATCATTTTTGGGACTAACTTATTAACCGGAGGCCCAGCCCATATTGCTTTTTTTGCCTATTTCAGTATTTCGAAGAAAAGGAATATCAAACAGAGTCCGAACGGAATGAAACCTTCGGGAATGTGATTTTCTCACCGAACATGATCTAGAGAACTTGGATTGCAAGTCAAGAAGCAACCGGAGCCTCCACGAGATAGGAGGGAGCCCCCCCCCTATAGGGCGCGCCCCCTGTCTCGTGGGCCCCTCGGGCGGCCACCGACGTATTTCTTCTTCCTATATATACCTACGCACACCGAAAACATCCAGGGGCACCATAAAACACAATTTCCACCACTGTAACCTTCTGTATCTGCGAGATCCCATCTTGGAGCCTTCGCCGACACTCTGCCGGAGTGGGAATCAAGCACGGAGGGCCTCTACATCAACATCCTTGCCCCTCCGATGAGTTGTGAGTAGTTTACCACAGACCTACGGGTCCATAGTTATTAGCTAGATGGCTTCTTCTCTCTTTTTGGATCTCAATACAATGTTCTCCCCTCTCTTGTGGAGATCTATTCGATGTAATCTCTTTTTGTGGTGTGTTTGTCGAGATCCGATGAATTGTGGGTTTATGATCAAGTTTATCTATGAATAATATTTGAATCTTCTCTGAATTCTTTTATGTATGATTAAGTTATCTTTGCAAGTCTCTTTGAATTATCAGTTTGGTTTGGCCTACTAGATTGATCTTTCTTGCCATGGGAGAAGTGCTTAGCTTTGGGTTCAATCTTGCGGTGTCCTTACCGATGTGAAAGGGTTGCAAGGCACATATTGTATTGTTGCCATCGAGGATAACAAGATGGGGTTTATATCATATTGCATGAGTTTATCCCTCTACATCATGTCATCTTGCTTAATGCGTTACTCTGTTCTTATGACCTTAATACTCTAGATGCATGCTGGATAGCGGTCGATGTGTGGAGTAATAGTAGTAGATGCAGGCGAGTCGGTCTACTTGTTATGGACGTGATGCTTATATACATGATCATGCCTAGATAATCTCATAACTATAAACTTTTCTACCAATTGCTCGACAGTAATTTGTTCACCCACCGTAATACTTATGCTATCTTGAGAGAAGCCACTAGTGAAACCTATGGCCCCCGGGTCTATCTCTTATCATATTTACTTCCAATCTACTTTTATTTGCATCTTTACTTTTTGCATCTATATTATAAAATACCAAAAATATATTTATCTTATCATACTATCTTTATTAGATCTCAGTTTGTGAAGTGGCCGTGAAGGGATTGACAACCCCTTTATTGTGTTGGTTGCGAGTTCTCGCTTGTTTGTGTAGGTGCGTGGGACTTTTGAGGAGCCTCCTACTGGATTGATACCTTGGTTCTCAAAACTGAGGGAAATACTTACGCTACACTTTGCTGCATCACCCTCTCCTCTTCGAGGAAAACCAATGCAAGCTCAAGACGTAACAGTAATGCACATCACTTAAGCCTTGCAAGCATTGCAACTAATGAGTTAGTTGCGGGATGATGTATTACGGTACGAGTAAAGAGACTTGCCGGTAACGAGATTGAACTAGGTATTGAGATACCGGCGATCGAATCTCGGGCAAGTAACATACCGGTGACAAAGGGAACAACCTATGTTGTTATGCGGTGCGACCGATAAAGATCCTCGTAGAATATGTAGGAGCCAATATGGGCATCCAGGTCGCGCTATTGGTTATTGACCGGAGACGTGTCTCGGTCATGTCTACATAGTTCTCGAACCCGTAGGGTCCGCACGCTTAACGTTACGATGACAGTTATATTATGAGTTTATATGTTTTGATGTACCGAAGGTTGTTCGGAGTCCCAGATGTGATCACGGACATGACGAGGAGTCTCAAAATGGTCGATACATGAAGATTGATATATTGGAAGCCTATGTTTGGATATCGGAAGTGTTCCGGGTGAAATCGGGATTTTTTTTCGGAGTACCGGGAGTTTACCGGAACCCCCCGGGAACTTAATGGGCCTTAGTGGGCCTTGGTGGAAGAGAGGAGAGGAGGCCGAGGCGGGGCATGCGCCCCTCCTCCCCAGTCCGAATAGGACAAGGAGAGGGGGCGACGCCCACCTTTCCTTCCTCCCTCCACCTCTTCCCCTCTCTCTCCTAGGCCAACATGGAAAGGGGAGTCCTACTCCCGGTGAGGAGTAGGACTCCTCTGGCGCGCCTCCTCCTGGCGGCCGCACCTCCCCCTTGCTCCTTTATATCACGGGGCAGGGGGCACCCTAGACACACAAGTTGATCAGTTGATCTCTCCCAACCGTGTGCGGTGCCCCTCCACCATAGTCCACCTCGATAATATCAGTGGCGGTGCTTAGGCGAAGCCCTGCGTCGGTAGAACATCAACATCGTCCCACGCCGTCGTCGACGTGAAACTCTCCCTCAACACTCGGCTGGATCGGAGTTCGAGGGATGTCATCGGGCTGAACGTGTGCTGAACTCGGAGGTGTCGTACGTTCGGTACTTGATCGGTCGGATCGTGAAGACGTACGACTACATCAACCGCGTTGTGCTAACACTTCCGCTTTCGGTCTATGAGGGTACATGGACAACACCCTCCCCTCTCGTTGCTATGCATCACCATGATCTTGCGTGTGCATAGGAATTTTTTTGAAATTACTACGTTCCCCAACAGCGCTGGGGGAGGGCGGATTGGGCGAGGACGGTCCTCGGCTACGCCATTCAAGGTGCTGCTGCCATGGCGTGCGGTGTCGACAGCGGACCCATCCTGCGCCCGGTCTATGCCGGCAGGTTGGGGCGGCCATATCGAGCAATGGCCAGACAGTTGTTGTCCCCGGGAGGCAGCGGTGTGGGACCTTTCGTGTCTGTTCTGCGTCGGATCCAGCGAGGACGGCAACGGTCTGTTTCCTATTCTTCTCTACAGACGATTGGTGGCGTGGGGCTACTGGCTTGGCTTGAATAAAGGTGGTTGGCCCTTTTGTTCTTCGACTTTCCAAATTGTAGATATGCTTCATGCTGGCCTCCTCGATCTGGACGCTGACGAGTTCCGGTCTTCCTCTCGAAGATCTCCGCTAGTGGCGCACGGCACCACTGGATATCTAGATCGAAATTGATCTGGTCGGGCACGCCCTTATCTTCGGCCAGAGAGGCTTCATGAGGACGTGGCGCGAAGCTTCGTTGTGTTGCCAGTGCCATGGGACATGCCTAAATATAGATTTCCATGGCATAGACATTGATGAAGAAAGTCATGGTGGCTGCGATCGGAGGCTTGTAATGGCGGAGAGGAGTTTCGGTTGCGATGAAGACTTGTGGCACATGTTTTTCCTGTGTGTCGGGTGTTAAGGACTTGCAGCAGCAGCCTTGGCAGGAGGGGACGGCAACACAGGTGGACAACATTTCTGGTGGTGCTTCTTGAGTACCGAGCCACAATTTCCAAGGTCAAAGCCCAAGGTCTGGCCTTCATTGGTTGTACTTGGCAATGGCCTTGTTGAAGGCATTGTTTTGCGACCTCGGACTTTCTCTAGGGTGAAAACTCAAGATCCAACGCTTGTGCATTGTTTCCTTCTTAGAGGTGTCGCTTTTGGAGAACCTCTTTTGCGGTCCGGGTGTTATCTTTGGTGGTGGTTAGACTGTTGCGGTTACGAATGTTTCATCACTACGACAGGGTCTTTGTTTTATATTTCTCTCTTTTTTATTTTGTTCTTCGTTGTGTACATCCTTGATGTCTTTCGATATCTCGTTGGTGCAAAGGCAGGGTGCAATTGTTATCTTCGCAATATTAATATATTCCCTTGATCAAAAATGAAAATTGGTTCAAGATCACAATCACCTAACTAAATTCAAATTATTCCAAGATTAATTAAAAAGTTGTTTATCCATCAATATAATAATCATCCTGCTCATCTACTAGACCTAAAATCTCATAATCGGCCGAACTTATATGACCATCTCCTCAAGATCACAATCACCTACCTAAATCCACCTAAAATCTCATAATCCATAGTGAAATTTGGTCCAGTATCACAATCACCTAACTAAATCCAAATTGTTCAAGGATTAATTAAAGATTGTTTTATCCACCTATATAATAATCATCATACTCACCTACTAGACCTAAAATCTCATAATCCACCGAACATCTTTGACTATGTCTTCAAGAACAGAGGTACTCGATGGCGTGGCTTCTGACATATAACATTAGCAAGGACAAGAAATTGAGATCTCATGGTAAGTTGGATAGGGGTGGGGGTCGATAGCTCAGTGGTTGTCTTTGCAGAGGCCGCGTTTGACGGAGTACTTGATTTCCATAGCTTCTTAGGTCTTTCCAAGGTCTCAAGGTAAACTTGGTACCTTTATCTATAACAACCTTCTTGAGAACTTCGTGGAGAGTTAAAATCTGGAAGAGGTTGCTATCAGCCAATTGGCTCGCAAATGTTTGGTGTGAAGTCTTAATTGGTTGAGGATGGCAAGCTTAGGCAAATGGTCAATTATGACTCAAATAGAATCATAGCCTTGACTTGTGAAAGTGCAACTATCCCTAGGTGGTTTTGGTAATTCATAACAACATATAGCTCATTGAGCTAATGCTATTCCAAGACAAATATTTCAGGAAAGCTCAATGAATGGCATGGCATGGATGATGAAAGTGGATCCCTCAAAATATTAAGGCCAAAGGATTGGCTCAAGTTCAAAAGCTCAAGACTCTACATTTTACATTTTAGTGATCCAAGATCACATTGAGTCTATAGGAAAAGCCAATACTATCAAGGAGGGATGAGGTGTTGCTTAATGAGCCTCTTGCTTCATGTGCTTAGTGATATGCTCCAAAACCCTCCACTACTTTCTCACATCCACATATGACCTAAACCGAAAGTCAAACTCAGCCCTACCGATTCTTTCTATCCGGCGCCACCGAGTTCAGTTGTCATAGCCACTGCCACAAACCCTAGGCAAATCGGTTTCACCGATAGGGATCTCGGTCTCACCGAGATGGGATTGTAATCTCTCTGTTTCCCTTCGTAACGTTTCGGTCTAACCAAGTGAGCGATCGATCCCACCGAGATTGCAATGTAAACTCTCTGTTTCCCTTTCGTAACTTTTTGGTCTCATCGAAAGAGCGAATGGTCCCACCGATTTTACCTGACCAACTCTCTGGTTAGCTAATTACCAAAATCGGTCTCACCGAGTTTGTGTAATCGTTCTCACCGAGATTACATTATGCCCTAACCCTAATCATATCGGTCCTACCGAATTGCATGTCAGTCCCACCGAAAACCCTAACGATCACTAGGTTTACTAAATCGGTCCGACCGAGTTTGATGATTCGGTCCCACCGAGTTTGGTAAATTGTGTGTAATGGTTAGATTTTGTGTGGAGGCTATATATACCCCTCCACCTCCTCTTCATTCATGGAGAAGTCCATCAGAACAAACCTACACTTCCAACTTACCAGTTCTGAGAGAGAACCACCTACTCATGTGTTGAGGCCAAGATATTCCATTCCAACCACAAGAATCTTGATCTCTAGCCTTTCCCAAGTTGCTTTCCACTCATATCTTCTTTCCACCAAATCCAAATCCTGTGAGAGAGAGTTGAGTGTTGGGGAGACTATCATTTGAAGCACAAGAGCAAGGAGTTCATCATCAACACACCATTTGTTACTTCTTGGAGAGTGGTATCTCCTAGATTGGCTAGGTGTCACTTGGGAGCCTCCGACAAGATTGTGGAGTTGAACCAAGGAGTTTGTAAGGGCAAGGAGATCGCCTACTTCGTGAAGATCTACCGCTAGTGAGGCAAGTCCTTCGTGGGCGACGGCCATGGTGGGATAGTCAAGGTTGCTTCTTCGTGGACCCTTCGTGGGTGGAGCCCTCCGTGGACTCGCGCAACCGTTACGCTTCGTGGGTTGAAGTCTCCATCAACGTGGATGTACGATAGCACCACCTATCGGAACCACGACAAAAACATCCGTGTCTCCAATTGCGTTTGAATTCTCCAAACCCTTCCCTTTACATTATTGCAACTTGCATGCTTTATTTTCCGCTGCCTATATACTCTTTGCATGCTTGCTTGAATTGTGTGAAGATTACTTGACTTGCTCAAAGATAGCTAAAATCTGCCAAAGTCTAAAATTGGGAAAAGGTTAAGTTTTTAATTGGTCAAGTAGTCTAATCACCCCCCCCCCCTCTAGATATACTTCAAGGTCCTACAAGTGGTATCAGAGATTTGGTCTCCATTTGCTTTGATTTCCATAACTTTTGGTGGTCATAGCCTTGGTTTCACAACCTAGGAGAGTATGGCGTCTAGCGAGGGAAATTATAACCGTAGAGGTCCTTACTTTGATGGTACTAATTTTGCTAGTTGGAAGCATAAGATGAAAATGCATATTCTCGGACATAACCCCGCCGTTTGGGCTATTGTCTGTATTGGTTTGCAAGGTGAATTCTTCGATGGGAGAGAACCGAACCGTGAAGCTAGCGCGGAAGAGTTGAAAATGCTGCAATACAACGCTCAAGCTTGTGATATCCTCTTCAGTGGCTTGTGCCCCGAAGAATTCAACAAAATCAGCCGTCTTGAGAATGCAAAGGAAATTTGGGATACTTTGATTGATATGCATGAAGGTACCGACTCCGTCAAGGAATCCAAGTTGGATGTGCTCCAAAGTCAGCTTGACAAGTTCAAAATGAAGGATGGTGAAGGTGTCACTGAAATGTACTCTAGGCTTGCTCTTATCACAAATGAGATTGCCGGCTTAGGAAGTGAAGAGATGACTGACAGATTCATCATCAAGAAGATCCTAAGAGCATTGGATGGAAAATATGATACCGTGTGCACATTGATCCAAATGATGCCAAATTACAAAGATCTCAAGCCAACGGAAGTCATTGGAAGAATTGTTGCTCATGAGATGTCACTCAAGGATAAGGAGGAACTTCACAACAAGTCAAGTGGTGCTTACAAAGCCTCATGTGAAGCCCCCACATCATCAAGTAAGAAACAAACCTTCAATGAAGAATTGAGCTTAATGGTGAAGAACTTCAACAAATTCTACAAGAGTAGAAGCAAAGAAAGAAGCTCCAAGTCAAGGTCCTACAATGACAAAAGATCTTCTAGTCGAGAGCGAAATTGCTAGAATTGTGGGAGACCCGAACACTATTCCAATGAATGTACGACACCCTACAAAAGAAGAGAAGATTCTCCCAAGAGAAGAAGTAGAAAAGACGAATCACCACCAAGAGAGAGAAGGAGTAGAGATGATCGTTATGAACGAAGACTCTCACGGAGAAGCAAGGATTCGGAAAGGAAGGACAAGTCCTCAAAGAGCTACACAAAACGAAGACATCAAGATCATGTTGGTGAATGGGTATCCGGCTCCGACTCTGAAAATCACTCCGAGAGAAGCTATCACTCCGACTCCGAATACACTCAAGATGAAGGTGTTGCCGGTTTAGCACTTGTGTCAACCAACTCCTACGACATATTTGAATCACCAAATGAAGGAATTGGAAGATGCTTCATGGCCAAAGGTCCTAAGGTAACACACCCAGTATGTTGATTTTAATAGTGATGAAGATGACTTGCTAGGTGATGATGATTTACTTATTGACAACTCTAGTGATGAATACTATGATGAAACGTCAATTAATCATGCTAATCAAGATGAAACAAATGACAATGATAAGGAGAAGATTGAGTATCTAACTAAAGAACTAAACACTCTTAAGTTAGCTCATGAAACTATCTTCGAAGATCATCGAGAACTTTTAAGGGCTCATGAGAAGTTACGCTTTGAAAAGCTCAATCTTGAGCAAGAGCATGAGTTCCTAAAAGCGATCAATGATGATCTCTGTAAGAAAAGTTCTTCTTATATTGCCAAGCGTTTACTCTTATCTACTTACATGCCTCAAGTCAAGTCTAGTAACAAGAACAAGAAAGATTCTTCTTCTAGTAGTAACAATAACAATGCTAAACCAAATATTGTTGCTTCTAGTAGTTCTCTTGATTCCACTAATGATTCTCTTAGCCAAGTTACACTTGAGTAAGAAAACAGCTTATTGAAGGGAATTATAGAGAAAGGTGTATACAAGAGCCTTGCCGGGAGTAAGCAATTTGAGGAAAGTGTACGCAAGCAAGGAAGGCACCGGAAGAATCAAGGTGTCGGTTTTGAACGAAAGTTCAATGCCAATGGAGTAGAGTGGGAAGAAGATCAATACCCCAAGACAAAGTTTGTTCCTCAACAAGAGAAGTATGATCCTACTTCCTTCAAGGGAACACAAGCACAAGATGATCTTCCACCACAAGACCACAAGAACAAAGGCAAGGACAAGCTTCAAGAGGAGATTGATGCATTTGAAGAAGCACCTAAGGCCTTGGTCAAGTGGGTTCCCAAGACTACGTCAAGTTCTACTTCATCAAGCACAACTACTACACCAAGGATTCCCATCAAGATGATGTGGATCCCAAGAAGAAGAACTAGAGAGTTCTTGAGGGTGACTCCGCCAACATTTTTCACTCATATCATTATGGCAAGAACAAGTGCAACCACCTTCCATATCTTGCACTAGTTCAAGGAGTCACAAACCCTCATGTTGGTAAGGCAAGGGACAAGGTAACCTAATGTTTTCATGGACATCATTTTGTGTGTGCATCACTCTATGTCTATGGATATTCTTGTTTGTTACTTGTGGGACTAACCCATGTAGGTATTGAAAGTGCAACTCACTCCAAAGGATTGCTCCAAGAGATCTACATCAACATTGAGCATCCACATCTTCAACACCTACATGAAGTCATCATCGACAAAACCCAAGGTTAGTTTATCCCTCTAAGGGGGGAACTCACATCTAGGGTGAGCTTAACTCTAAGAATTGAGTCAAAGCAACTCTAATGATGTGAAATAAATGCTTTATGAAAAAGTGGTAACCCCACTTGAGCTTAAACAATGAGTATGACCTATGATCAAATGTTTTCATTTGACTCCTAAGTCAATATACTCATATATAGATGGCCTAGTCATCGCCAATTGTTTGATAGATGCTAGAATTGGTTGTGCATGCTTTGTCACATATTTCATTTGTCATTTTATTGTGTGAGCATGTTGGATGCATATTTTACTCATTCGAGGACATCCACTTGTTATTTTGATTGATTGGCTTCTTTTTCTTTGGCCAAGTGGATGAACAAGAATGCCTAAGAACCTTCTCTAGCTATCTATGCTTTTCTCGTCTCAAACTCTATTCATGCTACATCACAAAATTTGATCAAGTCAGATTCGAACCACTCTGTGTGAGGAGCACTCAGAGTCCCCGATTCGTCATAGACTTAAACTTCCAAAGCTTCTTTGTGATTTTCGGTCTGACCGATTCCTCCATTTCGGTCATACCGAGATCACTAAGTTGATCTAGGTTTTCAATCTCGGTGCAACCGATTTGAACTTTTCGGTCACACCGAGTTGCTGTAACTGTCAACAGTTATGCATCTCGGTGTCACCGAGTTGTTCCACTCGGTCACACCGACAGTGACGGGCTATATATTCACACTGGCAAATTTTGGAAAACTTTCTCCGAAAATCCTCGCCCGCGCATAGCTCGCTCTGCCTACTAGGCCTACGGATCGTCGACTTCATCGCCAGCCGCCTCCTGTCGCTGGTCTCCACCGCCTTCAACGGAATTCTTCTCCGCCGTTGCCGCCGTAGCGAGTTCACCGCTGAACTAGGGTATGAACTCGATCATGGTGCTATTCTTGTCTGATTCTCAGCACATTGTGTTCGTAATGCATCTCGCCACGATTGAAACACTTCTATCCAGTCAAAACAATCTTTAGAATAGGTGTGATTCGAAAATTTAGGGTTAGGTTTCCGCCGAAACCATCTCGGACCCACCGAGTTGAAAAACTCGGTCCCACCGATTTGGCTAACGCCATTGCACTAGTAAGTCTCGATTACATTGAGAATTACAAATCGGTGTGACCAATTTTAGAACTTTGTGAAACCCTAGCAGTCTCGGTGCCACCGAACTGTGACTCGGTCTGACCGAGTTCACTAGTTTAGGTTCCAAAACTGCTTCGGTATCACCGAGTTTGAAAATCGGTAGATCCGAAATGCTTTCAGTGGAAAACTAAAACTAAGTTTTTTTTGAATCATTCTTTTTCAAAAATCTCTGCATTTTGTGATGCTCATCCACTCTACCTCATCTATAACTATTCACAGGGTCAGCAGTCAGTGTGTGCAGCATGTCAGACCAAAGTGACAGCCAGAACAAGTCAGAAGAGCAGATTCACATGAGTGAGGGCACTAGTCCCTCTAGCAGCTCAGATGAGGGGAGCAGAAGCACTCCCATCAATCTGCCCAAGGCTTCCACAAGGACAAGGAAGAAGAAGACCTCAGAGTCTGAGGATGAGGATTATGTGGCAGTTGAGGATGAGGCAAGTTCAAAGAAGAAAGTGCTCAAGAAGGAGTACAACTCAACTGCAGTAAAGCCAGGCATGAAGATCAAAAGGCCTGCAGGTAGACAACCAATGTCCAAAGCCAGAGTCTCCACTCAAGCTTCTTTGGAATCCCAACCCAAAGAACCTGCTGCTCTGAAGAAAATAAAATGCAAGGAAAGAGAAGGCTGTCAAGATGCCAACTCAAGCAGAGGCATCTGAGTACTTTCTGAAGAACAAGCAGGAGCAGCTTGGTTACTTGATAGCATCAACTCTGCGGATTGAGAAGGGGTTGGCCACCCTAACTCAAAACCAGGAGAGCACAGGAAAGAATCATGGAACAAAAATTCTATGATCTTGATGTCAAGGTAATGGAGATTGATCGGTTGTGGAGCAGCTACAGATGACATGCAGGAGAGTAAGGGCAGGACAACAAGCGATGCATTTGCCAGAGTGCCTCGAGCTCGAGAGATCATCTGCAGAGCCAGTCACCAGAGTTACTTCATCAGCTCCAGCTACAGCTCCAGCACAACCAGCTCCAGCACCCACTCCTTCAGCTCCTTCCACATCGACTGAAGCCTTCATTCTTGGAGTTCTCCGGACACCACCACCTGAATACCAAGCCTGAGAGACGATATAGTCCTATGCAGTTTCTAGGAACTTTTTGGTAACTTGTTGCCAAAGGGGGAGAAAAATGTATAGATCATAGGCTTTGAGAGAGAGATTTGATGTTTTTGTTCTCTCTTGTCTTCTTGGTTGAACTTTGTTTGCTTTTGATTGCTTGAGATACTATGCAGTTACCTGTGAGACATTGATGATCATGTGTTTGATCATAAGCTACACTTATGCTTGTTATATGTTATTATCTTACTTATCCTTATATGATCATTCACTTTGCTTGGTGATGAGTGCATGTATTCAATCTTTATTATTTTGAGCGCTCCACCAAGATGTATGTGACATGGAAGAGTAACCCATGAGCCTAATTCCTTGTGCATTTGCAGTCCAAAGCAAATCTTGAAATATGCACAAAGTTAGGGGGAGCTCTTGGTTATCACATACTTCTCAAAGCGGCGATGTTTTCAATCTTATTATCATTTGTCGAGGCTTTGATCTATATGTTGTCATCAATTACCAAAAGGGGAGATTGAAAGTGCAACTATCCCTAGGTGGTTTTGGTAATTCATAACAACATATAGCTCATTGAGCTAATGCTATTCCAAGACAAATATTTCAGGAAAGCTCAATGAATGGCATGGCATGGATGATGAAAGTGGATCCCTCAAAATATTAAGGACAAAGGATTGGCTCAAGCTCAAAAGCTCAAGACTCCACATTTTACATTTTAGTGATCCAAGATCACATTGAGTCTATAGGAAAAGCCAATACTATCAAGAAGGGATGAGGTGTTGCTTAATGAGCCTCTTGCTTCTTGTGCTTAGTGATATGCTCTAAATCCCTCCACTACTTTCTCTCCACATATGACCTAAACCTAAAGTCAAACTCAGCCCTACCGATTCTTTCAATCCGGCGCCACCGAGTTCAGTTATCATAGCCACTGCCACAAACCCTAGGCAAATCGGTTTCACCGATAGGGATCTCGGTCTCACCGAAATGGGATTGTAATCTCTTTGTTTTTCCCTTCGTAACGTTTCGGTCTAACCGAAGTGAGCGATCGGTCCCACCGAGATTGCAATGTAAACTCTCTGTTTCCCTTTCGTAACTTTTCGGTCTCACCGAAATAGCGAATCGGTCCCACCGAGTTTACTGACCAACTCTCTGGTTAGCTAATTACCAAAATCGGTCTCACCGAGTTTGTGTAACCGGTCTCACCGAGATTACGTTATGCCCTAACCCTAATCATATCGGTCCTACCGAATTGCATGTCAGTCCCACCGAAAACCCTAACGGTCACTAGGTTTACTAAATTGGTCCGACCGAGTTTGATGATTCGGTCCCACCGAGTTTGGTAAATTGTGTGTAACGGTTAGATTTTGTGTGGAGGCTATATATACCCTCCACCTCCTCTTCATTCGTGGGATGAGCCATCGTAACAAATCTACACTTCCAACTTACTAGTTCTGAGAGAGAACCACCTACTCATGTGTTGAGGCCAAGATATTCCATTCCAACCACAAGAATCTTGATCTCTAGCCTTTCCCAAGTTGCTTTCCACTCAAATCTTCTTTCCACCAAATCCAAATCCTATGAGAGAGAGTTGAGTGTTGGGGAGACTATCATTTGAAGCACAAGAGCAAGGAGTTCATCATCAACACACCATTTGTTACTTCTTGGAGAGTGGTGTCTCCTAGATTGGCTAGGTGTCACTTGGGAGCCTCCGACAAGATTGTGGAGTTGAACCAAGGAGTTTGTAAGGGCAAGGAGATCGCCTACTTCGTGAAGATCTACCGCTAGTGAGGCAAGTCCTTCGTGGGGCGACGGCCATGGTGGGATAGTCAAGGTTGCTTCTTCGTGGACCCTTCGTGGGTGGAGCCCTCCGTGGACTCGCGCAATCGTTACCCTTCGTGGGTTGAAGTCTCCATCAACGTGGATGTACGATAGCACCACCTATCGGAACCACGACAAAAACATCTGTGTCTCCATTTGCGTTTGTTTTCTCCAATACCTTCCCTTTACATTCTTGCAACTTGCATGCTTTATTTTCCGCTGCCTATATACTCTTTGCATGCTTGCTTGAATTGTGTGAAGATTACTTGACTTGCTCAAAGATAGCTAAAATCTGCCAAAGTCTAAAATTGGGAAAAGGTTAAGTTTTTAATTGGTCATGTAGTCTAATCACCCCCCCCCTCTAGACATACTTCAAGGTCCTACAAGTGGTATCGAGCTTTGGTCTCCATTTGCTATGATTTCCATAACTTATGGTGGTCATAGCCTTGGTTTCACAACCTAGGAGAGTATGGCGTATAGCGATGGAAATTATAACCGTAGAGGTCCTTACTTTGATGGTACTAATTTTGCTAGTTGGAAGCATAAGATGAAAATGCATATTCTCGGACATAACCCGCCGTTTGGGCTATTATGCGTATTGGTTTGCAAGGTGAATTCTTCGATGGGAGAGAACCGAACCGTGAAGCTAAGCGCGGAAGAGTTGAAAATGCTGCAATACAACGCTCAAGCTTGTGATATCCTCTTGGTGGCTTGTGCCCAAGAATTCAACAAAATCAGCCGTCTTGAGAATGCAAAGGAAATTTGGGATACTTTGATTGATATGCATGAAGGTACCGACTCCGTCGAGGAATCCAAGTTGGATGTGCTCCAAAGTCAGCTTGACAAGATCAAAATGAAGGATGGTGAAGGAATTATTAAGCTGAAATGTACTCTAGGCTTGCTCTTATCACAAATGAGATTGCCGGCTTAGGAAGTGAAGAGATGACCGATGATTCATCATCAAGAAGATCCTAAGAGCATTGGATGGAAAATATGATACCGTGTGCACATTGATCCAAATGATGCCAAATTACAAAGATCTCAAGCCAACGGAAGTCATTGGAGGAATTGTTGCTCATGAGATGTCACTCAAGGATAAGGAGGAACTTCACAACAAGTCAAGTGGTGCTTACAAAGCCTCATGTGAAGCCCCCACATCATCAAGTGAGAAACAAACCTTCAATGAAGAATTGAGCTTAATGGTGAAGAACTTCAACAAATTCTACAAGAGTAGAAGCAAAGAAAGAATCTCCAAGTCAAGGTCCTACAATGACACAAGATCTTCTAGTCGAGAGCGAAATTGCTACAATTGTGGGAGACCCGGACACTATTCCAGAATGTACGGCACCCTACAAAAGAAGAGAAGATTCTCCCAAGAGAAGAAGTAGAAAAGAAGAATCACCACCAAGAGAGAGAAGGAGTACAGATGATCGTTATGAACGAAGACCCTCACAGAGAAGCAAGGATTCGGAAAGGAAGGACAAGTCCTCAAAGAGCTACACAAAACGAAGACATCAAGCTCATGTTGGTGAATGGGTATCCGGCTCCGACTCCGACAATCACTCCTAGAGAAGCTATCACTCCGACTCCGAATACACTCAAGATGAAGGTGTTGCCGGTTTAGCACTTGTGTCAACCAACTCCTACGACATATTTGAATCACCAAATGAAGGAATTGGAAGATGCTTCATGGCCAAAGGTCCTAAGGTAACACACCCAGTATGTTGATTTTAATAGTGATGAAGATGACTTGCTAGGTGATGATGATTTACTTATTGACAACTCTAGTGATGAATACTATGATGAAACGTCAATTAATCATGCTAATAAAGATGAAACAAATGACAATGATAAGGAGAAGATTGAGTGTCTAACTAAAGAACTAAACACTCTTAAGTTAGCTCATGAAACTATCTTCGAAGATCATCGAGAACTTTTAAGGGCTCATGCGAAGTTACGCTTTGAAAAGCTCAATCTTGAGAAAGAGCATGAGTTCCTAAAAGCGATCAATGATGATCTCCGTAAGAAAAGTTCTTCTTATATTGCCAAGCATTTACTCTTATCTACTTACATGCCTCAAGTCAAGTCTAGTAACAAGAACAAGAAAGATTCTTCTTCTAGTAGTAACAATAACAATGCTAAACCAAATATTGTTGCTTCTAGTAGTTCTCTTGATTCCACTAATGATTCTCTTAGCCAAGTTACACTTGAGCAAGAAAACAGCTTATTGAAGGGAATTATAGAGAAAGGTGTATACAAGAGCCTTGCCGGGAGTAAGCAATTTGAGGAAATTGTACGCAAGCAAGGAAGGCACCGGAAGAATCAAGGTGTTGGTTTTGAACGAAAGTTCAATGCCAATGGAGTAGAGTGGGAAGAAGATCAATACCCCAAGGCGAAGTTTGTTCCTCAACAAGAGAAGTATGATCCTACTTCCTTCAAGGGAACACAAGCACAAGATGATCTTCCACCACAAGACCACAAGAACAAAGGCAAGGACAAGCTTCAAGAGGAGATTGATGCATTTGAAGAAGCACCTAAGGCCTTGGTCAAGTGGGTTCCCAAGACTACGCCAAGTTCTACTTCATCAAGCACAACTACTACACCAAGGATTCCCATCAAGATGATGTGGATCCCAAGAAGAAGAACTAGAGAGTTCTTGAGGGTGACTCCGCCAACATTTTTCACTCATATCATTATGGCAAGAACAAGTGCAACCACCTTCCATATCTTGCACTAGTTCAAGGAGTCACAAACCCTCATGTTGGTAAGGCAAGGGACAAGGTAACCTAATGTTTTCATGGACATCATTTTGTGTGTGCATCACTCTATGTCTATGGATATTCTTGTTTGTTCCTTGTGGGACTAACCCATGTAGGTATTGAAAGTGCAACTCACTCCAAAGGATTGCTCCAAGAGATCTACATCAACATTGAGCATCCACATCTTCAACACCCACATGAAGTCATCATCGACAAAACCCAAGGTTAGTTTATCCCTCTAAGGGGGGAACTCACATCTAGGGCGAGCTTAACTCTAAGAATTGAGTCAAAGCAACTCTAATGATGTGAAATAAATGCTTTATGAAAAAGTGGTAACCCCACTTGAGCTTAAATGATGAGTATGACCTATGATCAAATGTTTTCATTTGACTCCTAAGTCAATATACTCATATATAGATGGCGTAGTCATCGCCAATTGTTTGATAGATGCTAGAATTGGTTGTGCATGCTTTGTCACATATTTCATTTGTCATTTTATTGTGTGAGCATGTTGGATGCATATTTTACTCATTCGAGCATATCCACTTGTTATTTTGATTGATTGGCTTCTTTTTCTTTGGCCAAGTGGATGGACAAGAATGCCTAAGAACCTTCTCTAGCTATATATGCTTTTCTCGTCTCAAACTCTATTCATGCTACATCAAAAAATTTGATCAAGTCAGATTCGAACCACTGTTGTGAGGAGCACTCGGAGTCCCCGATTCGTCATAGACTTAAACTTCCAAAACTTCTTTGTGATTTTCGGTCTGACCGATTCCTCCATTTCGGTCATACCGAGATCACTAAGTTGATCTAGGTTTTCAATCTCGGTGCAACCGATTTGAACTTTTCGGTCACACCGAGTTGTCAGAATCATCAAGTTATGCATCTCGGTGCCACCGAGTTGTTCCACTCGGTCACACCGACAGTGACGGGCTATATATTCACACTGGCAAAATTTGGAAAACTTTCTCCAAAAATCCTTGCCCGCGCATAGCTCGCTCTGCCTACTAGGTCTACGAATCGTCGACTTCGTCGCCAGCCGCCTCTTGTCGCTGGTCTCCACCGCCTTCAACGGAATTCTTCTCCGCCGTTGCCGCCGTAGCGAGTTCACCGCCGAAGTAGGGTATAAACTCGATCACGGTGCTATTCTTGTCTGATTCTCAGCACATTGTGTTCGTAATGCATCTTGCCACGATTGAAACACTTCTATCCAGTCAAAACGATCTTTAGAATAGGTGTGATTCGAAAATTTAGGGTTAGGTTTCCGCCGAAACCATCTCGGACCCACCGAGTTGAAAAACTCGGTCCCACCGATTTGGCTAACGCCATTGCACTAGTAAGTCTCGATCTCACCGAGAATTACAAATTGGTGTGACCGATTTTAGAACTTTGTGAAACCCTAGCAGTCTCGGTGCCACCGAACTGTGACTCGGTCTGACCGAGTTCACTAGTTTAGGTTCCAAAACTGCTTCGGTATCACCGAGTTTGAAAATCGGTAGATCCGAAATGCTTTCTGTGGAAAACTAAAACTAAGTTTTTTGAATCATTCTTTTCAAAAAAAAAATCTCTGCATTTTGTGATGCTCGTCCACTCTACCTCATCTATAACTATTCACAGGGTCAGCAATCAGTGTGTGCAGCATGTCAGACCAAAATGACAGCCAGAACAGGTCAGAAGAGCAGATTCACATGAGTGAGGGCACTAGTCCCTCTAGCAGCTCAGATGAGGGGAGCAAGCACTCCCAAAGAATCTGCCCAAGGCTGCCACAAGGACAAGGAAGAAGAAGACCTCAGAGTCTGAGGATGAGGATTATGTGGCAGTTGAGGATGAGGCAAGTTCAAAGAAGAAAGTGCTCAAGAAGGAGTACAGCTCAACTGCAGTAAAGCCAGGCATGAAGATCAAAAGGCCTGCAGGTAGACAACCAATGTCCAAAGCCAGAGTCTCCACTCAAGCTTCTTTGGAATGCCAACCCAAAGAACCTGCTGCTCTGAAGAAAATAAAATGCAAAGAAAGAGAAGGCTGCCAAGATGCCAACTCAAGCAGAGGCATCTGAGTACTTTCTGAAGAACAAGCAGGAGCAGCTTGGTTACTTGATAGCATCAACTCTGCGGATTGAGAAGGGTTGGCCACCCTAACTCAAAACCAGGAGAGCCTGGAAAGAATCATGGAACAAAAATTCTATGATCTTGATGTCAAGGTAATGGCGAGATTCAGTCAGCTGTGGAGCAGCTACAGGATGACATGCAGGAGAGGAAGGGCAGGACAACAACTGATGCATTTGCCAGAGTGCCTCGAGCTCAGAGATCAGCTGCAGAGCCAGTACCAGTCACCAGAGTTACTTCATCAGCTCCAGCTACAGCTCCAGCGCAACCAGCTCCAGCACCCACTCCTTCAGCTCCTTCCACATCGACTGAAGCCTTCGTTCTTGGAGTTCTCCGGACACCACCACCTGAAGACCAAGCCTGAGAGACGATATAGTCCTATGCATTTTCTAGGAACTTTTTGGTAACTTGTTGCCAAAGGGGGAGAAAAATGTATAGATCATAGGCTTCGAGAGAGAGATTTGCTGTTTTTGCTCTCTCTTGTCTTCTTGGTTGAACTTTGTTTGCTTTTGATTGCTTGAGATACTATGCGATTACACCGTGAGACATTGATGATCATGTGTTTGATCATAAGCTACACTTATGCTTGTTATATGTTATTATCTTACTTATCCTTATATGATCATTCACTTTGCTTGGTGATGAGTGCATGTATTCAATCTTTATTATTTTGAGCGCTCCACCAAGATGTATGTGACATGGAAGAGTAACCCATGAGCCTAATTCCTTGTGCATTTGCAGTCCAAAGCAAATCTTGAAATATGCACAAAGTTAGGGGGAGCTCTTGGTTATCACATACTTCTCAAAGCGACGATGTTTTTCAATCTTATTATCATTTGTCGAGGCTTTGATCTATATGTTGTCATCAATTACCAAAAAGGGGGAGATTGAAAGTGCAACTATCCCTAGGTGGTTTTGGTAATTCATAACAACATATAGCTCATTGAGCTAATGCTATTCCAAGACAAATATTTCAGGAAAGCTCAATGAATGGCATGGCATGGATGATGAAAGTGGATCCCTCAAAATATTAAGGACAAAGGATTGGCTCAAGCTCAAAAGCTCAAGACTCTACATTTTAGTGATCCAAGATCACATTGAGTCTATAGGAAAAGCCAATACTATCAAGAAGGGATGAGGTGTTGCTTAATGAGCCTCTTGCTTCTTGTGCTTAGTGATATGCTCTAAATCCCTCCACTACTTTCTCTCCACATATGACCTAAACCTAAAGTCAAACTCAGCCCTACCGATTCTTTCAATCCGCGCCACCGAGTTCGATTATCATAGCCACTGCCACAAACCCTAGGCAAATCGGTTTCACCGATAGGGATCTCGGTCTCACCGAAATGGGATTGTAATCTCTTTGTTTTTCCCTTCGTAAGGTTTCGGTCTAACCGAAGTGATTGATCGGTCCCACCGAGATTGCAATGTAAACTCTCTGTTTCCCTTTCGTAACTTTTTGGTCTCACCGAAAGAGCGAATCGGTCCCACCGAGTTCTTGACCAACTCTCCGTTAGCTAATTACCAAAATCGGTCTCACCGAAGTTTGTGTAACAGTCTCACCGAGATTACGTTATGCCCTAACCCTAATCATATCGGTCCTACCGAATTGCATGTCAGTCCCACCGAAAACCCTAACGGTCACTAGGTTTACTAAATTGGTCCGACCGAGTTTGATGATTCGGTCCCACCGAGTTTGGTAAATTGTGTGTAACGGTTAGATTTTGTGTGGAGGCTATATATACCCCTCCACCTCCTCTTCATTCATGGACAGAGCCATCAGAACAAATCTACACTTCCAACTTACCGGTTAGAGAGAACCACCTACTCATGTGTTGAGGCCAAGATATTCCATTCCAACCACAAGAATCTTGATCTCTAGCCTTTCCCAAGTTGCTTTCCACTCAAATCTTCTTTCCACCAAATCCAAATCCTATGAGAGAGAGTTGAGTGTTGGGGAGACTATCATTTGAAGCACAAGAGCAAGGAGTTCATCATCAACACACCATTTGTTACTTCTTGGAGAGTGGTGTCTCCTAGATTGGCTAGGTGTCACTTGGGAGCCTCCGACAAGATTGTGGAGTTGAACCAAGGAGTTTGTAAGGGCAAGGAGATCGCCTACTTATGAAGATCTACCGCTAGTGAGGCAAGTCCTTCGTGGGCGATGGCCATGGTGGGATAGTCAAGGTTGCTTCTTCGTGGACCCTTCGTGGGTGGAGCCCTCCGTGGACTCAAGGCAACTGTTACCCTTCGTGGGTTGAAGTCTCCATCAACGTGGATGTACGATAGCACCACCTATCGGAACCACGACAAAAACATCCGTGTCTCCAATTGCGTTTGAATTCTCCAAACCCTTCCCTTTACATTCTTGCAACTTGCATGCTTTATTTTCCGCTGCCTATATACTCTTTGCATGCTTGCTTGAATTGTGTGAAGATTACTTGACTTGCTCAAAGATAGCTAAAATCTGCCAAAGTCTAAAATTGGGAAAAGGTTAAGTTTTTAATTGGTCAAGTAGTCTAATCACCCCCTCTAGACATACTTCAAGGTCCTACAAGTGGTATCGAGCTTTGGTCTCCATTTGCTTTGATTTCCATAACTTTTGGTGGTCATAGCCTTGGTTTCACAACCTAGGAGAGTATGGCGTCTAGCGAGGAAATTATAACCGTAGAGGTCCTTACTTTGATGGTACTAATTTTGCTAGTTGGAAGCATAAGATGAAAATGCATATTCTCGGACATAACCCGCCGTTTGGGCTATTATGCGTATTGGTTTGCAAGGTGAATTCTTCGATGGGAGAGAACCGAACCGTGAAGCTAAGCGGAAGAGTTGAAAATGCTGCAATACAACGCTCAAGCTTGTGATATCCTCTTGATTGGCTTGTGCCGAAGAATTCAACAAAATCAGCCGTTTGAGAATGCAAAGGAAATTTGGGATACTTTGATTGATATGCATGAAGGTACCGACTCCGTCAAGGAATCCAAGTTGGATGTGCTCCAAAGTCAGCTTGACAAGTTCAAAATGAAGGATGGTGAAGGTGTCGCTGAAATGTACTCTAGGCTTGCTCTTATCACAAATGAGATTGCGGCTTAGGAAGTGAAGAGATGACCGACAGATTCATCATCAAGAAGATCCTAAGAGCATTGGATGGAAAATATGATACCGTGTGCACATTGATCCAAGTGATGCCAAATTACAAAGATCTCAAGCCAACGGAAGTCATTGGAGGAATTGTTGCTCATGAGATGTCACTCAAGGATAAGGAGGAACTTCACAACAAGTCAAGTGGTGCTTACAAAGCCTCATGTGAAGCCCCCACATCATCAAGTGAGAAACAAACCTTCAATGAAGAATTGAGCTTAATGGTGAAGAACTTCAACAAATTCTACAAGAGTAGAAGCAAAGAAAGAAGCTCCAAGTCAAGGTCCTACAATGACACAAGATCTTCTAGTCGAGAGCGAAATTGCTACAATTGTGGGAGACCCGGACACTATTCCAATGAATGTACGGCACCCTACAAAAGAAGAGAAGATTCTCCCAAGAGAAGAAGTAGAAAAGAAGAATCACCACCAAGAGAGAGAAGGAGTAGAGATGATCGTTATGAACGAAGACCCTCACAGAGAAGCAAGGATTCGGAAAGGAAGGACAAGTCCTCAAAGAGCTACACAAAACGAAGACATCAAGCTCATGTTGGTGAATGGGTATCCGGCTCCGACTCCGACAATCACTCCGAGAGAAGCTATTACTCCGACTCCGAATACACTCCAGATGAAGGTGTTGCCGGTTTAGCACTTGTGTCAACCAACTCCTACGACATATTTGAATCACCAAATGAAGGAATTGGAAGATGCTTCATGGCCAAAGGTCCTAAGGTAATACACCCCGAGTATGTTGATTTTAATAGTGATGAAGATGACTTGCTAGGTGATGATGATTTACTTATTGACAACTCTAGTGATGAATACTATGATGAAAGCGTCAATTAATCATGCTAATCAAGATGAAACAAATGACAATGATAAGGAGAATATTGAGCGTCTAACTAAAGAACTAAACACTCTTAAGTTAGCTCATGAAACTATCTTCGAAGATCATCGAGAACTTTTAAGGGCTCATGAGAAGTTACGCTTTGAAAAGCTCAATCTTGAGCAAGAGCATGAGTTCCTAAAAGCGATCAATGATGATCTCCGTAAGAAAAGTTCTTCTTATATTGCCAAGCGTTTACTCTTATCTACTTACATGCCTCAAGTCAAGTCTAGTAACAAGAACAAGAAAGATTCTTCTTCTAGTAGTAACAATAACAATGCTAAACCAAATATTGTTGCTTCTAGTAGTTCTCTTGATTCCACTAATGATTCTCTTAGCCAAGTTACACTTGAGCACGAAAACAGCTTATTGAAGGGAATTATAGAGAAAGGTGTATACAAAAGCCTTGCCGGGAGTAAGCAATTTGAGGAAATTGTACGCAAGCAAGGAAAGCACGGAAGAATCAAGGTGTTGGTTTTGAGCGGAAGTTCAATGCCAATGGAGTAGAGTGGGAAGAAGATCAATACCCCAAGGCGAAGTTTGTTCCTCAACAAGAGAAGTATGATCCTACTTCCTTCAAGGGAACACAAGCACAAGATGATCTTCCACCACAAGACCACAAGAACAAAGGCAAGGACAAGCTTCAAGAGGAGATTGATGCATTTGAAGAAGCACCTAAGGCCTTGGTCAAGTGGGTTACCAAGACTACGTCAAGTTCTACTTCATCAAGCACAACTACTACACCAAGGATTCCCATCAAGATGATGTGGATCCCTAAGAAGAAGAACTAGAGAGTTCTTGAGGGTGACTCCGCCAACATTTTTCACTCATATCATTATGGCAAGAACAAGTGCAACCACCTTCCATATCTTGCACTAGTTCAAGGAGTCACAAACCCTCATGTTGGTAAGGCAAGGGACAAGGTAACCTAATGTTTTCATGGACATCATTTTGTGTGTGCATCACTCTATGTCTATGGATATTCTTGTTTGTTCCTTGTGGGACTAACCCATGTAGGTATTGAAAGTGCAACTCACTCCAAAGGATTGCTCAAGGAGATCTACATCAACATTGAGCATCCACATCTTCAACACCTACATGAAGTCATCATCGACAAAACCCAAGGTTAGTTTATCCCTCTAAGGGGGGATCTCACATCTAGGGGGAGCTTAACTCTAAGAATTGAGTCAAAGCAACTCTAATGATGTGAACACATAAATGCTTTATTAAAAGTGGTAACCCCACTTGAGCTTAAACGATGAGTATGACCTATGATCAAATGTTTTCATTTGACTCCTAAGTCAATATACTCATATATAGATGACCTAGTCATCGCCAATTGTTTGATATATGCTAGAATTGGTTGTGCATGCTTTGTCACATATTTCATTTGTCATTTTATTGTGTGAGCATGTTGGATGCATATTTTACTCATTTGAGGACATCCACTTGTTATTTTGATTGATTGGCTTCTTTTTCTTTGGCCAAGTGGATGGACAAGAATGCCTAAGAACCTTCTCTAGCTATCTGTGATTTTCTCGTCTCAAACTCTATTCATGCTACATCACAAAATTTGATCAAGTCAGATTCGAACCACTGCGTGTGAGGAGCACTCGAGTCCCCGATTCGTCATAGACTTAAACTTCTTAAACTTCTTTGTGATTTTCTGCCTGACCGATTCCTCCATTTCTGTCATACCGAGATCACTAAGTCGATCTAGGTTTTCAATCTCGGTGCAACCGATTTGAACCTTTCGGTCACACCGAGTTGCTGTAACTGTCAATGATTATGCATCTCGGTGCCACCGAGTTGTTCCACTCGGTCACACCGACAGTGACGGGCTATATATTCACACTGGCAAATTTTGGAAAACTTTCTCCGAAACTCCTCGCCCGCGCATAGCTCGCTCTGCCTACTAGGTCTACAGATCGTCGACTTCATCGCCAGCCGCCTCCTGTCGCTGGTCTCCACCGCCTTCAACGGAATTTTTCTCCGTCGTTGCCGCCGTAGCGAGTTCACCGCCAAACTAGGGTATGAACTCGATCACAGTGCTATCCTTGTCTGATTCTCAGCACATTGTGTTCGTAATACATCTTGCCACGATTGAAACACTTCTATCCAGTCAAAACGATCATTAGAATAGGTGTGATTCGAAAATTTAGGGTTAGGTTTCCGCCGAAACTATCTCGGACCCACCGAGTTGAAAAACTTCGGTCCCACCGATTTGGCTAACGCCATTGCACTAGTAAGTCTCGATGCATTGAGAATTACAAATCGGTGTGACCGATTTTAGAACTTTGTGAAACCCTAGCAGTCTCGGTGCCGCGAGCGTGACTCGATCTGACCGAGTTCACTAGTTTAGGTTCCAAAACTGCTTGGTATCACCGAGTTTGAAAATCGGTAGATCCGAAATGCTTTCGGTGGAAAACTAAAACTAAGTTTTTGAATCATTCTTTTGCAAAAATCTCTGCATTTTGTGATGCTCATCCACTCTACCTCATCTATAACTATTCACGAAGGTCAGCGATCGGTGTGTGCAGCATGTCGGACCAAAGTGACAGCGAACAAGTCGAAGAGCAGATTCACATGAGTGAGGGCACTAGTCCCTCTAGCAGCTCGAGATGAGGGGAGCAGAAGCACTCCCATCAATCTGCCCAAGGCTTCCACAAGGACAAGAAAGAAGAAGACCTCAGAGTCTGAGGATGAGGATTATGTGGCAGTTGAGGATGAGGCAAGTTCAAAGAAGAAAGTGCTCAAGAAGGAGTACAGCTCAACTGCAGTAAAGCCAGGCATGAAGATCAAAAGGCTGCAGTAGACAACCAATGTCCAAAGCCGAGTCTCCTCAAGCTTCTTTGGAATCCCAACCCAAAGAACCTGCTGCTCTGAAGAAAATAAAATGCAAGGAAAGAGAAGGCTGCCAAGATGCCAACTCAAGCAGAGGCATCTGAGTACTTTCTGAAGAACAAGCAGGAGCAGCTTGGTTACTTGATAGCATCAACTCTGCGGATTGAGAAGGGGTTGGCCACCTAACTCAAAACCAGGAGAGCACAGGAAATAATCATGGAACAAAAATTCTATGATCTTGATGTCAAGGTAATGGCGAGATTGATCATTTGTGGAGCAGCTCTGAGGATGACATCACGAGGAGAGGAAGGGCAGGACAACAACTGATGCATTTTCCAGAGTGCCTCGAGCTCAGAGATCAGCTGCAGAGCCAGTACCAGTTGACGAGGACATGTATTAGGGGTAGGGTAACAGGCCTGACCTAAAGGCCCTACCCATGGACACCATGTACTTTGTACTGGGCCCCTGGGCCAGATCGCCGTTTAGATGTACCGCAACTTGAAAGTCACTTGGACGGCGACAACCACTCAGAGCACGGCACTTCACTCTACAAGCTCATTCCACTCGACCATGTAACTCACTCGGATATGCGAAGACCAATAGTCAGCATGACGGTTTTGTAGTGGGTAGGCATTACGGCATTGATGCTCCATCATGTAACATAAGGGGTGAGGGGGTGGCGCACTCTATATAAGCCACCCCCCACCACTAGACTAAGGGGCTCTAGGCGGCCATCTCTCTTTCTTTCTAACCATTAGTCTCAGGACATAGCTCAGGCATGGAGATCCGCTCTCCGCTTTCTCTCACACATTGTAATCTCCGGATACATACTCAGATAAACAAAGCCTCTCCGGAGTACGAGACGTAGGGTTGTTATCTCCACCGTGAGAGGCCCGAACTCGCTAAAACCACCGTCTCACCTATTTGCATCTCGATAGATCATGCTCCGTTATCCTACCCCTCTCTTACTGTCAGACTTAGAACCACGACAGTTGGCGCCCACCGTGGGGCATGGTGTCTATCGAGCCATGATGCAGATGGTTTTTCATTCATCTAATTTCCTATTCATGTAGTTCATACGAACAACTGAAGCACCGTTAAAGGAGAGGAGAAGATACATCTTCACCTAACGCTACATGCGTGCATGACCGTTCACAAACGGATCAATCAGGGGATTTCTTTCTATGCTATCCTCTTATGATCTAATAATCGTCATGGATCTAAACAAGCACGTTGTTGTCTTCCCTGTATGAGCAGGCACCCATCGGGATCAACAACGAAATCTTGCGATGAATAGATCAGACAAGAGACGAGAAAAGGACTATAGCGCAGACGTGCTGCGCCAAGGGTTGCAGCCATCGTCCTCACGCCGCCGCCGGTCGCCGACACCTTCCTCCTCTCCATCGAGCTCGGCCCGCCCATAAGCGGCTACCAGCGACCGGGCGCTTGACCGGTCGCTGGCCCGCACCGCCCGCTTCATCTTGTCTGTCGACCTCAGCTCGCCCGTCGGTAACCCGATGTTCGCGCTCGGCGTTCCCTCTGGCGGCGGGAGCTACGCTGTGGTCGGCGATGTGGGCGCGGGACTGGTGCTGCAGCCACCTCATCTCTGCGGCGGCACGACACGGCCAGCGTTACAGCGGCGTCCTCGTCAACCGCCTGGCGGCAACCCCGTGGTCGTCGCGGGGCTGTCCACGTCAATAAGGCGGGAGCCGCGGATCGACTCGGCGGTCGGCACCACCTCGACCTCCGCCCGCCGCGGACTCTCGGAGAACGTCGTCCAGCGCTCGGACTTGTCGCGGGCCGCCTCACCTCGTCTTTGGAGTGCGTGCAAAAGCCGCCCGCCGCCATGGCCGACCGAGGAGCTCCGTGCCCGCCTTTTGATTCTTCTTCTAACCTTAATTCCTTCCCGATTTATTTCACGCATGCGAGGATAAATGGCCATGGAAGAAGGAAACTTCCATCACATGCAGAATGGTATTAACTCTTGCTTAATTAACACTAATTAACGCTTCCTGCATGCAGATCGTGCGTACAAATACTGGGCGTCGGCAATTGACTCCACTAGCATCGCCTGGTCCAAATCACTGAACTTAAATGGGCAGTGGACCTCCTATGTTTTGGCAATGAACCGCGTGCATGGAGATAATTGACCCGTGGAAGAAGGAAACTTCCATTGCATGCAGTACGGGGCTTTTACTCTTGCTTAATTAGTGCTAACGCCTCTTGCATGCAGATCCGGGACGTGAGCAATTCCCTCAATGCGTTAGTTGACACCGCTGGATCCTGTTCTCCTGCAAGCCGGATAGAGCTGCCGACGCCAAACCTGACCAGTGCCTCCGAGCTCAGCACTCTGCGTCGTCCTGCCCAGCTGGCTCCACGCCAACCGAATCGCAGCTCAGCAGTGGTCCACTCGGACGGCGCCCACTCGGCCGTGAAGTCTGAGTTCACTCGTCCGACTAACGTCCAGGTTCACTCGGCCGGCTAACCCAGAGATGGTTTTTGCACTCTTGACAACTAACGTGCAGATTATTCGGATGAATTTTGCATCCAGATGACTAACATGCAGGGACTCAACCGCCCCGCGCCTCGCTGCTTCGTTGGACACGTCTTCCTCAACTGGCCTCCCGGTGCGGCGCGGGCGCACACTCCCTCCGGCATCACTAGCTCACTCGGACCAAACTGGATCGCGGCGTTTGGCGCCCGTGGGATGCCGGACATGTCTATCACACGGACGACCCGCCCGCATCGTCACTCCGTGGCACACGTCTACATCGCCCGGACGCCCCGCGCGTCGCCACTCCACGGGGCGTGTCTGCATCACTCGGACGCCCCGTGCGCATCCTCACTCCGTGGCACACGTCTACATCACTCGGACGCCCTGCGCGCATTGTCACTCCACGACACGCGTCTACATCACCCGGACGCCGCGCTCACCGCCACTCCGCGGGGCGCGTCTACTTCACTCGGACTCCCCGCGCATGGTCACTCCGCGGGACGCGTCTACTCTATTCGGCCGCTCCGTGCGTCGCCATTCGGTTGGTCACCTCATAACCACTTGACCGCCCCGCGCGTCGCCACTCGGTTGGTCACCTCATAACCACTCGGCCGCCCCGTGCGTTGCCACTCGGTTGGTCACCTCATAACCACTCGGCCACCCCGCGCATCGCCATCGGTTGGTCACCTGATCACCACTCGGCCGCTCCGCGCGTCGCCAAAATCCCCGGTGGGTGACTTAGCTGCGAATCTGTTTCGCCTAAGTTCAAAAAATCCTACGAATGGAGAGCAAACCTCCCACTCGGGGCTTAGCTGCAGTCCAAGACTAGCCTAAGTTTGAAAAAAGCCTACCGACTGGAGAGCAAACCTCCCACTCGGGGGCTTAGCTGCAGTCCAGTACTCGCCTAAGTTTGAAAAAAAATCCTACCGAGTGGAGAGCAAACCTCCCACTTGGGGGCTTAGCTGCAGTCCAGTACTCGCCTAAGTGTTTGAAATCCTACCGAGTGGAGAGCAAGCCTCCCACTCGGAGGCTTAGCTGCAGTCCAAGGACTCGCCTAAGTAGCCAAAATCCGACTGAGACAAGAGCAAACCTCTAATTCAAGGAGCTGCATCGCAAGTATAATGTGCGCTCCATCCCTATCCGCAAGGACACCGAGACGAAGGTCGACTGTCACCATCGCCTCGTCACCACTTTCGGCCGCCCAGCGTCGCCGCTCGGTTGGTCGCCTCATCACCACTTTCGGACACTCATGGCGCCTTCAGACAGCTAAGTCATTTTACATTCTGTTATTTCCGTCTTCCCGAGTATCCTGTAATTCACACATCACGTTCACTCGGAGGCCACACCATCGAGTGTACCTCTACGCTCGGCTGTTTATTTTCACATACTTGCTTAGTACTGGTTATGTGACTCCCGAGTCCAACTTCCATTTTTTCGCATACATCATTCCACGAACACCATGTGTCGTTCTTCATTTCGAAGTTTGCATCGGTCCTCCGGGCTGCAACTCGGTCGAAACACTACACTTCTATTTTATTTTAGCCAGTATTCCAACGAGTTCGGTGGGATCTCTCGCTTCGACAAGTTCGAGCGAATCGCTTCGCACTTTTAGACTCTTGGTGGTTAACCAGCAAGCCCTTACACTCCCAGCGGGTGTCTATGGGTGTTATTCACACAAATCATTTCAACACACATCAAATTTCCTCAAGAAATTATTTTGTTGACTTGTGCCATTTTTACACAAGTTACGCGATCACTTTCGGCTGACCCTCTGGCGCTAACTTCATCGCTGCTCGGACTCGATCACCATACTGGTACTAGAGCACCACAACACTGACCTTGTCGCTCTGTTGGCTTCAAACACATCCGGCCAACCCCTCTGTGGAATCCTCTTCATCAATAATATAGACCTCGTCAGGCATGATACAGATAAGTCCCTTTTATAATTAAACTTCACACGTCACTCTTTTTGCGAGTTTGCCTCTTTCGAGCATCACTCTGAAAATTCTCCTCATCCTTACCCGAGTCCGACTTGATGGATTGCAAATTATCCATTCAACACTATATTTCCCGTATTCCGACATGTCCGTTGTTGAAGCCTGTAATGCGGCTCGGGGAACTACGCGCACTTTTCGGGGGCTGCGACTCATTTGGAATGACACTCTCTGAGTGGTCGAGTGCTTCATCACCGCTAGATCCTTCACTTCAACAAGTGCATTCGACCCACCACTTTGACAAGTTTTATAATCACCCAGACGCTCTGCGCGCCATATTCATTCCTACTCAGACTCAGTTGTCACGCCGGTCTTGTTGCATCGCAACCACACTACATCAACCTCGTCGCTACATTAACCCGAAAGCATCTGGCTAAATCCTTCGAAGACAATTTCATCCACTTGGCTGGACACGTAATCCTTCACTCGGCCACCTCGTGCAACCTCACTCGGCCGTCCCGCACATCGCCACTCGGTTGTGCACGTCTTCACCACTTGGTCGCTCCGCGCGTCGCCTCTCGGTTGTACATGCCTTCGCCACTTTCGGCCGCCCAGCGTGTTGCCACTTTCCGATTGTGCATGTCTTCACAACTCGACCGCCCCGCACGTCGTCACTCGGTTGTACACATCATCGCCCCTTAACCACCTCACACGTCACCATCAGTTGGACATGTCTTTACCTCTACACCCCCAACACAGGAACAACTAAGTTACTCATATGATCAAACCTCATATCACATTCTGTAGCAAGCTTGCCTCTTTCGAGCATCACTCGGGGGCTACGCACAGCCGTCGGCCATGCCGCCCTCAGGGGTTACGCCCATTCAATCAACCCATTGATCACATCAGGAATATCTTTCTGACCATACTTGCCCGGTCTGCCGAAAATTTATAAGGGTAGTACTGTCCACTCGGACGATCGTCCAAATCATTACCTAAAGTCATCTTCAAGACTGCAAAAGGGTGAAAACAACGCTCCTCTACGGATAACTTGGCCCTATCCTAGGTTCCAAGGCTTCAGCTTCACAAACTTGGACTCAGAGATGGCACTTGGTGGTGTTCCCCCGGGATAATGAGTGGCCTCTCCCCGGAGAGTCAGCCTACACACTAGCTTCGTCACTCGAGTTTCATGGCACGTCCATGTCAGACCACTAGTCTATCTCCTCCGGGAGACATACAAGTGCCACTAAGTTCTTCCTTGCAGTCAACATACCTCGATCAGTCGGGAAGCACGTCCACTCGGACAAATACCCCTTTCATGAAAAAGGGTGAAAATGAAGCTCCTCTGCGGATACAATGTACTCTTACAAATACCCCTTTCATGCAAAATCTAACGGTAGAAGTACTAATGGAAAGATTACTCCCTGGAGTGTCCAGCTTTTTTATACAGTCAGCAGTTTCAAAGCCGGATTCATTCACCATGCCGAGAGCACGAAGATTCACCTGCTTGACCGAGTTCCAGGCTGAATTTATTCCGTGTCGAGTGCACGAAGATCATTCCGACCGACTCAGCTCCAGGCTGAGCTTATTTACCATGTCAAGCACCTGAAGATGCATCCGATTGACTCAATTTCAGACTAAAAGATATTTACCGTGTCGACTGTGTGGAGGTTTACCAGGAGACTTAAACCCTCTGCCCGACTCATCTAGTCCGCAGAGGCTCAAGGACTACACCTAGTGGGTGCACTCAGCGTGCCCCCACTGGAAGAGAACTCAGAAAGAAACATTTTGCTCGATGCAAAACCAGCTCCAGAATTACTCGACCTCCGAGTCAGAGAAGAACAAGTTCGATCAGTACCATCTAAGAAGAGTTTTAGTTCTCTCAGACCCCCGCCGACTGCCCGCAGTCGACGTAGTCTCGGGGACTACACCCAGTGGGTGCACTCAGCGTGCCCCCACTGGAGTAATCTCCACTCGATACAGGCTGACCAGTCCGAGTGATGAACACAACAACAAAAAGACAGGCTCTAAGACTCCCTCCGACTGCCCGCAGTCAACAGCAGTCTCTGGGACTACACCCAGTGGGTGCACTCAGCGTGCCCCCACTGGAATGGTATCCACTGAGCAGTCCGCCCGGTCCGAGTGGCGGCCAAACAACAAAAAAGACACGTTCAGGCGTGAAGAAATTCTGATTAATCGATTTACTTAATGCAGGACCAGCTCCAAATCACTCCAAAAAATTGCTATAAGGTGAGTTTAACGCTCCTCCGCGGACCCGTTTGAGCTCATTTCACTCGGACACCATACGGTCTGGAATCCGTCAAGGAAACATGCGGAGATAAGGTCGCCGGGTGACTAGAGGGAGTTCATAAGGGCCTCCGCAGCACTCGACTCATCTGGGAATTCACCTCGACTCGACCCGCTCAACCTCGACCGATTCGGGGGCTAATGATGAGGACATGTATTAGGGGTAGGGTAACAGGCCTAACCTAAAGGCCCTACCCATGGACACCATGTACTTTGTACTGGGCCCCTGGGCCAGATCGCCGTCTAGATGTACCGCAACTTGAAAGTCACTCGGACGGCGACAACCACTCGAGCACGGCACTTCACTCGGCAGAGCTCATTCCACTCGACCATGTAACTCACTCGGATATGCGAAGACCAATAGTCAGCATGACGGTTTTGTAGTGGGCAGGCATTATGACATTGATGCTCCATCGTGTAACATAAGGGGTGAGGGGGTGGCGCACTCCATATAAGCCACCCCCCACCACTAGACTAAGTGGCTCTAGGCGGCCATCTCTCTTTCTTTCTAACCATTAGTCTCAGGACATAGCTCAGTCATGGAGATCCGCTCTCCGCTTTCTCTCACACATTGTAATCTCCGGATACATACTCAGATAAACAAAGCCTCTCCGAGATGCGAGGCGTAGGGTTGTTATCTCCACCGTGAGAGGCCCGAACTCGCTAAAACCACCGTCTCACCTATTTGCATCTCGATAGATCATGCTCCGTTATCCTACCCCTCTCTTACTGTCAGACTTAGAACCATGACACCAGTCACCAGAGTTACTTCATCAGCTCCAGCTACAGCTCCAGCACAACCAGCTCCAGCACCCACTCCTTCAGCTCCTTCCACATCGACTGAAGCCTTCGTTCTTGGAGTTCTCCGGACACCACCACCAGAAGACCAAGCCTGAGAGACGATATAGTCCTATGCATTTTCTAGGAACTTTTTGGTAACTTGTTGCCAAAGGGGAGAAAAATGTATAGATCATAGGCTTCGAGAGAGAGATTTGCTGCTTTTGTTCTCTCTTGTCTTCTTGGGTGAACTTTGTTTGCTTTTGATTGCTTGAGATACTATGTAGTTACACATGAGACATTGATGATCATGTGTTTGATCATAAGCTACACTTATGCTTGTTATATGTTATTATCTTACTTATCCTTATATGATCATTCACTTTGCTTGGTGATGAGTGCATGTATTCAATCTTTATTATTTTGAGCGCTCCACCAAGATGTATGTGACATGGAAGAGTAACCCATGAGCCTAATTCCTTGTGCATTTGCAGTCCAAAGAAAATCTTGAAATATGCGCAAAGTTAGGGGGAGCTCTTGCTTATCACATACTTCTCAAAGCGACGATGTTTTTCAATCTTATTATCATTTGTCAAAGCTTTGATCTATATGTTGTCATCAATTACCAAAAGGGGAGATTGAAAGTGCAACTATCCCTAGGTGGTTTTGGTAATTCATAACAACATATAGCTCATTGAGCTAATGCTATTCCAAGACAAATATTTCAGGAAAGCTCAATGAATGGCATGGCATGGATGATGAAAGTGGATCCCTCAAAATATTAAGGACAAAGGATTGGCTCAAGCTCAAAAGCTCAAGACTCTACATTTTACATTTTAGTGATCCAAGATCACATTGAGTATATAGGAAAAGCCAATACTATCAAGGAGGGATGAGGTGTTGCTTAATGAGCCTCTTGCTTCTTGTGCTTAGTGATATGCTCTAAAACCCTCCACTACTTTCTCACATCCTCATATGACCTAAACCTAAAGTCAAACTCAGCCCTACCGATTCTTTCTATCCGGCGCCACCGAGTTCAGTTATCATAGCCACTGCCACAAACCCTAGGCAAATCGGTTTCACCGATAGGGATCTCGGTCTCACCGATATGGGATTGTAATCTCTCTGTTTCCCTTCGTAACGTTTCGGTCTAACCAAAGTGAGCGATTGGTCCCACCGAGATTGCAATGTAAACTCTCTGTTTCCCTTTCGTAACTTTTCGGTCTCACTGAAAGAGCGAATCGGTCCCACCGATTTTACCTGACCAACTCTCTGGTTAGCTAATTACCAAAATCGGTCTCACTGAGTTTGTGTAATAGGTCTCACCGAGATTACGTTATGCCCTAACCCTAACCATATCGGTCCTACCAAATTGCATGTCAGTCCCACCGAAAACCCTAACGGTCACTAGGTTTACTAAATTGGTCCGACCGAGTTTGATGATTCGGTCCCACCGAGTTTGGTAAATTGTGTGTAACAGTTAGATTTTGTGTGGAGGCTATATATATCCCTCCACCTCCTCTTCATTCGTGGGCCGAGCCATCGAACAAACCTACACTTCCAACTTACCAGTTACGAGAGAACCACCTACTCATGTGTTGAGGCCAAGATATTCCATTCCAACCACAAGAATCTTGATCTCTAGCCTTTCCCAAGTTGCTTTCCACTCAAATCTTCTTCCCACCAAATCCAAATCCTGTGAGAGAGAGTTGAGTGTTGGGGAGACTATCATTTGAAGCACAAGAGCAAGGAGTTCATCATCAACACACCATTTGTTACTTCTTGGAGAGTGGTGTCTCCTAGATTGGCTAGGTATCACTTGGGAGCCTCCGACAAGATTGTGAAGTTGAACCAAGGAGTTTGTAAGGGCAAGGAGATCGCCTACTTCGTGAAGATCTACCGCTAGTGAGGCAAGTCCTTCGTGGGCGACGGCCATGGTGGGATAGACAAGGTTGCTTCTTCGTGGACCCTTCGTGGGTGGAGCCCTCCGTGGACTCGCGCAACCGTTACCCTTCGTGGGTTGAAGTCTCCAGCAACATGGATGTACGATAGCACCACCTACCGGAACCACGACAAAAATATCCGTGTCTCCAAATGCGTTTGAATTCTCCGAACCCTTCCCTTTACATTCTTGCAAGTTGCATGCTTTATTTTCCGCTGCCTATATACTCTTTGCATGCTTGCTTGAATTGTGTGAAGATTGCTTGACTTGCTCAAAGATAGCTAAAATCTGCCAAAGTCTAAAATTGGGAAAATGTTAAGTTTTTAATTGGTAAAGTAGTCTAATCACCCCCCCCCCTCTAGACATACTTCAAGGTCCTACAACTTGACATTGGTAAGTAACGGGGCTATAGCAAACTCTCCATTCCATCCAAAAGAACTCCTTGAGGTCCTGGTATAACTTGGGTAGTCTCTAGGTGGATGGAATAAAGTGGTGCCACGAGTTTCTTATAGATTCCACTTCTTCATACCTTCTTGGTTAGCTACACATATGTGACTTCCAAACCAAAGAACTCCTCGCTCGTCTTCTGACAATCGAGGGCTCTCCCTTGATCATTTTCTTGATTTCTTCTACGCTTCTTGATTTAATTGGGTCTAATCTCGAAGTTAGCGAGATAGCAACTAATGACTAGCTATACGCAAAATTTCTCAAAGCCTTGATGTAGCATTGGTTGCTTTGCTTGGTCAAGGTATAGCAGGGACATGGCTTCCCTCTTGATGGTATCATGGCGATGTTGGCCTTATCAGGGTGGTAATAGATACCAAAGTCATACTGATCGATTAAATCAACCCATCTTTGTCTCATGTTCAAGTCCGTCTAGCAAAACACAAACGTAAAGCTCTTGCAGTCCGTGTAAATCTGGAAGAGGGTGGTAAGCTTATGCATCTCCTTGAGTGTCTGCGGCGGGCTCATGTCTTCGATTGCCTTGACCTTCTCTGGGTTCGCCTCGATCCCTCTGTGGGATACGAGGAAACCCAGCAACTTCTTGGGAAGGGACACCGAACATGCACTTCTCCGGGTTGAGCCGTAAGTTCACCTGGCGTAGGCTTGCGAAAGTCTCCTCTAGATCTTGGATCAAGGTTCTCGCCTCCCGAGACTTCACCACGATGTCGTCGACGTAGGCCTCCGTGGTTCTCCTGAGTTGCCGCCCTAAGGCGATGTGCATCAGCCGCTGAAAGGTCGCGCCCGCGTTGCGCAGTCTGAAAGGCATGCAAGTATAGCAGTACACCCCACACGGGGTCAGGAAGGCGGTCTTCTCCACATCTTCTACCGCCATCTTGATCTGGTGGTAGCCCGAGAACGCATCTAGGAAGCACAGCAAATCGCACTCTGCGGTGGAGTCGACGATCTGGTCAATGCGTGGAAGCGAGAATGGATCTTGGGGGCAGGCTTTATTGAGGTTGGTGAAGTCGACACACATGCGCTCCTTCCCGCCTTTCTTCGGCACAACAACGGGGTTTGCCAGCCACTCGGGGTACCGAACTTCCCGAATGGCACCCGCCGCCTCCAGCTTGCGGGTTTCTTGGACGATGAAGGCCTGCTTCTCCGTGGACTGTCGTCTCGCCCACTGCTTCACAGGGTGTACGTTGGGGCACACCCTTAAGTGATGTTGAATCACCTCTCTCGGGACCCCCACCAGCTGCTTGGGTTCCCATGCGAATATCTCCTTATTTGCGCGTAAGAACTTCACCAATGCTTCCTCTTGGTCAGGGTCGAGGTCGGCACCTATGGTAAAGGTGCCTCCTGAGGACCCGTCCTCATCGACGGGCACCTGCTTGGTTTCTGCCTTGTCTTGGGTGAACAACTGCTTCTTCTTGGTTGGTGCGGCTCCCTTGGCCTCGGGCGCTGGCGCCGGCGCTTGCCCTTGGCCAGTCTTGAAAGCAAGCTTGAGCGCCAGTGAGCCTCCTTGGTGTCCCCCTCGACAGCGAGGACGCCCTTGCTCCCAGGCATCTTCATGAGGTTGTAAGCCGGATGGGTTGCTGCCATAAACTGGGCCAGAGCTGGGTACCCGAGGATGGCGTTGTACGGGAGGCCGATGCGGGCGATGTCGAAGTCGACCAGCTCGTTGCGGTAATTGTCGCGCGTGCCGAAGGTGACAGGAAGGCGGATCTGCCCCAGGGAGTGAGCGGTGTCGCCGCCAACTCCTGAGAAGGGCTTGCTGAGGCGGAGCCGCTCGAGTGGTACGTGAAGGAGGCCGAAGGCTTCCACGAAGAGCACGTTGAGGCCGCCACCGCCGTCGATGAGGGTCTTGGTGACGGCCACGTTGTAGATGGTGGGAGTGCAAAGCATTGGGAGCATACCCGAGCTGGCGGTGGATACGGGATGATCCCCTGAGTCGAAGGTGAGGTCGGCCTCGGGCGCGGCCCAGCCCGGCGAAGCCCCCGGGCGCTTGAAAGCGGCGCCGATCTGGCGAAGGAACGGCTTGATGTGGCGGTCCGAGGGCGGTGCTTGCGAGCCGCCGAGAGGGCCGCCACCGCGTGGGGTGCCGGTGCCGCGAAGCGCGCGACGAAGAGATCGCGCAGCTCCTCCCAAGATGCCACTGTGGATCCGGGGAGGTTGAGCAGCCAGGCGCGTGGCACACCGGTCAGGGCCATGGGGAGCCAGTTGGCCATGACCTTGTCGTCACCTCTGGCCTTGAGGACGGCTTCCTCGTACGCTAGCAGGAAGGCCACCGAATCCGCCACGCCGTCGTGGCGCGGCGGCATCTCCGGCTTGAACTTGGGTGGCCACTGCACCCGCCACAAGGCGGGAGCGAGGGCTCGGAGCCCCCTGGCCCCGTGGTTGGCATCGGTCGCGGGAGCGGGAAGCACTGTGCTTGCCATGAGGGCGGAGCGCAGCGGCGGTGCAGAGCAGGTCAACGGAAGGAAAACTCCGGCGCACCCTTACCTGGCGCGCCAAATGTCGGATCTCGGGTTCCGGCGAAACCCTTAAGGTTCGAACACTGGGGTGCGCGCGAAGATCTCCCCCTCACAGATCACGCCCTCACACGCTTCGCGATCTCTAGGCTAGCTCGACGAACTCGCAACACAAGGGACACAAGATTTATACTGGTTCGGGCCACCGTTGTGGTGTAATACCCTACTCTAGTGTGGTGGTGGTGGATTGCCTCTTGGGCTGAGGATGAACAGTACAAGGGGAAGAACAGCCTCCTGAGGCGAGGTGTACTTGTGCTTGGTGAACTTGTGTGGGTGAGGATTCGATCCCCTCCTATTGTGGTGGCTAGTCCTATTTACAGAGGCCCTGGTCCTCTTCCCAAATATTGAGCGGGAAGGGATCCCACAACGGCCAATTTGAAAGGGGACAGCTAGTACATCTTATGCTGACAAAAGTAGTCTTTGCCTGCCAAAGGCTCTGGTGGTGACGCCGTCTTGGGCTCCACGGTGACCTCCGTCCTGCCGTCCTGCTGGTCTTGGTCTCGTTGCACCGATATGGAAACCTTTGCCTGATCCCTCAGAACTCCTTGCCTGCGCTTGCCTCCTTAGCACCAAAGAGGAAACAAGGACACTGCGCGCGCTGGCACCCGCCTGGCTTCGGTCGTCATGGCTCATGTCATGAGAACCTCGCAAGGTTTGCCTTGCCTTGATCTCTCCGCCCCTCGCGAGCCAGCCTGGTGAGGCCGCTCCCGAGGAGGTCTCGTGTCGTCCGCCTCGCGAGGGTCTTGAAAGCTTGTTGGTGAAGATGGGCCGTACGGGCCCGCTCGCAGAGCCACGCCGTGGGCCGCAGGCAGGCAAGTCTGGGGACCTCCGTTCCCAGAACACCGACACTAACAAAATCCAAATTGTTCCTAATAATCATCATGCTCATCAACTAGACCTAAAATCTGATAATCCACCGAATAGCTTTGAGCCTTTGATTATCTCCTCAAGATCACATTTGTTGGTAACCAATGGGTGTAGTCCTATTGTTAGAAAAAAGGGGTATTAAGAATGTCAAAGGGGCGTGTCAATATCTAGCACATAGGGCATAGCTAGGCCCAAGCTAATTTACTTAGCATATCAATACTAGTAAACAATACTTCATGCATGAAAAATAAGTCTAAGTGTGTAATGCAGATATGGGTTTAGCATGATCAAAGTAGGTTGCTTGCCTCGCTCCGCAAAGTCTTCAATGTTTTTGGTCACTCCTCAAACATCCTTGAATCTTCCAAAAATAAGGTTTTCTACTGGCCAGAATTTTTTTTAACACGCAATCAATAAACAGTACATGCAAAGGGCTCCAAATTTATAAAAATAGTATCATTGGAAAGAGGGAAATTTTAGATGAATTTAGGAAAAAGAATCAAATGATATGAAATTGTAGTTGTTTAAATATGACTAGCAAAATGCCCATGCGTTGCAACGAAAATAATAACAATCAATTAACATATACTACATCAGATTATGTAATATTCTTATTAATAATTCCATGAAATCCACTTAACATTGCTTAGGTCGATTTTCAGTTTAGTAACAATAAACATTATGTTATATCAAGCAGGTGTGAAGCAACACTAATGATCACATCCTAAGTTGGTCCTGAAAACCACGAGTGGACATCTACGCTCATAGTCATAGGTGCCGTAGCATTTTTCCAGTAAATGAACATGCCTTTGTCAAAAGATGCTAATCATCAATGTGGCCATGTCTTACAGCATGCATGTATATTTAGTGTGCACAATAGCTTGGGTCCAACAGGCGTGAGACACTGCACTAATTCTCTTTTTTTTTTCTTGCGGGGCAGGCACTACAATAACTCTAAATTTAACTCTTCTAAATTCATCTTTCCTTCCCGTAAAGGCCCATAAGATAAAAAAAGAATTAGCCAAACATTCAAAAGGCCAGTAAATATATTAGTTAAATGAGAATAGACAGATGGAGGGGGCTGACCTACGTAGTGCCAACCGGGGTCACAGGACACCGGGTAAATTCTGTAATTACCCTATACATACGGCGCATATACGGCTGTGACACCGGTAAAAAAAGCAGATGGACACCGGCTAGAGCTACTCAAGCGCGGCCCATCTGGTGGCCCCTTCACCCAGCGCTGAGCCACACGGTCACGCGTGCGAGCGAGGCACAAATACAGCCAGGTCCCAAGCTATCGATCAATTGTTTTTCTTTCGAATATCAGTCAATAGGCCCAGCCACCACGCCCCTACAATACTAGTATAGATAACTAGAGAATGAAAGAAAAAATATATAGAACAACGCTTCGTGCATCAACCTCTCTATTGTGCGTGCCTCTATAATTCTGTTTTTTTCTTCTAATTCTTGCTTCTGTAACTTTTTTTGCGGCAATTGCTTCTGTAACTCAATCAATATACTTTATTAGTTTACTTTTTCCATAAAAAATTTAGCTTTTTAACACCACCTCATATATCAATTAATCAAAAGAAACGTTACAATCGTTCATAACAAAGTTCACCACACAGTGGGTACATCATTAACAAGGATACCGTCCGATCTATTGTCAAAACAAAACTTTGCTTTATGTGATCAAGATATTTGTTTTCATAGTTTGGAGTTTTTTTTAATATAATTTAATGTCCAACTTTGCTAATCTAGTATTTCAAGTATAACACTTCATTGCGCGGAGTATTCCAATTATAGTGTCGTGCCCTTATGCCTTTTTGCAAAAAAAAAGTATATGTTACATTTATATATAACATTGGTTGACCTCCAAAACATCAAAAGTACCTGATATACACATGGACACGGGGATATTTTTGTCCTGGGTCCGCCCCTGGCAGCAATGATCAATAATAAATACTTGGACGGGAATAAATTACTCCTACTGAGTTAGCTTTGGTGCAGCATCGTGACCTTGCAACAGCAGCCCACATGGAGGTGATCCGTCTTGCATTCCCAGTCCACAAATGTTGTGGCCTGATACTGCTCCTAGTGTAGGATTCACCAATCGAATCCAGCCTTGCAGTAGCACCTATATGAATGTAACTCAACTATTCAACATCACAATGTCTTCAGCAAAGGATGAATGGACAACAATCCTCTTACCGTGTTGCGAGGTTAAAATGTGATGTCTGTGAAAGAGAGACTAAGAAGAATTAGCTAATCTAAATAAGCAATCATCGGTTTAAATCCAGGTTGGTTGTAATGATTTTACTGATAGCGCATCAGTTTCTCAATTCTGAATTCATATTGGGATCACCTACGCATTACTGGACAATGGTTCAGACTTCAGACTGGAGTGGCTTCTATAGCCTACCGCTCCAGTTAATAATACTTCAGAAGGGGGAAGGAAAGTAAGCGAAACGAAAATTGCCGGAGCCGAGAAAAAGTGAACAGGGCAAAGGAATATACATATATATATATATATATATATATATATATATATATATATATATATATATATATATATATAGTGATGCTATTCATCACCCAGGGTGCAGAATAAGTTATTCTTCACCCGGGGTAATCTTATGATCACTTCATAATAAATTACATTTGGAATTCAAATAGTTACATTCCTATTGATTCACTACGTAAAATTTGATATAAGAAAATAAGACAAGAAAATTTGGAGTTTTATGTATATTTTACACTATGTTTTTACGTTCGTAATTTTACATAAAATAAAATATTTTTTACGGCGATTATATATTTTCTTACGGTCTCTTTTTACGTCAGAAATAAGACAAAACTTACGGAACGAAAAATTACAGCGCATTGGTGGTAAAATTAAGGGGGTGAAGAATAACTATTCCTCACCCAGGGTGACGAATAGTCAATCCCTATATATATACATATATATGTATATATATAGGGATTGACTATTCGTGTGCGCATCATGTTTAACTTTCATCTGAAATTTGAAATGGGGAAGACAGAACCCCCAGAACCCCTTTTGAATCCAACCAGGGCTTACTAAAATTATTTTCAATGAACCTGAAATGCCCTTCTAAAATGCTCATCACCTTTGCTTTGGTTCAGAGCCTCTGCCAAAAGTGGTGCACAATTTTCTAGGTCATCCTAAGGTCTTTGAATTAAATCATAAGTATTTGAGTTTGGGCATTTAAAATTATATAAAATATTGCAAATGCCCAAATGATCCCAAACTAAAATGTTTCATGTTGGAAATATTCCAACTAAGGACCAGGTGCAGTTTGGTGAATTTTGGAGTTGTTTAAGTATTTTTAAAAAGGTCCACAAAGTTACAGAAAATAGAAAAAGAAAACAGAAATGGAAAAGCTTACCTGGCGCCACCCAACCGGCCCACCTGCCGGCCCAGCCCAGCCGCCGCGCCAGCAAGCTGCTTGGCTTGGCCAGGCAGGTGCTCGACGGCGAGCACCGCATGCGTGCCACGCAGCTGGCCGCCGCCTCGCCGCTTCCCTCACCGAGGCTGCGGCCAGCGCTCTCTCTCTCCCCGAACCCCAGACACCTCTCCTCCTCCCGGCTCCTTCCCCTCGCGCTCCCACGCCATGGCCGACGCCACCGCAGCGCACTGCCGCCGTGGTCGCGCTCTCCGTCGTCTTCGCGCCTCCCGTCGTGTCTAGGAGCTCCGCCGCCTCCTCTTCTTCGAGCTAGCCGAGCCCCGAAGGCCACAGAGCCCGAGGCCTCTGCAGACCGACTCGCCCGACTCATTGTCGCCGGAGATCCCCTTCGACGTCGCCGGCGCACCAGCCCGTCCGCGACCGCACCGGTTGCCTCCTCCAGTTCTCCGTGAGCTTAGCTACCTCCCCCTCCCTTCCTTTCTTGCTCCCGAGCCGTGTAGCGACCGCACGGAGCTCAACCGCACGCGCCGCCGCGGAGCTCGTCACCGACGTGCTCCCGGCCATCCACCGGTCACCCCTCGGTGTCCATCATGCTCACCGCACCGCGTAGCATCTAACCCACCACTCCACGCACCTCACCGCACACCGTAGCCCCGAGTTCGTCATCACCCGAACTCCGGCGGCCGCCTAGGTCGTCGCCGGCGCCATTTCCGGCCACCCCGAGCCCAGCCAACGCCACCAAGAGCTGCGGGTTGTTCCCAGCTACACATAGACACCTTCCGCGGTTCATTTGGTTGCCGAAACGGCCAAATCCACTCTCGCCGCCGCGTCTGGCTCGCCGGCGGCTAAACGCCGGTGTAGTTAGCGCTGTCTTTGACCACGGGTGGGCCCTGGTTGACTCTCCTGGGTCAATGACAGGTGGGGCCCAGCCCTGTTAACTAATTAGGATTAGTTTTAATTAATATTTAGTTAAACTAATTACACTGACACACGGGACCCACCAGTCAGGTTTGACCTGGACGTCGCCGTTGACCCTGACGTCATCCTGACGCATTCTTGACGTGATAAATGAATTCTTGGAATTATTACATTAAAGGAAATTCCAGAAAATATTTCAAACTTAAAAAATTCATAGAAATTAATCTGTAACTCCAAATGCAAAGATTTATATATGAAAAATGATCAGAAAAATCCATTCTATCCATTGGTAAAGGTTTCATGCATGATAGAACAAGTTAACCTTGCTGTTTAAGCAGATTAAGATAATACACCTTTATGGCTATGTTAAATGAGCTAACATTTGAATCTTTGATTCAAATGAGTTCATCCCTTTTTGTTCCAGCTTGTATTAGGCCAACACACATTCATATTGCCATGTCATAGCATGCATCATGTTGTTGCGTATTGCCATGTGTGTTTATTTTGGTGTGTCTTCGTGATAGGTTACGCCTCCGAGGATAATCCCGAATATCCGTCACGAAGGCGATATCCTACCACCACTACATCGTGCAAGCAACCCATTGATCATTTCGATACAAACCCATGTTCTCGCTTCGCTCTTGTTTACTGCATTAAGACAACGCGATTCAAACTGTTGTGTGCTGCGGTAGTTGAACCCACTTCCTTTGCATGACTGTCATTGCCACAAGAACTAGATGAAACCCACTAGTATGTGTAGGAGTTGATTGAGCCATGTTTGTGATTCCTACCATGCTATGCTTGCTATGCTTAGAGTTGTGTCAGTCCGCTCATCGGGATGATGAACTGGAGTGAAAGGTTGTGTCGGGTTCGAGACTGAAAGTGTTGAACACGTTTTGGTAAAGGTATCGATGAGAGGCCATGTAGGAGTACATGGTGGGTTGTTTCATTGAAGCCGTCCCTAAGAACTAAGATCTGTGTGTGTGATTTAAGACTTAGCTACTACCACGCATTGGGATCCTTAATTGACCCTCTCGACTTATTAACCACTCTTGTCCTCATTCCGGGAGTTGCAAGTAGTTTACGGTGTTTGTAGCATCTTTGGGGGCCGCCTGTGACCTTGACCTTAGGGGTGGGCTGTGTTGCGGTAGGCACGTGGCCCGGTGTACCGATTCGCCTGCTTGGTGTCTCGGGAACCTGCACACATCGTTCCGGGCCGTTAGTGGAAACCTCGGCCGGACTCCCTGCGGATGGAACCCGAATAGGCGATAAACTTGGACTCGGGACTCGTGTGTTTAGTCAGGTCGTGGCCGACACCCATGTTGGGCTTCCGCTTGAAGGTTGCCGAGTACATGTCGTGTAAACGGCGGTAAGTGGTGAGAGCGTGTGTGAAGAAGTACACCCCTGCAGGGTATAAACTATTCGAATAGTCGCGTCCATGATAAGGACTACTTGGTCACCTATACAATTCATAGACAAGTAAATGGATACTACTAAAAGCCTCAAGATAAGTGTGAGTACCGCGGATGGCCCTCTCGTGGGTTGACGAGAGAGAATCCACGGTGGAGTATTGTGATGGTGATTAGTGGACTCGTGTGCGACAAATGCTTTTCAAGTGGTGTCACGTAGGATAATTTAGCCAAGAGTCAAAGCTGGCTTGCTGCAAATAACTCCGCCACCTTCTTGAGAATGTGCATGTATGATAGGATTCTGTTGTAAGACTTGCTGAGTACCTCCGTACTCATGTTTGCCTAATTAATGTTTTCAGACGACAACACTGCCCCCTCCGATGGGTTTTATGTAGACCTTGACATCGACGAGTGAACTAGCCACCCAGGTGGTGATCCAAGGCTTGTGAAGGGCCGATGTAGATAGAAGGGCTTCAACAAGCTTTCTTTCCTTTTAGAGTCTGTACTCAGACTAGTTTGCTTCCGCATGTGCTTGTATGTTTGTATGACTTGAGTGTTGGGTCATGTGACCCCTATCTGTATGGATATGTTATGTATGGCTCCTCGGAGCCTCTTAAATAAAGTACTTTGAGTTGTAGAGTTTTGTTGTGTTGCCATGTTGTATGTACTCATATCGGGCATATTGCGTGTATGATTAAAATGCTTGGTATGAGTGGGATCCGACACACTAGTTGTTTATCCTTGGCAGCCTCTCATATGGGGAAATGTAGTCTCGTGCTTACGGCGATAGTAGTCCGCTTCTGACCGGTTCACGGAGTCTTGCTAGCCCAAGACTACTGCTTGGACACCGACTGGCCGGCATGTGTTTCACTTCGTTCCTATATACATGCCTTGAAATGTCACGCGGTGATATTCGGAGTCATGCCTAGCCTGCTACAGCCCGGGATACCGGAGTCCTGTTAGCCCAGTGCTACAGCCCGTATTCATTCGTTGATGACCGACATGCTCGATGTGATTCATGTATGCCTGTCCCCATAGGTTAGCGCCGCTTTGGGTTCACGACTAGCCATGTCGGCTCGGGTTCTTTGTCATATGGATGCTAGCGACACTATCATATCGTGAGCCAAAAGGCGCAAACGTTCCCGGGCCATGGTAAGGCGACACCCGTGGGAATATCGTGCGTGAGGCCGCAAAGTGATATGACGTGTTACCGGCTAGGTCGATGTGACTCGGAATCGGGGTCCTGACAACGTTGGCATCAGAGCAGGGCTGCCTGTAGGTTCGCTAAGCCAAGCTGGTCGATGTTGAGTCTAGAAATGCTTTAGTTATATGTAGGGGAATTGATTGTGGGAGGGAACGTAAGGCTCTTTTTACTCCTTTACCTTATGCCCTCTGATCTGAGTCATCCTCTTCTCATTCTACGTGGGTATAGGACTAGGCTCTCTTCTCTCTATCAGTTCACGTGTTACTAATCCGTAGTAACTTATAGGATTGTTGGTTACTGACCTCGATTCAGTTTCTACTACTTTTAGTATGCTATCGGTTGAACCGTAACCTTGATATGATGTTGTTGGGTGGCTTTGCAATCTGATTTTGAATGTCTCAAATCTGTTCTTGAGCATTTACAGATGTTATGCTGCCCGATTTTCCCTAGAAATTCTAATGTCTTTGCATTGTGGCTGTGTTTTCAGATGGCCACCCATCCCCAGAACCAAGTGGTTCGTCTGACCCGTTGCATTGATGTGTGTGGTCACACGGCCATGTTGGTTCAGGTGATGGTCGAGACCGGTTATCGATGGTATCCCGAATATACCGTCGAGGAGCAGTTTAGAGATTTTAATCAAAGCCAATATCTGTGCACGGTCAGGATATATACATCTTATCCCGGAGCTACTGAACCGCTCCACTGTTCTTATGGACTTGGGATCACTATTGGGATGTCCGTGCAGGATGCAGCCTACTCAATGATGACTATTATTCGAGCGAATCGCCTTCTTTGTGCAACACCGATTTCCGCTACATGCCGACATCCCTCCACAGGCGCATGGTTACCTTGAGGTATGTACAGCGACGCATCCCATGAGGACTCTCTCCTCCGCACCACTACAGAGATCTTTGGAAGACAAGGACCGTGAAAACCGGGCCTTGCGTATGGAAACTCTTTAATGCCCGTTCTAATCACTTTGGGCCACTCGACTCGGTTTGCACTGCCGTGCAAGCCCGATACATGGACATGAGGGACTTGTACCTGTCGGGCTGGTCTGCCGGACTTTATGGAGTGGCGTGAGGTAGGAGGCATCACCCCTCCTCGTGGACCTCGCTCACGCCGTTTGTTGGACCACGGCCACATCCGAGTCCCTATGGTCCGCAAGCTCCACAGGATCGCATTTCCGGATGATCATGTTCCACTTCGAGCTTGGGTGGTGACTTTTATGAGGACTACTACGGAGCTGTGCGAGTTAGTAGTAGTATCCCTAGTATTGTAATAGTTGTATTTCCACCGTCTGCGTGACTGTGGAATATGACTTAGTGTGTATCATTCGGAAGTGTAGAAAAATAATGTATAGGAGTTGGAATGCTTCCGATGAGATGTAACGCCTTTCACTATAGTTGTACTCCGTCGGGCTTGTACTAAACTATGAATGGTGTGTATGACCGTTGGTATATATATGGCAGTTTTATATTACCATGTCATACGGATGAACATCTCTGCATTCCGTGTTATCCATTACATTCCGCACTTCCTTGCTAAATTCTGCCATCCTGGTTTAAACCGTTGTTTTGTTTCCTAGGATGGTCAACACCCGCAACAATCATGCTGCTCCGGAGCAGGGAGAAGCCAGCGCAGCTAGGAATGTAAATCTGCCTCAACCGCCATCTTTGGCCGAGGTTATGTTGGAGGCAGAACGCAACAAGCGTGAGACCAATCGCTTGCTGGAGCGGATTGAGCAAAACACCGCACGCCGGCCAAGGAATGATCTGGTGTCACTCAATGACTTTGTCAAGCTGTATCCACCGAAGTTCAAATATTCCGTTGAGCCTCTCGATGCGGATGATCGCTTCAAGCATCACCCACAAGCTACGTTACGCCAGGTGGGCTGAAGGCGATAAGGTTACCTTTGCCGCCTATCACCTCGAAGGCCCCGCTAGCCTTTGGTGGGAGAATTATGAGGCTATCGCCCGGTTGGCCAAATCACTACTTGGGCTGAATTCATGCCGCTTTCCGTGAGCATCACATCCGGAAGGTCTCATGGATCGTAAGAGGGAAGAATTCTGCAATTTCACCTGTGGTAGACCGATGTGGATACATACGGCCCGTGAGTTTGGGAATCTAGCACGTTATGCTCTGAAGAGGTTTCTACCGACGCCAAGAAGCGAGCAAGGTTCCGCAAGGACTAAGCCCGAGCTTCATTGTGATCTTCGTCTGCCTGCAGTGCACTTCCTTCGAAGTTAGTCAACAAGGCTATCGGTCTTTGGCCCAGACGGGCTCGACTTTGAAGCTTCACGCAAGCACTCCCGTGATTTTGGTTCTTCATCCGGCTCTGGATCTCAGAAGCGCCGAGTCTGGATTCCAAACACTGCTCTGCCACCCAGGTTCACTCCGAGGCCATCCTTTGAGGCGCCTTGCCCCAACCAGCAGTATGTACCGCCCAAGACTTATGGTGGCCCCGCTGCTAATGCTGCTCCACGCCCCAATATGATAACCTGTTTCAAGTGTGGAGAGACGGGCCACTACATCCGTGAGTGTCCCCAGAACAACCCCAGTCAGATTGGAAAGTCTGTTGGCCGTGGTAAGCCAGCAGGAAAGGTGCTCTACGCCAAACCAGCTGCCACTGCTCGTGGCCATGTCAACTATGTTTCAGCTGAGGAAACCCATGAGGATCCCAACGTCGTTCTCGGTACGCTCCTTGTTAATTCTCATCCGGCAACTGTTCTTTTTGATACTGGAGCATCTCATTCATTTATTTCTGAGAGCTATGCTCGATTGCACAACACCACATTCTGTGACATGCACACCTCCATGGAAATTCAAACTCCTGGTTCTAGATGGCAAACCTCTAGAATAAGTCATGGGAATGAAATTCTTGTCGACATATTAGTCTTTCTTGCATCTCTAATATCTCTCAAGTCCTCGGACATAAACATCATCTTGGGTATGGACTGGATGTCAGCCCATTATGCTAAGATTGATTTCTCTACTAGAACTGTTCAACTCACCCATCCTTCGGGCAAAACAGTTAATGTTTCGACCCGAGTGGCTAAGCGTCAGCTTTACTCCTTAAATGCCAACCCCCTTCCAGACCTCGAAGATATTCCGGTAGTCCGTGACTTTCCGGATGTCTTTCCAGAAGAACTGCCAGGTGTTCCACCTGACAGGGATGTCGAGTTCGTGATAGATCTTGTTCCCGGAACCGTTCCAATTTCTAGAAGACCGTATAAGATGGCACCCCTAGAACTAGCCGAGCTTAAGAAACAACTCGATGAGTCCTTGCAAAAGGGTTTCATCCGTCCTAGTTCATCCCCATGGGCTTGCCCCGTCCTCTTCGTCAAGAAGAAGGATGGAACGGATCGGATGGTTGTAGATTACCGACACATCAACTTGGTCACTATCAAGAACAAGTATCCGCTCCCGAGGATCAACGATCTGTATGATCAGCTCATTTGGATCCTCGATCTTTTCAAGATGGATTTGAGGTTGGGCTACCATCAAATCAAAATCAAGAACGGGACATTCCTAAAGCGGCCTTTGTTACTCGTTATGGCCAATACGAGTACACCGTCATGTCCTTCGGGTTAACCAATGCTCCAGCCACCTTCTCTCGGTTAATGAACTCAATCTTCATGGAGTATTTGGATAAATTAAATTGGTATACCTCGATGATATACTCATCTACTCCAAGAATGAGGAAGAACATGCCGAACATCTAAGGCTAGCATTGATGAAACTTCGAGGGCACCGCCTTTATGCCAAATTCTCTAAGTGTGAGTTCTGGTTACCAGAAATGACCTATCTAGGCCATGTAATCTCTGGTAAGGGCATTGCTGTCAATCCCGAGCGAGTTCAAGTCGTCCTTGACTTGACTCCACCTGAATCGGTCAAGAAAGTTTGGAGTTTCCTCGGTCTAGCGAGCTATTGCCGCCGCTTCGTCGAGAATTTCTCCCAGAGTTGCTAAGCCTCTAACTGAACTCCTCAAGAAAGATAAGAAGTTCGAATGGACGCCACAGTGCGAATTCAGCTTCCAGGAACTGAAAAGACGCCTGACATCTGCTCCCGTACTTGTTCCATCAGATTTTTCTAAGGACTTTATTATCTATTGCGACGCCTCGCGACAAGGACTAGGTTGCATACTCATGCAAGATCGTCATGTGATTGCCTACGCTTCTCGACAGATTGCGTCCACATGAGGATAACTATCCCACACGATCTAGAGCTTGCGGCGGTGGTCCATGGACTCAAAACCTGGCGACATTACCTTCTTGGTAATCGTTCTTGAAATTTACACCGATCACCAAAGTCTGAAATACATCTTCACCCAACCGGATTTGAATCTCGGGCAAAGACGTTGGGTCGAAGTTGATTACAGATTACGACTTAGGAATATCTTACACCCCAGTGCAAAGCCAATGTCATGGTCGACGCACTAAGTCGCATAAATCTTATTGTAACAATTTGATGTTACAACAAAGTCAACCTTTTCTCCACGAGGAATTTTGTAAGCTTAACCTTCACATTGTTCCTCGAGGATTCCTTTCCACCACGGTGGCGAAACCCAACCTTACGGATCAAATCATAACCGTAGCGGTATGATAGAGGAATATCTCGGATCAAGGAGAACATTGCTAGCGGAGCTGCTAAGTGTTTCTCCATAGATGAGCGAGGTGTTGTCTTCTTTGAGAACCGCTTGGTGGTTCCCAAGAAACAACAGCTCTGACAATGATCCTTAAGGAAGCTCATGACTCTCCTCTCACCATTCATCCCGGTAGCACTAAAATGTATCAAGACCTACGCCAGAGGTTTTGGTGGACTAGGATGAAGAGAGAAATCGCTCAATTTATTGCTAGTTGTGACGTATGTCGTCGTGTTAAAGCAGAACATCAATGACCTGCTGGCACCCTTCAACCTTTGGCTATTCCCGAATGGAAATGGGATAAAATCAGTATGGATTTCATTACCGGGTTTCCCAGGACCAAGAGAGGGAATAATACTATCTTCGTTGTCGTCGATCGTCTTTCCAAAGTAGCCCACTTCCTACCCGTTCGTGAGAGTATAACCGCTAGCCAGCTAGCTGACTTGTACATCTCTCGAATAGTGTCTCTTCATGGTGTTCCATTGGAGATCAACTCAGACCGTGGAAGTCTCTTCACCTCTCGATTTTGGGAAAGTTTCCAAAATGCTATGGGAACTCGTCTCTCCTTTAGCACCGCCTTCCATCCTCAATCAAGTGGTCAAGTAGAACGAGTAAATCAAATCCTAGAGGATATGCTTCGAGCTTCTGTCATCTCTTTCGGCATGAATTGGGAGAAATGCCTTCCATTCGCCGAGTTCGCTTATAACAATAGTTATCAAGCTAGCTTGGGCAAATCTCCTTTCGAAGTTCTTTATGGACGGAAATGTCGAACGCCTCTTAATCGGGTCGTAAACCGGGAGAGACAACTCTTTGGCCCGGATATGATTCAAGAAGCGTAAGAGCAGGTTCGCGTTATTCGTGAGAAATTGAAAACAGCCCAATCTCGTCAAAAGAGCCAATATGACCGCAAGCATAAGCTTATGGCTTATGAAGTTGGCGAGAAGGCTTACCTTGAGTTACTCCTTTGAAGGAACCCATCGATTCGGTATCAAAGGCAAGTTGGCTCCTCGTTACATTGGACCCTTTCGCATTCTTGCCAAACGAGGAGAAGTTGCCTACCAATTGGAACTACCTCTGCATCTTTCCGAGTCCATGATGTCTTCCACGTTTCCCAACTCAGCGTTGCTTCTCGGATCCTATCCGTGGAGTGGACCACGAAACGCTTGATCTCCAAGATAACCTCACCTATCGAGAATATCCCGTTCGTATCCTTGATCAAGCCGAGCGTACCACTCGACGTCAGAATATCAAGTTTCTAAAGGTTCAATGGTCAAACCATTCCGAGCAAGAAGCAACTTGGGAAAGGGAGGATCGTCTTCGACTTGAGTATCCCACCTTTTTCATAGCGGATCCTAAATCTCGGACGAGATTCTTTTGAGTGGGGTGAGTTGTCACATCCTAGCTAGTCCATGCATTAGTGTGTGCATCATGTTTAACTTTCATCTGAAATTTGAAATGGGGAAGACAGAACCCCCGTAACCCCTTTTGAATCCAACTGTGGTTTACTAAAATTATTTTCAATGAACCTGAAATGCCCTTCTAAAATGCTCATCACCTTTGCTTTGGTTCGAGCCTCGCCAAAAGTGGTGCACAATTTTCTAGGTCATCCTAAGGTCTTTGAATTAAATCATAAGTATTTGAGTTTGGGCATTTAAAATTATATAAAATATTGCAAATGCCCAAATGATCTAAACTAAAATGTTCCATGTTGGAAATATTCCAACTAAGGACCAGTGCGATTTGGTGAATTTTGGAGTTGTTTAAGTATTTTTAAAAGGTCCACAAAGTTACGTAAAATAGAAAAAGAAAACAGAAATGGAAAAGCTTACTGGCGCCACCCAAGCCCACTGCCGGCCCAGCCCGCCCAGCATGAGCTTCTTGGCTTGGCCAGCCAGGTCAGTGCTCGGCAGCGAGCACCGCATGCGTGCCACGCAGCTGGCCGCCGCCTCGCCGCTTCCGTCACCGAGATGCGACGTGAAGCGCTCTCTCTCTCTCTCTCTCTCTCTCTCTCTCCCCGAACCCCCAGACACCTCTCCTCCTCCCCAGCTCCTCCCCCTCGCACTCCCACGCCATGGCCGACGCCACACTGCAGCCGCCAAGTCGCCGTGGTCGCGCTCTCCGTCGTCTCGCGCCTCCCGTCGTGTCTAGGAGCTCCGCCGCCCTCCTCTTCTTCGAGCTAGCCGAGCCCCGAGCGCTTGCGTAGCCCGAGGCCTCTGCACCGACCTCGCCCAACTCCGCCGTCGCCGGAGATCCCCTTCGACGTCGCCGCCGCACCAGCCCGTCCCCGACCGCACCGGTTGCCTCCTCGAGTTCTCCGTGAGCTTAGCTACCTCCCCCTCCCTTCGTTTCTTGCTCCCGAGCCGTGTAGCGACCGCACGGAGCTCAACCGCATGCGCCGCCGCGGAGCTCGTCGCCGACGTGCTCCCGGCCATCCATCGGTCACCCCTCGGTGTCCATCATGCTCACCGCACCGCGTAGCATCTAACCCACCACTCCATGCACCTCACCGCACACCGTAGCCACGAGTTCGTCATCACCTGAACTCCGGCGGCCGCCTAGGTCGTCGCCGGCGCCATTTCCGGCCACCCCGAGCCCAGCCAACGCCACCAAGAGCTGCGGGTTGTTCCCAGCTACACATAGACACCTTCCGCGGTTCATTTGGTTGCCGAAACGGCCAAATCCACTCTCGCCGCCGCGTCTGGCTCGCCGGCGGCTAAACGCCGGTGTAGTTAGCGCTGTCTTTGACCACGGGTGGGCCCTGGTTGACTCTCCTGGGTCAATGACAGGTGGGGCCCGACCACATTAACTAATTAGGATTAGTTTTAATTAATATTTAGTTAAACTAATTACACCGACACACAGGACCCACCGGTCAGGTTTGACCTGGGCGTCCCGTTTCACCTCGACAGCGTCATCTGACGCATTCTTGTGTGATAAATGAATTACTGGAATTATTACATTATAGGAAATTCGAATATATTTCAAACTTAAAAATTCATAGAAATTAATCTGTAACTCCAAATGCAAAGATTTATATATGAAAAATGATCAGAAAATCCATTCTATCCATTGGTAAAGGTTTCATGCATGATAGAACAAGTTAACCTTGCTGTTTAAGCAGATTAAGATAATACACCTTTATGGCTATGTTAAATGAGCTAACATTTGAATCTTTGATTCAAATGAGTTCATCCCTTTTTGTTCCAGCTTGTATTAGGCCAACACACATTCATATTGCCATGTCATAGCATGCATCATGTTGTTGCGTATTGCCATGTGTGTTTATTTTCGGTGTGTCTTTCGTGATAGGTTCTGCCTCCGAGGATAATCCCGAATATCCGATGCGAAGGCGTTATCCTACCACCACTACATCGAGCAAGCAACCCATTGATCATTTCGATACAAACCCATGTTCTCGCTTCTGCTCTTGTTTACTGCATTAAGACAACGCGATTCAAACTGTTGTGTGATGCGGTAGTTGAACCCACTTCCTTTGCATGACCTGTCATTGCCACAATAACTAGATGAAACCCACTAGTATGTGTAGGAGTTGATTGAGCCATGTTTGTGATTCCTACCATGCTATGCTTGCTATGCTTAGAGTTGTGTCGTGTCCGGCTCATCGGGATGATGAACTGGAGTGAAAGGTTGTGTCGGGTTCGAGAGTGAAAGTGTTGAACACGCTTTTGATAAAGGTATCGATGAGAGGCCATGTAGGAGTACATGGTGGGTTGTTTCATTGAAGCCGTCCCTAAGAACCGAGATCTGTGTGTGATTTAAGACTTAGCTACTACCACGCATTGAGATCCTTAATTGACCCTCTCGACTTATTAACCACTCTTGTCCTCGGTCCGGAGTTGCAAGTAGTTTCGGTGTTTCTAGCATCTTTGGGGGCCGCACGATCTTCATGACCTTAGGGGTGAAATTTGTGTTGCGGTAGGCACGTGGCCCGGTGTACCGATTCGCCTTTGGTGTCTCGGGAACCCTCCACACATCGTTCGGGGCCGTTAGTGGAAACCTCGGCGGACTCCTGCGGATGGAACCCGAATAGGCGATAAACACGGACTCGGGACTCGTGTGTTTAGTCAGTCGTGGCCGACACCAATGTTGGGCTTCCGGCTTGAAGGTTGCCGAGTACATGTCGTGTAAACGGCGGTAAGTGGTGAGAGCGTGTGTGAAGAAGTACACCCTGCAGGGTATAAACTATTGAATAGCCGCGTCATGATAAAGGACTACTTGGTCACCTATACAGTTCATAGACAAGTAAATGGATACTACTAAAAGCCTCAAGATAAGTGTGAGTACCGCGGATGGCCCTCTCGTGGGTTGACGAGGGAGAATCCACGGTGGAGTATTGTGATGGTGATTAGTGGACTCATGTGCGACAAATGCTTTTCAAGTGGTGTCACGTAGGATAATTTAGCCAAGAGTCAAAGCTGGCTTGCTGCAAATAACTCCACCACCTTCTTGAGAATGTGCATATATGATAGGATTCTGTTGTAAGACTTGCTGAGTACCTCCATACTCATGTTTGCCTAATTAATGTTTTCAGACGACAACACTGCCCCCTCCGATGGGTTTTATGTAGACCTTGACATCGACGAGTGAACTAGCCACCTGTGTGGTGATCCAAGGCTTGTGAAGGGCCACTTTGTAGATAGAAGGGCTTCAACAAGCTTTCTTTCTTTTTAGAGTCTGTACTCGAGACTAGTTTGCTTCCGCATGTGCTTGTATGTTTGTATGACTTGAGTGTTGGGTCATGTGACCCCTATCTGTATGGATATGTTATGTATGGCTCCTCGGGCCTCTTAAATAAAGTACTTTGAGTTGTAGAGTTTTGTTGTGTTGCCATGTTGTATGTACTCATATCGGGCATATTGCGTGTATGATTGAAATGCTTGGTATGAGTGGGATCCGACACACTAGTTGTTTATCCTTGGCAGCCTCTCATATGGGGAAATGTAGTCTCGTGCTTACGGCGATAGTAGTCCGCTTCTGTGCCAGTTCACCGAGTCCTGCTAACCCAAAGATTACTGCTTGGACACCGATCGACCGGCATGTGTTTCACTTTGTTCCTATGTCTGTCCTTCGGGAAATGTCACGCGGTGATATTCGAGTCCTGCCTAGCTCGCTACAGCCCGGGATACCGGAGTCCTGTTAGCCAGTGCTACAGCCCGAATTCATTCGTTGATGACCGACATGCTCGATGTGATTCATGTATGCCTGTCCCCATAGGTTAAGCGCCGCTTTGGGTTCCACGACTAGCCATGTCGGCCCGGATTCTTTGTCATATGGATGCTAGCGACACTATCATATACGTGAGCCAAAAGGCGCAAACGGTCCCGGGCCATGGTAAGGCGACACCCGTGGGAATACCGTGCGTGAGGCCGCAAAGTGATATGAGGTGTTACCGGCTAGGTCGATGTGACTTGGAATCGGGGTCCTGACATTCACTCCCTCTATTTTACCATCAATACACCGTAATTTTACGTTCCGTAAGTTTTTTCTTATTTCCAACGTAAAAAGAGACCGTAAGAAAATATATAATCGTCGTAAAAAATATTTTATGTCATGTAAAATTACAAACGTAAAAACATAGTGTAAAATACACATAAACTGCAAATTTTCTTGTCTTATGACCTATATTTTTATTTTCTTATGCCAAATTTTACTTAATGAATCAATAGGAATGTAACTATTTGAATTCCAAACGTAATTTAGTTATGAAATGATCATAAGATTACCTCAGGTGAAGAATAACTTATTCTGCACCCTGGGTGATGAATAGGATCACTATATATATATATATATATATATATATATATATATATATATATATATATATATATATATATATATATATAGACCAGGAGGGTCATAGTTTGCATAGGTACCTCCCGAGATATTTAGAGTAAGCCAATGCCGTCTAATATGTCAAAGCCAATGCAAGCTACCTCATCGGCACATCCGGAACTGCAAAGCCCTCCTAATATCGATCATACAAAGAGAAGGATCATTTGTAAGGTTACCATTTAACCTGTCAAGAAGTGATATTTGAATGAAATGTTAGATTGGGAAACCCTTAAGCAAGAGTAAAACAAATGATTTTAAATAATAGGATAGTAGGTAAGATCATCTTAAATAAAAAAACTTTATAACCTAAAGAGAAACTTCTTAAATTATAACTTGAAGAGGAACCCTTAAGCAAGAGTACAAAAGCATGGATGTGTTAGGCACCACAATGCTCGAACGACGGCATAACTTAAAGAGGAGACGTCATTGTTTTAATTATAGAAGTGGCGGAATAGACGGATTGATGTGGGAATTTGCAGGAGAAGCATTAATTGTTTGTCACATACATAGATGGCTAGAGTAATTTGCAAATGCGTATGAGATAGCTACATACATGACCTCTCCTCTCCTCTTGGAAGAAGAAAAGTTTCAGTTTTCTCCTCTCTGAATGTAAGTTGCAGCAAGGAAATTGGATGGGAGTGGACAACCAGAGCATGCGAGAGGGGTGTGATACCTTACGTGGAGCAACAGCGGCGACCGGGAAGAAGCGGACCGGAGGCGTTGGTCTTCCCTCTGTCTGCAGTGCACTACTGGCGCATGAATCGGGGAGAGAGTGAGAGAGGAGAGGCCAAGTCAATCGAGCAGAGCAGATCGAGGCGGTGCGGAGGTGGGGAGGAGAAGAGGGACTGCCGTGAGAAGGAGCTCCAGGCCTTCCATGGTGTGTTGTGGGAGCTCCATGTCCATGGAGAAGAAGCACCACGGTCCTCCATGGGTGCGGCGCCGTGGTCGTGGATGTGGATCCAGCGCCATCAGCGGGAGCAGATGAAGGCGGCGCCCCAGAGAGAGAGAGAGAGAGAGAGAGAGAGAGAGGGGGGACTCCTAGCTAGTCTCCTCCTCGCACCTTTCGGTCGCGCCATGGCTGAGCCAGGCCTGACTCATCGGGCCACGGCGAGCAAGGCGGATCTGGAGTGCGCCGCTGACCGGTGAGTCGCGGTGGATCTCCCTCCATCTCGTCTTGTCTTCTCTTCGATGTGACGGGAGGAGGAGAGGAGGGAGGGAGGGAGGAGAGGTTGGGGGCGGCCAGGGCCGGCGACGAGGTGGGTGCGAGAGAGATGGGAGGGGAGCCGTCGTGGGGAGTGGGATGGGACGGGCTCCTTGGTTGGATGTGTTGGGTTGGGTGGCGGCTCCTCTCCTCTCATTCTCACGAGCTCAAGCTTGAGGTCACAGATAAGGCCACGGCGAGGACGGGGGGAAGGGGGCGATGGGGAGGATGGCTGGCGGCGGCGACTGAGAGAGAGAGAGAGAGAGAGAGAGAGAGAGAGAGAGAGAGAGAGAGAGAGAGAGATGCGGGAGAGAAGCGAGGAGAGGTCAAACCCTACGCGTCTCTCGATTGGGGAGAGGGCAGCGAATCGGGAAAGGGCACGTTCCACCGGCCTAGGTGAAATCCCAAAATTGCCCTCGGCGGGGTGCTGTATTAACCGGGCGGTGGCGCAGATATTTACCGCATGAAACTGTTCATTGCTACAGGGGCTCGGTTATGATCCGGCGGCCCAGATCATCCGAGGGCTCGATCGGACGCCCGGAAACGCATCAAGTAAATGAATCGGACGACTAGAATCGCGTGAGCTCTGAGAGCGTCCGGGAGTGACTGGATCTCTTATTTCTCGATGCCACAACTCAAAAGTACTGACACAAACTCTGCCTCTTGGCTAGTTAACAGAAAGGAGTACTGATAGCTGCAAGGTAAAATACAACAGTTCTAATAACTTATGATTTCCAACTAAGAGTTCATCAGTTAGGGGCGACAATAAAATGAAAGCGTCATTAGTTATTAAGTTTATCCAAACAATATCCAGACTTTTTAGTTTAAATTGTTAGACCCGGACCAGCAGAGACGAACAGTCTGCACCATAGGTCCACGGTCGAATCAGAGCTATTAATTGTCCTCTGTGTCACTCGTTAAATGTGAAATATCATCGGCCTTGCTACAAGTACTCCAAAGTCGAAAATAAAGGAAAATAACATTTAATGCTCTGTCCAGACTACTCCATATTTGAAAACAGAAACTAAGCTGAATCTCATGAAGCAAGAACTACTTATCGACTGCAAATACCACCGGGCCAAGCCTACTCGAAACAAACAAGAAACCGAGCTAAGTCCTGTGAGACACCACCAAATCAAGTACACGCCAGCCTACCCAACTCACAGATCACCTCAACAACCCGTCCGCCTCATCGAAGTTCCCCAAGAAAAAAACCAGAAAGAGATTGGAGAGGGAAGCAGACGGGGTGTCTCTCACCTTGGGATTCAGGTTCAGTTCAGACAAGTTTATAAGGCTCGTCGATTCAGTTCAAACAAGACTGGCATAATTCTGAGGTTATGAGCTTACTGACGCTCCTAAATTCTTTCTAGATTAGGATGTGAAAACTGAGCCCTAACGAATTCTCACGCACGCACGCACGCACGCACGCACGCACGCAAAGCAACGCAAAGCAAAGCAAAGCTCGACGCTCGCTGCACTATACTGGGGACAGGCGCAGTTTTTCGCTAGAGAACCAATGCAGATGGTTCAGACTTTTTCAGACAACTCAACTGCAACATCTAACCTCCAAGCGCAGAACATCTAACCTCCAGGTGCGCGTCCGTGGCTCCGTGCCTATCCGCCGCAGAGATGCTGCCGCGGTGCTCGCCCGCATCCCCGACCCCTCTCTGCCCCGGCTCTCCGCGGCGGCGAGGCTGAGGCTGGGCGCCGCCGCGGATCTCGGCTGCCGTCGCCCGTTGCGTTTCGCCCGTTATAAGAGGTCCGTCTCGTTCACGGTCACGGCTTCACGCGAGCGCACTTGACATGTAACCTGGGCCGTCAGTGGGAGGACCCGGCCCGTATTTTCTATGGGCCCATATCCATCCAGCTGCTGCACGGCCGTATGTCTATAGGGGAGACGGATGGGCCGAGGTGCATCGATCTTCCCTAAAAAAAAGTTCATCGATCTCAACTCCGGCCGTCTCCTCCCCCAAGTCCCTTCCTCCCTTCCATCCTCGCCGCGCCGTCCCGCGAGTGTAGGATTGGATCACTTCGAGTCGAGGCCAGTGAGCAGGGGAGGGGACGACCGCCGGCGGCCACCGTGGGAGGAGGAGGAGGAGGAGGAGCGCGGGTGTCGCGCATCGGCGCGTCGCCGTCGTTCCCCATGCCGGAGACGAGTTCCTCGACGGCGGACGGAAGCGGGACTCGCGGTTGAGTGGGAGCAGACGCCGGCCGGCTGCTACGGGTAAGCTCTACCTGGAAAGTGGAAACTTTAGTCCCACATCGCGGATTTAGTGGGATTTCCACCGATTTATAAGTGTTTTCCTCAGCCAGGGTATCACCAAGCAGCAATACAAGGAGGTAGTAGAGCATACTGTCTAGTATAGGATATAGTGCGGTAGTGGGTGTAGGCAGATACGGTCTAGGGTTGCAGGGGCGCAGGTATAGGGGGGAGGGTATGCCTCTCAGGAAAAATGCCAAAAAGGGGGGGTTTGGGGGGGGGGGGGGGGGTTCAAAATTCCTATCTTGGTTGGTTGATTAGAGAAAATTCCAAATCTGCTAATTGTTCTCTAATAGCACCTGCTCCTGTCGCAATTTCCCGATTTCGAAATGTTGCAAAGCCTGGGGTAGAAAAAAAGGGAGAAATGCTGTGGTTACAGGATGCAAAATACTTGTAATCGTAAAAAAGTGGGTTTTTTAGTGCTGGGCCTAGCAAAAGAGAAATCGTAATAAAGAAAATGATTTTTGTAAGCTTAATAATAAAGAAAATTTCTTTATTATATCAGGAAATTTTCTTTATTATATCAGGAAAAAAATACTTTAATAATATGTTTTTTGTAAGCTAATAATATTTTTTTGTAAGGTGCTTGAGATTTGCCAGGACAAGAACTTGTTCACATTTATTTTCCAGTAAAAAAAATTGAATTGAGTGTAGCGCTGCATCTCTATAGCATACATGTATCCCGGAAAAAATTCCAAGACATCTGAGTAGCCCAATGGCTCATTAACCCTTGGTGTGATCCTACATGGATGAATCAAATTCTGCAACTGATTGGACAGGTTGATAAAATTGTGTTGTTGTGTATCCAGTGGAGTACTATGTTGTGTGTTGCTTTCTAGATTTTCTTACCCTTCAGACTTTGCAATCCTGTGTTTTTCATGTAACATGGACTATATTATTTTGATATATTTTGTTGTTTTCATGTGAGAACATTCGTGTTTTCTCATAAATGATGAAGCTGCTACAATTCATATGTTGTATTATGCTTGAAGCTCTGTTTGCTGTTAGGTTACCAATCCTGTTGCTGAGGGATTAGAAAGGATTCACATGCTCTGTTATATGTATATAAGAATCCATCTTCAGTCGTGCTTACGAGTAGAGGGGTATTTTCATCAATTGATGTTGGATAGGATAAATGGTGTATGTCCTAAAGACATAGAGCATGTGTCTTGTATTTCTTGTCACATTTCTTTTAGTACACTTGATAATTCGGTTGTATCGGTATGTCTAGTGCAACTGTCAAAGGCTAATCCAACTCTAACTTGCCACTGTTTTTGTGCTAACAGAGGTTTTGCTCTATTGCTTATATTCTTCATCAATCTAAATGTAGCAGCATGGTATTTTTATTATAATGGCTATTATTTGAGTGTCTTTCATATGTTGTATGGTGACAGATTCTGATTATCATTTGCGTACAGGCAATTTTAGGATGGGTACTGAAGACACTAAAGATATGCTGAAGAATGCAGACTGGAAGACAGTGAGTGGTGCAGTTACTGAGTCAAGTCAGCCAGTTGTTAGGAAGCGCCTTCCGAAGAAAATAAGACAAGTCCCTGAGTGTTACTTTCTGCCTCGACGACCTTTGCCTTCTGCACTGGCAATCTATGGTGCTGTTTGCGCCGCTGGAGTTGGTGCAGGGATGTTGCTTGAGGTTTGGATCAACAAAAAGATCAAAGGTAAATCCTGTCTTTCATGGCCGGATCCTAGAGGAACCACTTACCTTAAGAAAACTAATCTATCTGGCAATCCAAGATCTTGGACTGTACCACGGAAATCATTAATTGCGTTATGCATATCTATTTTGCTTCATCGATTGTGTTTTCTTGCATCCTCTTACTTTTTTTGTTAAATTGCTGCATGCAGAGGATGGCGGTGTTGTCTGGGAAATGGGCAAATGATGTTCAGGCCCTTCTGTTGCTGTTAAGTTGTATCACAGAGATAAGCATGTTTTTGTTGTTTTGGAATATATTTTAACTTGCTGACGAAAGCAAGCAATGTTTCCTAGTTTAATTGAAAACACAACCTTGTCCCTGTGTTCCTGGTTTGGTTGTACAAGCTGTGTGATGCTTCAACTTTATATTAGGCAAGCAAGGTGAAAACACCAGGCAGCAACACATCTCTACTTGTCATCTTATAAGAATTATCTGAATATGTGTAACCGTGGTAAGCTGGAAGGGCCTTTGATTTATCTGGTTATACATGCGCGCACGTTCATTGTCAAGGTGGAAACACAACGTGCTGATTTTGTGGAATTGCCATGGGCATACTATTTTTTGTGGAAATGAAGTCACAAAGATTACAGCACAGGAGGCACATGGTATATGATGTACAGAATTCAACACTTGGTTTACAAAAATGTGCTTGCTTAGGGTTCGATACTAGAAAACAATGATCATTTCAGACACAACCATTTGGTCATACAATGCAAGGGCTCATGAGGACGAGGCATTGTGTCAGAAAAAAAAACAGAGGATAAGGCACATTATCGATGTTAGGCATAGACTCTGATCATCAGAATTCAGACACTAGAGGATCGTTGCTCCGAAACGCGCACCCTATGGGGTTACACCAGGTTTGTGTGCTTGAAGAACGTGTAGAACAGGATCGCCGACGTCACGAAGAGGCTCAAGAATACCAGCCAAATTTGCCAAACTGCAATGTGGAAAGCATACACCGGAAATCTTGGTAAATACTTATGTGCAACATACAAGAACGCCATCTACAGCAACATGTATGTATGTACCTCTCCAGTCAGCAGGGACGTCGAGCTTCGTAATCTCTGCTCCCCATTGGTGCGAGGTGGATATCACAATCCTGCAACATCAGCAAACAAGAGGCCATTCAGTTCTTCCATTCAAGCTTGGACCATCAACCAGTGATGATTCTTCCAAGTGAATAGCTGAATAAGCTCTGACTTCACTATGAACAAATACTGAACTAGTTGCTACTTCACTAGTTTGGCAGTGCTTCAGGAAGACAGTCGGTGATTATTTCAGGTTTGTCTCGCTTCTTGTAACAGGAAATACCAGTAGTTACCATTACCTTTCAGTAGGGCAAAATTCAATGGAGGAAATTGGGGAGCCAAGATGGACCTTCTTGATCAAGTGAGAAACTTGCATCTTCTGTACATCGGCAACACAACAGTCGCCATCACGGCTTCCTCTAGATAAAGATGAAAAATGTATCCATGTCAGTACCCCTTCACAGCCAAAAGAAGGATGTCGCGTCGACGCGGAAGGCTCAGCAGATCCAGACAAGCACATTAAGTCGGACGATGAACAAGTAGTATGACACGCGGACAAGCTCTTTTTGTTACGAAATGTACGCACAATAGCGGATAAGTGATTCCTTTCAGTAAAATGATTGTTTCAGAGCCTGATAATGGCATTATGAGGTGACCAACCAACATGTTGTTCAGTCAACTGGACACACTCCAGGTACTAATGCTGCATCTTTTGAAATGTAGAACAAGATGGATTGTATCTGAAAAGTGAGAACTGTGAGAAATGACGATTCAGAAATTGTTTGAATTCTGGAAAGGAAACACTATTCTGAATAACCTCAGACTTCGGCAATGCAGGTATGCCTAGAAATGCTAAATATAGAAGTACTGTCACAGCCAGTATTACATGAGATGCACCACCTCATCCACTTACAGTGCGAGATACTTGCCATCCAAGCTAACTGAAAGTGTTGAAATGGGCTTTCGCAGGAGTCTTTTGTATCCAATTCTCTTCCAGTTACTTATGTTCAAAACCATAGTCATGATATCATTTCCTATTTCATCAATAAAAATTCAATTAAGTCTGTCTGGTGTTGCATTTCTTGACTTTATCGACGTGATTACCTTTTACAAGTGTGCAAAACAGAAAAGGTTTCTTTCCATCCCTAGAAAAGCGGCAGCACTCAATCCTCTCATCCTGTAAAGCATTTACAGGAAGAAATGTAAACAGTATAGTCAAATAACCAATTCAGTTTCAGTTACTGTAAAGCGAATAGTACATGGATTTTAGCACACTATACCGAAGATCTAGTCAAATTTACGAGGGGAGCTCCCTCATCAATCTTCCATATTCTTGCAGAACCATCAGTAGAAGTTGATACTAAAAACGCTGAATCCAAGCTACATGAGAAAGAGGCATTTCAGGACTAAATGTGCTACCAAAAAGAGCGTACTTTGTAATTTAATGAACAAATAGCATTTGGCTAATTGCCATAATTAGTAACAAGGATCCCTTGTGCAAAAGTTTGTACTAAACTATCAAGACACACCCAGCAGCTTTGGTATATGCAGTTCATCAGATCCTATTGATCCACGAGGTAATAATCGTTTGTCAATTAATGCAAGGTCATTCTTTAAAAAACAAGGCGTCTACTTTCATAGTTTCATTCACCTGATGTCCATGTCCCTGAAGGATTTATGAGCTTTAGGTTCATCCAAAAGCACAGTGAGGCTTGGCCAGTGAAATATTCTTAGATGTCCATCCTGTTTTAGTGGAATAAAAATAGGAAAGTTCAGTTAAGAACTCAAATTTGTGGTTTCCAGAAGCTGAAGTCCAGAATGTAAATTTATTGTTCAGCAGATTACAACATGTCATAAATTACCCTTGAAGTTACATAACTTTCCCTACAGAAAAAAGCTACATAACTCTGAACAAAAGAGATTTAACAACTAGAAGCATACATGATAATTTGTATACAGTAAATGCATGAAAAAGAAAAAAGCAAGGTGGGATGGCCTGATCGATACCTCACCACCAATAGCAAACTTAGTACCATCAGTACTGAATGCCAAACATCGCTGAGGCCCAACTGATTGGAGTGCCGAGGAATCTCTCGAAACAAGGTTGATACAGAAGTCGTCATAGACCAGCTTGAACAGCCTGCAAATGCGATAGAATGAATGTCTTATCCAGGTGAACTTGAGAATATGAATGAAAGAGGGGAAACTGAAATGCAGTTGATGTACAGGAGGAGAAAAGGAAAGGGTTCCATTTCTGCTACCAGAAGCCTGAAGAATGTCATCAAATTTATTCTCTCGGTACATATTTATTCATGCAGCAGAACAAATCATTGTACAAAAACAGCAGCAGCAGGACAGAGCATGTACAAGAAGAGTAGCCAGATGATCAGATAGTGTACATTTGAAATGGATCTAGTAAGTTGATGATGTAAAATATAGCGATGCAATAGTAAATAAACATAGGAAGCTTATTTCAGTAATTTCGGAACCTGACAGTGTCAGCAAGAAAAGAAAATAAAAAGCTCTGATGAAAATGTACAAGCCAAAGTGGCCATCAGTTTGACCTGTACAAGAAAGAGAAGCCACGAGCACGTACGCACCTGCAGCCTTTGGCGGCGGCGCAGACGAACTCGTCGCCGGCAGGGTGCACGGTGATGGCGCGCGGCGTGTCCGCGTCGGCTCCCTCCTCGCCCATCACGACCCTCAGCTGCAAGTTCATTAAACCCGCGGTCAGAGACACGGCCGTAGCAGCAGCAGAGGAAGCAGCATGCGTCGAAACCCCGCCGAGCTCACCAGGGGCTCGGAGGCGAGCTCGCACGCCCTGGTGTCGAAGGCGAGGAGGTCGAGGAACGGCGGGGACGAGGCAGTGGCGCCGCGGCCGTGCACCACGAGGAGACTGCGGCTGCTGGACACGGCCGGCCCGCCGCTCGGGCGCCGTATCCACGCCGCGCAGGTCACCTTCCCGGACATCCCCGCGGGAGCCTCGTCGCCGTCGCTCGCCATCGGAGCCAACCAACAGCTGCCGAGAGCTTCGGTTCCAGTACGGGCTTCTCCGGCTCTGCCTGCTTGTAGTATTTACTTTGTCGTGCCGCCGCGGTACGCGTTGGAGCCTGGCGCGGGCGGGCGGAGAGTGCCACCGAAAGAAGGGAATCGTTTCGTGTGGGGACAGACGCCGGGATATTCTCAGGCCGGCAGCGCCCCCGCACCGCCGCCAGGTCGATTTCAGCGCTCTGCCAACTCCGCCCTGATCGAAGCTGGCACCCCTCCTGTGATTTTGCTAGTTCTGTGTTCGGTCTGGCTTAGATCATCTCCAATACAAGATGTAAAATTTTACATTTAAAAAAATGTTTTTTGCATCTTTAAAAAAGGGTCAAACTCCAACAGATGATGCAAAATGAAATGTAAAAGTACAGCTCCAATAGGTGATGCAAAATGGAGATGTAAAAACTAGTGAGCGGCGGCGGCGCGGCGCGATTCGGGGCAGCGGCAACGGAGCGTCGGAGGGGCGAATCGAGGCAGCGACGCAGCACGATTTGGGGCGGCGGTAGCGGAGTGTCAGAGGGGCGAATCGGGGCGGCAGAGCAGCGGCGATTCGAGGCGGAGAGAGGAGGAGGAACGGCGTAGGGGCGACGGTGGAGGTGGATGAGGGCATTTTTGGCCGGAGGAGAAAGCCACGGCCGGCGGCGGCAGCCAATCGCCTGCCATAGCCGCGTCCGGCTTCAAAATTTTGGCCGGCCGAGGTTGGTTCGCCACCGGGTTGCGCCTCCACGCCATCTGCCGCTTCACGCCTCCACAACATGGCTTGGCGGCCCGCTGCTTCTTCGCAGGCAGCTCCGACACAACGGCGACCGGCTGAGGTGGGGCAAATCCGGGGTGGCGGCATGGAGGCGGAGGCCAAATTGGGGACCGTGGCCGCGCTGACGGCGGCTGCGGCGAGGTGGGTCATACCAGCGGCGGCGGAGGACGCTACTGGGTCATTGGCGTCGGCGGGCGGCGGACAGGCGGCTGTCGCGTGGAAGTCAAATGAAGACAGTTGGGCAGTGGATATGAGACCGCCGTTTTTACATCTCCTGTAGGTGAAGTGCAAATTTGCACGGTGAGATGTTGTATTTTATATCTTCGCAAAGCGGAGATGTAAATTATTTTGCATATTGAAGAGGGGTTTTTGGGGCAAGAGATGCAAAAGTTAGTTATTTGTGCATTTGAATCATCTATATTGAAGATGCTCTTAATGGTGTTGCTGATTAGTTTTCTTTGATCGGACGAGCATGCCTTGTCCTGTGCTCCGGGTTCTATGTTCACGTTTTTATGTTCACTTCATGTATTGTTCACTTCACGTATTGTATCTCATCTGTATAAATCCCTTTATCAATGTAAAGATACGCAAACATTTATGTATTAAAAATATCATGTCCGGATGCCAAAAGAAGGGCGCTTATAACCGGATCCTCACTGGAGGTCCGGGACTTGGAAGGCCAACCGAGGGATATCTATGAAATAGAAGAGATTTTATATAAACAACGATCTAGAGTGGATTGTTGGCTGCAGGGGACCAAAACACGAAATATTTTCAAAATAGATGCTCGCATAGGAAGAGGAAGAATACGGTCAAGGCGCTGGTACGGGAGGATGGCTCAAGATGTACTACGGATGATGGAATGAGGGAGATGGCGGCCACATTCTATGAAAACCTTTTCATGTCGGAGGGGTCGGTGGATGCACATCATCTACTGGAAAATATAGAGTCGGGTGTCACGGAGGCAATGAACAACAAGTTAACAGCCCCTATTACAGATGAAGAAATAGAGAAGGCGCTGTTTCAAATGGGACCAACTAAAGCTCCAGGTCCGGATGGACTTCCGGCTATGTTTTATCAACGACACTGGTCGTTGGTAAAAGAGGACATTTGCGGAGCAGTGCGGGATTTTTTAGAGGATGTTGCAGCACCGGAAAAATTTAATGCGACGGTCATTGTGATGATCCCCAAAGTGAACTCACCGGAGTTACTTTCACAGTTTAGGCCGATCAGCCTTTGTAATGTCTTATATAAAATTGCTGCAAAAGTTCTTGCTAACAGGTTGAATATTATCCTTCGAGTGTTGATCTCGGAAGAACAAAGTGAATTCGTACCTGGGAGGCTTATAACAGATAATGTGCTCGTGGCATATGAGAGTGTTCACGCAATACGGACAAGGAAGAGGAAGAGGTCCTTATATGCAGTCAAGCTTGATATGATGAAGGCGTACGACCGAGTTGAGTGGCTATTTTTAGAGCAGATATTGAGGCGTTTTGGCTTTGCGCGGGGATGGATAACAATGGTAATGAGATGTGTAACATCAGCAAAGTTCGTAGTCAAATTAAATGGAGGATGTTCTAGGGGATTTGTACCTTCGCGAGGCTTGCGTCAAGGAGATCCTCTATCACCATACCTGTTTCTTTTCTGTGTTGAAGGTTTTTCAGCTTTGCTAAAAAAGGCACAGGAGAAGAAGACTATTAAAGGTGTCAAGTTTGGGTGCACGGGTCCCCATGTGATGCACCTGTTATTCGCTGATGACAGCATAGTGTTCTTAGAAGGATCCCAAGATAACTTGACAGCCCTAAAAGAGATTTTACAGAGGTACGAAGCAGCTTCCGGCAAAAAGTTAACTTGCAAATATCAGCTATATTCTTTGGGAAGGGATGTGCGGAGGAAGAAAAAGGTCCACTTAAGCGAGTCATTGGGATCCAAACTGAGGCGCTTAGTGAGAGGTACCTTGGTCTACCAACAGTGGTTGGGAGATCAAAGGACGGAACTTTTAAATATGTCACGGAGAGTTCGAAAGGAAAGGTGTCGGGATGGAAAGGACAAGGACTCTCAAAGGCGGCAGGAGAGGTGTTAGTTAAATCCGGGCTTCAGTCTACACCAACATTCACTAAGAGCTGTTTTCAACTCACAAAGAAAATGTGCGGGAACTTGTCTTCAATTTCGTGAAACTTCTGGTGGGGAGCAGCGAACGGTGAACGGAAGGTGAACTGGCTGTCGTGAGAGAAGATGTGTACAACCAAGCGAGAAGGAGGGTTGGGGTTCAGAGATCCTGTTGCGTTCAACCAAGCTTTGTTAGCTAAACAAGTGTGGCGAATGTTACAATACCCTGATTTGCTATGCGCTAGAGTTTTGAAGGCGAGATATTATAAAGATGGAACAATCCTAAATGCAACATGCCCCGGCGGAGCATCCTATACTTTAGGAGTATAATCTTTGGCCGTGATCTGCTGAGAGAAGGCACTATATGGCGTATTGGAAGTGGGTCAAAGATCAATATACACCATGAGAACTGGATACCGAGGCAGGGAAGCATGAAGCCACTTGGGCAAACTTACGTGCATGGGGTGTCTAAGGTACGAGACCTCTTGATGCCAAACAGTAAAGAATGGAATGAGAGCTTGATAGATGACATGTTCTCACCGGAGGATGCCAATGATATCAAACAAATAGCTGTCGGGGGTCCAAACATGGAGGACTATATCGCATGGAACTATACGAAAACGGACAGTTTACAGTGAGATCAGCCTACCACTTGAGAATGACGCTAAATGGGGTGAAGACCGGACGGTCGGGCCCTTCTTCCTCGGTTCATAAGCATAAGGGATGGCTGGGATTGTGGGACTCTTCGGCTCCAAATAAAGCGAAGATCCACATGTGGCGGCTCATGAGGAACGGACTAGCGGTGGGAGCGGAGCTTCTAAGGCGACGTATTAAGCCCGGTGAGGGAGTCCTGGATTAGGGGGTGTCCGGATAGCCGAACTATCACCGTTGGCCGGACTCCTGGACTATGAAGATACAAGATTGAAGACTTCGTCCCGTTTCCGGATGGGACTTTCCTTGGCGTGGAAGGCAAGCTTGGCGATACGGATATGTAGATCTCTTACCATTGTAACCGACTCATGTAACCCTAACCCTCTTGGTGCCTATATAAACCGGAGGGTTTTAGTCCGTAGGACGAACAACAATCATACCATAGGCTAGCTTCTAGGGTTTAGCCTCTCTGATCTCATGGTAGATCTACTCTTGTACTATCCATATCATCAATATCAATCAAGCAGGAGTAGGGTTTTACCTCCATCGAGAGGGCCCGAACCTGGGTAAAAACATCGTGTCCCTTGTCTCCTGTTACCATCCGCCTAGACGCACAGTTCGGGACCCCCTACCCGAGATCCTCCGGTTTTGACACCGACATTGGTGCTTTCATTGAGATTTCCTCTGCGTCGTCATCTTTAGGCCTGATGGCTCCTCCGATCATCAACAACGATGCGGTCCAGGGTGAGACTTTTCTCCTCGAATAGATCTTCGTATTCGGCGGCTTTGCATCTTGGCGCCAATTAAGCAGCCATCTGGAGCAGATTAAAAGCTCGCCCTGGCCATCGTGTCAGATTTGGAAGTTTGAACTACGGCCGGCGTCCGCGGAGACTTGATCTTCGACGGGTTCGAGCCACAGCCAAAGCGCCGCCACACCGCCGTGATGGGCATGATCTAGCTCTGCCTCCGAGCGATTGCCACAGAGGCCGCACCAGTGTCCGCTCCGACCCTTAGCTCGGAGCCGACTGCGCCGATCGAGGATGGGTGGCTGGACACCGCCTCGGGGGCTGCAATCTCTACGGCGATTGAGCTGAACACCATCCCTGTCCTTTGCAAGGCTCGTAACTCCAAGGTGCCGGACTCCTCTCCGGACTCCGAACCTATCGCGCCCCTGTCAATCGAATCCGATTGGGCGCCGGTCATGGAATTCACCGCCGCGGAATCTTTCAGCACTCGCCCTTTGGCGACATCCTGAATTCACTAAAGTCTCTCTCTTTGTCAGGAGAGCCCTGGCCGGACTATGGTCAGGAAGGTTGGGATGCGGATGACGAAGAAATTCAAAGCCCACCCACCACCCACTTCGTAGCCACTGTCGATGATTTAACCGACATGCTCGACTTCGACTCCGAAGACATCGACGGTATGGACGATGATGCAGGAGACGACCCAGAACCAGCGCCTACTGAGACCGGAAGGCCACCTCGTCATACAACATTTACATGGTGGACATCCCAAAAGATGGGAATGGCGATGGAACAACTGAGGATGACCCCCCCAAGAAACAGCCTAAGCGCCCGGCGTCGTGGCGCCGCTCTAAATCCCGCCACAAAAAAGCGGTGATTCCGGCACGGAGACAATAACACCCGAAAGTGCGAAGACAACCCCTCCAAAGCAAGATTCAGCGCGGGAGGATGGAGAAGCCAGCCCTCATAAGAGAGCGGCGGACGAGAGAGGTAGAGGACGATAATTACATGCCTCCCTCCGAAGGCGAGGCAAGCCTCGGCACGATTTAATAATTTGTCGTGCCCGAGGATCCCGTCGAACAAGAGCGTTTCAAGCGCGGGCTTATAGCCACGGCAAGCGACATCAAGAAAAAGCAGCAACAGCTTAGAGCTGATCAAGATTTACTAGGTGACGGATGGACTGAAGTCCTTGCGGCGAAGAGTCTGAACTTCGAGCGCCCTCCAAGAGCTACCCAAAACGCAGACTGCTACCCCGATTAGAGGAGGAAGCACTCAAACCTACATCACCAGCGCAAGATGCGGCCGACCGGCCACCTCGTGGCCGCGACAGAGAGGCCTCTCGGCCCTCCACTCAAGCCGCACCCCGGCGCCACTCAAAAAATACCAAGGCACGGGGAAGTGCGCCAGACCTGCGAGACATATTGGAGGACAAGGCAAGGCAAACAAGATTGATCTACGGATCATGTGGGCGCCTCACTACACGTGACGACAACCGTCACGCCGGATACAGCAAATCCGGCCGGGCCGAACACAGCAGACAAAGCCCATTTGAGCTACGTCGTGATATAGCCCAATACAGAGGCGCCGCACGCCCACTATGCTTCACAGACGAAGTGATGGATCATCAAATCCCCGAAGGTTTCAAACCCGTAAACATTGAATCATACGATGGCACAACAGATCCTGCGGTCTGGATCAAGGACTATCTCCTTCATATCCACATGGCCCGCGGTGATGATCTACACGCCATCAAATACCTCCCACTCAAGCTTAAAGGACCAGCTCGGCATTGGCTTAACAGCTTGCCAGCGGAGTCAATTGGTTGTTGGGAAGACCTGGAAGCCGCATTCCTCGACAATTTCCAGGGCACCTATGTGCGACCACCAGACGCTGATGACCTAAGCCACATAATTCAGCAGCCAGAGGAATCCGCCAGACAATTCTGGACACGGTTCCTAACCAAGAAAAATTAAATCGTCGACTGTCCGGATGCAGAGGCACTTGCAGCCTTCGAACATAACATCCGCGACGATTGGCTTGCCCGGCACCTAGGACAGGAAAAGCTGAAATCCATGGCAGCCCTCACAACACTCATGACCCGCTTTTGTGCGGGAGAGGACAGCTGGCTAGCTCGTAGTAACAACATGACCAAGAGCCACAGTAATTACGATACCAAGGACAGCAACGGCAGGTCGCGTCGCAACAAGCACAAGCGCCGCATTAATGGCGATAATGCTGAGGATATGGAAGTCAATGCCGGATTCAGAGGCTCTAAACCCGGTCAGCGGAAAAAGCCATTCAAAAGAAATACTCCGGGCCCGTCCAATTTGGACCAAATACTCGATCGCTCGTGCCAGATACACGGCACCCCCGAAAAACCAGCCAACCACACCAACAGGGATTGTTGGGTGTTCAAGCAGGCAGGCAAGTTAAATGCCGAAAACAATGACAAGGGGCTGCATAGCGACGACGAGGAGGAGCCCCTACCGCCAAAAAATAGAGGACAAAAGGGCTTCCTGAGGGAGTCCTGGATTAGGGGGTGTCCGGATGGCCGGACTATGACCTTTGGCCGGACTCCCAGACTATGAAGATACAAGATTGAAGACTTCGTCCCGTGTCCGGATAGGGACTTTCCTTGGCGTGGAAGACAAGCTTGGCGTCTGATATGAAGATCTCCTCCCATTGTAACCGACTACATGTAATCCTAGCCCTCTCTGGTGTCTATATAAACCGGAGAGTTTGATCCACAGACGAACAACAATGATACCATAGGCTAGATTCTAGGGTTTAGCCTCTCTGATCTCGTGGTAGATCAACTCTTGTACTACCCATATCATCAATATTAATCAAGCAGGAGTAGGGTTTTACCTCCACCGAGAGGGCCCGAACCTGGGTAAAAACATCGTGTCCCTTGTCTCCTATTACCATCCGCCTAGACGCACAGTTCGGGACCCCCTACCCGAGATCCGCCGGTTTTGACACCGACATTGGTGCTTTCATTGTGAGTTCCTCTGTGTCGTCGCCTTTAGGCCCGATGGCTTCTTCGATCGTCAACCACGACGCGGTCCAGGGTGAGACTTTTCTCCCCGGACAGATCTTCATGTTCGGCGGCTTCGCTCTGCGGGCCAACTCGCTTGGCCATCTGGAGCAGATCGGAAGGTACGCCCCTAGCCTCAGGTCAGGTTTGGAAGCTTAAACTACACGGCCGACATCCGCGGGGACTCGATCTTCGACAGATTCGAGCCACGGCCGAGCGCGCCGCACTGTCATTATGGGAATGATCTAGCTCTGCCGCCGGACAGCACCCAGAGTGCCGCTCAGGTGTCCGCTCCGACCATTAGCTCGGAGCTGACTGCGCTAATCGGGGACGGACGGTTGTACGCCGCCCCAGGAGCCGCAATCTCTACGGCGATAGAGCCGAACACCGGTTTAGTCCTTTGCGAGGCCAGTGACTACGAGGCGCCGGGCTCCTGCCCGGACTCCGAACCTTCCGCACCCCTTCCGATCGAACCCAATTGGGCTCCGATCATGGAGTTCACGGCCGCAGACGTCTTTCAGCACTCGCCTTTCGGCAATATCCTGAATTCACTAAAGTCTCTCTCTCTCTTTGTCAGGAAAGCCCTGGTCGGACTATGGTCAGCAGGGTTGGGATGCGGACGACGAAGAAATTCGAAACCCACCCACCTCCCACTTTGTAGCCACTGTCGATGATATAACCGACATGCTCGACTTCGACTCCGAAGACATCGACGGTATGGACGCCGATGAAGGAGACGACAAAGAACCAGCACCTATAGGGCACTGGAAAGCCACCTCATCATACGATGTATACGTGGTGGACACACCTAAAAGAAATGATAACAAGGATCAAAAGGGCGCAACCAGGGATCGCTCCCTCGAAAAACAATCAAAGCGGCGACGTAAGCGCCAAGCCAAGCCCCACCTCGACGAAGACCCAGCCATAGAGCAGGGCGAATCAACGGAAGACGAACATGCCACCGAGCAACCGTCCAAACAGGGCGGACAATCCGAACAACCAATCTCCGGGAAAGATAATAGTCCGGACGACCTCACGCCGGACAATTGCTGGAACATCAGAACCTCCACCAAAGGCTCGTTGCCACTGCACGTAGCCTGAAAAAGCAGAAGCGGAGGCTCAAAACAGCGGAAGATGCACTCAGAATTAGATGGGGCAAAGTACTCAATACCGCACACAAGTACGGCAGCAGTCGTCACACAAAGAGCTATCCGAAGCGGAAACTACTACCAGAATTTGATGAAGAGGCCATAAAGCTCCCACAGTCAAAAAATGAGGAAGCCACCAGGTCGGATAGACGACCCCACGATCGGTCTCAAGCGGCAAAGGGCGCCGCACTCAAAATGACGCGCGATCCGCCTAAGGATTCGCATCAAAAAACTGGCCCAACTAGATCCATATATGGGCCAAGAAAGCAAGCTCCAGCGAGCAATGCAATGCAAGAAATATCCGAACATCGCGGCACACCTACATACAGGGGCGCCGCACATCCCCTATGTTTTACCGATGAGGTGCTGGATCATGAATTTCCAGCGGGATTCAAGCCCGTGAACATAGAAGCATACGACAGAACAATGCACCCAGATGCGGATCGAGGATTATATCCTCCACATACACATGGCCAGAGGAGATGACCTTCACGCCATAAAATACTTACCCCTTAAGCTCAAAGGGCCAGCCCGGCATTGGCTTAAAAGCCTTCCCGAAAACACCATAGGAAGTTGGGAAGTGCTCGAGGACGCTTTCCGGGCAAATTTTCAAGGGACCTATGTCCGACCTCCGGATGCAGATGATCTAAGTCATATAACTCAGCAGCCCGGAGAGTCAGCCCGGAAACTCTGGAACAGATTCCTTACTAAAAAGAATCAGATAGTCGACTGTCCGGACGCCGAGGCCCTAGCAGACTTCAAACATAGCGTCCGAGATGAATGGCTCGCCAGACACCTCGGCCAAGAAAAGCCAAGAACAATGGCCGCATTAACAAGCCTCATGACCCGCTTTTGCGCAGGAGAGGATAGCTGGTTGGCAAGAAGCAGCACCAGCGACCCGAGTACATCCGAACTCAGAGATGGATACGGGAAACCGCGCCGTAGCAAAGAAGAGCGCCGGATCAAGGATAATAGCCCGATGAGCACGACAGTCAACGTCGGATTCAAAAGCTCTCGGCAAAATCAGAAAAAACCGCCACCCAAAGATGACAGGGACGAGCTGTCTAACCTCAACAAAATCCTGGACAAAATATGTCAAATCCACAGTACCCCCGGGGGACCTGCAAACCATACCCACAGAGATTGTTGGGTCTTCAAACAGGCCGGTAAACTCAATGCCGAACACAAGGGGCTCGACACACCAAGCGAGGATGACGACACACCCCACAAGCAGAACACCGGAGAACAGAAGAAGTTCCCACAAGAAGTCAAAACAGTAAATTCACTTTAGATGACAAAAGGGAAAAACAGAACGGCGCCCATGAAGACACGCGCCATACGGCCAGCCCCAGAGGAGCACCGCCACTGGTTGTTACAACCAATCACCTTTGATTATCAGGATTACTCCAGAGGGGCCCGGAACGTAGGCTGGACTGCCTTGGTCTTGAATCCGGTTATTGACGGACTACAATTTACAAGAGTCCTTATGGACGGGCGGCGATGAATTAAACCTGTTATATCGGGACACAATCCATAAGCGAGGGAAAACCTAGCTATAATCCGCCATGGCAACACTTCCTTTCAAGGAGTCACGCCGGGCCCAGATACCCAGAGCATGGGTTCCCTTTCGTTAGAAGTCATGTTCGGCTCACTGACAACTTCCAAAGCGAAAAACTAACCTTCCACATCGCCCCATTCGTAAGTCGCCATCAAGCGCTACTGGGACGTGAAGCTTTCGCCCGCTTTAACGCAATACCGCATTATGCATCCCTTACACTTAAAATGCCCGGCCCACGAGGCATCATCTCATTACAAGGGAATATATATTGACCCCCAAAGTACGGGTAATGGTGCGGCCGCCTGGACAGCCGCACACTAATTCAGCCCTACTATCCCGGACACGGCTTGACGAGTCCGGCGTCAACATACATAGGCTTAATAGCCGCATAACCCTGTACAAGGGACTCCGCGTGTTCACCCCAGGAGACAATACGTCTCACTTCTTGCACCAACTATATTTTGTTTATTCTAATATAGACTTCTCGCACGTTTATTTTTTTACTAAAGTTCCTCTTTCTCGCAGACGAACACCATGCTACGCCCGTCCAGGATACGGCACAACAGAGACACATGCGCAGACGTGCAGTAGGGACCTGTTTCAAGGATTCTTTTCAGATTAAGACCCTGCGTAAACCTTTTTTACTGTCTCTTGTTGACAACATCCCCTGGTTTTCTCTATAACCGAGGAGGAGGCTGGCGTCTTGGCATATGGCCACGCTAGAATTTTGCGCGTACCTGGACACCAGGGGCTTTTTTACCAAGGGCTCTGTTTCGGCCCGTCTTCATAAAGACAAATACCTTAGGGAGTGTTCGGCGTCGCGAGTTTGGCCTTATATGCATCAGCTCTGAATCATGTCTTTGGTCAAATGTTGGGTTTGCCCGGCTCCTGTGTTTTGCTGCCTTACGTTCCGTTATATCGGCTAACGCGGCACCAGGAGAACTACTGCGATTGTGCCCCGGTTCGGCCAGGCGAGCACCTCAGTAGAGAAAGCCGAAAACTGACTGTCATGATATAGCGAGAGACTGGTCAACCACTCGATGACTCTCGGAATCTTTAGGATTCCTCCGCATTAACGAAGGACCGCTTCCCGGTCAGGCACACACGCGCCCCGAATTCGGGCGAGCGCGGTGCCTCCAGGGGATATTAAGTAGCCCCAATGTCAAACTCCTATGGCTAAGTGAAAGTGATAAAGCATTATAGTCCGGTTGCCTAGTTCGCCGTGCTATCACCTCCTTTGTAGGACCAAGACATTGGATTAAGTGTGAAAAGGTGCCTTTTTGCGAACACCCCCGCATTATATGCATGGGGGCTGAAGCCAACGACTGCCATCTTTCAGGTTATATACACATATACATTAACGGCCGCACAGGAGGTATTATAATTCTTGCAAAACACAAGTATAAAAAGTTTTTATATTCTATCAAAATATTCCTTTTACAATAGCACATGCTATTCGAACACAACATCCTTCGAGCACTGCGCTTCTATTAAGCGAGCACCCGGAAGAACTTCCTAAAGTAGTGCTTGGCAGGTACCCGGCCTTCGTCCAAATCCCGGGATGCGACAACACTGGCCTTCATATCCGCCCAGTATGTCTTGACACGGGCAAGAGCCATTTGTGCACCTTCTATGCACGCCGACCTCTTCATCGCATCAACATGCGGCACAGAACCAAGGAACTGCCGCACCAATCCAAAATAACTCTTCGGCTCCGGCTCCCCCGGCCACAAACGACTCGCAACATACTTCATGGCGAGTCCGGATAACCTGTTCAGCTCCGCAAAGGCGGCCAAACGGTTGGATACTGAAAGTGGGCGTTCTGGATTGTGGAACTGCGACCAAAAAAGCTCTTCCAATTTATGACAACCTCAACCTCGGAAGTGTTCGGTTGCGTCTGCTGCACTCGTTGCCACATCCAGATAAGTGTTTTCCGCACTCCACTGCTGGTCTAACGGAGCATACCTAGGATCCCCGAACTTCATCCGCAGCAGATAGGGCTTTCCAGCCATGATATCTCCTTCATAGCTCTCATGGCAGAGCGAGCATCCTTGGCCTCGACAGTGATCTTCTCAAGGTCCTTCTGAGCCGCCTTTCCTTCTTGTTCGAGAAATTTACAGCGGTCGGCAGCATCCTTCAATTTTATAGCCATCTCGGTTATTACCTTCTTACTCTGGCAGTGAGCAGCCTGTTCGGCTTTCAGCTCTTTAGCCGCTTTAACGGCAGCCGCATCACTTTTTCTTGCTTGCTCCTTGGCTCGGGCAAGTTCCGCCCGCTGGTTCTCCACGGCAGCAACACTATCTGCAATAAGCACATATATTGTAAGGCACAAGCATCAAACTCCTCTTATCAGATATCTGGGGAGCATACCCTGTGCCTCGTCTAGCCGCTTATTTACAAGCGCGATGTCGGCATCCGCCACGTCAAGTTGCCGCTTTAGCTCGGCAGATTCATCAGTCCGGCTAGCCACCGAACGCCTCGCCACCTTCATAAAAAGGTGACATTTTATACCTGGGGTTTTGATCCTCTGTGCGCCATCATTTTGACGACACACAGAGTCTCAGGGGCTACTATTTATACAGGGCGCATTTTATGCGGCTCTACCAAAAGGTACACCTTTTTTGCGTACCTCAAAGCCTGTCAGTAAACTCCTAGCGGCCTCGTACAACCCACTTTCCGCGGATGAAATCCTTCCTATCACCGTGTTCATCAACATACGGTGTTCTTCTAAGACGGACGCTCGCCTGAGCAGATCCCTCAGCCTCTCCGATTGCGCACCAGAGGGCACCGGACTAGCCCGACGACCCTTTTCAGGATCCGGACTTGGATAAACCCGCCGGGACGACACCTCGGAGTCGCCTGCCTCGTAAGTCGGTGCAGCTAGGGGAGGCGTCTCGCTCTCCATCATTTCCGGACGAAGATCCCCTGAAGACGAGCTCTGCTGAGAAGGGTCGAGATCCGAACTACAAGGTAATATTTTGGTTATCTTCCTCAGAAATAAAACAGGGATACCACTAATTTTTGAACCCCTCTCTTTACTTACGGCTCGGAGGAAAGCTGATCCCCTTGAGGGCGCAATGCAGCTGGGGCAGTCTCCGGTGCCGGATCCTCTGACAAAGATTTCTTCCCCCGTTTCGAGGTCATCCCCTCCGGGTCTTCAGAGGCACTCCTTTTCTTTCCCAGGTTGGGGGAATTCTTGATTCCTCCCTTCTTGATAGTCTCCTTCGCGGAGGCGCTAGCTCCTTGGTTCCCCTCTTCGCCCTCTGCCGAACGCGTAATCTCCAGCATCCTGGTTAACACAGGATCCGGCGCGGTCTCAGGCTGGGGGGCTGGACACCTGATAAGCTTTGCCTTCGCTATCCACTCCTGTTCAAAGGATAGCTCTGTTAAAGGGCAACTTTATGATGAAAATACAGATGGTGTGTCCAAATACGGGGCTACTTACCTTAGCATCCTGGCGATTGCAGCTCAGGCCTGCGTCCTCGGACAAGTTCGGACACCTTGCTTGTGGTCCGAAGAACAATTTGTACATCTCCACGGGCGTCGCGCCCATAAAGTGTTGGAGGACTCGCGGTCCCTCCGGATTAAATTCCCACAGGCGAAGAGGGCGACGTTTGCAGGGCAGCGTGTGGCGAATCAGCATAACTTGCGCCACCATGGTCAAGTTAATATCTCTTTCTAGGAGATCTCGAATGCGGTCCTGCAGAAGGGGCACATCTTTGGACGGCCCCCAGATAAGCCCTTCATTGACCCATGACGCTTGCCGTGGTGGGGAACCCGAGCAAAAAGCAGGTGGCGCCACCCATGTGGTGCCCCTGGGGGCTGTGATATAAAACCAGTCCCGTTGCCATAAGTCAGACTCTTCTTGGAAAGTGCCCTCGGGCCATGGAGCACCGGCTATCTTGCTTATGATGGCTCCTCCGCACTCAGCGTGCCGCCCCCCGATCATCTTCGGCTCCACCTTGAAGGTTCTGAGCCACAATCCGAAGTGAGGGGTGATATGGAGGAAGGCTTCACACACAACAATGAATGATGAGATTTGGAGGATGGACTCTGGAGCCAGGTCGTGGAATTCCAGCCCGTAATAGAACATCAGCCCCCTCACGAAGGGATCAATCGGGAAGCCTAGCCCCCGAAGGAAGTGAGATGTGAACACCACGCTCTCACCAGGCTGGGGAGAAGGAATGGCCTGCCCTTGAGCAGGCAGCCTGTGCGAGATTTCACCGGTTAGATACCTGGCATCTCTCAGCTTTCGCACGTTTTCTTCCGTAACGGAGGAAGGCACCCACCGGCCTTGAAGGTCGGAACCGGACATCGTCGAAAGTCCGAAGCGCCTGAAACTAGAAGCTTTGAGTGTTGGAACTTGAGGCGAGAGGCGGATTCGATTGGATTGAAAGAAAAGGGAGTTGTCGGTGTACTAAAGTAGGGGTACCTTAGTACCCCGAACTTGTGCACGGCAACGAGCGTCCTGCGGCAAGCCTTGCCGGGCGTCCGCCAAGACCCTCCGCAGCCTTTCTGAAGGCAAGACCCCGACAAGAGGAGCTTGTCGAGAAGGCCTCTAGGCAGACAAGGTCCCGGCAAGAGGAGCTTGCCGGGAAGGCTCGGAGCGCGACAAGCCTCCGGGCGCGACAAGGATTCGGCCGCGGCAAGGCGCTTGCCGCGGCATGCAACTCCTCTTCGCCTCCGCTCCAGCTCACCCAGCAACGTGTCGCCATGGGACCGTTCCATGGGCGCGTGTCGGGCGGCTGTGCAGCCAGCGGAGAGCAGCGACACGCGGCGCAGACAGGCTCGCCATCGTGGCGAACGGAGGCGCACCTGACGGTCTCTGTTACCTTTGTTTAGGTGACAACGACAGGCATTTATTGCTTTGTCCCTTGCCGTCGAATTAGGTATTTTTGCACCTTACACTGTTCAAGTAGGTGTACCAACCCCTGTTTTACGTTTGTACCCCGCCTATGTTGCCACCTGTCGGAGACCCTTTAGCATATAAAAGGAGGCCCGAGTGCAACGTGAGAGAGGGTTCATGATTGGCCAAGGTTCAGTTCATTCGACCGCCATAGACTAGATACACTCACGCTAGGTTTTGTAGCGGGCATTGCTCCCTAGCAAGAACACAATAGATCAAACAGGCAGCGATAGGAGTTTTATCTCTCCGGAGAGCTCGAAGCTGGGTAAACCGCCCGTGTGCATCGCCTCGATCCGCTCTTCGTGCGACCTCCGCCCCCTCCGAACCACAAAGGGACCCGCTCGCCGGGCCCCATAGGTGTCCGTGGAGTGCGATCAGCCGCCCGACATCTCTGGCGCGCCCGGTAGAAGCGTCGAGGCCGTGTGAATCCGATCCGGCGTTCACACGGCGGCGTCATCCACATCTTCCTCAACATGCCACCGAAGAAGAAGGCTTGGCGGCAGCAGAGCCGTCGCGTCGTGCCCACCTACGCCGCAGCAAAAGCGGGTGGTGGTACAGACGCGGGCGAAGAACGGGCGCCGGCGAAGGTGTTCGCGGCGTTGCCAAGTCCAAGGACAAGGCACCGCAAACCTCGGCGTCGCGCATCCCCGCGCCCATCTCGAGGCGGGACCAACAACGTCATGGCGTTCACAACGCCATACGTTCGTTGGATCGAGACCCTCAAGACCATCATACGCGCCAGCATGTTGGCACGAGTGAGATACGGCCGCCCGGACGGAGCGCTGCTCCTTCTAACGAGGTTAGAAGTCCGAGCGCGTCCCGCTCCTCGCACGGTTCTCCAATGCCTCCTACTACTCCAGCAGAAGCTCTGGTGAGAGCTCAACTGCTCCTCGACTACCCTCCAACGGCCGACAAAGGTCGACGAGTGGAAGGCCACTATTCGAGCCTCATCGGCTTTGCCAGCGGCGACGCTCGCGACAACCAACGCCATCGTTGCCGCGGCGAGGCGACAAAGCACGAGCCGGTGGCGGCGACATCGTCGGAGGTGCAACCACCGTGCACTCTCCGCCAAGAAGGCCAAGATCGCCGACTCACGGATCCACCTCGACAGCGACTCCACCGCGTCGTCGGATCCGCCGGACTTCGCCGCGATCAGCACCAAGTTCTTCATGAGCGACAACAAGAGGGCGCTCGAACTCGCATCGGCGTCGAAGAGAAGCGCCGACGTCAATCCGACAAAGCGCGCTGGGCCTTTGTTGACATGCGCGGCGCCCGGAGGGGCCAGCGACTTTGTCAGACGCGGTAGGTTGCCCTGCGTTCACTCGTGAGCTGCGGCAAGTCTAGTGGCCCAGCCAGAAAAACTTCAAACCAGGCGTGCGGAGAAATACGATGGCAGGGCGCATCCGTCGGAGTTCCTCAAAGCATCTACACCATCGCGGTGCAGGCTCTTTGGGGGCGGGCGACAAGATCCTCGCCAACTACTTCCCGCTCGTGCTCAAGCCCAACGTCGAGATCTTGGCTCATGCACTTGCCGGACAGCTCCATATCCTCTTGGCAGACCTGTGCCATCGGTTTGTTGGCGCCTTCACGGTGGCCACAAACCTCATGGCCAAGAGAGTGACCTTCACTTACTCGCCCGAAGGAAGGAGAGTCCCTGCGCCAAGTTCATTCAGAGATTCAGCCGTGTGCACTACAACATCCCGTGACGTCCACCCCGCCAAGGTGATCAGCGCATTTCATCGAGAATGTGCGGAACCGCAGGATGAGGGAGGAGATGGCGATGAGCAAAGTCAAGGACGTCGATTGAGCTGTACGCCTTGGCCGACAAGTGCACGCTACCGAGGAAGGGAGGAGACTCCAGAGAGGATGCGGAAGCGAGATCTCGACAAGGATGACACCGCCCGGCGAAGAAGGGCCAGCGGTGAGGCAACAGAAGAACAAAAGCAGGGAAGTGCTAGCTGTCGAGCAGTCCGCAACGGAGGCGGCGACAAGAACGCCAAGGCTGGTGGCTCCGGCAAGGAGGTTGCGCTGACGCCAACCACCAGTCGGTGGCGGCCGCCGACAAGCAGGACAGCTCCGGCAAGCAGTATTGCAAGATCCACCGCACCAAGGGCCACGATCTCCAGAGCTGCAAGAAGGTCGAGCAGCTCGTCGAGCAGCAGAGAGCTGAGTACGAGCGACGCGACAAGGAGAAGGCCTAGGAAGGTGCTGGGGGAGCAAGCAAGAAGCGTCCCGGCCGGGGAGGACGCCGCGGCAAAGTCAAGCAGCGACAAGGAGATCGACCTCCCCGCGGCCGCGACAAGGATGAAGATGATGATGACGACGAAGATATGGAAGACGCAGCGCCGATGAGCAGGAGTTTTAGAAAGCCACGGAGGTTCTCTGCGTTGGCGGAGGTGCTTCCACGCATACCTCCCACCGCCAACTCAAGCAATGGATGCGGAGGTCAATGCTGCGGAACCATCCATAGAGTCACGCAGGCCTCTGAAGTGGTCCATCACGCCTATCATTTTGATATTGAGGACCACCTGATCGCATAATCATGCGGTCGGGTGCTTGCCGATGTTGGTCTCTCCAACCATCCGCAACCTCAAGGTCACAAAATGTTAGTTGACGGCGGGCCGGCTTGAATCTGATCTCCTCCGCGGTGCTCCGAAGCTTCAAATCCCAGACAGCGAGCTCGAAGAGACCGGAACCTTCCAAGGAATCAATCCGGGAAGGAGCAAGCCAAAGGGGAAGATTACGTTGCCGGTCACATTTGGAAGCGAGCTGAACTTCAGGACTGAGAGGGTTACATTTGATGTTGCCGATTTCCCATTGCCTTACAATGGGATACTTGGTCGTCCGGCACTCGCCAAGTTCATGGCGGCCTCTCACTACGCCTACAACCTTCTCAAGATGCCAGGCCCGATAAGCGTCATCTCTGTCCATGGCGACAAGAAGGATGCCCTTATCTGTGCCGACAAGATCTTCCGGGACGCAGCAGCCGCAACAGATTTCCAGACACTTGCCGCTGAAGCTCCCGGGGGGAAGAAGACCAAGTCCAAGTCCGGCAAGGGCTCTTATGCTCACTCCGGCAAGCGCACCTCTTCGGAGTGCTGCGCTACCGTCGAGGACGCGCCATCGAGCTCCACCGACAAGTGCAAGAAGATGGTGGCTCCGCCGAAGACCAAGAAGGTGCCCGCCAAGGAGGACGGCGCTGGTGGTAACTTCACCATCAGTGCCTCTCTCGACCCCAAATAGGAAGGCGGCGCTTCGTTGCTTTCTGCGAGGCGAATGTCGGCGTGTTTGCATGGCAACCGTCTGATATCCCCGGTGTTCCCAGAAAGTGATTGAGCACCGCCTAGCCGTTTGTCCTCATCTTGTGACCCGTCAAGCAAAGAGTCGTGAAGCAAGCGGTGGGCCGAGAATTCATAGCTGAAGAGATCAAGAAAGCTGGAAGCAGCAGGCCTTGTCGAGGAGTACTCCATCCCTCGTGGTTGGCCAGTCCTGTAGTCGTGCGCAAGGCAAACGGGAAATGGAGGCTTTGTATTGACTTCACTGATGTTAATAAAGCTTGTCCCAAAGATCCATTTCCCTTGCCGCGCATTGACCAGATTGTTGACTCCACGGTCGGATGCGATTTGCTTTCGTTTCTTGATGCCTACTCAGGATACCATCAGATCTTCATGGCTGAAGAAGATGAAGAGAAGACCGCATTCATCACACCATGTGGCACATAATGTTTCATACGGATGCCTTTCGGTTTGAAGAATGCTGGTTCGACATTTGCAAGGGTAGTCCATGGCGCTTTTGAGCCATAAATGCACAGTAAATGTAGAAGCCTACATGGATGACATAGTGGTCAAGAGCGAGGACAAAGCAACTCTGGTTCAAGATCTGGACGAGACCTTTGCAAATCTGCGCAAGATAAACCTCAAGCTCAACCCCGAGAAGTGCGTGTTTGGAGTCCCTTCCGGCAAGCATCTCGGGTTCTTCGTGTCTCAGCGAGGATTGAGGCAAATCCCGACAAGATCAAGGCCATTGAGCAGATTGAAGCACCAAAGCGCGTCAAGGATGTACGAAGACTTGCCGGTTGCGTGGCTGCTCTCAGCAGGTTTATTTCTAGGTCTGCTGAGCGCGCCCTGCCATTTTTCAAGATTTTGAAAAAGGCGGGTCCAGTAAAATGGACTCCGAAGCGGAGGCTGCGCTGCAGACTTAAGCAGATACCATCCTCTACTCCAACACTTGTCGCACCTAGGACACAAGAGAAGTTGCTGCTATATATAGCGGCGACCAATCAAGTGGTTAGCGCTGCGTTAGTGGCGGAGAGGGAGGCGGATGACGAGCCAAGAACCGGCAAGCACATCCAGCGACAAGCATGGGGCTTCGCCGACGAGCTCTGGTCCCGACAAGGACGAGTCCGCAAAGACACAAGAACAGATACAGAAAAGGATGGTCCAGCGCCCAGTTTACTTTGTCAGTTCCCTCCTGCAGGGGGCTAGGTCAAGGTACTCTGGTGTGCAAAAACTGCTTTTCGGCCTCCTCATGGCCTCGAGAAAGCTGCGCCATTACTTCCAAGCACATGAGATCACAATTGTCACTCGCTTTCCCCTGAAGAGGATACTGCAGAATCCAGAAGCGACAGGCAGGATTGTCGAGTGGGCACTGGAGCTATCAAGCTTTGGTCTTAAGTTTGAGAGCACATCAACTATCCAAAGCAGAGCCTTGGCAGAGTTCATAGCAGAATGGACGCCAACGCCAGATGAAGAGATTTCGGAGACGAGCATTCCCGTCAAAGAAGCAAGCAAAGAGTGGCTGATGTACTTTGATGGTGCCTTCTCGGCCTGCAAAGGCGCCCGGCCGGTTGCTGCTGCTTATCGCGCACCGGAGAGCACCTCAAGTACGTCGTCGGATGCACTTTCCCAAGGAGCAAGCGACAAACAATCTACCGCAGAGTATGAAGGTTTGCTTGCCGGTCTCAGGATCGCCGTGGACCTTGGGATCAAGAAGCTTATTGTCAGGGGTGACTCGCAACTCGTCGTCCGCCAAGTCAACAAAGATTACCAGAGTCCGTTGATGGAGGCCTACGTTGATGAAGTGAGGAAGCTAGAAGAGCACTTTGACGGCCTGCAAATGGAACATGTTCCAAGAGCTGAGAATGATATTGCTGACGCCCTGTCAAAGTGCGCTGCGCTTAAGCTACCTGTGGAACCAGGGACTTTTGTGCTCAAGCTGACTCAGCCAACCGTAACACCATCAGCCGGACAAAGCAAGAAGAGGAAGTTGGCCTCTGGTGACTACTTTTCCGATGTAGCTTCCCGAAGCCGTCGTTGCAAGGTCCCCAAGATCAACACCAGCAGTCTTTGAGGAGCGATCTGCTCCGATAGACCCAGTGGTTTGTTTCGTTGAAGCAAACACTCCCGACAAGTCTTGCTCCGGCAAGCTTGTCGGGAGCATCTAACTCGGCAGAGCCACCGGCTCTTGCCGTGAAGCTGATGTTCCCGCAGCAACAGATGAGCCTTTAGTCCTTGTTGTCGAGCCACAAGCTCCGGCATGGGCGCAGCGGATTGTCCAATTCCTTCAGACAGGAGAACTTCCGAAGAGCGGGAAGAAGCGGAAAGAGTAGCCCGGCGGTCAAGTATGTACCAGTTTGTCGACGGCATACTGCATGTAAGAAGACTCAACGGTGTGAAATTGAAGTGTATTCCCTGTAAGATGGACGAAGCTGTTGGCGGAGATACATGGAGGCATATGTGGTCACCACATTGGCAAGAAGAGCACTTGCCGGCAAAGCTTTCCGGCAAGGTTTCTTCTGGCCGACAGCCCTCCAGATGCAACCGCACAAGTAACCAAGTGTGAAGCGTGCGGTTCCATTCCAAACAGATACACACTGCCACTCAAGCTCTCCAGACGATCCCTTTATCCTGGCCATTTTCGGTCAGGGGCTCGACATCCTCGGCCCTTCCCCGAAGTTGTCGGGGCTTTGAGTACTTGTACGTCGCCATCGACAAGTACACAAAGTGGCCGGAAGTGGAAGCGATGAGGAAGGTGACAGCACGGTCGATAGTCAAGTTCTTGGTCGATTGTTTGCCGCGGAATCCCTAACAGGATCATCACCGACAACGGCACACAATTCACGAGTCGCACCTTCATGCGATCGTCCAAGACCTTGGCGCCAAGGTCCGCTTCGCCGTTGCTCACCCGAGAAGCAACGGTCAAGCGAAAAGGGCGAACGCTGAAGTGCTCTGCGGACTCAAGACCAAAACTTTTGACAGGCTGCACAAGTGCGGAAGAAAGCTGGATCGAGGAGCTGCCGGTGGTTCTTTGGTCGATCGAGCGACGCCAAATCGAGCCATCGCCGGGCACCCTTTGCTCTAGTCTATGGAGCGAGGCAGTTCTCCCCACGGAACTTCGTATCTGAGTCGCCTCGAGTGCTCGCTTATGATGAGTTTGAGCAAGAGCAGCTGCGACAAGATGACGCGCTGCTCCTTGAGGAAGATCGTCTTGATTCTTTGTCGCGAGCCGCTTCGCTACCAGCAGGCCACCTGTCGCTACCATGGCCGCAGGGTTAATGCCGAAGTCTCGAGGAAGGCGACCTTGTTCTTGGCGCACTCAGTCCGCCAAGAATTCAAACAAGTTGACGCCAAAGTGGGAAGGCCCTTATCGGGTGAAAGCGAGTCACTAGGCTGGCGCTGTCCGCTTTGAGACCGAAGATGACATTCCGTGAGCAACTCACGGAACATTGAATATCTTGAAAGTTTTACCCATAAAGGCGCGGTTGTCGGAACCGTTCCGGCAACCACCTTTTGTACAAGTCTTGCCGCTGTTGCATGTAATCGCTTCATTACAAAGCCGGGCGCAGACCCGTGCATCGATAAAGCCCATGTGTTGCGCTGGCAACCCGTCAAGTTCATGCTTTCATCAAGTTATTGCATGTTTTGGCTAACACTTTGTGCAGCAACCACCCCCGGTAAGCAGAATCGAGCCACTGGGCTCTATAACGTTATTTCCTCTTCTTTCTCTTGTCGCAAAGAAAGGGAGGCTCCCTCGCGCACAAGTTAACCAGGGGGGAGGAGGAGATAATACTATGGACCAGGCACCGCTCGAGGAAGTTTCGCCTCATCGGGAAGCAAGAAACAGAAAAGCTAAGTTGCCAAAGTTTGAGCAATCAATTTTAAAATTTTCGTTATCTTCCTCGAACGATAGTACTTTGTATGGAAAACCTGTGCGCAGAGGAACCGAATCGTGACTGGTCGCGCCCTTACTTTGTTTCGAGTCCGCTCAACAACTTAAGTGAGCTGCGGCTAGTCCGAGACAAGGTTGCTTGTCGGATGCGACCCCCGCCAAAGTTCTTGAAGTTCGCACTTTTCGGCGTCAGCGGCAAGGGTGCTCGCACCGCAAGTTTCCCAAAAGCGTGGGGCAATAACGCATAAAGGAAGAAATCAAGTAGAGGAAATAACATTGCATCGATCGATTCAGATCAGTAATAAATTTGTAAAGTTATCTTCCTTGAACGACCGCGCTTTGTATGAGACACCCGTGCGCGGAGGAACCAAATCGTGACTGGTCGCGCCCTTACTTTGTTTCGAGTCCGCTCAACAACTTAAGTGAGCTGCGGCTAGTCCGCGACAAGGTTGCTTGTCGGTAGCGACCCCGCCAGCAGGCTGCTGAAGTTCCGCACTCGGCGCTTGCGGCAAGGGTGCCTGCACCGGCAAGTTTCCACTGGCGTGGGGTAATAACATACAAAGCCGGTCGAGTAAAGGAAGTAACGTAGCGAGATGTTGCCCGTAATAAAGTTATGTTACGAAGATAACTTATTGCGGCATCAAGCTAAATCGTCCTCGAACTGAAATAACAGCGAAGAGGAGAAGAAGGGCGCGCGGCACCCAAGCCCCGCAAGCCGGAGTTCTTGGGAGCTGCGGCAAGCCGAGTTGCCGGAGCTGCGGCAAGCCCGGTTGCAGGGCCGCGGCAAGCCAGAGTTGCCGGGGGGCTGAGATATCAGATAAGCCCTTCGTCCTTTCTCAAACATCCCTTTTTCATTAAAAACATTCTACTCGGATACAATCCGTGGGGAATGAAAAACATGAAAGAGAGGATTACAAGCCTTAAATGCGGATAAGGCCCAACGGCTTACAAATTAAAAAGATAAAATGCCCATAATCCTTTTCCTGTCCCTCTTTCCAGGAGGTAGGTCAAGGAGGCGGGAAGGGAAAAAGAAACGCCTAGACGAGCTACGGGTGCCAGAAGACACCAAGAGAACATCCCGGGAGCTCCCCGAGGGCTTGACAGAGATGGCGGCACCGGAAGCGGGGTTCGAAGACGGGGCGGCAGGGCGTCAGCACGCTGTCGAGGGCACTACGCCCTCGTACTCCGACTTGACGGCCTTGTCGCCATCCCTCTTCCCCTTCCGCAGCCTCCCTACGCCAGTCGCCCAAGGAGACGACCCCGGGAGTTCAGGGAGCCGGCGACACGGATGATGGGGTCGCCCGGTGACATGCAGGCGGCGCCGACAACTAATCGGGCCCGCCAACCTCGTCGTCGCTGCCGCTCCCTCCTTGTCACTCTCGCTCGAGGGGAGTCTTCATTGTCGAAGGAGCTGTCCACGCAAGACTTCGCCCAGTGCCAAGATCCCCAAGACCTTGACGGAGAGGAGATCACCCTCCATTAACTTAAAATGGAGGGTAAACCCCGCCCTCAGGCTGTGGATGCGGGTGAACGTCTTCCACCCACGATCGAGATACATCACATTAGGGGCTGGGAATACAACACGGACTCGCATACCGCTGATCCCACAACCCCTCATGTGCAATCTCAGTGTCTCGGGCGGATCCGACTCCATCGCGCTCGCAAACGGAGCTGGGAGCCGGAGGCGACGACGAGGCGCCCGGCGCAGCCTGACGAAGAACTCGCAAGGGTCATCCCCGGTATGGACCGCTGCAGGGAGGGAAACCGCCGGCGGAGGCGGAGACGGCGCGCCGCCCCGTCCGCCTCTTCCTCGACCTCGCCCTCGACCTCGCCCCCTCCCTCTTCCTCTTGGGGCTGGCTCTGCCTCCACGGGCGTATGGTTGGGAGGGGTGCGCTGTCTAGCGGCGACCCTCGCCGCCACCGATGAAGAACCAAGGCTCTTTTTCTCCATGGCGAATGAGAGAAAGGGAGCAGAAACTGAAGAAAGGAGGAGATGGGAGAGTACGGCCTTCGCGCTCCCCTTCCGCCCTTTTAAGGAAGCAAGGTGGGGCTCAACCGCCCTTTCGGCCGAATCAGGGCGTAGGAAGAACAGGGAATCGGGGCCGAACTGCTGCCTCTGCTCGTGACGGCCCGGTTTCCCACTTCCACCGTCCGTGACCCGAAGAGCATGGGAACCACGTGGCGGGGATGTAGAACGGAGGCGACGGGTGGAGCGGCTCCGCGCGCCGCCCACTTCCCCCATGACGCCGCAATCGACGCGTGCCGTTATGGGGGGACGCGGCGGATACGGAGTAAGTTTAGTTTGGACCCAGGCCGCACGTGCCCGTGCCCTGTTTTGGGCCTGGCCCAACAGCGCTCGGCACCGTGTATGGCCCAGACCGGGGCTCCTGCCGGTGTACTAAAGTAGGGGTACCTTAGTACCCGAACTTGTCTGCACGGCAGTCGCAGATCCCGTGGCAAGCCTTGCCGGCGTCCGCCAAGACCCTCCGCAGCCTTTACGAAGGCAAGACCCGACAAGAGGAGCTTGTCGAGAAGGCCTCTAAGCGGAACAAGGTCCCGCAAGAGGAGCTTGCGGGAAGGCTCGAGCGCCGACAAGCCTCCGGGCGCGACAAGAGATTCGACGCGGCAAAGGCGCTTGCCGCGGCATGCAACTCCTCTTCGCCTCCGCTCCAGCTCACCCAACGATGTCGCCATGGGACCGTTCCATGGGCGGCGTGTCGGCGGCCGTGCAACCGGCGGAGAGCAGCGACATCGCCGGCCTTGAACAGGCTCGCCATCGTGGCGAGCAGGCGCACTGACGGTCTCTGTTACCTTGTTTAGGCGACAACGACAGGCATTTATTGCTTTTGTCCCTTGCCGTCAAAATTAGGTATTTTTGCACTGTACACTGTTCAAGTAGGTGTACCAACCCCTGTTTTTACGTTTGTACCCCCGCCTATGTTGCCACCTGTCGGAGACCCCTTTAGCATATAAAAGGAGGCCCGAGTGCAACGTGAGAGAGGTTCCATGATTGGCCAAGGTTCAGTTCATTCGACCGCCATAGACTAGATACACTCACGCTAGGTTTTGTAGAGGGCATTGCTCCCTAGCAAGAACACAATAGATCAAACAGAAGCGAGGAGTTTTATCTCTCCGGAGAGCTCCGAAGCTGGGTAAACCGCCCGTGTGCATCGCCTCGATCCGCTCTTCGTGCGACCTCCGCCCCCCTCCGAACCACAAAGGGACCCGCTCCGCCAGGCCCCATAGGTGTCCGTGGGTACGATCAGCCGCCCCGACAGGAGTCGAGCCTTGGTCTCTTTATAAAGGGGTTGAATACCAAGAGCCCACCCCGTAACCGTTTGGGACTCGCTTTCAATTAGAGAGTCATACCAAAAGGCACGGTTGGGTTACCCACGCCTGTATTGATGAGAATCCCGGAATAAGGGGACACGATCTCTTCTTCGACAAGACGTGCCAAGGAAACCGCCTCGCTAAACACGCTGAGGTGGAACAGTAAAACGATTTGAATAAAGGCTTGACCGTGGCATGATGTCACGCTGCGGAATACGTCATCAGATTAGATTTGTGCGGGAATTATTCTCTCTACGGTGGTATGTGGAACTTATTTTTGCAGAGCCGGACACTATCCTTGTGTTCAAACATCTTCTATGAAGTATTCGGAGGAGGAACCCGCCTCGCAATGCCGAAGACAATTGGCGCGCCGGACTCGTCGTCATTGAAGCCAGGTTCAGGGGCTACTGAGGGAGTCATGGATTAGGGGGTGTCCGGATGGCCGGACTATGACCTTTGGCCGGACTCCCAGACTATGAAGATACAAGATTGAAGACTTCGTCCCGTGTCCGGATAGGGACTTTCCTTGGCGTGGAAGACAAGCTTGGCGATACGATATGAAGATCTCCTCCCATTGTAACCGACTCTGTGTAATCCTAGCCCTCTCTGGTGTCTATATAAACCGGAGAGTTTCAGTCCGCAGGACGAACAACAATGATACCATAGGCTAGATTCTAGGGTTTAGCCTCTCCGATCTCGTGGTAGATCAACTCTTGTACTACCCATATCATCAATATTAATCAAGCAGGAGTAAGGTTTTACCTCCACCGAGAGGGCCCGAACCTGGGTAAAAGCATCGTGTCCCTTGTCTCCTGTTACCATCCGCCTAGACGCACAGTTCGGGACCCCCTACCCGAGATCCGCCGGTTTTGACACCGACACTTCCCCCTACAAGTGCGGACGGTGAGCATGATATACGCAACCCACATACCCAAAAGGGAGTGGAAGCGTGCACTAAGGGACGTATATGCGATGGAGCCAGTAGCCCCAAAGTTCAATCCGTGGTCCTCCTGCCCGATCACTTTTGATCGAAGGGACCACCCCACTAGCATCCGCCATGGCGGATTCACCGCATTGGTTCTAGACCCAATCGTTGACGGATTTCACCTCACTAGAGTCCTTATGGACGGCGGCAGCAGCCTGAACCTGCTTTATCAGGATACAATGCGCAAAATGGGCATAGACCCCTCAAGGATTAAACCCACAAAGACGACCTTTAAAGGCGTCATACCAGGTGTAGAGGCCAACTGTACAAGCTCAGTTACACTTGAAGTGGTCTTTGGATATCCGGATAACTTCCGAAGCGAGGAGTTAGTCTTCGACATAGTCCCGTTCCGCAGCGGCTATCACGCACTGCTTGGACGAACCGCATTTGCAAAGTTCAATGCGGTGCCACACTACGCATACCTCAAGCTCAAGATGCCATGTCCTCGAGGAGTCATTACGGTCAACGGAAACACCGAACGCTCTCTCCGAACGGAGGAGCACACGGCGGCTCTCGCGGCGGAAATACAAAGCAGCCTCTCAAGGCAATTCTCGAGTCCGGCTATTAAACGTCCGGACACCGTCAAGCGCGCCCGGAGTAACCTACAACAAGACCGCCCGCACGCGTCCGAAACGCCAGCGTAGCAATGCGGCCCCAACCCCAGCCCTCGCGACATTGCGAAACTAGTACTACGCGTAGATAATTACGCTCTGGAAATACCATGGGCATAGGGGGAGGGGCACGACCACGGCAGGCCCAGAATGCGGCTCAACCGCACCAGGGGCTCCCGATTGTGTAATTCTTTTTTCTTACTTTCAGGACTCCTTTATCAAGAAGCCCTGTCCGGCAGTAGAATCGCCGAACACACGATGCAACAGCCAGGGAAGCAGAAAGCTACGTCGAATGTACAGGTGGTCTCTATAACGAGCAGTATACTTGTTTTACATATCATCCCGCAGCTCGCTCCTGGAGGGGGACATGTCAAATAGTCCCGTCCCTTGCTTATCGCACTATTTGTATCGTTCTGCTTTTACTGCAACTCTTTTAATAAACAATGCACAACTTTTGCCTATTATTGCATTCCTTTTTCTTATCTATATATGTTCACTTATAACATGCTATATCCGTACGCTTTGGTACGACCAAATGCACCAGGGGCTTAAGTACCCCAAAATATGGTGTGATAAGTCCGAACACTTTCACAAGTGCGGCATCCCGAACTTATAGCATTATATGCATCGGCTCCGAATCATGTCTTGGGTCAATAGTTGGGTTTGCCCGGCTCCCATGTCTTGGTACCTTACGTTCCATTATATCGGCTAAGGTAGCGCTGGGAGAACCACTGCGATTGTGCCACGGTTGAGTTGGGTTGAGCACCTCAGTGGAGAAAGCTAAAACTGACCGTCATGATAGGGCGAGAGCCGGTCGCTGTTCGAGAGATTTTCGAGTCCCTAAAGACTTATGCCGCTTAGAGCGAGGAGCCGGCTTTGTCCGGCCCAGGCATGGATAGCGCCCTGAATTCGGTCTTCCGAATACTAGGGGCTTCGCCGAAATTTAAAATTATAGAATTCTATGGCTAAGTGAGAGTGTTCAAGCATTATAGTCCGGTTGCCTTGTTCGTTGCGTTGAGCGCCTCCCTCGAAGGACCCAAGAATGGGAAAAAGAGCGCTCAAGTTTATCCCGAACACCCCAGCACTCGCGGCATGAGGGCAGAAGCCGACGACTCGCCATCTCTCAAATTTAATAAACGGCCGCACAGAAGGTAATATTTTAAATTCACAAGCGTTGCTTAGCGCATATGAACAAGTTTTCAAGCGTACAGGATAACAAATGCGAGTTTACTCAAAAATTACATCTTTGGAGCATTCACCCGCTATAAGGCGGACACCCTTCAGGACGCCCGCATAATACATCTCGGGCTTGCGATACTCCTTGCCCGGTGGTGGAGCGTCCGTCACAAGCTTCTCAGCGTCCATCTTGCCCTAGTGCACTTTAGCACGGGCAAGGGCCCTAAGGGCACCTTCGATACAGGCGGAGCGCTTGAAGACTTCAATCCATGGACAGGCGCCCACCAGCCTCCTCACCAGCCCGAAGTAGCTCCCAGGCATGGCTTCCTCAGGCCACAGCCGAACTATGAGGCCCTTCATGGCCTGTTCGGCCACCTTATGGAGCTCGACCAGCTGCTTCAGCTGGTCTCTCAAGGGCACCGGGTGTCCGGCCTCAGCATACTGAGACCAGAACACCTTCTCCGTCGAGCTCCCCTCCTCGGCCCGGTAGAATGCGGCAGCATCGGACACACTGCGGGGCAGATCTGCGAATGCTCCTGGAGAGCTCCGGATTCGGGTAAGTAACAAGTAATTCACTTTCACGTGCTTGCTTTACATGAAGAATGCCTTACCAGCCGCTATCTTCTTCATTGCCTCAATCTCCTGGAGGGCTTTCTGGGCTTCGGCCTTAGCGGCTTTGGCACTCTCAAGAGCCGAGGCAAGCTCGAACTCTCGAGTCTTTGAGTCACGCTCCAAACTCTCGTGTTTTTCCACGAGAGCCTGGAGCTCTTGCCGCACCTCCGCCACCCGCGCCTCCTGCTTCTCTCGCTCGGTACGCTCCGCGGCCGCATTGCTTTCGGCCTTGGACACCGCCTCCTTCAGGGTCGCCACCTCGTTCGTGGCCCCTGCAATTCTCACGTTATTCCTGCTATTTTTTGCAACCACATCTTTTATATACTTCCATAAGGTATTACTTACCTTCCTTGTCCTCGAGCTGCTTTTTGGCAAGGCCGAGCTCGTTCTCGGACAGCTCGAGGCTCTGCTTCATGCATTGACCTCCGCAGTCTGTGCGGCAGAGGTCAGCAGCGCAGCCTGCATTCCCCATATTGACATACTTATGTTAGACTCCTGCGTACATCTTTTTAGATCCTCAGTTCGGCTTTTCTTTCCAAACACCAAACTGAGCATCAGGGGCTACTGTCTATGCGGTAATATTTTTACATATTTTAAATACATTCCTCAAAGCCTGTTAGAAGGCTGGCACAGGCTTCGATCAGCCCGCTCTTGGCGGACTGAACTTTCTGGATCACCACACTCATAACAGTGCGGTGCTCCTCGTCGATGGAAGCGCCGTTAAGAGCCTCCAGCAAATTATCCGGTGCCTCAGGTTGGACGGAGGTCACCGGTGTCGCAGTCTCACCCTTCTTATGAAGGGGCCGCCTGCCGGACTCCGGAACCACTGAAGGTTCCGATGCGGAGTCTGTTGGGGAACGTTGCAGAAAATTAAAAAAATTTCTACGGTTTCACCAAGATCCATCTATGAGTTCATCTAAGCAACGAGTCAAGGGAGTGAGTTTGCTACATACCACTTGTAGATCGAGTGTGGAAGCGTTCAAGGGGATGGTGATGAGGAGTCGTACTACCGTGATTCGGATCACCGATGACCAAGTCTTTGAGCGGACAGCACCTCCGCGTTCAACACACGCAGTGCAGACGACGTCTCCTCCGTCTTGATCCAGCAAGGAGGAAGGAGAGGTTGAAGAAGACAGCTCCAACGGCAGCATGACGGCGTGGTGTAGTTGGTGCAGCAGTAATCCGACAAAGCTTCGCCAAGCACGTACGGAGGAGGAGAGGTGTTTGGCGAGGGGAGGGGCTGCGCCTTGGCTTGTGTATGCAGCCCTCCCCTCACCCCTCTATTTATAGGGGAAGGGGCAGGGCCGCCCCTCTAGATGGGAATCTAGAGGGGGGCCAGGGAGGTGGCTTGCCCCCCAAGCAGAGGCGCCCCCTCTAGGGTTCCCAAACCCTAGGCGCAAGGGCCCAAGGGGTGCGCCCAGCCCACCAGGCTGGCTCCTTCCCCACGCAGCCCAAGTGGCCCCGGGGGTGGCCTCCCGTGGACCTCCGAAACCCCTTAGGTGGCCCCGGTACAATACCAATGCGCCCCGAAGCTTTCCGGTGTCCGTTTGACAACTTCCCATATATAAATCTTTACCTCCGGACCCTTCCGAACTCCTCGTGACGTCCGGATCTCATCCGGGACTCGAACAACATTCGGTAATCACATACAAGTCTTCCTAATAACCCTAGCGTCACCGAACCTTAAGTGTGTAGACCCTACGGGTTCGGAGACATCTGAGACATGACCGAGGCGCTCTCGGGCAATAACCAACAGCGGGATCTGGATACCCATGTTGGCTCCCACATGCTCCTCGATGATGTCATCGGATGAACCACGATGTCGAGGATTCAAGCAACCCCGTATACTATTCCCTTTGTCAGACGGTATGTTACTTGCCCGAGACTCGATCCTCGGTATCCCAATACCTCGTTCAGTCTCGTTACCGACAAGTCACTTTACTCGTACCGTAATGCATGATCCCGTGACCAGACACTTGGTCACTTTGAGCTCATTATGATGATGCACTACCGAGTGGGCCCAGTGATACCTCTCCGTAATACGGAGTGACAAATCCCTGTCTTGATCCGTGTCAACCCAACAGACACTTTCGGAGATACCTGTAATGCACCTTTATAGTCACCCGATTCGTTGTGACGTTTGGTACACCCAAAGCACTCCCTACGGTATCCGGGAGTTACACGATCTCATGGTCTAAGGAATAGATACTTGACATTGAGAAAGCTCTAGCAAACGAACTACACGATCTTGTGCTATGCTTAGGATTGGGTCTTGTCCATCACGTCATTCTCCTAATGACGTGATCCCGTTGTCAATGACATCTAATGTCCATAGTCAGGAAACCATGACTATCTGTTGACCAACGAGCTAGTCAACTAGAGGCTTACTAGGGACGTATTGTTGTCTATGTATTCACACGTGTATTACGATTTCCCGATAATACAGTTATAGCATGAATAAAAGACAATTATCATGAACAAGGAAATATAATAATAATGCTTTTATTATTGCCTCTAGGGCATATTTTCAACAGTCTCCCACTTGCACTAGAGTCAATAATCTAGTTACATTGTGATGAATCGAACACCCATAGAGTTACGGTGTTGATCATGTTTTGCCCTGGGAAGAGATTTAGTCAACGGATCTGCGACATTCAGATCCGTATGCACTTTACAAATTTCTATGTCTCCATCTTGAACATTTTCACGGATGGAGTTGAAGCGACGCTTGATGTGCTGGTCTTCTTGTGAAACCTGGGCTCCTTAGCAAGTGCAATAGCTCGATGTTGTCCTGAGAAGAGTTTGATCGGCCCCGACGCATTGGGTATGACTCCTAGGTCGGTGATGAACTCCTTCACCCAAATTGCTTCATGCCCTGCCTCCGAGGCTGCCATGTACTCTGCTTCACATGTAGATCCCGCCACGACGCTCTGCTTGCATCTCGCACCAGCCATCGCTCCACCATTCAACATATACACGTATCCGGTTTGTGACTTAGAGTCATCCAGATCTGTGTCGAAGCTAAGCGTCGGCGTAACCCTTCTGACGAGCTCTTCGTCACCTCCATAAACGAAACATGTCCTTCGTCCTTTTCGTGTACTTTAGGATATTCTTGACCGCTGTCCGGTGTTCCTTGCCGGGATTACTTTGGTACCTTCCTACCAAACTTATGGCAAGGTTTACATCAGGTCCGTACACAGCATGGCATACATAATAGATCCTATGGCTGAAGCATGGGGATGACACTCATCTCTTCTTTATCTTTTGTCATGGTCGGGTATTGAGCTGAGCTCAATCTCACACCTTGCAATACAGCAAGAACCCCTTCTTGGACTGATCCATTTTGAACTTCTTCAAAATCTTATCAAGGTATGTGCTTTGTGAAAGACCTATGAGGCGTCTCGATCTATCTCTATAGATCTTGATGCCTAATATATAAGCAGCTTCTCCAAGGTCCTTCATTGAAAAACACTTATTCAAGTAGGCCTTAATGCTGTCCAAGAATTCTATATCATTTCCCATCAAAAGTATGTCATCTACATATAGTATGAGAAATGCTACAGAGCTCCCACTCACTTTCTTGTAAACGCAGGCTTCTCCATAAGTCTGCATAAACCCAAACGCTTTGATCATCTCATCAAAGCGAATGTTCCAACTCCGAGATGCTTGCACCAGCCCATAAATGGATCGCTGGAGCTTGCATACTTTTTCAGCATTCTTAGGATCGACAAAACCCTCCGGCTGCATCATATACAACTCTTCCTTAAGATAACCGTTAAGGAACGCTGTTTTGACATCCATCTGCCATATCTCATAATCATAGTATGCGGCAATTGCTAACATGATTCGGACGGACTTAAGCTTCGCTACGGGAGAAAAAGTCTCATCGTAGTCAATCCCTTGAACTTGCCGATAACCCTTAGCGACAAGTCGAGCTTTATAGATGGTGACATTACCATCCGCGTCCGTCTTCTTCTTAAAGATCCATTTGTTTTCTATCGCTCGCCGATCATCGGGCAAGTCGATCAAAGTCCATACTTTGTTTTCATACATGGATTCTATCTCGGATTTCATGGCTTCTAGCCATTTGTTGGAATCTGGGCCCGCCATCGCTTCTTCATAGTTCAAGGTTCACCGTTGTCTAACAACATGATTTCTAGGACAGGTTGCCGTACCACTGCAGTGCGGAACGTGTCCTTGTGGACCTATGAAGTTCAAGAGCAACTTGATCCGAAGTACCTTGATCATCATCATTATTTTCCTCTTCGATTGGTGTAGGCATCACAGGAACATTTTCTGAGCTGCACTACTTTCCCGTTCAAGAGGTTGTACTTCATCGAAGTTCTACTTTCCTCCCACTTACTTCTTTCGAGAGAAACTGTTTTTCCGTAAAGGATCCGTTCTTGGCAACAAAGATCTTGCCCTCGGATCTTAAGTAGAAGGTATACCCAATGGTTTCTTTAGGGTATCCTATGAAGACGCATTTTTCCGACTTGGGTTCGAGCTTTTCAGGTTGAAGTTTCTTGACATAAGCATCGCATCCCCAAACTTTTAGAAACGACAGCTTAGGTTTCTTCCCAAACCATAATTCATACGGTGTTGTCTCAACGGACTTAGACGGTGCCCTATTTAAAGTGAATGTAGCTGTCTCTAGAGCGTATCCCCAAAATGAAAGCGGCAAATCGGTAAGAGACATCATAGATCGCACCATATCCAATAGAGTGCGATTACGACGTTCGGATACACCGTTACGCTGAGGTGTTCCAGGCGGCGTGAGTTGTGAAACGGTTCCACATTTTCTTAAGTGTGTACCAAATTCGTGACTTAAATATTCTCCTCCATGATCCGATCGTAAGAATTTTATCTTTCGGTCACGTTGATTCTCTAGTTCATTCTGAAATTCTTTGAACTTTTCAAAGGTCTCAGACTTGTGTTTCATCAAGTAGACATACCCATATCTACTCAAGTCATCTGTGAGAGTGAGAACATAACGATATCCTCCGCGAGCCTCAACACTCATTGGACCGCACACATCGGTATGTATGATTTCCAACAAGTTGGTTGCTCGCTCCATTGTTCCGAGAACGGAGTCTTGGTCATCTTGCCCATGAGGCATGGTTCGCATGTGTCAAATGATTCATAATCAAGAGACTCCAAAAGCCCATCGACATGGAGCTTCTTCATGCGCTTGACACCAATGTGACCAAGGCGGCGGTGCCACAAGTATGTGGGACTATCGTTATCAACTTTACATCTTTTGGTATTCACGCTATGAATATGTGTAACATTACGCTCGAGATTCATTAAGAATAAACCATTGACCATCGGAGCATGACCATAAAACATATCTCTCATATAAATAGAACAACCATTATTCTCGGATTTAAATGAGTAGCCATCTCGCATTAAACGAGATCCGGATACAATGTTCATGCTCAAACTTGGCACCAAATAACAATTATTAAGGTTCAAAACTAATCCCGTGAGGTAAATGTAGAGGTAGCGTGCCGACGGCGATCACATCGACTGGAACCATTCCCGACGCCAAGATCGTCACGCCGTCCTTCGCCAGCCTCCGCTTATTCCGCAGCTCCTGCCGTGAGTTACAAATATGAGCAACGGCACCGTATCAAATACCGTGAGTTACTACGAGTAATCGGTAAGGTACACATCAATTACATGTATATCAAATATACCTTTGGTGTTGCCGGCCTTCTTATCCGCTAATTATTTGGGGCAGTTCCGCTTCCGGTGACCCTTCCCTTGCAATAAAAGCACTCGATCTCGACTTGGGTCCATTCTTTGACTTCTTCCCGGCAACTGGCTTACTGGGCGCGGCAACATCTTTGCCGTCCTTCTTGAAGTTCTTCTTACCCTTGCCCTTCTTGAACTTAGTGGTCTTATTGACCATCAACACTTGATGTTGTTTCTTGATCTCAACCTCTCACGACTTCAAAGATTGAAAATACTTCAGGAATGGTCTTCACCAGTCCCTGCATATTGTAGTTCATCACAAAGCTCTTGTAGCTTGGTGGGAGCGACTGAAGGATTCTGTCAATGACCGCCTCATCAGGGAGGTTAATATTCAGCTGGGTCATGCGGTTGTGCAACCCAGACATTTTGAGTATGTGCTCACTGACAGAACTATTTTCCTCCATCTTACAACTATAGAACTTGTCAGAGACGTCATATCTCTCGACCCGGGCGTGAGCTTGGAAAACTAGTTTCAGCTCTTCGAACATCTCATATGCTCCGTGATGCTCAAAACGCTTTTGGAGCCCCGGTTCTAAGCTGTAAAGCATGCCGCCTTTGAACGAGGGAGTAATCATCGATGCGTGTCCGCCAAGCGTTCAAATCGTCTTGCGGTCTTTGGGAGAGCAGGTGGGTCACCTAACGGTGCTTCAAGGACATATGCTTTCTTGGGAGCTATGAGGATGATCCTAAGGTTAGGACCCGGTCCGTATAGTTGCTGCCATCATCTTTCAGCTTGGTTTTCTCTAGGAGCAGCGTTGAAGTTCATGTTGACATGAGCGTTGGCCATTTGATCTACAAGACATATTATGCAAAAGTTTTAGACTAAGTTCATGATAATTAAGTTCATCTAATCAAATTATTTAAATGAACTCCCACTCAGATTAGACATCCCTCTAGTCATCTAAGTGTTACACGATCCGAGTCGACTAGGCCGTGTCCGATCATCACGTGAGACGGACTAGTCATCGTCGGTGAACATTCTCATGTTGATCGTATCTTCCATACGACTCGTGTTCGACCTTTCGGTCTCCGTTTTCCGAGGCCATGTCTGTACATGCTAGGCTCATCAAGTTAACCCTAAGTGTTTTGCATGTGTAAAACTGTCTTACACCCGTTGTATGTGAACGTAAGGATCTATCACACCTGATCATCACGTGGTGCTTGAAGCGACGAACTTTAGCAACGGTGCACGCTTAGGGAGAACACTTCTTGAAATTGCTGTAAGGGATCATCTTATTTACTACCATTGTTCTAAGTAAACAAGATGCATAAACATAATAAACATCACATACAATTATATAGTAGTGACATGATATGGCCAATATCATAAAACTCCATTGATCTCCATCTTCGGGGTTCCATGATCATCATGTCACCGGCATGACACCATGATCTCCATCATCGTGTCTTCATGAAGTTGTCACGCCAACGACTACTTCTACTTCTACGGCTAACGTGTTTAGCAATAAAGTAAAGTAATTTACATGGCGTTCTTCAATGACACGCAGGTCATACAAAAAATAAAGACAACTCCTATGGCTCCTGCCGGTTGTCATACTCATCGACATGCAAGTCGTGATTCCTATTACAAGAACATGATCTCATACATCACAATATGTCATTCATCATTCATCACAACTTGGCCATATCACATCACATGACAATTGCTGCCAAAAACAAGTTAGGCGTCCTCTAATTGTTGTTGCATCTTTTACGTGGCTGCAATTGGGTTCTAGCAAGAACGTTTTCTTACCTACGAATAACCACAACGTGATCTTGTCAACTTCTATTTACCCTTCATAAGGACCCTTTTCATCGAATCCGCTCCAACTAAAGTGGGAGAGACAGGACACCCGCCAGCCACCTTATGCAACTAGTGCATGTTAGTCGGTGGAACCGGTCTCACGTAAGCGTCGTGTAAGGTTGGTCCGCCGCTTCATCCCACAATACCGCGGAAGCAAGATAAGACTAGTAGCGGCAAGCAAGTTGACAAGATCTACGCCCACAACCAAATTGTGTTCTACTCGTGCAATAGAGAACTACGCATAGACCTAGCTCATGATGCCACCTTTGTTGGGGAACGCGTTGCAGAAAATTAAAATTTTTTCTACGGTTTCACCAAGATCCATCTATGAGTTCATCTAAGCAACGAGTCAAGGGAGTGAGTTTGCATCTACATACCATTTGTAGATCGAGTGCGGAAGCGTTCAAGGGGATGGTGATGAGGGAGTCGTACTCGCCGTGATTCGGATCACCGATGACCAAGTGCTGAACGGACAGCACCTCCGCGTTCAACACACGTACGGTACAGACGACGTCTCCTCCGTCTTGATCTAGCAAGGAGGAAGGAGAGGTTGAATAAGACAGCTCCAACGGCAGCACGACGGTGTGGTGTAGTTGGTGCAGCCGTAATCCGACAGAGCTTCGCCAAGCACGTACGGAGGAGGAGAGGTGTTGGGGAGGGGAGGGGCTGCGCCTTGGCTTGTGTATGCAGCCCTCCCCTCACCCCTCTATTTATAGGGGGAAGGGGCAAGGGGGCCGGCCCCTCTAGATGGGAATCTAGAGGGGGCGGCGAGGAGGGTGGCTTGCCCCCAAGCAAGGGGCGCCCCCTCTAGGGTTCCCCAAACCCTAGGCGCAAGGGGCCCAAGGGGTGCGCCCAGCCCACCGAGGCTGGCTCCTTCCCCACGCAGCCCATGTGGCCCCACGGGAGGGTGGCCTCCCGGTGGACCTCCGGAACCCTTCCGTGGCCCCAGACAATACCAGTGCGCCCGAACTTTCCGGTGTCCGTTTGACAACTTCCCATATATAAATCTTTACCTTGGACCCTTCCGAACTCCTCGTGACGTCCGGGATCTCATCCGGACTCGAACAACATTCGTAATCACATACTAGTCTTCCTTATAACCCTAGCGTCACCGAACCTTAAGTGTGTAGACCCTACGGGTTCGGGAGACATGCAGACATGACCGAGACGCTCTCTGGTCAATAACCAACAGCGGGATCTGGATACCCATGTTGGCTCCCACATGCTCCTCGATGATGTCATCGGATGAACCACGATGTCGAGGATTCAAGCAACCCCGTATACTATTCCCTTTGTCAGACGGTATGTTACTTGCCCGAGACTCGATCGTCGGTATCCCAATACCTTGTTCAGTCTCGTTACCGGCAAGTCACTTTACTCGTACCGTAATGCATGATCCCGTGACTGCACACTTGGTCACTCTGAGCTCATTATGATGATGCACTACCGAGTGGGCCCGGTGATACCTCTCCGTAATACGGAGTGACAAATCTCGTCTCGATCCGTGTCAACCCAACAGACACTTTCGAGATACCTGTAATGCACCTTTATAGTCACCCGATTCGCCAGGACGTTTGGTACACCTAAAGCACTCCTACGGTATCCGGGAGTTACACGATCTCATGGTCTAAGGAATAGATACTTGACATTGAGAAAGCTCTAGCAAAACGAACTACACGATCTTGTGCTATGCTTAGGATTGGGTCTTGTCCATCACGTCATTCTCCTAATGGCGTGATCCCGTTGTCAATGACATCTGATGTCCATAGTCAGGAAACCATGACTATCTGTTGACCAACGAGCTAGTCAACTAGAGGCTTACTAGGGACGTATTGTTGTTTATGTATTCACACATGTATTACGATTTCCGGATAATACAGTTATAGCATGAATAAAAGACAATTATCATGAACAAGGAAATATAATAATAATGCTTTTATTATTGCCTCCAGGGCATATTTCCAACAGAGTCCGGCCCAGGGCTGGACTTAGAGCCCTTTGGGGTTTGATCCCCCTTATGCCCGGAGTCCGGGAGGTTGCCTTGCGGCGCCTTCGGGACCTCCTCCTCCTGGCTGGGCCCCTTTTGGGGCCCCACCTCGGCGTCATACGCAGCGCGAGGAGAGGAGGCGGCCGGAAGTGAAGTGCTATTCACGTCCGACGGAGCCAGGGAGCCGCTCGTTGAAGTGTCGAGCCCGTCCTTGGGCGGGCTGCAGGGTTGTATTCGGCGTTAGGAGATTCTATATGAAAAACGAAACGCCATGAGTTATTCTGGTATCCGGATACTTACGATGTCGCCGGGGGCTTAGCCCTCGGTGGCCACTCCTCTTCGCCGTTGTCGGCGTTGGTGGAGTAGTCCGGAGGAAGGATCCTTCCCTTCTTGGACCCTCCGGCCTCCCCAATTGGGACGACCTTCCTTTTCTTCTCTCCCCCCGCTGGGGGAGAGGCCTCTTTTTCCTCCTCCTCGTCTTCGCGGGAGGAGTCCGCCTCGGAATCATCGGACGATGAGTCCGACAACACCTGGCGCCGGGAACTCTTTCAAGTTCCCGTGGCCTTTTTCTTGGCCTTCTTCTCCGGCACCACGTGAGGTGCCGGAACCAGGAGCCCCGTCAATCGGGCGTCCGTTGGGTCTTCTGGCAAGGGAGCCGGACAGTTAACCTGCCCGGACGTCTTCTGCCAGGCCTGTCAAAGGTAAGGGAGTTTAGATCCCGCATAGAGTCAAACTATGAAAAACAAGTGTCCTGTAAAGGGTAAAATAGCTTAACTCGCTGGCTTGACGCTGCGAGCTGAATCCGCGATCTTCGGTAGCGGATGCGGGAGCCTCGACGCCCTTGAACAGCACCTTCCAGGCATCTTCGTATGTAGTGTCGAAGAGCCTGCTCAAGGTTTGGTGATGTGCCGGATCAAACTCCCATAGGTTAAAGGCCCGTTGTTGGCACGGGAGGATCCGGCGGATGAGCATGACCTGGACTACGTTGACAAGCTTGAGCTTCTTGTTCACCAGGGTTTGGACGCAGGTTTGGAGTCCGGTCAGCTCTTCCGAATCACCCCATGTCAGGCCCGTCTCTTTCCAAGAGGTGAGCCGTGTAGGGAAGCCAGATCGGAATTCGGGGGCCGCCACCCATTTAGGGTCACGCGGCTCGGTGATGTAGAACCACCCCAATTGCCACCCCTTCATGGTCTCCACGAAGGAGCCCTCGAGCCATAAAACGTTGGGCATCCTGCCCACCATGGCACCTCCGCACTCTGCCTGGCGGCCGCCCACTACCTTCGGCTTGACATTAAAGGTCTTTAGCCATAAGCTGAAGTGGGGCCGGATACAGAGGAAGGCCTCGCACACGACGATGAACGCCGAGATGTTGAGGATAAAATTGGGGGGCAGATCGTGGAAATCCAGGCCGTAGTAGAACATGAGCCCCCGGACAAATGGGTGAAGTGGAAAACCTAGTCCGCAGAGGAAGTGGGTGAGGAACACCACCCTCTCATGGGGCCTGGGGGTGGGGATAAGCTGCCCCTTGTCGGGGAGCCGATGCGCGATGTCGCTGGACAAGTATCCAGCCTTCCGCAGCTTTTTGATGTGTCCCGCCATGACGGAGGAGACCATCCACTTGCCTCCCCCTCCGGACATGGCTGGGAAAGGTTGAGGCGAGATGTGCGAACTTGGGCACTGGAGCTCGAGTGCGCGGAAATGGATGAGCAAAGGAGGAAGAAGGCGTGTGTGAAAAAGTGGATCCTTATCCCCTTATATGGACGGATGAAACTATGCGTCCCCACCAGCCTGGTAAAACTCGCTTATCTCCCAAGCGCCGTAATCAATGGCGCGGTTGGGTTACCCACGCCCGTATTGATGAGAATCCCGGAATAAGGGGACATGATCTCTGCTTTGACAAGACGTGCCAAGAAAAAACCGCCTCGCTAAACGCGCTGAGGTGGGACAGTAAAAACGATTCAAATAAAGACTTGGCCGTGGTGTGATGCCACCAAATACGTCAGCAAATTGAATTTGTGTAAATATTATTCTCTCTACGGTGGTATGTGGAACTTATTTTGCAGAGCCGGACACTATCCTTGTGTTCAAAATCTTCTATGAAGTATTCGGAGGAGGAACCCGCTTGCAATGCCGAAGACAATATGCGCGCCCGGACTAAATCGTCGGTGAAGCCTGGTTCGAGGCTCTTGAGGAGTCCTGTATTAGTGGGTGTCCGGATAGCCGAACTATCACTGTTGGCCGGACTCCTGGACTATGAAGATGCAAGATTGAAGACTTCATCACGTGTCCGGATGAGACTTTCCTTGGCGTGGAGGGCAAGCTTGGCGATACAGATATGTAGACTCCTACCATTGTAACTGACTCTGTGTAACCCTAACCCTCTTCGGTGCCTATATAAACCGGAGGGTTTTAGTCCGTGGGACGAACAACAATCATACCATAGGCTAGCTTCTAGGGTTTAGCCTCTCTGATCTCGTGGTAGATCTACTCTTGTACTACCCATATCATCAATATCAATCAAGCAGGAGTAGGGTTTTACCTCCATCGAGAGAGCCCGAACCTGGGTAAAAACATCGTGTCCCTTGTCTCCTGTTACCATCCGCCTAGACGCACAGTTCGGGACTCCCTACCTGAGATCCGCCGGTTTTGACACCGACACCCGGGGTGTTCTGCACAGCATGTGGAAGAGAAGAGACGCTACTGCACAGGTTTTGGACGTGCCCACATTCGGTGCTTTTCTGAAAACTTATGCGCTCGGAGAAAGGAGTCGCGGTGGCAACACCACCGAGCAACATTGACTCCTCGAGTGCATTATCATCTTGGCTACTGGGATGGTTTGCGGAGGCGGGGGTGGACGAGCGGGCAGCGATGGTTCAGGCGTGCTCTGGACTATGGATGGCTCGGAACGAAGCGAAGGACGGAAAGAAGATTGCAGCACCACATGAAATAATGGCCTCAGTGTGCGCGCACATGTCGGAATTTAGTACCGTGCATAGGAGGGAGGCACCGGAGCGGAAAACGAAAGAAGCATGCAAGTGGACAGCGCCTGAAGAGGGCTGGATCAAAGCAAACTCAAATGAAGCGGTGTCTAAGCACGGACAGAAGGGAGGAGGAGGCGTGATTTTGAGAGGTCATGCAGGAGACTTTCGAGCGGCTGCTTGCCACTTTTATCAGCATGAGTCTGAACCTGAGATGGTAGAGATCCTCGCACGCAAGAGAGCTGTGGAGTTGGCAGCAGAGATTAACGTGCGGAAGCTTCACCTGGAGACAGACAACAAGGCTGTGGCGTTGATGCTACAAAAGGAAGAAAAGAACCTGACTGCTGCGGGACCAAGAGTGGAGGAGATTAAATCAATGTTTCAGTTTTTTGATAATGTCAAAGTGTCTTCGGTAGGACGTTCTGCAAATTCGGCCGCACATAAGCTTGTTAGGATAGGTGTTGGAGAGGATTTATGTAAGGTTTGGCTTATTGTGCCACCAGACTTTGTTCTTAGTGTGATCTCTGATGAGATCTCAGACCTCTTTTAATTAAATAAAGCCGCGTTTACCCTAAAAAAATATCATGTCCGGCGGGAGCGCGGAAGGGCTCATTTCGGCTGGTGATTAGCATTGTCTCTCTCTCGCGCGCGTTGGAGACTGGAGTGAGCACCCAGATGCGGATTCGTGCGGTTGCGATTGATGCCAGCTGTTTTTTTTCTTTTTGTTTTTTGCTTTTTGAGTCTTGCGACTGACACCAGCTGTTTTTTTAGCAATAAGAGCAACTCCAACGCGGCAACCCATTTCGTCCGCGCGCGTCCGTTTGGGTTGACGCAGACAGAAAAATTGGCCTAACGCACCAACCCAAACAAACGCGAGTCTGTTTTTTGTCCGCCTGCTGATCCATTCCCGACTCATTTTTGAGTCAGATTTGCGTCGGCGCGGACAAGGACACGCGACGGACGCGCGTGCGCCCGCCTACTCCTTTCCCCTGGCCAGCTGGTCGGTGGCACATTGGCCATCTTCTCCCATTAAAAAACAAAGCCCTCGTCCGCCTTCTTCGTCGCCGTCGCCGCCGGCACCCACGCCGCCCATTTCTCCGGTGGCTCTGCCAGCTGCCGGTGCCGCAACATTCCCTGTTTAACGCCGCCACCTCCCACGTCGCCCGCCACCGCCGTCTTGCCGCCGGGGAGCCGAAAGCTCCCCCCCTCCCCCCCGCTCCTCCGACACAGCCGCGACCGTGACCAAGAAGCCACCTTGTCGCCCCGTCCAGATCCTCACCAGCACGCTCGTCAGACGCCCCCAGGGCAGCTTGCTGGTCCGAGGGCGGCGCGACTCCCTTCGCCGTCCGTCTCCTTCGTCGATGACCGCAAGCTGTTCGACAGTTTGCCAAAGTACAAAATGGACTCCACCGACGAGTTCTTTTTTCACAATTTCCTTTGCGACTCCGACGATTCCTCGTCCGATGATGAGAAGGAGATCTTGGCTGCCGTGTTTGGCCATCACCACCTCAATAGCCAGCGCCCGTTGTTCCGTGGATCCATTCCGGGGCATCTTCCGGCGTTGAATCGCAACCGAGAGAGCAGACATTTCTTTCTTTGGAAGGACTACTTTGACACAACAAACCCATTGTTCAAACATCAGAAATTCTGCCAATGTTTCCGTATGAGTAGGCATCTTTTCAATCGTATTAGAGAGGGGGTGCTCGGCTATGATGACTATTTTGAGTGCAAAGAGGATGCCGTTGGGAAGATTGGTTTCTCCTCTTATCAAAAATGCACTACCGCCATCCGAATGCTTGCATACGGAGTACCCGGTGATCTCATTGACGAGTACATTCGTATGAGCGAGTCTAAATGCCTAGACTCCCTGTATAAGTTCTGCAAGGCTGTGATTGCTGTGTTTGGCCCTGAGTATTTGAGAGAGTCGACTCCTGAAGATACAGCCCGTTTGTTGGCGATGAATGCCAGCAGGGGCTTCCCAGGGATGCTTGGCAGTATAGACTGCATGCACCAGGAGTGGAAGAACTGCCCTGCTGCTTGGCAAGGGCAGTATAAGGGCCATGTCAGGGCTTGCACTGTCATACTTAAGGTCGTGGCGTCTCAAGATCTCTGGATCTGGCACTCTTTCTTTGGCATGGCCGGATCACACAATGGTACCAAAGTGCTTCAGCGCTTGCCGGAGTTTGCTAGGCTTGGCGAAGGCAACAGCCCACCGGTGAACTTTACTATCAACGGCCACAACTAAGACAAAGGATACTATCTGGGTGACGGTATCTATCCTTAGTGGACCACCATTGTGAAGACAATCCCCAACCCTGTCGGAGAGAAGAGGAAAAGATTTGCCCAAGAGCAAGAGAGTGCTAGGAAGGACGTCGAGCGTGCCTTTGGTGTTTTGCAATCTCGATGGTGCATCGTTCGATGTCCTGCTAATACTTGGAGCACGCAGAAACTGTGGGAGATGACGACTGCTTGTGTGATCATGCACAACATGATCGTAGAAGATGAGCGCCCGGAACGTCTCTATGATCAAGGGTTTCAGTTTCAGTGTGAGAATGTTGTGCCCGAGGATGGGAGGAGCGGCAACGTTTGAACAGTTCACCCAATTTCATCATGACTTGCGTGATTGAGAAACTCACATGCAACTGCAAAATGATTTGATTGAGCATATATGGGCTCATGTTGGCAACCAATAGATGTATCTTTTTTATTCGGCCTGCAGAATTTTGGCCCAACAATTTTACTTTTATCCGGCTTGTAAAACTATGCTATTTTATTCGATTGAACTATGCTATTTATTTGGTTGTGGACTATATGTTTGCTTGTGAAATAATGCAAAAGTTGTGTGTGAAATAATGAAAAAATTGTGCTATTTGTGAAAAAGGGCGGCTAGCAGGCCAAGCCGACACATATGGGTCGGCGCATTGGACGCACTGCCGGCCCAAATCTTAAACAGGGCGGACACCAGGCGGGCGGCCGACCCAAACGGACAAAAGTGCCGTCCATTTGGGTCGGCGCGCGTGTTGGAGTTGCTCTAACAGCTGGTTATAGCAGTGGTACATGAAAGAAACTAAACCTGATCCTGGGCAGCATGGCCCGACAAACCCGACCCGAAAGCCCGACATCCGGGCTGGGCTCAGGCTTGACTTTTCTGTCTAAGCCCAGCCCAAAAGCCCAAAATGACCAGAGATATATTACTCTTATTCAAAATTGGATACTCCCTCCAATCTTGATGCTGGTTGTACTAATCCAGCGTCAATTAATATGAATTGAAGGGGGTATAATATATTATTTTACACCCAAAATAATCATTTTAATTGACAAATAACATTGTTCATGTGTTTTGGGCCGGGCTGAGCAAGGGTTGGGATTTTTACTTTGGATTTCGTTAACCTGGCCCATAACCTGGCCCAGTCTAGGGTATTATCAGGTTAAGAGAGAACCAAGGGAGAAACCAGCTAGGTGCATCGCTATTAAACAAACGTGTCATTTTTCTTATTTTCGATGCTTGAGGGGCTTTGTACTCAGTGTGGTTGTACTACCTCGATGTGATAGTTAAGTCGCTAAAATTCCTTTATAAACACTTTTTTTCATTGAAAACCAACATTTTATTAGTGTGCACTCTTCTAAAACTATGAGCCCCAGTTTACACAGGTATGGAAAAAAGTATGATAGTGTAAATACTCCCACCCTTCAGGATTTGGCTCAAAAGTTAACTGCAAACCTAATTTTTGAGGAACTAATCTTCAAATTCAGAATATTTTTTCAATTAAATCATAGTCATTATTCGTCACATATATCCGAATAGGAAATTCTAAACTTAATTAGGGTTCTCTCATATGATCAATCTATGCATGAGTGAGTTTATAAGTATGTATGAATTTTATTTTATTTCCATTTCTGATTAGGGAGTAAACATAAATAAGAAACCAAGATCAGCATGATGCAAAAGCATCGACAGAGCTACGCACAAGCAAAACTAGAACATGGTCTGCCTAGTCCAAGAGCAGCTGAGAGCAACTCTAACAGAGTCACCATAAGTGCCCGGTCACCATGATAACAATTAGTAGGGCTATTTTTGCCGAAAAGGGCGGTCTAGCAAAGTCATCATCCCGTCGCTGATCGCCATAAGTTTTGGAGGGCACTAGGAAATTGGCATAGTCCGGCTAGGACCACACTACTTTGATGTTAGGGTAAAACTAGGGCATGATGGTTACCAATTTAGGAACCCCTTTAGCCTGGCCCACCCAATTTATTGTTTGCAGTGCTGCCACTATGTTGAACCATACGGCCTCATTCGGTTTGGAGAAAACCAAAATGTAGGAATTAGGAGTAGTATAGGAATTTGATAGGATGGCACTTGCCATCCTAAGGAATTGCCTTGCCTCGTTCCTACACACAAAATGAGCTTTGAGTAGATGTGTATATTCCTCAAAAAACATAGAAAATGAATAGTATTCCTACAAAATTCCCATACGCGTTTCCTACAAACCGAATGCATCTATAGAGAAATTTCCTACGGAATCCTTGTTCCTATGTTTTTCCCATAGAAATACTCCAAACCGAATGAGGCCTACATGTTTACCACTTTATCTTCCTACTCCATGTTAGTGTTAGGTCTTCTGAAACTTTTTCCCATTCATTTTGGATTTTTTTTCTAACTATAGAGCAGAGCAATTAAACAATAACCCAATTTCATCAACTCTAAAGTTGCTAACCACACACACCACGTGGTATAGATCTTCTAAATTAATAGCAAGAGGATGAACCTCTCCTTTGAAGGATAAATATAATAAGCCCCTTATCATTAGTGAACCGGACCCTGTCGTTTGAACTTCACAATAACGATTCTTTAGTTGAACCTAAAATAAGAGTTCTACAAAACAAGATTTGTTCCAGCTTGACTTGCAAATATGAAGAAAAAAAATCGCGTAAAAGGGGATATATCAAACTTTATGTATGGGATGCTCCAGAAATTGTATTGACTCACAAAATAGTACATTTTTTTATTTTCTCGGCGTCCGAAGTACATCCAGATATTGGTGGAGTTGGAATATGCGGGTGTGCCACCACGCGAGGTTGCTAGTTCGCCGCATCATAAGGAGGATCTAAAGTCATTCACATACTCGGCTGCAGAAGAAATACTATGCCCGCATCAAGATGATAAGCCGGCTGCTGAAGATTATCATGCAACCAATCACTGGAGAAAGAGGAAAGTGGCTGAAGCACATGAAAAATATTGAATCCCTAGATTTTTCCCATCAATTTTCCCTAACGCCTCCAATTCTTAAGCCGACACACCACAAAGCTCTATGGTTCTCAGTTACATATTCTTCTTTCGCCATTTTACTAGCCTCTCATTTCTTGGACACATCTGCTACCTCTTCAGTAAACCATTTCTCTCCTTATTGCTTGTTATAGCTATTACAACTTCACTATTGTATATGGCTTGATGGTCGTCAATAGTGTAGCAAAGAGTAACATGGGGTGGTATAAGAAGACGATAAAAGGTACAATACTCGTTCATCACACGACAAGCTATGATGTGTAATAGTACATGATCATGAGTATTATTTAACCTATTGCTCATACTCTGCCTAGTAACAATAAAGATTGGCCGGATCGAGGATTGGACAAATTAATGTTAGGTGCAGCTATAAATTTAGTGGATTCGACATAGTTACTATTAGTTGAAAAGAAGGAATATGTTTGATTGCAAAGTCCTTTTTGGTATTTAAAATATGCAAAGGAACCCTCAGGTCCAATTGTGTAGATGTAAACCTAAATTCGGAGAAACAAATTTTCATATGTAAGTTTTTTAATAGCAATTATATTTACTTTTTGCCAATGCATTATGAACAAGTTAATAATTTGGGAATGGAGCCATACTAATTATCCCTCATATATAATCATATTTATAATCAACTATGACATTTCAAACTTAATTAGGGTTTACTTTGATTCTTTTGTGTGATTATGTGCACGACCGAGTGTATAGATGTGAATCATTTTTTTCCACTCCTTTCCTTTGCAACTCTTGGGAGACGCAGACGAGGAAACAAGAAACTAAGATTAGCTTTTTGTATAAGCATACATGTTTAACGCTTTATCTTGTTCATGTTTGTGTTAGATCTTCCAAATTAGTACTTCAAGATGTACCCACAAAGAAGGAACCACTCATTCAAAAGATTAATATAATAGGCCCCTTATATTGAAATTGAACAGTGCCACAATAATGAGTGCTTCGTTAATTCTAAAACTGTAGATCATACAAAAAAAGGATTGGTAATTAAACTAAATTTTTAATTTGAGTTCCGAAGATGAAGGTACATTTTCATTAGGGTAAAATTAAAGGGGGTACATCCCAGTTCGCATGGGAGGAAATTTTGAACAGACAAGTAGTCGGGTAATTAAGAAAAATCAAAATACTTGAAAATCATCCCACATGATTCCCATTTTGTTTACAAATGTTAAGTAAACTCCAAAACCATGCAAGACTTTGATACGTCTCAAACGTATATATAACTTTTGTTATGTTCATGCTAAGTTCATATCATGTACACATAGTTTTGGCACACTTTTTATTATTTTTATTGGACTACCATATAATACAGTGCCAAGGGCTAGTTGTTGTTTTAGTGTTTTTGGTGCAATGAAAAAAAGATAATTCTGGGGGCCAAAAAATGAATAAAAATAAGTCATTCATATTCAAACTGGAACGCAAAAAACACTTGGGGGGGGGGGGGGGGTGCTGGTGGGCCCCATGTAGCATTGCCACACGGGCAGGCCCTAGGGGCTGGAACTAGCCCATGGAGTCCCTGGGCATGATCTCCACCACCTCCCAGCCTGCCTGGTTCTATATAACCCTCAAAAACCCCTAGATGTTGTTTTTCTGAATTTGTTATGCCGCCGCCTCGAGCAATTTCGAGGCGGAGAAAATTGGCCTTTTCTGGCACTATGTTAGAGGTGGGTAGATCCAATTTCAGAGGAGGTTCTCACCCTCAGGGAGACATGAACACCAAGGGGAATCCTTCTCCCATAGAGGGGGAAGGCCAAGGAAAAAGAAAACAGAGGGGGCCCTCCCATTCGGTGTCGCTGGAATGCGTCGGAGGAGCCATCATCACCAACATCATTCTCATCGACTTTACGATCATCTCCATCTCCAAATCCCTCGTCTATACAATGGTCTAGTCATCCACAAATTCTATAATACCCTACTTAAACATGTCGCTTTATGTGATGAATTATTATACAATGATTTATTGCACTACCAATATATTTGGGTATTTTTCTTTTGTCATGCGGAAATGGTATGAATTGGATGTTATGATATGATGTTGTTCACTTGTACTGATATATGAGCGCGTGCTTATGTTGGATCACAGTTGAGGGTTAGTAATGTGTTGTGTCGAATTTACAAAGGGGGACTGAAGTGACTAGAAACCAAACCCGGAGTAGAGGAGACGTAAAAATGGGATAAATGGGATGCATACTTAATCCTATGATTGGATTTACCTTAATAAATTGTTAGTATTTATGGATGCTTGCTAAGGATTTCAATCATAGGTACATGTTAGTCAATGGAGTTTGCAGCATGTTAGGGACAATTCCGCAACACCTACCACCACTAGTTCCACACTCGCTGCCTTTTATTTTCTTCCAAAATAAATACAATACCTAACTTTTATTTACTTGCACACTACATGTTCTGTACTTGCAAATTAGTAAATGCTTTGGTGGACAAAACAACCGCAAACGCGATCATGATGAGGATTTTGACTCCCCTGTAGCACAGGGAGGACATGGAACCCTAGGCCTTACTATCTACTAGTGCAAAGTGGCACTAAAGATCACTAGAGAAAAAAAAACATTGATGTAAACCCCATCTAACTTACAGTCGAATCCTTGATGTTCCACAAAATCCATCTTCAACGTAGAGCAAGCTATACTTCACATTGTCAAAGATCTCTTTGTGTCCAATGTGAAGAAAAATAAACCCCTGGAAAAGCCTCGCCACAATGCAAGCCAATGGAGACGAGCAAGCTCAAGTACTTTCCTTTGCTGAAACATAAGTATCCACTTACTAAACACCACCCGCACTGACGTATTCACCTAATAAACACTAGGACTTGCATTCCCACACTAAGGTAGCAATTAAACGCTGAACCAACTGCAAGGGAACTCATATTTTTACAATATTATAAACAAGGGACATACACATATATTCAGGGTTCAGGGTTCCATGCTATAGCAGACCAACAACAAACAAATAAATTCACTATTCATGATTCCACAACACACACTATATAGGAAACGAATGAATTCAGAGGTCACGAGTTGCACACATGACATTGTTTATATGCGATTCGTTGTTATAGGAAACAAGTGAATTCGGTGTTCCTTGTATGTGTGATATGCACCTGGCGGGCTTGCAGGTTGTGTGTACATGTCTTGTGTACTGCACTATAGGTGTTTGATGAATTGCATGAACCAAATGTAAATTATAGGGAGTTAAGTTATAGGAAAAAGGCTAGGTGTGCACATTTTTTAACTCCTCAAATATCGCGAGTTAGGTTTTGAGAGATCATTTCGGGAGTTCAATTTTAGGTAGAGTGCTAGAGATGCTCCTACACACGATGGAGGATTGGATCTGGTAAGGCGGTGGAATATTGGATATGTGTAGGAACCTTAGGAGAAGAGGACAGACGACCAGGTTAGCATGTGAGTTACAGATTCTTGTCTAGAACCAATAGAACCTTAACTAGAATCAAGCGAAGCTCTTAGTCTTGACTTCATGTATGATTATGCTAACCTTAAGACATGTATTAGCCTGCGGTGTTGCACTTAATTCTATCCTCTTTGATTACCTGGTTGCTTGAGTGCTTCCCTGCCACAGTGTGCTAGGCTGCAACATTTTATAGCACGCACGCACGCACGATGCCATAGCGAAGCAGAAGTAGAGGACCCGTCTTCTCCATGCTCTGTGCTAATACAACGAGCTATCCATCCAGTGCCCCGACAGGCCGTGCATTTGGAACTAGTTTGGTCTAAATTGAGAACATATGGATGGCCTGGTCGACGGGATGGGGATGATGTGTTTTTCCCACGAGGCCACCGAAGGAACGGTGTGACCGCAGCAAGATGAACAGCTTGTTATTCTAAACAAAAGGCAACTGTGATGCCTGGTTCCTCAGAGAACGTGGACAAAGTACAAAGGTCCCCGGCCTATGACCGTTCACCCATGGAAATTGTTGTTTAGTTCTCCGTCTATTGCTATTGCTCCAAAGCGCGACCCAGGGCACAGCTCGGGCCACCGCCCGGGGCAGCCGTGTCATGGCTCCACCATTAGGAAGAGGTGTAGGCTATCATGGCAGGAATAGGCTAGAAGCCGCAGCACGGGAGCAATACTGCTCCCTAGCTTTTCCCATGAATTCTCCCCGACGTCTCCTATTCTTAAGAAAAACACACCATAAAACTTTGTGGCCCTCTGTTGCGTGTTCTTCTTTCGCCATTTTAACTAGCCTCTATTTTCTTTCCCATATTTGCCACCTCTTCACTAGGCCATCTCTCTCCTTGATGCTGATAAATAGTATACTAGCAAAGATTCAAACACGGGGAGGTATAAAAAGATGGCAAAAGTTTGTATTTATGGCTGCTGGAGAGGGAGGGGATAGGAGGTACAATACTCGTTCATGATACGAGGAGGTATGTATGATGTGTAATAGCACATGATCAAGAGCGTTATTGAAGTCGGACCGTTTGCTTGGAATCTGGCTACTAGTATTAATAATAAAGATTTGCCGGCTCCATGGTTGTACTAATGTTAGGTGAAGCTATCAATTCAGTGGATTCGTCAAAGTTACTATTAGTTGAAAAGATATGGAATAGGTTGGTTGCTTAGTCCTTTTTGGTAACCACAATACACAAAGAAACCCTCAGCTCCAATTTTGTAAATGTGAACTTAAATTTGGAGAAACAAATCTTCAGTTGTGGCCGGGGGTGCATCCTCCTTTAAAAAAAAAATCTTCAGTTTTAAACATTTTAATATCAATAGTATTTGCTTTTTTTGCCACTCATTCTGGAGAAGTTAATTATTTGGGAACAGAGCCATACTTATTACCCTTTGCATATAATCCAACATATAATTGAATAGAAAATTCCAAACTTAATTAGGGTCTACTTTATGTACGAGATTTTTCTAAAAATGTATGACTCGAAAAACTGTACTCCGTCGTTTTTAAATATTTGTCTTTTTAGATATTTCAAATGGACTATCACATATGGATGCATATAGACATATTTTAGAGTGTAGATTCACTCATTTTGCTCCGTATTGTTGAGCGTATGTTGTCTACCGCATGTGTATAGGACTTGGGTCTGTATTTATACCGTTGTACCTCTCTCTCTCCCCCTCGTATATTTGTACATCTTCGGAGACAAGTAGAGGCCGGTCCACCTTGTACGTATATATGTGCGTCATGCACACGATCAATGAATTATCGATGCATGCAATCCCTTCTTTCCGACTAACATGGTATCAGATAGCACGCCGATCTCTTTCCTCGCTTCCGCCTAACCTCTTGCCGCCGCCTTACCGCCGCCGCGCCCTTTCTTTGAGCCGCGCGCTGTTGTACACCGCCGCGCCTTCCTCTACACCGCAGTCGCCGCCTCTCTTCCCGGCCATCGCTGCCACTTCCCCTTAGCCGCCGCACTCCTCCACCGTACCCTACCCGAGCCGCCGCCGCCAAAACCCTAACCCATCCGAGCCGCCGCCACCTCCCAACGCCGCAGCTCCCCATGGCGTCTCCCCTCTCCAGCAACCCCAACCCCTTCGCCGGACCCGCACCCTACACCACCGCCGTTCGCGATCTCGACATCCACACCCGTGTCCCCATCAAGCTCGACCAGTCCAACTCTTCGTACTACGCATGGAAGACCTACTTCAACCTCCTCTTCCATGAGTACTACCTCCTCGAGCACGTCGACGGGAGCGTTGATGGCGACCTCATGGCGGGCGATCCGGATTGGGCGGCCATTGAGGCCTCACTCATCCGGTGGTTCTATCTCACCGTCTCGCCGGACATCTTCCACACGGTCGTCTCGGAGGATGACGACGCGTGTGCCGTGTGGACCAAGATCAACAATCTCTTCACCGATAACAAGCTTCAACGTCTTGTGTTTTTGCAGCAGGAATTTTTTGGGTGCCACCAAGATGACTCCTCCGTTGATGACTACTGCATGCGTCTCAAGCGCCTCGCCGATCAGCTCCGCGACATTGGCGCCAAGGTGTCGAACAAGCTCATGCTTAGCACCCTCACCGCCGGCCTCAATGAGGATTTCGGCAACGTGGCCTCGAACCTCTCCTGCTGCCGAACCTGACTTTCCAGTCCGTTACCGCGTACTTACGTTTGGAGGAAAGCCGGATGAAGAAGGTCAAGGCTCGTGTCCACCACACCGCCCTCGCCGCCGGGACATCTCGTGGGCATCCGCAGCCCGCACCGCCCCAGCCACGCCTGCCGGCGCCACCGGGGTACTACCCCCTCCCGCCTGCTCCGCCCGCACCTCCCGCTCCGCAACAGCAGCAGCAGGGCGGGGGCGGCGGTCGCCGCAATAGGCGCCATGGGGGCGGGGGCGGCGGCCGGCCCCAACAGCAGCAGGAGCAACCGGGGTACGCACTAGTAGAAAAAGGGTCAAACGTGAAGCACATTAGTGCCGGTTTGAATTTGAGCCGGCACTAATGTATACATTAGTGCCGGTTCCAACGGCTAGCCGGGCCGCTTTCATTAGTACCGGTTTGTGGCGAACCTTTAGCACCAGTTCGTGCCACGAACCGGTACTAATGAGAGTGGTGGCAGGATGTTGTCAGACTGGGCCCCTCCAGACCCTTTAGTACCGGGTTCTTGGCACGAACCGGTACTAAAGGTCGCCCCTACATAAACCCTTCGTCCACCCGAGCTCGCTCTGTTCTTCCCCTTTCCCTCTCCTCTCTGTTCTTCCCTCTTCCTCTCGAGCTCATCACACATTTTACCCAAAATTTGTCAAGATTTGAAGGCCCCCATCCATTCAAATGATCACAAAGGTTAGCAACTTTGTCCTTTCATCTCTCATTGCTAGATTAGCTCTTGCAATGCTTTATATAGTGATTAATTTGTGAGTTTAGTAATTTGGGAGGATATATATATATATATATATATATATATATATCTATATATATATGAGCTAGTATTTGATTTATATGAAATATTTGGTCAAAAAAAACACTTAGTTTGCATATGTAGGTGTGATTTACTTAATGCCTTCTAAATCTCCGTCAGAATTCACCGTCGATCGCCATGGCCGTCTCTGTCACGGCACCACCTTGTGGTGAGCCTCTTGTTCATGAAATTTTATATAAAAATTGATGTTTGTGTGATTTGGATATATAGTTACTCGTATAATTATCTTACCTGTACGTTGTTTGTTATACATATAGTGCCATGGTTTTGATATTCGTCCCCGTCGGCCCTCGTCCTTGTTATGATTCGGATGTGGTATATATATTCTCTTTTAAAACTAGTTGCATTTCGTGTTTATGACAAATTATGCCCATAAAGTTGACATAGAATTTTTTTTCTAGGAGGTATGTGAACCGGCAATTCCAACCGACCCTATTGTCGAGAGGTTAAATTTAGTTGAAAGAGAAAACGAGTACTTGAAAGAAAAATTGAAAAGAATTGAGGGGAGAAGATGGAATTGGAGTTGCATGTTGCCGATGTCGCCGATGATCACAAGATCAAGATGGAGAAAATGCGCTTGAAGATTAGAAAGATTAGAAAATATGCCATCGATAGTGAGGCTTGGTATCATTATGTTGTTGGATCAATTGTTACCTTAGTTGCGATCTTGATCGCATTTGTTGTTGCATTTAAATGCTTTAGCTAAAGAGTTATTTGTTTGTTGCATTTAAGTGTTTTATGAACTTTATGTATGAACTTGTATTAATTTGGTCTATTCGGTGTTGTGTAATGAAGATGAGCCGCAATGGATGTCTGATGACCGATGCTCACCCAGTTCGTTGAGTGCGTGCATACTTTTCTGCTTGCGGCTGAGGCAAACAAGCGGGCGGATGGTTTTATGCCTTGTCCATGTGCTGGCTGTAAGAATGGTCGCAATTACTCTACGTCAAGAACCATTCACGTCCACCTGTTTGATTCCGGTTTCATGCCTCACTATAATGTTTGGACCAAGCATGGAGAAAGAGGGGTTATCATGGAAGACAATGAAGAAGAAGAGGACGACAGCTATCCCGCCATGGGTTCCCTGAATACGATGATACAACAATGGGGGAAGAAGCTGAGCCGTAATGCGGAAGAAGCTGAGCCGGCAATGCGGGAAGAAGCTGAAGAAGAGGCATCAGATGAGCCCGTTGATGATCTAGGTCGGGCCATTGCCGATGCAAAAGAGAAACTGCGCAAGTGATTTGGAGAATAAGAAGTTGCAGCGCATGTTAGAGGATCACAAAAAATTGTTGTACCCTAATTGCGTAGGTGACAAGAAAAAGCTGGGCACCACACTAAAATTGTTGCAATGGAAGGCAGAGAATGGTGTATCTGACAAGGGATTTGGAAAGTTGCTGGTAATGATAAAGGATATGCTTCCAAAGGACAACGAATTGCCCGAGAGTACGTCTGAAGCAAAGAAGGCTGTCCGCCCTCTAGGGTTAGAGGTGCGTAAGATACATGCATGCCCTAATGATTGCATCCTCTACGCGGTGAGTACGAGGATTTGAACGCTTGCCCGGTATGTGGTGCATTGCGCTATAAGATCAGCCGCGATGACCGTGGTGATGTCGAGGGCGAGCGCCCCAAGAAGAAGATTCCTGCCAAGGTGATGTGGTATTCTCCTATAATACCACGATTGAGACGTTTGTTCCAAAACAAAGAGAATGCCAAGGCGATGCGATGGCACAGAGTAGACCATAAGAAAGACGGAAAGTTGAGAGTACCGACGGTCGCGGTGGAGAAAAATCGAAAGAAAGTACGGGAAGGAGTTTGCAGATGACGCAAGGAGTGTATGGTTTGGTCTAAGCGCAGATGGCATTAATCCTTTTGGGGAGCGAGCAGCAACCATAGCACCGCCCGTGACTCTATGTTTGTATAACCTTCCTCCTTGGTTGTGCATGAAGCGGAAGTTCATTATGATGCCGGTGCTCATCCAAGGCCCTAAACAACCCGGCAACGACATTGATGTGTACCTAAGGCCATTAGTTGAAGAACTCTTACAACCTGTGGAATGGAACAGGTGTACGTCGTGGGATGAGCACATGGGGAAGAATTTGACCTAAAGGCGTTGCTGTTCGTGACCATCAATGATTGGCCTGCTCTCAAGAACCTTTCGTGACGGACAAACAAGGGATACCGCGGATGCAATACACTGTTTGGATGATACCGACAAGATATATTTGAATAGTTGTAAGAAGAATGTGTACACAGGACATCGTCGATTTCTTCCGGCAGGCATCCCGTAAGAAAGAAAGGCAAGCATTTCAAAGGTGAGGCGGATCACCGGACGTAAGCCTCGCCACCGCATTAGTGCTGATGTACATGATATGGTCAAGGATTTGAAGGTGATATTTGGAAAGGGTCTGGCGGACAACCTGTTCGAAGCGACGCTTAACGGACGCCAAGCACCCATGTGGAAGAAGAAATCTATATTTTGGGACCTGCCATATTGGAAAGACCTAGAGGTCCGCTCCAATCGACGTGATGCACGTGACAAAGAATCTTTGCGTGACCCTGCATGGCTTCTTGGGCGTGTATGGGAAGACAAAAGATACACACGAGGCACGGAGGACCAAGAACGTATGCACGGAGAAGACGGCATACATCGTGGCCATGCAAGCTACGCTCTTACCAAAGAAGAGAAGGAAATCTTCTTTGAATGCACCTTTCGATATTAAGGTACCGTCTGGCTTCTCATCGAATATAAATGGAATAATAAACATGGCAGAGAAAAGTTCCGTAACCTAAAGTCTCATGATCGGCACGTGATTATGACGCAATCGCTTCCGGTTGCATTGAGGGGTTTCTACGGAAAGCGTTCGATTAGCCATTGTGAAGCTATGTGCATTTCTAAATGCAATCTCTCGAAGGTAATCGATCCAGAAATCATACCAAGGTTACAGAATGATTTGGTGCAATGTCTTGTCGGGCTCGAGTTGGTGTTCCCACCATCCTTCTTCAACATCATGACGCACGCCCTAGTTCACCTATGCTTGAAGAGATTAACGTTTTGGGTCCTGTATTTCTACACAATATGTTCCCTTTGAGAGGTTCATGGAGTCTTAAAGAAATATGTTCATAATCGTGCTAGGCCGGAAGGAAGCATCTCCAAGGGCCATCAAAATGAGGAGGTCATTGAGTTTTGTATTGACCTTATTCCTGACCTTAAGCCGATTGGTGTTCTGAATCGCGGCATAAGGGCAGATCGATGGAAAAAGGCACGCTAGGAGGGGAACAAATAATATGTATGGACGGACATTCTCTCACCGAAGCACACTACATACGCTTCTACAGAATTCCGCCTTGGTGGCTCCGTATATGGATGAACACAAGAATTTGCTACGCTCCAAACACCCGAGCGTTCGATGATCGGATTACACGTGAACAAACCAGGAGTTTCGCTAGCTGGTTGCGCATATCGTACCATGCATGACACCTCTATTGAAGATGACCTGTACTTGCTGTCCCAGTTACCATCTTCGAATATAATGACTTTCAAAGGATACGAGATAAATGGTAATACATTTTACACGATCGCCCAAGATAAGAAGAGCACCAACCAAAACAGTGGTGTCCGCTTTGATGCAGAAACCAAGACGGAAAGGAAACATATTATGTTTATATACAGGACATATGGGATCTTTACTATCGTCGTGGTTTAAAGGTTCCTTTGTTTCGGTGCAAATGTTTAAATATGACACGAGGCGGGGTAACGGAAGACCCGCATTACGGAATGAAAACAGTGGATCTCAACAATCTTATGTATGCGAGCATTTAACCATTCGTTCTAGCCAATGATGTGGCACAGGTTTGCTATGTGAAGGACATGTCTACCAAGCCAAGAAAAAGAAAAGATAAGGAACCGAATGCATCGTACGATGAGCCAAAGCGGCACATAGTTCTTTCTGGGAAGAAAAACATCGTGGGAGTGGATGACAAGACAGACAAGTCAGAAGATTATGAAAAGTTTGATGAAATTGCTCCATTCACAGTGAATATTGACCCGAGCATCCCGTTAAATGATGAAGATTTACCATGGTTATGGCGCAAAGGGACACACGTGAAGAAAAAGTTTCACACCCAAAGATCTGGGATGTGATCGGCTTCACTATCATCACTTTCTTCTATGTTTCACACCGCAGGGAAATCTCTGTAATAGTTAGGGTAGTTATGTGTTTTGGCATTTGAAACGCGAAGAAATTTTATGTGCAAACAAATTTTTCATGCCTTTACTGATTTTTAAAGTTAAATTATTCACAAACTAGTGATTCACACTAATTTCAAATAATTCAAAATTTAAACTATTCAAATTTGAAAACTACGGCACTAACAGAAAGTTTGTAATTTTTGTACCTAAAGCAAAAATATTCACAAAGAAACTCTAAATACACAAAAAAACAACACAAAAATAAATGAAGCAAAAAAAAAAAAACCCGTCTACTAGGCCAGGCTGCCTGCATACGACTAGAAACCCAACCTTTCGTTGTTGGGCGGGATGCAGGCCCGCAAAGGCCAAGTGGGCCCACAGGACAGCAAGAGCACGTGAGGCCCAGTGAGGCCTGCTTTGGAGAGGAGTTGAGAGCGACCGCCTGGGGTTTATAAACCGGTCACGGTCGCCCCTCGGCTAGCGAGGTGGGACTAAACTTGTCAAGACTGCACTGCGCAACAAGATTCTTTAGTACCGGGTGGTGGCACAAACCGGTACTAAATGGGGGGCCATTAGTACCGGTTTGTGGCACCACCCGGTACGAAAGGGGGTCGCTTACCGCCGCTTGGGCGGGGCAAAAATGGCCTTTAGTAACGGTTGGTTGGACAAACCGTACTAAAGGCCCTCCTCTATAAACAACACTTGTGAAAATTTCAGTTTCTCATCCGCTTCTTCTCCTCTGCACGCGCTCACGCCTCAGACATCTCCATCCTCGCCGCCCGTCCCGTCGTCCCCTGCTGTCACCGCTGCCCTGGCTCCTGCCCGTCTCTGCGTCCCGTCCCGTCGTCGGCGCCGCCCTATACGCCCCGTCGTTGCCGCCGCCCGGCCGTCGCCCGTCGTCGCTGCCGCTATCCCTGTCGTCGTGCCGCCCGTCTGCCGCCGCCGCTTGCCGCCGCCGCCTCGCCTCGCCGGTGAGCGCGCACACACACACACATACATTTTTTGTTTTTTAGAAATTGTTAGAAATTTTTCTGTTTTTCAGAAATAGTTAGAAATGTTAGAATTGTTAGAATAGTTAGAAATGTTAGAATTGTTACAATAGTTAGAAACTAGCGGTGTTTCCCGCGCATTTGCGCGGCTAGAACTTTGTTTTCCATTATAAACCTATCAAATCTACAAACATTGTGGAAATTTCTGAAATATTCTATAATTAAAAATGTTAGAGCTTTTTTACTTTTGATTTCTGCCATTTTATTTTGGATCTAAGTGTAGTTTTGAGAAAAATGAAATGCTTCATCACATATTGACATGAAAAGGTCATTTCTTTTTTGGTAAAATATTTTGTATTATTCTCTCACGTCTTATAGTTATGCTTGATACTATGTTTACCATAAGTATTTTTCCTTGTGTAAAAAAATTAATTGAATTTATTTTTGTCATCGCCATGACACTAAAATTTCATCTAAACCATAGAAAAAGATAAAGAGACAAACATATGTCTCGAGGAAACATGATGAAAATTAGGTTGGTATTCCATGTCCAAATGTATTATTTTTGCCAACACATCCATCCGTCATTCGCAACATCCAAGCAAAACCATATAATGACTTAACAATCTTCATATTTTTCTCTCCTACATCTCTTCATCGGTCGATATTTCAACCCTAGCCAAATGTTATAATTGGTATACTATTTAAGAAATCTAGGAAATGATTATAGTTGGAATAAGCATCTTGAGTTAATAGGATCAAATTCTTGCAAAAATCCTTTTGTTGAATGTATTATTATCGCTAAGGATGTCATCTTGTGATAGATATTCGCCAATGGCATGTTGCTATTGTCGTACCACCAGAAACCATTCCACGGGTGCTTCCAGACGGATGTGATAATACTCTCTTACTTGAATTGTCTATGTAACCTAACAATCTAAGATTGAGTAACTATTTTTGTATGTTCCTAAAAACATGCGATTAAATTGTTCCATTTTTTAAATTTTGTCGGAGGTTCTGTTTTGTGTCCATGATGCTATGCAATGACATGTATTTTACAGGCTAGGAATGGATTACTAATTTACTTGTATGTTCAACTTTACAGGTTATATTTTATACTTAGAGATAAATTCATGTAATAAAAACTGATTTTACCAGTTTATTTTTATTTATTATTTTAAACTTCACATATAGGTCAGGTTCTATTGTTTGTCCATCTAATAAGATAAGTTTCAAATATTACTATTTTGAAAAAATCAACTTAAATCTTGATCAACCATGATTAATTATGCATATGTAGATTTTAGGATAGAATGAAAAATTAGTTTGCTTCTCTATTTATTTGCATGACTCCAATATGTCAAACATGGTTGCCATGTCTAGGCTATTCTGACGAGTTTCTATTATTGGTTGGCTTTGGGGAGTTTGTATGCCCATCCATCAGACACATGTAAACATATTTGGCTATCACTCGTGCATGGATAAGTAGTATGTGCCTACAAATAGAGAAGATCAGGCAAAGAGGCCGAGTTGGACCCGGCGAAGATAGGCAAGCGTGAAGAGCCGACATGTGGGCAGCAGCAGCCCGCAAGAGAAGCGGTTTGGTACTACATGGGCGAACTTGAGGGGAGTGGTCGAGTTGTGCGTGCATCCAACTATCATCATGTCGGCTTCGCCGTCAAGGCGACCAGACGCTAGCTGCTGGGTGCAACCTTTTCGGGGAGAAGCCAAACAAAAAATGCGGGTTTTTTTTACTTCTTCGGCCAAGACCAGGATAATAGTTTGTGCTGCCTAGAGACCAGGCCTGCCTATGCAGTCGTATGCTTCTTCCTTTTAATGCTTATATATTGGTTTTGTACACATCACTTGTAGAGTCTGGTTTACGTGCTAATGCTCGACTTACTTTTTTCTGAGAAGAAAAATGCTCAACTTAGTTGTACGTGATTGATATTGGGTGTAGCTTTGTCATTTTTTAATCTCGGCCGTTTTAATTGTAATCAACGAATAATATATTTACCTATGTAAATAAATCTGGTGGCTTGTGTGATACTTGCATGGTAGTACCTAGCCTTATCTAATCTTCCGTCACCTGCCTAATCACACGTCATGTTTCATTATGTAGGATATTTAAATTTATAGGAAATCATATAATAAATTTACATTATGAGTCAAAATACTTGCCATTATGTGTCATAATTATATAGTGTAGAATGTGATATGATATCTATTAATTTAGTTATAAAATTCATCTCATAAAACATATTGTTCTAATTTTCCACTGTGAGCTGCCTGTCTTCCTCCTATTACTATTCATTTTTCCTTTTATCCCCCTACAATAATTAAAATAATTTTTGGACTGTATCATTTTCTTTGTCCAAAAAATCGTTTGGTCCAATGCTTCAACCTTTGTACTCATAGATATGTCAAAAAAAATTATTTTCTACCATAGATGTGTAAAAAAGACTTTGTTCCTGACCATACAAAGCAGCATGATACAGTGTGTGTCCTTCGATTTATTTAAGCAGTATCACTCTCATCTATTTTTAATGTATTGGAATTGGACTCTTGTCTAGGCTGGCTGAAAAGTGGGAACGTATGTTACATAGCCGGTGTTTCCTTTTTTTTAACAGGCGTGTATTCTAAGCCGTGTAAGACCTGGACTCGAAATCATCACGGCTAGTAGGATGCTTATGGGACACGGACACATGCATCTTTCAACCAAATCACAACCGTTATTTTCAGTCTTTTTTTTCTAATGTTGCATCTTAACCGTTCGTTTTCTATCGTTTTAATAATATAATAATATAATAGATAGATAGATAGATATAATAGATAGATGTTAGAAAATTTTCTGTTTTTTAGTTATAGAAATAGTTATAAAAAAGTTAGAATTGTTAGAATTTTTTTGTTTTTTAGTTATAGAAATAGTTATAAAAATGTTAGTTATATATATAGAAATGTTATAATTCTTTTTTCTGTTTTTTAGTTATAGAAATATTAAAAATGTTATAGAAATGTTAGTTATATATAGCATTGTTAGAAATGTTATAGAAATGTTAGTTATATAGAAATGTTAGAAATTTTAGTTATCAAAATCCAATCATTAAAAAAATGTTACTTTTTATGGGCATATAGCTAGTATTTGTTCTCAACGATGCCCGACCTGCATCCTCGCCGTCGACACATCTCATGACGATGTCCGGCTGACCCATGTCCGGACTGGCTCCGCTGGCTGGCACTGGAGGTGCTGCTCGGAGGGCGCGCCGCTTGATGAGGAACCCGGCCCCGAGTCCCGCTGTCGACCCTCGATCTCGTTTGGTGGCGTTCACGTGGGCCAGTTCGGCGCGGAGGAGCGGCCCCGCCGGAGGTGGTACGTCGCCGTGTTAGGGAGGAGGACGAGCACGCCCATCGCTACATGGTTGCGTTAGAGGGCGGCAGGTTCTCCAATACCGGCAGTTTCTTGTGGATCTCACTTCAGCTATGATCATGTGAGGGTTCCTTCTCTTTGGGTGTCCACCGCCGCACGCCGCAGGAACCGCGAGTGTCCTAGATTCTTCTGTAGTATTCGATCTTTATTAGCTACCTAGCCAGTGATGTATTCGATATTATATCTATTATTCGAGACAATGTATTCGAGATTATATCTATTATTCGAGATGATGTTTTCGAGATTATATCTATTATTCGAGACGATGTATTCGAGATTATATGTATTATTCGAGACGATGTAATTTGAATACTAAATTGTTTTATATTTCTTTTGGATTAGTTAAATAAAAGCTATGGCGGACAATACCGCAAAGAGGAGAACAGGCCATGTTCGATATGATACGCCATCCTCACGGGCGGATGATGATCGTAATGAAGAAGATTATGACGGCTCCGAATTTCTAAACAACACCGGAGAGGGTGATATGATATTCGATCGCGACGACCGAATTGGTGAAGTCATGAACTATGATTATGATGATGACAAAGAAAATGCTGATCTTGAAACAACAAAGACCGGCGAGGTATATATATTTATATAAGCAGGCATCTGGTGATCATCACATGTTTTAAATGACTTGAAGATATATTAACGAATCGATCTTTGTTGTTTCAGCCATGCGGATCGAGCAAATCTTGAGCAAAAGGGACGAAATGATGCCCGAACAAAAAGTTGATTGAGTGCGTAAATTACAATATAGATTCAATCAGACTTAATGGCGAACCATTAGCGCCTAAGAAGATTGCGGACAAGTTCGCTCGTCGGTCATGGAGTTCTTGTGAAGGACCAACTCCCGATCTCCCTTCAAGAATGGAGAGAGCCAGCAAAGCCACGCCCAGATGTTACTTTTGTCGACAAACCACAAAAAGAGCTGCTTTGGGATACTCTCATGGAACATTTCACCCTACCGGATCATTTCACGTAAGCAGATGTGCAGAAAGTCAAGGACGCTGCTCTTAGGAAGATGGCGGTTGCATTCAAGAACCACAAGAATCGTGAATGGGACAAGTACGTCAAGGGAGGAAGGAAGACTCCGATTCGAGGGAACACTAGAGAACCAACGTGCTCATTGGGACGATTTCGTGAAATTCAAGGATTCGGAATTAGCTAAGGAACGCCGAGAATAAACAAGAAGAATGCCAAAAAAGGATAAGTTCCATAAGTGGGGCTGTGGCTATGCGGTGGCAATGCCTAAGTGGGATAAGTATGAGAAAGAGATGGAGGATGCAGTGTCACTCCGGTTACTAAGAGATGGCCCCAGTGCGAGGACTTGGTTCTATGCGCATGGGGGAGTTGGACCGAAGACAGGCAATGTTTCGACGAGGGCAAGTCTGAAGGGAGCCGATGATGCGATACTTGTTGCAACAGAAGAGGCACGATCGGGGGTGTTCCAGCCCAACAGAGAGAACGACGAGCTTACGCGTGCCCTGGGAAATCCTGAACACCCGGGAAGAACACGAGGCAAGGGCGTTGTTCCGTGGTATGATGGGTTTTCGATCGAACAACGACTACGTAACCCGTGCGAGAAAGAAGATTATGGAGGAGAAGAAGAGGAAGATGGAGGAGGAGCAGAGGAAGCGGGACTATGAACGCCTTCAAGGACTAGAAGCAAGTCAAGCGGAATTGGCGGTCAAATTCCAGCGGCAGCAGGAGCAGATTGACTCACTTAGCCAAAGAAGGGGTCTCAGCAGATGCAAGCAGCTAGCAGATGATCCAGATTGGATAGCACCGCCCCATCCATGCCGAGAAGCAGCGTGGGTTCCGCCCGACGACGCAGAATGTCGGATAGATACCCCGTGGATGACATCACGGATAACACTAATCATGAAGCTACACGTCAAAATGAAGAACATATCCATGAAGGTGGCGGACGCCGCTGCTTTTACAAATCCCTCGCGAGGCAACCTTCCATTGCAACCCGATTCCAGCGGGCTATGCTCGCTTCTTGGTTGATAAGGTGGTGGACCCATATTCGAGCTACACCTTGACATTCCCGGAGGTGACAACGAGCACTTTCTGAGAGGCCAAACATCGTATCATCCTATGGAAAAAGGATTGCATCATCTTTCAAGGCCACCGACACTGTCGCCCGACTCTCGTCAAGTCCGCCACCGAGTCGGCAGACTCCGCCTCCCGCAAGTCCACCAAGTCCCGGCAAAGTGTCGTGCCACTCTTCCTCCAAGTCCGGCAAAGTGTCGTGCCACTCCTCCTCCTCCAAGTCCGCCATAGCGTCAGACGTCCACCTCCTCCAAGTCCGGCACAACCTCGTGCCACTCCTCCTCCAAGTCCGGCACAGCTTCAGCCACTCCTCCTCGTCCAACTCAGCCTCGTCCACCGTCCCCAAAGAATCGCAGAAGAGACACCCCGCAGCTATGGTGCGAAGCGGCACGAGTCGAGGTAGTACAGAAGTACAAAGTGAGGCAAGCGATATAAATATGGTCCAAGCCTCACGCCTCTTCCGCAGAGGCCTTATGACAGCCCGAGGAGGAAAACGCAGCCATATCGAAGGCCTGTGGAAGCCCATTTTGCACCGAAACCGCCACCGCCGCCAAGGAGAAAGTGCTCGAGGAAACGATTGACCACTTCATTCGTATGGCTCAACCACCAGCTCCCAAGCCTGTTGACACAAACTATGAGCGCCACATCGTGAAGTTAAATCGAGCACGCCTACGTAAGGAGGCGAGCTCGGGATCGAGCAAACAACAAGCATTTGTCAAAAATGCGGAAAACCATTCCCTAGCTGGGAGAACAGCGGCGCCAATCGATCCCCTCGCTTGTTGTGCCAACAACACGTGATGATCACGTGTGCCCAATATTATTGTGGGCAAACAGTTTACGCCCCGAGGTGGGCAATGTGGTAATAACCAAGGACCATATAATGCAGGCTGAAGTTCTCAACATCACTGTTGGACAACTCCTCGAGATCGAGCCCATGCCTGTGCTTACAGAGGATGAAATAAAACGGAAATATGTCCGGGGCGAACCTTTGGTCAAGCCATACAAGGTCAAGAACCTCCCAACGAGAATGTATGAATTGCATCAATGGTACATGAACATTACCAAGATTTCTAATCGATTGTCCCTCATGGTGAATGTCAAGGAGGAGCATTACTTCCATGAGAAAGCTCGTCTGCTGAGTATTCTCGAATCGCTTCAGTTATACAATCAAGACGCACTCGACAAATCTATCGTCAGTTGCTATTGTCTGTAAGTGATTTCTTTCTGTAATTTAAGTCTCAAGCTAGCTGAGTGATCCTTTTGATCAATCATTACCTGTAATTATCCTCACTATATTCTTTTCTGCGGTATTATGCAGGATGAAGATGTATGAAATGAGAAAAGGTGGACGCTTTGGCATTGGGTTCATTGACCCAAACACCGTTAATGAATACACATGTCTAATAAATCCACATCATCAAAAGGCCGTAGAGGACAACATGCTAGAGTTCTTGAAGCGCCTCAAATACAATGAAGATATACTACTTCCTTACAACTTCCAAATGAGTCACACTGCCTTGTACTACAAATTCTCTGCTTTTGCCTACTAGCTAGCTACATGTTTTTGCTTACATATGCCCGCTTAATTAAGACATGCAAACGATGTGCATGCAGATTTCAATCGGATCTTGTGTATCATTAAAGTTGACGCCGGAACAGTTGAAATACTGGACTCACTACTCAAAGGAAATACTAACTATAACATCTTGTTTGGGATAGTCAACAGGTAATTTCAATCATTATTAACTATATATCTCGGCCTATTTAGTTCGTCATTTCATGATATGAACTATTTAATAACCCCTTTATTCATTTTCTTTGTCGGTCAAGGTGGCTTGGGCAAGGTTCATCAACGTCACGAGGCGAATGGAAAAAAGCTTAAATGGTTTCACCCAAGGTAAGTAATTAAGTAGTACTAGCTAGCTAGCTAGCTGCCATCTCTTTAATTATCATGTTTGATTAATTATTATCTGATCAAATTCCATTCTCAGAAGGCCCCGCAGCAGCGCAGGGACTGATTCAGGTGCATTCTGCGTCCGAAAGGAGCAGATCTCAAAGACAGGAATGGGTACGCTTGTCAGAACACTACTCACAATTTTTACACCATTATCGATATCTAGTCACACAACTAATACACATGCATATTGATCTCCTTCTTAACAGTTCACGGAGGTGCGGGACAAGCTCCTAGAAACGGAGCGCGTAGAAGCACTTCAAGAGGCAATAGCGGGATTTTTGCTCGACCAGGTCATAAATCCGAAGGGAGAATACTATTACCTGCTACCGCCCTCATGAAAACCACTTCCAATTGTCATCGTGGTTCAAGGCACCAATTAGGCTAATGCCACTGGCTCCGAAGGCAACATGCATATGTAGGAAAAATTGTATATAGCTATACATGTGTGTATGTGTGAATTAATTAATATGGTGGTTTGTGAGACATTGATGATATATATATGCATGATTGGTCCTACTAGAAATTCTATATATATATATATATATATATATATATATATATATATATATATATATGCATAACGTACAATGTGTAGTATCGTGAAAATACCAGCAAACGAAAAAGAATTAAAATGGAAACCCAAAATTAAATGAAAAAATCATAAAACTAAAAACCCCCAAACCTTATAGTACCGGTTGGTGTTACCAACCGTACTAAAGGGCCTCCGCCTCGGAGCTGCCTCGTGCCACGTGGTTGGCCTTTTTAGCACCGGTTCGTCTTTGAACCGGTACTAAAGGGGGTCTTTAGTGACCACACTTTAGTGCCGGTTGTGGAACCGGTACTAAAGGGCCTTAAAAACCGGGGCGTTTGCCCGGTTTTGCACTTGTGACGGGGGGGGGCTCAACGTCATCACCCCCCCCCCCCCCGCCTTGGTCGGTCGGCACCAATCCATGGACCGGGGTGGTACATGCATACCACATGCCGGTGCCGCGGGCCACGGGCATCCTCGGCCCCCACCCCACCGGCCCTCAAAGCACTCACGCCGCCACCCTGCATTAGGAGGCCCGGCCACGCCATGCCCCGTGCATCAGAGAGCGGCGCTGGCTACCCACTGGCGCCCGCTCCGGTCGGCCACCCGCCGCAGGGCGGCTACGTGCCGCCCCCCGCGCCGCTCTAGACCGGAGGCTACCCCCTCCCGCCGGCTCTGTGGGACCCCGCCCTCCTCGCCGCGCTGCACTCGGCACCGTCCCCCTCCTACTATGGAGGCGGTGGTGATTGGTACATGGACACGGGAGCTACCGCCCACATGACGTCGCACCCCGGTAACCTTGTCTCCTCCTTCCCGGTCACCACTTGAATCAGTATCACCTTCGGTGATGGTTCATCAGTACCCATTACTCATGTTGGTCATAGTTTCTTTCCGTCTACTTCTACACCTATTAACATGTCTAATGTACTTGTCTCACCTAACCTAGTTAAAAATCTTGTCTCTGTTCGTCATCTTGCACGTGACAATCCTCTCACCGTTGAATTTGATGGTCTTGGTTTCTCTGTGAAGGACGCCCGTACACGGATGGTGCTCCACCGATGTGACAGCCCCGACGAATCAAATCCGTGCACTCCGCCTCCACCTCCACCGCCACCGCCTCAGCCGCTCTCACCGCCAAGTGTCGACCTTTGGCATGCACGCTGGGTCATCCCAACTCCACCGCCCTTCGCCAGATTCTCAAGAGTTTTTCATTTTCATGTAATAAGTTCGACGAGCACACTTGTCATGCTTGTCGCCCTCGGCAAACATGTTCGTCGACCGCTTAGCGAGTCAAACACTATTTCTTCTTTTCCGCTTCAGCTAATCCATAGTGATGTTTGGACATCTCTCGCTATGCGAGCAACACGGGCTTCATATATTATCTTGTTTTACTTGATGATTATTCTCACTTTGCGTGGGCGCTTCCACTTCGCCGCAAGTCCGATGTTCTTTCCACTCTCACGGCTTTTACTCCTACATCACCACCCGGTTGGGCGCCCTATTCTCGCCCTTCAAACCGACAATGGAAAAGAGTTTGACAACGCTGCCACGCGTCACCTTCTCGCATCTCACGGCACTACCTTCCGCCTCACATGTCCATACACATCCTGTGAGAACGGGCCGTGCAGCGGATTCTTCGCACTCTTAACGATTGCGTCCGCGACGTTGTTGTTTCACTCCAACGTGCCCCTCGATTCTGGCCCGATGCCCTCGCCACCGCCACTCTCCTAGTTAACATTAGACCGTGTCGTCCTCGCTGGAACTTCACCCCACACCAACTTCTCTTCGGTTCTCCCCCATCCTATGATGGTCTTCGCATCTTTGGATGTTTGTGTTATCCTAGCACCACTGCCACTACACCACACAAACTTGCTCCTCGCTCCGTAGCATGTATCTTCCTAGGCTACCCTCCCAACACCAAAGGTTACCGGTGCTACGACCCCGTCTCCCACCGTGTCTACACCTCCCGACACGTGTACTTTGATGAGCGCAGTTTTCCTTTTCACCAGGTACCATCTCCTGCAGAGGACTCGGCGATCTCGGACACGGACCCGGTCCAGCCCGGCCTTCTGACCTCTTGCCCCGGCGCTGCTCCCAGGGCGCCTCGAGCGCGCCGTGGCACGCCCCGTGGCAGGCCCTCCTGCCGTGGCCCCCGTGGCGGGCCCCCCGGCTGCGGCCCCCGTGATGGGCCCCTCTACTGCGGCGCAATCCCTTCTTTCCAACTAACATGTATGTAGTCACTTGTTGAAATCTCAGTATTCAGAGTACAGGCAGACCAGACCCAGCTTGCGTTTGCTAGTTTATTTTAACTACAAAACATAGGGAGGAGCTGCTCGACGGGAAGATCGGGAGTCCATTTCCTACATGGCCAGATAAGGAATGGTCCGAGTGCAGCGAGGTGAAGGCCTGTTGTTCGTTGAAGGAAGAAGTGTAGAGAAACACAGAAGGTATTGGCAAGAGGCCGGAGCACGGCAACAATGCCGCTCCCTAGCTTCTTCCATTAATTTTCCCCGACACCTCCTATTCTTAATCAAGACGCGCCATGCATAGATTAGCTACATTTTTTCCTTACACTATTTTAACTAGTTTCTCCTTTGTTAGACACATCTCCTCATTGCTTGCTATAGTTGTTACCACATCATTTGTGTATGGATTGACGGAGACCAATACTGTGACAAATACTCGAACATGGGGCGGTATAAAAAGACAACAAAAAGGTGCATTCATGGATGGGGGTGGGGTTGGTACAATACTTGTTCATCACATTAGGAGTCATGAACTAATTAAGAGATTGCATAAGGTGTCAGCAACACGCGCAGGTGGTGGACCTGGGCTGCTTTGCCAAGGTCTGTTCGTGGTGCGTCCTCAGGTGGCGACCGACAGACACTAGGGAGGTTCATTTGAGTGAATTGCAGAAAACCATCACATTTGGGGCTTTGTTTGTGGAAAATCATCGGGTCACTAATTTTTTGCAAAAATCACCGCGGATTCGGTAAACTTGTTGCAAATAGCACAAATCGGGTGATTTGCTGCATTTGATCACTTTCTGACAAGTGGGGCCGGGTTGTAAGGAGCTGACTTGGCAAAAAAATGCAAACACCCCCCTGAATTTCACAAATGCACCCTTATTAAAAAAAAGCAATCAGCCCCCCCCCCCCCCCCCTTTCACCCCCGTCGTCTGCCTCCTCCCAGGCGGCGGCAAAGCCGAACACCAAATCCGGCGAGGCCTTCAACGCGGCGCTCCTTGGGGACATCAGGGTGACCGCGCCGGAGCTGGTGCCGCCGTCTTCGGCAAGGAAGAGCCTCCAGCCCACCAGTGTACCCAGCGAGGAGCCGCCGCGGGGCCTAGCTCCGCCAGCACACTGTCGTTGTCGTCCGGCTGGCCAGCCACCGGCGTTCACCAAGTCGGCCCCCCGACGCCCTCCTGTAGCCGTCCATCACGCTCACCGGACCAGACAAACACCGTTGCCGCTGCAGCTCCGCATGCTGTCGAGGCAGGGGCGAGCAAAAGGGCACGAAGCCGGCGGAGGAGCAGCCAGGATCTGGTTGGGGCGAGGTGCAGGAGGGCTGGGAGCACGGATCCACACACGCCGGTGGGTCAGAGGCTCTTCCTTGCGACGACGGCGGCTCCGGCTCCGGCGTGGTCACCCTTCCATCCAGAGAGACGAAGGTGAGAGGGAGCTCGAGATCCCGGCAGGTTCGCCGGTGGCAGGCATCCCACCCTCAGCCGTCCCCCCTTCCATCCTCTCTCCCGTCTCCCTCCTCCCACGCGTGACAGCTCCGGCCAAGGGTGCGGCAGCCCGGCGGGTTTGGTTGATTCGGTCCTTGCAGTTTGAGGACAAGGATCTGATTGAGTTTGTTTTTTAGATTCAGGGGTGTGTATGCAATTATTTTGCCAAGTCAGCTCCTTACAACCCAGCCCCACTTGTCAGAAAGTGATCAAACGCAGCAAATCATCCGATTAGTGCTATTTGCAACAAGTTTATCGAATCCGCAGTGATTTTTACAAAAAATTAGTGACCCAGTGGTTTTCCGCAAACAAAACCCCAAGTGTGGTGGTTTCCTGCACTTCACTCAGGTTCATTTCCATCCCCATGCTTAGGAGGAGGTAGGATCCATGGTGTCACGCGGAGATCCGTGGTTGTTTCTCGTATGATACCGCGGGGCAGAGGAGTCCATGGCCCCGACACCTTGCCAACTCCACAACGTGTGACCACTATGGTGGCAGCAGACGACAATGCCAACCCGGTGCCTTGGAGCGGATTGTTTTGGGCGGCGAGCACGGGCTGGTGCAAAGTACTATGGCGCGAGGCTTGTCAAATCATACGGACATGGCATGATGCCCCAAGCGCCGACTCGGTCTTATGGTAAGCCAGCGGACGCTGCCGAGGACTATTTTGGCGGGTCACGATTACACCTTTGCGGGCTTTGGCACCCATACAACGCATCTGTCGGTGGCAGTTACTAAGGCATTATTCTAGAGCGCATGGCAGCCCTCGGCAAGATGGCGATGCGACCGTGTTTGAAAGCTACGCGATGGTTTCTTGCTGTTCCGCAACTCCGTTGGCGAGTTCGGTCCGAGGTTGCGGAGCGAGAGCAAGCGTCGCAAACGAAGTAGTCGAACACACGAAAGTAAATGACACAGAGATATATGGAGGAGACCAGCTTTATTAATCAGTGATCAGGGGTTACAATGATGACTCCTCGTTGCTTTATTTAGGGACTAGGGGGTCAAGGGATAAGTACCCACTTAACGTAAAGTGGGGGAAATGGGAGGGGCTAGCCCGTGCGGTACGCACAAGGCCGCCGCCACCCCCTCGGTGGCCCCGGTTTCCCAACACTCCCCCTTGGGTAATTATCCGTATATCCATGTCTTAAAACTCCGAAAAACCCAGTGAAAAAAAATATGAAGAAAGAACACATAGTATACGTTGTTGTATTGCATGAATTGCCTCGTCAAAAACCTCGTGTGAGAAACATCAGGAAAACTCACTCAAGGGAAAAAGAGTACAATCCAGTCAACCATCAAGTTGAGTACTCGATCATCAGGATTGAGATTTTAACGACGAGTTTGTGAAGTTTCTCCCCCTGAACCTTGCATCTCTCTAAGTCTCATCATACCGATTCCACGCACACACCTCTCTAAGGTTGATGCCGGTAATGATTTAGTGAACATATCAGCAAGATTGTCACAGGACTTAGTATGCAAAACTCTCACCTCGTTCAACTGTTGCAGCTCATGTGCATAGAAGAACTTGGGACTAATATGCTTTATGAGATTACTCTTCACATAACCCATCTGGACTTGTGCAAGACAAGCAGCATTATCTTCATAGATAATGGTAGGGGTTTGTATGGTGTTCAACCCACATGTCTGCTGAATGTGGCCGATCATCCGCCGAAGCGATCCACATTCTTTTGACGCTTCGGATAGTGCCATGATTTCTGAGTGGTTCGTGGAAGTCGACACAAGAGTTTGCTTGGATGATTTCCAGGAAAATGCAGTTCCACCACAAAGGAAAGCATATCCAGTCTGCGATTTGCAATCATGCGGGTTCGATAGGTACCCAGCATCGGCATAGCCTATAATATATAGGTCTTGATTCCTCTTATAAAATAGGCCAAGATCTTTGGTCCCTTGTAGGTAACGAAAGACGTCCTTGACACCTTTCCAATGTCTTTTGGTAGGTTCAGAACTGTACCTCGCAAGCAAACTGACGGCGAACGCAATGTCTAGCCGCAGTATGCTTATAGATACATGAGTGCTCCAATCGCACTCGTGTAATGAACCCCGGTCCCAGAGTTTCCTCCCCTCTTCCTTTGGCCTGAACGGGTCCTTGTCTGGTCAGAAAGACCTCCCGACCATCGGGTCTTAGAAGGATATGCCTTATCAAATCTAAATCTTTCCAACACCTTCCGGGTGTAGGTCGACCGGTGCACTAGAATCCCATCGTGGGAATGTTCAAGTTGCAGACCTAGACAGAACTTGGTTTTACCCAAATCCTTCATCTCGAATTCCGACATCAGGTAGGAACTCGCTTCCTCAATATCCTCAGGCGTACCCATTATGTTTAAATCGCCCACGTACACCGAGATTATACAGAATCCATCTTGGGATCGCCAAATAAAAACACATGGGCAATCTTTATTGCTCGTGTAGCCCTTCTCATGAAAGAAATCACTTAAGCGATTGTACCACATTCTACCGCATCGTTCGAGTCCAGACAAAGGCCTTTTGAAGTTGAACATCAGATAGACCCCTGTTTGCTTTATCATGGTTCGAACAGGATACCTTTCCGAACCTTCATGTATATGTTCGAATCCAAGTTACCATACAGTGTAAGCGTGACAACATCCATTAGTTTCATTTTCAAGCCCATGTTTATCGCCATCGAGATCAAGTATCTAAAGGTAACTCCATCCATGACCAGGGAATAAGTCTCCTCAAAATCGACACCTGGTCGTTGAGTGAACCCTTGAGCGACGAGCCTTGCTTTGTACCATACTACCTTATTATTTTCATCTCTCTTTCAAACAAAAACCCACCTATGGCCAACAAGGCGAATGTGGGGAGGAGTTCGACAAACTGGTCCAGTACAAAAAAAAAGACACATCCGTGACATTTTGGGCCGAACGAAATTTTTTCCTGTCATACATATGACACTTCTATGATGATAATTGTGACAAAACCCGATATCATCATAGATGTGGTGGGCTCCTACTTCTATGCAAAAAATCATGACGAAAATGGGCTTTTCGTCCTGGGCGGGCCGGAGACGCAGCTGCATGACATTCTTTGGGCCGTACATCACGGAAAAAACCATGGTAGAAGCGAGGGGGAGGAAAATTTTGGGGAGTTGCCGGTTACGGTGGGAGGTCGGGAGGCGAGCGATGCACGTTTCTCTCGTACACGTACGCGCGTGTGTGCGAGGCGTTGGGCTCTAACTGAACCCGAGCGATTGCACTGCAGGCTACGCGTTCATCGAACTCGAGCGATCGATCGATGGTCGTTAATCAACCCGATGGAGCGATTCGCCATCTACTGCTGCTAACTGAAGCCGATCGATTGGATGAACAGTGAGTGTTGCGGGGGGGAGGGGGGGGGTTGGATGAACAGTGATCGGTGGCGTTGCCTCTGGATGAACAGGACCCCATGGTGTGGAGGGCTGGATGAACAGTACACGGTGGAGGGGTGGTTGAACAGGGCCCCGTGGTATGGAGGGCTGGATGAACAATAGACGGTGGAGGGGTGGTTGAACAGTAGCCGGTGGAGTAGCGCGCGGTGAAGGCTGGATGAACAGGAGCCCGTGGAGGCTGGAGGAGGTCGACGGTAGCCCGTGGAGGCTGGAGGAGGTCGACGGTGGAGATGAACAGTATCTCGTGGAGTCCCGTTTTGCGGTACGCCACACCCCTACCGATCAACAGGACCCCCGTTTCGACCGTAACGCTCCAACACAAGTCCGTTTCGTCTGTTTTGCGGTACGCCACACCCCTCCCAATCAACAGGACACCCGTTTCGATCGTAGGAGGTCCGGTTCGTCTGCTTTTGCGATGCGCCACACCCTCCCGATCAACAGACCCCCATTTTGACCGTGAGGAGGTCCGTTTCCTCCGCTTTTGCGATGCGTCACACCCTCCCGATCAACAGTACCTGCTCCGCGGTCGAACACAAGACCGCTTCTCTCGTTTCTGCGATGCACGCCAGCCTCGTCTCCATCGCCTGTTCTGTCCAAGCCGGTTGGCTCCCACGCGTTCCGTTGCCTCCCGATGAACATGACGCATTCCGTTGCCTCCCCATGAACACGACGCATTCCGTTGCCTCCCCATGAACACGGCGACGACTCTGTTTCTCCGTTCCGACCCAGCCATGTACGTATGCGTGAGTAGGCGTTCGAGACCCCGCCCGTATGTACGTGGCGGGTCAGATTTTCTTTCTTGCACCCTGGCCGCTGTACGTACGTGTACATGCTACGTGCGCGCCTCTACTACGACACGTACGCGCCTCTACTACGACACGTGCACGCCTCTACATCGACCAGTATATATGTACGTACACGTTCACGACCAGAATGACAACGCTACGTACGCTTCGACCAGGTGGGTCCCGGTATCGTGCGGTTCCTTGCGTGCGAAAATGTAGCTGGTGGGTCCCAGCAGTCAGAGGGGCAAATCGGTTTTTTGCCCGGACGCACTTCCTTTGCGTGCGAAGATGTACCTGGTGGGTCCCAGCAGTCAGGGGGTGAATCATTTTTTTTGCCCGGACGCACTTCCTTGCGTGTGAAGATGTAGCTGGTGGGTCCCAGCAGTCAGGGGGTGAATCATTTTTTTTTGCCCGGATGCACTTCCTTGCGTGCGAAGATGTAGCTGGTGGGTCCCAGCAGTCAGGGGGAAACTTTTTTCGCGAAATACGGTGGCCCGTCCGGTGGGTCCCCGCTGTCAGGTGGAGGAATCATTATTTTCCGCGTAATAAGGAGGCACTTCCTTGCTGCGGCCGTGGACCCAGCTGTCAGCCTCTCCACATACAGTCCACGTCCGATGGAAGTCGTTCCTTGACCACGTTGACCACGCCGCCCCGAGAGCACCATGGCGGTGGACGACGGTGAGGCCTAGGAAGGGGATGACTCGGGCCGGGAAGACGCAGCGATGGATGCCCACGCCAAGAGGAGTACGAGGGTTCACTTGGTTGATTGCGGTGTGAGGCTGTCGCCGCAGAATAACAGGGGTGTGGGTGAGTAGAGGATGGCCTGGCCAGCGGTGGGAGTAGTAGTGGGCGGTGAGGCCTCCAAGGCATCACAACCGCCACGGGAGGCAGGAGAGCATGTGCACGACCGCGCTGGTTTGGGCGGCCGAGCAAGAAGACCAGAGGTTGAAGAAGCACTACAACCGTTGGATGAACATCGACGTAACAGGAGCTAGAATCGTTCATATTGACTAAGTTGACAAAGCCCTCCGTCCCGTCAACTTCAGAGGCCCACAAGTCAGCCTTCCAAAGATGGCGGGTTCCAATGGCGGGGAGTATTCATTTTTTGTGCGTAATAAGGAGGCACTTCCTTGCGTGCGAATATAGCTGGTGGGTCCGACAAGTCAGCGGGGGGCATGTTTTTTTCGCGAAATACAGAGGCCCTTCCGATGGGTCCCAGATGTTAGGTGGAGGAATCATTATTTTGCGCGTAATAAGGAGGCATTTCCTAGTGTGCGGCCATGGACCCAGCTGTCAGCCTCTCCACGCACAGTCTACTTCTTATGGTGTCGTACATTGACCATGTTTACCACGCCGCGCCGAGCGCATCCAAGGTGGTGGACGACGGCGAGGCCCCAGACAGCAACGAGCTGGAGATGGGAAGACGCGGGAGTAGAGTCAAAGACGGAGAGGTGTACGAGGGTTAACTGGTTCGGCAGTCGGTGTAGAAGAACAGGAGGTGTCGAGGGGTGGAGGGATGGCCTGGCCAACTGTGGAGTAGCGCTTCATAGCGAAGCGTGCTAAGCAGAGCTGCTAGCAGCAGGAGGTTGGAGGTGGTCCCAGCGGCGCTGGAGAAGAAGACGAGAGATTGAAAATGGATGCCGGTCGTTGGATGTAAGTCCAACGGCTAACATGTCAGAATCATTTGTTGACTAAATTGACAACGACTTGCGTTGGCTTCGACCTATTGGCCCACATTTCAGCCTCCAAAAATGTGGCACGTATTCAACCCATTTTTTCAGAATTTACAGTCTTTTTTTACGCGGTAGAATTTGCAATTACAGCCATTAGCTGGGCTGGGTGAACAATTAATGTAGCGTCCATGCGGCTCATTTATTTTATTTCCTAAAAAATTACAGGCCATTTGCACTTTCTCGAAATACACGATTTTGCTGGGCTGATTCTAATTAGAATGTTGGGTTGGGCCAGCAATGTTATCAAAAAATAAAAAAGGGCTGAGCATTTTGTTATAAATATATTTAAATAATAAGTGATATTATTATATTCGTTCTTAAATCTTACCAAGCTTTTTTACACAATCACTAGGATTTTCGTGCCAAAACAATCCAGGATTTTATTTGTTAAGAAATTATTTTTATAAGTTAATAAGATGTGGGATATTGTTTTCTTGCATATGTAAGTATCTGTTAAATATATGATAACAATAAAAATAATATATAATAACATATAAAATAATTTAAATATATATAATATAGTTAAAAGGGAAACATAAGTTGTACCTGGCGTTCCTATTCTTATATAGAAAAATAAAACACACCTCTGCGTTTTCTTCAAAAAAATACATAAATTGGGCTGCCAAAAATAAAACCTCGGATGGGAGGTCCATCGGTCGGTCGATACATGACGGCCCTAAAAAAATACAAACAGGCCCAAAACCACATGGGCTGCACATGTTAAAAATGAAAGCCAAGACGGGGCAGCCCAAAACCACGTCCAATACTTGCCAAAACTTCGTCCCTCGTTTTCTCTGTGTTTCGCACACTCGACATTGTGTGGGCATTTTGACTGTGCATCATATGAAGATGTGCTATGCATGAATGTTGATCAGCATGATGTTAACTGGCTGGTAGTTCCATTTTCGACCATGAATAAAACATCCAACATGATGTTAACCCTGTTTGGTGTTAATATAAATGCTCTGCCTCTGAAAGTTGCAGTTTCTTATCTGAAATTGAACTTGCAGTTTCTTATCTGAAACTGAAACTTGCAGTTTCTTCTCGTCTGCACTTTTATACTCCTATGAAACTACATTTTTTTAAGTGCTAAAAATAGATCTCTAGAATTCATAAAATTCTTCATATGCTCAATACTGCAAATTTGAAATCCAAAAGACATTCATATCTGAAAGTACTCTCAAAATACACAACACAAAACACAATTGACAACCTGCAAATACTGACAATCCTAAGCTCCTCCTGACAATTCACAACCTGCACGACTATTGGGCTGGGGGGGGGGGCAGCCCCCTCCTATTCCTCGGCGGCAGACCGCCCGTGAGACGATGTGAACGGCGAGGGAGACAATAAGCGGGAAGCATCGTCAGCCAACTGCTTTTCTCCTCTTGCAGTTGGGTTCGGTCGACGAAGACTCCACCGGCTCGCTCTGGCAGGACACCCTCACAAACGGCACCCTGTAGATGCTCAGTCCTTCAATCTCTGGTGGATGCTCCATCTGGGATCGATACTCCCACCACCTCTCCCTCATGATCGGATTCGGTGAATCTATTTTCTCCATGGCCTAGAGGAGCAGCTCTATGTACTCCGGCGCGACTCCCTCCGGGAGTATCACCTCCTTTTCACTCTGTTGCAGATATTTGGCCATGGATGTCGCCGTCGCCGCTAGTTGGTCCTTGTTTTCAAACCAAGACTGTATCTCCAACATCCTAGCTAGCTTCACAGGGTCGCCGTCTGCGATCCTCACATATCGGTTTTACTCCTCCATCGATCTACTTCTCCACAGCACCTTCACTCGCGGTGGTTTTTGAATGGAAGAGGAGAGGAGCAGCTGGATTTGGATTAGAACGGAGTGGAGCGACGCTGGTTTTGGACTGGAACAGGAGAGGAGGGGCGGTGGTTTTGAAATGGAAGAGGAGAGGAGCGGCGCTGTAGATTGGAACAGGAGAGGAGCGGCGGTGGTTTAAGAGGAGAAGAGCGGAAGAACGGCGGTGGTCTTGGAAGTATTTTTTTGTTGTTTTGCGTATTTTGGGTCAAAGTTTGACCACGTACTGTATTTGACAAGCAAAATGTGAATGCATGTCACCAAAAATTGTATCGTTTGGTTCTATCTGAATGTACTTTCAAATTATATTATTTTTGCAACGTATAACATATATTTTATGTGCAAAAATCATGGTCAATTATGACCCAGAATAAAAGGGAGACTAGTTAATGTGGGGTCGCTTTCTTAATTGAAGGATAAATTGATTTTGATTTTGATCCAGTTACAGCGCGCCGGCCCTCTCGCCCAATCCTAAATCGGTGCCGCACGCTCCTCTCCCTCTTCTCCATTGCAAAACCACCTCCTCTCCTCTCCATCATCTCCATTTGAAAACCACCGTCTCGCCTCTCCCTCTTCTGATCTTCTCCATTGCAAAATCACCTCCTCTCCTCTCCATCATCTCCATTCCAAAACCACCTCCTCTCCTCTCCATCATCTCCATTCCAAAACCACCGTCTCGCCTCTCCCTCTTATGATCTTCTCTTTATTGCAAAACCACCTCATCTCCTCTCCATCATCTCCATTCCAAAACCAACTCCTCTCCTCTCCCTCTTCTCTATTGCAAGACCACATGGGAGGTCGTGGGCTGCACATGTTAAAAATGAAAGCCTAGATGGGGCAGCCCAAAACCACGTCCAATACTTGCCAAAACTTCGTCCCTCGTTTTCTCTGTGTTTCGCACACTCGACATTGTGTGGGCATTTTGACTGTGCAAATGCGGAACATAAATTTCAAGTACTACACTGCTCAAATGCGTAAATATTATGTTACTATTAAAAATTGGCACAAAATACGAAGGAGACCAATGAAAGTACTGCTAGCAACCCACGATTTAACTACCCGCATGCGCGCAGTGGAGTAATAATGTCTTTCTTCCGCCCTCACGTCCACTCAATTTTCATGCGCTGTATTAATTGACCATCAATGAAGTGAACGACTTTACACGCGTCAAATTATCACATGGGGTGGATCTTGGTACAAAATTGCGTCCGCCCGTGTACCCGCGTGTGCGTGCGAGGGAATGAGTGCGTGCGTGGCGTGCGTGCACATCTTCGCTTCGTGCATGTACCACCAGTATGGCTCAGAGAGGACGAGTACATTCTTCTGGAACCAGCAGCACGTCACTGTGATCAATCCACGCAAGGAGGTCGCGGCAACGCCTCCACATGTGCCACGTGGCTTCATGAACTGTAAGAGAGACACTGTTTAGCGTGCCATTGGTATTCTAATTTACGTGTTTTGCACATACTCGAAGTACTAGTAAGGTACACGTGCATTGCACGCATCAAATTTTGCAACCAAATTATGAATAAATACCACACTATAGCATGTAAGCTCTGAGTCATATATGCGTGATGTAGCCCTTCGTTTAATTCTTATAGTTCATCTCATTCAAAATCAATTAGTTTTTATAAAAAAGCTAAGAACGCGTGAATAGGAAAAACATGGGATTATAGTGGAATGTCGTCTTGAATCCTACAGGATTGTACGAGTGTTTGATTGTGTATAGAAAAAACGCAGAATTCTTTCAAAGAGGTTTGAGTGGATGGGATGTTTCCTATGAAATCTAGTGCAAATGAATCATATGGAAAAATTCCTATGGTTTATAATCCTACGAATCAAACAACCAAGATAGGAAAAATTCCTAATGATTAGAATCCTGCAAAATTCCTTTGAGAATCCTTTGAATCAAAGAAGCCCTTAATCTATTTTATGATTCATGGAATTGTGCGTTGTAAAGCATAAAGTAAAAACAAATAATGGCAATTCAACTAGAAAAAAAGTTTGGGCAGTTATGATACAGAAGATTCTAGAACAAAAGAGAACCACTGTTGTTTTGAGGTTTGTGCATTATGCTGAAGTTCAACCATGGAGTCTGCTAGATTGTACATGTGGCAAAATCCGGTGGGGGGCTAGAAGATGGTGTGAGGGGCCGAGTGGAGGGAGACTATGAAGGAATGCACAAGTGCGAGATTGATATTTAGAGAGAGGGGCAAACACGTGCGCTGTTGCACGCAGTGGCGGAGCCATGAAAAATAAATGAGCTAGGGGGCCAAGCATTGCTAATCCTTTACGAGGAGGGTCAATTTCATAAAATTAAACCTTTTTTAGCAGCAATCGTCTAATGATCACATTCATATTAGCCTCGATATATAGTGATGTTAGGGGAGGGCCTCATCGCCTCGCCTTCGCCATTGTGCACGCGTCCCGAGAGATGAAGCGGAAGGCATGGATGATGAGAGGGGGACGTTGGATATATAATTAATGTGGGTGTATTAGCTATATATGTTAATCCTATATAGAGAGGTATAGATTGATCGATGTGGACGTGGGAAAGCGGGTGAGACCTCACTGGATATATCGATTGATCGGTTTGTGTGGAAAACTATGAAAGACCTAGCTATATACACACATACATAAAGGAACATCGATCGTTGCACATGCATGCGTGAGAGATAAAGAATGCCCGATATGATGGAGAGGGGGATGTGTGTGGGTGTGTGCCTTCATGGGAGACCGACCTGAAGAAAAAGATTGCATGCGTCGATGGATAATGCCGATCGGTAGTGTGTGTGCATGCATGCACGAGAGAAAGTTAGTGGTACAATTATAAAGAGAAGACTATTGTGTGGGTGTAAAAGAATAGGTGAGGTCATAATCAATGTAAAGTTGAATTCAAATATTTGAATAAGAGATCCTGATGTTTGAAACCCATGCATGCATGAATATAACAGAGATCTGCGCGGTGTGGTTTGGAAACGAGCATGTTGTAATTTATACACATTGAACAAGGTCAGACCGATTTGAATTTGAGATACCGATGGTAGACATCATTTGCCCACGTCGCATCCGTGCATGGACACACTATTCTAATTGGAGATGATGGGCGGCTTTCGCATCACATATCTATATCTATACCCCTATTTATATATATATATATATATATATTATATTATATATTTTTATTGTGTGCAGGTAACTTTAACTTTGAAAGATGGTCGTTGGATGAGGCGAATCCGATGGTCCAAAGATGGCAAATTTGAGCACTATTGGCCGTTGGATATCATCTAGATTCCACCAGATTTCGCCACATGTATAATCTAGAAGACTCCATGGTTGAACTTAAGCATAATGCACAAACATCAAAACACAAGCACTTCTTATTTGTTCTAGAATCTTCCGTATCAGAATTGCCCAAATGTTTTTTTACATGATTTGCCATTATTTTATGTCTTACAACGCACAATTCCATGAATCTTAAAATAGATTAGCTTTCTTATAAAAACTAGATGATTTTGAATGAAATGAACTATAATAATTAAACGAACATCTACATCATGCATATATCCCTCAAAGCTTGCATGCTATAATGTGGTATTTATTCATAATTTGGTTGCCAAATCTCATGCGTGCAATGCATGTGTACCTTACTCTAGTCTAAATGGTGTTTGTGTGTGTGTGTTGTGCGTGTTGAGGTGAAATTGTCTTTTTTTTGGTACACGTTAAGCTTGTTCTTCCGAAATTTCAAGACGCGCCTTGTTATGCCAAAAATTGAAGCTAGCGTATCTGTCTATCGTGCTGCGAAACTCCCGCCTCTTCAACCGGCGCGGAATATTTAAGATATATCTTTGTCTCGTTGTGCTCCGACAAATCCCTCCATCTCAACCCGCGCCTTGCTATTCCGAAATTACAACGCGCGCGAAAACTCCCACCTCCTGTGAAATCCCAACACGCGAAATGCCCGTGGTACCCCTTAACCGAAAGAACCACCTCAAATCGGTGGGGGGTACTTTCGTAACTTACCCCACATTTCGGACAAGCGCGTCTCTAAGCCATGGTTCCCCACTGCCATCCCATCCGCCCACCCATTCGTACACTGAGGCCGTGAAAACCCGCGACGAAACCCCACACCCTACTCCGTCCGCCACCCAGCCGGAGCCTCTTCCCCGACGACTTCGTCCGCAGCAACACCTCGACGTCCCTCATCCACCGTACCAGATGAGGATCCGTCGTCGATCTCATAGTCCCGCCGGTTCAGCCACCCCGTCCTCCACCTCCAAGGAGCTGCCCCGATGTTCCCCTCGTATTTTGCGCCACCTCCATTCCCACACCGCCGTCTTCACCTGCACCACCGGAAGAGCATCATCATCACCGTTTCCTCGGATGAAGCTGCGGCCTAATCGGCGCCACCAAAGAGGTTGTACACTAATCGCTGCATTTTATTCTTGATTCAATCTCACGGTGTCGCCGGCGCACGGTCCCGAGCCGACACGGCGCGACTCCATCCACGGCGGCGTCGCCAGCCACTTCCTCCACGGCGTCGCTCCCTCGGCGGCGACGTCCACATCAGTAGGAGCTGCTGCTGCTTTAGCTCTCGCTCACGCTGCTGCTCTACTCTTGCTCTCGGTCCCATGCCTGGTCTGATCTTGCTATTGCTCTTGCTCGCGCTGCTGCTCTCGCTCTTGCTCTTGCTTGCGATCTTTGCTCGATTTGGCTACCCTTGATCATTGAATCGACTTTTGGGTCGATCGATTTTCAAGGGGTGGGCTCGCCGGGGTGAAGGAAGAACCAGCTGCAGCGGGGAGGGGGGCTCGCCGGAGAGGTACCCCGCTATCTATCTTAGGGTTCAGGATGGGGGCGGTGGTCGCTGGCGGTGACGGGGCGTTGACGGGGCGGTGGCGTGGGGATCGCCAGAGAAAAAGCTCGGCACGGGGGGGCCTAAAGGGATGGCCGGGGCGGCGGCGGACCAACGGTGGGGAGTGTTTTCGGGGCGGGCGGGGCGGCGCACCGCCCGCAGCGTCTTGTGAGGGCTGCTGTTTGGCGGTGGTGGTGGCGGCTCGGGGTGGAGGTTGAAGATGAACCGCAGCCCTTGATTTCGTATCCAACGGCTGCAAAATCGATCGACCAGAGATGAAAAAGTCGATCGACCGATGTGTAGCCTCACCTTGCTAGTGCATTCAGTTTGACAAAGAAATCCAGTTCGACAAAGAAAATTCACTTTCGGCGCTTAGGTTCAGTTTTGATAGTTAAGTTCGGTTTCGACAATTAAGTTCAGTTTGACGATTAAGTTCAGAGATGAGCGGCTGATGTATTTTACATCTAGCACTTTTTGGTTATGTATTTTACGTCATGTATTGGAGATGCTATTAGAATTCCACTCAGGTTAACGTTGTTCGTTGTCTCTCTTGTCCTGCTTCAGCCTCGGCGTCGTACAACTCACCGGAGCTGCTCCAACGACAAAACCCTCCATCACAGCGGAGAAGTACCTCGGGCTCCATCTCCAGACGCCTAAGATCTTCTTCCCCTCCTCCGACAGCAAAGTCAGCCGGAGCATCCTCTACATGTTATATATATTGTCCACTGAGCACTTGTAGTAACGAGAAATACGATTATTTTATCCTACTATATGACAAGCAGTGAGGTACTAGGCAACTTAGCTATCCGTGATGGACTCTCTTGAACGCCATCATTATTTATCTCTGCGTGTTTGAGCTGTGCATTTGTTGATGGGCCTGGGAGTTGAGCTAGTATGGCAGTGGCCTGGGTCCAAAGTAATAGAAGGAGCACAAAAACATTTTTTTGGTGTAGGATTTTCCTTGCTCAAGCCTGCCTACTAGAATCGCCAGTGCTTGAAAGGAAAAGTGAATGAAAAATATAGGAATTGGAAAGTTTCCTATGGTACTACTTTTCATGAATTTGGTGCAAAGGAATGGAGCAAAGGAAAACTGTAGGATTTGTTCCTTTAGTGTCTCCTTGAAAGAAAAACCGTAGGAATTCTAATTTCCACTTCTCCTCCTTTTCATATTCCTATTCATCAAGCACAAGACTAAGAGATAGTAGCATAATAGCATTATAACTGTACATTTTCTTGTGGTTTGACTTAATCTCACCATGCTTTTTTGCATCATGTGGTCTTCCAATTGTTGTGAATCAAACATCCAGATTGGCAGAAATCCTGTGTTTTTAAATTCTCTGTTTTGCACGTGCATTCCTATCCTATTCCTATCTATTTCCTATCCCTGCATTGTTAGAATCCTCAAATTCAAACAAGCCCTTACTCAATTACTTCACATGATATGTGTCAAAGAAACCTTGTGTGGTTTGTCCTGCTCTGCTTGTTGTGTTCCACCATAGCTCAGCTGCTCCAATGACGAAAGGGTTCACCACAGCAGGGATCCGCTCTCCAGACTGTCTTTCGCCGGCTCATATCTTCTTCCCCGCCGCCGGCAGCCACGACAACTGCATTACCATCATCAACTGAGCAGATGACCTTGAGGACTACACGGGTTCGCAAGAGAGGTCGCACTCTTCCGGTTCCGCCACGTTATGCATCGCTTAATATGATGACATGCTACATTATCGTCGTGTTCACCTATTAGACTCCGAGTCAGGTCCAAACTAATGCTGAAACTTGAGTTTCTAAATGGTTGTGGGATACATATTGGGGCAGCAATCAAGACTATCCGCCTACTATCCGTTAATCTCCGGTGTCTACTATGAGTTTCATGTTGGGTGCAAACAAACATTAAAGGAGCCATTATCTGTATTTTTAACTAAAGCTATTATTTGCCCGCTATCATTGGTTTTGGGTCTATCCACAGTTTGCTACCATCACTCCGGATTTTTGCATGCACTCCTTACATAATCTCACCATGTTTTATTCCTATGCATGCCGCTTATTGTACACAATGGAACTGATCATGTAGAGCAAAAGAGACGAGCCTTGCGTGGCAATAAAATTTCATGCAGACGCTGCTCCATGGTGGGCGCAAGGCAGCCCCTCCACCCATTTCGGATCGTAATCAAGAGGAAGATAACTGCTCGAGGGGATTCGTAGGAGAAGACCACTCCTATTTACCCCATGAGGTCTTCGCTCTAACTTGGCATGCCGATGTTGGTAATATCATGCATATGGTGCCTTGCATTGCCTCATCATATACATTAAAGATGTCATCTGCTTAGTTTAGACATGCTTTGTGTCAATGCCATCTGTTTAGTTTCTTTATATATATGTGAATCATGCAATGCCATCTTGTCTAGCCAGGCATCATATATGTAAATTTTGCAATGCCACCCTGGTTAGCCAGTCATCTTATATGTGAATTATATCATGCCATCATTTTTTATTATGTGTTAAATTTGTCAACAATTTTAGTACATTCAATTACTCTTCCTGTGCATCAGCCATTCGGCACGGTCAGGGAATAATCTGGAGTGGTAACAAGGTGTTCAGAGCAGACAATGCTATCTGACGAAGCGCATGTCTTGATGGTTACCGATAGCTCCTTAGAGGAGGATTCAGAGATAGATGACCATCCATATTTCCTCCCCTGAGGTGCATGCCCTAACTTGGCAGGGTTATGTTACTCATATCGTGCGTATGGTATCTTGCATTGCTATGTCATTTGCTTAGTTTAGACATGCTTTGTGTGAATGCCACCTATTTAGTGTCTAATTACCATATATGTGAATTATGCAATGCCATCTTGTTGCAAGACATTATATATGTGAATTATGCAATGTTATCTTGTTGCAAGGCATTATATATGTGAATTATGCAATGCCATGTTGTTTAGGCAAGCGTCATATATGTGAATTATATCATGTCATTCTTTTTTGTATTTCTCATTGCTTTTGTCGACAATGTTTGTATATTCAATCGCTCTTCATGTGCATCAGCCATTTGAATTGGTGATGGAGAAATGGAGTGAAAACAAGGTCTTCAGAGCAGACAATGCTACCTCAAGCAGATATCTTGTCAATTCTGGAATAGCTCCTCAGAGGAGGATTCAGAGGAAGATGACCAGTCCTATTAACCCCCAGGGGTGAATGCGCAAACTTGGCAGGGTTATATTACTCATATAATGCATATGTTGTATTGCAATGCTTAGTTTTTACATCATATACACAATATTGAATGCCATCTCCTTAGTTGACACATCATATATGCAATTGCCTTCTGCTCACTTCCTTAGTATATAAATCATATATTTGAATTATGTCATGCCATGATGTTTACATAGACAACATGTATCTGAAATATGGCATGCCAACCCATTTCTAAAGACATAATATAGTTATATCATCTCATCCTGTTTACATAGTCATCATATTTTAAATTATGTCATTCTATCCGTGAATTATATCATGCCATCATGTTTCCATCGACGGCATGTTTGTGATTTATGGCATGCGAACCACTTTAATAGACACATCGTATAGTTATATCATGTCATCCTGTGTACATAGTCATCGTATTTTGAAGTATGTCATTCTATCCTGTTTAGTTAGCCATCATACATGTGAAATTGTGTCATGCTATCTTGTTTAATTAGCCATCATATATGTGAAATTATATCCTGCTATTCTGTTTGCTTAGACAACATAAATGTGAATTATTTCATGCCCTGTTTTCTTCCCTACTATCCATTGCACTGTCTATCTTACAATGTCTCAGACATTCAATTACTTTTATTGTTTATCAGCCATTTCAATTGGAGGGAGTGATGGCAGTATCCGTGGGGAGTAAAACACGGTCTTCGGGAAAAGATCGTGCTACACTGTCGATGCAGATAGAACCACGGTTGTACTTGCCCAAGAATCAGCCCCACCACACATAACCCACACTCATGCAGATTGTACCCCTACCCAGTTGGACAGAGAACCAGCTACACCCCTTCTAACCCCAACCCCAACAGATAGACACCCAGTTCCCGTTGACATAGCACCATCTCCACCACAGAGCACCCAAACACGAGAAGTTAGTAAGGCAACTGAAGTGCCCAAATCACGAGGACCACCACTCCGAACCCGAAGTCAACACTTAAAGCAGAAGAAGAATTGTTCTCAGATCAGGTTCCGTAGCTATGGTTCATACTACTTTGCTCTTGCATCACTGTATTTACTGATACCAACCAATTTCAAATTTGAAGGATGCAATTGAAACTCCAATGGAGCAACAGGTATGTTTTAAACCCGATTCTTCAACGTGTTTGGCTGTTTGCTGTTGTAACTTGCTCTATGTTCATTTCAGTTTCAATTGAATAAACAATTATGTTCTCATGCCATGCACATTACAAGTGTTGTTATTTCTGTGTAGTTTCCCACACTTATATTCTGTCTATGCTGCTTTGTCTTAAATAGATATGATTTGAACTGTATCTATCTTGATTTGGCAACATAAACTAGAATGATATAGACCATACAAAGGACCATACTACATAGATATATGTTTGTTTCATGCTGTTATCCTGTCCACCTTACTACTGAACTGGTTTATCAAAATGAGTTTCATATAGTACATTGTAAACCTGAGATGTGTTTGTTTGTTTCTCTTTTAGAACGCGGATAAAATATTGGAGAAGAGTACCCTGTTATGCAATGGTAAAGGAAGTAATGCAGATAAGGTTCAAGATAGTGAGACATCCCTGTTGGTCTCTGTCGGTGTCAAAACCGGCGGATCTCGGGTAGGGTGTCCCGATCTGTGCGTCAAGGCTGATGGTAACAGGAAACAGGGGACACAGATGTTTACCCAGGTTCGAGCCCTCTCGATGGAGGTAAAACCCTACTTCCTGCTTGATTAATATTGATGATATGGGTAGTACAAGAGTAGATCTTCCACGAGATCGTAGAGGCTAAACCCTAAGAGCTATCCTATGATGGTATGATTGTAATTGTGATCGGCCTTCTAAGGACCAACATCTCCGGTTTATATAGACACCGGAGAGGACTAGGGTTTACATGGAGTCAGTTACAAGGAAGGAAACACAATATCCGGATCGCCAAGCTTGCCTTCCACGCAAAGGAGAGTCCCACCCGGACACGGGCCGAAGTCTTGAGTCTTGTATCTTCACGCTTCAATAGTCCGGACGTTGTACACAGTCCGGCTGTCCTGATACCCCCTAATCCAGGACTCCCTCAGTAGCCCCTGAACCAGGCTTCAATGACGATGAGTCCGGCATGCAGTCTTGTCTTCGGCATTGCAGGGCGGGTTGCTCCTCCGAATACTCCAAGGTAATTATCGAACACTTGAACCGTGTCCGGATCCTCAAGATGATCTTCGCATGCCACCGTAGAGAGAATGATGTTTCACAAATGCAATCTGCTGAAACTTATTAGGCAACGCGACGTGTCAATACGGTCGGGTCATTACTCGAACTGTTTTCCCACAACCAGCTACAACGCATATTACGAGGCAGTTTCCTTGACACGTCTTGTCGAAGCAGAGATCGTGTCCCCTTATCACGGGATTCTCATCAATACGGGTATGGGTAATCCAACCGCACCGCTAATTGCGGCGAGCGGGAGGCAAACGGGCTCAACCAGGCAAGTGGGGAGGCGCAAAAAGCACTTACCGCCCCTATAAAGAGACAAGGCCTCTTTCTCTTTACCCACGCCTTTCTCCTTCCGCTCTCTCATTCCCCTCTTTTCGAACCCTAACGCCCAAGCACTCTTACTTTCCACCAAAGAGAGGCTTTCCAAAGATGTCCGGATCCGGAGCAGGAGGCAGATGGATGGCCTCTACTGTCCGGGAGAAGGATATCAAGAAGCTCCAGGACGCCGGGTATCTGGCCCAGAAGATCGGCCACCGTCTCCCCCCGGCGGGACAGATCGTCCCCACTCCGGAACCTCACGAGAGAGTCGTGTTCCTTCCCCATTTTGTCCGCGGGCTTGGGTTTCCCCTGCACCCATTTGTTCACGGAATCATGTATTACTACGGGATTGATTTTCATGATCTTTCCCCCAAGTCCTTCCTCAATATCTCGACGTTCATCATCGTGTGCGAGGCTTTTCTTCGGATCTCACCTCACTTCGGCCTGTGGCTGAAGATTTTTAATGTGAAGCCCAAGGTGGTGAGCGGCGAACACGCCGAGTGCGGCGGCGCCATGGTGAGCAAGATGCACAAGGCCGTTTGGCCGAAGGGCGCTTTCAATGACTCTATTAAGGAGTGGCAGCAGCAGTGGTTCTATATCACTGAACCACGCGGCAAAAAATGGGCGGCGGCTCCAGAGTTCAGACCCGGAGCTCCACTGCGGCTCACGTCCTAGCCCGAGAAGGGCCCGAACTGGTGCTCGTCCGATGAGCTGTTACTGCTCCAGACGCGCCTTCAGGGTGTGGTCGATAGGGACGTCAAACTTGTCGACGTAGTCCAGGTGATGCTAGCTCGCCTGGTCCTCCCCTGTCAATGCCGAGCTTGTACTCTGTGGGAGTTCGATCCAGCCGAGCACCAAACCCTTCGGGAGCTTTATGATTCCTCCCACAAGGATATCTGGAAGATGCTCTTTAAGTCTGGCAAATCGTGGCCGGGCCCCGCCGAGGACCGTGGGTATCGATCATCCCATTCTCCGAGCTCGGTAAATCATAGCCACACTCTGTCTGTTCATGCTTCAGCTGGCATGTCATGAGGGAGACATCTTAATCGTGTTTCGTCGTGACCTCAGGGATGGATAAACAAGGTGGAGCGGATTCACCGTCTGCCTCACGCCGAGGAACCGGCCGGACCTCTTCTGACGAAGATGCTGGTTCCCGCGCCTTACGAGGCGACAAAGAAGGAGGCCTCCAAGAAGGTCAAGAAGACCCGGAGTGGCCTCCATCACCGCGAGGCTTTGCACGCAAAATACGAAGACTCAAGCGACGCTCCTTCTTCTGAAGACGAAGAGGAAGAAGCAAAGAGGGACGAGCCTTACTCTGAAGGTGAGAAGAAGCGTGTAGCTTCCTCGTCCCTGGAGACCGAATCGCCCAAGAGGAGAAAAGGTTCCCTCCCAGGGGCATCCACCACGGCCGCCAATAGCAGCCCGGAGTGGGATCCCAGGGCCCAGCCCCTGGATAAGTCGTAAGTACACAAAATCCGAACACGCATACGCGTCCGGGATTATTTTTGGGTATAGTAGTTTTAACTATTGCTATGTTTTGCATAGTCCAGCAAGGTCTCGCGCCGGACAGTCCTCATCCGAGGATTCGCTGAGTTCGGACGCCCTGGCGAGCGAGATGCCTCCAGAGGCCCCTTCTCCAAAGTCCCGGCGCGACACTGAGGTGTCGTCTCAACGGGGCTCGGACCACGGGGGGCATATCACTGGAGCAGGACACACGGGAGCGATGGCCCCTGAGTGTGCCGTTAGCGGGGGCGATCTTGGGTTCGGCCCTCTGCCGGACAAGGTCCAGGAGACCTCTAAGGCTCCCAGATCGGGCGAGCGGCCACCTTCAACAGTGGGAGGCCTGCCTACTTCGCCAGCAACGTCTGTTCAAGCGGAGTTGCCGAGCGGTCTATCGACAGCGTTAAAGAACGCGTCTATCGTCGATAAACATCAGACCCTTATGGGTGCGGTGGTTGAAAAGATTCGGTCCGCCGAGAGCGGGCTGAACGAGTCCTGCCTTGGCCTTATAAAGGCCTTTGAGGTATGTTTCCTGAGAAACCTTTGAGGAATCGTCATAATATGAGTAGTAGCCCCTGATACACTGTCCGGCGAAGGAGACGGAGCCGGGCAGGGGATCAAATCCTCTTTTGTCGTGGGAACTTACGTTAATGACATGTACCTCTTTGTTTGAACACAGGCGTCTGCAGAGAAGACGGCCGCTCATAATGCGGTAGTGTCCAAACTGAAGCGAAGCCTGGAACAGGCCGAGGAAGAACTTGGCCGCGTGAGGAAGCAATTAGAAGATAAACAAGGTATGTTGAAACATTGTCTTGCATTAGGCACAAATAAGTAATTGTGCTTATTGAAAAGTATTTGTGCCCTAGGATCGAGTGCCGAATATGAGGCACTGAAAAAGGCTGTGGATGATGCCAACGAGAAGGCTGCCGCCGAACAGGCACTTCGTGAAAAACACGAGGCCAGGGTTGTCACAGCTGAGCGGGAGCTCCATGAGGTTGTGAAGAAAAGCGAGGGCTTGGAGCAGAGTCTAATAGGGAAAGAACCCTAATTCGCCCAAGCGCTCCAAGCCGCAGAAGATGCTCGGGAAGAAGCCCGAGGTGTCGTACGGGACATTCAGGAGGCCCGGAAAGTTGCGGCTGGTAAGGCCTTCTGTATTCTTAGCCATTTGTTCATGATAATGGGAAGAATTCTAAGCGACAAGCTGAATTCTTACTTTTCCGTAAGCGTTATGGATCTTCCTCGCAGCATATCAGATGCCGCCCAATTCTACCGAACCGAGGAAAAGAAGTCTGCGGAGAGGGATTTTTGGTCACAGTATTTGGCACCGAACTATCCGGTGCCCTTTATCGATCAGTTGAAGTAGCTGGTCGAACTGCACCAGGCGGCCGAACTAGCCATGAAGGACTTGATTGTCCGACTGTGGTCGGCGGAGCCAATTCGAGCAGTTACTTCAGGCTCGTGAAGCGGATTGTGGGCGCTTGTCTTCGGCGTGATGCTATTAAGCGATCGGTCTGCATAGAGGGTGCACGTATGGCTTTCGCCCGTGCAGAAGTGCATTGGGGGAAGCTTGACGCGGAGAAGCTGATGACTGAGGGGCCGCCAGAAGGTAAGGAGCATCGCAAGCCTGAACTGTACTATGAAGGTGTATCGAAGGAGCCATTTGCGGCGGATAAATGTACCAAAGACATTATATTTCCCTGAGGGCATTCGTGCCACTTTTTGTAATATGGGATTATGGCGTTTATATATTGCCTGTTTTGTTTGAACATATGTTCTTCCTGTGCGGCTGTTTATTGTATGTAAATCCTAAGAGTTGGCCAGTCGTCGGCTTCTGCCCCCATGTAAAAATAATACGGGGGTGTTCGGGATATATCTGAACGCTCTTTATCCCATAGTTGGGTCCTTTTGCGGAGGCATTTCTCACCACGAACCAGGCAATCAGACTATAAGACTTTATTACTCTCACTTAGCCATAGGAATTCGAGTATGTTCGGCGCAGTTCCTAGTGTTCGGAAGGCCGAACTAGGGGCTCTATTGACACCTGATCAGAAGACCGATCCATCGCACTCTCATTTATCATGGAGTTGTGCGGAATAAATCTTTAAGGATTTTACAACCTCTCGAACAGCTACCAGCTCTCGCTGTATCATGACAGTCGGTTTTCGGCTTTCTCTACTGAGGTGCTCGTCCGGCAGATCCAGGACACAATCGCAGTAGTTCTCCCTGCGCTACCTTTGCCGATATAACGGAACGTAAGGTACCAAAACAAGGGAGCCGGGCAAACCCAACCAATGACCCAAGACATGATTCGTAGCTGATGCATATAATGCTATAAGTTCGGGGTGCCGGACGACCGAGAAGGTGGTCGGACTTTATTGCCATATTATGAAGCCCTTGGCATAATCGGGCGTAACACGAGGTGTCGATGAAAAGCGACGGCCGGTAAGTGTTATTTAAGTCTACACATTGTAGCAAAATGATATGTCTATGCATATGAGTACGATGTATGATTATGAAAAGAGGTGTTTTTTGGCGGAACCTGTGATGGCCGGACTGGAGGTAGTTGTCAGTGGATCGAGAGTGAATCCGGACTGCCTTCTTTTAGGGGGGGGGGGGCTCCTTGTGTGTCCTGGCCGATTCCACGTCACCAATCCTGTTCTGCGTCAAAGTTAGTTTGTAAGGCAAATACTCAAGGTAGCCGGCGTCCTCTTGTGGTTGGTCCGAGGGCTCTGATCGGACCTCGTAAACCCAAACGTTATATACCGTTGGGTAGCGCGGACTCCTCAATTGGTGTTCGGATGGTTGGCTGTCATATCAAAAATTTGATAGGCATGCGCGACTCGCTACCCAGGCAGATGTATGATTTCCGCCCTGAGGGCGGGGTTCAGCCGTGAGATTGTATCACATGGTGTTGGCCTGAGTGATTGACCACGTGGAATCTAGTCAACGTGGTTCGTTCCGTTAGCATCTGATGAAATTACCGCATGGTGGGAAGGTGCCGAAGATTTATTCTTTGGCGAAGTATTTTTTTTGGTGATCCGAAGACAACCGTTTAGAATGATGGGCCAGAAAAACTTGGCCTTTGCCCCTAGCATCTTTTAGGTGATGTTTTTTGTGGTTTCACACCTGCGGGGGTTTTATGTGTTATGGGGCCCCCGATTTGCTATGTCCGGAGGTACTGCAATTGAGTTATTGTGGTTAATGCGGTCGGGGGCGATTGGCCGTACTTTTGTGCTATGGGGGGGGGGGCTCTTGACCAGATGCCTGCCTTCATTGTTTCCGGCATGCGACCAGCCGCTTTGTTTTGAGGATCCGACATTCTCTATTGGTATGCTTTGCCGTCCTTCTAGGGGTACCATGGATTTCACATGGTTGATCGAGTGTGTGGCTCGGGCCGGATAGGTCTGAGCTGTTCTTTGTCCGCTGACAGGATTGGGAGTTGCTGGAATTAGCACCAGCCTTCCTGTTTTGACACTTATGACCAGTGCGCCGAGGCTTGAGGGTGCTTCTTCTTTTGTCCTTCGTATTGTTTTGGACCGTAGTGGGGTGTTGACGTCAGGGCATGTGCCTTGAGTTCTCCTGCTTAGGTTGGGGTGGCCGGTTGTGCCCTGTGTGCCCTTTGTCGGGGCGGTCGGGTCCATATCTTTCAGTGGCCAGGACCTTGGTCCATCTGTCCACCAGCGAATCTTGGTCAGCTTTAAGCTGCTGTTGCTTCTTGTGCAGGCCCTTTGCCGTGGCCATGAGCCGTCGCTCAAAGCGAGCTTGTTCTACTGGATCTTCAGGCACGCCGAATTCGTCATTGCCGAGGCTTGCCTCGTCCTCGGAGGGGGGCATATAGTTGTCCCTCTCCAAGTATCCCACAGTGGCCAGTCCGACCTTCTGAAAGGCACGCCGACTAGGGTTATATTCATCTTCGGCGCCATCCGGATTGTTTTCGACTTCTGGGCCGGTATTCCTGTGGCGGGGCTTGGAGCGGCGCCGACGACGCCCATGCTTTGCTCTTCCCCCTAGGAGATTATCCTCCGCTGCCTCATCGCTATTGGTTTCCGCCGAGTGTCCGCCATGTGTTTATCATGGGGATGGCGGCTATCCACCGCCCAAAGGAGCGGTGGCTCGTGTGATTTTCCTGCATCGTCGTTCATACCATCGATGTCTTCGGAGTCAAAGTCAATCACGTCGGTTAAATCATCGACCGTGGCAATGAAGTGGGTGGTGGGTGGGCAAAGAATTCCTTCATCGCCTGCTTCCCACTCGAGTCGGACATAGTTCAGCCAAGAGCCTCCTGACAAAGAGAGAGACTTTAATGAGTTCAGCATGTCGCGGAAGGGCGAGTGCTGGAAGATATCCGCAGCGGTGAACTCCATTACTGGAGCCCAACCTGGCTCGACTGGATCGGGAGTGCGCGGACCAGAACCAACATCCGGATACGAATCCGGGGGTCCGGATTCATAGGCCACCACAGGGGTAAGGCCCGTGTTCGGCTCTACCACCGATGAGTGCGCGACGTGCGGCGCGGGGTCCAGCCCCCCGTCCTTGGGCAACGCAGCCTGCTCCGGATTTAAGTCCGAGGCTACTACGGGGGTGACACCCCGAGCTTTGTTCGACAGCAGGTCTAAGCCGTGTTCATCGTTACTGTCCGGTGCTCCTGGCATAGGCCCAGATCCGTCAAAGATCCAGTCTCCGCGGATGTCCCCCGTGCAGTTCAGATTTCCGACCCTGATCTGGTGGCTAAGGGCGTGGCTATGGATCTGCTCCAGATGGCCAAGCGAATTGGCCCGCAGGGCGAAGCCGCCGGACATGAAGATCTGTCCGCGGAGAAAAGTCTCGCCCAGGACCGTGTTGTTGACGGTCGTTGAAGGAGCCATCGAGCCTGACAGCGACGACACAGAGGAACACTCAATGAAAGCACCAATGTCGGTGTCAAAACCGGCGGATCTCGGGTAGGGGGTCCCGATCTGTGCGTCAAGGCTGATGGTAACAGGAAACAGGGGACACAGATGTTTACCCAGGTTCGGGCCTCTCGATGGAGGTAAAACCCTACTTCTGCTTGATAAATATTGATGATATGGGTAGTACAAGAGTAGATCTACCACGAGATCGTAGAGGCTAAACCCTAAGAGCTAGCCTATGATGGTATGATTGTAATTGTGATCGGCCTTCTAAGGACCAACCTCTCCGGTTTATATAGAGACCGGAGAGGACTAGGGTTTACATGGAGTCGGTTACAAGGAAAGAAACACAATATCCGGATCGCCAAGCTTGCCTTCCATGCAAAGGAGAGTCCCACCCGGACACGGGCCGAAGTCTTGAGTCTTGTATCTTCACGCTTCAATAGTCCGGACGTTGTACACAGTCCGGCTGTCCGGATACCCCCTAATCCAGGACACCCTCAGTCTCCAAGAAAGCTGATAAAAACTATATTGAGGACACTGAGATAACCCGAAAGTCCTGTCTTGATGTAGTGTTCGAGTTACTGGCTACCACTGCTGGCAACAGCTCTTCGAACTCGTTGCCTGAATCAATTCGGCTTCTTGAGTCTCAACTTCAAGTTGAAAGACATTGATCAGATGTTATGCTCTGAGGAAGCCGAAGGGTGAGGAAGTCCTTGCGAGTTCGGATGCATCCTTTACGGTGCAACAAAGAAGCTGGAGGACTTAAGCGTCAAACAAGAGAAAGTTAATAAGCTTGCTAAGCATCTTGCCAGCATTATGGGTACCCAGGATATTGTTTCTTGAGCTCTTCTGAAGTGGTTTCAGTTCTAGACTTGTTTTGCTGCGGCGTTTATATGTTGTTGTGTTCCCTATATTTGCACGGGTGGCGAACTTTGATGCCCAGTTGATGTAATATGTGTAATAGCCGTGATAGCCTAGTGTAAGTTGCTTGCTTATTTATTTCCTTGTTGTCTTGTTTATTTGTTTGCTTGTAGTCAGTGCAGTTCTTTTTCTGCGGTTTGCTAGTGGCTGCAATAACCTATTTTTAAAACTAGGCCACAATAACCATGGGCTAATATTTACTGTAGTGACATTGGACCTACGGGCCGTAGAAACAGTGGGCCTTCTACGGGCCATATAAACAGTGGGCCTTCTACGGGCCGTAGAAACAATGGGCCTTCTACGGGCCATAGAAACAATGGGCCTTCTACGGGCCGTATCATCAATGGGCCTTATACGGGCGGTATGATCGATTGGCCAAACATGGGCCAATAACATGCCGCATTATGGCCGTAAACGGGCTAGAGTTGGAATCTTCCGTTCATGGGCCGACCATAACGGCCATCGTTAATAGGCCGTATTTCATGACGCTATGAAAACGGCCCAACATGTTAACGGACCACAAATGGGCCGAGTGTAACCACGGGCTGAATTTGGCCCATAAGCAGAAAAATAGCGATAACGGGCCATAAGTAAACGAATCTTTGAAATGAGCCCAAGAATAAATGGGCTCGAGAAGGCCGAAAGATAACATGGGCTGGAAATGGCCCAACGGAATAACGGGCCCTTAATGGGTATAAAGTGATACACTTTGTTCATTACGGGCCGGTTCACCACGGGCCGTTAATGGGTGTAAAGTAATACACTTTGTTCATTACGGGCCGCTTTCACCACGGGCCGTTAATAGGCCAAGAGTTACATAGGGCCTCATATGGGCCGAAGACGTCATGGGCCATACATGGGCCGTAAGTGAAAACAATTTGGAATCATATTGGGTGGTCCAGATGACGCTACTGGGCCTAATTCGGATAGGGCGTAACGGGCCTTGGGTTAGCGGGCTGTAAATGGGCTATATGCGAACATGCCGTTAACAGGCTTTACATGGGCCGGGCCGCCACCTTTTGACCAAGTCAAACGGGCGGCCTTTTTCACGTGAATGGGCCTCTGTTGGGCCGTGCCATGTCGACGTATCATAGGCGCCTTACATCCAATGAGTGGATGACATCCGTCCCAAGCGTGTGCGGAACCACGTGTTTCCTCGACATGATGATTTTACATGTGGAAAATCCCCATTGGTCGGGCTGTTAACGGGTTATCGGATCCAAAACCCGACCCGATAGCTTAACGACATTACATTACGGTGGATGCCACGTGTCGGTCACCCTTGACGAAAGCACTTACGTGACGCGCGATTTATCGTCATGGAAGTGGACACTTCCGTGATGATAATTTTGGTAATGTCATGGAACACTTCTCTGACAAAGCACATGTATGACTATCTTGATTCTGTCATAAATTTGTCATGGATGTACATGCATGACAAAAAACGCGACCTACTGTGACAAACACGTATCATCACGGAAGTGTATTTTTTTGTAGTGGTCCAAACCCCTTCCTTTTGTTGAGAGATAATAATTCGGCAATAATTGCCTGCTGCCAATCTTTCCAATCCGACCTTTTCTTGCAATCAGTGAGCTTGTTAGGCTCAGGGTCAAGATCTATGATTGAGGCAATTTTCGTAGCAAAGTTAATGTCGACAATCACCATTGCTCGGTTCAAGGACTCCCCCGTATAAATATAATTTATGGCCATTTCGTCATGGAGCGCATCCGGCGCTAACACTTGCTCTACCAAATTTCCCATTATGGGAGCAAGGTCCTTTAGATTTCCCGCGCCGATGTGTGCGCTCACGTCTCCGCTGGGTGTTTCCCCTATGGGGAAGTTTAATTCCGGAATTTCGTAATCGAATTTTCCGTACTTGTGCCAGTCTCGATCGCTCCCCATTTCAACTTGGGGTACTTTGGCGACAGGCTGTAATAAATCTCTCTTATCCTTTTTCGTCAGGCGTCCCCGAGTACTTGGGATTTGAGAAGCCGGATTTCTCGTCCTTTGGACGGGAGCGCGGGTATACCATCATTTTTCTTCGGTATTTCAACCCTTTCCGGTGCATTGCGCGCGTGCACATGCAATTTTGTCACAGTCTTTAAGTCACTAAAGTGGTCGGGCAGTTGACTTGCTAAAGACTGCAAATCTATTATCTTATGGACTTCTCTCTCGGTCTCAAGAAGGCGCTGGTCATGAGCGTGGATCCCGTGGCTTGCCACGTGATTTCTCGACTTTTAGCATCAAGGGGTTGATTCTCTCCCCCTAAAGTCGGGAAAAGATCCTCGTCAAAAATGCAATTAGAAAAACGAGCCGTCTGACAGTCACCTTTCATGGGGTCCAAATACATGATTATGTCTCATAACCAACGTATATCCCCGACTTACGGAGCGGGCCCATCGCCGATTGCTGAGGGGGTGGTATTGGTACATATACCTGGCAACCGAACCTACGAAGGTGGGAAATTTTCGGTGCCGACCCTTGCGCAAGTTGAACAGGAGAGTGGATGTTGTAGGCCGACGGTCGAAGTTGATGAGATTAGCCGCGTGTAACACGGTGTGGCCCAAACATGTAGTTGGTAATTTACAACCCTGATGGTGAGGTCGGGAAATGATTTTATTTTTTTTAATCAATGCCTCAGCAAGTCCATTTTGTGTGTGAACATGTGGTACCGAGTGCTCAACTTTGATTCCCATTGCCATGCAATAATCATCGAACGCCTTTGAAGTAAATTCTCCGGCGTTGTCCATTCGAATAGACTTTATATGATAATACGGGAAATTATTCCTCATTTTTATGATCTGTGAGATCAATTTTGCAAAGGCATGGTTCCGTGTTGACAGCAGGCAAACATTGGACCATTTAGAGGAAGCATCAATGAGCACCATGAAGTACAGAAACGGCCCCGTAAGGGGCTGAATTGGACCGCATATGTCCCCTTGGATACGTTCCAAGAACGCGGGGATTTCATCCCTCACCTTGAGGGGCGATGGCCTAATGACTAACTTCCCCTTATCGCATGCGGAGCACACGAAATCATCGGGATTCGGGAAGTTCTTCACGTTAACATTATGACCATGCAAGTTGTTTATTATATTTCTCATCATCCTAAGTCCGGGGTGGCCTAACCTATCGTGCCAGAGGCAGAAGAGTTCAGAGCTTCTAAAAACGGTCTTGAGGGTAGTGTACACAGGCGGTGCTACTATTTTAGTGTATTATAGCCCTGTGTCGAACGAAGGAAGCCTTTCGATAACATGTTTACCATTTGCATCCCCCTTTGTGATAAGTAGGCACCCCTTGCCATTCTCATCATCGGTCTCAGCATGAAAACCATTGGCGCGGATGTCTCTAAAGCTCAAAAGAGTACGAGTCGACTCCGGGTACAACAACGCATCATTAATGATCAAAGTTGTTCCCATAGGAAGTAGAATAGTGGCTCGTCCGGAGTCAACTATGTGCGAACCGCAGCCGGCAATTGTCATAATACTTCCGGGAGATTTTTTAATAGACTCAAAGTACTTAGTTTCTCGTAAAATGGTATGTGTAGTTGTTGTCGGCAAGGCATGTTTCCTCCATTTGGGCGCCACACGCGTTCTAAAATATGACATCTAATTAATGTAATGAGGAAGAAAATACATTAAAAATAAATGCACACATCTCAGAACATAACATGCTATCATGTATAAATAATGGAATAAATGTCATCCAATCGCCAAAGTAAAGAATAAGTTTATGCTCTCATAGAGCTTACAACCAAATCGAATTTATTCAATTTTATTGTATCAAATCACGGAATCATGATAACCAAAGAGGTATGCTAAGTGGACTCAGTGAAGAAGCCATTCACTTCAGCCGCAATCTCCATACTAGTGAGCTGATCCTCCTTAGAAATCATCTTGGAGGCAGCATCAATGTCTAGTGGCAGCGCCGCCGAGGCGACCATGTGGTCAATCTCCATGGCGACGTGGGCGTCGGTAGAGACCGCCAAAGCTGCCGTGATGGGCACCATGGGGGTCGCCTCTATGGGCGCAGCAGGGGGCATAGCGATCATCAGGGGTGCCGCCATGGGCGCCGGTGGTGCTCCCTCCTGAACCAAGGCAAGGTGCGTCTCACGCGCCTTCCGAGCCTTGTATGCTTCAATGACCTCCGGTGGTGCGCGGCACTGGCGGGAGAAATGCTCCACCGAGCCACAACAGAAGCAGTCCTGAGGCCTCTGCCCTCCCTTGCCCGGCTTGTTCTGCTTAGCAGGGACGGGGGGTGAGGGCCCTTCTTCTTGCCCTTGCGGCCCCTCTTCTTCTGTTGAGGCTTGCGGACTTTGAGAGCGTTCATCTCCTGGCGAGAACTCCCCCCAAGTGGTTGCGCGACAAATTTCTTTTTGAGAACCTCGTCATGCGCCTCCGCCACCTGGAGGACGTCAATCAACTCTGAATACCTCGTGTAGTTCCCCTGGCGGTAGTTCCGTGAGGACTAGACCGCGTCGGGGTGGAAAGTGGATAGGGTTTTCTCAATCTTCTGGGAGTCGGTAATCTCAGTACCACACAACCGAAGAGTCGTACAAATCCGGTGCAAAGCCGAATTGTACTCCCCAACCGTCTTGAAGTCCGCGAACCTCAGACGGATCCACTCCGCCTCTGCACGTGGCTTCATAGTGTACTTCAGCCGCTCAAACCGCTGCTTAAGCCTGAAGCACTGCGCTCAGCCATATACTCATCTTTCAGAGTAGGTGACAGGTGATGACGGAGAAAGTGCAGAGCCTGCGCATTCTCAGTTTCGAACTTGGGATCAGTGGCGGCCAGCTAGGCCCCCTTACCGATCGCCCTCGGAGGGTTTTGCCACGGAGAAAAATCTCGCATCCGATGACCATGACAGTAGTTCAGCCTATGCAGGCCAACTCAGGAAACTCGTTGTTGACAATTCCGGCCATCTGCAATTTATGCAAAAATCATGAGATTACAGCAGGTAATCTTTTGCACAAAGCGATCTTGATAAACTTATTTAATAAAATGGCGTTCCATTATCTAAAACATGCTATTATATAACTTACTAAATGGTCAAGAGTGCTAAACAATTAATCTGCAGTAGTAAAATCATACAATAATATCATGTTACAAAAGATAGCATGTTAAGCGCATCTAGTATGTAAAAACTAGCCCAAAAATTGAATTCCCGAGGCACTTTTAAGCCCAAATACGCATTTTCAGCAAAAACAGACAGTTCCGGGGACTTATACGCAAAATATCATAGCAGGAATATAGTCGCATAAATCTACGGTACTCTGGGAGCTAAAACGTAAAAATCCCGCGCTGCAGCCGGCGCCACCCCCTTTTTTATATAGAGGGATCCGACGGCCGCGGCCCATCCGGCCCAATAGCCGGCGGGCCGGCCGAGCAGCCAGCAGCCTTGCGCGTGGTGACGCTAGGGTTTCCCCTAGCGCCCGAGCGGCAGCGGCGGCGCCATCGGGCAAGACGGCGACGATGCGCCACGACACCCGGCCACGGCACCGGCCCTCACCGGCCCGATGGCGATGCCATGCGACGGCGGCGCGGCTGCGGTGGCCACGCCACCCGACGGCGGCGGCCACGAGGCACACCACACGACGGCGGCGTGTTTCAGACGCTGCTGGCAGCAGCCACCTGCAGGGCGGCGCGGCCAGCAAAGGCGCGAGGCGGGAGCGAGAAGTAGCCACCAGCAGGGCGGCCAGCGCGGCGGCGCGTGCAGCAGGCACGCGATCACGGCGACGGCAGTCGAGCGCTCGGCGATGGGGACGGCCAGCAGGGCCATGGCGACGCCGGTGGTGACAGGGACGTCGTCATCTGCCTCGGGATGGCAAGATCATTCGTCTTCGGGACGTCATGACGTGTGTACGTCGGGTACAACGCGGCGGTGCCGTGCTCATCTGAAGTACGTGTAATCACCATCTCCCTTGGGTGTAGTCAACAAATCTCTCTTGATCCAAAAACATCGACATTGGTCGGCGACGTATTCGCCCGCTTAGTTTTTGGGAGAGAAATCCACACCATAGGTAGATTGATCCGAAAAATAATCTAATCGCAAAAACGGAATCGTAGTAACGAGAGGAATCCATTTTTGCAAGAGTGGGGATCGGATCTTATACCTCCGTGGGATCGACGAAAGCCTGCGTAATGCAGGCGCGACGCAGGCTTGATGGAGAGTTGATGGAGCAAAGCGTGCTGATAACGTGTTCCGCAACTCCGCCGGTGAGTCCGGTCCGAGGTTGCGGAGCGAGAGCGAGCGTCGTAGACGAAGTAGTCGAACACACGAAAGTAAATGACACAGAGAGATATGGAGGAGACCAGCTTTATTAATCAATGATCAGGGGTTACAATGAGGGCTCCTCGTTGCTTTATATAGGGATAGGGGGTCAAGAAATAAGTACCCACTTAACGTAAAGTGGGGGAAACGGGAGGGGCTAGCCCGTGCGATACGCACGAGGCCGCCGCCACCCCCTCGGTGGCCCCGGTTTCCCAACAGTTGCTTTTCAGCCATTTCTCCTATGGTCGTTGAGTTCTGTGTGAGTAGGTCGGTAGGGTGGTGAACGACCACTATGGCAGTTGACATTGCGGATGTATTCGCTTCGGGTGAAAGCCGTTGATCTAGCCTTCTGGCTTGATGCCACAGTATCGATGTCAGCCTTAATATATTTGTATGTGTGCCTTAATCCATTCAGAGGCAAGAGGTTTAGCTTCTTTTCCAAAGTTTTTCTTTTATTTTGAGAGGTAAAGCGGAGCTTTGCTACAAAAACAAGTGCGCAAATCACTCATTACAGTGCCAACACATGTGTTCGTACGTCGTAGTCTGAGAAGAGGGCATCAGAGGCGTTACAACTATAACCAACCTTGGCAAGCTTATGAGCAGTGTTAGGGACGAAGACAACATGGGGGATCTGGGGCCATGGCTCCCCCATGTCGTTTTTTTTCTTTTGTCAAATGATCATTACATAGAGTGTGGAGTTACCTCTAAATTCATATAGATGCCTCCTTCAACGTTTCATATGCTCTAGTGCCCCCCTTCTAAGGAAATTCATGGCTTCATCTCTGAGTTATGTTGTTTGCTTATGTCACACCTACAATTTAGTGTACCGAGCTAGCAGTGGACCGAAGGTGCAGGAGCGTCTGCTTGTTGTTAGAATTAATGGGTTAGGCCCATAGCAATTTCTGAAATCTCAAATAGTGGCCCATATGTAAAATGGCAAGTGGTGGTGCTAAAGTTTAGTCCCAACCTGAAAGTTGAAGAAGAGTTGAACTTCTTTATATAGTGGGTTCTCTCCACCACTCTAAGTGGTGTGTGAGAAGAGAAAGGGAAGACCACATGCGCGTGCTCGCTCGCCTGGCCGTGGCGAGGCGGCGTGTACGTGCGACTTGGCAGACAAGTTTATGATTTCTTGTCCAGTATAAGTATATGATCGCGTAAGACACACCGAAAATATATTAGGAAGTGCTATGCATGTCGTCTTCATCACCGCCAGCAACAGGTCGTTGCCGACATCGTCATCAACACAGTCTTTCATGTGCGTTGCTGCTGCTGTTTTGCTGTTCTTCTAGTTTGCTAGATTGTTGCATGCTATTATCTATTCTAGTCATGAGTTATTTACTGGAATTAATCATGAACTTGCCTAATTTTCTAACAATCCAAAAACCTAATTGTAGGCAATATTCCTGAGTTAACTATGGCTGGATTCGCTAATGCACTGAGGCCGGATAAGTTTACCAGTGTGCACTTTAAGTGGTGGCAAGTAAAGACCATGCTCTGGCTTACTGCTCTGAAAGTTTTCCATGTTAGTGTTGGTGCTCCAGAGGGAATGACTGACGAAGATAAAAAAATACCAGGAAGCCAATACTATGTTTGTGGGATGCATTCTGAGTGTTCTTGCTGACCGTCTGTGTGATGTGTACATGCACATAGACGACGGAAAAACTCTGTGGGATGCACTGAATGCCAAATTCGATGCAACAGATGCAGGCAGTGAACTGTACATCATGGAGAGTTTTCATGACTACAAGATGGTGAATAACCGTTCTGTGGTTGAACAAGCTCATGAGATACAGTGCATTGTGAAGGAACTTGAACTCCTTAAGTGTGTTCTACCGGACAAATTCGTGCCTGGGTGCATGATTGCAAAATTGCCTCCTTCATGGAGGAATTTCGCCACAACTCTCAAACATAAGAGACAGGAGATATCAGTTGAAAATCCGATTGCATCTCTTGATGTTGAAGAAAAAGCTCGGGTTAAAGACACTACTGAGAAAGGAGGTGAGGTTCAGCCTACCGCCAATATGGTGCAGAGGTACCCACAGAACAAAAACAAAGGGAAGAACAAACCTGTTTTCAACAAGCCTACCAGGACTACTACCTTCAAGAAAAAGAAGTTCAACAAGGCTGAGCTAGAGTGCTACGCCTGTGGGAAGCCCGGACACTTTTCCAAGGAATGCCCTCAACATGCAGACCGCAGAGGGAAAACGAGCTCCAAGACTGTCAACATGGTGACCGCTAGCAACATCTTGATGGGTATGGTAATTTACCTATTGTGCTTTCAGTATTTCAATCATCTTCATGGTGGATTGATTCGGGTGCTAACGTTCATGTGTGTGCTGACATCTCCCTGTTTACTTCTTATCAGGTCGCAAGGGATTCTTTCATCCTAATGGGGAATGGGTCACATGCTTCTGTTCGTGGCATTGGCACGGTGGATCTGAAGTTTACTTCGGGAAAGATCGTGCAACTAAGGAACGTGCATCATGTCCCTACTATGAACAAGAATCTAGTTAGCGGCTCTCTTCTATGTCGAGATGGATTTAAGGTAGTTTTAGAGTCGAATAACGTAATCGTGTCAAGATTTGGACAATTTATAGGCAAAGGCTATAAGTGCGAAGGCTTGTTCTGCTTTTCCCTTAGAGATTTTTGCAATAAGTCAGTAAACCAAATTTGTGCTAGTGTTAATGATGATGCAAGTATTTTGCACTCTCGTTTATGTCATATTAATTTTGGTTTAATGTCTCGGCTATCCAGTATGAGTTTAATTCCGAATTTCACCACTGCCAAAGGTTCTAAGTGCCATAGTTGTGTGCAATCGAAGCAACCTCGAAAGCCTCATAAGGCTGCCGAGGAGAGAAACTTGGCACCTCTAAAACTCATACATTCTGATCTTTGTGAGATGAATGGTGTGTTGACAAAAGGTGGAAAGAGATATTTCATGACTTTGATTGATGATGCGACTAGATTTTGCTATGTTTACTTGTTGCAAACTAAAGATGAAGCATTAGACTAATTTAAAATCTATAAAGCTGAAGTTGAAAATAACCTAGGGAGAAATATCAAGCGTCGGCCTGATCGTGGTGGAAAGTATTTTCCCGAAGTATTTGATGAATTTTGTGAGGAACATGATATTATTCATGAGAGGACGCCTCCCTATTCACCCCAATCAAATGGATTTGCCGAGAGGAAAAACCGCACATTGACTGACTTGGTGAATGCCATGTTAGACACTGCTGGTTTATCTAAGGCATGGTGGGGGGAGGCTCTATTGACTTAATGTCATGTCCTGAATATAGTTCCTAACAATAATAAGGAGAAAACCCTTATGAGGAGTGGGTTGGGAGAAAACTGTAACATCCCAAATTTTTAATTTGGAATGTTATACATTAGATCATCATTGCATATCATATTTTATTGCATTTTTGTTTGATCCTAGAAATTCTACGCAACTCAAGGACCCGCGGAGAGAGTTGGGGATTTCATTATTTTCATATTCGAATTTTCTCGAATTTTGAAAAGAGGATCGTTTGATTTTAATTATTTTCTCTTTGAGTATTTCTTTTATGAAAATAAAAAGAGAGAGGATAAAATGACTTCCTCAAAATAAAGAATTATCGGAGATTTAATATTAAAATCAAATAAGATTTTTTATTTGAAGTTTTGTCGCTATTTTATTTGAATTAGGAAAAATTTGTGTTTTTCAAAATTGTATTTTAGGCCCAAATAAATGTTCACCTTGTCCTGCCTATTTTTAGAGGACGGGGACAATTTATTTCGGGATTTTTGGAGTCTATTTAGTATTTCTTTTCTTTCTTTTTCTGCATGTCGGAATTATTTTAAAAAAAGTCAAACCGACTCCGGGCCGTACCCGAGCGGGACACCGCCCGGGGGACCTTTATAAGCCGTCGCCCCCGAGCCGCCGAAGCCCACCAGCGCCGCCAGCCCAACCCGCGCGCCCCCCGAAACACTAACCCTATCACGACACCGCCCGCGCGCCCTCGCCGCCAGCGATGCCGCCTATAAGCGACCCGCCGCCCGCGCCGCCTCGCCCGAGCCGCCCGCGCCGCCGCCGCCCTCGCCGAACTTACCGGAGGTAGCCGCCCGCCACCGCCCTCGCCAGACTTGCCGGAGGTAGCCGCCCGCCGCTACCGGTTTTCTTCGGAAAACCGTATGTTTTTTTAAAAACCCGCGGTTTATTTTTTAGATCGGTTTATTTTTTCGATTTATTAATATAGAGAACGCCCGTTCGTTCGTTCGTATTAACGAACAGTTTTCACCGTTTAGTCAGACAGTATGAACATTCGCTCGTTAGCACATTCGTCGCCGCTTTTTCTTTTTCTTGGAATTTCCGTGATTATTTTCGATCGTGATTTCTGATCCGATTTTCGTTCTAGTATAACTTTTCGCTCGTTTATCGGAATCAGGCGATTTAAGCGCCTAGAGTTTCGTCCCGAAGCCCTCTTTCTGTTTAACCAACTTAAACAAGATTTTGCTAATGTAAATTTGACTTTAGTCCAGATTAGTAGACGAAGCTTGTTTCTTTCATCGTTTGAGTTTTGTTGCTTCGTTTGATTTGATTCCTTTTGCAAACCGGAGTTCTTAAGTTGAACTTTCTGGTTAGATCTCTTATTTGAGTTTTACCCGTGCCCTTGCTTGATTGCTTATTGTATGCTTGTTTGTTTGCGATAGAGTACCCGGAGTGCGAAGCGTGCTACTACGAGTCTCTATGTTTCGCGGATCATCAGCAAGGCAAGTAACACTTTGATCATACCTCTTACTACCCAGTTTTATTGCATTAGATCAATCCTCAAACAATTGCATGGTAAGGATCTGATTAAATTGTGGGTTTGGGAAGTAGATGAGGTAGTACCTATTCACCTGTTTATTATCAAACCTTGGGAGTTACTTCTACGTTGCTTATATTGCTATTCTATGCTCGTAGACGTGGATTGGGTTTGAGTGTATCCATGACAGATGTGAGATTGTTAATTAATGGTTAACTTAAGGTGGCAACTTTAACACACATCTGGGTGGATTGAGGCACCTGGGGAATTCCAGTGATTGCCTGTATTTTTTTTTGGAAATCCAGGGGTACCGTGTGATTCTCCTATGGACTGCCACCCAGGCTCAAAGGGATCATAAGATTATTCATGCTAGAATCTTCCATGTGCAGACACATGCCAATATGGGCTCTGGCATAGTTGAGTAAGTTGTGGGAAACTCTTCCATGATGGGCTAGCAGATGTAGGGGATTGTAGGTGTACAGGCCTATCTATCGGTTAAAGGGACCTCTTCGAAAAGATTGTGTCTCGGTCATCCATTTCTCAAACATTATGTAGTGCGAGAAAACCAACGAAGGAGATCGAGTCTTGTGGGGAAAAGTGCACAAACCTCTGCAGAGTGTACAAACTAATCATGGTTAGTCGTGTCCCTGGTTATGGACATCTTGAGTATCTAGTTCTTGGATTATCATGTGGATCTCATCATTCTTAATTATAAAATTTGATTGGGTTATTAATTATCTTTTAATTGGGATTGAGATGGGGTTTACCATTCTCAATGTTTAACAACCACCATGATAGTTAAATAAAATTTATTCCTTTGTTGTAGGGAAAAATTGGCTTTTCGCAAAACATATTAACCATACAGCCTCCACCAGCCAAATAAGCATGTAGTGATAGCATTATTTTGTTCATTATTCTTTTGTGTTACCTTGCCAGCATATTCCATGTGCTGACCCGTTTTTCAGGCTGCAACGTATCATGTTGCAGACTATTCAGACGATGAGTAAGGAGCCTTAGGACGTGGTCTTTCACTCAGTGATGCTGCTGGAGTTGATGGACTCACTTTATCTTCCAAGCCTTCCGCTGTTATCGTATTAGATGTCCTTAAGTCATATTTATTGTAATAAGTTCTCTTTTGAGACTCTCGATGTAATAAGTGTGTGATTGCTACTCTGTTATAAATCCTTCAAGTACCGTGTGTGTCAGCATTACCGATCCAGGGATGACACTTATGCATAGAGCTCAAACTGTTTGAGGTCTGGTCGCTACAGATATGGTATCAGAGCACACGCTCACTGCAGGACACGACCACTAAGCTAAAGCCCTAGATCACTACTCTCTTCTCATTTCTGACTCCTCTCCATTTTCTACTCTTTAGGAAGGTGGATGCAAGGATCAAGTTCATGCAACCGGATGAAGACACCCCTTTTGGACGGCACTTGAAGGAAGTCACTAGGTACCTGAACATTGGAATACCAAGCTTCACCGGGACTTACAACGCCACTTTAGCAGAAGAGGAGCGTTGGATGATTCAAGTTCAAGTTCCAGGAAGGACATTCACGCCAATCACTGAGCCCATAGAGTTTTCCTTTGATGCACCAACCTGGAGTCTAGGAAAGAGTATGGCAGCCCACATCACCATGGGACGCATTGGAGAAGTTTACCACAAGGAGCTCAAGGATACTATCTACCCGATTTGTGGGCGTCGAAAGGAGCAATGGGAGATGATCAGCACCAGGAAGGATAGGTCAATTGCCGCTTTCATCCAGGAGTTAAACCAACACATTCGACACTAGGAGAACCAGATGTGCGCAGGCATGACAAATTTGAAGAAGGCGATGACAAGGATCACGGAGCTGGAGGAAGAACTCAAGGCTACACGCGAAGATTATATGGAGGAAATCGTCGTACTAGTGGAGAAGAATGATGACCTGACAAAGAAGCTAGGAGTTTTCATGGGAAATCCCGCGCCAGGAGGAGAAGATGACGATTCCACTTGCCCGGAGAACTACATCATCATCGGATTTACACCGACTCGGACCTGGCGGCAAAGAATGATGACTATGTTGATGAAGCTGGAGCAGATATCATGGAGTCTTCGACTGATCAATTTTTCTAGTCGACCACCATATCAGTAGTAGCATTCCACCATATATATATAGTATAGTCCGAGCACTTATATAACGATAGTTCTAGACCGATTGTATGCCCTTGTTTGATTGATTGAGTGATATGTTTGTGTTTGTCTCATGTGCATATGGGTAGTGTTTTCCCCCTAGACCTCGTTCTATTCTGTTTTCTCATCTTTTCTAAACCCAGCAGATGCCTCCGAGACGCGACAATGGATTTGCTTTCCCTCCAGAGCTCACCCAGTTGATCCAGCAGCAGAATGCATTGATGCAGATACTAGTCCAGAATCAGAATCAAGGGAACAACAACAACAACAACCCACCACCACCACCAGTTGATCACTTAGCCCGTTTTCTTAGGCTAAATCCACCGGTGTTCTCCAGTAGCACTGAGTCGATTGTTACAGATGATTGGCTCCGCAAGATTGAAAGGAAGTTGACTACTACAGGATGCACAGATGCGGAGAGAGAGTGCATTTTGCCGCACATCAGCTTGATGGACCCGCAGCATCATGGTGGGAGAATTTCATAGTCACTTACCCCATTGACACTATTACATGGGACCAGTTCCAGCAGGCTTTTCGCACTGCCCATGTATCAGCAGGAGCTATGGCCTTGAAGAAGTGTGAGTTTCGCAACTTACGCCAAGGAGGACGCACTGTTCGCCAGTATGTGGATGATTTTAGCAAGCTAGCACGTTATGCCCCAGATGACGTTGCTACATATGCAACTAAGAAGGAGAAGTTTCTGGAAGGACTGAATGATGAGCTGAGCATGCAGTTGATGGTGGCAAATTTCAATAACTACCAGGAGTTGGTGGATAGAGCTCTCATGCTTGAAGGGAAGCAGCAGCAGATTGACAGCCGCAAGAGGAAGTATGGACAAGGGAAGTATAATTCTGGAGCCCAGCAGAGACCCCGTTTCACCCGAACTCGGGAGGACTTGTTCATAACCATGGAGGCCACACTCATAATGGAGGAAGTTCGCACAATCATAGTGGACCCAATAATGGTAATGGTAATGGAGGAAGTAGCGGACAGAACTGTTCCAACCCGGCAACACCCGCCAAGAAAGATCTAAGCCACGTTACATGCTACAAGTGCCAAAAGACCGGACATTACGCCAATGAGTGTCCTGAAGCTAAGAATGGAAACGACAATGGAAGCTCTGGGAAGAAGCCCAACCCTTTCAACAGGGGACAGGTGAACCACATTAACATGGAGGAGGTTGAAACCCAGCCAGATGTAGTAATAGGTAAGTTTTTGGTTAATTCATTTACTGCAGTCATACTTTTTGATACTGGTGCATCGCATTCATACATATCAAGGGGATTTGTGGATAAGTATAACCTGCCCACCAAAGTTCTTAGTACACCTTTGTTAGTAAGCTCACCAGGAGAAGAGTATATGGCAAGCCAAGGATGTTTTCAGATGCCATTGAGCATAGGTAGGCATGTTTTCCCCTCAGATCTGATAATTTTGGAGTCGCAAGGTTTGGATGTGATTCTGGGTATGGATTGGCTATCAATATATGGAGGAAACATCGATTGTGCCAGTAAGACGATTTTGCTCACCACCCCAGAAGGAAGAAGAATCAAGTATGTATCCCGGCATGTTCCAAATAGGACTCAAGTAAATTCCTTATCAGGAGTTGTACAGGAGGAAGTACCAGTGGTGAAGGATTTTCCGGATGTATTTCCAGAAGAGTTGCCAGGCATGCCACCGAATAGAGACATTGAGTTTTTGATTGAGCTTTTGCCAGGCACAGGGCCAATATCTAAGAGACCGTACAGAATGCTCGCAAAGGATTTGTAGGAAATTAAGAAGTAGATTAAGCAGTTACTCGATAAAGGTTATATTTGTCCAAGTTCGTCACCTTGGGGATCCCTGGTACTTCTAGTGGAGAAGAAGGATGGATCATTAAGGATGGTTGCTGATTATCGAGGATTGAATGAAGTGACGATCAAGAACAAGTACCCACTGCCGATGATCAATGATTTGTTTGACCAGCTGCAAGGAGCTAAGGTGTTTTCCAAGATCGATCTGTCATCAGGGTATCACCGGCTGAAGATTCGTGAGCAGGATATACCTAAGACAGCTTTTACCACGAGGTATGGGCTATATGAGTATACCGTTATGTCATTTGGCCTGACTAGCGCACCTGCCTATTTCATGAACATGATGAACAAAGTGTTTATGGAGTTTTTGGATAAGTTCGTCGTGGTGTTCGTTGATGACATTCTGGTCTACTCGAAGAACGAAGAGGAACATAAGGAGCATTTGCGTTTAGTACTTGGGAAGCTCAGAGAACATCAGTTATACGCCAAATTCAGCAAGTGTGAGTTTTGGTTGAAGGAAGTTGGATTCCTTGGACATGTTATATCCGGAGAAGGAATAGCGGTAGACCCCACCAAAGTTATCACTGTCACAAATTGGGAAGCACCCACGTCAGTTTGAGAGATCCGGAGTTTTCTTGGACTCACAGGATACTACGAGAGGTTCTATGACACTCCAAAAATATTCTTTTGGTTTTCTTCAAAATATTTGTTGGACTTGAAAAAGGTCTTCTAAACCCTTCCAAAAATCTATCTCAAAAGCTTTTTTCCTTTAGCAAATATTTTAATTTTTGCATCTCCTGCAACTCTGGTGTTTGGTTTTTAAATTTTTCTTCTGATTGCCCTCTTCTCAAAATTTCAAGAAAAATCTTTGGAGTTTATTTTCTTTCAAAAAGGAAACCCTAGGAGTTTTGCTTCTTCTCCAATTTTGAAACCACTCATGATTTTTACTATGCACCACATGGTAAAATCTTCCCTAAAATCTCTCCTTCCACTTTGGGCAATCCAAACATTCTGTCTCAACAAGTTCAACCCTTTTCTGAATTTTATTTCATTTATTTCTCCTCCCAAATCTTTTCTGTCCATTATTTTGAGCCTAGGTGATTTGCAAAGCAAGTACCTAAATGCATTTGAGTTTTGACCTCAAACCAACTCCCTGGGTAGTCCTTGGTACCCACAACCTAGAACAATCAAGATCCACTCCTCTTCTTTTCAAAAATTTCAAATTTCAGTCTATGCAAGTTTGGACCAGATTTGTCAAATTTGGTGAAATTCATATCTTCTCTGCTCCAAAAATTCCACAAAAATTCAGGCAGCCTCTAGATGCAATGAGAGGCCCCTCCACCAAAAATCAGCTCAAGCAGAGCCTCCCTCATACCAAAATCATTCTGTCGAACACCTGACCTACACTGTTTCATTGCACTTTCAGAGATTCAGAGAAGTTCAGAGTTCAGTGTCGCTTCTCTTCGTCAGACTTCGGTCACGCGGCCACAGTGCGCTCTGGCACGATGCACACGACCTCTTCCCCCTGGCCAGCACCCCGCACGCACGCTTGGCCGATTCCTGGCGTCGGTGGCGATGAGCCTCGCCGGCGTTGGAAGTTTCTGCGGTGGCCGCGCCACCCGTGGCGGCCAGAGAGGGCCCGAGCCCGCTCGCAACGCCACCCGGCGCCGCCCATCGCCCCCTGCCTCTCCGCGTGTCCCTGCCTTGCCAAGACGCCCGTGCACCTTCGCCGTAGCCCGGCAAGCACAGAACGTGCTCCCTGCCGCAGACGGGCCCGCGCCGCCCCGTTCCGACGAGCACGCCCAAAGCACCCAATCCTGGCTCATTTAGCACCTAAACGGAACCATGAACCCCACGACGGCGCTCAACCCTGAACCTCCCGATCAATGCCCTCACGCCGTAAACTTCGCCGGAGAACCCCGTTCTCGGCAACCGCCTCGGGCCGGCTATATATAGCATCCCCGAGCGCGCTCTCGCCCCCGCACACCTCCACCACCTCAATAGTCCTCGCCAAGCCCCTGGAAGGGCCTCGAGGGGCTCTCCTTCCTCAACTCCGACCGCCCCGTTCCGCCTCGGCCTCCACCTCGATTCACTCCGGTGAGGTCGTCCCCGGCGCCCAAATCTCGTCAGCTACCCTCTCATTCTACCACAAGTCTAACCCCCTCCTCAATCTCTCCTCCGCAGCACTCTCTGACGAGACCCACGACTACCGCGGCTCTCGGGCGCCGACGAGCCCCGTCTCTCTCGTTTGAAAATTCAAACCTTACGGGTGGGACCGCCACGTCGGCTCTCTGCTGTTCTTTTGAATCGTTTTCTGAAAGTGTACTTTGGCAAATCGCTTTCCACTCTGAACCTTTTTCTGCGCTTTTACGCTTAAGCCCACGAGAGTTTTCCGTTTCATTACAGATGGGTCCTTGGACCAAAACTCTTATAACTTTTTAACAGAAAGTAATTTTTGAGTGATTCTTTTTCTGTCCTCTTCAAATTTTTGTCTAGTTTTTTATCATATTTATTTGAAAAATAGTTGGATCACTTTTCTGTACCCCACAGTATTTACGTTAGCGCGTGTGTTTTGTGTACCGTAGATACCGAAGGAGGTGACGGAACTGCGAACTTCGCCGAGCTAGACCCCGACTACTCTGAACCAGGCAAGAAATGTTTGAACTTTTGATATGATGGGTGTTTGGGCATGTTTGCATTATTTTTGTATGATGGCACGTTCATGAGCATTTCGATGATAGTTTATCTCGTAAGAGTTGGGGCAAGTGAGTTCGGAAAATCCATGAGTTGTTGGAAACATGTTGCATGGCCATGAGTTGGCATGAGTATGGGTAAGATGGCAGTGTTGTAGCATGTCAGGCTTATGCCAGATCGTTGACCCTGTGTCAACATAAATCAGTCAGATTCCCGTCCATCTGCCCTTTCGTACTACCACCTGTTTCCCGCAAGGGATACGGCTTAGTAAGTTGCAAACCACTTCCTGGTACACACCAAATCGAGAGGCGGGATGAGGGTTCCATGGCCCTGGATTAAAGCCTTTCATCCGGTTGGGGGGCATGGGTGTTTCGGTTGGGACCGAGAGGGCACCCTTAGAGCGTCTTGTAAATAAATTTGATCCCATGCTATTCGAGATTGTGATCCCCCCGTCTCAAAGTTTTTCTTAAACGCTGTCTAGGGTGATTCCTGGCAACGTGAGGTATGATGGGTGTGTACTAGTTAGTTGTGTTTCCTCCGAAATACCGTAAAAGGAACTAGTCCTTCGTGACTACGGAAATCCGTTGGCTGTGGACAATTTTGGTACAAACTCTGCAGAGTCAAACTTCTTGAATTCATCTTATTCATATCCGAGTACCGTGTTCATCTTATCTTGTCAAGTGTCAGTCTCGTTGTGAAACTCCACGAGAACCATTTGAGTGTTAAACGTTTATTTCCTGTGAATGGACTAAACCGCTTATTGTCTTGTGATGAATATTTTCCGTGAGAACCATATCTTGTCAGTTATGAATAATGAATTATAAGCCCTTTCTGCGATGTCGCTCAGACGTCCGACTGCGGCATTGTTATTATTTACTTTTGTTATAAGCCCTTTCTGCGAAGTCGCTCAGACGTCCGACTGCGGCATTGTTATTATTTACTTTTGTTATAAGCCCTTTCTGCGATGTCGCTCAGACGTCCGACTGCGGCAGTGTTATTATTTACTTTTGTTATAAGCCCTTTCTGCGATGTCGCTCAGACGTCCGACTGCGGCATTGTTATTATTTACTTTTGTTATAAGCCCTTTTGTTGATGTCGCTCCGACGTCCGACTGCGGCACGCATGTATTTTCTTTCAATATAAGCCCTTTATGAGGTGTCGCTTAGACGCCTGACTGTGGCATGTTTTACTTATTTGTTCACCCTTCGAGGCGTCGTTTCAGACACCCGATCGGTTTTGAGTTTATCTTCTTTGGGTTTTCGAGCGGACTACCGCCGATTCCCTTTTTACTTACTTTGCTATACTGATTTAATTTCGCATCGTTATAAATTAATCATGTCGCATTCATGCATTCATTTGTTATATCTTCTGTCCGAACTGTCTTGCGAGTACTTTCAAAGTACTCACCTGGCTTGTTGATTTGGCCGGAATCTTGACGAAAGCGATCTCATGGATGAAGAGTTCGATAGCGAGTCCGACGCCTAGAGGAATCCCGGTCGGTCTCGTCGACCCCTGGATTAGTCATTGTGATATATCCGCTTCCACTACCCAAATAAATTCATCGAGCCTCATCTCGACGCTCGATGAGCCGCCAGTGTAGTAGTCTTATTAACCACTCCACTGTGTCATTCCACTACTTTACCTCGAGTCAGTAGTATGCCACCACTCCATTGTGTCATATCCGCCTCTATGTATAATTATTGGCGTGCTTGTAATAATTTGTTGAGCAACCTCAGCTCGACCCTGTAATATATCTCATGCTACTGGCTTATTGTATCAAAGTTTTGTCTACCGGTATGGAGGATTTTCCTCATATTGGACTTCATAGGTCGGTTGTTCAATAACTATTTTTATTGAAAAACCAGTCGTGACAAGCTTGGTACCAGAGCCAGGCTGACTGTAGGAAGCCACTAGGTGCGATCGCTAATCGGTTGTTAGCAGAATAGAGTTGTTTATTATTTTTACAAATGTAGTCAATTTCTGACAACAAGATAAATTATGATTTGACTACTCAGGATTTTTACCTACTTTTGTAGATGGCTGGCAACGACTGCGAGTCGCAGATGTTCTCCAACATGCCCGATGGGTTCGTCAAGCTTCTCTCCTTCATCGTCCAAGTCGCGATGGGGCCAGCTGTGCGCCCAGTCTTCTCACTCTCTCAGCACAAGGTCAATGACCGTCTAACTTTGCACCAAGCCGTGGTGCAATTCAAGGGAGGGCGAGTTGAGCGTTACCGGTTCTTGGGGAGAGCCATGCCCATAGAGAAGCATGCACTGCAGATGGCAGCCCGTGAGGCGATAGCTCGTCTCAGGGATATCCATCCTTCGATGAAGACTCGTCGCTACCGCTACACCGCCATGTCACGTGCCATATACCTGCCACTACGCGTTCTCTTGCCCCGTGGAGAAGCGGGCGAAGCTTTAAGATGCTCATCGAGTATCTTGAGCTTTGGAGGCAGCCTTCGACAACCTGGTGGGCGACTTTGTAGCTGCACGCATGGACTCGGTCCATGGCTGTGCCGCCAACAGGAGGGAGCTCCTGCACACCGCACCGCCATGACTTTTCGTCTCGTCATCGGCATCGTTTGCTCCTCTTGCTCTCACCACTACTGCGTCGCTTTGCCTACCACGGAGGAGTTCAACCATGTCATTGTGCCTACTCCGGTTCGCTTCTGCACCACCCCTCGTGCCCGCTCATGTTCGAGTTGTCCCAAGACAGGCACCTGCTCCACCAACTCAGCGCAGCACCTCACGTCTGGAGCCTATCTCCGAAGAGGAGGTTGAGTCCCCAGCCTCACTCGCCTCACCCTTGGCAGGCCAAGGGAAATCCTTACCATCTCCGACTAAAATGCGCTTAGCCGCCATGCGATGTACCGACTTATGCGATATGTTTATATGTACATAGGCTGTGAGAAGTAGCTTGTTTAGCATCATGTAGGATCTGAAGGAGTACACTAGCCTAAATAACATGTCAGGATTATGTACGCATATCCTGAGTGATGTATTGTATAATTACTGCTTGCGTGTAAGATATGTAATGGACAGTCCTTCTCCGTGCGCAAACGTTTAATCTCTTGAAAAAAATCTTGGAGCATTTGCGATTTTTTCTGTCTTCTTGAATTTATTGATCTTTGCGATGCAATTTCTTTTCTTATGAGTGTTTCAAAATATATCCCCAGAGTGAACTATGTCTCGTCCTTGGACGCGCTCCATGCCAACTCCGACAGAGGAAAATCATGGCACACCCCCAAGCAACAATTTCACACAGGGGCAGACAAGTCAACAAGACAGTGAAACGGCACTTTCCCAAATGTGCCGTCTGTATGAACAAAGTCAGCAGCAACATCAGGAAATAATGAACCAAGTCATCAATATGGGGAATCACCGTGGACAGTATCAGCAGCAATCAAAGTTATCTCGAGCTACGTAAGACACGTCCCCAAACATTTTCTCACATGACAAACCTCTTGAAGCCGAGGACTGGCTTGAGACATGGAAAGAAAATTAATCATTGCCCGGTGTTCAGATCTTGAGGAAGTGCTTTATGCTCCGCACTATCTCACCGGAGCAGCCGCATCGTGGTGGGAAAATTTCCTACACATGCACCCCAACGAAAATAATATAACATGGGAGGAATTTAAAGAAGGTTTTCGTGGGGCACATATTCCTAAGAGTCTTATGAAGATCAAAAGAGAGAATTTGATGACCTCAAGCAAAGGACAATGACGGTGTCGAATACAACAGTCAGTTTGCTCTGCTGTCTCGCTACATAACGAGGAGCGTATGTCGGAAAACAAAAGATGGAGAAATTCCTAGGCGGTCCGACACCCGCGCTTAAATGCCAATTGGTCGTACACACCTTTCCAGATTTTAAGGCGGCTGGTGGATAAGGCCATTACCTTGGAAAATGAGAGACGCAGCTTAGAAGATTTCCGCCAAGTGGAAGAGGGACCACATTAATCACGCCCGCAACCACCGCAAAGAAGATGATGTTCAGAAAAACTGGACACCCAAACCCACGACAAGCGTCTCAAGCCCAATCAAGAATTTCCATGCAAGGGACAAGGAGTTCACATACCGCCCAGGCGTTACCTGTTACGCTTGTGGAGAAGAAGGGCAATATTCCAAGCAGTGCCCCAAGCCAAGGAAATCGACCCCAAAGCCGAACAACGGAGGCAATAATTCAGCGCCAAAGCGCAACAATTTCAACCCAAATAACAACCACAGGAAGGGTCATCTAAACCACGTGACCAAAGAGGAAGCACAAAATGCCCCAGATATCGTACTCGGTACGTTTCCTGTCAACACAATACCTGCCATGGTTTTGTTTGATTCTGGAGCTTCTCACTCATTCATTTCGAAAAGTTTTGCCTTGCAAAATAATTTTTCGATGCTTCCTTGGAAAAATCTATGATCGTCAAGTCCCCTGGAATTAAGCAAGTTACCCAAAATTATTGCCAGGGTGTGGTTATCGAGTTTGAAGGGTTGAAGTTTCACGCAAATCTTATCGTGTTGGAAAATAAAGGACTGGATGTCATCTTAGGGATGGATTGGTTAACCACCAACAAGGGTTTTATTGACTGCTTCAAAGGACCGTAATTCTCACCCACCACCACGGGAAGACCATAAAGGTTTCAGCCAAGGAAAGAAAAATATCCCGGCAACGAGATTGAACAAGGTGGATATTTCTGAATTGAGCAAGGTTCGATGGTGTGTGAATTTCCAGATGTATTTCCTGAAGAGCTACCAGGCATGCCACCAGATCGAGAGATAGAATTCAGCATTGAGCTAGCACCCGGAACCGCTCCCATATACAAGAAACCATACAGAATGGCACCATCCGAATTATTAGAACTGAAGAAGCAAATAAAGGAATTATTGGAAAAAGGGTATATACGAGCCAGTTCCTCACCTTGGGGTTCACCAATTTTGTTTGCCAAAAGAAGGATGGAACACTGAGATTGTGCATAGACTATCGAAGCGCTAAATAGGGTCACAATCAAGAACAAATATCCGATGCCACGAATAAATGATTTATTCGATCAACTCGCTCGAGCCAAGGTGTTCTCAAAAGATTGACTTGAGGTCGGGATACCATCAACTGAAAGTGCGAACCGAAGATATTCCCAAGACAGCTTTCACCTCCAAATACGGATTGTATGAGTTCACCGTAATGCCATTCGGACTAACAAACGCCCCCGCATATTTTGTTCACCTCACGAACAAAGTATTCATGAAGTTTATGTACAAGTTTGTTGTGGTATTTATCGATGATATTCTGGTATACTCCAAAACACCAGAAGAGCACGCTGAACATCTCCGAATTGTACTAGGAGAACTCAGGAAACATCAATTATACGCCAAATTCAGCAGGTGTGAATTTTGTCTAAGGCAAGTAGGTTTTACGGGCCGCATCTTGACCCAAGAAGGTATCGCCGTGAACCGGAAAAAGTCAAGGCCGTGCTTGGCTAGAAGCCACCAGCCAGCGTGTGGATGTCACGAAGTTTCTTGGGAATGGCAGGATACTACGGAGATTTATTGAAGGATTCTCCACCATAGCAAAGCCAATGACGCAACTACTCAAGAAAGGCAGGAAGTTTGAATGGACGGAAGCTTAGAGAAAAGTTTCCAAGAGCTAAAGAGGAAAGCGGCGACAGCAAAGATTAATTGTGCCTGATATACACAAAAATTTTGAGGTATTTTGTGACGCATCTCGAAAGGGCCTCGGGTGCGTATTAATGCAAGAAGGCAAGGTTGTCGCATATGTTTCCAGGGAACTTCGCAAGCATGAAGAAAATTATCCTACTCATGACCTAGAATTAGCAGCAGTTATTCATGCACTCAAGGAATGGAGACACTTCTTACTTGGAAATCATTGTGAAATATACACGGACCACAAAAGCCTCAAGTATATTTTCACACAACCAGAACTCAATTTACGGCAGCGACGCTGGTTGGAATAAGTAAAGGATTATGATGTTGGAATCCACTACCACCCAGGCAAAGCAAATGTTGTAGCAGATGCTCGAGTCGGAACCCCATCCGAACAACGACATGCCAAACTTGAGACCTAAATTCCAGCAGGAATTTGCTAAGCTCAATCGATGGTAGTCACCGAAGGCGATTGTGTCGAACTTAGAATTACAGCCTACCCTGATAGAGAAGGTTAAAGAGGCTCAACGTGGACACCCCAGCATTGAAGGCATAAAACGGAAGATGAATTTGGGCAAGGCCTCAGAATTCATTATCGATGAGCAAGGAATATTGTGGTACGGGAATAGACTTTGTGTACCAAATATCCATGACCTTAAACAGCAAATCTTGGCTGAAGGACACACCGCTCCGTATTCAATCCATCCCGGAGGAACAAAAATGTACAAAGATCTTCAGGAAACATTTTGTTGGCATGGTATAAAAAGAGACATAGCCACGTTTATTGCATGTTGTGACTCTTGTTAACGCATCAAGGCCGAGCACCAGAAACCGGTCGGGCTATTGCAACCAAATAAGATACCCGAATGGAAATGGGACGAGATTGGAATGGATTTTATTGTTGGACTACCTCGGTCACGACACGGACATGATGCCATATGGGTCATCACTGATAGACTGACTAAAGTAGCACACTTCATCCCCGTGAAGACAACCCACACCACTCAGAAGCTTGCTAGGCTCTACCTTTCCCGTATCGTTTGCTTACATGGAGTCCCAAAGAAAATAATCTCGGACAGAGGCACTCAATTCGTCTCCCGATTTTGGGATCACTTACAACAAGCTCTGGGAACTCAGATGGCATTCAGTACAGAATACCATCCCAGACGGATGGGCGGTGAGCGAGTAAACCAGATACTAGAAGATATGTTGAGAGCATGTGTCCTCACCTATGGGACCAGTTGGGAAGAGAGCTTACCATACACGAGAATTCGCATATAACAACGATTATCGATCCAGCCTGCAAATGGCACCATTTGAAGCTCAGACGGGCGAAGATGTCGTACCCACGCTAAATTGGTCGGAAGCGGAGACAGCCATATCTTCGGCCCAGACCTGCTCAAAGAGGCTGAAGATAAGGTCAAGGTGATTAAGGACCGACTCAAGACAGCCCAAAGTCGACAGAAGAGTTATTACGATCAGAAGCATCGTGGAGTCAATTTTGAACCCGGTGAATTTGTGTACCTACGAGTATCCCCTATGAGAGGCCTGCATCGATTCAAGATTAAAGGGAAGCTAGCACCAAGATTGATCGGACCATTCTCGCATAGTGGCACGAAGAGGCACGGTAGCCTACCAGTTAGACTTACCGAAGAATTATCCGACATCCACGGCGTATTCCACGTCTCCCAATTGAGGAAGTGCGTAAGCAACCCGGAGAAACAAGTACCCCATAAAAACATTGATGTGCAGCCAGACCTTACATACCGGGAGCATCCAATAAAAATAGTGGAAGATTATCAAAGGAGAACCCGACAGAAAACCATCAAGTTCTTCAAAGTTCAGTGGAGCAACCACACCGAAAGTGAAGCCACTTGGGGAAGAGAGGATTTCCTTCGGACAGAGCACCCACAATTATTTGGGGATCAGCTGGAATCTCGGGGACGAGATTTTTCCTAAGGGGGTAGCTGTTCTGACACTCCAAAAATATTCTTTTGGTTTTCTTCAAAATATTTGTTGGACTTGAAGAAGGTCTTCTAAACCCTTCCAAAAATCTATCTCAGAAGCTTTTTTCCTTTAGAAAATATTTTAATTTCTGCATCTCCTGCAACTCTGGTGTTTGGTTTTTAAATTTTTCTTCTGATTGCCCTCATCTCAAAATTTCAAGAAAAATCTTTGGAGTTTATTTTCTTTCAAACAGGAAACCCTAGGAGTTTTGCTTCTTCTCCAATTTTGAAACCACTCATGATTTTTACCATGCACCGCATGGTAAAATCTTCCCTAAAATCTCTCCTTCCACTTTGGGCAATCAAGATCCACTCCTCTTCTTTTCAAAAATTTCAAATTTCAGTCTCTACAAGTTTGGACCAGATTTGTCAAATTTGGTGAAATTCATATCTTCTCTGCTCCCAAAATTCCACAAAAATTCAGGCAGCCTCTAGATGCAATGAGAGGCCCCTCCACCAAAAATCAGCTCAAGCAGAGCCTCCCTCATACCAAAATCATTCTGTCGAACACCTGGCCTACACTGTTTCAATGCACTTTCAGAGATTCAGAGAAGTTCAGAGTTCAGTGTCGCTTCTCTTCGTCAGACTTGATCCATGACCACAGTCGCTCTGGCACGATGCACACGGCCTCTTCCCTTGGCCAGCACCCGCACGCAAGCTTGGCGATTCACGGCGTCGGTGGCGGCGAGCCTTGCGGCGTTGGAAGTTTCTGCGGTGGCGCGCCACCGTGGCGGCCAGAGAGGGCCCGAGCCCGCCATAGCGCCACCCGCGCCGCCTAACGCCTGGCTCTCCGCGTCTCCCTGCCTAGCCAGCGAATGCCCGTGGCACCGTAGCCGTGGCCCGGCAAGGACATAGCCTGCTCCCTGCCGTCGACGGGCCCGCTCCGCCCCGTTCAGTCGAGCACGCCCAGCACCCAATCTGGCTCGTTTAGCACCTAAATGGAACCAGTGAACCCCCACGACGGCGCTCAACCCCTGAACCTCCCCGATCAATGCCCTGTGCCGCCGTAAACTTCGCCGGAGAACCCCGTTCTCGGCAACCGCCTCGGGCCGGCTATATATAGCACCCCCGAGCGCGCTCTCGCCCCCGCACACCTCCACCACCTCACTAGTCCTCGCCAAGCCCCTAGAAGGGCCTCGAGGGGCTCTCCTTCCTCGACTCCGACCGCCCCGTTCCGCCTCGGCCTCCACCTCAATTCACTCCGGTCAGGTCGTCCCCGGCGCCCAAATCCCGTCAGCTACCCTCTCATGCTACCACAAGTCTAACCCCCTCCTCAATCTCTCCTCCGCAGCACTCATCGACGAGACCCACGACCACCGCGGCTCTCGGGCGCCGACGAGCCCCGTCTCTCCCGTTTGAAAATTCAAACCTGACGGGTGGGACCCGCCCGTCAGCCTCTCTGCTGTTCTTTTTGAATCGTTTTCTGAAAGCGTACTTTGGCAAATACGCGTTCCACTCTGAACCGTTTTTCTGCGCTTTTCTGTTTAAGCCCCTGAGAGTTTTCCGTTTCATTACAAATGGGTCCTTTGACCAAAACTCTTATAACTTTTTAACAGAAAGGAATTTTTGAGTGATTCTTTTTCTGTCCTCTTCAAATTTTTGTCTAGTTTTTTATCATATTTACTGGAAAAATATTTGGATCACTTTTCTGTACCCCACGGTATTTACGTTAGCGCGTGTGTTTTGTGTACCGTAGATACCGATGGAGGTGACGGAACCGCGAACTTCGCCGAGCTAGACCCCGACTACTCCGAACCAGGCAAGCAATGTTTGAACTTTTGATATGATGAGTGTTTGGGCATGTTTGCATAATTTTTGTATCATGGCACGTTCATGAGCATTTTGATGATAGTTTATCTCGTAAGAGTTGGGGCAAGTGAGTTCGGAAAATCCATGAGTTGTTGGAAACATGTTGCATGGCCATGAGTTGGCATGAGTATGGGTAAGATGGCAGTGTTGTAGCATGCCGGGCTTATGCGGATCGTTGACCCTGTGGTCAACATAAATCGATCGATTCCGTCCATCTCCCCTTTCGTACTACCACCTGTTTCCCGCAAGGGATATGGCTTAGTAAGTTGCAAACCACTTCCTGGTACACACCAAATCGAGAGGTCGGGATGAGGGTTCCATGGCCCTGGATTAAAGCCTTTCATCCGGTCAGGGGGCATGGGTGTTTCCGGTTGGGACCGAGAGGAGGGCACCCCTTAGAGCGCGAGAAAATAAATTTGATCCCATGCTATTCGAGATTGTGATCTCCCCGTCTCAAAGTTTTTCTTAAACGTTGTCTAGGGTGATTCCTGGCAACGTGAGGTATGATGGGTGTGTACTAGTTAGCTGTGTTTCCTCCGAAATACTGTAAACGGAACTAGTCCTTCGTGACTACGGAAATCCGTTGGTTGTGGACAATTTTGGTACAAACTCTGCAGAGTCAAAATTCTCGAATTCATCTTATTCATGTCCGAGTATCGTGTTCATCTTATCTTGTCAAGTGTCAGTCTCGGTGAAAGAAACTCCTGAGAACCATTTGAGTGTTAAACGTTTATTTCCTGTGAATGGACTAAACCGCTTATTGTCTTGTGATGAATATTTTCCGTGAGCACCATATCTTGTCAGTTATGAATAATGAATTATAAGCCCTTTCTGCGATGTCGCTCAGACATCCGACTACGGCATTGTTATTATTTACTTTTGTTATAAGCCCTTTCTGCAATGTCGCTCAGACGTCCGACTGCGGCATTGTTATTATTTACTTTTGTTATAAGCCCTTTCTGCGATGTCGCTCAGACGTCCGACTGCGGCATTGTTATTATTTACTTTTGTTATAAGCCCTTTCTGCGATGTCGCTCAAACGTCCGACTGCGGCATTGTTATTATTTACTTTTGTTATAAGCCTTTTTGTGATGTCGCTCCGACGTCGGCACGCATGTATTTTATTTCAATATAAGCCCTTTATGAGGTGTCGCTTAGACGCCCGACTGTGGCATGTTTTAGTTATTTGTTCACCCTTCGAGGCGTCGTTTCAGACACCCAATCGGTTTTGAGTTTATCTTCTTTGGGTTTTCGAGCGGACTACCGCCGATTCCCTTTTTACTTACTTTGCTATACTGATTTAATTGCGCATCGTTATAAATTAATCATGTCGCATTCATGCATTCATTTGTTATATCTTCTGTCCGAACTGTCTTGCGAGTACTTTCAAAGTACTCACCTGGCTTGTTGATTTGGCGAGATCTTGACGGCGATCTCATGGATGAAGAGTTCGATAGCGAGTCCGACGCCTAGAGGAATCCCAGTCAGTCTCGTGCGACCCCTGGATTAGTCATTGTGATATATCCGCTTCCGCTACCCAAATAAATTCATCGAGCCTCATCTCGACGCTCGATGAGCCGCCAGTGTAGTAGTCTTATTAACCACTCCACTGTGTCATTCCACTACTTTACCTCGAGTCAGTAGTATGCCACCACTCCATTGTGTCATATCCGCCTCTATGTGTAATTATTGGCGTGCTTGTAATAATTTGTTGAGCAACCTCAGCTCGACCCTGTAATATATCTCATGCTACTGGCTTATTGTATCAAAGTTTTGTAGACCGATATGGAGGATTTTCCTCATATTGGACTTCATAGGTCGGTTGTTCAATAAATATTTTTATTGAAAAACCGGTCGTGACAGGTTCATTGAGAATTTCTCGAAGATTGCAAAGCCTATGACGGAGTAGTTAAAGAAGGACACCAAGTTCAAATGGACTGAGGAATGTGAGGCCAGTTTTCAGGAGTTGAAGAAACGCTTGGTTACATCACCAGTGTTGATTTTGCCAGATCAATGCAAGGATTACGAAGTGTATTGCGACGCTTCTCGTCGAGGACTTGGAGCCGTACTTATGCAGGAGGGAAGAGTTGTTTCATATGCCTCACGACAGCTGTCGGATTTCGGGTTCCGGCAGACCCTTGAGGTTCGAACACTGGGGTGCACGCGGAGATCCAACCCTCCACCGTCTCGCACCTCGCCGAATCGCTAGGACCTAAACTACTAAACGGAACAGCACAAGAGACACGAGATTTATACTGGTTTAGGCCACCATTGTGGTGTAATACACTACTACAGACTGTGGTGTGGTAGATGGCCTCTTGGGCTGATGAGGAACAATACAAGGAAGAACAGCCTCGCGAGGGTCTGTTCTTGGCGGGTGCGATGAACTGCTAGGCGGGGTTCAGTCCCTCTAGCTACTGGTTTCTTAATGAGGATTTAGATCTCCCCGCCCTGGGGGTGGCTACTCCTATTTATAGGCGAAGGCCCTGGGCCTCTTCCCAAATATTGAGCGGGAAGGGCGCCAACAGTTGGCCATTTTGAAGGGGAACAACGGTACACTTATCCTGACTAAAGTTGGTCCTCGCCTGCCAAAGGCTCTGGTGATGACGCCTGCTTGGGCTCCATGATGACTCCCTTCCAGCCGTTGGGCTGGTCTTGGTCTTGTTGCACCAAAACGGATGCCTTTGCTTGATGCTCTCGCTGCGCTTGCTCCTTTGCACCAAAGAGGAAAGGAGGACACTCTGCGGGCTGGCGCCCGATCGGGCGCCCTTGGTAAATCATGGCTTGCGTCATGGGCACCTCGCGAGGTACCCTGCCTTGAACTCTCCGCCTCCTCATGAGCCAGCCTGACGAGGCCGTGCCTGAGGAAGCTCCTTGTCGTCCGCCCCGCGAGGCTTGGCCCCTCGCGAGGGTCTTGAGCTTGCGTTGATGAAGATGGGCCGTTCTGGGCCTCCTTCGAGCCACGCCGCAGGCTTGAGCGAGCAAGTCTGGGACCCCCGTTCCCGAACGCCGACAAGAGCCCCGGGCCCATGGCGCGCCCGAACTTGGCCGAGCAGAGAGGAGAAAGGGCAAGTCTTGAGCGTCGCGGGCCCTAACAGCTCGCGACCTTGGGCGACGCGTGGCGGTTGATTGGACGCATGCGCCTTTGCTTCCCCACGATGCCTCGGTAACCAGCCGGATTCGACAAGTCCTCGCATGCGTAGTCGGTCATGATTACCGGTGATCGTGGAGGCTGACGGTTGGCCTTCACGGCTATAAATGCACGGCAGCGCGCGCCCTTCCGATCTATCCTTGCTTGTCTCTCCTTCTTCTCCATGGCTCCACCAAGGAAGTTCTCGGCCGCAGAGAAGGGAAGGGCCGTCAGGTCGAGTCTTCCTCTCCTCCGCCTAAGCGTGGTCGAGGTCGCCCTCGCAAGCATCCCGTGGCCTCCACGGCGGTCCCCCGCGGTCGTGGGGGAGGCTCTCAGCATGGCGACGAGCGGCTGGCCATGGTCGGAGGGCGTGCCCCGGCCTCGCGTCCCTCGAGGCCGCGCCTCCATGCTGCTAAAGCGCTGCCAGAGTTCATGGTGTGGGCGGAGGAGCCGTCCGGCGTCCGGCTTCAGCTCCCGCGCTTCCTCCTGGGTGAGCTCCCAGCTGGCGCCCTGGGTGGCCTCTGGCTCCAGGCGGATGGCTGCTGCAGCCGGGCTTAGTGGGCTTCTCTGGAGGTCTCTGCTACAGGGAACCTGTTCCTGACCTGCGGCTGGTAGACGTTCGCTCGAGCGCGTGGTCTTCGCCGCCGGTGCTCCCTGCACTTCAAGTATGACGGCGACGCCACCCTCTACGTGAGGGTGTTCGGGGAAGACGGTCGCCGCATGGGGTGCTGCCCTAAAGACGACGACCGCGACCGAGGACTCAGCCCCGGCATGGATGGAGAGGGCAACGCGCGGGTGGCTGGCGATGCCCGTGACTCCTCAAGCTTCACCAGCTCTTCTTTGGGTCGTGATTCTTCCAGCAGTGGCCGCGGCCAGCCCCCACGCCGTCGCGCCTGCTTGGGGGGTGGCAGCGGGTCCGCTTCGCCCGCCCAGCGCCGGTGAAGCGAGAGGAGTCCGCCTTTGAGCTCCGGAGACGGCTCGAGCCTTCCAAGAGGGCCGGCACGGGGCGTGCTTCACCTGCTTTTGTACTTTTCCTTTCTTTTCTCCTGCGCAAAAAGACAACAATGTGTGGCCCCGTGGGGGCGCGTTTAGGTTAACGCCGTCAATTATTGTACTGCTTTTGTTATCCCGACATCGTTCCTTTCATTGTCGCCCATTTGCAAGTGAACTCCGGCCGTGGCAGCGAGGCGACCGATCCAGGCCCTTGTTCGCGTTGTGCTGCCCGTGAGGCATGGTCAGGAGGGGTGCTCCAGCTGTGGACCAGGGCCGTGAAAACTTGAGCGATAGGGGTAGGAACGCTCGCGAGGGCTCCCGAGGCTTCTGCCTCGCGAGTCCCCACGCAAGAGAAATCGAGGCAGGAGAGCGAAAAAGATCGAAGAACCACGGACCAAAAGATGGCGATAGTTTCGATAAAAACTCCAAATGGGAATAACTAGTCAACTGCAGAAAGCAAATGAAAAAGCCGCGTCCGGCACCTAGTCTAGTCTTCGACGTCTTCTACCAGCCATGAGCTAAGTGCCTGCTTTGGGCGTGGGAGGGAGCCCTGGGGCCTAAGGCCGGCACTCCTGAGACTCCGGGGCGTGTACAGCCCAACTCATTATTACGTGAGAGTGTCACGGGTGGCGAGCTTCACAGGCGTTGGCCCTCTTCACAGGCTCCGGGCCTTTCTTCTGGGAAGCAAGCTTCACGGGCATTGGGCCTCTTAACAGGCTCCCTGCCCTTTCCAAAACACGACAGCTTCACAGGCGTTCGCCTTCTTCACAGGCTCTGGGCCTTTCTTCTGGGAAGCAAGCTTCACGGGCGTTGGCCCTCTTCACGGGCTCCGGGCCCTTTCCGAGCAACGCGGCTTCACGGCGTTCGCCTTCTTCATGTGCTCTGGGCCATTCTCAAAGATGAGCCTCACAGCATTCGCCTTCTTCACAGACCTTTGGGCCTTTTCCAAAAAGGATGAGTTTCACAGCATTCGCCTTCTTCACGAGCACTTTGGGCCTTTTTAGGGATAAAACCTCCGGAGGTGCTGGATGTTCCACGCGTTCTGTATAGGTACTCCCTCTTGAGTCTCCAAGCGCACGGAGCCGGGCCTGGAAACATGAACAACCTTGAACGGGCCCTCCCACATGGGAGAGAGCTTATGCAGTCCCTCCCTGGAGAGGACCCGTCGGAGCACGAGCTCCCCTACCTCGAAAGTTCTGGGGCGGATGTTGTGATAACTAGTGTGTCCGGAGGGTGACTTATTTCGAGGGTCAGGACAATGCTTCCTGGTGCGGCGCTAGGTCCGTGCCTTGGCCGGCGAGAGATTGCGTGGCGAGGTCGTTTCGTGCTCCCTGGAGGGACCCTGCAGGTTCACCACAAAAGGAACAAGAGCTCGCCGTGGCGATCGTTAGTTCTGCCATTAGTTGCTTGGGAGAGGCGCGAGAGGCCTCGCGAGGTGTGTTGGGGTACCCGTGAGCCAGCGCAGGGCTCACGGGGCCCTACCTCAAGGCGGGTTGCGCCTGGCTCTGGGCCTTATCTTCGAGTGCGTTCACCAAATTTGACCAGATGCCGGTGCTCTCGTCTTGGTCCCGGCTCTCGGGCTGGTCTCATCCTTCTCTGGCAAGCCAGGTCGCGATGCCATGGACAAGACCAGAGGGTGAGGGCCGGAGAGCCGTAGGAGCCCTAAGTCGTGATGCTCAGCACCCCCCTTTAACGCTAAGTAGGTTAAATGACGAAACTCTACATCCTCGGGTCCCGGCTCTCGGGCTGGTCTCGGCCGTCATTTGGCAAGCCAGTCGCGATGCCATGGACAAGACCAGAGGGTGAGGGCCGGAGAGCGGTAGGAGCCACGAGTCGCGATGCTCGTGCACCCCCTTTAACGTGCAAGATTTCGTCACCCAGGAAAAGGCACCAAATAACAAGCATGGTGGAGCGAGAGCATAATCCTAAGGAAAACGTAAGAAGGATACATGCCGCTGGGACAGGCACGAGCGGCTTGGGGAGTAAGCAGCCCGAGGGGCGCCCCCAACAGGATAGGCTAATGACATGAAATAAAAGGGGTACATGCCGCAGGGACGGACCCACGCGGCCTGGGAATAATGCGGCCCTGAAGGCGCTCCCAGCCGGAAACAAAACTTAAAGATGTCACCGGTGATGTTGAGGACGAAGGGGTGTTGGTGTAGCAGACTCGGTGGGCTGCGGAGTCGATCCTCACGAGCCCCAGGCCCGGGGCCTCGGGAGGATCCCGAGGCTGGTGGCTCCTCGGGGCCATCTCCATCTCCGCCCGGCTGCGGGCGTGCGACCTCTCGAGCCTCGGGATGGCCCTCATGAGATGCTGGTGCGCAGCAACAGCGTTTGGTGCCGTGAGGCATGCGCACGTAGCTGTGGGCGGGCCTCGCAACGCCCCACTCGCGAGGGCTAGAGGCGCTTGAGACGCGGCTCGGTTGAGCCTGGTATGTCGATGCAGACGCGCAGCCCACCATCCTCACCTGGATGGGGGGCCACAGCGGGTAGGCGGCGGCTGCCCCTCATGACCCTTGACTCCTATAGCTCCTGAATGGCCTTGCTAACGAACTCCTGAGGGTTCGGCTCTCCTTGCCTTGCTCCCGCTATGGAAGCGTGCTTCAAGCACGCCTCCACGTGGTGCCCAAGCGCCTCCCTCGTGACCTTGGCGAGGTCGGCGGCCCTCCAGGAGAGCCCCGAGCCCGGCCCGAGGAGGCGCCAGCGCTTTCCTATGCGATGGAAGGAGGCTCCCCTTGGCCCGGTCACGGGCCCCGAGGGCCTGCCTCTTGAGGAGCCGGGCGGTCGATGTCTTCTTCTTCTTGGGTGCGGCCTCGTGAGGCCTCCTGCTGCTGTGGTCTGGGTCTTCTAGCGATGCGGCCTGAAAGGCTCGCTCCAGGGAGCACACTGTGTCTCTCTCTTCACAGGGCACCGTGATGACCCCGCCGCTTCCTGGCATCTTGAGGACGTTGTAGCCGTGGTGGGTTACGGCCATGAATTTGGCCAGCGCCGGGTACCCGAGGATGGCGTTGTACGGCATGCGAATGTGGGTGACGTCGAAGTCGATGAGCTTGGTGTGGTAGTTGTCGCGAGCCCCGAAGGTGACAGGAAGGCGGACCTGCCCGATCGGGACCGTGGAGCCGTCGGTGACTCCGGAGAAAGGCTTGGTTGGCTGAAGTCGATCGTAAGGCACTTGAAGATTGTTGAATGTTTCCACGGACGGGGCGTTGAGTCCTGCCCGCCGTCGATGAGGGTCTTGGTGACCAAAGACGTTGCTAATGATTGGGGAACAAAGCATCGGAGAACTCCGGCTGCGGCGCGCCAAGACTTGAGCTGATCCGCTGAGCTGAACGTGATGGCGCACGCCGACCACGTGAGAGGGCGCGGCCTCGAGCTTGGGAGGACTGCATTCACTTCATGGGCGAATCGCTTGAAGATGCGATGAGAGGTCGGGCTTGAGCTCCGCCCGGGATGCGCGATCGCCGCAGCGGTTCTGAAGCCCCCAGCCCCCTCGTCCTGATGACAGTCATCAATTCTCCTCGGCTGCGGCGGCAACGGAGGGAGGCCTGCGTTCCCCTGCGGGCGATCCTCGCGAGGCTGATCCCTCCAGCCTCCCTCGCGAGGTGGGTCTTGCCAACGGTCCTTGCGAGGTTGGTCGCGCCACCCTTGGCGCGGGCCGCGGTCTTCCCAGCGTCCTGCATTCCTTCCTCCTCCTCGGCCGTAGCCCCGGTCGCTGCGCTCGAGGCGTCTACCGACCCTTCCTTCGCGTACGGCCCGGAGCTCTTGGCATTCATTGGTGTTGTGGGTGTGGAGGTCGTGGTACACGCAGTACCGACTGCCCTTGGAGGACTCTAGCTGACCTCTGCCTCGCTTGGTGTCTGGTTCGGCCGCGAGTACGGCAGCCCCCTTGCGCGTCACGTCCTTGGCCTTGGACTTCTTTTCTTACGGATCCGCGGCAGGCAGCTCGAGGAGGAGAGGCGCCTCCTCAGCCTGGCGCGCACTTGGTCGCCAAGTTGAACAGCTCCAAGGAGGTGCACAGATCTTCATGCATCGCCAGCTCCTCCTTCATCTTGACGTCGCGCCGTCCGGAGAAGGCAGAGATGATGGCCTCCTCCGTTACCCTGGGGATCTTGAGGCGCGCATTGTTGAAGCGCTGGATGTACTTTTGCAGGGTTTCCCCTGGCTGCTGCTTGATTCGGCGCATGTCGCTCACGGCGGGTGGCCGGTCGCGAGTACCCTGGAAGTTGGCGATGAAGCGGGTGCGCATCTCAGCCCAGGAAGAGATCGTGCCTGGGGCCAGATTCAGGAGCCAGGTGCGGGCTCCGTCCTTGAGCGCCATGGGAAACTAGTTCGCCATGACCTTTTCATCCCCGTTGGCAGCCTCGATGCCCAGCTCGTAGAGCTGGAGGAACTCCGTAGGGTCAGTTGTGCCGTCGTAGCAAGGAGGCAGGTCTGGCTTGAACTTGGCGGGCCACGCGACGCTGCGCAGCTCGGAGGTGAAGGCACGGCAGCCCGCGTGGCCGCGGGGGGCCTCGGACGACAGAGAGCTTGGTCTTGCGGGCCTCCTTGAGCCGCGGCTGGGGCAGCGAGGTCCCGACGTCTTTGGAGCGGGAGCGCTCGGGCAGCTTCTCGTGGGCGAGGAACTTCTTGACAGCTCTGCTCTTGCCGCGCCGGCGCCTGGCGGAGCGGGTTCCGCCCAAGGGCCGCGCACCTTGGGGCCAGGGCGCCTTCTTGAGGAGGAGGCGGTTGAGGCGCCCCGGGAGCTTCATCGCCACAGCGGGCGGCGGCGATGCGGCCAGACGGTGCGAAGCGCCTCCTGCAGACGCAGACGAGCTTCGGTGACTCGGTCGAGCCATTCTTCGTGACGTCGCTAACGGGCGGTAGCGCAGAGCTCGTTGCCGCGATGAGTGCAGCCCGGGCCTCCATGGCCTTGCTGGGCGCGCGTGTGGAAAGAAACCAGCGGGTGAGCGGCGTGGCGGTGCGGCCGTCCCGCCTCATGGACGGGTGCTGGGACGATGCTTGCTGCTCGTTCCCCGCCGGGCCGGTGGCGGTGTTGACGGCAGGTGACGGGGAACGACGAGGGCGCCCGCCGACGGGAGCTGTCTGGGCGACATGGGAGGCGAGGGTGGCTCGGCGCTCGGCGCGGGCCCGACGGGCGTCAGACATGGTTGCGGTGGTCGAGGAAGAACGAGGCGACGAAAGGCAGATTCCGGTGCACCCCTACCTGGCGCGCCAAATGTCGGATTTCGGGTTCCGGCAGACCCTTGAGGTTCGAACACTGGGGTGCGCGCGGAGATCCAACCCTCCACCATCTCGCACCTTGCCGAATCGCTGGGACCTAAACTACTAAACGGAACAGCACAAGAGACACGAGATTTATACTGGTTCGAGCCACCATTGTGGTGTAATACCCTACTCCAGTGTGTGGTGTGGTGGATTGCCTCTTGGGCTGATGAGGAACAATACAAGGAAGAACAGCCTCGTGAGGGTCTGCATTCTTGGCGGGTGCGATGAACTGCTAGGTGGGCTTCATCGCTCTAGCTACTGGTTTCTTAATGAGGATTCGGATCTCCATACAGGGGTGGCTACTCCTATTTATAGGCGAAGGCCTGGGCCTCTTCCCAAATATTGAGCGGGAAGGGCGCCAACAATTGGCCATTTTGAAGGGGAACACGGGTACACTTATCCTGACTAAAGTTGGTCCTCGCCTGCTTGGGCTCCACGATGACTCCCTTCCAGCCGTTGGGCTGGTCTTGGTCTTGTTGCACCGAAACAGATGCCTTTGCTTGATGCTCTCGCCTGCGCTTGCTCCCTTTTCACCAAAGAGGAAAGGAGGACACTGCGCGGGCTGGCGCCCGACTGGCGCCCTTGGTCGTCATGGCTTGCATCATGGGCACCTCACGAGGTACCCTACCTTGAACTCTCCGCCTCCTCATGAGCCAGCCTGACGAGGTCGTGCCTGAGGAAGCTCCTTGTCGTCCGCCCCGCGAGGGTCTTGAGCTTGCGTTGATGAAGATGGGCCGTCTTTGGGCCTCCTTCGAGCCACGCCACAGGTCGCGAGCAAGTCCTGGGACCCCTGCTCCCGTAACGCCCGACAACAGCTTAAACCCCATGAGTTGAATTATGCTACTCGTGATTTGGAGTTAGCAGCCATAGTGCATGCATTGAAGACTTGGAGACATTTTCTCATCGAAAACCAGTGTGAGGTATACACGGATCACAAGAGTTTGAAGTATATCTTCACACAGAAGGAGTTGAATCTCAGGAAGAGGAGATGGTTGGAACTCATTAAGGATTATGATATGAGATTGCATTATCATCCTGGAAAGGCTAACGTAGTAGCCGATGCGTTGAGCCGCAAGAGTCATGTCAATACACTCGTGACCGGAGAGTTACCCAAGGAGTTAGCAGATGACCTTCGCGAGCTATGTTTATAGATAGTTCTGAGAGGCTATGTAGCAGCATTGGAGATTCAGTCTACTCTGATGGATAAGATCAGAGAAGCTCAGAAGACAGACAAGGAGATTGCTGAAATAAAGGAAAGAATGAGTAAAGGAAAATCTAAAGGATTTCGTGAGGATGAGCACGATACCTTATGGTTTGAGGATCGCGTATATGTGCCAAATGATCAGGAGATCAGGAAGTTGATTCTGCAAGAGGCCCATGATTCGCCATATTCGATTCACCCAGGAAATGCCAAGATGTATTTGGATTTGAAGGATAGTTTCTGATGGACCGGAATGAAGAAGGATATTGCAGAGTATATAGCAGTTTGTGATGTATGTCAAAGAGTGAAGGAAGAGTATCAGAAGCCAGCAGGATTGCTACAACCGTTGCCTATACCCGAATGGAAGTGGGATAAATTAGGCATGGACTTTATCACGGGATTACCCAGGACTCGTTCCGGCTATGACTCGATATGGGTTGTAGTCGATTGTTTGACGAAAGTAGCTCATTTCATCCCAGTGAAGACCACTTACACCAGTGCTAAGTTGGCAAAGATATACATGACCAGGATCGTATGTCTGCATGGAGTTCTGAGGACCATTGTATCAGACAGAGGAACCCAGTTTACTTCAAAGTTTTGGAATCGGTTGCATGAAACTTTGGGAACCAGGCTAGAGTTCAGTACAGCTTTTCACCCGCAGACCGATGAACAGATTGAAAGAGTCAATCAGATTCTGGAGGACATGTTGAGAGCTTGTGCGCTAGACTATGGATCTAGTTGGGACGATAATTTGCCTTATGCAGAGTTCTCATACAACAACAGCTATCAAGCCAGTTTGAAGATGGCCCCTTTCGAAGCACTGTACGGAAGGAGGTGCAGAACACCGTTGTTGTGGGACGAAGTTGGAGACCGACAGTTGTTTGGACCAGATTTGATTAAAGAGTCTGAAGAGAAGGTTAAGCTGATTCACGATAGACTCAAGGTAGCCCAGTCCAGGCAGAAGAGTTATGCAGATTCTAAACGCGAGGAGATAGTTTACGAAGTTGGAGACAGAGTGTATCTTCGTGTATCCCCACTTCGAGGAGTGAAGTGCTTTGGAGTTAAAGGAAAGTTAGCGCCACATTTTGTAGGACCATACAGAGTTTTGGAACGTATGGGAGAAGTTGCTTACAAGTTGGAATTGCCCGAATGATTGTCAGGAGTTCACGATGTGTTCCACGTTTCTTAGTTGAAGAAGTGCCACGCAGAGATGGCTGATATTCTTCTGAGAGATACAGTGCCGCCGGAAGCGATACAGTTGGATAGTGATTTGACCTACGAGGAGAAGCCAGTCAAGATACTCGAGTTTTCCAGCCGAGTTACACGCAACATGGTTATCAAGTTTTGTAAAGTTCAGTGGAGTCACCATACTGAAGATGAAGCCACTTGGGAATGAGAGGAAGACCTACGGAAGGATCACTCTCACCTATTTTCTAGCCAACCCGAATCTCGAGGGCGAGATTCATCTTAAGGGGGGTAGGTTTGTAACATCCCAAATTTTCAATTTGGAATGTTATACATTAGATCATCATTGCATATCATATTTTATTGCATTTTGGTTTGATCCAAGAAATTCTAAGCAACTCAAGGACCCGCGGAGAGAGTTGGGGATTTCATTATTTTCATATTCGAATTTTCTCGAATTTTGAAAAGAGGATCGTTTGATTTTAATTCTTTCTCTTCGAGTATTTCTTTTATGAAAATAAAAAGAGAGAGGATAAAATGAATTCCTCAAAATAAAGAAATATTGGAGATTTAATATTAAAATCAAATAAGATTTTTTTATTCGGAGTTTTATCGCTATTTTATTTGAATTAGGAAAATATGCGTTTTTTTCAAAATTGCATTTTAGGACCAAATAAATGTTCACCTTGTCCGGCCTATTTTTAGAAGACGGGGAAAATTTATTTTAGAATTTTTTGAGTCTGTTTAGTATTTCTTTTCTTTCTTTTTCTGCATGTCGGAATTATTAAAAACAAACCGACTCCGGGCCGTACCCGAGCGGGACACCGCCCGGGGGGGCCTTTATAAGCCACCGCCCCCGAGCCGCCGAAGCCCACCAGCGCCTCCATCCCAACCCGCGCCGCGCCCCGAAACCCTAACCCTAGCCCGACACCGCCGCCGCCGCCGCGCCTCACCGCCGACGCCGCCTCCTCGCAGCCGACCCGCCGCCCGGGCCGCCTCGCCCAGCCGCCCGCCCGCCCGCCCTCACCGGACCGCCCTTGCCGGTTTTCTTTGGAAAACCGTACAGTTTTTTTCTAAAAAACCCGTGGTCTATTTTTTTAGATCGGTTTATTTATTTTTTTGGTTTAGTTATATAGCGAACGCCCATTCGTTCGTTCGTTTTAATGAATGGTTTTCACCATTTAGCCGCAGATAGCGAACGTTCATTCATTAGCCTGTTTGTCAGTTTTTCTTTTTCTCCGATTTTCTGCGATTATTTTCGACCGCGATTTCTGATCTGATTTTCGTTCTAGTATAACTTTTCGCTTCTTTATCTGAATCAGGCGATTCAAGCGCGTAGAGTTTTGTCTTGAAACCCTCCTTCTGTTTAACCAACTTAAACAAGATTTTGCTACTGTAAATTTGACTTTAGTCCAGATTAGTAAACGAAGCTTGTTTCTTTCACCGTTTGAGTTTTGTTGCCTCGTTTGATTTGATTCTTTTTGCAAACCGGAGTTCTTAAGTTGAACTTTCTGGTTAGATCTCTTATTTGAGTTTTACTCGTGCCCTTGCTTGATTGCTTATTGTATGCTTGTTTGTTTGCGATAGAGTACCCGGAGTGCGAAGCATGCTACTACGAGTCTCTAGGTTTCGCGGATCATCAGCAAGGCAAGTAACACTTTGATCATACCTCTTACTACCCAGTTTTATTGCATTAGATCAATCCTCAAACAATTGCATGGTTAGGATCTGATTAAATTCTGGGTTTGGGAAGTAGATGAGGTAGTAGATATTCACCTGTTTATTATCAAACCTTGGGAGTTACTTCTACGTTGCTTATATTGCTATGCTATGCTCGTAGACATGGATTGGGTTTGAGTGTATCCATGACAGATGTAAGATTGTTAATTAATGGTTAACTTAAGGTGGCAACTTTAACACACATCTGGGTGGATTGAGGCACTGGGAATTCCAAAGTGATTGCCTGTATTTTTTGGAAATCCTGGGTACCGTGTGATTCTCCTATGGACTGCCACCCAGGCTCAAAGGGATCATAAGATTATTCATGCTAGAAACTTCCGTGTGCTTGCCAGGCTCTGGCATAGTTGAGTAAGTTGTGGGAAACTTTTCCATGATGGGCTAGCAGATGTAGGGGATTGTAAGTGTACATGCCTATCTATCGGTTAAAGGGACCTCTTCGGAAAGACTGCATCTCGGTCATAACTTTCTCAAACATTATGTAGTGCGATAACAACCAATGGAGGAGATCGAGTCTTATGTGGAGAAGTGCACAAACCTCTGCAGAGTGTACAAACTAATCATGGTTAGCCGTGTCCCCGGTTATGGACATCTTGAGTATCTAGTTCTTGGATTATCATGTGGATCTCATCACTCTTAATTATAAAATTTGATTGGGTTATTAATTATCTTTTAATTGGAATTGAGATGGGGTTTACCATTCTCAATGTTTAACAACCACCATGATAGTTAAATAAAATTTATTCCTTTGTTGTAGGAAAAAATTGGATTTTCGCAAAACATATTAACCATACAGCCTCCACCAGCCAAGTAAGCATGTAGTGATAGCATTTCTGTTCATTACTCTTTTGTGTTACCTTGCCAGCATATTCCATGTGCTGACCCATTTTCGGGCTGCAATGTATCATGTTGCGGACTTTTCAGACGACGAGTAAGGAGCCTTAGGTCGTGGTCTTTCACTCAGTGATGCTGTTGGAGTTGATGGACTCACTTTATCTTCCAAGCCTTCCACTTTTATTGTATTAGATGGCCTTAAGCCATATTTATTGTAATAAGTTCTCTTTTGAGACTCTCGATGTAATAAGTGTGTGATTGCTACTCTATTATAAATCCTTCAAGTATTGTGTGTGTCAGCATTACCGATCCATTGATGACACTTATGCACAGAGATCAGACTGTTTGAGGTCTGGTCGCTACAAAAACCATCTCTTTCTTATTTGCGCACTTGGGGTTGTTTGGCAAAGGTCAATATTCCTATTCCTAAGAAACGCAAACTTGGACCAAAGATAGTGGATTGTGTCTTTCTAGGGTATGCTCAACGTAGCATTGCTTATAGATTTTTAGTGCTAAAATCTGAAGTACCTGATATGCATGTTGATACTATAATGGAATGTCGTGATGCAACATTTTTTGAGAACATATTTCCTATGAAAGATATGCATAGCATTGCTAGATTTTCTTCTGAGATAATTCCTGAATCTAGTACAACTGATGAATATTTTGAACAATCACATGAGGGATTCCTTGAGAAGGATAACAATGAAGTTCCTATAAGGAACAAGAGACAAAGGATTGCAAAATCCTTTGGTGATGATTTCATTGTATACCTTGTGGACGACACACCCAAGACGATTGCAGAGGCATATGCATCTCCGGATGTAGATGATTGGGAAGAAGTTGTTCATAATGAGATGGACTCAATTCTTTCTAATGGAACTTGGGAACTAACTGATATACCATATGGTTGTAAACCTGTGGGCTGTAAGTGAGTGTTCAAAAAGAAGCTAAAGCCTGATGGTACTATTGATAAGTACAAGGCGCGGCTAGTGGCCAAGGGCTAGACACAGAAAGAAGGCGAAGATTACTTTGACACCTATTCACCCGTTGCTAGAATGACCACCATTCGCGTGTTACTTTCCTTGGCTGCCTCTTATGGTCTTATCATTCATCAAATGGATGTAAAGACCGCTTTCCTCAATGGAGAGTTGGAAGAGGAAATCTATCAAGATCAGCCTGACGGGTTTGTGGTAAAGGGTGAAGAGAGAAAGGTGTGCAAGTTGTTAAAATCTTTGTATGGTCTGAAATAGGCACCTAAGCAATGGCATGAGAAGTTTGAAAGAACTCTGACTTCTGCAGGATTTGTCATTAACGAGGCTGATAGGTGTGTTTACTATCGCCATGGTGGGGGCAATAGTGTCATATTATGTTTGTATGTGGATGACATACTGATCTTTCATACAAACATTAATGCAATTAATGAGGTCAAGTCTTTTCTATCAAAAAGTTTTGACATGAAAGATCTAGGATGATGTAATTCTAAACATCAAACTTATTAAGGATGAGAGTGGGATTACGTTAACGCAATATCACTATGTTGAGAAGGTCTTGAACCGATTCCCATTTATGGATAGCAAGCCTTCTCCAACACCTTATGATCCCAGTGTGACACTCACAAAGAACAAGAAAGAAACGAGAGATCAATTAAGATACTCTCAAATTGTCGGTTCACTCATGTACTTAGCTAGTGCTACAAGACCAGATATCTCTTTTGCCCTGAGCAAACTGAGTAGGTTCATGTCCAACCCAGGTGATGATCATTGGCATGCACTAGAAAGGGTCTTGCGCTATCTGAGAGGTACTATGAGTTACGGAATTACTTATCAGGGCATCCTGCTCTGCTAGAAGGATATAGTGATTCACATTGGATCTCCGATGTTGATGTACTCTATGCAACAAGTGGGTATGTATTTACTCATGGAGGTGGTGCAGTATCATGGAGGACTTGCAAGCAAACCATATTGACGAGGTCAACTATGGAAGCCTAACTAACTGCTTTGGACACAGCTACTATTGAGGCAGAGTGGCTGCATGAGCTCTTGATGGACTTGCATGTGGTTGAAAAACCTATATCGGCTATTCTTATGAATTGTGATAACAAAACGGTTATCGCTAAAGTGAACAATTCTAAAGATAATGCGAGGTCATCAAGACACGTAAAGAGACGTTTGAAGTCTGTCAGGAAGCTGAGAAACTCGGGAGTAATAACTGTTACGTATATTCAAACAGACAAAAACCTGGTAGATCCCTTTACAAAGGGACTATCACGAAATGTGATAGATATTGCATCGAGGGAGATGAAGGAAATATGCCCTAGAGGCAATAATAAAGTTATTATTTATTTCCTTATATCATGATAAAATGTTTATTATTCATGCTAGAATTGTATTAACCGGAAACATAATACATGTGTGAATACATAGACAAACATAGTGTCACTAGTATGCCTCTACTTGACTAGCTCGTTTATCAAAGATGGTTATGTTTTCTAGCCATGGACAAAAGAGTTGTCATTTGATTAACGGGATCACGTCATTAGGAGAAGGATGTGATTGACTTGACCCATTCCGTTAGCCTTAGCACTTGATCGTTTAGTATGTTGCTATTGCTTTCTTCATGACTTATACATGTTCCTATGACTATGAGATTATGCAACTCCTGCTTGCGGAGGAGCACTTTGTGTGCTACCAAACGTCACAACGAATCGGGTGATTATAAAGGTGCTCTACAGGTGTCTCCAAAGGTACATGTTGGGTTGGCGTATTCGAGATTAGGATTTGTCACTCCGATTGTGGGAGAGGTATCTCTGAGCCCTCTCGGTAATACACATCACATAATCCTTGCAAGCATTGCAACTAATGAGTTAGTTGTGGGATGATGTATTACAGAACGAGTAAAGAGACTTGCCAGTAACGAGATTGAACTAGGTATTGAGATACCGACGATCGAATCTCGGGCAAGTAACATACCAATGACAAAGGGAACAACGTATGTTGTTATGCGGTCTGACCGATAAAGATCTTCGTAGAATATGTAGGAGCCAATATGAACATCCAGGTTCCACTATTGATTATTGACCGGAAACAGTTCTAGGTCATGTCTACATAGTTCTCGAACCCGTAGGGTCCGCACGCTTAACGTTACGATGACAGTTATATTATGAGTTTATGAGTTTTGATGTACCGAAGAAGTTCGGAGTCCCTGATGAGATCAGGAACATGACGAGGAGTCTCGAAATGGTCGAGACGTAAAGATCGATATATTGGACGACTATATTCGGACTTCGGAAAGGTTCCGAGTGATTCGGGTATTTTCGAGTACCGGAGAGTTATGGGAATTCGCCGAGAAGTATTGGGCCTTATTGGGCCATACGGGAAAGAGAGAGGGCTGCCTAGGTCAGGCCGCTGCGTGCCCCCTAAGGCCTAGTCCGAATTGGACTAGGGGAGGGGCCGCACCCCCGCCGTCCTTCCCTTCTCTCTTCCCTTTCCTTCTCTCCTACTCCTACTACATGGAAGGTCTCCTAGTTGGACTAGGAAAGGAGGGAATCCTACTCCCGGTGGAGTAGGACTCCTCCCTGGCACGCCCTCCCTTGGCCGGCCGCCCCCTTCCCCTTGCTCCTTTATATACGGGGGGAGGGGGGCACCCCATGACAGACAAGTTGATCATCGTGATCGTTCCTTAGCCGTGTGCGGTGCCCCCCTCCACCATATTCCACCTTGGTCATATCGTCGCGGAGTTTAGGCGAAGCCCTGCGCCGGTAGAACATCATCATCGTCACCACGCCCGTCATCTTGTGGAACTCATCCCGACACCCTGCTGGATTGGAGTCCGGGGATCGTCATCGAGCTGAACGTGTGCAGAACACGGAGGTGCCTTACGTTCGGTACTTGGATCGGTCGGATCGTGAAGACGTACGACTACATCAACCGCGTTGTCATAACGCTTCCGCTTTCGGTCTACGAGGGTACATGGACACACTTTCCCCTCTCGTTGCTATGCATCACCATGATCTTGCGTGTGCGTAGGAAATTTTTTGAAATTACTACGTTCCCCAATAGTGGCATCAGAGCCTAGGTTTTATGCGTTGATGTTATATGCACGAGTAGAACACAAGTGAGTTGTGGGAGATACAAGTCATACTGCTTACCAGCATGTCATACTTTGGTTCGGCGGTATTGTGAGATGAAGCGGCCCGGACCGACATTACGCATACGCTTACGCGAGACTGGTTTCACCGCTGCGAGCACTCGTTGCTTAAAGGTGACTGGCGGGTGTCTATCTCTCTCACTTTAGTTGAACCGAGTGTGGCTACGCCCGGTCCTTGCGAAGGTTAAAACAGCACTAACTTGACGAACTATCGTTGTGGTTTTGATGCGTAGGTAAGAACGGTTCTTGCTCAGCCCGTAGCAGCCACGTAAAATTTGCAACAACAAAGTAGAGGACGTCTAACTTGTTTTTGCAGGGCATGTTGTGATGTGATATGGCCAAGACGTGATGCTATATTTTATTGTATGAGATGATCATGTTTTGTAACCGAAGTTATCGGCAACTGGCAGGAGCCATATGGTTGTCGCTTTATTGTATGAAATGCAAACCCCCTATAATTGCTTTACTTTATCACTAAGCGGTAGCGATAGTCGTAGAAGCAATAGTTGGCGAGACGACAACGATGCTACGATGGAGATCAAGGTGTTGATACCGGCGGCGATGGTGATCATGACGGTGCTTCGGAGATGGAGATCACAAGCACAAGATGATGATGGCCATATCATATCACTTATATTGATTGCATGTGATGTTTATCTTTTATGCATCTTATCTTGCTTTGATTGACGGTAGCATTTTAAGATGATCTCTCACTAATTATCAAGAAGTGTTCTCCTGAGTATGCACTGCTGCCAAAGTTCGTCGTGCCTGCATACACCACGTGATGATCGGGTGTGATAAGCTCTCGATCCATCTACAACGGGTGCAAGCCAGTTTTGCACGCGGAATACTCAGGTTAAACTTGACGAGCCTAGCATATGCAGATATGGCCTCGGAACACGGAGACCGAAAGGTTGAGCGTGAATCATATAGTAGATATGATCAACATAGTGATGTTCACCATTGAAAACTACTCCATCTCATGTGAAGATCGGTTATGGTTTAGTTGATTTGGATCACGTGATCACTTAGATGACTAGAGAGATGTCTGTCTAAGTGGGAGTTCTTAAGTAATATGATTAATTGAACTTAAATTTATCATGAACTTAGTCCTGGTAGTATTTTTGCAAATTATGTTGTAGATCAATAGCTCGCGTTGTTGCTTTCAAATGTTTATTTTGATATGTTCCTAGAGAAAATTGTGTTGAAAGATGTTAGTAGCAATGATGCGGATTGGATCCGTGATCCGAGGTTTATCCTCATTCTTGCACGTAAGAATTATGTCCTTAATGCACCGCTAGGTGACAGACCTATTGTAGGAGCAGATGCAGACGTTATGAACGTTTGGCTAGCTCAGTATGATGACTACTTGATAGTTTAGTGCACCATGCTTAACGGCTTAGAATCGGGACTTCAAAGATGTTTTGAACGTCATGGACCATATAAGATGTTCCAGGAATTGAAGTTAATTTTTCAAGCAAATACCCGAGTTGAGAGATATGAAGTCTCCAACAAGTTCTATAGCTAAAAGATGGAAGAGAATCGCTCAACTAGTGAGCATGTGCTCAGATTGTCTGAGTACTTCAATCGCTTGAATCAAGTGGGAGTTAATCTTCTAGATAAGATAGTGATTGACAGAATTCTCTAGTCACCATCACTAAGTTAGTAGAACTTCGTGATGAACTATAGTATGCAAGGGATGACGAAAAAGATTCTCGAGCTCTTCGTGATGTTGAAATCAACGAAGGTAGAAATCAAGAAAGAGCATCAAGTGTTTATGATTGACAAGACCACTAGTTTCAAGAAACGGGCAAAGGGAAAGAAAGGGAAACTTCAAGCAGAATGACAAACAAGTTGTCACTCCCGTGAAGAAGACCAAAGCCTGAAACTGAGTGCTTACACTGCAAAGGAAATGGTCACTGGAAGCGGAAAAGCCCTAAATATTTGGTGAGTAAGAAGGATGGCAAAGTGAACAAGGGTATATTTGATATACATGTGTGTGATGTGTGCCTTACTAGTGTTTATAGTAGCCCCGAGTATTTGATACTTGTTCGGTTGCTAAGATTAGTAACTCGAAACAGGAGTTACGAATAAACAGAGACTAGTTGAAGGGGAAGTGACGATGAGTGTTGGAAGTAGTTCCAAGATTAATATGATCATCATCGCACACTCCCTATACTTTCGAGATTAGTGTTAAACCTAAATAAAAGTTATTTGGCGTTTGCGTTGAGCATGAATATGATTTGATCATGTTTATTGCGATATGGTTATTCATTTAAAAAGTTAGAGAATAAATTGTTATTCTGTTTACGTGAATAAGACCTTCGATGGTCATACACCCAATGAACATAGTTTGTTGGATCTCGATCGTAGTGATACACATATTCATAATATTGATGCCAAAAGATGAAAAGTTAATAATGATAGTGCAACTTATTTGTGGCACTGCCATTTGGGTCATATCGGTGTAAAGCGCATGAAGAAACTCCATAAAGATGGATTTTTGGAATCACTTGGTTATGAATCATTTTATGCTTGCGAACCGTGCCTTTTGGGCAAGATGACTGAAACTCCGTTCTCCGAACAATGGAACAAGCTACCGACTTGTTGGAAATAACACATATATACCGATGTATGCGATCCAATGAGTGTTGATGCTCGTGGCAAGTATCGTTATTTTTCCTCGACCTTCACAAGATGATTTGAGTAGAGATGGGTATATCTACTTGATGAAACATAAGTCTGAAATAGTTGAAAGGTTCAAAGAATTTCAGAGTGAAGTGGAAAATCATCATAACAAGAAAATAAAGTTTCTGCGATTTGATCGTGGAGATGAATATTTGAGTTACGAGTTTGGTCTTCAATTGAAACAATGTGGAATAGTTTCACAGCTCACACCACCTGGAACACCACAACGTTATGGTGTGTCCGGACGTCAGAATCGCACTTTATTTGATATGGTGCGATCAATGATGTCTCTTACCGATTTACCACTATCGTTTTGGGGTTATGCATTAGAGACAGCTGCATTCACGTTAAAAAGGGCACCATATAAATCCGTTGAGACGACACCGTATGAACTATGGTTTAGCAAGAAACCAAAGTTGTCGTTTCCAAAAGTTTGGGTTGCGATGCTTATGTGAAAAAGTTTCAACATGATAAGCTTGAACCCAAATCGGAAAAGTGCGTCTTCATAGGATACCCAAAATATTGGGTACACCTTCTATCACAGATCCGAAAGGCAAGACATTCGTTGCCAAGAATGGATCCTTTCTAGAGAAGGAGTTTCTCTCGAAAGAAGTGAGTGGGAGGAAAGTAGAACTTGATGAGGTAATTGTACCTTCTCCCTTATTGGAAAGTAGTTTATCACAGAAATCGGTTCCAGTGATTCCTACACCAATTAGTGAGGAAGTTAATGATGATGATCATAAAACTTCAGATCAAGTTGCTACCAAACCTCGTAGGTCTTCCAGAGTAAGATCCGCACTAGTGGTACGGTAATCATGTTCTGGAAGTCATGTTACTAGACCATGATGAACCTACGAACTATGAGGAAGCGATGATGAGCCCAGATTCCGCAAAATGGCTTGAGGCCATGAAATCTGAGATAGGATCCATGTATAAGAATAAAGTATGGACTTTGGTTGACTTGCCCGATGATCGGCAAGCCATTGAGATTAAATGGATCTTCAAGAGGAAGACGGACGCTGATAGTAGTGTTACTATCTACAAAACTCGACTTGTCGAAAAGGTTTTTGACAAAGTTCAAGGTGTTGACTACAATGAGATTTTCTCACTCGTATCGATGCTTAAAGTCTGTCCGAATCATGTTAGCAATTGCCGCATTTTATGAAATCTGGCAAATGGATAAACAAAACTGCATTCCTTAATGGATTTATTAAAGAAGAGTTGTATATGATGCAACCAGACAGTTTTTGTCAATCCTAAAGGTGTTAACAAAATGTGCAAGCTCCAGCGATCCATCTATGGACTGGTGCAAGCATCTCGGAGTTGGAATGTACGCTTTGATAAGTTGATCAAAGCATATAGGTTTATACAGACTTGCGGTGAAGCCTGTATTTACAAGAAAGTGAGTGGGAGCACTACAGCATTTTTGATAAGTATATGTATGACATATTGTTGATCGGAAATAATGTAGAATTATTCTGCAAAGCACAAAGGAGTGTTTGAAAGGAGTTTTTTCAAAGAAAGACCTCGGTGAAGCTGCTTACATATTGAGCATCAAGATCTATAGAGATAGATCAAGACGCTTGATAAGTTTTTTCAATAAGTACATACCTTGATAAGATTTTGAAGTAAGTTCTAAATGGAGCAGTCAAAGAAAGAGTTCTTGCCTGTGTTACAAAGTGTGAAATTGAGTAAGACTCAAAGCCCGACCACGGCAGAAGATAGAAAAAGAATGGAAGTCATTCCCTATGCCTCGGCCATAGGTTCTATAAAGTATGACATGCTATGTACCAGATCTATTGTATACCCTATACTGAGTTTGACAAGGGAGTACAATAGTGATCTAGGAGTAAGATCACTGGACAGCGGTCAATATTATCCTTAGTGGAATAAGGATATGTTTCTCGATTATGGAGGTGAAAAAAGGTTCGTCGTAAAGAGTTACGTCGATGCAAGTTTTGACACCGATCCAGATGACTATAAGTCTCAATCTGGATACATATTGAAAGTGGGAGCAATTAGCTATAGTAGCTCCGCGCAGAGCATTATTGACATAGAATATTTGCAAAATACATACGGCTCTGAATGTGACAGACCCGTTGACTAAGCTTCTCTCACGAGCAAAACATGATCATACCTTAGTACTCTTTGGGTGTTAATCACATAGCGATGTGAACTAGATTATTGACTCTAGTAAACCTTTTGAGTGTTGGTCACATGACAATGTGAACTATGGGTGTTAATCACATACAGATGTGAATATTGGTGTTGAATCACATGATGATGTGAACTAGATTATTGACTCTAGTGCAAGTGGGAGACTGAAGAAAATATGCCCTAGAGGCAATAATAAAGTTATTATTTATTTCCTTATATCATGATAAATGTTTATTATTCATGCTAAAATTTTATTAACCGGAAACATAATACATGTGTGAATACAAAGACAAACATAGTGTCACTAGTATGCCTCTACTTGACTAGCTCGTTTATCAAAGATGGTTATGTTTCCTAGCCATGGACAAAAGAGTTGTCATTTGATTAACGGGATCACATCATTAGGAGAAGGATGTGATTGACCTGACCCATTCCGTTAGCCTTAGCACTTGATCGTTTAGTATGTTGCTATTGCTTTCTTCATGACTTATACATGTTCCTATGACTATGAGATTATGCAACTCCCGTTTGCCGGAGGAGCACTTTGTGTGCTACCAAACGTCACAACGTGAATCGGGTGATTATAAAGGTGCTCTACAGGTGTCTCCAAAGGTACATGTTGGGTTGGCGATTTCGAGATTAGGATTTGTCACTCCGATTGTCGGAGAGGTATCTCTGGCCCTCTCGGTAATACACATCACATAATCCTTGCAAGCATTGCAACTAATGAGTTAGTTGTGAGATGATGTATTACGGAACGAGTAAAGAGACTTGCGATAACGAGATTGAACTAGGTATTGAGATACCGACGATCGAATCTCGGGCAAGTAACATACCAATGACAAAGGGAACAACGTATGTTGTTATGCGGTCTGACCGATAAAGATCTTCGTAGAATATGTAGGAGCCAATATGAACATCCAGGTTCCACTATTGATTATTGACCGGAAACAGTTCTAGGTCATGTCTACATAGTTCTCGAACCCGTAGGGTCCGCACGCTTAACGTTACGATGGCGATGCTTATATTATGAGTTTATGAGTTTTGATGTACCGAAGGAGTTCGGAGTCCCTGATGAGATCGGGAACATGACGAGGAGTCTCGAAATGGTCGAGACGTAAAGATCGATATATTGGACGACTATATTCGGACTTCAGAAAGGTTCCGAGTGATTCGGGTATTTTTCGGAGTACCGGAGAGTTACGGGAATTCGTCGGGAGAAGTATTGGGCCTTATTGGGCCATACGGGAAAGAGAGAGGGGCTTCCTAGGGCAGGCCGCGCACCCCCCAAGGCCTAGTCCGAATTGGACTAGGGGGAGGGGCCGCACCCCCTCCTTCCTTCCCTTCTCTCTTCCCTTTCCTTCTCTCCTACTCCTACTACCTGGAAGGTCTCCTAGTTGGACTAGGAAAGGAGGGAATCCTACTCCCGGTGCGAGTAGGACTCCTCCCTGGTGCGCCCTCCCTTGGCCGGCCGCCCCCTTCCCCTTGCTCCTTTATATACGGGGGCAGGGGGGCACCACATGACAGACAAGTTGATCATCGTGATTGTTCCTTAGCCGTGTGCGGTGCCCCCCTCCACCATATTCCACCTCGGTCATATCGTCGCAGAGTTTAGGCGAAGCCTCGCGCCGTAGAACATCATCATCGCTACCACGCCGTCGTCTTTGGCGGAACTCATCCCCGGCACCCTGCTGGATCGGAGTCCGGGGATCGTCATTGAGCTGAATGTGTGCAGAACACGGAGGTGCCGTACGTTCGGTAATTGGATCGGTCGGATCGTGAAGACGTACGACTACATCAACTGTGTTGTCATAATGCTTCCGCTTTCGGTCTACGAGGGTACGTGGACACACTCTCCCCTCTCGTTGCTATGCATCACCATGATCTTGCGTGTGCGTAGGAATTTTTTTGAAATTACTACGTTCCCCAACATGAGATGGGTATGAGACCCATAGATGTTACACCATAGTAGTAACCCAACCTTTGTGATCGGAGATCCCGTGAATTAGGATCTGGGAAGAACAAGCTATTGGTTAACTGAGTACAGTAATAACTAATGACCGTCTCCAAGTGAAGATGCAAAACTCTCAGAGCTGTAAGGCAGGTTGGCAACATGCCTTAATGTGGTTCTATTGGCTATAATTAGCAAAGATGTTGTCCTATAAAGCAGTCTTGAAAGAACACAGCTATATGAGTTCCAGTTGTAAACGTCGCAGTCTATGAGATTTGGGTGATCTCTAGTAAGCTCAGGAAGAGACCAGGGAGTATGATGTATAAGCTCCAAACCGCGGGGTAGCCTACTGGCGGTCAGGTACTGGTTAAGACTTTGAGTAAAACATGTTCCATAAAACTAGCAATTCAAGGCATAGTCCATTGTCAAGTTGTGAATGGATGTAGCTTAAAGTTCTAGGCAGAAGTTCAACTTAACTGTCTTTGCTGAAACACTGGTATATTAAACAAGTGGTGAGAGAAGGCAAATCTCTAAATAGGTATTTGAGATCTGGTGGGGCATTTTTAGAATTAATGGGCTAGGCCCATAGCAATTTCTGAAATCTCAAATAGTGGCCCATGTGTAAAATGACAAGTGGTGGTGCTTGATACGTCTCCAACGTATCTATAATATTTGATTGCTCCATGCTATATTATCTACTGTTTTGGACAATATTGGGTTTATTTTCCACTTTTATATTATTTTTGGGACTAACCTATTAACCGGAGGCCCAGCCCAAAATTGTTGTTTTTTTGCCTATTTCAGAGTTTTGTAGAAACGGAATATCAAACGGAGTCCAAACGGAATGAAACCTTCGGGAACATGATTTTCTCACTGAACGTGATCCAGGAGACTTGGAACCTAAGTCAAGGAAGCTTTGAGGAGGGCACGAGGTAGGGGGGCGCGCCCACCCCCCAGGGCACGCCCTCCACCCTCGTGGGCCCCATGTTGCTCCACCGACGTACTTCTTCCTCCTATATATACCTGCGTACCCCCAAACGATCAGATACGGAGCCAAAAACCTAATTCCACCGCCGCAACCTTCTGTACCCACGAGATCCCATCTTAGGGCCTGTTCTGGAGCTCCGCCGGAGTGGGGCATCCACCACGGAGGGCTTCTACATCCTCACAATAGCCCCTTCGATGAAGTGTGAGTAGTTTACCTCAGACCTTCGGGTCCATAGTTAGTAGCTAGATGGCTTCTTCTCTCTTTTTGGATCTCAATACAATGTTCACCCCCTCTCTTATGGAGATCTATTCGATGTAATCTTCTTTTTGCGGTGTGTTTGTTGAGACTGATGAATTGTGGGTTTATGATCAAGATTATCTATGAACACTATTTGAATCTTCTCTGAATTCTTTTATGTATGATTGGTTATCTTTGCAAGTCTCTTCGAACTATCAGTTTGGTTTGGCCTACTAGATTGGTTTTTCTTGCAATGGGAGAAGTGCTTAGCTTTGGGTTCAATCTTGCGGTGTCCTTTCCTAGTGACAGTAGGGGCAGCAAGGCACGTATTGTATTGTTGCCATCGAGGATAACAAGATGGGGTTTTTTATCATATTGCATGAATTTATCCCTCTACATCATGTCATCTTGCTTAAGGCGTTACTCTGTTTTCTTGAACTTAATACTCTAGATGCTTGTTGGATAGCGGTCGATGAGTGGAGTAATAGTAGTAGATGCAGGCAGGAGTCGGTCTACTTGTCTCGGACGTGATGCCTATATACATGATCATACCTAGATATTCTCATAACTATGCTCAATTCTGTCAATTTCTCAATAGTAATTCGTTCACCCACCATAGAATACTTATGCTCTTGAGAGAAGCCACTAGTGAAACCTATGGCCCCCGGGTATATCTCCATCATATTAATCTTCCATCACTTTATTTATTGCCTTTGCTTTTTTACTTTTCTTTTATTTTACTTTGCATCTTTATCATAAAAATACCAAAAATATTATCTATCATCTCTATCAGATCTCACTCTCGTAAGTGACCGTGAAGGGATTGACAACCCCTAATCGCGTTGGTTGCGAGGAGTTATTTGCTTTGTGTAGGTACGAGGGACTCGCTCGTAGCCTCCTACTAGATTTATACCTTGGTTCTCAAAAACTGAGGGAAATACTTACGCTACTTTGCTGCATCATCCTTTCCTCTTCAAGGAAATCCAACATAATGCTCAAGAGGTAGCAAGAAGAATTTCTGGCGCCGTTGCCGGGGAGGCTTACGCAAAAGTCAAGTCAAGATTTGGACTCCCGACAACGAGCCATTTCTGGCGCCGTTGCCGGGGAGGTCTACGCAGAAGTCAACATACCAAGTACCGATCACAATTCCTTATCTCTCACATTACATGGTATGCCATTTGCCTCTCGTTTTCCTCTCCCCCACTTCACCCTTGCCGTTTTATTCGCCCTCTCTTTTCCATTCGCCTCTTTTCTGTTTGTTTGCTCCGTCGTTATGGCTAGTCCCTTATCCACTCCGTTGTCCCCTGAGTTTGAAGTTTTTCACTTGAAACAAAGACAAGGAGAAAACTTAAAAGATGCCTGGTTGAGAATAATGGAGTCTTATCGTAATTGTACCTTTGAAGTAAATCTGAGAATTTTCCTTCGCAATTTTTATGTTGGATTAAATATGTCTCATAGACAACTTTTGGATTATGCTGCCAAGGGCAATTTTATTGAAATTGATCCCCATATTGCGCTTGAAATTATAGAAGGTATAGTGGGAACACTACCTCAACAAAAGGGCCTCATCCTACCTGTGAAGAGACACAAGTTCTTGAAAAAATTTGTGAAGTTACTAAGAATTTACAAAAGTCTCCTGAACCTCTTAAGAACGTTAGCGGAAATATTCACCGCATGAATATGTTGATTACTCTTTGCAATAAGCGGTTGGATTCTTTAGATCTAAAAATTTCGAAATATGAAGGGAAACTTAAAGAACCTTCCGGATTCAAGCTTGATTCCGCTAAAAAGTTGAAAACCAAAGATGGCAATACCTAGATCTATCCTTGCTTATATGCCTAGCTAGGGGCGTTAAACGATAGCGCTTGTTGGGAGGCAACCCAATTTTATTTTTAGTTTTTTTTATTTTGCTTCTGTTTAGGAATAAATCTTAGATCTAGCCTCTGGTTATATTTGTTTTTATGTTTTAATTAGTGTTTGTGCCAAGTTAAACCTATAGGATCTTCTTGGATGATAGTCATTTGATCTTGCTGTAATTTCCAGAAACTTTCTGTTCACGAAAACAATTGTTAAAAATCACCAGAACGTGATAAAATAGTGATTCCAGTTGCTGCTGATCAATAAACAAATTTCCTAGGTCTTCCTATTTTGGCTAAGTTTTTGGAGTTCCAGAAGTTTGTGTTAGTTACATATTACTACAGACTGTTCTGTTTTTGACAGATTCTGTTTTTCGCGTGTTGTTTGCTTATTTTGATGAATCTATGGCTAGTAAAATAGTTTATAAACCATAGAGAAGTTGGAATACAGTAGGTTTAACACCAATATAAAGTTCATTACAGTATGTTGAAATGGTCTTTTATTTTCTTTCGCTAATGGAGCTCACGAGATTTCTGTTGAGTTTTGTGTTGTGAAGTTTTCAAGTTTTGGGTGAAAGATTTTTTATGGATTATGGAACAAGGAGTGGCAAGAGCCAAAGCTTGGGTATTCCCATGGCACCCCCAAGATAATCTAAGGACACCAAAAATTCAAAGCTTGGGGATGCCCCCGAAGGCATCCCCTCTTTCGTCTACTTCCATCGGTAACTTTACTTGGAGCTATATTTTTATTCACCACATGATATGTGTTTTGCTTGGAGCGTCTTGTATGATTTGAGTCTTTGCTTTTTAGTTTACCACAATCATCCTTTCTGTACACACCTTTTGAGAGAGACATACATGATTGGAAATTATTAGAATACTCTTTGTGCTTCACTTATATCTTTTGAGTTATATAGTTTTGCTCTAGTACTTCACTTATATCTTTTAGAGCACGGTGGTGGATTTGTTTTAAAGAAACTATTGATCTCTCATGCTTGACTTAGATTATTTTGAGAGTCTTAAATAGCATGGTAATTTGCTTAAATAATCCTAATATGCTAGGTATACAAAAATAGTATAAACTTTCTTATGAGTGTGTTGAATGCTAAGAGAAGTTTGATGCTTGATGATTGTTTTGAGATATGGAGGTAATAATATTTAAGTCGTGCTAGTTGAGTAGTTATGAATTTGAGAAATGCTTGTGTTGAAGTTTGCAAGTCCCGTAGCATGCACGTATGGTAAACGTTATGTAACAAATTTGAAACATGAGGTGTTCTTTGATTGTCCTCCTTATGAGTGGCGGTCGGGGACGAGCGATGGTCTTTTCCTACCAATCTATCCCCCTAGGAGCATGCATGTAGTGCTTTGGTTTTTGATGGCTTGTAGATTTTTGCAATAAGTATGTGATTTTTTTATGACTAATGTTGAGTCCATGGATTATACGCACTCTCACCCTTCCATCATTGCTAGCCTCTTCGGTACCGTGCATTGCCCTTTCTCACATTGAGAGTTGGTGCAAACTTCGCCGGTGCATCCAAACCCCATGATATGATACGCTCTTTCACACATAAACCTCCTTATATATTCCTCAAAACAGCCACCATACCTACCTAGTATGGCATTTCCATAGCCATTCCGAGATATATTGCCATGCAACTTTCCACCATTCCGTTTATCATGACACATTCATCATTGTCATATTGCTTAGCATGATCATGTAGTTGACATAGTATTTGTGGCAAAGCCACCGTTCATTATTCTTTCATACATGTCACTTTTGGTTCATTGCATATCCGGTACATCACGGAGGCATTCATATAGAGTCATACTTTGTTCTTGTATCGAGTTGTAATCATTGAGTTGTAAATAAATAGAAGTGTGATGATCATCATTCTCTAGAGCATTGTCCCAAGTGAGGATTAAAAAAAAGAGAAAGGCCATAAAAAAGAGAGAAGTCCCAAAAAAAGAGAAAAAATGAGAGAAAAAGAGAGAAGGGACAATGTTACTATCCTTTGCCATACTTGTGCTTCAAAGTAGCACCATAATCTTCATGATAGAGAGTCTCTTGTTTTGTCACTTTCATATACTAGTGGGAATTTTTCATTATAGAACTTGGCTTGTATATTCCAACAATGGGCCTCCTCAAGTGCCCTAGGTCTTCGTGAGCAAGCAAGTTGGATGCACCCCCACTCAGTTTTCTTTTGTTGAGCTTTCATACATTTATAGCTCTAGTGCATCTGTTGCATGGCAACCCCTACTCCTTGCATTAACATCAATCGATGGGCATCTCCATAGCCCGTTGATTAGCCTCGTTGATGTGGGACCTTCTCCTTTTTTGTCTTCTCCACATAACCCCGATCATCATATTCTCTTCCACCCATAGTGCTATGTCCATGGCTCGCGCTCATATATTGCATGAAAGTTTATAGGTTTGAGATTACTAAAGTATTAAACAATTGCTTGGCTTGTCATCGGGGTTGCATGATGAGAGCATTCTTATGTGACGAAAATGGAGCATGACTAAACTATATGATTTTGTAGGGATGAACTTTCTTTGGGCCATGTTATTTTAAAAAGACATAATTGCTTAGTATGCTTAAAGTATTATTATTTTTATGTCAATATGAACTTTTGTCTTGAATCTTTCGGATCTGAATATTCATACCACAATTAAGAAGAATTACATTGAAATTATGCCAAGTAGCACTCCGCATCAAAAATTCTATTTTTATCATTTACCTACTTGAGGACGAGCAGGAATTAAGCTTCGGGATGCCTGATACGTCTCCAACGTATCTATAATTTTTTATTGCTCCATGCTATATTATCTACTGTTTTGGAAAATATTGGGCTTTATTTTCCACTTTTATATTACTTTTGGGACTAACCTATTAACCGGAGTCCCAGCCCAGAATTGTTGTTTTTTTGCCTATTTCAGAGTTTTATAGAAACGGAATAACAAACGAAGTCCAAACGGAATGAAACCTTCGGGAACTTGATTTTCTCACCAAACGTGATCCAGGAGACTTGGACCCTAAGTCAAGGAAGCTTCGAGGAGGACCCCAGGGTGCGCCCTCCACCCTCGTGGGCCCCATGTTGCTCCACCGATGTACTTCTTCCTCCTATATATACCTACGTACCCCCAAACGATCATATACGGAGCCAAAACCTAACTCCACCGCCGCAACCTTCTCAGACTCCACGAGATCCCATCTTGGGGGCCTGTTAGGAGCTCCACGAGGGGGCGTCCACCATGGAGGGCTTCTACATCATCACCATAGCCCCTCCGATGAAGTGTGAGTAGTTTACCTCAGACCTTCGGGTCCATAGTTAGTAGCTAGATGGCTTCTTCTCTCTTTTTGGATCTCAACACAATGTTCTCCCCCTCTCTTGTGGAGATCTATTCGATGTAATCTTCTTTTTGCGGTGTGTTTGTTGAGACCGATGAATTGTGGGTTTATGATCAAGATTATCTGTGAACAATATTTGAATCTTCTCTGAATTCTTTTATGTATGATTGGTTATCTTTGCAAGTCTCTTCGAATTATCAGTTTGGTTTGGCCTACTAGATTGGTTTTTCTTTCAATGGGAGACGTGCTTAGCTTTGGGTTCAATCTTGCGGTGTCATTTCCCAGTGACAGCAGGGGCAACAAGGCACGTATTCTATTGTTGCCATCAAGGATAACAAGATGGGGTTTTTATCATATTGCATGAATTTATCCCTCTACATCATGTCATCTTGCTTAAGGCGTTACTCTGTTTTCTTGAACTTAATACTCTAGATGCATGCTGGATAGCGGTCGATGAATGGAATAATAGTAGTAGATGCAGGCAGGAGTCGGTCTACTCATCTCGGACGTGATGCCTATATACATGATCATACCTAGATATTCTCATAACTATGCTCAATTCTGTCAATTGCTCAACAAGTAATTCGTTCACCCAAGTAGAATACTTATGCTCTTGAGAGAAGCCACTAGTGAAACCTATGGCCCCCGGGTCTATCTCCATCATATTAATCTTCCATCACTTTATTTACTGCCTTTGCTTTTTTACTTTTCTTTTATTTTACTTTGCATCTTTATCATAAAAATACCAAAAATATTAACTATCATCTCTATCAGATCTCGCTCTCGTAAGTGACCGTGAAGGGATTGACAACCCCTAATCGCGTTGGTTGCGAGGAGTTATTTGCTTTGTGTAGGTACGAGGGACTCGCGCGTAGCCTCCAACTGGATTGATACCTTGGTTCTCAAAAATTGAGGGAAATACTTACGCTACTTTGCTGCATCATCCTTTCCTCTTCATGGAAATCCAACGCAGTGCTCAAGAGGTAGCAGTGCTAAAGGTTAGTCCCACCCCGGAAGTTGAAGAAGAGTTAGACCTCTTTATATAGTGGGTTCGCTCCACCACTCTAAGTGGTGTGTAAGAAGAGAAAGGGAAGACCACACGCGCGCGCTCGCTCGCCTCTGGCCGGGTCGTGTCGTACCGAGGCGGTGCGTACGTGCGACATGCGCGTGAATGGTCCGCCTAAATCTGGTCCGTCTCCTTGCAGGGGCGCAACTTACTTTTGCCATTTTATTTTTTGGCAAACAAGTTTATGATTTCTTGTCCGGTAAGTATACGAATAAGAAACCAAGTCGGTTTGGGATTGTGATCGCGACACAATACCGCCTCTGGTCCTAATATATATACAGCTACCGGCTGCGGCCAAAGACACGTCGAAAACACCTAGGGTTTTGCCTCATCTCGCAACTTGCGCTGCCGTCGTAGTCTACTCCATCCGAAACGACGGCTTGCATTGGCGCGTGGGACAGCAGGTCTACGGAACCGTTCATCCTTGCAATCCTGCTGTCGGTGTCAAAACCGGCGGATCTCGTGTAGGGGGTCCCGAACTGTGCGTCTAGGCAGATGGTAACAGGAGACAAGGGACACGATGTTTTTACCCAGGTTCGGGCCCTCTCGATGGAGGTAATACCCTACTCCTGCTTGATTAATATTGATGATATGGGTAGTACAAGAGTAGATCTACCACGAGATCGAGGAGGCTAAACCATAGAAGCTAGCCTATGGTATGATTGTTGTTCGTCCTACGGACTAAAACCCTCCGGTTTATATAGACACCGGATAGGTTAGGCAAAGTCGGTTACAATGGTAGGAGATCTACATATCCGTATCGCCAAGCTTGCCTTCCACGCCAAGGAAAGTTCCATCCGGACACGGGACGAAGTTTTCAATCTTGTATCTTCATAGTCTTGGAGTCCGCCGCGATGATAGTTCGGCTATCCGGACACCCCCTAGTCCAGACTCCTCAAGAGCCCCTGAACCAGGCTTCAATGACGACGAGTCCGGCGCGCATATTGTCTTCGGCATTGCAAGGCGGGTTCCTCTTCCGAATACTTCATAGAAGGTTTTGAACACCAGGAGAGTATCCGGCTCTGCAAAACAAGTTCCACATACCACCGTAGAGAGAATAACTTTTGCACAGATCTGCTGACGTATTCCGCGACGTGACATCACACCACGGCCAGGCCTTTATATGAATCGTTTTTTACTGGTCCACCTCAGCGTGTTTAGCGAGGCGGTTTCCTTGGCACGTCTTATCAAAGCGGAGATCGTGCCCCCTTATTCCGGGATTCCCATCAATACGGACGTGGGTAAACCAACCACGCCATTGATTACGGAACTTGGGAGATAAGCGAGTTTTACCAGGCTGGTGGGGGACGCATAGCTTCGTCCGTCCATATAAGGGGATAAGGATCCACCTTTTCACCTACGCCTTCTTCCTCCTTTGCTCATCCATTTTCGCGCACTCGAGCTCCAGCGCCCAAGTCCGCACACCCCACCTCAACCTTCTCCAACTATGTCCGGAGCGGGAGGTAGGTGGATGGCCTCCTCCCTCACAGAGGGGCACATCACAAAGCAGCGGGAGGCTAGATACTTGTCCAGCAATATCGCGCACCGGCTGCCCGACGCGGGGCAGCTCATTCCAAGCCCCAGGCCCCATGAGAGGGGGGTGTTTCTCCCCCACTTCCTCCGCGGACTAGGTTTTCCACTTCACCCATTTGTCCGGGGGCTCATGTTCTACTACGGCCTGGACTTCCACGATCTGGCCCCGAATTTTATCCTCAACATCTTGGCGTTCATCGTCGTGTGCGAGGCCTTCCTCTGCATCCAGCCCCACTTCAGCTTATGGCTGAAGATCTTCAATGTCAGGCCGAAGGTAGTGGGCGGCCACCAAGCGGAGTGCGGAGGCGCCATGGTTGGCAAGATGGCCAAAGTCCTATGGCTCGAGGGCTCCTTTGTGGAGACCATAAAGGGGTGGCAATCGGGGTGGTTCTACATCACCGAGCTGCGCGACTCCAAATGGGTGGCGGCCCCCGAATTCAGATCTGGCTTCCCCACACGGCTCTCATCATGGAAAGAGACAGGCCTGACATGGGGGAATTCGGACGAGCTGTCCGGACTCAAAACCTGCGTCCGAAACCTGGTGGACAAGAATCTCAGGCTTGTCAACGTAATCGAGGTGATGCTCATCCGCCGGATTCTCCCATGCAAACAACGGGCCTTCAAATTGTGGGAGTTCGATCCGGCACAGCACTCAACTCTAAAAAGGCTCTTCGACACTACGTACGAAGATGCCTGGAAGGTGATGTTCAAGGGCGCTGAGGCTCCCACATCCGCTACCGAAGATCGCGGATTCAGCTCGCAGCGTCAAGCCAGCGAGGTGAGTTATTTTACCCTTTATGGGACTCTTTTTTCATAGTTTGACTTTATGCGGGATCTAAAACTCCCTAACCTTTAACAGGACTGGCTGAAGACGTCCGGACAGGTTAACTGTCCGGCTCCTTTGCCAGAAGACCCAGCGGACGCTCGATTGACGAGGCTGCTGGCTCCGGTACCTCATGTGGTGCCGGAGAAGAAGGCCAAGAAGGAGGCCACGGTAACTCGAAGGAGCTCCCAACGCCAGGTGCTGTCAGATTCTGAAGCAAAATCTTCTCCTGAGAACGAGGAGGAGGAAAAAGAAGCTTCTCCCCCAGCGGGGGAGGAGAGGAAAAGGAAGGCCGCCCCAACTGGGGAGGCCGGAGGGTCCAAGAAGGGAAGGACCCTTCCTCCGGACTTCTCCACCAACGTCGACAACGACGAGGAGGATTGGCCAACAAGGGCCAAGCCCCTGGCGAGATCGTAAGTGTCCGGATACCCATGGCCTTTTCATTGCATAGTGTTCTCTAATGCCGAACAATCATGCAGCCTGCCCAAGGGTGAGTTCGCCGTTTCGTCAAGCGGGTCCCTGAGTTCGTCGGAAATGGAGAGTACTTCACTTCCGGCCGCCTCCTCGCCTCACGCTGCGGACGACGCTGAGGTGGTGCCCCAAGGGGGGCCTGGTCAAGAGGAGGTGGCGCAGGAGGCGCCGCAAGGCAACCTCCCGGACTCCAGGCTCGAGGGGAGCAAGACCCCCAGGGGCTCTAAGCCCGACCCTCGTCTGGACTCCATACCGGAACCTTCAGCGGTTCTGGAGTCCGGCAAGCGGTCCCTTCGTAGGAAGGGTAAGACGCCGGTGTATTCCGTCCAACCAGAGGCACCGGATAGCTTACTGGAGGCGCTTAACAGCGCCTCCATCGAGGAGGAGCACCGCACTGTTATGAGTGTGGTGATCCAGAAAGTTCAGTCCGCCAAGAGCGGGCTGGTCAAGCCCTGCATCAGCCTTCTAACAGGCTTTGAGGTAAGTTTAGAATATGTAAAAACATTACCGCATAGACAGTAGCCCCTGATGCTTAGTTCGGTGTTCGGAAAGAAAAGTCGGACTAAGGATCTAAAAAGATATACGCAGGAGTCTAACATAAGTATGTCAATATGGGAATGCAGGCTGCGTGCTGACCTCTGCCGCACTGACTGCAGAGGTCAATGCATTGAAGCAGAGCCTCGAGCGGTCCGAGAACGAGCTCGGCCTTGCCAAGAAGCAGCTCGAGGACAAGGAAGGTAAGTAATACCTTATTAAATACATACCTTATAGAAAGGTTTCGGTTGCAAAAAATAACAGGAATAACATGGGTACTGCAGGGGCCACGAACAAGGTGGCGACCCTGAAGGAAGCGGTGTCCGTGGCCGAAAACAAAGCGGCCGCGGAGCGCACCGAGCGAGAGAAGGGGGAGGCGCAGCTGGCGGAGGTGCGGCAAGAGCTCCAGGATCTCGTGAAAAAACACAAGGGTTTGGAGAATGACTCGAAGACCCGAGAGTCCGAGCTTGCCTCGGCTCTTGAGAGTGCCAAAGCTGCTAAGGCCGAGGCCCAAAAAGCCCTCCACGAAATTGAACCATTAAAGAAGATAGCGGCGGGTAAGGCATTCTTTATGCAAAGCAAGCATGTGAAAGTGAATTACTTATTACTTACCCGGATTCGGAGCTCTCCAGGAGCATTCGCAGATCTGCCCTTAGTGTATCTGATGCTGCCGTGTTCTACCGCGCAAAGGAGGGGAGCTCGACAGAAAAGGTGTTCTGGTCTCGGTATCTTTGAGGCGGACATCCGTGCCCCTAAGCGACCAGCTGAAGCTGGTCGAGCTCCTAAGGTCGCCGAACAGGCCATGAGGGCCTCATAGTTCGGTGTGGCCATTGGAAGCCATGCACAGGAGCTACTTTGGGCTAGTCTGCGGCTGGTGGGCCTTTGTCCACAAATTGAAGTCATCAAGTGCTCCGTCTGCATTGAAGGTGCCCGTCGGGCCCTTGCCCGTGCTAAAGTGCCTTTGGGGCAAGCTGGATGCGAAGAAGCTTGTGACGGACGGGCCACCGAAGGGCAAGGAGCATCGCGCCCGAAATGTACTATGAGGGCCTCTGAAGGGTGCCCGCCGTATAGCGGATGAGTGCTTCAAAGATGTAATTTTGAATAGACTCGCATTTGTTATCCTGTCGCTGAAAACTTGTTCATATGCGCTTAAGCAACGCTTGTTAATTTAAAATATTACCTTCTATGCGGCCGTTTATAAAATTTGAGAGAGGGCAAGTCGTTGGCTTCAGCCCCCATGCCACGAGTGCTGGGGTGTTCGGGATAAACTTGAGCGATCTTGTTCCCATTCTTGGGTCCATCGAGGGAGGCGCTCAACGCAACGAACAAGGCAACCGGACTTATAATGCTTGAACACTCTCACTTAGCCATAGAATTCTATAATTTTAAATTTCATGAAGCCCCTAGTATTCGGAAGACCGAGTTCGGGGTGCTATCCACGCCTTGGCCGGACAATTCCGGTTCCTCGCTCTAAGCGGCATAAGTCTTTAGGGACGCGAAAAAACCTCTCAAACAGCGATCGGCTCTCGCCCTATCATGACGGTCAGTTTTAGCTTTCTCCACTGAGGTGCTCAACCCAGCTCAACCGGGGCACAATCGCAGTGGTTCTCCCGGTGCTACCTTAGCCGATATAACGGAACGTAAGGTACCAAAACACGGGAGCCAGCTCAACTTTGGAACCATTTCCCACGCGCATCGTCACCTCGTCCTTAGCCAATCTTCGCTTAATCCGTAGCCCCTGTTTCGAGTTGCAAATATTAGCAATGTAACCCGGTATCAAATACCCAGTGCTCTGCGAGTATTAGTAAGGTACACATCAATAACATGTATATCACATATACCTTTGTTAACCTTGCCATCCTTCTTATCCGCCAAATACTTGGGGCAGTTCCGCTTCCAAAGACCGATCGCTTGCAATAGAAGCACTCGGTTTCAGGCTTAGGACCAGACTTGGGTTTCTTCTCTTGATCGCAACTTGCTTGCCGTTCTTTTTGAAGTTTCCCTTTTCTTTCCTTTGCCCTTTTCTTGAAACTAGTGGTTTTGTTAACCATCAACACTTGATGCTCCTTTTGATTTCTACCTCCGCGGCTTTCAGCATCGCGAAGAGCTCGGGCATTGTTTTGGTCATCCCTTGCATATTATAGTTCATCACGAAGCTCTTGTAGCTTGGTGGCAGTGATTGGAGAATTCTGTCAATGACGCAATCATCCGGAAGATTAACTCCCTGTTGAATCAAGTGATTGTTATATCCGGACATTACGAGTATATGCTCACTGACAGAACCGTTCTCCTCCATCTTACAGCTATAGAACTTATTGGAGACTTCATATCTCTCAATCCGGGCATTCGCTTGGAATATTAACTTCAACTCCTGGAACATCTCATATGCTCCATGGTGTTCAAATCGACGTTGAAGTCCCGGTTCTAAGCCGTAAAGCATGGCACACTGAACTATAGAGTAGTCATCAGCTTTGCTTTGCCAGACGTTCACAACTTCTCGGCGCAGCCCTTGCACCAGGCCTGGCACCTAACGGTGCTTCCGGGACGTAATTCTTCCGTGCAGCAATAAGGATAATCCTCAAGTTACGGACCCAGTCCGTGTAATTGCTGCCATCATCTTTCAACTTTGCTTTCTCAAGGAACGCATTAAAATTCAACGGAACAACGGCCACGAGCCATCTATCTACACATCATAGACAAGCAAGATACTATCAGTACTAAGTTCATGATAAATTTAGGTTCAATTAATCATATTACTTAAGAACTCCCACTTAGAAAAATATCCTCCAATTCTCTAAGTGATTGCGTGATCCATATCAACTACACCATGACCGATCATCACGTGTGATGGAGTAGTTTCAATGGTGAACATCAATATGTTGATCATATCTACTATATGATTCACGCCGACCTTTCGGTCTCGTGTTCCGAGGTCATATCTTATATGCATAGCTCGTCAAGTATAACCTGAGTATTCTGCGTGTGCAACTGTTTTGCACCCGTTGTATTTGAACGTAGAGCCTATCACACCCGATCATCACGTGGTGTCTCAAGACGAAGAACTTTCGCATAGCGGTGCATACTCGGGAGAACACTTCTTGATAATTTAGTAAGGGATCATCTTATAATGCTACCGTCAATCAAAGCAAGATAAGATGCATAAAGGATTAACATCACATGCAATCAATATAAGTGATATGATATGGCCATCATCATCTTGTGCTTGTGATCTCCATCTCCAAGCACCGCCATGATCACCATCGCCATCGGCGCGACACCTTGATCTCCATCGTAGCATCGTTGTCGTCTCGCCAAACTTATGCTTCTACGACTATCGCTACCGCTTAGTGATAAAGTAAAGCATTACGTATGCGATTGCATTGCATACAATAAAGCGACAACCATATGGCTCCTGCCGATTGCCGATAACTTCGGTTACAAAACATGATCATCTCATACAATAAAATTCAGCATCATGTCTAGACCATATCACATCACAACATGCCCTGCAAAAACAAGTTAGACGTCCTCTACTTTGTTGTTGCAAATTTTACGTGGCTGCTACGGGCTTAAGCAAGAACCAATCTCACCTACGCATCAAAACCACAACGATACTTCGTCAAATAGACTCCGTTTAACCTTCTCAAGGACCGGCGTATGCCTTTTCAGTTCAACTAAAGTTGGAGAGACAGTCTTCCACAAGCCATCTATGTGCAAAGCACGTCGAGGAACCGGTCTCAGCGTGAAGAGCAGCGTAAGGTTGGTCTGGATCGTCATCCAACAATACCGCTGAACCAAAGTATGACATGCTTTGGTAGGCGTATGACTTGTATCGTCCACAACTCACTTGTGTTCTACTCGTGCATATCATCAAACCATAAAAACCTAGGCTCGATACCACCGTTGGGGAACGTGGTAATTTCAAAAATTTTCCTACGATCACGCCAAGATCATGGTGATGCATAGCAACGAGATGAGAGTGTTGTCTACGTACCCTCAGAGACCAGCAACGGAAGCGTTGACGCAACGTAGAGGAAGTAGTCGTACTTCTTCACGATCCAACCGATCCAAGTACCGAACGTGACGGCACCTCCGAGTTCAGCAGACGTTCAGCTTGATGTCTTCCCTCGAACTCCGTTCCAGCGGAGTGTTGTGGGAGAGTTTCGTCAGCACGACGACGTGGTGACGACGATGATGTTCTACCGACCGCAGGGCTTCGCCTAAGCTCCGCTACGGTATTCTCGAGGTGTAATATGGTGGAAGGGGCACCGCACACGGCCAAGGAACGATCTCAATGATCAACTTGTGTGTCATGGGGTGCCCCTGCCCTATATAAAGGAGGGAAGGGAGGGGCTGGCCGGCCAAGGAGGAGGCGCACGGGGTTTCCTACTCCTACTAGGAGTAGGATTCCCCCAATCCTAGTCCAACTAGGTTTCCCCAAGTGGGAAGGGAGAGAGAGGCGCCTTCTCCTAGTCCTAATAGGACTAGGGAAGGGGGAAGGTGCGCCAGCACTTGGGCCCCCTTTTCTCCTTTCCACTAAGGCCCATGTTGGCCCATTAGTATTCGGGGTTCCGTAACCTCCCTGCTGGTAAAATTCCCAATTTCACCCGAACACTTCCGATGTCCAATCATAGACTTCCAATATATGAATCTTTATGTCTCGACCATTTCGAGACTCCTCGTCACGTCCGTGATCTCATCCGGACTCGAACAACCTTCGTACAGAAACATCATAAAAACTCATAGTAACTGTCATCGAAGCGTTAAGCGTGCGGACCCTACGGGTTCGAGAACTATGTAGACATGACCGAGACACCTCTCCGGTCAATAACCAATAAGCGGGACCTGGATGCCCATATTGGCTCCTACATATTCTACGAAGATCTTTATCGGTCGGACCGCATAACAACATACGTTGTTCCCTTTGTCATCGGTATGTTACTTGCCCGAGATTCGATCGTCGGTATCCAATACCTAGTTCAATCTCGTTACCGCAAGTCTCTTTACTCGCTTCGTAATACATCATCTCACAACTAACACATTAGTTGCAATGCTTGCAAGGCTTATGTGATGTGCATTACCGAGAGGGCCCAGAGATACCTCTCCGACAATCGGAGTGACAAATCCTAATCTCGAAATATGCCAACCCAACATGTACCTTCGGAGACACCTGTAATGTACCTTTATAATCACCCAGATTACGTTGTGACGTTTGGTAGCACCAAAGTGTTCCTCGTGCAAACGGGAGTTGCATAATCTCATAGTCATAGGAACATGTATAAGTCATGAAGAAAAGCACTAGCAACAAACTATACGATCAGGTGCTATGCTAATGGAATGGGTCATGTCAATCAGATCATTCAACCAATGATGTGATCCCGTTAATCAAATAACAACTCCTTGTTCATGGTTAGGAAACACAACCATCTTTGATTAACGAGCTAGTCAAGTAGAGGCATACTAGTGACACTCAGTAGGTTTATGTATTCACACATGTATTATGTTTCCTGTTAATACAATTCTAGCATGAATAATAAACATTTATCATGATATAAGGAAATAAATAATAACTTTATTATTGCCTCTAGGGCATATTTCCTTCAGTCTCCCACTTGCACTAGAGTCAATAATCTAGATTACACAAGAATGATTCTAACACCCATGGAGTCTTGGTGCTGATCATGTTTTGCTCGTGGAAGAGGCTTAGTCAACGGGTCTGCAACATTCAGATCCGTATGTATCTTGCATATCTCTATGTCTCCCACCGACCAAATCCGGATGGAGTTGAAGCGTCTTTTGATGTGCTTGGTTCTCTTGTGAAATCTGGATTCCTTTGCTAAGGCAATTGCACCAGTATTGTCACAAAAGATTTTCATTGGACCCGATACACTAGGTACAACACCTAGATCGGTTATGAACTCCTTCATCCAGACTCCTTCATTAGCTGCTTCCGAAGCAGCTATGTACTCAGCTTCACTGGTAGATCCCGCCGCGACGCTTTGTGTGGAACTGCACCAACCGACAGCTCCTCCGTTTAATGTAAATACGTATCCGGTTTTGCGATTTAGAATCGTCCGGATCGATTGTCAAAGCTTGCGTCGACGTAACCGTTCTGACGAGTTCTTTGTCACCGCCATAAATGAGAAACATATCCTTAGTCCTTCTCAAGTACTTAAGGATGTTCTTGACCGCTGTCGATGATCCACTCTGGATTACTTTGGTACTGCCGCCGGACTTCTGACAGAAGGCACACATCAGGTCCGGTACACGACATTGCATACATGATAGAGCCTATGGCTGAAGCATAGGGAACATCTTTCATTTTCTCTCTATCTTCTGCGGTGGTCGGGCATTGAGTCTTACTCAACTTCACACCTTGTAACACCGGCAAGAACCCTTTCTTTGCACGATCCATTTTGAACCTTTTCAAAACTTTATCAAGGTATGTGCTTTGTGAAAGTCCTATTAAGCGTCTTGATCTATCTCTATAGATCTTAATGCCCAATATGTAAGCAGCTTCACCGAGGTCTTTCATCGAAAAACTCTTATTCAAGTATCCCTTTATGCTATCCAGAATTCTATATCATTTCCGATCAGTAATATGTCATCCACATATAATATCGAAATGCTACAGAGCTCCCACTCACTTTCTTGTAAATACAGGCTTCTCCAAAAGTCTCAGATAAAACCAAATGCTTTGATCACACTATCAAAACGTTTATTCCAACTCCGAGAGGCTTGCACCAGTCCATAAATGGATCGCTGGAGCTTGCACACTTTGTTAGCTCCCTTTGGATCGACAAAACCTTCTCGTTGCATCATATACAACTCTTCTTCCGTAAATCCATTCAGAATGCAGTTTTAACATCCATTTGCCAAATTTCATAATCATAAAATGCGGCAATTGCTAACATGATTTGGACGGACTTGAGCATCGCTACAGGTGAGAAAGTCTCATCGTAATCAATCCCTTGAACTTGTCGAAAATCTTCGCAACAAGTCGAGCTTTATACACAGTAACATTACCGTCACCGTCAGTCTTCTTCTTGAAGATCCATTTATTCTCAATTGCTTGCCGATCATCGGGCAAGTCAACCAAAGTCCACACTTTGTTCTCATACATGGATCCCATCTCAGATTTCATGGCCTCAAGCCATTTTGTGGAATCTGGGCTCACCATTGCTTCTTCATAGTTCGTAGGTTCATCATGTTCCAAAGAACATGACTTCCGAATAGGATTACCATACCACTGCAGTGCGGATCTTGCTCTGGTTGATCTACGAAGTTCTCAGAGAAACTTCGATCTGAAGTTTCATGATCATCATCATTAGCTTCCTCCCTATTTGGTGTAGGTGTCACGGAAACTGATTTACGTGATGTACTACTTCTCAATAAGGGAGTAGATACAGATTATCTCATCAAGTTCTACTTTCCTCCCACTCACTTCTTTCGAGAGAAACTCTTTCTCCAAAAAGTTTCCGAATTTAGCAACAAAAATTTTGCCTTCGGATCTGTGATAGAAGGTGTACCCAACAGTCTCCTTTGGGTATCCTATGAAGACACATTTCTCCGATTTGGGTTCGAGCTTATCAGGTTGAAGCTTTTTCACATAAGCATCGCAGCCCCAAACTTTCGTAAGCGACAACTTTGGTTTCTTGCCAAACCACAGTTCATAAGGCGTCGTCTCAACGGATTTAGATGGTGCCCTATTTAAAGTGAATGTAGCCGTCTCTAAAGCATAACCCCAAAACGATAGCGGTAAATCAGTAAGAGACATCATAGATCGCACCATATCTAATAAAATACGATTCTGACGTTCGGACACACCATTACGTTGTGGTGTTCCGGTGGCGTAAGTTCTTGAAACTATTCCGCATTGTTTCAAATGTAGGCCAAACTCGTAACTCAAATATTCTCCTCCACGATCAGATCGTAGAAACTTTATTTTCTTGTTACGATGATTTTCCACTTCTCTCTGAAATTCTTTGAACTTTTCAAATGTTTCAGATTTGTGTTTCATTAAGTAGATATACCCATATCTGCTCAAATCATCTGTGAAGGTGAGAAAATAACGATATCCGCCATTTAGCCTCAACATTCATTGGACCACATACATCGGTATGTATGATTTCCAATAAATCTGTTGCTCTCTCCATAGTTCCGGAGAACGGTGTTTTAGTCATCTTGCCCATAAGGCACGGTTCGCAAGTGCCAAGTGATTCATAATCAAGTGACTCCAAAAGTCCATCAAGATGGAGTTTCTTCATGCGCTTTACACCGATATGACCTAAACGGCGGTGCCACAAATAAGTTGCACCATCATTATCAACTCTGCATCTTTTGGTTTCAACATTATGAATATGTGTATCACTACTATCAAGATTAAGTAAAACAAACCATTCTTCAATGGTGCATGACCATAAAAGATATTATTCATATAAATAGAACAACCATTATTCTCGATTTAAATGAATAACCGTCTCGCATCAAACAAGATCCAGATATAATGTTCATGCTCAACGCTGGTACTAAATAACAATTATTTAGGTCTAATACTAATCCCGAAGGTAGATGTAGAGGTAGCGTGCCGATTGCGATCACATCGACTTTGGAACCATTTCCCAGCGCATCGTCACCTCGTCCTTAGCCAATCTTCGCTTAATCCGTAGCCCTGCTTTGAGTTGCAAATATTAGCAATGTAACCAGTATCAAATACCAGTGCTCATGCGAGTATTAGTAAGGTACACATCAATAACATGTATATCACATATACCTTTGTTAACCTTGCCATCCTTCTTATCCGCCAAATACTTGGGGCAGTTCCGCTTCCAGGACCATGCGCTTGCAATAGAAGCACTCGATTTCGTGCTTAGGACCAGACTTGGGTTTCTTCTCTTGATCAGCAACTTGCTTGCCGTTCTTTTTGAAGTTTCCTTTTCTTTCCTTTGCCCTTTTCTTGAAACTAGTGGTTTTGTTAACCATCAACACTTGATGCTCCTTTTGATTTCTACTTCCATGACTTTCAAAGATCGCCAAGAGCTCGGGCATTGTTTTGGTCATCCCTTGCATATTATAGTTCATCACGAAGCTCTTGTAGCTTGGTGGCGATGATTGGAGAATTTCATCAATGACGCAATCATCCGGAAGATTAACTCCAGCTTGAATCAAGTGATTGTTATATCCGGACATTACGAGTATATGCTCACCGACGTAACTGCTTCTCCTCCATCTTACAGCTATAGAACTTATTGGAGACTTCATATCTCTCAATCAGTTAATTCGCTTGGAATATTAACTTCAACTCCTGGAACATCTCATATGCTCCATGGTGTTCAAAACGACGTTGAAGTCCCGGTTCTAAGCCGTAAAGCATGGCACACTGAACTATAGAGTAGTCATCAGCTTTGCTTTGCCAGACGTTCACAACTTCAGGCGCAGCCCGTGCACCAGGCACGGCACCTAACGGTGCTTCCGGGACGTAATTCTTCCGTGCAGCAATAAGGATAATCCTCAAGTTACGGACCCAGTCCGTAATTGCTGCCATCATCTTTCAACTTTGCTTTCTCAAGGAACGCATTAAAATTCAACGGAACAACAAAGACGAGCCATCTATCTACACATCATAGACAAGCAAGATACTATCAGGTACTAAGTTCATGATAAATTTAGGTTCAATTAATCATATTACTTAAGAACTCCCACTTAGAAAAATATCCCTCCAATTCTCTAAGTGATTGCGTGATCCATATCAACTACACCATGACCGATCATCACGTGTGATGGAGTAGTTTCAATGGTGAACATCAATATGTTGATCATATCTACTATATGATTCACGCCGACCTTTCGGTCTCTACGTGTTCGAGGTCATATCTTATATGCATAGCTCGTCAAGTATAACTGAGTATTCTGCGTGTGCAACTGTTTTGCACCCGTTGTATTTGAACGTAGAGCCTATCACACCCGATCATCACGTGGTGTCTCAAAGACGAAGAACTTTCGCAACGGTGCATACTCAGGGAGAACACTTCTTGATAATTTAGTAAGGGATCATCTTATAATGCTACCGTCAATCAAAGCAAGATAAGATGCATAAAGGATTAACATCACATGCAATCAATATAAGTGATATGATATGGCCATCATCATCTTGTGCTTGTGATCTCCATCTCGAGCACCGCCATGATCACCATCGCCATCGGCGCCGACACCTTGATCTCCATCGTAGCATCGTTGTCGTCTCGCCAAACTTATGCTTCTACGACTATCGCTACCGCTTAGTGATAAAGTAAAGCATTACAGGCGATTGCATTGCATACAATAAAGCGACAACCATATGGCTCCTGCCGATTGCCGATAACCCGGTTACAAAACATGATCATCTCATACAATAAAATTCAGCATCATGTCTAGACCATATCACATCACAACATGCCCTGCAAAAACAAGTTAGACGTCCTCTACTTTGTTGTTGCAAATTTTACGTGGCTGCTACGGGCTTAAGCAAGAACCAATCTCACCCACGCATCAAAACCACAACGATACTTCACAAATAGACTCCGTTTAACCTTCTCAAGGACCGGGCGTAGCCACACTCAGTTCAACTAAAGTTGGAGAGACAGTCTTCCACAAGCCATCTATGTGCAAAGCACGTCGAGGGAACCGGTCTCGCGTGGAAATGCACGCGTAAGGTTGGTCTGGATCGTCATCCAACAATACCGCTGAACCAAAGTATGACATGCTGGTAGGCGGTATGACTTGTATCGTCCACAACTCACTTGTGTTCTACTCGTGCATATCATCAAACCATAAAAACCTAGGCTCGATACCACTTTGTTGGGGAACGTGGTAATTTCAAAATTTTCCTACGATCACGCAAGATCATGGTGATGCATAGCAACGAGATGAGAGTGTTGTCTACGCATTCTCGTGAGACCAGAACGGAAGCGTTGACGCAACGTAGAGGAAGTAGTCGTACTTCTTCACGATCCAACCGATCCAAGTACCGAACGTCACGGCACCTCCGAGTTCTGCACACGTTCAGCTCGATGGCGTCCCTCGAACTCCGATCCAGCCGAGTGTTGAGGGAGAGTTTCACAATCGACGACGGGCGTGGTGGCGATGATGATGTTCCACCGGCGCAGGCTTCGCCTAAGCTCCGCCACGGTATTCTCGAGGTGTAATATGGTGGAAGGGGCACCGCACGGCTAAGGAACGATCTCAATGATCAACTTGTGTGTCATGGGGTGCCCCCGCCTCAGTATATAAAGGAGGGAAGGGGAGGGCTGGCCGGCCAAGGAGAGGAGGCGCAGGGTTTCCTACTCCTACTAGGAGTAGGATTCCCCCCCAATCCTAGTCCAACTAGGTTTCCCCAAGTGGGAAGGGAGAGAGAGGGGGGGCGCCCCCTTCTCCTAGTCCTAATAGGACTAGGGAAGGGGGGAAGGTGCGGCCAGCACTTGGGCCCCCTTTTTCTCCTTTCCAATAAGGCCCATGTTGGCCCATTAGTATTCGGGGTTCGGTAACCTCCGGTACTTGGTAAAATTCCCAATTTCACCGGAACACTTCCGATGTCCAATCATAGACTTCCAATATATCAATCTTTATGTCTCGACCATTTCGAGACTCCTCGTCACGTCCGTGATCTCATCCGGGACTCGAACAACCTTCGGTACAGAAACATCATAAAAACTCATAGTAATCGCCATCGAAACGTTAAGCGTGCGGACCCTACGGGTTCGAGAACTATGTAGACATGACCGAGACACCTCTCCGGTCAATAACCAATAGCGGGACCTGGATGCCCATATTGGCTCCTACATATTCTACGAAGATCTTTATCGGTCGAGACCGCATAACAACATCGTTGTTCCCTTTGTCATCGGTATGTTACTTGCCCGAGATTCGATCGTCGGTATCCAATACCTAGTTCAATCTCGTTACCGGCAAGTCTCTTTACTCGTTTCGTAATACATCATCTCACAACTAACACATTAGTTGCAATGCTTGCAAGGCTTATGTGATGTGCATTACCGAGAGGGCCCAGAGATACCTCTCCGACAATCGGAGTGACAAATCCTAATCTCGAAATATGCCAACCCAACATGTACCTTCGGAGACACCTGTAATGTACCTTTATAATCACCCGATTCGTTGTGACGTTTGGTAGCACCCAAAGTGTTCCTCGTGCAAACGGGAGTTGCATAATCTCATAGTCATAGGAACATGTATAAGTCATGAAGAAAAGCACTAGCAACAAACTATACGATCAGGTGCTATGCTAATGGAATGGGTCATGTCAATCAGATCATTCAACCAATGATGTGATCCCGTTAATCAAATAACAACTCCTTGTTCATGGTTAGGAAACACAACCATCTTTGATTAACGAGCTAGTCAAGTAGAGGCATACTAGTGACACTCAGAGGTTTATGTATTCACACATGTATTATGTTTCCTGTTAATACAATTCTAGCATGAATAATAAACATTTATCATGATATAAGGAAATAAATAATAACTTTATTATTGCCTCTAGGGCATATTTCCTTCACTAACCCAGCGATTTCGCTGGGCTGGGGTTAGGCGGATTACTACGCGTGCTTGAATCGTGCCAGGCGGTCTTGTTGTAGGTTACTCCGGGCGCGCTTGACGGTGTCCGGACGTTTAGTGGCCGGACTTGAGAACTGCTGTGAGAGGCTGCTTTGCACCTCTGCCACGAGGGCCGCTGTGTGCTCCTCCGTTGGGAGAGAGCGTCCGGTGTTTCCATTGACCGTGATTACTCCTTGAGGGCCTGGCATCTTGAGCTTGAGGTATGCGTAGTGCGGCACCGCATTGAACTTTGCAAATGCGGTTCGTCCAAGCAGTGCGTGATAGCCGCTACGGAACGGGACTATGTTGAAGATTAACTCTTCGCCGGAAGTTATCCGGGATCCGAAGACCACTTCGAGTGTAACCGAGCCTGTACAATTGGCCTCTACACCCGGTATGACGCCTTTAAAGGTCGTCTTTGTAGGTTTAATCCTTGAGGGTCTATGCCCATTTTGCGACCGTATCCTCGATAAAGCAGGTTCAGGTTGCTACCGCCATCCATCGGGACTCTGGTGAGGTGAAATCCGTCAATAATTGGGTCAAGAACCAATGCGGCGAAACCGCCGTGGACGGATGGTAGTGGGTGGTCCCTTGATCGAAGGTGATCGGGTAGGAAGACCATGGGTTGAACTCCGGGCGATCGCTCCATCGCATATCGTCCCTTAGTGCACGCTTCCGCTCCCTTTTGGGTATATGGGTTGCGTATATCATGTTCACCGTCCGCACTTGTGTGGGGAAGCCCTTCATCCTCTATTGTTCGTGACGGGGCTCCTCCTCGTCATTGCTATGCAGCCCTTGTCATTGAGTTCGGCACTTAACTTGCTCGCTTGCTTGAACACCCAACAATCCCTGTTGGTGTGATTGGCTGGTTTTCGGGGTGCCATGTATCCGCACAAGCGATCGAGTATTCGGTCCAAGTTGGACGGGCCCTGGGTATTTCTTTTGAATGGCTTCTTCCGCTGACCGGGTTGAGAGCCTATGAATCCGGCATTGACAGTCGTATCTTCAGCATTATCGCCGTTAATGTGGCGCTTGTTCTTGTTGCGACGCGGCCTGCCATTGCTGTCCTTGGTATCCGAACTATCAGGGTGTTTGGCCAAGTTGTTGCTTCGAGCTAGCCAGTCGTCCTCTCCCGCACAAAAGCGGGTCATGAGTGTTGTGAGGGCTGCCATGGATTTCGGCTTTTCCTGTCCTAGGTGCCGGACTCGCGGATGTTATGTTTGAAGGCTGCAAGGGCCTCTGCATCCGAATAGTCAACGATTTGATTTTTCTTGGTTAGGAACCGTGTCCAGAATTGTCCGGCGATTCTTCCGCTGCTGAATTATATGGCTAAGGTCATCGGCGTCGGTGGTCGCACATATGTGCCTGGAAGTTATCAAGGAATGCGGCTTCCGTGTCCTCCCAACAACCAATTGATTCTGCTGGCAAGCTGTTAAGCCAATGCCGAGCTGGTCCTTTAAGCTTGAGGGGGAGGTATTTGATGGTGTGTAGATCATCACCGCGGGCCATGTGGATATGGAGGAGGTAGTCCTCGATCCAGACCGCATGATCTGTTGTGCCATCATATGATTCGATGTTTACGGGTTTGAAACCCTCAGGGATTTGATGATCTATTACTTCATCATGAAGCATAGTGGGTGTCTTGGCGCCTACGTATTGGGCTATATCACGCCGTAGCTCATATGAGCTTTGTCTCATCGTGTTCGGCCCGGCGGGTTTCTTTGTATCCGACGTGGCGGTTATCATCACGTGTCGTGGGCGCCCGCCGATCCGTGAGATCGATCTTGTATGTTTTTCCTTATCCTCTAATATATCTCGCAAGTCCGCACGCTTTTCCGTGCCTTGGCACTTTTGAGCGGGCGTCGGGGTGTGGCTTGAGCGGAGGGCCGAGACTTCTCTATGCGGCCCACGGGTGGCGGTCTGCCATGTCGTCTTGTTGGGGACTTGGGTGCTTCCTCCTCCGATCGAGGCAACGGCCTGCGTTTGGGGTAGCTTTTGGAGGCGTTCGAGTTCATACTCTTCGGTGCAAGGACTTGATCCATCATCGCCTAGCGTGTCTTGGTCAGCTCTAAGCTGCTGCTGCTTTTCTTGAGGCTGCTTGCCGTGGCCATAAGCCCTGCGTTTGAAACGCCTCCTGTTCGGCGGGATCCTCGTGCATGACAAATTAAATGCGTCGTTGAGGCTTGCCTCATCTTCGGAGGGAGGCGCATAATTATCGTCCTCTACCTCTCTTTCTGCCACACTGTTGTGCGGACTTTCTTCTCCCTCCTCCCGCGCTGAGTCCTGCTGGAGGGGGTTGTCTTCGGCACTGTCCGGAGTGTTATTATCTCCGTCCGGAATCACCGCTTTTGTTGTGGCGGGATTTAGAGCGGCGCTGCTGACGTCGGCGCTTCGGTTGCTTCTTGGAGGGGTCATCCTCTGTTGTTCCATCGCCGTTCCCATCTTTTGGGATGTCCACCATGTATATGTCGTATGACGAGGTGGCCTTCCAGTGCCCTGTAGGCGCTGGTTCTTGGTCGCCTCGGCATCGTCGTCCATACCGTCGATGTCTTGAGTCAAGTCGAGCATGTCGGTTAAATCATTGATGCTGGCTACAAAGTGGGTGGTGGGTGGGTGTTGAATTTCTTCGTCGTCCGCATCCCAACCTTCCCGACCGTAGTCCGCCAGGGCTCTCCGGATAAAGAGAGAGACTTTAGTGAATCTGTGATGTCGCCAAAGGGCGAGTCTTTGAAAGATGTCCGCGGTAGTGAACTCCATGACGGCGCCCAATCGGATTCGATTGGCGGGCGCTGGGGTTCGAGTCCGGAAAGGAGTCCGGCACCTTGGAGTCACGGTCTTCGCAGCGACAGGGATTGTGTTCGCTCAACCGCCGTAGAGATTTCAGCCCCGAGGTGGTGTCCAACCAACCATCCTCGATCGGCGAGATCGGCTCGAATCAATGTTCGAGCGGACACTAGTGCGGCCTCCAGACACCTTTGTTCGGCAGAGTTAGATCATGCCCATCGAGACGGTCTGCGGCGCGCCAGGCGTGCTCGAATCCGCCAAGATCAAGTCTCCGCGGATGTCGGCCGTATAATTCAAGCTTTCCAAATCTGACCTGATGGCGGGCGTAGCTTTCGATCTGCTCCAGATCGCCAAGTGAATTGCCCGCGATGCAAAGCCGCCGAATACGAAGATCTGTCCGGGAGAAAAGTCTCACCTGGACCGCGTCGTTGTTGATGATCGAAGGAGCCATCGGGCCTATAGGTGACGACACGGAGGAACTCTCAATGAAAGCACCAATGTCGGTGTCAAACCGGCGGATCTCGGGTAGGGGTCCCGAATCAAGCGTCTAGGCGGATGGTAACAGGAGACAAGGGACACGATGTTTTACCCAGGTTCGGGCCCTCTCGATGGAGGTAATACCCTACTCCGCTTGATTAATATTGATGATATGGGTAGTACAAGAGTAGATCTACCACGAGATCGAGGAGGCTAAACCCTAGAAGCTAGCCTATGGTATGATTGTTGTTCGTCCTACGGACTAAAACTCTCCGGTTTATATAGACACCGGATAGGTTAGGGTTACACAGAGTCGGTTACAATGGTAGGAAATCTACATATCCGTATCGCCAAGCTTGCCTTCCACGCCAAGGAAAGTTCCATCCGGACACGGGACGAAGTCTTCAATCTTGTATCTTCATAGTCTTGGAGTCTGGTCACGATGATAGTTCGGCTATCCGGACACCCCCTAGTCCAGGACTCCCTCACCTGCACCGGGAGAGGACGAATTGGGTTTTTGGGAAGCGCTCTGTGCAACTGCTCAAATTCGTCATCATGGGTCGTCTTCCGTCCAAGTCGGGTGGTGCTAATCATCGTCGTCTTCATCGCCGTCAGCAATAGATCGTGGCCAACATTATCATCAACACAGTCGCACCCACAGTAGCTAACGAACAGTATGTCCAATATCATCTGTTCATGTCTATCTCTACAGCTGTTGTTTCATGTGCGCTGCTGCTGCTATTGTTTTGCTGTTCTTCTAGTTTGCTACATTGTTGCATGCTAGTATCTATTCTAGTCATGAGTTATTTACTGGAATTAATAATGAACTTGCCTAATTTTCCAACACTTGTAGTCGGATTCAAGTGGTCCTTGGGACAACATTTAATCGGGACTGTGTGTGTGTGTGTGATTCTCTTCCTAATTCTTCTCTATTCTCGTCCCCTAGTTGCACCTTCCTAACCCCAACTACCCTTTCTTGTGATCATTGAAGGGATATGACCACATCAAGACCATGGCATGCCGATCGTTAATGGAAGGGATTGGAGCATGGGAACAATACCGCTCCGTACTTTTTCCCATTAGTTTCCCCTGACGCCTCCTATTCTTTATCAAGATACATCACGGATCTCATGTTCCTTTATTACGTGTTCATTTTCATCATTTTTTACCAGAGCCATTAGAGTTCTGTAAGTGCATCTAGTGCCCCTTAGTGATTTTGGTGTATTGAAGACTTATAGGTTAAGGGACTAATGTGTTTATGAGTGTACACAGGCTATAAGTCTATGAGGAGTTTGATATTTACAGAGAAAGTCGACCCCTAAAAATGAAGTTCTTCACCCGAAGACTTTGGATTTCTGAAGACTTTCTGAAGACTTTGAAAGTGAAGAAACTGGTGTGACCTTGAAGACTTGGTATTCATTCGAGGAACATGAAGTGCGAAGACTTTTGTTTTCATAGTTTCATTTTCTCTTTCTTGAGTCTTAGGAAACACCGTACTATTAAAGGGGGTCGAGGAAATAATAAGGAAAAATTTCCATGTGATGCTCAACTCAAAATCCTACACCTACCAATCCCTTCAAGTGAAGCCATTGGAAATCTCATACGGTTCAGTCAATTTCTTCAAAGGATGAGACGAAGTTCTTCCGTCACCGAGGAATTTGTTCTGACTGAGGAGTTAGGAATTTGCCAGTGGGGATTGCCTACACAGTGAGGAACAAGATAGCCCTGAGGAATTTGAGCCTAAAATTCCGACCGTTGCTGTGCTACGCGCCAACTGTCCCAAAATATCTACCCACCTAACGGTCATATCATTAAAGGGCATTTATATCTTATCATGTCGGGATGCTCCCTAGGCTATAAATAGCCGCCCCCCACAACCACTAGCTGGTTGGCTGCTCCGAGAGAAACTGACACTTGTCATTTGAGAGCATCCCATCCTCCGAGGACTTTGAGCGAAAATCATCAAGTGAGGAAACTCAAACCCAAACACCTACAAACCCAAAGTGATTGAGCATCACTGAAGAGATTGATCCTGCGTGGATCCGACGCTTGCTACCTTTGAAGACTGTGCATCTTCCAGACGGTTAGGCGTCATGGTCTAGAGCATCCAAGAGGAAATTGTGGATCGCCGAGTGACTGAGTTTGTGAAGGTTTGGAAGTCACCTGAAGACTTACCACGAGTGATTGAGCGAGGTCTGTGTGACCTTAGCTCAAGGGGAATACGGTGAGGACTAAGTGTCCTGGACTGCATGTTCAGGACTGGGTGTCCGGGACTGTGTGTCCTCAGGTTTAAATACCTAGCCGCCCTAACCAAACGTACAGCTGTCACAGCGGTTGGAACTGGTCTACCAAATCACTTTCTTCACCAAGGCTAATGGTTCTATTTCCTCAACTCTTTCATTTCCTCATTACTGTGTTGTGTGCTTGTTCATATCTGTTTGAAGACTTTGACTGAAGACTTTCTCAATTTCCTCAGCTCAATTTCTTCAGTCTGTTTGTCTTTGTCCGCTATCATGTGTTTACGCTTTCTGTACTCTGTGCTTGTCTTCATTTCATCATGATGACCATGCTTGTGTTCTGTTATGTTTACATCTGAGTACTTATTCCGCTGCAAGTAGTTCTTCGCTTAGGAATTTCCTCACCCTAAAATTCCTCAATGAAGAATCCATAAAAATCGCCTATTCACCCCCCCTCTAGTCGATATAACGCACTTTCAAGTTCTATCCATTAATTAAGAAGAAGAGAATTCTTCAGTTAATTAGTGAAAACCGAGCAAAAACTAGCCTCTCGTTTCTTGGACACATCTGCTACCTCTTCGCTAAACCATTCGTCTCCCCTCTGCTCGCTATAGCTATTACCACTTCACTTGTATACGGGTTGATGGAAATTAGTAGTATAGCAAAGGCTCGAACATTGGATGGTATCAGAGTGTTATTAAAGTCAGAGCGGTTGCTTATCATATGTCTTGTAATTATAAAGATTTGCCAGACTGATGGTTGGACTAATGTTAGGTGCAACTATAAAATTCAATGGATTCATCAAAGTTATAACTATACTAAAAGAAGAGGTAATTACATCGGTGATGTCTGAACTTGCCATGGATGTTCACTTTAGTGCGTGAACTTAAAAAATACATTGAATTGGTTCTAAAACTTGGCTAGTGCATGCAAATACGGTGCTAAACACATATGTAGACATATAATATGCTGACATAGTATCGTATTTGGTTGATGTGGCATGGGGTCCATAATTTCAACGATGAAATATGATTGTTTGAATGCTATATGTATCTATGACTACTGGGTCCGCCTGTTAGTCCAGAAAAAAATGGAAAAAGAAAATCTGGCTCAACTAGAGTAGAACATGTGACCAGCTATTTGAGGATACACGCGCTCACGACTACACACAAGACGCTTCCATGCCAAGTGTGGCCCCGCTAACTTTATCTATCACTAGCAAACATGCCCGTGCGTTGCAACGGGAGAACATCAACCCTCACACGCCCTTACCACTGGCACTGAGCATGGCTAAAGACCTCACCCTCATGCCCCTAGTATAATAAACATAACTATTATCTCATCCTCAGGTCCACATCCTCTATTTTCGTATAACACCAGACTCATGTTTTCATTTGTACTCTTTGCCGTCCTTGTCGTCTGTGGTCGTAGTACCAGTTGTCATTAATCAAGGTTGGCGAGATCCAATATCTGGATCGTTGAGCTTCCTTCGTGTCCGGCAAGATCAAAAACGTTGAACCAAGATTTTTTTTATCATCCAGCTAATATAATAGGGAAAAGCTCTACACATAATATATGTCTATGTTATTATCATGTAAATTGAGTAGTTTGTGTCAGATAGATCATGAAACTTTAGTTGGACTCCTCATCCATTTTGACGGGTGTCACTGGATCGAGCGAGGCTGGTCGTACGTGAAGACACGACGGGGACAAAGATTCCTTTCATATCCCTAGTTTAATAATTGAACTAAAACAATTCATCCGTAGGCATATTTTAAAATCTCACCTAGCTTTTTAATAGGTATAGATTTAGAAAAATGTTAGCTACAGTACCTCCCAGTTTTCCCAAAAAAAAATTGTGTTTTGTGAAATGTTTGCCTTTTCAAATTGAAAGTTCAGAAAGTATTTGCGTTTTAGAAAAGTGTTCGCAATTCAAAAAAAATCAGTACAGTACCTCCTAGTTTTCAGAAATTGTTTGTGTTAAATAATATTCAGGTTTAAAAAAGATAAAAAATAAAATATTGTTCCTTTTTCTAGAAAATGTTCGAGTTTCAATTTTTTATTCAAAGATTTGTAAAATACTCGTGTTCAAAAATATATTCACTTTTTCTAAATAATTTATTTTGCTCTCAATAACTGGCGCGATTATTAGCTTAATTAAAGACGTTGTTCTACCAATGAAACACGAAGTCTTTGTTTAGTCTGGTGGTAGCATTCCTAGGGGCCTAGCATGAATGTGCGGATTTGTTTCCTCGCCGTGTAGAATTTTTCCCGTGGATATTTTCTCCGGCGCGAGTAGTTGCTACGCTAATGGGCCGGCCCATGATAGCTCTATACGTCCTACGATTTTTATTTACGGAAACAAAATCAGGAGAACGGGAAAACTCTCGAACGAGAAATCGTGCTGACGGACGAAAAATTACTTTGGTCCGACCGTAAACGGAAAAAGTTGGAGAAACAATCCTCCTTTTAATATTATAGGTAGAGAGTAGAGATAGACTGGCTTTTGGTGCTTAAATGGGCTGCATCTAGTGCCCATTCAGTACAGATTAACTTTAAAAAAATTGTTAAAACTATGTAAATTATAATCATAATAATAAAAGTTAGATTCAAATATTCATGTGTTATTAATAATGACCTCGTGGTATAAAAATATTCATGTGGACGTATTCTTTTTTTTTAAAGGCACCATGCCATGCTGTGGGTTATAAATATTTGTGGTACATAAATAATAACCTCACGGTACACAAATATTTGTGCGAACACACAATAAATATATAGAGGTATGTAATAAAATACTAACTTACAAAAAATGTTCCTGTAATTTTTAGAAATATTCACTTATTATTTAGAAAATACTAGTTGAAATATAAGCCATGAGTGTTTAAAAATGTTTAGTAAATACAAACTTCTAAAATATACAATCATGGATTATTTATGAATGTTTGTTAAATACATTTTTAAATGTTGTGAATACAAACGATAGATGATGTAATTATTAATAACACATAAATATTTTAATCTAAAATTTATTATTATTATTAGAATTTACAGACCTGTTACATTTCTTAAATAATGTTACTATGGGCTAAATGGGCCACGGGATGTAGCCCATTTAAGCACCACAAGCCCTTTTATTTACTATTCATTAAGCTTAGCAGAAAAAATTGTCAAAGTAGCGTGTTTGGTGTATTGGTCAGGGATCCAGCTTGCCTGCTCCCTCTCCATGCTCCCATCCGTGCTCCCACTTTATCCTACGGCTGTTCTTTTCCTTTTTTTTCTTTTCTAATCTAATCATCTCCCCTCTGATTTTCAGGGGGTGGGGCCGGGCCTTATTTTCTTCCAATCAAATCAAGCCACGTATGCGGGAACACGGATGGGAACATGGAAAGGGAGCAGGCAAGTCTCGTCCATTGGTCAGCGCGTCATTTCTTCAAGCTGCAGGTCGTGGCTCCACTCTGGTTGGGCACTATTTTAAATTTCAGTTTTCCCTTTGTTCTGACTTACGTGACCCACTAGTTATAGACACATATATAGTATTAATGTAATAATGTTTCGCCACTATAAATGGCCCCATGCCATGTCAGCAAATAAGGGCCACATCAGCACACTATACGTCAATAAATGAGGTTAGCATCGTATTTGCACGCGCCAGCCAAGTTTTAGAATCAGTTCGGCGTATTTGTCAACTTCATACACTAGAATGAACACCCATGACAAGTCCTCATGTGATTCGGGAAAATCATAATACTTGAAAACCGTCACACATGATTCTGATTTTTCTCATAACTGTCAAGTAAATTCCAAAATCATACAGCTTTCAGCAATATAATTTATACTTTTTATAATCCCAAGTAATTCATGAGTACCAACTAAAAAAGCAATTCATGATTAACATAAATAGTGAACAAAAATAATTTGTATCACATAATATATTCATGGGTCATTTGCCTTTTTTTAGGTAAGGGTCATTTGTCATCTGGTTAACCGCCCCAATACATAAACGTCTCTCTCTCTCTCTCTCTCTCTCTCTCTCTCTCTCTCCCCCCTCTCTCTCTCTCTCTCCCCCCCTCTCTCTCTCCCCCCCTCTCTCCCTCTCTCATAAATGGAGAAAACTGGATGGCAGAAATCGCAGACGCCTGTGATCAAGATAGCGCTCAGGATTTTGTTTACTATTCCGTGGTAGGTTCATACTGGCACAAAAGGCTGCCAGAGAAAAATCCATCGATGTGAACATGACGCCCCACGAAATTCGGCTTCAAAACAGAGCAAGCTGCACCTTACACTGTAGAAGATCTCTCTGTGTCCATGTGAAGCAAAATAAACCCTTATTAAACTAAAAAAGCCCTGGCTGGCAGCTTCGCCACAAACCTGCACAGATGCATTCACTTACTAAGACTAGGATCTGCATAAAATACAGTAGCAATTAAATCCAGGAAACTAGTAGTAAGTATTACAGACCAACAACAACAGACATTCTTGATTACTGACAGGAAACTAATATTCCCAAGTTGTTACAACCAAAGGACACACACATAAATCCAGTGTATGGGGTTCCACACTACTACAGACCAACAAGAAACAAGTAAATTTGCCGTTCATGATTCCACAGTACACACCATATAGGAAACAAATAAATTCGGAGGTCATGAGTTGCAACCACTGACATTTCGCGTCCTCTGAAATGTACTTATAATTGGCCAAGTGTTACCAACCACATAGACCCAGGAAACGCCATACAGTTAAGCCTGTAGATTGGCAGGAAGGCTGGCGGATTGAATGACCTCACCTCATAAACGCCACCTCCATGTGTTGTGGCGCTTCAAGCATCTGATGGAGAGACACCTTCTTTAGCTCCCGCTCTCAGCGTGTGGACTGGTATTTAATAGGTTTAAACCATAGAATAAGAAACATATTGATAAGTCGTAATGCCTCTTAATTAACATATGTCATATAGCTACATAAAAGGAACAAAGGAGTTGCAGATGTACCTTCCAACCCATCTTAATCACGGATAATAGAAATATCGGGAATGCGCTGAATCTTTTGCCGATTTGGATGTCCAATTGTTTCGCATGACCTCATCAACTCCTCGCTGCAGGACCTGAGATAAAACCTCTCAAGGGAGGAGGGCAGTGCTGGAAGTGATTGAATATTCGGGCAACGATTAATGTCCAGAAACAGGAGTGACGCCAGCCGCTCCATATTATCTGGCAAGGAATGCCAATTGCTGAAGGAAAGCCTAAGGCCCTGTTTGGTTCCAATAAGTCACCTGACTTATAAGTCAGGTGACTTAAAATCAGTGACTTATAAGTCATGCCTGTTTGGTTGCCATCTGACTTATAAGTCACCTGAGCACATCTTTCCACCTTGTTTTTTATGTAAAGATGGTGGGACCCATGCAAAAGGGGGTGACTTATAAGTTTTAAGTTGGGGTGGAGCAACTTATGACTTATAAGTTGAGGTGACTTATAAGTTAGGTCCGTTTGGTAAAATAAGTCACTTTTTGCACTTTTGGACTTATAAGTCGGTGACTTATTTGGAACCAAACAGGGCCTAAACCAACGGAGATGCAGAAAGACCTCAAAAAGTTGAGGAGCCTGTTCAAGTCGGCAGCAGCTGTGGAGCCAAAGATTACACAAATGCTTTGGGCCGCCATTCTGCTGACCCACCATCCAATCTTATGTGTGACACCCAATACGTGAGTTCATTTTCACGTAGGCCAGTGATCAGTGTGTGATGGCGTTGGACTGATACTCTGGAAGTTGGGAGCACAAACTAGAGTAATAAGGAACTTAATTTTGCTCGAGTGTTGACTATGGTCAAGAAAAGAAGGGACTTCAAGTTGCAGGTGGAGTCATATGGAGTCTTTGGAGTAGCAGCGGTACTCATGGAAAAGCTCAAGTCCAATGTACATGGAAGTTTGACACATGGACGAATCCAGGGTGGTGGAGAATATTCGCCAAGGTGGAGTTTGTTGGAGTTGTGTCGAATATAGTGTACAAGGTAGGTTACAATTGGACTTGTAGTTGTATTGTGTTTAGATAGGATATGGAGTCGTGTCCAAGTAGGACACTTGTATCCTAGGCCTCTCTTATATAGCGAGGGTAGACACACGATGTAATCTATGCCAAAATAATAGCACCGGAACGCAGGGGAAGCCGGCGGCATGTGCCGGTGTCCAGGGCGACCGGATGTGGTATTGTAGCGGTGTCATGGGGAGGAGCGCCCATTGTCAGGCCCCGGGGATATAGCCATGTCGGTGAACCTAGTTAACAAATCTCGGTGTCGTGCCTCGTGTGATTGCTTGGTTCTCGGATGATCGACGGTGGCCTCAGATTTATTCTAACACAATGGGATAGGCGTTATGTCATCCCCGGGCTCCGTTCCTACCACATGATCTATCTTCGTCCGGTAGCCATGTTTGAGGATGAGATAGTGTTCCAAGTTGGAGACTATTATCTATTGCGCTATGATATCCAAAGTGGAGAAGGTGTCATCAAGGGTAAGGTTTGGATGGAGAACCTGAGGTATCGCAGCCCTGACGAAAACAACAAAGGCATGCTTGTCAAATACACACGTGAAACTGGCTATGCCTTTGATGCGATCCCATATGTTCCAAGCCTGGTTAGAGATGGTCTTTGCTGGAATTTTGACTATTTTAGGCCTAGCCCAATAGCAATTTCAGAAATTCCTAATAAATCCTAAAGGCCCACGCAGCCCATTTATGCAAGGCAAGAGGTGGAACTAAAGTTTAGTCCCACATTGCTAGTTTAGAGGGAGTTGGACCTCTTTATAAGGGAGGCTCTTTCTCCACTTGTATGAGCATGAGAACAAGAGGGACATCCACGCGCACTCCTCCTCCGCCGCCCGCCTTTTGAGTCCTGTACGGGAGAAGGGTGATAAGGTTTTTGGGGAGCGCTCAGCGCGACTACCGGCTGTTTCATCACGGACGATCCGGTCGCCAACGACTTCTTCCCCAACGTCCACGACCTCCTCGACGACATGGCAGGCGAGGACACCGACCCCAAGTCCAGCGCTTCTGCTGCCGCTGTGCCGTACGTGTTCTTCTCCTTTCTGTTAAAAGTCCTGCTACAGTTCTTGGCCCTAGTTTCTGCCCTACGTATGTTAGGTTCTGTTTCGTATAAGCAACTTCATCTAGTGTCTGATCTAGATGTGTTTAGCTCAAGTTCATATGTGCAGACGATGTTTACCTTCTCTCTGTCAGATTGCATGACTTGCTTTATATTTCCTATTTTAGTGATGCTTTATCTAGTATTTTTTTTGTTAATAAAATCATTCGGTAAATTGCTCATATTTTCAACAATCCAAAAACCTTCTTATAGGCAATTTACCCCGAGTGGTTTGTCATTTTGTTGCACTTGATGTGTGCATCCTATGGGCATGAGCTCTACATGTGTTTTGAACTATGCCATGCCATCTTAACAGGGGTGTATGCCATATTTTTTTTTTTTTGTGATCTATGTGCTGACTAGCACAAGCATGTGAAGTAGCCTCCGTGATGTTGCTGATTTGTGTGACTTAGTGATTTCTGCAAAGTCTGAGTCTGTTATATTTTGTTGCCATATAAACTTGCTGCTACCATGAGTTCTATGCACAATCTGGAGATGTTTTACTAAGGATGTTTTGTTATACATGTCATGCTCTATCCATCCATGCCCCTGGTTGCATTTATAGCCTGCTGCAGGTTGTTTTAATCTTGCTCTCAAGTTGCTAAATGATGTTGCTGTCAGCCTGTTAACATTATGTTCAGTTTTGCCGTGTGTTTTGCTAGTGATCCATGCATCCTATGACTATGCTATTGTTATTCTTATATTCATATTTATGCCATCTTGTTGTTGGTTACCTTGCCATGCCATGTGTTGCTCTGTGGTGAGTGATTCAAGCTCACGAACATGCCTACTTATCGTTGTTTCTGCCATGTGCTGTTATTTTTCACTAAGTCTGAATCTGTCATATAACTTGCTATGTTTACATGGGTGCCATCATATTTTATGATCCTTTTTGGCTCATGGTCAGTAAGGGACTTTTGTTCTATGCAATTAGTAGATTCATGCCATGCTTTTTGGTTGCCATGATAAGTTCCTGTAGCATGTTGTTTGCTATCTCTAAACATTGCAACCTGATGTTATTTCTGCCATGTCCTGTGAATTCTGCTAAGTCTGTGAAACTGTTATTATTTGCAATCTTGTCATGTCATTTTGAGCATGTTCTAGTGATTTCTGGAGATAGCTCAGTGTTCATGTTTTGTCATGCTTTACATGTGCATCATGCCCGTGCCTTTTGTTTTCACGTTGAGATGCTGTAGCATATTGTTTTGATGCTTGCAATATGCCTAGTTGCTGTTTTGGACAGCTTGTCCTTTATACTGTATGGTGTGTATGTGTTGAACCGTTGCTCCGTCTTGAGTGTGCTCTATATGAAACTTGCTTGATTTTGCATGTAGCATCATATTATCATGTTGCTTCCTTGTTTTGAGTTGTTTGCTTGATGTTTGTATGCATTTTGCATCAATGCCATGCTTATCTTGTTTTACTCATATCTTCTAGGCCGTAGCTCCGAATTAAATGAACTTTATATGTAACTTGACTAGAATCTCATAGTTTCACCACTGTCAAGGGATCTAAGTGTCAAGTGTGTGTGCAAGCTAAGAAACCTCGTAAGTCTCACGTGACTGCGGAGACGAGTAATCTTGCACCACTAGAACTTATACATTCAGATCTATGTGAAATGAATGGTGTTTTGACAAAAGGTGGAAAGAAATATTTCATGACGTTAATTGACGACTCCACTAGATACCGCCGTGTGTATCTTCTGAAATCTAAGGATGAGGCTTTGAACTTTTCAAGATCTATAAAGCTAAAGTGGAAAACCAACTTGATCGAAAAATCAAGAGGCTTAGGTCCGACCGCGGTGGAGAGTATTTTTCCAATGAATTTGATGCTTTTTGTGCGGAACATGGTATAATCCATGAGAGGACGCCTCCCTATTCACCTCAGTCAAATGGGGTGGCCGAAAGAAAGAACCGTACTATAACAGATTTGGTTAACGCCATGTTAGACACTTCGGGTCTCTCCAAGGCATGGTGATGGGAGGCGATATTGATTGCATGTCATGTCCTAAACCGAGTTCCCACAAAGAACAAGGAGATAACTCCATTCGAGGAATGGGAGAAGAAAAGGTTAAAACTCTCTTATCTGCGAACATGGGGTTGTTTGGCGAAAGTCAATGTTCCAATTCCAAAGAAGCGGAAGCTTGGACCAAAGACTGTGGATTGTGTTTTCTTGGGATATGCTTTTCGTAGCATTGGCTATAGATTCTTGGTTGTAAAATCTGAGGTACCTGACATGCATGTCGTTACGATCATGGAGTCGAATGATGCGACTTTCTTTGAAGATATCTTTCTCATGAAGGATATGGCTACCTCATCTAATCAGGAGATGCCTAGTTCATCGAATCAGGAACCAGTTACAATTGCCGAACCTGGCATTTCGATGGAACACTTTGAAAGTCCCGTGGAGGAGAACAATGAAGTTCCTACTAGGAGCAAGAGACAGAGGACTGCAAAGTCCTTTGGTGATGATTTTCTTGTGTATCTCATAGATGACACTCCCAGCTTCTATTTCGAGGCCTATGCATCCGAATATGCCGACTCTTGGAAGGAAGCAGTTCAGAAGAGATGGATTCCATCTTGGCGAATGAAACTTGGGAGATAACTGATCGTCCTTATGGGTGCAAACCTATAGGATGCAAATGGATATTCAAGAAGAAGCTTAGGCCTGATGGTACTATCGAAAAGTACAAGGCTCGGCTCGTGGCTAAGGGTTGTACCCAAAAGGAAGGTGAAGACTTCTTTGATACTTGCTCACCTGTGGCTCGACTGACCACTATTCGAGTTCTACTTTCACTAGCTGCCTCACATGGTCTTCTCGTTCATCGAATGGATGTTAAGACTGCTTTCCTAAATGGAGAGTTGGATGAGGAAATTTATATGGAACAACCAGATGGGTTTGTAATAGATGGTCAGAAGGGAAAGTGTGCAAGTTGTCAAGTCTTTGTATGGACTCAAGCAAGCACCCAAACAGTGGCATGAGAAGTTTGAAAGAACTCTAACAGTTGCAGGCTTTGTTGTGAACGAAGCTGACAAATGTGTGTACTATCGCCATGGTGGGGGCGAGGGAGTTATGCTTTGCTTGTATTTTGATGACATACTGATTTTCGGAACAAATCTGAATGTTATTAAGGAGGTCAAGGATTTCCTATCTCGCTGTTTTGAGATGAAGGATTTAGGAGTGGCTGATGTCATTCTGAACATCAAGTTGTTGATAGATGATGATGGTGGGATTACATTGCTTCAATCTCACTATGTGGAAAAGATCTTGAGTCGCCTTGGCTATAGTGACTGCAAGCCCTCTCCAACACCATATGATGCTAGCGTGCTGCTTCAAAAGAATCGAAGAATTGCTAGAGACCAATTGAAATATTCACAGATTATTGGCTCACTTATGTACTTAGCCAGTGCTACAAGACCTGACATCTCTTTTCTTTGTTAGCAAACCGAGCCGATTTGTCTCAAAACCAGGAGATGTGCATTGGAAAGCTCTAGAGAGAGTTTTATGCGTTACTTGAAAGGCAATCTGCAAATTATGAAATTCACTACACTTTGGGCATCCAAAGGTGCTTGAAGGGTATAGTGACTCAAACTGGATCTCGATGTCGATGAGATAAAGGCCACGAGCGGATATGTATTCACTCATGGAAGTGGCACTGTTTCTTGGAAGTCTTGCAAGCAGACCATCTTAACGAGGTCAACAATGGAAGCAGAACTCACATCACTAGATACAGCTACGGTCGAAGCAGATTGGCTTCGCCGGCTCTTGAATGACTTGCCGGTAGTTGAGAAACCTGTACCGGGTATCCTTATGAACTGTGACAATCAAACTGTGATCACTAAAGTGAGCAGTTCAAAGGATAACATGAAGTCATCAAGACACGTTCAGAGAAGGTTAAAGCCTGTCAGAAAAATGAGAAACTCCGGAGTTATTGCATTGGATTATATCCAAACGTCTAAAAATCTGGCAGATCCTTTTACTAAGGGTCTATCACGTAATGTGATAGATAATGCATGGAGGGAGATGGGTATTAGACCCACAATATGAGTTGTTCACAGTGGTAACCTATTCTTTGTGATCGGAGATCCCGTGAATTAGATGTGGAAGACAAGCTGTTGGTCAACTGAGAAGAGAGTATCCTTACTATTAAAATACCACTCCATGAAGATGCAATACTCTCCTAAATCTGCATGGCAGGTTGATGTATATCTTAATGTGTTCTAAGTGGCTCTTTGAAGCAGAGATGTTGTCCTGCAGAACATCTTTTGAAGAACGCACCTATATGAGTCTGATTGTTAAACGTTGCAATCTATGAGAGTAGGGTTCTCTCTAGTAAACTCATGAAAGGTCACGGAGTATGACGCATAAGCTCCACCCGCGGGGAAGACCTACGGTAACCACGTATCGGTCAAGGCTTTATGTGAAACTAGATTCGCACAAAACTTGCAGTTCAAGGCCCAAATTAATCGCTCAAGTTGCTTACTAGTGTAGCATAGGGTTCTAGGTGGAAGTTCAACTTAATCTCCACCGCAGATGGTATATAAAACAGTGTTTTGAAACCAAAGGCAAATTTTGTGTGCCTCTAGGATCTGGTGGGGGATTACTGTAATTTTGACTATTTTGGGCCTAGCCCAATAGCAATTTCAGAAATTCCTAATAAATCCTAGAGGCCCACGCAGCCCATTTGTGCAAGGCAAGAGGTGGAACTAAAGTTTAGTCCCACATTGCTAGTTTAGAGGGAGTTGGACCTCTTTATAAGGGAGGCTCTTTCTCCACTTGTATGAGCATGAGAACAAGAGGGACATCCACGCGCGCTCCTCCTCCGCCGCCCGCCTCGTCACGACGCGCCGCGGGTTGCGGGAATGAGCCGAGCCGATGTCCTTCGGCTGCTGGCTGTTCGCTTCGTCTTCGTCTCTTCGTTTCACCTTCCGTCGCTGCCCTCTCGCCTCCTTCTCTTGCGCCTATAAAAGGGAGGTCGCTCCTCTCAGAGAGACGCACTGTAACTTCTCCTTCCTCTCGCCACCGGTTCCAATCTCTGCTGCTCTTTGTCTTCCTCATCCCGGCTTGCGGCGTGCACCGCGAAGTCGGGACAAGAGGGCCTCCGAAACCGCACCTTTTGAGTCCTGTATGGAAGAAGGGTGATAAGGTTTCTGGGGAGCGCTCAGCGCGACTACTGGCTGTTTCATCACGGATGATCCGGTCGCCAACGACTTCTTCCCCAATGTCCACGACCTCCTCGACGACATGGCAGGCGAGGACACCGACCCCAAGTCCAGCGCTTCTCCTGCCGCTGTGCCGTACGTGTTCTTCTCCTTTCTGTTAAAAGTCCTGCTACAGTTCTTGGCCCTAGTTTCTGCCCTACATATGTTCAATGGCGGAGCTACGGCAAGGCCAAAGTGGCCGTGGCCCGCCCAGGATATGTATGATTTTCCTTTCATATGCATCGGTAGCCCATAACCTGGTCTACTGGTAGAGACCATCTAAGCCCCTAATGATCATCTCTACGCTCCATTCTGTGAGAGATTTGCACGAACGCAAGCCATGGAGCAGTAATTATGGGCCTCAAGGAGCAGTCCAGCAGCACGGGAAGCATCAGCGGCCACTAGCTGGCCAGCACCATCCATCGCACATTCAAGACAGCCAAGGAACGACAGCCTTGCCGCATGCGTATACATCTGTTTGATCCAGTTAAAAATATGTTGAGGACTGACTCATGTCAAATGAAGTAGCATGACTCATTGTAATTTTGAAAGAAAATATGCTCTTGTTTGCCTGGCCCGCCCAACTATTCCTATGTAGCTCCGCCACTGCATATGTTAGGTTCTGTTTCGTATAAGCAACTTCATCTAATGTCTGATCTAAATGTGTTTAGCTCAAGTTCATATATGCAGACGATGTTTACCTTCTCTCTGTCAGATTGCATGACTTGCTTTATATTTTCTATTTTAGTGATGCTTTATCTAGTATTTTTTTTTGTTAATAAAATCATTCGATAAATTGCTCATATTTCCAACAGTCTTGTGCTAATTATAAGCCCATGATGCGTTGGAGTACATGTTTTCGTGACAAACCGAGAAGGAAAGAACTAGGTTAATTCCCCTGTGCGTGCGTTGATTATGTATTCTAATTAATATTTTTATTTACCCATTATTGTATATACCTGGCATGGCCTTTCTTCTATCGATCAGGATTGCCAAGTCTAAGTCGAGTCGACTCTCACTCGAATCTATATTCGTAGGATTTTACGTTGAGATCCATGCAGATGTTTTTTTCAGTTTTTTCTTTTCCTTCCTTACATGTTATGTCAATTGACTTAGACTTGATTAAGTCTCGTTCAACTAAGATCTAGACACACCTTTCTTCTATTGAATAGATACGCCTTTCCAAGGCGTATTCTCGAGAGAGAAAAAGACTTTACTACGCGCTAGTGGATACTGGCACAAGAGGCTGCCATAGAAAAATCCATCGATGTGAACCCCTTCAAATTTACAGTCGAATCCATGATGTTGATGCCCCACGAAATTCAGCTAAAAAGCAGAGCAAGCTGTACCTTACACTATCAATGATCTCCCCGTGTCCATGTGAAGCAAAATAAACCCCTGGAAACATATTGAAACTAGTATTACAGACCAACAACAAACATTCTTAATGGATTACTAAGTTATAAAAAAACATTCTTGATTACTGACAGGAAATTAAATATTTCCAAGGTATTACAACCCAAGGAGGATACACATAAATCCAGTGTATGGGTTCCACACTATTACAGACCAACAACAAACCAGTATATTCGCCGTTCACAGTATACACCATATAGGAAACAAATGAAATCAGAGGTCATGAGCTGCAGCCATGACATTTATTGTCCATCCTCTGAAACGTATAATAGGACAGGTGTTACCAACCACATAGACCCAGAAAACGCCATCCTCTATAAACGCCATCTTCATGTGTTTGGGGCACTTTAAGCATCGATGATGGAGAGGCATCTTCTTCAGCTCCTGCCTCAGCGTGTAGACTGGTATTTAACAGGTTGAAAAATAGAATAATAAACATAAAGATTAGTTTTAATGCCTGTTAATTAACATGTACTACCTCTGTAACTAAATATAAGACATTTTTTGACACTAAAAACGTCTTATATTATGTTACAAAGAGAGTATCATAGATCTACATGAAGGAACAAAGGTTTGCAGATGTACCTTCCAACCCATGTTAATCACCCCGAATATGTTTTCTGGGAATGTGCTGAATCTTTTGCCAGTTTAGATGTCCAATTGTTTTGCATGACCTAATGAACTCCTTGTTGCAGGATTCGAGATTAAACCTCTCAAGGGATGAGGGCAGTGCTGGAAGGGATCGAATATTCGGGCAACGTGCAATGTCCAGTACCAGGAGCGACGTCAGCTGCTCCATATTATCTGGCAAGGCGTGCCAATTGATGTGCCAAATCCTAAACCAACGGAGATGCACGAAGACTTCAAAAAGTTCAGGAGCCGCTTCAAGTCGGCTGCAGTGGTAAAGATACAGACTACGCAGATTCTTTGGGCCGCCATTCTGTTTACCCACCATCCAAGTTGGGTACGTCGAACCTTTGTAATCCCAAATATCTAGTCTCTCAAGATATTTCGGTGGGCAAAGACCCTCAAGCACCTCCGCTTCAACTTCTGGACTGCAACTCGTATCATTTACATCCCAGACTAGTACAAGGTCGGTCAGCCGGTCCTTGTATGCAAGACAGGCTTCAAATAGATTCCTCCATGCTTTCAACATTTTCAAGACCTGTGATATGTAGCTGGCCTTCAAGCTTGTTTAGGTCCTTCAACTGTCGTAGCTCGTACCCCTGTTTCTTCCTTACACGGAAGCTTCTTAACTCTTGGAGCAGTTTGAGCCTGCCAATGTTTGGAAAAGCTACCCCATCGATTACTCGCCGCAAGTTGATGAGGTCAGTAATACTGTTACTACCAGAGAAACCCACAGTATAAAAACCAGGAAAATCTAGCAGCTGAATGTGGTAAAGCTCGGTAATACTGTTTGGTAGAATTAGCGTGGCTCTTCCTTTCACATCCAAAACAAAATACCTTAGATGCTTTAACAGACCAATACATCCTGGAAGTGAGAACATATAACTATCATCTGTGGAGAAATGCAGAACCAGCACCCGCAATTTCTTCAACCTCCTGAACATTCCCTCGAAGATTTCTGTATAAGTTGAACCAATCTTTATATAACGATCAATGATGAGAGTGCGCAAATTCTGCAATTCATATATTTTCTCTGTAAGCATCTTTATATCACATCTCTCTACAAACAGATGACGAACATCTGGAGGAACTTCTGCTGTGATACCTTCCTCGATTCTGAAGAAATCTCCTCTAGCAACCTCCTCTGCTAAATCACGCAGCAGGTCATGAACAGTGAAGTAATCAACCTCACACCCATGTTGCACTCGTCTGTCTCCTAATTGCAGAAATGAGGCCGACAATAACTCATCAAAGTAATTCTGACCGACATCATCCAGTTCCTCTGCAGCGTTAGTTGTCTCTATAAACCCTTCTGCCATCCACAACTGTACTAACTTATCACGTTTGAAATGATGTCTTCTGGGGAAAATACTGCAATAAGCAAAGCATTGCCTGACATGCTCATCAAATTGCTGGTAGCTCCACCAAAGAGCTCCAGTCGTCTCATTCAGAAGGTTCCTAACTTGGACACTCCTCCAGAACCTAACATCTTGTCTTCTACGTAGCTGTCCTCCCACAGTTCTCGCTGCTAAAGGTAACCTCTTTAGCTTTTTCGCAATTTCAGCCCCAATATCTTCTAGTTTCTGACGCTCAGGGTGAACGAGCCCTGAACTTCCAAATGCATACCGTATGAACATAGTATAGAAATCTTCATCATTCAAGTTTGGTATCGCAATAGATTTGTATGTCAGATCAGGAGTTAGATCGGCAAATGCATCTTTATTTCGACTTGTGGCTAGGATCTTGCTTCCTTCCATCCCAACTTGCAATGGAAAAATCAACCGTTGCAGATTCTGCTCATGAGCATCCTCGTCGCACCAGATATCATCAAGTACCAATAGAAATCTTTTTCTACTTAGTTCATTCTTTAATTTTGTGTGCACGATGTCAAAGCTAGTATAATCAGCCTTTTTTCCTGAAACTGCTTCCAACATCTCACTGAAAATGGCATGCACACTAAACTTCTGAGTGACGTTAATCCACAAAAAAAGGTGGAAATGGCGTTCCTTTTCCTCTCTCTCTTCCTCTTCCTCTTTCATAGCGTTACAAACATACTGTGCGAGTGTTGTCTTTCCAGACCCCGCAATGCCGTAAATGCCAACTACATCAGATTCTGAAGCATGAAGCATTGTTCTTATGCGCTGAGAAATCTCGTCTCTGCCAGTTACCTTTCCTACTGGATATGCTGTAGTCTTCTGTCTATCTCCAGTAGTAAAATTTGCAGTAAGCGTGCCACTTCCGTTTCTTCTTGGTTGATTCGCCCGCCCAATAGTTTCTTGCACTTTTTTTTTTAATGTGATAATTTCTTGTGCTTCATCAACGAGTTTTTCTACCTTCTTCATATTTTCCTTCAGAAGAATATATAAAGGTCCCTTGATAGTGCAATTTGATTCCTTGACAACACCCTGCAAAAGCAACCAATTTCCAAATCAAAACAGTTAGCAAGTTTAAAGGGCGTCGCAGCAGCCCCAACTGCTGGAGCTTACAGCATGTCTAGCTCTTCTCCTATAATTTAGTAGCTCCTCAAGCGACGCCTAAAACTTTTTGAGGAGTTAAACAATTTTGCGCCTAGCCCTTCCCCAAAACTTAACTCCCAATACATCCCGGTCCCACCTGGAAGCCTCTCTCCCTCTGCTTCAATAGTTTGCTATTCATGTCATTTTCTGATTAGGTATCAGGCTTGAAACGCCACCCTCCTACTGGTCGATGGAGCTGCCACGCGTGCTGCCAGATACCACTTCATTCCTTCCTCCAAGGAGCTCCTCCACAATTACCTCAACCCTTGCCGGCCGGCCACTAGGCAAGGTCGCCTCCGTCGTCTGCGTTGCCGACGTGTAAGGCTGCGACCCAGCGATGCTGACCGAGAGTTTTGAAGAGGTCGGTCATGAGGACTAATTAAGTACTTCCTGTGCGGCGCCAGGTGGAAGGCGAGAGGAGCCATGCCCGCAGCAACCGGCGGCCTGGCGGCAGTCATGAGCCAGCACGTGGACAGCGGTGTCTACTGGCAGGGCATGCAGTGGACGGCCGCCGGCAAGCACAACCTCCAGTATCGCGGCAACGACAGGAATATGAGGCCTCCATTAGCTCGTGCAAAAAAGAACTACCCACTGCTGATGAACCTCTGCCATGGGGACAAACAGAAGAAGACGAGAAGACGAAGATGAATCTCGTCGGGTTCTTGCTGGTGAGGTGTGGGGAGGCGAGGGGAGGTCGGAGGGGGTGGCCGGTAGGGCCACGGTGGTCGGACGCATCACGGGCAAGGTGATGTGCATTGCTGGGTGTCGGGGGAGGGAAGATAGTATTGAATTCATGCTCCAGTCAGTTGCTCCAAAAGTCCGAACTGATGGAGAGAGGCGGACAATATATTTCAACAAATATGATTTAGGGAAACTTGCATGCGACTGCTCAAATTTGAGCGGGTTGGAGTGTTTTGAGGAGCAACACAAATGTTTGAGGAGTTATAAAGGTTTTAATGGAAAAGGCTCCTACATCACCCGCTGAGAACGGATCAACAATAGAGGATAAAGGGGCGTCAGGGGTAGCAAGTGAGGAGCAGAAAAGGGGAATTGGCCGCCGCATAAGATGGTGAAGAATAGAAGAGTATTATAAGCCTACTTTTTGACGGGAAATACCTTGAGAGGAATGCTGTAGCATATACGCTTGGGGAGAGGACTGGATTAGAGGCTAGGGAGATGGGGTCGAACAAACTGCCGTGGTTTCCAGTTTTTCAAATCCTAAAGGCTTGACGAAAATTGTAGTTCTTTTAGTTCTTGGATTGCAGGCTAATCTATATGACTGGACGGAGTAGAATCTGAGACTAGCATAACTAATTTTGCAAAAAATGAATGGCCACTACGAACTTTTATTTAGCCAACAAGAGGGAATTTAGCTTAAGGTTGAGGACTTTAGGTGGTACCTGTTGATAAATTGTGAATCCAAGCTTATGGAAGGACAGGTCTCGGTAGTAACGGGCACCCTCAATCGCCTTGGTTAACCAGTTGAATATGCGGCTGCAAGACAGTGAGATCCTCTGCACCAAGGAAGGCGAGGGTGCGGAAACGACAGGTAGTAGTTCCCTTGATCCAGTCAGGCGTCGCCACAGCCAGCACAAGCCCTGCTTCGCCAGCTGCAGCACAATAGCAGAATAACAAAGCTTTTAATCTAAACCAGACTGATGAAGTCTAAAGATATATGGAACACAACAAGAGGTGGGCGAACCTGCAGCAGGCCTGCTGTTTTTCGTCGGGTGCAGTCACGGAGGCCCTTCAGCCAGAGCCAGGTCAAGGACTCAGCTTTACCAACCTCCTTCTCGATTCGGTGATAATCGACGAGGTCGAGGATGTCCTCAGCTTCGTACAGAGCATCCTTGAGCTTCTTCAGCAAGGTGTCCATGTCGGGGAGTTTTGTTACCTCGGATGTCTTCTGTGATAATACAATCAGCATCCTCTGCTCCACTACTTCCCCCAGCGTGAGCTTCAGTCTTGGCATAGTCCGAGCCCTCATCTGTATGAACTCTTGAGATGCGTCATAGAGGCGGGGCAGGAGTTTGTTGAGCAGGAAGGTGATGACTGGCGCAAACCACCAGCCCACCACCGCTATGACGACGCCGTTGACCAAAGCTCCCATGGAATGCTTTTGGGAAGGAGACCATGCGCAGTGCAGGAGAAGAAGGATCTGTGGCCGGTGCTCCACTGAACTGTAATATCCACTTGCCGGTGTGATCGCCGGCGTGAGATCCGGACAGAGATTTGCGTGAGGAGGAAGAGGAAGAGGAACTCAGAGGGGAGTAGGAAGAGAATTCAGGGACTTTTTTAATTTCTTCAGACTGACTTCTCGGTTATCGCTGTTGCTCACAAAGGCCATTGGCACGCAGGGGGCCCTCCACAACTTAAGACACCTACCCGCGCCATTGTTGACCTGCTCCACCTCCGATGGCGCTATCCTATCACCTGGGTGGTGACACTGACATGGACTTGGCCGCTCAGTGACGGCCGAGGCGCGTTGCCGCTGCTCTCGGCTTCTCTCGTCTTCCATGGCCCATCATCCCACGGCGACAGCAGCGGGCAGCCGATCCGGCATCAGAAGCTGCAAGTTGTTCGGCGATTTGCTGAAATGGGTCGCTAAAATTGCACATGGAAATCACAGGAGCAGGCATGAATGGAGCGGATCTAGAGGCTAGGAGTAAATACCTAGACCGGAAGGGTCGAGGGTCGAATCCGGCGACTGGGGGAGGAGGTCCGGCGAGGCGGGGAGGCGCTCGGCTGACAGAGGACGCGGGGCGCGATTCCGTGGGAGTGGGAGGAGGAGGTCGGCGACGGCGCTCATCGAGCAGCTTTTTTTTTTAGACAACCTCCCAAAACTTTTATTCAACCGTCACAATGTTTACAAGGACGAAAGGAATTTTATTGGGCTGGTCTAACCAAACATGACGGCCAAATCCAAGAGTTAAAGCATGTTTCGTTAAGTTGTGAGCTTCGACATTTAAGCTCCTAAACTCATGATCTAAATTACAAGAAGTAAAAAAAAGAAATTTGTTGCTTGATCCCGCGAATGATTGCACCATAAATGGATGCACTTCCCTTCTTAATCTCTTCGACCACCCCCTTACAATCAGACGCCATACAAATCCTGTCCAGATTCAAATCCATCGCCAAGGACAAACCCTCTCGAATTGCACATGCCTCCAAAGTGGCTGGGTCGCCCAAGTTGAACACCATAGTAGATGCGCCAAGGAATCCACCTCCAAAATCCCGACAAATTGTAGCAACTGACCCATAACGACCTCCCCGGCCTACAGCTACATCAACATTAATCTTGGAGTGATTTGCTTGGGGTGCTAACCATCCAGTGGGACGTATAGTGGAAGTCACCCTCGTAGCTGTCTCTGGTGAAAACACCTGTATATCTTGCAAGTAGGAATTGATAAAGCTGTGGATTGCGTGTGGACTCTTATGGATGTCTTCATGGATAGCTTTCCGTCGGGCCCCCCAAATCGCCCAAAGTGATACGGCTGCCCTGACGAATTCTTCAGTGGGTAACACCTCCTGTAACTTGAACATGCACTTCTTCGCGCACTCCTGCTGGTTCATACTTAGCTGATCAAGGATCACATCCGATGATAGTGCCCAAGTACTCTGTGAGACCGGGCAATCCAGCAAGGCATGTCTCCAAGTATCACGAGCTCCGCAGGGATGACATGCTGCCGTGGTTGCCATATTGCGCCTTAGCAAGAGCTCACCCGATGGAATAGATTGTTTGGCCAAACGCCATAGAAAAACTATGATCTTGGACGGGACGCGCAGCTTCCAAACTGAGTTCCATTCTTTGCTTTCCCCTTGAGCTGTTGATGCTTCTTCTCTCCCTTCCAACCAAGCCTCTCGGTCAACCTTCGTGCGGACAAGCATTCGATAGGCAGAGCTTACTGAGAAGTTGCCCCTCGCTCCTCTCCCCAGGCCCAGAAGTCATCAACCCTGCGCATGCATAATGGGATCTGTAGTATTGCTTCTGCATCTATGGGTGTGAAGACCGATCTTATCAACTCCGCCCTCCACGTCGCAGTAGTTGTTTCAATCAGCTCTGACACGTACAGTGGTGGCGACTGGACTCTGGTCGGCGCAGTGGGCTCAGCGGTCAGTGCTCTTGGGCCTCCATGTTACTCATCCAGCTCGTGCAAGGTACGTACAAGTTACTCTGTTCACCCTCGCGAAATTTGCTCACTGTTCATGCCGTACTAGTACTGAACCAGAACGACTCAACAGAAAAAACTTTGACGGTTCTAGTTTAGCGTTCAGTCGTTTCGAGAGTACTCCATAATCTTATCTCAATTAGAAAAAAAGTTACATGGGTGAGCCAACTTTAGGTGTGGTGGCCATACCAGATAAAGCAAATTTCTGAGGATACAACACATCAACGCAGGATAATACTTCCTCCGCCCGAAGATACTTGTCGGAGAAATGGATGTGTAGTCATGCATCCTATTACAAATGATCCATGCCAAAGGAAACAAAACAACCAACCAACCAAGCAGGTCGGGGTGGGTGAGGCAATAGCACAACTCGACATAGGCATTGCGGCTGGTTGACGGAGGCAGCATGTAGGGGCGCCCGGCGAGGATGAAGAGCATGTAGTTGGAGAGCGCCTCGACGACCGTCTCCATGAGATCCTTTGCTTGCCCATCCAGATGATCATGCCACACGAAGATGCTCTCGTTCAACTCGATGTCGATGCTCCAGCGCAAGCCCTTACGGCATCTACAACAGGGGCGCTAAGAGCTAGCGGCAGGATCAAATTCCTGTCCGTTACGCTCGATTCTCACCCAAACACCAGGAAATCATTTAGCGTCAAAGCAAAATCTGGCGTCGAGTGCCACAGCCTTTTTTCCCATGCGCCAGCCCTTTCTCCTCTCACGTTCTGTTACCTTTTCAACTCGTCTAGTGATTGGTCTCCGCCTCTTGCATTGGACATGTGGACTCCAAAACAGGCGCTGTAGGATCGAAAGTATGTCTAGAGGGGGGGGGGGTGATTAGACTACTTGACCAAATAAAAATCTAGCCTTTTCGCAATTTTAGTTCTTGGCAGATTTTAGCAACTTATCACAAGTCAAGCAATCAACCTACACATGCAATTCTAAGAAAATCTTGACCTCAACACAAGTGTAGGTGGTTCTCTCTCAGAAAATATGTATTGGAAGTGTAGGCATGTTCTGATGGCTCTCTCCACGAGTGAAGAGTGGGTGGAGGGGTATATATAACCTCCACACAAAATCTAACTGTTACACACAAATCTCCAAACTTGGTTGGACCGATTCAGAGAACTCGGTCGGACCGATTTAGTTCAAAATGTGAACGTTAGGATTCTCGGTGGGATTGACATGTCAACTCGGTGGGACCGATGTCATTAGGGTTAGGTGATGACCCACAAGTATAGGGGATCTATCGTAGTCCTTTCGATAAGTAAGAGTGTCGAACCCAACGAGGAGCAGAAGGAAATGATAAGTGGTTTTCAGTAAGGTTTTCTCTGCAAGCACTGAAATAATAGGTGACAGATAGTTTTGTGATAAGATAAATAGTAACGAGCAAAAAGTAAATAAAGTAAATAACATGCAGCAAGGTGGCCCAATCCTTATGTAGAAAAGGACAAGCCTGGACAACTTCTTATAATAGGAAAAACGCTCCCGAGGACACATGGGAATATCATCAAGCTAGTTTTCATCACGTTCGTATGATTCGCGTTCGGTACTTTGATAATTTGATATGTGGGTGGACCGGTGCTTGGGTGCTATTCTTACTTGAACAAACATCCCACTTATGGTTAACCTCTATTGCAAGCATCCGCAACTACAACAAAAGATTAAGGTAAACCTAACCATAGCATGAAACATATGGATCCAAATCAGCCCCTTAAGCAACGCATAAACTAGGGTTTAAGCTTCTCTCAAGTAGCAACCCATATCTACTTATTACTTCCCAATGCCTTCCTCTAGGCCCAAATAATGGTGAAGTGTTATGTAGTCGACGTTCACATAACACCACTAGAGGCTAGACAACATACATCTCATCAAAATATCGAATCTAATACCAAATTCACATGACTACTAATAGCAAGACTTCTCCCTTGTCCTCGTGAACAAATGTAACTACTCACAAAGCATATTCATGTTCATAATCGTAGGGGTAATAATATGCATAAAGGATCTGAACGTATGATCTTCCACCAAATAAACCAACTAGCATCAACTACAAGGAGTAATCAACACTACTAGCAACCTACTAGCACCAATCCCGGACTTGGAGACAAGAATTGGATACAAGAGATGAACTAGGGTTTTGAGATGAGATGGTGCTGGTGAAGATGTTGATGGAGATTGCCCTCTCCCGATGAGAGGAGCGTTAGTGATGATGATGACGATGATTTCCCCCTCCCGGAGGGAAGTATCTCCGGCAGAACAGCTCCGCCAGAGCCCTAGATTGATTCCGCCAAGGTTCCGCCTCGTGGCGGCGGAGTTTCGTCCCGTAAGCTTGCCCATGATTTTTTCCAGGGTAAAAGTGATGATATAGCAGAAGATGGTCACCGGAGGCCCACCAGGGGGCCCAGGAGATAGGGGGCGCGCCCTGTAGGGGGGGGGGGGCGCCCCCTGTCTCCTGGACAGGTTGTGGGCCCACTGGCCTATCTCTTTTGCTCATAATTTCTTATAAATTCCAAAAAGTTGTTTCGTGGAGTTTCATGACTTTTGGAGATGTGCAGAATAGGTTTCCAACGTTTGCTCCTTTTCCAGTCAGAATTCCAGCTGCCGGCATCCCCCCTCTTCATGGTAAACCTTGTAAAATAAGGGAGAATAGCCATAAGTATTGAGATATAATGTGTAATAACAGCCCATAATGCAATAAATATTGATATAAAAGCATGATGCAAAATGGACGTATCAACTCCCCCAAGCTTAGACCTCGCTTGCCCTCAAGCGGAAGCCGAAATCGAAAAATATGTCCACATGTTTAGAGATAGAAGTGTCGATAAAAATAAAATACGGACATGAGGGCATCATGACCATTCTAATAATAGCAACATATATGGATTTTGTCATATGATTTCCTATGCTCAAGTAATAAGCAATTCACAATATCAAGTATGGTTCAAAAACTTCATTGGGAACTAACAAACTATAATCTTAGTCATTGAAGCAATTGCAATTTATCGTAACATCGGAAAGAGTCAATAATAGAGCTTTTCAGCAAGCTCACATACTCAACTATCTCGTAGTCCCCTATAATTATTAACACTCACGCAATACTTGTGGTTTTAGAGTTTCAGCCGGACACTGAGAAAGATAGGGGCTTATTGTGTTGCCTCCCAACGTATTCACCTTTAGGTGATGTCAACAATAATAGCCTATGTCAACTTACATCCAATTGGATATATGTATCATGATCTTTCAAACACGAGGAGCTTGCCAAAGGATAAAAATAAAAAAAAGGAAAGGTGAGCATCACCTTGACTCAATGCATAAAGTAAAGCATAAAGTAAAAGATAGGCCCTTCGCAGAGGGAAGCAGAGGTTGTCATGCGCGTTTAGGGTTGATGCATAAAATCTTAGTGCAAAAGAACGTCACTTTATATTGCCCCTTGTATGTGGACCTTTATTATGCAGTCCGTCGCTTTTATTACTTCCACAACAAGTTCATACAAAGCTTATTTTCTCTACACTAATAAGTCATACATATTTAGAGAGCAATTTTTATTGCTTGCACCGATGACAACTTACTTGAAGGATCTTATTCAATCGATAGGTAGGTATGGTGGACTCTCATGGCAAAACTGGGTTTAGGGATATTTAGAAGCACAAGTAGTATCTCTACTTAGTGCAGGGAATTTGGCTAGCATGAGGGGGAAAGGCAAGCTCAACATGTTTGGAAGGTCAATGCTAATATATTTTAACTGAGATGTCGGAAAACATAAACCATTACGTTGTCTTCCTTGTCCAACGTCAACTCTTTTAGCATGTCATATTTAATGAGTGCTTCACAATTATAAAAGATGTCCAAGATAATATATTTATATGTGAACCCCTCTTTCCTTATCACTTCCTATTAATTGCAACGATGACCAAGGCTACGCTCATCAACTCTCAACAATTTTTCGCCTCATACTTTCTATATGTGAAGTTATCACTATCCATAAGATCAATATGAACTCTTTTGTTCTTTCTACTTTCTCAAGATCATAGCAAAGCCCTTGACTTAACACTAATCTTTATTATAGATAGCACACGGACTCGCTTACATAAAGAGATCACAAAGCAAAACTCAAAACTACTTGATATCAAAACTTCAATCTACTAGATCAAGGTACTACTAAAAGGATCGAACTAAATAAAGCGGTAAAGATAGGAGTGTGATGGTGATACGATGCGGGGCACCTCCCCCAAGCTTGGCAGTTGCCAAGAGGAGTGCCCATACCCATGTGATTATTTCTTCGGAGGTGGTGCAGTAGGAGTTGTTGATGATGTAGGCTTGTCGTCCGTCTTCCAGGGCATCGGCTCTCCATCATAAAAGGATGATCGAGTCTCCGGGATCCTTAAATCTGCAGCCAAACTCATTCGCTTGAATCTATATTCATACTCACAGTTCTGGTTTTGCAGGTCATAGATCTAGGCTTGGAGGTGCTCGATTTTCTCTTGAACTTTTAAGATGGTTTCCCCGATGACTTTGGCATCCAGCTTGTGGTTGTTGGCGAACTCCGTGATCATCATCTGGTTGGCGTTGAGTCTGTTGGGGAACATTGCAGAAAATAAAATTTTTCCTACGGTTTCACCAAGATCTATCTATGAGTTCATCTAGCAACGAGTGATAGGAGTGCATCTACATACCTTTGTAGATCGCGAGCGGAAGTGTTCAAGAGAACGGGGTTGAGGGAGTCGTACTCGTCGTGATCCAAATCACCGATGACCGAGTGCCGAGCGGACGGCACCTCCGCTGTTCAACACACGCGTGCGGTTGGGGAAGACGTATCCTCCTTCTTGATCCAGCAAGGGGAAGGAGAGGTTGATGGAGATCCGATGCACGACGGCGTGGTGGTGGATGCAGCAGAAACTCAGCAGGCTTCAAGCGAGCTCTACGGAGGAGGAGAGGTGTAGCAAGGGGAAGGGAGGCGCCAAGTGCAAGTGCGGCTGCCCTCCTCCCCTCTATATATAGGGACCCCAAGGGGCGCCGGCCCTAGGAGATGGGATCTCCTAGGGGGCAGCGGCCAGGGGGAAACTTGCCCCCAAGGCAGTGGGCGCCTCCCCTAGGGTTCCCAACCCTAGGCGCAGAGGGGGGCCCAGGGGGGGTGCACCAGCCCACCAGGGGCTGGTTCCCCTCCCACTTCAGCCCATGGGGCCCTCCGGGATAGGTGGCCCCACCCGATGGACCCCCGGGACCCTTCCGGTGGTCCCGGTACAATACCGGTGACCCCCGAAACTTCCCCAATGGCCGAAAATCGACTTCCCATATATAATTCTTTACATCCGGACCATTCCGGACCTCCTCGTGACGTCCGGGATCTCATCCGGGACTCCGAACAACTATCAGTTTGCTGCATACTCATATCTCTACAACCCTAGCGTCACCGGACCTTAAGTGTGTAGACCCTACGGGTTCGGGAGACACGTAGACATGACCGAGACGGCTCTCCGGTCAATAACCAACAGCGGGATCTGGATACCCATGTTGTCTCCCACATGCTCCTTGATGATCTCATCGGATGAACCGTGATGTCGAGGATTCAAGCAACCCCGTATACAATTCCCTTTGTCAATCGGTACGTTACTTGCCCGAGATTCGATCGTCGGTATCCCAATACCTCGTTCAATCTCGTTACCGCAAGTAACTTTACTGCATCGTAATGCATGATCCCGTGACCAAACACTTGGTCACTTTGAGCTCATTATGATGATGCATTACCGAGTGGGCCCGGAGATACCTCTCCGTCATACAGAGTGACAAATCCAGTCTCGATCCGTGTCAACCCAATGCACACTTTCGGAGATACCCGTAGTGTACCTTTATAGTCACCCGATTCACGTTGTGACGTTTGTTACACCCAAAGCACTCCTACGGTATCCGGGAGTTACACGATCTCATGGTCTAAGGAAAAGATACTTGACATTGGAAAAGCTCTAGCAAACGAACTACACGATCTTGTGCTATGCTTAGGATTGGGTCTTGTCCATCACATCATTCTCCTAATGATGTGATCTCGTTATCAATGACATCCAATGTCCATAGTCAGGAAACCATGACTATTTGTTGATCAACGAGCTAGTCAACTAGAGGCTCACTAGGGACATGTTGTGGTCTATGTATTGACACGTGTATTACGATTTCCGGATAATACAATTATAGCATGAATAAAATACAATTATCATGAACAAGGAAATATAATAATAATCCTTTTATTATTGCCTCTAGGGCATATTTCCACAAAGTCCACGCTCCACCATCCCTTGACACTTGAAAACTTCTTGCTCCACGGCTTCGAGCTTTGTCTCCACGCTCCCGGTACACTTCGGTCCCTCCACATCGCGGATGTGCAGCACCCCATCGCGCACCTCAATGGTTTGAGGATGATGCAGCACCTCCGCGAGATAGGGGTTGATAACTCTCTCGAAAAACTTGTCCTTGGGAGTGCTTAGAGATGACATGATGCTCTAGATCTGAAACAGAAACAGCTCGAAACAAAAACAGAGGATATTTGCGTGATACGGGAGTCAAAACCTTCGGGAGAATATATAATGAATTTTTACCGACCAAAATACGTAACATACAAGAAAACGGAGTCCGGGAGGCACACGAGGTGCCCACGAGACAGGGGGTGCGCCCTACAGGGGGGCGCGCCCTCCTCTCTCGTGGGAGCCCCGTGTCCCTTTCGGACTACTTCTTTCTTCCTAAAATTCTTAAATAATCCAAAACTGATAAAAATTGCCATTAGAGTTGTTTTGGAGTCGGTTTACTTACCGTACCACGTACCTATGCCTTTTCGGAGTCTGGAAAGTTCTGGAAAGTGTCTCTTATGTATTCTTCAGGGGTTATGGTCTCAATAATATTAGTTTCCACATTAATAGGATTACCTGAAATATAATGTTTAATTCTTTGACCGTTTACCACCCTCGGATTTGTGCCTTCGAAGTTATTGATTTTTATAGCGCCAGAACGATAGACCTTTTCGATAACGTAGGGACCTTCCCATTTTGAGAGAAGTTTTCCTGCAAAAAATCTTAAACGAGAGTTGAATAATAACACATAATCTCCTACGTTAAACTCACGCTTTTGTATCCTCTTATCATGCCAGCGTTTGACTTTTTCTTTGAAGAGCTTGGCATTCTCATATGCTTGGGTTCTCCATTCATCAAGAGAGCTAATATCAAACAACCTCTTCTCACCGGCAAGTTTGAAATCATAGTTGAGCTCTTTAATAGCCCAGTATGCCTTATGTTCAAGTTCGAGAGGTAAATGACATGCTTTTCCATAAACCATTTTATATGAAGACATACCCATAGGATTTTTGTATGCAGTTCTATAGGCCCATAATGCATCATCAAGTTTCTTGGACCAATTATTTCTAGACCTATTGACAGTCTTTTGCAAAATTAATTTGAGCCCTCTATTGCTCAACTCTACTTGATCACTAGACTGCGGGTGATAAGGAGATGCGATTCTATGATTGACATCATACTTAGCAAGCATCTTACGGAAAGCACCATGAATAAAGTGTGAACCACCATCAGTCATAAGATATCTAGGGACTCCAAACCTCGGAAAAATAACTTCTTTAAGCATTTTAATATAAGTATTATGATCGACACTACTAGTTGGAATAGCTTCTACCCACTTAGTAACGTAATCAACCGCAACTAAAATATGTGTATAACCATTGGAGGCAGGAAAAGGTCCCATATAATCAAAGCCCCAAACATCAAACGGTTCAATAACAAAGGAATAATTCATAGGCATTTCTTGACGTCTACTAATGTTACCTATTCTTTGACATTCATCACAAGATAAGACAAACTTACGAGCATCTTTGAAAAGAGTAGGCCAATAAAACCAGATTGAAGTACCTTGTGTGCAGTTCTATCTCCAGCGTGGTGTCCTCAATAGGATTCAGAGTGACACTTGCGTAGGATTTGTCCCTGTTCATGCTCAGGCACACAACGTCTAATAATACCATCTACTCCTTCTTTATAAAGGTGTGGATCATCCCAGAAGTAATGTCTTAAATCATAAAAGAACTTTTTCTTTTGCTGGTAAGTGAAACTAGGCGGTATATATTTAGCAACAATGTAATTAGCATAATCAGCATACCAAGGAGCAGTACGAGAAGCATTGACAACCGCTAATTTTTCATCAGAAAACTATCATTAATAGGCGTTGGGTCATCAAGAACATTCTCTAACCTAGACAAGTTATGCGCAACAGGTTCTCAGCTCCCTTTCTATCAATAATATGCAAGTCAAATTCTTGGAGCAAGAGAAGCCATCTAATGAGTCTAGGCTTAGCATCTTTCTTTTCCATAAGATATTTAATAGCAGCATGATCAGTGTGAATAGTGACTTTGGAATCAACGATATAAGGTCTAAACTTATCACATGCAAACACAACTCCTAAGAATTCCTTTTCAGTAGTAGCATAATTTCTCAGGCAGCATCAAGAGTCTTACTAGCATACCGATAACATTCAATTTCTTATCGACTCTTTGCCCTAAAACAGCACCCTACATAATCACTAGCATCGCACATAATTTCAAAAGGTAAATTCAATCAGGTGGGTCAAGAATAGGTACAAGTGATCAAAGCTTTCTTCACGTGTTTCAAATGCTTCTAAACAATCATCATCAAAGACAAAGGGAATATCTTTTGCAATAAATTAGTCAGAGGCCTAGAGATTTTAGAGAAGTCTTTAATGAACCTCCTATAAAAACCGGCATGACCAAGGAAACTTCTTATACCTTTTATGTCCTTGGGACATGGCATCTTTTCAATAGCATCAACTTTGGATTTATCAACTTCAATACCTCTCTCAGAGATCTTGTGCCCCAAGACAATGCCTTCATTAACCATAAAGTGACATTTTCCCAATTCAGGACGAGACTAGTGTCTTCGCATCTCTGCAAAACTCGATTGTCGGAGTAATGGGCCACGGGTAGGCAAACCCGAGCCCCCGGACCTTTCAAAACATCGGGGCAGGCTGCGCCCCTCGAGACCTCAAGACGAAGAGCCGCTTTCTGAGGGTCGGCGACAAAGCCGCTGACTGCCCCTCACGGCCGAGCCCCAGAGACAACCTTGAGAAAAGCCGACTCCCAACGGGCGACTTCCAGAGAAGCCGGCCATGGGGAGAAGGCCCGCGACTCCAACCACCTCCTGCCTACACAACTACGGGCGGGATGGGGTGCGGCCGCCGCGCGGCCCATCCCTGCCCCGTTCACGAAGGGTAGGCATGGCCACAGTGCGCCGTACTGACGGAGATCTCCGTCCGGCGCGGCACTGTAGCCACGCCGGCCCTGACATCAGCCCCATGGGCAGACCCCTGTGCCCACGACGGCCTGTCTGTACGACCCGGAGACGGCGGGACCCGCCTGTCGGCGGGGGTGCCGAAGACGGCGAGAGCGCCACAAGACGGCCGAGTCCCAGAGTCGGCCCCCAGGAGTCGGCCGACCCCTCCCACGAGTCCCGCACGCCATTAACCAGACAAGACAGGGAATGGCAACAGTGATCGCCCGTCAGGCGGCGGCACTGTTGCCATGACCCCACGACCAAGCCAGCGTCATCAGAAGCGCGGCTACAGTAATCCGCTGCCGGCAAGACCCGCCCGCGGCGGACAAGGCCTGTCGGCCCCATGCTGGGCCCGTTGGCGGGGCCCGCTAGTCGGCGGGCCCCAGCAGTCGGCGGAGAAGACGGCGACCTAAGAGACAGACGGCTGGGACCCGCGCCCAGCCGGATTACCATTGTACCCCCGGGGGGTAGGCCTATATAAACCCCCCGGGGCACCCATGCAAGAGGTTGGACCCTAATAGTTTTAGACACACATAGAGGGAAGAGAAGAGCTAGCCGTGCCCTTCTCCTTCCTCACCTCGAACAGCTCAAGGAGCAACCTTGTACCCACTTTGTCATAGTGATCATGCGGAGATCCCGCAGAAAGCGATGAGGGGTATTATCTCCACAGAGCCACGAAGCTGGGTAAGATCCGCCCGTGCATGCCTTCGCCTCATCCTGCTTCTGTGCACCGGAGACGTTCTACTCGCCCTCCATGATAAGCCATCCTTTGGCATATGTCGCACCAACCCCGACATTTGGCGCCCACCATGGGGCTAGGTGCACCGTTGTCCGGAGACCTGCTCGACGGAACCCTTTTCCTCCCTGGCGGCGCAGCCAGCCCGACACGCCAGACAGTACTGCGCCCGGCCTTGCACGACGCCGAGATCGCCTGTGACGGCCACCTCGCCGAACTTGTCGGCGAGGTTCGCCTCTCCGACGAGCCTGCATCCAACGCAGGCATGGGCGGCCCCGAGAGCCTCCTTGCGGGCCTCCTCGAACAACTCCACGTCGCCGGCGAGCCTGCCACGGACTTGGAGTCCGTAGGATCCACCGACCCGATGCTGGTCGACTCCGACACCGCGTCGCTCGACGAGTTCCCCACCAACATGGTGGTCTACGACGAGCCGCTCCCTCGCGCGGAGAGCGGCGGAAGCACCGCGCGGTGCTCGTCGCCGATCATGGCGAGCATCGGTGAAGAGCTCATGACCCACTCGGCAGCGGCTGCAAGACTGACGCGCCTATTCCGGAAGAAAACGGTGCGAGGCAACTGAAGCGCGCCGCCTTCGGCTTCAGCGAAGCGCGAAGAAGCGCGAAGCAGCAAGCATGAGACGCTTGTCAGAAGCCTGCCAGCGTGAGATGGATCGCGTTGTGGGCGGCTCGCCGACTCCAACTGGGCCTAGCCGCCTAGGCGCGGTCCAGCAGTGCGGCGTGGCCATCGCCAACTTGTTCGGGGCCAATCTCCCTGTATAAGCCACGCCTGCGGAGAACATCCGCGCCGCCCAGGCAGCGGCAGACGAGCTGGACAACTTCGAGGATGAAGAGCGCCGCCTGATGACAGAGCGAGTCCAGCAGCTCCTCGACGCGGCTGCCACGCAGAATGAAGCCGGCTACGGCACAGAGGCGCCGCAACGACAAAACGACGACCCGCCTCCTCGCCGAGACCAAGGCGCGACGTCTCGGACGCCGACTGGCGGTGTCTGCGGAAGAAAAGACAAGGATCCGGCTGTCAGCCATAGTCGGACTCGCATCACCATCGAGCGCGACCAAGACGGCCGCCCAAGAGCGGTGGAGCGGAGGGACGACTATTTGCCTCCTCCTCCTCGCAAAGAAAGACGAGTCTCCCCGCCACCCGTCGAGCATCCGACTCTCGGCGACCGCCTTGGCCGCCGAGAGGGAGTCGGAGAAAACGACGCCCGTCACCGGATCGATCGACTCCACCGATCCCTGGCGCTGGAAGAAGAGGACGAGTTGGGTCCGCCCTGCTTCGGACCTCGCATCCGAGACGAGCCCTTTCCCAAAGGGTTCACGCTCCCCCGAGATACACCCAAGTACACCGGCTCCGTTAAACCGGAAGACTGGCTGGTCGACTACTCCACGGCCGTCAACATAGCGAACGGCAACAAGCGTGTTGCCGTAAAGTATGTTCCGCTCATGCTCCAAGGCACGGCCCGGACATGGTTGAACAGCCTGAAGCCCCGCAGCATCAACAGCTGGGTCGACTTCACCGAAGCCTTCGTCCGCAACTTCACAAGCACGTACAAGCGACCGCCCAAGCCTCGCCAGCTTTCCTTGTGCGTGCAAGGCCCCAACGAGTCGACTCGCGACTACCTCACGTGCTGGGCCGAGCTTCAGAACTCCTGCGAGGGCGTGCACGAGGTACAAGCTATCGAGTACTTCACCACCGGGTGCAGAGAAGGCACTCTCCTCAAGCACAAGCTCCTTTGCGACGAGCCAGAGACCCTCGACGAAGCTGCGATCATAGCGGCATAATGCGCTTCTGACCGACTCCTCCATGAAGGCGGAGATTGAAGTCAGTCTGTTGGCAAGGTGGCTCCTCGAGCTCCCGGGACTCCGGTGGAGACACCCGGTCGGCAAAGCAGAAACGACCACAAGCGCAAGGCCCCGCAGCCGGCTTCCAGCAACCGGCAGGTTGCGACGGTCGAAGACCAGCAGCCAGAAGAGCAGCCTTCGGCCAAGCGACAGAAAGGCGGCAAGTCCAACTGGTTGCCGGCCTTCTATTACGAGCAGACTCTAGATGGTCCCTGCAAGTTCCACAGCGGCACGAAGCCGTCAAACCACACCACCCAGAAGTGTCACCGCTCACCAGATCGCCAAGGAGACGGCCTCCTGCCTCCCCGCCTTTGGGCCGCCCGCTCCCACCGCCGCCCAGCGGCCGCTGTCGAGCCGGTCGGTGCAATACAAAGACGAGTACCCGTAAGAGCATGGAGCTTATGTGGTGTTCACCGGTGTGGCCGGCGACGGCCGTGGCAGCGGCTGCAAGGCAAGAAGTGAATGCAGTAGCATCGAGACACTCGAGTTCATGCACCTGTCCGAGAAGCCCTATCGGTTGGGCAGAGCTGATCACCCAGAGGTGATGCCGAATCCGGGCTCCTACGCCCTGGTCTTGGGAGCCACCCTTGCCACGGATAGGCGGGCCGCTCGCTTCTCGCGAGTACTAATAGACGGAGGCAGTAGCATCAACATCTTGTACAAGGACACGATGGAGAAGTTAGGAATCAAGCAGAGACAACTTCAGAGCAGCGGTTGTGTTCCACGGCATTGTACCTGGCCTTTCCTGCTCACCGATTGGCAAGATCCTGATAGATGTCCTCTTTGGGGACAAAGATCATTTTCGCCGAGAGCCAGTTTGGTTCGAAGTGGTGGATCTCGAAAGTCCGTACCACGCTCTGCTTGGCCGACCTGCTTTGGCCAAGTTCATGGCGGTCCCCCACTACGCCTACCTCAAGATGAAGATGCCGAGTTCCAAGGGGATCCTGACCGTAGACGGCGACTACAGAAAGTCGTCCGCTTGCGCGGTTGAAAGTAGCCGGCTAGCCGAGTCCCTGGTGATCGCAGCTGAGAAGCGGCTTCTTGATCGGGTTGTGGCGATGGCCGGCAAGCAGCCCGAGATATCGCCCAATCCCAAGGAGTCGGAAGCTGAGGGCTCGTTCAAGCCGGCCAAAGAAAGCGAAGAAGATACCCTTGGACCCGAGTACCGGAGAGGTGCTGTTGTCATAGGTGCAAACCTTGATAGCAAATAGGAAGGCGAGCTCGTCGATTTCCTCCGTGAGAATCGGGACATTTTCGCATGGTCCCCTAAAGACATGCCAGGTGTACCGACAGAATTCGCCGAGCACAAGTTACATGTCCGATCTGATGTGAAGCCTGTCAGGCAGCCCTTGCGCCGTCTGTCAGAAGAGAAGAGGAGAGTTGTTGGAGAAGAGATAGCCCGGCTTCTAGCAGCCGGTTTCATCATGGAAGTGTTCTTTCCAGAATGGTTAGCAAACCCGGTCCTGGTACTGAAGAAGAACAAGCAGTCGCGGATGTGTATTGACTACACAAGCCTCAACAAAGCTTGCCCCAAGGACCCGTTCGCTCTGCCAAGAATTGATCAGGTGATAGACTCCACAGCCGGATGCGAGCTGTTGAGCTTCTTAGATGCATATTTAGGATATCACCAGATCAAGCTGAACCCGGCTGACAGACTGAAGAACGCCTTCATCACGCTGTTCGGGGCCTTCTGCTACCTGACCATGACGTTCGGCTTAAGGAATGCCGGCGCCACCTTTCAGCGTTGCATGCAGAAGTGCCTCCTCAAGCAGCTCGGCAGAAACGCCCACGTCTACGTGGATGATGTGGTGGTGAAGACGGAGAAGCGAGGAACACTGCTGGAAGACCTTAAGGAGACCTTTGAGAACCTGCGCTGATTCCAGATCAAGCTCAACCCAGAGAGGTGCGTCTTCGGAGTACCAGCCGGCCAGCTCCTTGGTTTCCTGGTCTCCGAACGCGGCATAGAGTGCAACCCTGTGAAGATCAAGGCCATCGAGAGGATGGAAGTACCCGCCGATCGCTAGATGTGCAAAAGTTCACCGGCTTCTTGGCGTCCATCAGCCTATTCATCAGTCGGCTGGGCGAGAAAGCTCTCCCTTTATACCAGCTCATGAAGAAGACCACCTTCTTCGAATGGAACAACAAGGCGGATGAAGCTTTTCTCCAGTTGAAGAAAATGCTGACTACCCCCCCTGTGCTGGCAACCCCGACTCCTAAAGAGCCCATGCTCCTGTACATTGCCGCCACCAGCCGGGTAGTCAAGACAGATCATCGTAGTCGGCGCAAGGAGGAAGGCAAGGCGCTACCTGTCCGAAGACGGTATATTACTTGGCCGAAATCTTGTCGACCTCCAAGCAGAACTACCCCCACTACCAGAAGATGTGCTACGGCGTGCACTTTGCCGCCAAGAAGTTGAAGCCTTACTTTCAAGAGCATCCAATCACTGTGGTTTGCACAGCCCCGCTAGCCGAAATCATCGGAAGCCGAGATGCTTCTGGCCGAGTGGCCAAATGGGCCATAGAGCTGGCCGCCTACACCATCTATTACCAGCCCCGCACCGCCATCAAGTCGCAAGCACTAGCCGACTTCCTCGTCGGACCGGGCCGAGACCCGATACTACCGCCAAATACCGACTCCACCCATTGGCGGATGCATTTCGATGGCTCCAAGATGCGCACCGGCTTGGGAGCCGGCGTTGTCCTTACTTCCCCCCCAAGGCAACAAACTCAAGTATGCGCTGCAAATCCATTTCGCCGCCTCCAACAACGTCGCCGAATACGAGGCGCTCATTCACGGGCTCCGGCTTGCCAAAGAACTTGGCATTCACCGGATCCTGTGTTATGGCGACTCCGACTTGGTGGTCCAACAGTCATCTGGCGATTGGGACGCCAAAGACGCAAACATGGCGAGCTACCGCTTCTGGTACAAGAACTCGTGGATATTTTGAGGTGCGAGTTCCTTCATGTACCAAGAAATGACAACGACCAAGCGAGACACCACAGCACGAATTGGCTCCACCCGCCAGTAATACCATCCGTCGCCCTTGGCGCCTCCTCAAGCCATCATCAAGCCTTCACCAGAATCAGACTCCATTTTTGTGCCGGCTCCCCCCCGAAGAAGTCGGATCCGACTCCAAAGCCTCAGCAGACGGCACGAGAATTCTTGCAGATGGCTCCAAGAATGCCGCAGTCGAAGCCGGCCCGGGGACTTCAGAACCCGGCCCGGGGACTGCGGCGACCATTGCGAAGACTCCAGAGCTCGGCCCGGGGACTGCACCAGTCGGCCCGGGGACTTCATCAACCCAGCAAGCGGCCGCGGACTCCAGCCCGCCGCCTCCCAGCCCAGCCGCCCTCGTCCAAGTAGCGATCTTGGCGATCGAAGAAATAGCTGCACCCTCATGGGCCCAGCCCATCTTGAAGTTCCTAGTAAGCGGCGAGCTACCAACCGACGAAACCTTTGCTCGGCAAGTACAAGGCCGAGCGGCAGCCTACACCATAGTCAACAGAGAGCTGGTCAGGCGCAGCGTCACTGGTGTCTACCAGCGTTGCGTCGAGCCAGAGCAAGGCCAAGCGATTCTCGAAGACATTCATCAAGGCGAGTGCGGCCACCATGCGGCCTCAAGAGAACTCGTCGCCAAAGCCTTCCGACACGGTTTCTTCTGGCCAACTGCCCTAGAAGAGGCCAAGGAATTATTCAAAAATGCAAGGGGTGCCAGATGTTTCGCTCCAAGCCGTTTCAGCCGGCTTCCGCACTCAAGACTATCCCCATCGCCTGGCCCTTTGCCATTTGGGGTCTGGACATGGTGGGACCATTCAAAGCAGCACGAGGCGGCCTAACTCACTTACTTGTCGCGGTGGACAAGTTCACCAAATGGATAGAAGTAAAGCCCATCAAGAAGTTGAATGGTCCAACTGCAGTGACTTTCATCGCCGACATCACGACTCGGTATGGCGTACCACACAGCATCATCACCGACAATGGCACAAATTTTGCCTAAGGCACCCTGGCCAGTTTCTGCGCGACGCAAGGCATCCGACTGGACTTAGCGTCCGTTGCCCATCCACAGTCAAACGGCCAGGTGGAGCGAGCAACGGCCTCATCCTATCGGCATCAAACCTCGACCGGTCGAACATTTGGAAGCGTTCGGCCGCTGTTAACAAGGAGTTGCCGGCCGTCCTCTGGAGTTTCTTACGACTCCAAACAAGTCAACCGGCTTCACGCCCTTCTTCCTTGTCTACAGTGCTGAAGCCGTCATCCCAACGGACATAGAGTTCGACTCCCTGCAAGTCACCATGTACACCGAGGAGGAAGCAGAAGAAGCACGTCAAGACGGCATCGATCTGCTGGAAGAGGGCCGACTGTTGGCACTCAGCCGGTCCAGCATCTACCAGCAGAGCCTGCACCACTACTACAACATGAAGGTCAAGCCGAGATCTTTCCAAGAGGGCGACCTTGTGCTCCGGCTGATCCAGTGAACAGCCGGCCAGCACAAGCTGTCGGCGCCTTGGGAAGGCCCCTTCATTATCAGCAAAGTGCTGGGCAACGACTCCTACTACCTGATCGACGCTCAGAAGCCCCGAGCACGCAAGAGAGACGACTCCGGCAAAGAGACGGAACGGCCATGGAATGCAAATCTTCTCCGAAGATTTTTCAGTTAATGCAGTATGTACCACGCTACCTTTTGTGTTAAAGTACCAAGACTTCAGGCCCCCCGAGACGAGCTCGGGGACTGCCCTTTTTTGTTATCTGTATGATAAGAATCATGCCTTCGAGTATGTTACTCTTTGCTATGCCGCCTGGCACCGGGTTCGACTAGTCGGCCCGGGGACTCGCCGCCTTGCGCTATGAAATGCTTCCTGCAGTCGGACAAGTAGTGTGCAGTGCCTAAGCCGTCTCCTGTCAAAAGCCGCAGCTCGCAGAGCGACTGTTTGGTGGGCAGGAGTAAGGAAGAATGGGCGCCCACATGAAAAATGGCTAAGGACCCAAAGCATAAACATAGCTAAAGCCGGCTTCCAGCCCCTCTTCGCAAAACCGACTCTTGAGTAGTCGGCTTGCCGCTTTCTACCCAACTTGTTAAAAGAATTTAAAAAATGGCCAAGTACTTGCCTTCCCAAAGTAGCCAAGCACTTGATCCAAACGGCAGTCCGCAGAGCGGTTGCCCGACGGGCAAGGCGGCGACTAAGGGATGGCGGCAAAGGAAAAGCCATAAGAGCAATGAGCAAGGAAAGATAGAATTAGGATAATATTTACACAGCATAGGCCCTTGGCCGAATCTTCGAGCAGAAGTTCAAAATACACCCCACGGGTGGAATTGTGCGAATTAACAAGTTTTTCCAAGACTATCAAAGCAGATAAAATTAAGGCACGACGGCAGCCTGGGAAGCGGCAGACGGGTTTGGAGGGCCGGAGGAGACGGCGGTGTCAGGCGCCGGGGCGGCCGGCTGGGCAGTCTCGGCTTGATCATCTTCGGCGGCAGCCGGCCCAGACGGGCGCGGCTCGTTGCTGGAGGCGCGGTCGAGCTGAGGCTGGCCGCCCGCTCCGTCTTCTGGCGCCTCCGTCTCATCTCCGTCCTCCGCCTCGCCTTCCTCCTCGGCGCTGGAGCCGATCACCTCCGCCGAGTCCTCGTCATAGTCCGGGTTCATCCCGAACCACTCCGGCGGCGCCTCCCTGCCGTCCTCAGCCCGCTCAGGAACGAAGACGCTGGTGTCCGTGTAGTCGGCGATCGCCGCCGCACGCTCGACGAGGGCATCTTCCGCAGCCAGCAGCTCCGCCTGGGCCTCGGCGAACGCAGCCAGCGGTTCAGATCCAGCCTCGATACCACGCCTTGACGAATTCCAAGGCCCGGCACGCTCTAGCCCGGGCGAGGAACTTCTTCAAGCCTCAAGACGGCGGTCGCGACCTCCGGCCGGTCGGCGATCCGGTAGGAGTCGCAGAACCGGCTTGTCTGGCCATAGGGCAGCAATCGCTGGCGCCCGGCGGCGTTGAAGCCGGCGCAGCATCCGATGGGCCGGCCGCAGACGAGCCTCGATGCTCAGAAGCTGCTCGTCAAGGGTCCGGGGGGCGTTGGCAGCAATCTCCGCGCCATTTGCCCTCCGCGCCTCGCGATCAACCTCGATGGCTTGATTGGCCGCCTGCGTGTGGCCAGGGAAGAAGTCTGCCAAGACGGAAAAGAAGCAAGTCAAAAAACCAGGAGTCAGCCCGACCTATAGTCAGCGGCTCAAAGAAAGAAAGTAACAGAAACTCACCGTCGATGATGTCCTCGATTTCATGGAAGCCGGAGGTCGATGAGTGCCTCCTTGTCGATCCAGAGGAGCGCTCGCTTTCGAACTCGGCCAGGAGAGCAGACTCTTTCCTATCCGCCTCGTCCTGCGCCTTCTTAAGCAGCTCCCTTTGCTCCGCCAGCTGCGTAGCCAACAGGTCGCTCTGTGGCAAGCTTGTTGCACTCCTCCCCTTTAGCACGCAAGGCTGTGTCGGCTACGCCCAGCTGCCGTCGGAGAGTGGCGTTGGCCTCTGAAGAATAAAAAGGAAAAGGACGTTAAGTCGTCAACTAAGAAGGTCGCTAGGAAGATTCGGACCGACTGCTCCGCAGTCGGCCCGAATCTCGGGGACTACAGCCCGCGGGTGCGCCAGCGCGCCCCCGCGAAGAAGAAAGAAGACTCACCTCGGCTCCTCGACAAGTCGGCAGTCCGCTTGCCCAGCTCCTCAACGTTGCAGTTGAAGGCAGTAGCGCGGAGGTTGTGATACTCCTGTGATAAGCATTTCAGACAAAGGCAAATGTTTGGAACTCGCCAAATAGAGTTCTGAGCTGCATGCTCAGCAGCCGGCCTGAAACTCGGGGACTACACCCAGTGGGTGCGCTGGCGCGCCCCCACAGAGAAGAACAAGAAAAAACTCAAAGAAGAAACATACCCGAACGGCAGCTCGCGACGCAGGTGCGCCTTGGTGCAGTTCTGGATGGCGTCGCCGCCTCGGCTTCGCTGACGCCCGGACGTCCAGAAGCGCCTGGTTCAGCGGGCCTATGCCGCCTCCTCGCACCCACCCAACGGGCGCGGCGCTCGTCGCCTCGGCGTCTGGGATGGCCGAGCTGGTGGCGCCGGCCTCCAAGGGGCGCGGCGCCGAAGTCTCCTTCTCAAGACGGCGGCGCGCTGGCGAGGCTACTTGAAGGAGCAGCTTCGCCACGGCCTCGTCTTCAGTCGGCGGCACCGGCGGGTCCGCCTGCTGTTTACCTCGCGCGCTCTCAGATGGCGGCGGAGGCGGCGGGGGCGGCACGGCCGTGCCCGACATGGAGGTCTCGCCGCCTTCCCTCTCCATGACAGGGAACCCGCTGCCGGCTCCCTCCGTCTGCCCCGCGAACTCTGGTGGTGGCGGCGCGGAGCTTAGCGGGGTGACAAGCAACGCCGATTGGAGGCGCACGGCCTCCTCGGCCCGCCGCTTGGCCGCGACGGCGGCTTCGGCCTCCTCCAGCTTCCTCTGGGCGGAAGCCGCCGCCTTCTCGGCCTCCGCCTTCACCAGGAGGGCGGCTTCTTCCTCGTCGCGCTTCTCCCGCGCGTTCTGCTCCTTCGCCTCCCGGAGGTCGGCCGCGGGGTCAATCCGCCGAGTATTCGCGGACGTCTCTGCCGACCCCATGACGGAGGCGGCGGCGACCTCTCTAAAGTAAGGGGAGCCACGATCTGAAGAAGACGTGTAAAAGATTTGAACAAGATTTACCAGAAGAAAACAAGACAAAGCAGAAGCACTTACGCGGAGACCAGCGGCGGCTTTTTCACTTCCTTGCGGAAGCGGTTAGCCTTTGCGACCGCCTCTTCCCGCTTGGTCGCGGCGGCCGTCCCCTTGAGCTTCTTCGACCGGCCGCCTGGCAAGCTCGGCCCGACCCGGCGCTTCTTCGCGCCGCCTCGACCACCCAAGCCGGCGGAGGAACTCGCGCCCGGCTGGCCGACCTTCGGTTGGCGGCGGGGGACGACTTCCCCCTCACCGTCATCCTCAGGCCAGTCGGCGAAGGTAGCCGAGGGCCTGAAGTCGTCAGCTCCTCCTCCTCCTCCTCCTCCTTCGGCGTCGGCCTCCATCGCCGCCGCCCTCAAGTCAGGGTCGTCGACGTCGCTCTCCGCCCGGTCGGGGACGAACTCGCGGGCCGGCCCCGTGGTGCCGGCCGAGGGCTGCATGAGGGGGTTCTGACTCGAAAAAACCAAAAAAGATCAGAGGTCGAATTCGGCTGAAAAAGAAAACAGAAGAGGAAAAAAGACGACTTACCACAGGTGGGGGGTTGGCGCGCGAGTATGGCTCCTTGCCGAACTGCCAATCCGCCGTAAGATTGCAGTTCGCCATGAAGTTCACCGTGTCCGCCACCTCCGTGTGGGGATGTCCTTCGAGCACAACCGATTGGGGTCCCGGTGGCCGCTCATCTGACAGATCATATGAGGTCGGCCTTGGAGCGGGAGGACTCGGCGCGCCACGAAGGCGGCCAGCAGGTCGGCCCCGGTCAAGCCCTCCGACTGCGTCAGCACTCGGAGTCGCGCGACGGCGGCGGCACCAGCAGGAGTCAGCGTCCTGGCCCGGTGGGACCAGCTGGGGAGTCTCCTCGCCAGTGCGCCGGCTTCGTAAGGCGGCAGATTGACCCAATCGTCTTCTGGAGCGACGTTCTTCACATAGAAGTAAGATCGCTGACACATCCTCACCGACTTGATCAGCGGAATGGCGGGGAAAGGGTTGTCGGCCACCGGCCTCTGCATCGCGATGAAGGTGCCGCATAGAGCCGGCACGTCGGCGATGTGCGTGCCGAGATTGGCCTGGAAGAATTCCCCCCACAGCTCGATGGTGGGGAGAACGCCGAGGAAGCCCTCGCACAAGGCGGCTAAGGCAGCCAGCAGCACCACCATATTCGAAGTGAGGTGGTGCGGCTGGAGCCCGTGAAACTCCAAGAAAGAGCGAAAGAAGCCGCTCGCCGGCAGCCCTAGACCGCGCATGAGGTGCGAGCGGAATACGACCCGCTCGCCCTCCTCCGGCGCCGGCGTTATTTCACCCGCCGGCGCGGCGCGGGTCTGCACTAGGCTTTTGCCGGGGAGGCGGCGCGTCTGGCGGAGGAACTCGATGTGGTCGTCGTCCACCTCAGAGCCGTCCCACACGCCGGAGCGTGCGGCGGGAGGCGCAGCAGCGGAGGAAGAGCTCATCTCCGCGGCGTGGCGTGGTTCGGCGTGGCGGCAGCAAGAAGAAGAAGAAGCGAGAAGAAGGAGCAAGAGGAAGCGGGGGAAGCGGGGAGATGGGTGCGCGTGCCGCGCCCCCTCCTCCCGCCTACTTATAGGCCCATGGGCTGAGAAGCCGATGGGCGGGCGTGGATTAACTGCGCCCGGTACCCCACGCCCCACGATTTAACCCACGGTTCTTGCCCGTAGTAAAGACGTGGGAACCCCAGCCGCCCGCACGACCGCAACGGATCCGTTCGCGTCCCGAGGCGCGGTAATGGCGGGTCCCGCCTGACGGCCTGTCTCGTCACGCGCGTGGGTGGGCAGACTGACACTGCCGCATGGTGTCACGCAGCGGGCACGCAGCGGGCCGCCACGAAGCTTATCGAGCACGCTGTCTGGTTCCATGCGACTTTCAAACCCTTTCAGAGCAAGACGGCCTCCTGCGAGTCCGACTCCAGCTAGTCGGCCTAGAGGAAGACGGCGAGCAAGGCCCAGATTCTTCCACCGGAGGGATGAAACTGTTGAGGCTCCTCGACATGTTGCCCTCGGCGCCTCACCAGCTTCGGGGACTACTGTCGGAGTAATGGGCCACGGGTAGGCAAACCCGAGCCCCCGGACCTTTCAATTAATCGGGGCAGGCTGCGCCCCTCGAGACCTCAAGACGAAGAGCCGCTTTCTGAGGGTCGGCGGCAAAGCCGCTGACTGCCCCTCACGGCCGAGTCCCAGAGACGGCCTTGAGAAAAGCCGACTCCCAACGGGCGACTTCCAGAGAAGCCGGCCATGGGGAGTCGGCCCGCGACTCCAACCACCTCCTGCCTACACAACTACGGGCGGGATGGGGCGCGGCCGCCGCGCGGCCCATCCCTGCCCCGTTCACGAAGGGCAGGCATGGCCACAGTGCGCCGTACTGATGGAGATCTCCGTCCGGCGCGGCACTGTAGCCACGCCGGCCCTGACATCAGCCCCATGGGCAGACCCCTGTGCCCACGACGGCCTGTCTGTACGACCCAGAGACGGCGGGACCCGCCTGTCGGCGGGGGTGCAGAAGACGGCAAGAGCGCCACAAGACGGCCGAGTCCCGGAGTCGGCCCCAGGAGTCGGCCGAACCCTCCCACGAGTCCCGCACGCCATTAACCAGACAAGACAGGGAATGGCGACAGTGATCGCCCGTCAGGCGGCGGCACTTGCTATTGCCATGACCTACGACAAGCCAGCGTCATCAGAAGCGCGGCTACAGTAATCCGCTGCCGGAAAGACCAGCCCGCGGCGGACAAGGCCTGTCGGCCCCATACTGGGCCCGTTGGTGGGGCCCGCTAGTCGGTGGGCCCCAGCAGTCGGCGGAGAAGACGGCGACCTAAGAGACAGACGGCTGGGACCCGCGCCCAGCCGGATTACCATTGTACCCCCCGGGGGGTAGGCCTATATAAACCCCGGCGCACCCATGCAAGAGGTTGGACCCTAATAGTTTTAGACACATAGAGAGAGAAGAGAAGAGCTAGCCGTGCCCTTCTCCTTCCTCACCTCGAACAGCTCAAGGAGCAACCTTGTACCCACTTTGTCATAGTGATCATGCGGAGACCCCGCAGAGCAGCAGTAGGGGTATTATCTCCACGGAGAGCCCTGAAGTTGGGTAAGATCCGCCGGCGTGCATGCCTTCGCCTCATCCGGTTTCCAGGCACCGGCGACGTTTTACTCGCCCCCTCCATGATAAGCCATCCTTTGGCATATGTCGCACCCAACCCCCGACATCGATCAAGGTTTCTTAAACAATCATCAAAAGAGGATCCATAGACGGAGAAATCATCCATGAATACCTCACAAATCTTTTCACAAAAATCAGAGAATATGGCCATCATGCATCTTTGAAAGGTAGCAGGTGCATTACATAAACCAAAAGGCATACGTCTATAAGCAAAAGTACCAAAAGGGCAAGTAAAAGTAGTTTTAGATTGATTCTTGACATGTATTTGAGAGAAGCCGAATAACCATCTAGAAAGCAAAAATGTGTGTGTTTGGATAGCCTTTCTAGCATTTGATCAATAAAAGGTAAGGGTAATGATCTTTCTTAGTAGCTTTATTTAACTTACGAAAATCAATTACCATCCTAACCTGTAATAATTCTTCTTGAGGATCAATTCATCTTTATCATTAGGAACAACGGTAATACGTCCCTTTTGGGGACACAATGGACATGGCTTACCCATTCACTATCAGCAACGGGATAAATAATACATGCCTCAAGGAGTTTTAGAATCTCCTTCCTTACCACTTCCTTCATTTTGGGATTTAATCGTCTTTGAGGATCTCTAACTGGTTTGGCATCTTTCTCCACAGAAATTTTGTGTTGACATAATGTGGGACTAATGCCCTTAAGATCATCCAGAGTATATCTAATAGCAGCTCGGTGCTTCTTCGTAGTTTTCAATAATCTTTCTTCTTCTTTCTCTGAAAGGTTAGCACTAATAATAACATGATATATTTCTTTTTCATCAAGATAAGCATACTTAAGATTATCAGGTAAAGTTTTGAGTTCAAACACGGGATCACCCTTGGGTGGAGGGGGCTCCCCAAGAATTTCAACGGGAAGGTTATGTTTTAGTATAGGTTCTTTCTTAAGGAACACTTCATCTGTTTCTTCCCTCTCCTTCATAAACATATTGTTTTCATGGTCTAACAAATAATGTTCTAACGGATCAGTAGGAGGAATAGCAATAGAAGCAAGACCAATAATTTCATCCTTAATAGGTGGTTCCCTTTCACAAGGTTGTCTATTAAACTTGGCAAAATTGAACTCATGAGACATACCATCTGTGCCAACAGCGACTACCTTCCTTTTACAATTAATCTTAGCACTAGCAGTATTTAAGAAAGGTCTACCAAAAATAATGGGACAAAAATCATCTTGTGGGGAAGCAAGAACAAGAAAATCAGCAGGGTATTTAATCTTCCCACATAAGACTTCAACATCTCTAACAATCCCAATAGGTTTAATGGTGTCCCTATTAGCAAGCTTAATAGTAACATCAATGTCTTACAATTCAACAGGTGTAATGTCATGCATAATTTCTTTATATAGATCATAGGGTATTGCACTAGCACTAGCACCCATATCGCACAAGCCATGATAACAATGATCTCCTATTTTAACAGAAATAACAGGCATGCCTACAACAGGTCTACGTGTCTTAGTATCGGGTCTAGCAATATTAGCGCTTCACCCACGAAAGAGATAACATGCCCATCTAAGTCCTCATCCAAGAGATCTTTAATCATAGCAATACCAGGTTCAACATTAATTTGCTCAGGAGGTGTATAAGTCCTAGTATTACTCTTACGAACAACAGTCAAAGCTTTAACATGATCTTTTATCCTAACAGGAAAAGGAGGTTTTTCAACATAAGCAGTAGGAACAATAGGATCACTATAAGTAATAGTCTTTTCTTCGACTGTAATAGGTGCAACTACTTTCACCTCTACAGGAGGATCATATTTAAACCACTTCTCTTTAGGGAGATCAACGTGAGTAGCAAAAGATTCACAAAAAGTAGCTACTATCTCAAAGTCAAGTCCATACTTAGCGCTAAATCCACGAAAAGCATCGGTATCCATAAAAGATTTAACACAATCGAACTTAGGTGTCATACCTGACTCCATACCATCGTCGGAACCCCAATCTTCAGAATTGCGTTTAATTCTTTCCAATAAGTCCCATTTGAAATCAATATTCTTCAGCATATAGGAACCAGCACAGGAAGTATCGAGAAGGTTGCGATTATTAAGACAAAGCCGAGCATAAAAATTCTGAATAATCATTTCCCGAGAGAGCTCATGATTGGGGCATGAATATAACATTGACTTAAGCCTCCCCCAAGCTTGAGCGATGCTTTCTCCTTTCTTGAGGCCAGAAATTATATATGTAATTACGATCACGATGAACAATATGCATAGGATAGAACTTACCGTGAAATTCCAACTTCAATCGCTTATAATTCCAAGATCCCGTATCATCACATAGCCTATACCATGTCAATGCATCTCCCTTCAAAGATAAAGGGAAGACCTTCCTTTTAACAACATCATCGGGAATACCTGCAAGCTTAAATAATCCACAAACTTCATCCACAAAGATAAGGTGTAAATCGGGATGCAATGTTCCGTCTCCTGCAAAAGGATTAGCTAGCAGTTTTCTATCATACCCGAAGGAATCTCAAAGTGAATATTTTCATGAAGTTCAGTAGGTTGAGGAGCATCTCTTTTCTCTTTTGGTTGGGGTGAAGATACCCCAAACAAGCCCTTCAAAGGATTAGTTTCCCTAGTGACAAGTGACAGAAAATTTCAGCACACTATATAAATGTTTCCTTACCAAGTTCCACTTACCAAAAGCGCTACACTCCCCGGCAACGGCGCCAGAAAAGAGTCTTGATGACCCACAAGTATAGGGGATCTATCGCAGTCCTTTCGATAAGTAAGAGTGTCGAACCCAACGAGGAGCAGAAGGAAATAATAAATGGTTTTCAGTAAGGTTTTCTCTGCAAGCACTGAAATAATAGGTGACAGATAGTTTTGTCATAAGATAAATAGTAACGAGCAAAAAGTAAATAAAGTAAATAACATGCAGCAAGGTGGACCAATCCTTATGTAGCAAAGGACAAGCCTGGACAATTTCTTATAATAGGAAAAACGCTCCCGAGGACACATGGGAATATCATCAAGCTAGTTTTCATCACGTTCGTATGATTCGCGTTCGGTACTTTGATAATTTGATATGTGGGTGGACCGGTGCTTGGGTGCTATTCTTACTTGAACAAACATCCCACTTATGGTTAACCTCTATTGCAAGCATCCGCAACTACAACAAAAGATTAAGGTAAACCTAACCATAGCATGAAACATATGGATCCAAATCAGCCCCTTACGAAGCAACGCATAAACTAGGGTTTAAGCTTCTCTCACTGTAGCAACCCATATCTACTTATTACTTCCCAATGCCTTCCTCTAGGCCCAAATAATGGTGAAGTGTTATGTAGTCGACGTTCACATAACACCACTAGAGGCTAGACAACATACATCTCATCAAAATATCGAATCTAATACCAAATTCACATGACTACTAATAGCAAGACTTCTCCCTTGTCCTCAGGAACAAATGTAACTACTCACAAAGCATATTCATGTTCATAATCAGAGGGGTAATAATATGCATAAAGGATCTGAACGTATGATCTTCCACCAAATAAACCAACTAGCATCAACTACAAGGAGTAATCAACACTACTAGCAACCTACTAGCACCAATCCCGGACTTGGAGACAAGAATTGGATACAAAGAGATGAACTAGGGTTTTGAGATGAGATGGTGCTGGTGAAGATGTTGATGGAGATTGCCCTCTCCCGATGAGAGGAGCGTTAGTGATGATGATGACGATGATTTCCCCCTCCCGGAGGGAAGTATCTCCGGCAGAACAGCTCCGCCAGAGCCCTAGATTGATTCCGCCAAGGTTCCACCTCGTGGCGGCGGAGTTTCGTCCCGTAAGCTTGCCCATGATTTTTTCCAGGGTAAAAGTGATGATATAGCAGAAGATGGTGTTGGAGGCCCACCAGGCCCGGGAGATAGAGGCGCCACAGCAGGGGTGGCGCCCCCTGTCTCCTGGGCAGTGTGGGCCCCTGGCCTATTTCTTTTGCTCATAATTTCTTATAAATTCCAAAAGTTGTTTCGTGGAGTTTCAAGACTTACGGAGATGTGCGAATAGGTTTCCAACGTTTGCTCCTTTTCGGCCCGAATTCAGCTGCCGGCATTCCCCCTCTTCATGGTAAACCTTGTAAAATAAGGGAGAATAGCCATAAGTATTGAGATATAATGTGTAATAACAGCCCATAACGCAATAAATATTGATATAAAATCATGATGCAAAATGGACGTATCATTAGGGCATAACGTAATCTCGGTGAGACCGATTACACAAACTCGGTGAGACCGATTTTGGTAATAGCCGAACAGAGAGTTCGTCAGGCAAACTCGGTGGGACCAATTCGCTCATCTCGGTTGGACCAAAATGTTACGAAGGGGAAACAGGGAGTTTGCATTGAAATCTCGGTGGGACCAATCACTCATCTCAGTTTGACCGAAACGTTACGAAGGGAAACAAAGAGTTTGCAATCCCATCTCGATGAGATCGAGATCCCTATCGGTGAGACCGAATTGATTAGGGTTTCTGGCAGTGGCTATGTCAACTGAACTCGGTGGCTCCGGATGAACAAAATCGGTGGGGCCGAGTTGGACTTTTTGGTTATGGACATATGTGGATATGAGAAAGTAGTGGAGGGTTTTGGAGCATATCACTAAGCATTTTGAGTAAGATCCTTATTAAGCAACACCTCATCCCTTCTTAATAGTATTGGCTTTTCCTATAGACTCAATGTGATCTTGGATCACTAAAATAGAGAATGTAGAGTCTTGCTTTGAGCTTGAGCCAATCCTTTGTCCTTAGCATTTTGAAGGGTCCACTTTCTAATCCATGCCATGCCAAAACATTGAGCTTTCCTGAAATATTTATCTTGGAATAGCATTAGCTCAATGAGCTATATGTTGTTAGGAATTACCAAAACCACCCAGGGATAGTTGCACTTTCAATCTCCCCCTTTTTGGTAATTGATGACAACATATAGATCAAAGCTTTGACAAATGATAAATAAGATTGAAAAACATCGTCGCTTTGAGAAGTATGTGATAAGCAAGAGCTCCCCCTAAATTTGTGCATTATTTAAGATTTGCTTTTGAATACAAATGCAAAATCGATTAGGATCATGGGTTACTCTTCCATATCACATACATCTTGGTGGAGCACTTAAAATGATAGAGATTAAAAGCATGCACTCATCACCAAGCAAAGTGAATGATCATAATAGGATATGAAAGATAGCATTAACCAACAAGCATTAAGAGTAGCATATGATCAAACACTTTACCAAATAAGTATCTCACAAGGACATAAAGTAGTATCACACAAGCACACATTAAAGTTTCAAACCAACCAAAAAGAGTGCAAAGAGAGATAAAAACCAACACTCTCTCTCTCTCTCTTTCTCTCTCTCTCAGCTTATGATCTATACATTTTTCTCCCCCTTTGGCAACAAGTTACCAAAAAGTTTGAAAAAGCATAGTGCTAAACGACTCTCAGGCTTGATCTTCGGGAGGTGGTGTTGAGAGGACGCCAAGGACGAAGGCCTCTGATGAAGTGGCTGGAGCTGGTGGAGTAGCTGCTGGAGTTGGGACTGGAGCTGTAGCTGCTGGTGCTGATGCTGTAGCTCTAGTGTCTGTCACTGGCACTGCAGCAGATCTCTGTCCTCTGGGCACTCTAGCAAATGCATCTATGGTAGACTTGCCCTTCTTCTCCTCTATTTCCTCCTGAAGTTGCTCAACTGCAGTTTGGATCTCTGTGATCTTGACATCAAGGTCATAGAATTTTGTCTCAACAATCCTTTCCAAGCTCTCCTGGTTCTTGGTCAGGGTGGCCAGGCCCTGCTCAATCCTCAGAGTGGATTGGATCAGATATCCAATCTGTTCTTGCTTGCTTTTCAAGAAGACCTGAGATGCCTCTTCCATAGTTGGCATCTTTGCAGCCTTCTCAGCTTTAGCTTTGGCTTTCTTCTCTTGTGCTTGCACAGATGATGGTTCATTCTCAGTCATGACTACTGTGTTGTCCTCGAATTCAGGATAGATGGGAAGATGCTCTTTGTCCAAGATGTACATGAGCTCCTAGATGTGTGGGGCATATCCACAACTTCTCTTCTGATCAGCTGCAGTCCTCTTGATTGTTTCCACAATCAGGCTCATAACCTTGAACTTCTGTGGGACATCAAATATGTGCAGCAAGTTGATAACATGTCCTCTGATCATCTTGTGATCACATGACTTGGGAAGAAGTGTGTGCCTCAGAATCCAATTGATTGTAGGCAGACCAGACAAGAAATAGTGTACAGATCCAAACTTATGTGTGTCCAAAGCATCATCAGGGATCTCTTTGTACATATTTGCCATAGAGTTGTGGTCTTTCTTCTTCTTGGCATAGACATCCAAGTCATCCTCATGTTCCTCAGGAGGATTTATGAGTTTTGCCCATTCTTCAACAGTAGACTGGTACCTAGTACCCTCAGACATCCACACAATCCTTCCATCTGGATAGAAGTGTGCAGTGGAGTAGAATTGCATAATGAGCTCATCATTCCACTTGGTGAACTTCTGAGCCACAAACTCATCAACTCCACATGCCTTGAAGCTGTCATATACACCAGGGAAGTGATCCTCATTCTCCTTGATGAATTTCCAATCAACCCATCTCATGTCACACACTATGGGCTTCTTGTCAAGTAAAACAGTCTCATAGAAGTCATGTTGTTCCTTAGTGTGGAATTTGTAGTCCACAGCAGTCCTTCTCCTGGTGGCATATGGATCAGACTCTCTCCATAGCCTTAATCCTGAATCCTTCCTGATTTTCATGTTCTCTACAACTGGGTGTGCATCATTGTGATCAGGGATCTTTGGCTTCAGCTTCCTCAAAATAACAGAATCATCATCTTCTTCTTCTTCAGCAGCCTGAGGCACTGGAGCCTTGTTTTTCTCCTCAGCAGGGATGTTCCTGGTGCTCCTCTTGGGTTTTGGCTTTGGAGCTGGAGAAACAGTCTTAGGAGCAGTTTTGGGCTTAGATGGAGCAGCCCCTGATCTGATTGCATCTCCCATGAGCTTTTGAGCTTTGGGTGCTGGTGCTGCATCCTCTTCCTCTTCCTCTTCTTCAGAATCTCTCATCATTGAAGGTTTACCAATAACTCTGGCAATGGTCTTCTTGACCCTTTCTTTCCTCTTCTTACCATCTCCAGTTTCCTTGGGTTCAAGAGTGAACTCCATTGTTTCTCCTATGGCAACTTTCCATGGCTTAGACATGGGCTGTCTTCTTGCTGGCATCTTAGTCTTCAGACCTGGCTTAGTTGCAGTAGTTGAGCCATACTCTTTCTCCAGCACTTCCTTTTTGGAAGTGGCTTCATCTTCAACAGCCACATAATCTTCATCTTCAGATTCAGAAGTTCTCTTCTTCCTTGTTCTGGTTGCAGCCTTTGGCAAGTTGCTTGGAGTGCTCCTGTTGCCATCATCATAGCTGCTAGAGGGACTAGTGCCCTCACTCAACTGAACCTGTTCCTCTGACTTGTTCTGGCTGTCACTTTGGTCAGACATCTTGCAAGCGAACTGTCAGCAGACCCTGTGAATAGGTTATAGATGAGGTAGAGTAGATGAGCATCACAAAGTACAAGACTTTTTGCAAAACAGATGACTTAAAAACTTAGTTTTAGTTCTTCAAAGAAAGCATTTCAGATCTACCAATTTGTAAACTCGGTGATACCGAAGCAGCTTTTGGAACCTGAACTAGTGAACTCGGTCAGACCGAGTCACAGTTCGGTGGTACCGAGACTACTAGGGTTTCACAGAGAATCGAACTCGGTCACACCGATTTGCAATTTTTGGTAGGACCCAAAATGCGTGTGCTCTGGCCTAAGCAAAAATCGGTGAGACCGATTTCTACAACTCAGTCGGTCCGATGGTGTTTATAAAGGTGCTCTACAGTTGTCTCCGATGGTGTTTGTTGAGTTGGCATAGATCGAGATTAGGATTTGTCACTCCGATTGTCGGAGAGGTATCTCTGGGCCCTCTCGGTAATGCACATCACAATAAGACTTGCAAGCAATGTGACTAATGAGTTAGTTGCGGGATGATGCATTACTGTCGGATCACGGGTTCCGGCAAAACCCTCAAGGTTCGAACACTGGGGTGCGCGAGAATATTTCCTCCCTACCGATTCACGTCCTAGCTCGCTAAGATCTCACGGACGAACTCGACGAACTCACAACACAAAGACACAAGATTTATACTGGTTCGGGCCACCGTTGTGGTGTAATACCCTACTCCAGTGTGGTGGTGGTGGATTGCCTCTTGGGCTGATGATGAACAGTACAAAGGGAAGAACAGCCTCCTGAGGTCGAGGTGTTCTTGTGCTTGGTGAACTTGTGTGGGTGAGATGCCTCTCCATGAGCTGTTTTCGAGATGCCTCTACTGTGGTGGCTAGTTCTACTTATATAGACCCTGGTCCTCTCCCCAAATATTGAGCGGGAAGGGAGCCAACAACGGCCAATTTGAAAGGGGACAGCTAGTACAGCTTATCCTGACAAAAGTGGTCTTCGCCTGCGAAAGGCTCTGGTGGTGACGCCATCTTGGGCTCCATGGTGACCTCCGTCCTGCCGTCCTGCTGGTCTTGGTCTCGTTGCACTGATATGGAAACCTTTGCTTGATGCCTCGGTATTCTGCGCCTGCGCTTGCCTCCTTAGCACCAAAGAGGAAACAAGGACGTTGCGCGCGCTGGCGCCTGCCTGGTGCCCGCTTGATCTTGATCTTCATGGCTCACGTCACGAGAGCCTCGCGAGGTTTGCCCTGCCTTGATTTCTCCGCTCCTCGCGAGGCAGCCTGGTGAGGCCGCTCCTGAGGAGGTCTTGCATCGTCCGCCTCACGAGGCTTGGCCCCTTGCGAGGGTCTTGAATGCCTAGTTTATGAAGATGAGTCGTACAGGCCTGCTAGCATAGGCACGCCGTGGGCTGCAGGTATGCATGTCTGGGGACCCCCATTCCCAGAACGCCGACAGTAGCCCCCGGGCCCAAGGCGCGCTCGGGCTTGGCTTTGAGGCGAAGCCAAAGGTCAAGCGCGGAGAGCCGCGGGCCCTAGAAGCCCGCGGCCTTGGTCGACGTGTGGCGGTTGATTGGACATGGGCGTCTCCGCTTTCCCACGCTGCCTTGGAATCCACCTGGCTATGCGGCCCCCACAACCTACACAGTTATTCTTCCATCGCCCATACCTTGCTTCCCCAATCCCTCTGCTTTCTCGAGACCTTGCTCCTCCTCTCCAATCTGACCTGCACCCTGCCCGCTTCGTCGCCATGGCGCCGAAACAAGTAGACAAGGGGAAGAAGCCCCCGTCTTTGCCAAGTGCGCCTCCGACCGTCATGCCTGCGGTCGGCCGATCCTTGGTGCTCAACGATGAGGCCATGGACAAGGTGCGTCCAATGCTCGCTTCCAGCTTCAACGAGTGGGGGGAGACGGTGGCTTGGCCTGCATCCCGCGCTCGCATTGCCCGGGCAGCCACCGAGGTCCCAATCTTCATCGACACCCTTTGGGCTGGCCTGATTCCTCCTTTCTCCGCCTTCTTCAACGCGGTGCTTGAGCATTATCAGATCCACATGCTACATCTTGACCCTCAATCCGTGACTCTCCTTGCCGTCTTCGCCTTTGTGTGTGAAGCCATGGTGGGCATCGCTCCTTCTGTGGCCCTTCTCCCCCATTTCTTCTCATTGCATCTGACTGATCCCCGGAAAAGCTCGGGGTGCGTGAGCTTTCAGGCCGTGGCCACGACGGCGGGCACGGGGATCGACTTCGAGCTTCCTCCCTCCACGAGCGAGTGTCGGACACGGTGGGTGTTTGTCGACGCCGGCGTGCTCAGCCCCCTGCTCCATGCCCCGCCAGCGCCTGCCATTTCTCACCCTGCTGGGGCCACGAGAGGCTCGCGAGCCCCCGTCTTGTCCCTGTCTGGCTTAGGCTGCGGAGGTTGAAGGACCGCGGCGTGACCGCGCCTATGGTGGTGAAGGAGTTCATCAAGCGCCGGGTCGCTCCGCTTCAGCGCCATTCTCGCCCGATGTGGACCTTGCTCAGCAGTCAGGACCATATGAGGTTTCAGGAGTCCGAGCTCCCCCTTGGGACGTGGCAAACGGTGGTCGAGGTCCTGACAGGTGTCCCCTCACCGGATGATTTGCCTGGGAAGAACTGTCTGCTGTACCGCTGCAAGAACAAGGATGAATTTGCAGGGAGCATGCCTCCCTTTGACGAGTGGGGACTGTGTCCGGACGGCCTGGTGTGGTCCCGTGAGAACCCTGACAACATGGTTCCCTTCCTCGTCACCAGCGCCGAGCTCGTCCCGAATGTGGATGCAGGGGGACGAGCGCCGCCAGTGGCTGGCGGCACGAGTGCTGATGTGCAGACGCCACTTGGGGCTCCTGGGGCGTCGTCCTCAGGAACCCGTGATCCTGGGACGTTGGTCGCTGAGACGATGGAGCACGTGGCTCCCGAGGCCGAAACTCCGGATGCCTTGGGAGGTCGCGGTGAGACGGCGCCCGACTATTCTCCGCAGCCAGGCACCCCTGAAGTCACTGGGCGCCACGTACAGCGCTTCGGTCGGCTTTGTGTGGACTTCGAGGAACTCCGCAAGAGGAAAGGATCTCCGGGCGGCAGCGGTATCTTCGGGCCATTGAAGCGACGAAAGTACATCGCCGTCGATGAGTAAGTACTGCACCTTGTGATCTCTTGATTGCTGCTCCCCTTCCTGACGCTGGCTCTTCAGGACCCTTCTGCCAGGGCCGTTGAGTCCCCCGAGAAGCAATCCCCGCCTTCCTCGGCACCCCCGTCGGCTTTGAGCATCCCGAGCTTGCATGCCGCGCCTGGAGCTGGGCCGGCCGAGGGGTTGCGCTCGCCGCCATGGCGCCTTGAATCTGCGGCTCCGTTGCCCTTCCTCCACGGTATGGCTTGGAGCTTGGCGGGCGTTCCCCGGGCTCCTCCTCTAGTCATGAACAGCAGCTGGTTGGCTTCGGCCTTCTGCTCCTCCTCAAGCAGCGGGCCCCGATTGGCCGGGGCCCCTCGTGAGGTTGGGCTGGCACCTGGAGCGGCACCAGCCACCAGCCCCGTGCTGAGAGAGGGTGCACCACTTCACGTCCCGCATACAGCCCCTGTGGCGGAGGACGAGGTGGGGTGTGCGTTGGAGTTCGAGCACGGGCGGAGTGTCGTTCGTCATGAGCTCTACCAGGAGGCGATGGGCGCGATGAGCCGGCTTGGTGAAGAACTCGCGGGTGCCGACTCGCACCTTGACACCGAGGGTCTTCGGCTGGTGGAGGAACGGCGTAAACTGAGGGTGGCCATCAACCTTGGTCGCTACCAGCGTGATCTTGACAATGCGAAGGCCGAGGCGTCCCTCAAGGTTTCCCGTGAGGCTTGCTCCCGAGCCTTGGAGGAGGCTCCCGAGGCTAACTGTCGTCACGAGGCCGCGGAGAAGCGTGCGTGGGAGCTCCATGCCTAGAGTGCGTCCCTCGAGCGTCAAGTGGAGGCGCGCAGAGCCGCCCTTGCATCGCTGAGGGGGACGCCTTCCGAGGAAGAGGAGGTCTGTAAGCGCGAGGAGGCGTTGGCTCTAGAAGCCGTGGAGCGCAACCTCGAGCTTTAGCAACTGGAGACGAGGGAGCGTCAGGTTGCTCAAGCAGAGGATTCCGTCGGGGCTCGCGAGGCCAAGGTCCAGGAGGAAGTCGACCGCCGGGTGGCCGAGGTTCACGCGGGTCTTGAAGGTTGGTACGATCTGAAGCTGAATCTTGCGGGGACTGAGGCAGCGGGCAGGACCGCCGCTTTTAGGCCCAGGTTAGATGGGGCGGAGAGGCGTGAGGAGGCCACGGCTGCCGCCCTGGTCACAACGCAGGTGGACTTGGCCTCCGCCAGTGCCGAGCTGCTTTCTCTTCAGAAACGGGTAGATGACGCCGAGGCCGTTGCGCGGCAGAACAGGGAGGAAGTGCTCCGACGACGGGAGCTGGAGCGCGAGCACGCCCCCATGCTTCAGGACCTCCGGAATAGGGCTAATACCACCCTGGGCTACATCTGTGACGAGAATGCACCGCACTCCCACTCGAATGACTACGCCAGTCACTTGAACTTCTTCACCAATGTGGTGACGCGCCTGGAAGCCCGGTCTGATAGGGCTCGCCAGCTTGTGGAAGAGAGAAGCCGGGGCCTGCTCGGGCACGCGTTCTATCGTGTCTTCAGCCACCTTCATAATTCCTTCCCCGACTTCGACTTCGACGCTGCCATTGCCCTTGTACCGCAGACCATTCATGGTGACCTGGCGCGGTGGGTGGAGGACAATGTGGACACGCTGGTCAGGGCCTTCACTTCCGAAGACGAAGCGGTGGTAGTCGCGGCAGACGAAGGTGACGTGGTCAACGATGGCGATGGAGGCGTCGCCGAAGGCGACGATGCCGGCGAAGATGACGACATCGCGAGCGACGCGTCCAAAGGCGATGCAGCGAGCGACATATCTGGCTGATCCCAGGTTCCCCTTGCTGTTTCATCCTGTATGCAAAAACTCGGGCGTGGACCCTAAAGATTTTGAGAGCATATTGAGAGGGGGAGCCCCTCGTGTAAATAAACCGTTGCCTTCATTCTCTTATGTCAAACTGAGTGTGCGCCTTCGCGAAATCGTGAATCTGGAGGCTAGTTCCCATCATGGCTTAGCTTAGCCGGGGCGGGTTGCGAACCGGATCGTGAGGTTATGAGCTTTTCGGGACTCCTAGAGAGCTCGTCTATCCACCCGAGGGGGCCTCGTGAGAGGCGAGCACCATCTGTGGCATCAGCGCGTGCCCGCGGCACATCTGTGCCCTGCCCAATCCAGCTCGCGAGGGGCTCGTGAGTGGAAGGCGTGGTGTGTGAGTCCAAAACAAGGCGAGAACTAGATAACAAGAAATCGCTCCGAATGAGAAAAGGCACCCCTAGCGCGCATCAATGAAAACTCAACTTCAACTTAAATCCAAATCCAAAAGGCAAGGCTACAGAAAAGGGATTCAAAGCAAATGGCCGCGTTCGGCACCTAGTCTAGTCTTCTTTTCTTCAAGTCTTCTCACCAGCACGGAGCTAAGTGCTTCCACTAGGTGTGGGAGGGAGCCCCCGAGGCCCGAGGGTGGCTCTCCGGAGACTCCGGGGCATGTACAGACCCACTCATTATTACGTGAGAGTGTCACGGGTGGCGATCTTCACAGGCACTGGGCCTTGTTCACAGGTACCGGCCTTGCTTCATATCGCCAGACGAGGGACCCGCCTTGCGCCGCCCTCGCCCACCTTTGGGCCGACCGGCAGCCAAGACGGCACAAAGGGGGGAAAGGGGACGCCAAGGGCGCCCTCGGCGACCACGGGTCCTCTGTCGGGGGTAGGCTTTTCAGCACCTCCCCAGCAGAGGGCCTACCTCCGAGGGGGACCTTGCTCCAGCGACGTGGCAATGGATCTGGCTCCCGGCTTCTCTCCTGATGCCCCCGGTGCGATCCTCCTGGCGGGAGGGAGGTCGCCGAGCTGGGGCCGCCAGCTGCTGCGGTGACCTGATTCTCCTACGACCCATGGTTAAAGTAAGCTTGCTCCTTAGGGATTAGTGGTACCCTGTATCCGTTGTCGACGGCTTGGTTGGCGGGGCTCTCCGGCGGCTCCTGGAAGGCTTCAGCTCCTAATGCCTCCTCCTCCCAACCTGGCCCGAGGAACGAGCCAGGGTCGTCCTTCGGCATGTACTCCTGGTCCATCATGCAGGGCACATAGGCTTCCGGGGCTGTGATACGTCCATTTTGCATCATGCTTTTAAATCGATATTTATTGCATTATGGGCTGTTATTACACATTATGTCACAATACTTATGCCTATTCTCTCTTATTTTACAAGGTTTACATAAAGAGGGAGAATCACAGCAATGGAATTACAGAAATTTGGAAAAGGAGCAAATATTAGAGACCTATTTTGTACAACTCCAAAAGTCCTGAAACTCCATGAAAGTCATTTTTGGAAATAATAAAAATACTGAGCGAAGAAAATACCAGAGGGGGCCCACACCCTGGCCACGAGGGTGGGGGGCGCGCCCCCCTGCCTCGTGGGCCCCCTGTTGGCCCTCCGGTGCCCATCTTCTGCTATATGAAGTCTTTCGTCCGAGAAAAAAAATCATAAGAAAGCTTTTGGGACGAGACTCTGCCGCCACGAGGCGGAACCTTGGCGAAACCAATCTAGGGCTCTGGCGGAGCTGTTACGGGAAACTTCCCTCGGGAGGAAATCATCGCCATCGTCATCACCAACGATCCTCTCATCGGGAGGGGGTCCATCTCCATCAACATCTTCACCAGCACCATCCCCTCTAAAACCCTAGTTCATCTCTTGTATCCAATCTTTGTCTCCAAGTCTCAGATTGGTACCTGTGGGTTGCTAGTAGTGTTGATTACTCCTTGTAGTTTATGCTAGTTGGTTTATTTGGCGGAAGATCATATGTTCAGATCCTATATGCATATTAATACCCCTCTGATTATGAACATGAATATGATTTGTGAGTAGTTATGATTGTTCCTGATGACATGTGAGAAGTCTTGCTCTTAGTAGTCATATGAATTTGGTATTCGTTCGATATTTTGATGAGATGTATGTTGTCTCTCCTCTAGTGGTGTTATGTGAACGTCGACTACATGACACTTCACCATTGTTTGGGCCTAGAGGAAGGCATTGGGAAGTAATAAGTAGATGATGGGTTGCTAGAGTGATGTAAGCTTAAACCCTGGTTTATGCGTTGCTTAAATAAGGGGATGATTTGGATCCATATGTTTCATGCTATGGTTAGGTTTACCTTAATACTTATTTTGTAGTTGCAGATGCTTGCAATAGGAGTTAATCATAAGTGGGATGCTTGTGCAAGTAAGGACAGCACCCAAGCACCGGTCCACCCACATATCAAATTATCAAAGTACCAAACGCGAATCATATGAACGTGATGAAAACTAGCTTGACGATAATTCCCATGTGTCCTCGGGAGTGTTTTCCTTCATATAAGAAATTGTCTAGGCTTGTCCTTTTCTACAAAAAGGATTGGGCCACCTTGCTGCACCTTATTTGCTTTCATTACTTGTTACCCGTTACAAATTATCTTATCACAAAACTATGTGTTACTGATAATTTCAGTGTTTGCAGAGAATACCTTGCTGAAAACCGCTTATCATTTCCTTCTGCTCCTCGTTGGGTTCGGCACTCTTACTTATCAAAAGGGCCACTATAGATCCCCTATACTTGTGGGTCATCAAGACTCTTTTCTGGCACCGTCGCCGGAGAGTGAAGCGCCTTTGGTAGGTGGAATTTGGTAAGGGAAAATTTATATAGTGTGCTGAAATTTACTGTCACTTGTTACTATGGAAAGTAATCCTTTGAGGGGCTTGTTCGGGGTATCTTCACCTCGACCAGTAGAGCAAAGAGTTGCTCCTCAACCTACTGAACCTACTGAAAATGAAAATGTTTACATTGAAATTCCTTCGGGTATGATAGAGAAACTGCTAGCTAAAACTTTTGCAGGAGATGGAACATTGCATCCCGATTTACACTTAATCTATGTGGATGAAGTTTGTGGATTATTTAAGCTTGCAGGTATGCCCGATGATGTTATCAAGAAGAAGGTCTTCCCTTTATCTTTGAAGGGAGATGCATTGACATGGTATAGGCTATGTGATGATATGGGATCATGGGACTACAAACGGTTGAAATTGGAATTCCATCAGAAGTTTTAGCCTATGCATCTTGTTCATCGTGATCGTAATTATATATATAATTTTTTGCCTCGTGAAGGAGAACGCATCGCTCAAGCTTGGAGGAGGCTTAAGTCAATGTTATATTCATGCCCCAATCATGAGCTCACAAGAGAAATGATTATTCAAAATTTTTATGCTCGGCTTTCTGACAACAATCGCTCCATGCTCGATACTTCTTATACTGGTTCTTTTATGATGAAGACTATTGAATTCAAATGGGATTTATTGAAAAGAATTAAACGCAACTCTGAAGATTGGGATCTCGACGAAGGTAAGGAGTCAGGTATAACACCTAAGTTTGATTGTGTTAAATCTTTTATGGACACCGATGTTTTCCGTAAATTTAGCACTAAATATGGACTTGACTCTGAGATAGTAGCTTCTTTTTGTGAATCTTTTGCTACTCATGTTGATCTCTGATGTCTACTACGCAACCTTCTTCTTGTAGACGTTGTTGGGCCTCCAAGTTCAGAGGTTTGTAGGACAGTAGCAAATTTCCCTCAAGTGGATGACCTAAGGTTTATCAATCCGTGGGAGGCATAGGATGAAGATGGTCTCTCTCAAACAACCCTGCAACCAAATAACAAAGAGTCTCTTGTGTCCCCAACACACCCAATACAATGGTAAATTGTATAGGTGCACTAGTTCGGCGAAGAGATGGTGATACAAGTGCAATATGGATGGTAGATATAGGTTTTCGTAATCTAAAAATATAAAAACAGCAAGATAACTAATGATAAAAGTGAGCACAAACGGTATTGCAATGCGTTGAAACAAGGCCTAGGGTTCATACTTTCACTAGTGCAAGTTCTCTCAACAATAATAACATAATTGGATCATATAACTATCCCTCAACATGCAACAAAGAGTCATTCCAAAGTCACTAATAGTGGAGAACAAACGAAGAGATTGTGGTAGGGTACGAAACCACCTCAAAGTTATTCTTTCCAATCAATCCGTTGGGCTATTCCTTTAAGTGTCACAAACAGCCCTAGAGTTCATACTATAATAACACCTTAAGACACAAATCAACCAAAACCCTAATGTCACCTAGATACTCCAATGTCACCTCAAGTATCTGTGGGTATGATTATATGATATGCATCACACAATCTCAGATTCATCTATTCAAGCAAGACATAGAACCTCAAAGAGTGTCCCAAAGTTTCTACCGGAGAATCAAGACGAAAACGTGTGCCAACCCCTATGCATAGGTTCATGGGCGGAACCCGCAAGTTGATCACCAAAACATACATCAAGTGAATCACGTGATATCCCATTGTCACCACAGATACGCACGGCAAGACATACATCAAGTGTTCTCAAATCATTAAAGACTCAATCCGATAAGATTACTTCAAAGGGAAAACTCAATCCATTACAAGAGAGTAGAGGGGGAGAAGCAACATAAGATCCAACTATAATAGCAAAGCTCGCGATACATCAAGATCGTGCCAAATCAAGAATACGAGAGAGAGAGAGAGAGAGAGAGAGAGAGAGATCAAACACATAGCTACTGGTACATACCCTCAGCCCCGAGGGTGAACTACTCCCTCCTTGTCATGGAGAGCGTCGGGATGATGAAGATGGCCACCGGTGAGGGTTCCCCCCTCCGGCAGGGTGCCGGAACAGGGTCTCGATTGGTGTCTGGTGGCTACAGAGGCTTGCGGCAGCGGAACTCCCGATCTCTTCTGTTCCCCGAAGTTTTTAGGGTATATGGATATATATAGGAGGAAGAAGTACGTCAGGGGAGCCATGAGGGGCCCACGAGGATGGAGGGCGCGCCCCCTGCCTCGTGCCTCCCTCGTTGCTTTCTTGACGTGGACTCCCAGTCTCCCAGGTTGCTTTCCTTCCAAAAATAACTTCTGCAGAAGGTTTCATTCCGCTTCGACTCCGTTTGATATTCCTTTTCTTCGAAACACTGAAACAAGGGGAAAAACCGGAACTGGCACTGGGCTCTAGGTCAATAGGTTAGTCCCAAAACTAATATAAAGTGTAAAATAAAGACCAATAAACATCCCAAACAGAATATAATATAGCATGAAGCAATCAAAAATTATAGATACGTTGGAGACGTATCAAGCATCCCCAAGCTTAATTCCTGCTCGTCCTCGAGTAGGTAAATGATAAAAACAGAATTTTTGATGCGGAATGCTACTTGGCATAATTTTTTAATGTAACCCTCTTAATTGTGGTATGAATATTCAGATGCGAAAGATTCAAGATAAAAGTTCATATTGACATAAAAGTGTAGGATCGAAAGTATGTCTAGAGGGGGGGTGATTAGACTACTTGACCAAATAAAAACCTAACCTTTTCCCAATTTTAGTTCTTGGCAGATTTTAGCAACTTTGGACAAGTCAAGCAATCTTAACACAATTCAAGCAAGCATGCAAAGAGTATATGAGCAGCGGAAAGTAAAGCATGCAACTTGCAAGAATGTAAAGGGAAGGGTTTGGAGGATTCAAACGCAATAGGAGACACGTATGTTTTTGTCGTGGTTCCGATAGGTGGTGCTATCGTACATCCACGTTGATGGAGACTTCAACCCACGAAGGGTAACGGTTGCGCGAGTCCACGGAGGCCTCCACCCACGAAGGGTCCACGAAGAAGCAACCTTGTCCACCCACCATGGCCATCGCCCACGAAGGACTTGCCTCACTAGCGGTTGATCTTCACGAAGTAGGCGATCTCCTTGCCCTTACAAACTCCTTGGTTCAACTCCACAATCTTGTCGGAGGCTCCCAAGTGACACCTAGCCAATCTAGGAGACACCACTCTCCAAGAAGTAACAAATGGTGTGTTGATGATGAACTCCTTGCTCTTGTGCTTCAAATGATAGTCTCCCCAACACTCAACTCTCTCTCACAGGATTTGGATTTGGTGGAAAGAGGATTTGAGTGGAAAGCAACTTGGGAAGGCTAGAGATCAAGATTCATATGGTAGGAATGGAATATCTTGGCCTCAACACAAGTGTAGGTGGTTCTCTCTCAGAAAATGTAAGTAGGAAGTGTAGGTTCGTTCTGATGGCTCTCTTCACGAATGAAGAGGAGGTGGAGGGGTATTTATAGCCTCCACACAAAATCTAATCGTTGCACACAACTTGCCAAACTCGGTGGGACTGAATTGATAAACTCGGTCAGACCGATTCAGCAAACCTAGTGACCGTTAGGATTTTCGGTGGGACCGACATGCAACTCGGTAGGACCGATATGGTTAGGGTTAGGGCATTACGTAATCTCGGTGAGACCGATTACACAAACTCGGTGAGACCGATTTTGGTAATAAGCTAACCAGAGAGTTGGTCAGGTAAACTCGGTGGGACCGATTCGCTCATTTCGATGAGACCGAAATGTTACAAAAGGGAAACAGGGAGTTTACATTGCAATCTCGGTGGGACTGATCGCTCATCTCGGTGGGACCGAAACATTATGAAGGGAAACAGAGAGATTACAGTCCCATCTCGGTGAGACCGAGATCCCTATCGGTGAGACCGATTTGCCTAGGGTTTGTGGTAGTGGCTATGACATCTGAACTCGGTGGCACCGGATAGAATGAATTGGTGGGGCCGAGTTTGACTTTTGGTTTTGGGTCATATGTGGATGTGAGAAAGTAGTTGAGGGCTTTGGAGCATATCACTAAGCATTTTGAGCAAGAGCCTCATTAAGCAACACCTCATCCATCCTTGATAGTATTGGCTTTTCCTATAGACCCAATGTGATCTTGGATCACTAAAATAAAAACTGTAGAGTCTTGAGCTTTGAGCTTGAGCTAATCCTTTTGTCCTTAGAATTTTGAGGGGTCCACTTTTCTCATCCATGCCATGTCAATCTTTGAGCTTTCCTGAAATATTAATCTTGAAACAGCATTAGCTCAATGAGCTATATGTTGTTAGGAATTACCAAAACCACCTAGGGATAGTTGCACTTTCAATCTCCCCCTTTTTGGTAATTGATGACAACATATAGATCAAAGCTTCGAAAAATGATAATAAGAGTGAAAAAACATTGTCGCTTTGAGAAGTATGTGAAAAGCAAGATCTCCCACTAAATTTGTGCATAGATTAAGATTTGCTCTGGACTGCAAATGCACAATGAGTTAGGATCATGGGTTACTCTTCCATGTCGCATACATCTTGGTGGAGCGATCAAAATGATAATAGTTAAATACATGCACTGATCACCAAACAAAGTGAATGATCATTGTGACGCCCCCGATTCAATCGTACACTAATCATGCATGCAAACGTGTACGATCAAGATCAGGGACTCACGGGAAGATATCACAACACAACTCTAAAACATAAATAAGTCATACAAGCATCATAACACAAGCCAGGGGCCTCGAGGGCTCGAATACAGGTGCTCGATCATAGACGAAGTCGTGAAGCAACAATATCTGAGTACGTACATAAGTTAAACAAGTTTGCCTTAAGAAGGCTAGCACAAACTGGGATACAGATCGAAAGAGGCGCAGGCCTCCTGCCTGGGATCCTCCTAACTACTCCTGGTCGTCGACAGCGGGCAGCACGTAGTAGTAGGCACCTCTGGGGTAGTAGTCGTCATCGACGGTGGCGTCTGGCTCCTGAGCTCCATCGTCTGGTTGCAGCAATCGGGTAAAGAAAGGGGGAAAGGGGGGAACAAGGCAACCATGAGTACTCATCCAAAGTACTCGCAAGCAAGGAGCTACACTACATATGCATGGATATATGTGTAAAGGGCCATATCAAGGGTGAACTGCAGAATGCCGTAATAAGAGGGGATAGCTAATCCTCGTCAAGACTACACTTCCGCAGCCTCCGTCTTGCAGCATGTAGAAGAGAGTAGACTGAAGTCCTCCAAGTAGCATCGCATAGCATAACCCTACCCGGCGATCCCCTCCTCGTTGCCGTGTTAGAGAGCGATCACCGGGTTGTATCTGGCACTTGGAAGGGTGTGTTTTATTAAGTATCCAGTTCTAGTTGTCATAAGGTCAAGGTACAACTCCAAGTCGTCCTGTTACCGAAGATCACGGCTATTTGAATAGATTAACTTCCAGCGGGGTGCACCACATTACCCGACACGCCGATCCCATTTGGCGGACACACTTTCCTGGGTCATGCCCGCCGCTGAAGATCAACACATCGCAGCCCCACCTAGGCATAACAGAGAGGTCAAGACGCCGGTCTAAACCTAAGCGCCGCAGGGGTCTGGGCCCATCGCCCTTAGCACACCTGCACGTTGCGAACGCGGCCGGAAGCAGAACTAGCCCCCTTAATACAAGAGCAGGCTTACGTTCCAATCCGGTGTGCGCCGCTCAGTCGCTGACGTCACGAAATGCTTCGGCTGATACCACGACGCCGGTTGCCCATATCTTGTCCCACGTGGCGGTTAGTGCGTATAAGGTCAACGACCCAACTCAGATCAAATACCAAGATCTCGTTAAGCGTGTTAAGTATCTGCGAACGAACAGGGCCAGGCCCACCTCTCTCCTAGGCGGTCTCAACCTGCCCTGTCGCTCCGCCACAAAGATCCACACAGAGGGCCGTTGGGACAAAGGTCCTTTCAGCCCCCAATCCGTGAATCACTCGCGGGTGCTCCACAAGCCGACCCGACTTTAGTCACCACGTGTATCATGTATAAAGTATATAGTATATACCCGTGACCACCTCCCGAGTGATCACGGCCCTATAGTATAGCATGGCAGACGGACAAGAATGTAGGGCCACTGATGGAAAACTAGCATCCTATACTAAGCAGTAGGATAGCGGTAAGGGTAACAATCAGAGCATCAATGACGGGCTATGCATCGTAATAGGATTAACCAAAGCGATAACATGCTACACTAATCTTATGCATGCAGTATAGAGAAGAATAGGCGCTATCTGGTGATCACGGGGGGGGGCTTGCCTGGTTGCTCAGACAAGAAGGAGGGGTCGTCGGTGACGTAGTCAAACTGGGGGGTCGCCGGCAGTCTCGGGGTCTACCGGAAAGAAGTAGCGGAGGGGGAACACAATAAATAACAGAGCAATCAAAGCATCACAAAGCGTATCATGGCAATGCGCGGTCTAGAGGTGACCTAATGCGGTACTAGGTGGTACCGGCGAAGGGGGGAAACATCCGGGAAAGTATTCCCGGTGTTTCGCGTTTTCGGGCAGATGAACCGGAGGGGGAAAGTTGCGTGTTTGCTATACTAGGGATGTGTGGCGGACGAACGGGCTGCGTATCCCGAATCGTCTCGTCGTTCTGAGCAACTTTCATGTACAAAGTATTTTCATCCGAGCTACGGTTTATTTTATATTAATTTTAAAAGATTTAATCATTTTTAGAATTTACTTAATTATTTTAAATCGAATATTATCCAGAATAGTGAAAGGTGATGTCAAGCATGACATCACCATGACATCACCGGTCAAACCCAAATTGACCGTAGTCAAACTCGCATGTTGGTCCAATGGGACACACCAGTCATGGACTAAGGCTAACTAATAGGATTAGTTAATTTAACTTAATGATTAGGTTAATTTAACAGATCTAATTAAGTTAATTAATTAAGTAATTAGTTAATTAACTATTTTTTAATTCCTTTTATTTATAAAACGTTTAGGGGGCAGGGCCCCTTTGTCATAGGGACATGGCCATAGCGGGCACGGGCGCTGGGGCGCTGCAGGGCGCCCGAACTGGTCGTGGCTAGTCGGAGCCATGGAGGGCGTGGCCGGCGGGCACGATAGTAGCCACGGCGCCGGACTGGGGAGACGCAAGCGGCGAGGGGCAGCAGAGCGGGAGGCGAATGGTGGACGGCGGCAGGCTGTGAGCCGCGTCGGGAAGCGGCAAGCGAGGGACGGGCCGAATGCGCGGTACGGGGAGAAGGAGCATCGGGAACTGGGGCGGCTCGACTGGCGCAGCGGGCGGTCGGTCATGGGCGGGCGCGGGCGCGGCGCTGCCAAGCGGGGCCAAGGGCGCGGTAAGGCTGTCGCGACGACCGCGACGAGGGCGCACGGTGACTGCGGCGGGCTCTAGCGACATTGGGAGATGGCCGAGGCGAAGGGAAGGGAGGAGGGTGAGCTCCCGGGTGTCGTAGGGTTCGTGGCAACGGGGCGCGAGGAGGAGGACGAGGACGACGGGGCGGAGAGGGAGCAGGCCGGCGAGGGGGTCCGGGCGGCGATGGGGCGGCGCACGGCGATGTCGTCGAGCGGCGGGGGCGGAGCCAGGCCCCGATCCAGATCGGACCGAGGGAGGCGGGTGGGGACGTGAGGGGGGGAGTGGGTGCGTAGGGTGTTAGGGTTTGACCGGTGTGGGCGGAACGGGGCCATATAGGCCAGAGGTTAAGGGTGGGCCGGCCTGGCTGTTGTCTGGGCCAAGGCCCAGGGAAAAAAAAGGGGGGTTTCCTTTTCTCTTTTGTTTTCTGTTTTGTATTTTCCTTTTCTTTTATTATTTTCTATTTTATTTTAAGTTCCTTTTTATTTCAGTTTTATAAAAATAAACACTAGCACCTAAAATTGTATTTATAAATACACTACAGCCACATTAATTCTCAACCCAAATTAAAATAGTTTAATATTTTACAAAATTCAAAAGGTATTTATTTTAATATTTAAACCTCTATTTTAATCATTTTGAACACTTAAACATTTTATTAAATTTAAGTTTCTCCACCATTATTACCCATGATTTATTTAACACCTTGACAACATTTTAGTTTTGATTTTTGAAAACTTTAAATATTTGCCTTGATTTTGAATTTGAATTTTAAATCGGTTTTGAACGTGAGATTAGCAACAGTAACCGAGGTGACGTGGCATCGCTAACATGGATTATTGTAGCTTAATTATCCGGGCGTCACAATCATATGGGGATATAAAAGGATAATGTCATCCAACAAGCATTAAGGTAGCATATGATCAAACACATGATCATCCAAGTATCACACAAAAGCATAAAGTATCTCAAACAAGCAAATAACAAAGTTCAACCACCAAAAATAAGAGAAGAATAAAGAGAAACACTCTCTCTCGAAGCCTATGATCTATACATTTTCTCCCCCTTTGGAAACAAGTTACCAAAATGTTCATAAAAAAATACATAGTGCTAGATCGACTCTCAGGCTTGGTCTTCAGGTGGTGGTGTAGATAGAACTCCAAGGATGAAGGCATCTGTTGAAGTAGCTGGAGCTGGTGGAGTGGGTGCTGAAGCTGGTGGCACTGAAGTTGTAGCTGGTGCAGATGTAGTTGCTCTGGTCTCTGTCACTGGCATAGCAGCAGACCTCTGTCCTCTGGGCACTCTAACAAAAGCATCAGTGGTAGTCTTGCCCTTCTTCTCCTGCACTTCATCCTGAAGTTGCTCAACAACAGATCAGATCTCAAGAACCTTCACATCTAAATCATAGAACTTCTGCTCCATGATCCTCTCCAAGCTCTCCTGGTTTTGAGTCAGGGTGGCCAATCCCTTCTCAATCCTTAGAGTGGAGGCAATCAAGTAGCCAAGATGATCTTGCTTGCTCTTCAGAAGATACTGAGATGCCTCATCCATGGTTGGCATCTTTGCAGCCTTTTCAGTCCTTGCCTTCTCTCTCTTTGCTTGTGCTTGCACAGAAGATGGTTCATCTTCATCCATTACCACAGTGTTGTCCTCAAAGTCTGGGTAGATGGGCATATGTTCCTTGTCCAAGAGGTATGTGCCAGTGCCCATCTTGGAGTTGATCAGCTCCCGGATCTGTGGGGCATACCCACAACTTCTCTTCTGATCTGCAGTTGTTCTCTTAATGGTTTCCACAATTAGGCTCATGACTTTGAACTTCTGTGGGACATCAAATATGTGCAGCAAGTTGATGGAATGTCCTCTGATCATTCTGTGATCTCCTGACTTTGGCAATAGATTGTGCCTGAGGATCCAGTTGATTGTAGGCAGGCCTGACAGCAAGTGTTTCATTAAACCAAATTGGTGAGTCTCTAGATCTGCATCAGGAATCTCCTTGTACATGCTAGCCATGGAGTTGTGATCCTTCTTCTTCTTGGCATAGACATCCAAGTCATCTTCTTGTTCTTCTGGGGCATGGATCAACTGAGCCCATTCTTCAACTGTTGACTGGTACCTAGTACCTTCAGACATCCAGACAATTCTTCCATCTGGGTAGAAATGAGCTGTGGAGTAGAACTGACTTTGTGAGCTTCTGAGCCACAAACTTATCAACTCCACAAGACTTGAAACTATCATAGACTGCAGGATAGTGTTCTTCATTTTCCTTGATGTACTCCCAGTCAACCCATCTCATGTCACACACTATGGGCTTCTTGTTAAGCAGGATTGTCTCATAGAAGTCCTGCTGTTCCTTGGTGTGAAATATATAGTCCACAACAGTCCTTCTCCTGGTAGCATATGGATTAGACTCTCTCCACAGACTCAATCCCGAGTCCTTCCTGATCTTCATGTTCTCAGCTACTGGATGAGCATCATTGTGATCTGGAATTTTGGGCTTCAACTTCCTCAAGACATGTGACTCATCATCTTCTTCTATAACAGCTTCAGGCACTGGGGCCTTGTTCTTCTCTGCAGCTGGGATGTTTCTGGTACTCCTCTTGGGTGCAGTTTTGGGTTTTGGAGCAGCTGCTTTGGAACCTTCTTTGGGCTTAGATGGAGCAGCCCCTGACCTTATAGCATCTCCCATGAGCTTCTGGGCTTTAGGTGCTGGTGCAGCAACCTCTTCCTCTTCCATCATTGAGGGCTTCCCAATTACTCTGACAGTGGTCTTCTTGACCCTCTCTTTCCTCTTCTTCTCTGCCACAACCTGTTCTTTGAGTGCAGATTCCAAAGTTTCTTGAGTGGATGTTACTGCCTTTGACATAGGAACTCTCTTGGCAGGAACCTTTGTCTTCATTCCCTGGCTTAGTTGCAAAGAAATGTGCCATATTCCTTTTTCAGAACTTTCTTCTTTGAGGTGGCTTCTTCCTCATCAGCCACATAGTCGTCATCCTCAAATCAGAAGTTCTCTTCTTCCTAGCCCTTGTGGCTGCCTTTGGCAAGTTGCTTGGAGTGCTCCTGCTGCCTTCATCATAGCTGCTAGAGGGACTAGTGCCCTCACTCATTTGAACTTGCTCCTCAGACTTGTTCTGACTGTCACTCTGATCTGACATGATGCAAATACTAACAGCCGTCTCTGTGAATAGATATAGATGAGATAGAATGGATGAGCATCACAAAGTACATAGGTTTTTGCAAAAGAATGAGTCAAAAACTTAGTTTTAGTTTTCCACAGAAAGCATTTCGGATCTACCAATTTGAAATCTCGGTGATACTGAAGCAGCATTTGGAACCTAAACTGGTGAACTCGGTCAGACCGAGTCACAGTTCGGTGGCACCGAGACTGCTAGGGTTTCACAAAGACTTGAACTCGGTCACACCGATTTGCAATTCCTAGTCAGACCGAGAATCACATGTGCAATGGCCTTAGCCAAACCAGTGGAACCGATTTGAACAACTCGGTTGGTCCAAGATGGTTTCGGCAGAAACCTAACCCTAAATTTTCAATCCATATCTAAACTACGGAGTTATTTCATTGGATAGAGTGATCTCAATCATGGTAAGATTCATGGCAAAACAATGTGCTAGGAATCGGAGTGAGAATAGCACAAAGATCAAGTCCATACCCTAGGTGCGGCGATGGACTTGCTACGGCGGGAAAGGTGGAGACGATCTCCGTTGACGGCGACGGAGACCAGCGGCGGGAGGCAGCTGGCGATGAGGAGGACGATCGGAGACCCAGTGAGGTAGAGCAGGCTGAGCGCGGGCGAAGGGGTTCGGAAAATTTTCCAAATTTTGGCCAGGGGATATATATATATATAGCCTGGCCCTGTCGGTGTGACCGAGTGGAACAACTCGGTGGCACCGAGATGCATAATCGCAAGCGATTCGCAACTCGGTGTGACCGAAAAGTTCAAATCGGTTGCACCGAGATGGAAAACCTAGATCGACTTAGTGATCCCGGTATGACCGAAATGGATGAATCGGTCAGACCGAAACGCACAAAGAAGTTTTGGAAGTTTAAGTCTATGACGAATCGGGGACTCCGAGTGCTCCTCACACAGAGTGGTTCGAATCTAACTTGATCAAACTTTGTGATGTAGCATGAATAGAGTTTGAGACGAGAAAAGCATAGATAGCTAGAGAAGGTTCTTAGGCATTCTTGTCCATCCACTTGGCAAAAGAAAAAGGAACCAAACAATCAAAACAACAAGTGGATGTCGTCGAATGAGTAAATTATGCAACCAACATGCTCACACAATAAAATGGCAAATGAAATATGTGGCAAAGCATGCACATCCAATTCTAGCATCTATCAAGCAATTGGCAATGACTAGGTCATCTATATATGAGTATATTGACATACGAGTCAAATGAGAACATTTGATCATCGGTCATACTCATCGTTTAAGCACAAGTGGGGTTACCACTTTTACATAAAGAATTATTGTGTTCACACCATTAGAGTTTCTTTAGCTCAATTCTTAGAGTAAAGCTCCCCCTAGATGTGAGATCCCCCCTAAGAGGGATGAACTAACCTTGGGTTTTGTCGATGATGACTTCATGTAGGTGTTGAAGATGTGGATGCTCAATGTTGATGTAGATCATTTGGAGCAATCCTTTGGAGTGAGTTGCACTTTCAATACCTACACGGGTTAGTCCCACAAGGAACAAACAAGGATATCCATAGACATAGAGTGATGCACACACAAGATGATGTCTATGAAAGCATTAGGTTACCTTGTCCCTTGTCTTACCAACAATAGGGTTTGTGACTCCTTGAACTAGTGCAAGATGTGGAAGTTGTTTGCACTTGTTCTTGCCAAAATGATAAGAGTGAAGTATGTTGGCGGAGTCGCCCTCAAGAACTCTCTAGTTCTTCTTCTTCTGGATCCACACCATCTTGATGGGAATCCTTGGAGTTGTAGTTGTAATTGATGAAGTAGAACTTGATGTAGTCTTGGGAACCCACTTGACCAAGGCCTTAGGTGCTTCTTCAAATGCATCAATTTCCTCTTGAAGCTTATCCTTGCCTTTTTGCTTTGGTCTTGTGGTGGAAGATCATCTTGAGCTTGTGTCCCTTTGAAGGAAGTAGGATCATACTTCTCTTGTTGAGCAACAAACTTCGTCTTGGGGTATTGATCTTCTTCCCACTCAACTCCATTGGCATTGAACTTTCGTTCAAAACCAACACCTTGGTTCTTTCGGTGCCTTCCTTGCTTGCGTACAATTTCCTCAAATTGCTTACTCCCGGCAAGGCTCATGTAAACACCTTTCTCTATAATTCCCTTCAATAAGCTATTTTCTTTCTCAAGTGTAACTTGGCTAAGAGAATCATTAGTGGAATCAAGAGAACTACTAGAAGCAACAACATTGGATTTAGCATGATTATTGTTACTACTAGAGGAAGGGTCTTTCTTGTTCTTGTTACTAGACTTGACTTGACGCATGTAAGTGGATAAGAGTAAACGCTTGGCAATGTAAGAAGAACTTTTCTTGCGAAGATCATCATTGATTGCCTTTAAGAACTCATGCTCTTGCTCAAGATTGAGCTTCTCAAAACATAATTTCTCATGAGTCCTTAAAAGTTCTTGATGATCTCCTAAGATAGTTTCATGAGCTAACTTAAGAGTGTTTAGTTCTTTAGTTAGAGACTCAATCTTCTCCTTATCATTGTCATTCGTTTCATCATGATTAATTGACGTTTCATCATAGTATCCATCACTAGAGTTGTCAACAAGTAAATCATCATCACCTAACAAGTCATCTTCATCACTATTGAAATCTACATACTCGGGGTGTGATACCTTTGGGCCTTTAGCCATGAAGCATCTTCCAAGTCCTTCATTTGGTGAATCAAATATGTCGTAGGAGTTGGTTGACACAAGTGCTAGACCGGCAACACCTTCATCTTGAGTATTTTCGAGTCGGAGTGATAGCTTCTCTCGGAGTGATTGTCGGAGTCGGAGCCGGATACCCATTCACCAACATGAGCTTGATGTCTTCGTTTTTTGTAGCTCTTTGATGACTTGTCCTTCCTTTCCGAATCCTTGCTTCTTCGGGATGTTCTTCGTTTGTAACGATCATCTCTACTCCTTCTCTCTCTTGATGGTGATTCTTCTCTCTACTTCTTCTTTTTGGAGAATCTTCTCTTCTCTTGTAGGGTGCGGTACACTCATTGGAGTAGTGTCCGGGTCTTCCACAATTGTAGCAATTTCGCTCTCGACTAGAAGATCTTTTGTCATTGTAGGACCTTGACTTGGAACTTCTTTCTTTGCTTCTATTCTTGTAGAACTTGTTGAAGTTCTTCACCATTAGGCTCAATTCTTCATTGAAGGTTTGTTTCTCACTTGATGATGTGGGAGTTTCACATGAGGCTTGACTCTGAGATAGTAGCTTCTTTTTGTGAATCTTTTGCAACTCATGTTGATCTCTGATGTCTACTACGCAACCTTCTTCTTGTAGACGTTGGTGGGCCTCCAAGTGCAGAGGTTTGTAGGACAGTAGCAAATCTCCCTCAAGTGGATGACCTAAGGTTTATCAATCCGTGGGAGGCATAGGATGAAGATGGTCTCTCTCAAACAACCCTGCAACCAAATAACAAAGAGTCTCTTGTGTCCCCAACACACCCAATACAATGGTAAATTGTATAGGTGCACTAGTTCGGCGAAGAGATGGTGATACAAGTGCAATATGGATGGTAGATATAGGTTTTTGTAATCTGAAAATATAAAAACAGCAAGATAACTAATGATAAAAGTGATCACAAACGGTATTGCAATGCGTTGAAACAAGGCCTAGGGTTCATACTTTCACTAGTGCAAGTTCTCTCAACAATAATAACATAATTGGATCATATAACTATCCCTCAACATGCAACAAAGAGTCACTCCAAAGTCACTAATAGTGGAGAACAAATGAAGAGATTATGGTAGGGTACGAAACCACCTCAAAGTTATTCTTTCCAATCAATCCGTTGGGCTATTCCTTTAAGTGTCACAAACAGCCCTAGAGTTCGTACTAGAATAACACCTTAAGACACAAATCAACCAAAACCCTAATGTCACATAGATACTCCAATGTCACCTCAAGTATCCGTGGGTATGATTATACGATATGCATCACACAATCTCAGATTCATCTATTCAACCAATACATAGAACCTCAAAGAGTGTCCCAAAGTTTCTACCGGAGAATCAAGACGAAAACGTGTGCCAACCCCTATGCATAGGTTCATGGGCGGAACCCGCAAGTTTATCACCAAAACATACATCAAGTGAATCACGTGATACCCATTGTCACCACAGATACGCACGGCAAGACATACATCAAGTGTTCTCAAATCATTAAAGACTCAATCCAATAAGATTACTTCAAAGGGAAAACTCAATCCATTACAAGAGAGTAGATGGGGGGGAAGAAACATAAGATCCAACTATAATAGCAAAGCTCGCGATACATTAAGATCGTGCCAAATCAAGAACACGAGAGAGAGAGAGAGAGAGAGAGAGAGAGATCAAACACATAGCTACTGGTACATACCCTCAGCCCCGAGGGTGAACTACTCCCTCCTTGTCATGGAGAGCGCTGGGATGATGAAGATGTCCACCGGTGAGGGTTCCGCCCTCCGGCAGGGTGCCGGAACAGGGTCCTGATTGGTTTTTGGTGGCTACAGAGGTTTGTGGCAGCGGAACTCCCGATCTCTTCTGTTCCCCAAAGTTTTTAGGGTATATGGATATATATATAGGAGGAAGAAGTACGTCAGGGGAGCCACGAGGGGCCCACGAGGGTGGAGAGCGCGCCCTAGGGGGGTAGGCGCGCCCCCCTGCCTCGTGCCTCCCTCGTTGCTTTCTTGACGTGGACTCCAAGTCTCCCGGGTTGCTTTCCTTCCAAAAATAACTTCTCCGGAAGGTTTCATTCCATTTCGACTCCGTTTGATATTCCTTTTCTTCGAAACATCAAACAAGGGAAAAAACAGAATCGCATCGACTCGGGTCAATAGGTTAGTCCCAAAAATAATATAAAAGTGTAAAATAAAGCCCAATAAACATCCAAAACAGAATATAATATAGCATGAAGCAATCAAAAATTATAGATACGTTGGAGACGTATCAAGCATCCCCAAGCTTAAATTCTTGCTCGTCCTCGAGTAGGTAAATGATAAAAACAGAATTTTTGATGTGGAATGCTACTTGGCATATTTTTTTAATGTAACCCTCTTAATTGTGGTATGAATATTCAGATCCGAAAGATTCAAGATAAAAGTTCATATTGACATAAAAGTGTAGGATCGAAAGTATGTCTAGAGGGGGGGTGATTAGACTACTTGACCAAATAAAAACCTAACCTTTTCCCAATTTTAGTTCTTGGCAGATTTTAGCAACTTTGGACAAGTCATGCAATCTTAACACAATTCAAGCAAGCATGCAAAGAGTATATGAGCAGCGGAAAGTAAAGCAAGCAACTTGCAAGAATGTAAAGGGAAGGGTTTGGAGGATTCAAATGCAATAGGAGACACAGATGTTTTTGTCGTGGTTCCGATAGGTGGTGCTATCGTACATCGACATTGATGGAGACTTCAACCCACGAAGGGTAATGGTTGCGCGAGTCCACGGAGGGCTCCACCCATGAAGGGTCCACGAAGAAGCAACCTTGTCTATCCCACCATGGCCATCGCCCACGAAGGACTTGCCTCACTAGCGGTAGATCTTCACGAAGTAGCACTACAAAAAAAAAGACACATCCGTGACATTTTGGGCCGAACGAATTTTTTTTGTCATACATATGACACTTCTATGATGATAATTGTGACAAAACCCGGTATCATCATAGATGTGGTGGGCTCCTACTTCTATGACAAAAAATCATAAATGGGCATTTCGTTCTGGGCGGGCCGGAGACGCAGCTACGTGAAATTCTTTGGGCCGTCCATGACGGAAAAACCGTGGTAGAAGCGAGGGGAGGAAAATTTCGAGGACTTCCGGTTACGGTGGGAGGTCGGGGCCGAGCGATGCGCTTTCTCTCGTACACGACGCTGCTGCAAAAGTAGGCGTTGTCTCTAATCGAACCCGAAGCGAGGCGTTGGGCTCTAACAGAACCCGAGCGATTTCACTGCAAGCTACGCGTTACTGAACCCGAGCGGTCGATCGATGGCTGTTAACTGAACCCGATCGAGCGATTCCTTCGCTACTGCTGCTAACTGAAGCCGATCGATGGTGCCTCTGGGATGAACAGTGAGTGTTGCAGGGGGGAGGGATGAATAGTGAGCGGTGGCGTTGCCTCTGGATGAACAGGACCCCGTGGTGTGGTGGAGGGTTGGATGAACAGTAGACGGTGGAGGGGTGCCCTTGGAGGGGTGGTTGAATAGGACCCCGTGGTGTGGAGGGCTGGATGAACAGTAGACGGTGGAGGGGTGCCCGTGGAGGGTGGTTGAGCAGAGCCGGTGGAGTAGCGGTGGAGGCTGGATGAACAGGAGCCCGTGGAGGCCGGAGGAGGTCGACGGTGGAGATGAGCAGATCCCGTGGAGTCCTGCTTATGCACGCCACACCCTCCCAATGAACAGGTCCCCGTTTCGACCATAGCGCTCCAACACAAGTCCGCTTTCGTCTGCTTTTGCGGCACGCCACACCCTCCCGATCAACAGACCCCCGTTTCGACCGTAGGAGGTCCGTTTAAATCCGTTTTGCGCTTACGCCACACCCCTCCCGATCAACAGGACCCCCGTTTTGACCGTAGGAGGTCCGTTTCCTCCGTTTTGCGGTACGCCACACCCCTCCCGATCAACAGGACCCCGTTCCGAATGTAGGAGGTCCGTTTCCTCCGTTGTGTGGTACGTCAGGCCTCGTTTCCATCACATGTTCCGTCCAAGCCCTCCCGATGAACACGACCACTCATTCCGTTCCGACCCAGCCGGTTGGCTCCCACGTGTTCGGTTGCCTCCCGATGAACACGACGCATTCCGTTGCCTCCCCATGAACACGACGCACTCCGTTGCCTCCCCATGAACACGACGACGATGCTGTTTCTCCGTTCCGACCCAGCCATGTACACGAGCCCTGGCCGTACGTATGCGCGAGTAGGCGTTCGAGACCCCGCTCGTATGTACACATACGTGGCCGTATTTTCTTTCTTGCACCCTGGCCGCTGTAAATACGTGTACATGCTACGTGCGCGCCTCTACAATGACCAGTATGTACTGCTACATCTTGAGCTTGCGTTGGTTTTCCTCGAAGAGGAGAGGGTGATGCAGCAAGTGTAGCGTAAGTATTTCCCTCAGTTTTTGAGAACCAAGGTATCAATCCAAAGAGGAGGATCCTCAAAAGTCCCACGCACCTACACAAACAAGCGAGAACTCGCAACCATCACAATAAAGGGGTTGTCAATCCCTTCACGGCCACTTCATAAAGTGAGATCTAATAAAGATAGTATGATAAGATAAATATATTTTTGGTATTTTATAATATAGATGCAAAAAGTAAAGATGCAAGTAAAAGTAGATTGAAAGCAAATATGATAAGACATAGACCCGGGGGCCATAGGTTTCACTAGTGGCTTCTCTCAAGATAGCATAAGTATTACGGTGGGTGAACAAATTACTGTCGAGCAATTGATAGAAAAGCGCATAGTTATGAGATTATCTAGGCATGATCATGTATATAGGCATCACGTCCATAACAAGTAGACCGACTCCTGCCTGCATCTACTACTATTACTCCACACATCGACCGCTATCCAGCATGCATCTAGAGTATTAAGTTCATAATAACATAGTAACACATTAAGCAAGATGACATGATGTAGAGGGATAAACTCATGCAATATGATATAAACCCCATCTTGTTATCCTCGATGGCAACAATACAATACGTGCCTTGCAACCCTTTCTGTCACTAGGTAAGGACACCGCAAGATTAAACCCAAAGCTAAGCACTTCTCCTATGGCAAGAAAACCAATCTAGTAGGCCAAACTAAACTGATAATTCGAAGAGACTTGCAAAGATAACTGAATCATACATAAAAGAATTCAGAGAAGATTCAAATATTATTCATAGATAAACTTGATCATAAACCCACAATTCACCGGATCTCGACAAACACACCGCAAAAAGAGATTACATCGAATAGATCTCCACAAGAGAGGGGGAGAACATTGTATTGAGATCCAAAAGAGAGAAGAAGCCATCTAGCTAATAACTATGGACCCGTAGGTCTGAGGTAAACTACTCACGACTCATCGGAGGGGCTATGGTGTTGATGTAGAAGCCCTCCGTGGTTGATTCCCCTCCCGTGAGTGCCGGTGAAGGCCCCAAGATGGGATCTCATGGATACGTAAGGTTCTGGCGGTGGAAATTGTGTTTCGTGGTGCTCCGGAAGTTTTCGTGGTACGAGGTATATATAGGAGGAAGAAGTACGTCGGTGGCCGCCCAAGGGGCCCACGAGACAGGGGGCATGCCCTATAGGGGGGGGGGGCGCCCTCCTATCTCTTGGCTTCCTCGGAAGCTTCTTGACTTGCACTCCAAGTCCTCTGGATCATGTTCGTTCCAAAAATCACGCTCCCGAAGGTTTCATTCCGTTTGCACTCCGTTTGATATTCCTTTTCTTTGAAATACTGAAATAGGCAAAAAAACAACAATATGGGCTGGGCCTCCGGTTAGTAGGTTAGTCCCAAAAATGATATAAATGTGTAAAATAAAGCCCATAAACATCCAAAAGGGGTAATATAATAGCATGGAACAATCAAAATTATAGATACGTTGGAGACGTATCAAGCATCCCCAAGCTTAATTCCTGCTCGTCCTCGAGTAGGTAAATGATAAAAGAGAATTTTTGATGTGGAATGCTACCTAGCATAATTCATAATGTAATTTTCTTTATTGTGGCATGAATGTTCAGATCCAAATGAATACAAAATAAAAGTTCATATTGATAAAAGAAATAGTAATACTTCAAGCATACTAATCAAAGTAATCATGTCTTCTCAAAATAGCATGGCAAAAGAAAGTTCATCCCTACAAAATCATATAGTTAGGCTATGCTTCATTTTCGTCACACAAAGATGTTCCCAACTTCTATACCCCGATGACAAGCCAAGCAATTGTTTCATACTTAAATAATCTCAAACTTTTTCAACCTTCACGCAATACACGAGCGTGAGCCATGGATATAGCACTATGGGTGGAATAGAATATGATGATGGGGATTGTGTGGAGAAGACAAAAAAAAGAAATTCTCATATTGACGAGGATAATCAACGGGCTATGGAGAAGCCCATCAATTGATGTCAACATGAGGAGTAGGGATTGCCATGCAATGGATGCACTAGAGCTATAAATGCTCAACAGATGAAAACTAGTGGGTGTGCATCCAACTTGCTTGCTCACGAAGACCTAGGGCATTTGAGGAAGCCCATCGTAGGAATATACAAGCCAAGTTCTATAATGAAAAATTCCCACTAGTATGAAAAAGACAACTTATGAGACTCACTATATGAAAAACATGGTGCTACTTTGAAGCACAATATATGAGACTCACTACATGAAGAACAAGGTGCTACTTTGAAGCACAAGTGTGGAAAAAGAGATAGTAACATTGCCCTTTTATTTATTTTCTTTTTTGGGCCTTTCTTTTTTATTTTTGGCCTTTCTCTTTTTTTTTGATTGGGCAATGCTCTAATAATGATGGTCATCACACTTCTATTGATTACAACATAAAGATTACAACTCGAAACTAGAACAAGATATGACTCTATATGAATGCCTCCGTGTGTCTTTGGGATGGTGCAATGAATCAAGAGTGACATGTATGAAAAATAATGCATGGTGGCTTTGCCACAAATACGATGTCAACTACATGATCATGCTATGGCAATATGACAAAAGTAAAGTATGTCATGATGATGATGAACGGAACGGTGGAAAGTTGCATGGCAATATATCTCGGAATGGCTATGGAAATGCCATAATAGGTAGGTATGGTGGCAGTTTTGAGGAAGATATAGGGAGGTTTATGTGTGATAGAGCGATCGTATCACGGGGTTTGGATGCACCGCTAAGTTTGCACCAACTCTCAAGGTGAGAAAGGGCAATGCACGGCATCAAGAGGCTAGCAAAGGCGGAAAGGTAAAAGTGCGTATAATCCATGGACTCAACATTAGTCAAAAGAACTCATATACTTATTGCAAAATTTATAAGTCATCAAAAATTAAGTACTACGCGCATGCTCCTAGGGGGATAGATTGGTAGGAAAAGACCATCGCTCGTCCCCGGCCGCCACTCATAAGGATGCACAAGCCAGGTACACTTCATGTTTCAAATTTGTTACACAACTTTAACCATACGTGCATGCTACGGGACTTGCTAACTTCAACACAAGCATTTTTTAAATTCATAATCACCCAACTAGCATGACTTTAATATCACTACCTCCATATCTCAAAACAATTATTAAGTATCAAGTTGATCATAGCATCCAATTCACTTCCTATGATAGTTTTTATTATACCCAACTTGGATGTTCATCATTCTAGGACCAACTTTATGACCATAGCAAATACCATGCTGTTCTAAAATAATCTCAAAATAATATAAGTGAAGCATGAGAGACTAGCAATTTCTTCAAAATTAAGACACCACCGTGCTCTAAAAAATATAAGTGAAGCACTAGAGCAAAAACTATCAAGCTCAAAAGAAATAAGTGAAGCACATAGAGTATTCTAGCAAATTCTAATCAAATAGGCTTCTCCCAAAAGGTGTGTACAGCAAGGATGATTGTGGTAAAATAAAAAGCAAAGACTAATATAATACACGACGCTCCAAGCAAAACACTTATCATGTGGTGAATAAAAATATAGCTCCAAGTAAAGTTACCAATGAAGGAAGACGAAAGAGGGGATGCCTTCCCGGGGCATCCCCAAGCTTAGGCTTTTGGCTATTATTTAATATCTTGGGGTGCCTTGGGCATCCCCAAGCTTAGGCTCTTGCCACCCTTTATTCCATAGTCCATAAAAGCTTTACCCAAAACTTGAAAACTTCACAACACAAAACTCAACAAAAAATCTTATAAGCTCCGTTAGTGAAAGAAAACAAAACCACCACATAAGGTACTGCAATGAACTCATTCTTTATTTAATTTGGTGTTAAACCTACTGTATTCCAACTTCTCTATGGATTATAAACTATTTTATTGGCCATAGATTCATCAAAATAAGCAAACAACACATGAAAAACAGAATCTGTCAAAAACAGAACAGTCTTTAGTAATCTGTAACTAACGCAAACTTCTGGAACTCAAAAAATTCATCCAAACTAGGAAGACCTAGGCAATTTGATTATTGATCAACAGCAATTGGAATCACTATTTTATCACGTTCTGGTGATTTTTAACAATTATTTTCGTGAGCCAAAAGTTTCTGGAAATTACAGCAAGATCAAATAACTATCATCCAAGAAGATCCTATAGGTTTAACTTGGCACAAACACTAATTAAAACATAAAACCACATCTAAACAGAAGTTAGATGGATTATTTATTCCTAAACAGAAGCAAAAACAAAAAACACAAAGAAAATTGGGTTGCCTCCCAACTAGCGCTATCTTTTAACGCCCCTAGCTAGGCATAAAAGCAAGGATAGATCTAAGTAGTGCCGTCTTTGGCACTAAACTCATAAGTAGCACGCATGATAGATTCATAAGGTAATTTGACTTTCTTTCTTGGAAAGTGCTCCATGCCTTTCTTTAATGGAAATTGGAATCTGATATTCCCTTCCTTCATATCAATAATCGCACCAATCGTTCTAAGGAAAGGTCTACCAAGAATAATAGGGCAAGAAAGATTGCAATCTATATCAAGAACGATAAAATCTACGGGCACCAAATTTCTATTTGCAACAATAAGAACATCATTGATCCTTCCCATAGGCTTTTTAATGGTGGAATCCGCAAGGTGCAAAATTAAAGAACAATCATCAAGATCATGGAAACCTAGGATATCACATAAAGTTTTCGGAATCGTGGAAACACTAGCAGCCAAATCACACAAAGCAAAACACTCATAATCTTTAATTCTAATCTTTATAGTAGTTTCCCACTCATCATTAAGTTTTCTAGGTATAGAAACATCCAAATTAAGTTTTTCATCATAAGATTGCATCAAGGCATCAACAATATGTTTGGTAAAGGCTTTGTTTTGACTATAAGCATGAGGAGAATTAACAACGGCTTGCAACAAGGAAATACAACCTTTTATAGATCAATTATCATAATTAATTTCCTTGAAATCTGAGATAGTGGGTTCAACATTATTAGAAGTTGAGGATTCTCCAATCTCACCTTTACCAAATTTAACATTAAGATCTAAAGACTCAGAATTCTTGGGACGCCTTCTAGGCAAAGTTGATTCATCATCAGTCCCATAATCATCAAAATTCATATTGCAAAACATAGATCATCGGAGACGCATCAATAACTTTAAGATCCTCATCATTATTTTCATGTAAACTAGAAGAACACGCTTTTATGAAGCTTTCTTTTTTAGTACGCGATCTAGCGGTTCTTTCCTTGCACTCATCAATGGAAATTCTCATTACTTTTAGAGACTCATTGACATCATGATTAGGAGAAGAAATCCAAGTTTAAGATAATTAACATCGAGCGAAAGTCTATCAACGTTCCTAGCCAAATCATCAACTTTGAGCAATTTTTCTTCAAGCAATGCATTAAAATTCTTTTGAGAAATCATAAATTCTTTCACACTATTCTCAAAATCAGAGGGCATCTTATTAAAATTACCATAAGAATTATTGTAGGATTTCCATAATTATTAGAGGGATTACTAGGGAACGGTCTAGCATTAAAATTTCCTCTATAAGCATTATTACCAAAACTATTCCTACCAACAAAATTCACATCCATAGATTCATTATTATTCTCAATCAAGGAAGACAAAGGCATATCATTGGGATCAAGAGGGTATTTTTAGTAGCAAACATCTTCATAAGTTCATCCATCTTTCCACTCAAAACATTGATTTCTTCTATAGCATGCACTTTTTACTAGAAGATCTTTCGGTGTGCCATTGAGAATAATTAGCCATAATATTATCAAGAAGTTTTGTAGCATCTCCTAATGTGATTTCCATAAAGGTGCCTCCCATGTCGAATCTAAGAGATTTCTAGAAGCAAAGTTCAATCAGCATAATTTTTTTGTATAATCATCCATAAATTCAAACCATGAGTAGGGCAATTGCGAAGCATAAATTTCATTCTTTCCCAAGATTGGGCAACATGCTCATGATCAAGTTGTTTAAAGTTCATAATATCGTTCCTAAGAGTGATGATCTTAGCGGAGGAAAATACTTAGAGATAAAAGCATCTTTGCACTTGTTCCAAGAATCAATACTATTCTTAGGCAAAGACGAAAACCAAACTTTAGCATGATCTCTAAGTGAAAACAGAAATAACTTCAATTTGACAATATTGTTATCTGTATCTTTCTTCTTTTGCACATCACACAAATCAACAAAGTTGTTTAGATGAGTAGCGGCATCTTCACTAGGAAGGCCGGCGAATTGATCTTTCATAACAAGATTCAGCAAAGCGGTATTGATTTCACATGACTTATCATTATTAAGAGGAGCAATCGGAGTACTAAGGAAATCATTATTATTGGTATTCGAGAAGTCACACAATTTGGTATTATCTTGCGCCATGGCAACAAGTAATCCAACACACAAGCAAATAGAAAAACGGCAAGTTTAAAAGAGAGGAGGAGATTGGGAAAGAGAGGCGAATAAAACGGCAAGGGTGAAGTGGGGGAGGAAAACGAGAGGCAAATGGCAAATAATGTAAATGCGAGGGAGATGGGTTTGTGATGGGTACTTGGTATGTCTTGACTTGAGCGAAGACCTCCCCGGCAACGGCACCAGAAATCCTTCTTGCTACGTCTTGAGCTTGCGTTGGTTTTCCTCGAAGAGGAGAGGGTGATGCAGCGAGTGTAGCGTAAGTATTTCCCTCAGCTTTTGAGAACCAAGGTATCAATCCAGTAGGAGGCTTGTAACATCCCAAAATTCTAAATTTTGGAAACCAGGCTTCAATGACGACGAGTCCGGCGCGCATGTTGTCTTCGGCATTGCAAGGCGGGTTCTCCCTCCGAATAATTTATAGAAGATTGTGAACACCAGGATAGTGTCCGGCTCTGCAAAGATAAATTCCACGTACCTCAGTGAGAGAATAATATTACACAAGTTCAATCTGTGGCGTATTTAGTGGCGTGACGTCATGCCATTACCAAGCCTTTACTGCTTTTTATTGTTCCACCTTCGTATGCTTAGCGAGGCGGTTTCCTTGGCACGCCTTGTCGGGCAGAGATCGTGTTCCCCTTATTCCGGATTCCTATCAATACGGACGTGGGTAACCCAACCGCGCCATTGATTGTGACGCTTGGGAGATAAGCGAGTTTTACCAGGCTGGTGGGGACACATGTTTTTGTCCGCCCATATAAGGGGATAAAGATCCAACCCTTTTACCTGCGCCTTCTTCCTCCTTGGCTTATCCATCTCCGCGAACTCAAGCTCCAGCGCCCAAGCCCGCACTCCTTACCTCAACCTTCTCCAACTATGTCCGGAGCGGGAGGCAAGTGGATGGCCTCGTCCGTCACGGAGGGGCAGATCCAGAAGCTGCGCGACGCCGGATATTTGTCCAGAATATCACAGATCGGCTCCCCACGAGGGAGAGCCTGCCCTCAACCCTGTGCCCCATGAGAGGGTAGTATTTCTTCCCCATTTCCTCCGCTGGACTGGGCTTCCCGCTTCATCCCTTTGTCTGTGGGCTCATGTTCTACTACGGCCTAGATTTCCATGATCGGCCCCGAATTTCATCTTCAACATCTCGGCGTTTATCGTCAGGTGCGAGGCCTTCCTCGCATCCAGCCCCACTTCAGTTTAGGCTCAAGACCTTCAAAGGTCAAGCCGAAGGTTGTGAAGGGCAGACAAGCGGAGTGCGGAGGCGCCATGGTGGGTAGGATGTCCCACGTTACGTGGCTAGAGGGCACTTTCGTGGAAACCATCAAGGGGTGGCAATCGGGGTGGTTCTACATCACCGAGCCGCGTGACCCTGATTGGGCAGCGGCCCCGAATTCAGATCTGGCATCCCTACACGGCTCACCTCCTGGAAAGAGAGTGGCCGGATTTGGGGGGATCCGGAGGAGCTGACCGGACTCCAAGCCTGTATCCAGAAGCTGGTGGACAAGAAGGTCAGGCTTGTCAACGTAGTCCAGGTCATGCTCATCCGCCGGATTCTCCCGTGCCAGCGACGGGGCTTCAACATGTGGGAGTTTGATCCAGCGCAGCACCAGACCCTAAGCGGGCTCTTCGACACTACGTACGAAGATGTCTGGAAGGTGCTGTTCAAGGGCGCCGAAGCTCCCGCATCCGCCATCAAGATCATGGATTCCGCCGCAGCGCCCACCGACGAGGTAAGTGATTTCACCACTTGTTTTCCATAGCTTGGCTCTATGCGGGATCTAAACTCCCTTTACCTTTGACAGGAATGGCTGGCAAAGGCCGAACAGACTATCTGTCCGGCCCCATTGCCAGAGGACCCAGCGGACGCCCGCCTAACGGGGCTGCTGGCTCCGGCACCCCACGTGGTGCCGGAGAAGAAGTCCAAGAAGACGGCCACGGGGACTCGGAAGAGTTCCTGCTGTGTGTTATCGGATGATGAATCAGGCCGACTCCTCCCACCAAGGCGAGGAGGAGAAGAAGAAAGCCTCTCAGCGGGGAGGAAGAAAGGTAGGCCTCCCCAACAAGGGAGGCCGAAGGGTCCAAGAAGGGAAAAACTCTTCCCCCGGACTGCTCCGCCAACGCCAGTGACAACGACGAGGACTGGCCTCCAAGGGCCAAGCCCGTGGCGAGATCGTAAGTATCCGGACTCCCGAATAACTTCAAGGTTTTTTCTTTTCACCACATAATGTCTTTCTAATGCTGCATACAACCCTGTAGTCCGCCCAAGGATGATCTTCCCGTTTCGTCGAGCGGGTCCTTGGGTGTGTCGGATATGGATTCCCTTCTGACTGCCTCCAGCCCCCGTGCCGTGGACGACGCCGAGGTGGGATCCCAGAAAGGGACCCACCAGGAGGAGGAGGCCCCGGAGGTGTCACATGACACCCTCCCGGACTTTGCACCGGAGTCAGCCCTGGAGGCCACAGTGGCTCCGGAGTCCTGTGGGCGACCCCTTCGTAAGAAGGGCCAGACCGCAACGCCGGCTTCCTCCGTCCAACCGGAGGTGCCGGATAATTTGCTGGAGGCGCTCAACGGCGCCTCCATCGAAGAGGAACACCGCACTGTTATGAGTGCGGTGATTCAGAAGGTTCAGCTCGCCAAGAGCGGGCTGACCAAAGCCTGCAGCAGCCTTCTAACGAGCTTTGAGGTAAGAATTTCAATATATGTAAAATGGTACCGCATAAACAAGAGCCCCGATGCTCGGTTCGGTGTTCGGAAAGAAAAGCCGGACTGAGGATCTTTAGAAAGATAAACGCAGGAGTCATAAAAATATGTCAATATGGGATTGCAGGTTGTCTTGCCGACCTCCGCCGCCGATCAAGGAGGTCAATACTTTGAAGGAAAACCTCGAGCGGTCCGAGAACGAGCTTGGCCATGCCAAGAAGCAGCTCGAGGAAAAAGAAGGTGAGTAATACCTTATGAAAATTGTACCTTACAGAAAAGGATTTGGTTGCAAGAAAAATGACAAGGATAACGTGGGTATTGTAGGGGCCACTAACGAGGTGGCGACCACTGGAGGCGGTGGCATGGCCGAACGTAATGCGGCCACGGAGCGCACCGAGCGAGAGAAGCAGGAGGTGCGGGTGGCGGAGGTACAGCAAGAGCTCCAGGATCTCCTGAAAAAACATGAGAGCTTCGAGCGTGACTCGAAGACTCGAGAGTCTGAGCTTGCAACGACTCTTGAGAGTGCCAAAGCCGCTAAGGCTGAAGCCTTCAAGGCCCTCCAGGAGATTGAGGCGGTGAAGAAAATAGCAGCGGGTAAGGCATTTTTCATGCAAAGTAAGCATGTGAGTGTTAATTACCAGTTGCTTACCCGAATTCGGAGCTCTCCAGGAGCGTTCGCAGATCTTCCTCGCAGCAGTGTCCGATGCTGCCGCATTCTACCGGATCGAGGAGGGAGCTCGACGGAGAAGGTCTTCGTCTCGATGTCGAGGCCGGACATCCGGTGCTTAGCGACCAGCTGAAGCAGCTGGCCGAGCTCCACAAGGCGGCCGAACAGGCCATGAAGGGCCTCATAGTTCGGGCCGTGGCCTAAGGAGGCCATGCCTGGAGCTACTTCGGCCTGGTGCCGGGCCGATGGATGTGTGCCCGTGGGTAGAGGTCATCAAGCATTCCGCTTGTATTGAGGGTGCCTGCCGGGCCCTTGCCCGCCGCAAAGGTGCACTGGGCAAGATGGATGCCTGTAAGCTCGTGACGGACCCGCCACCAGAGGGCAAGGAGCATCGCATACGCCCGAGGTGTATTATAAGAGTGTGTCAAGGGCGCCTGCACTATTGCGGGTGAGTGCTCCAAAGATGTAATATTTGAGTAGACTCGCATTTTGTTATCCCGCGCTGAAAACTTAGTTCATATGCGCTTAAGCAACGCTTGTTAATTTAAAATATTACCTTCATGCGGCTGTTTATCAAATCTGAGAAATGGCAAGTCGTCGGCTTCAGCCCCCATGCCACGAAAGTGTCGGGTGTTAGGGATAAACTTGAGCGCTCTTGTTCCCATTTTTGGGTCCATCTAGGGAGGCGCTCAACACAACGAACAAGGCAACCGGACTTATAATGCTTGAACACTATCACTTAGCCACAAAATTCTATGATTTTAAATTTCGGCGAAGCCCCTAGTCTTCGGAAGGCCGAATTTGGGGCTATCCACGCCTTGGCCGGACAGTATCCGGCTCCTCGCGCTAAGCGGCATAAGTCTTTAAGGACTCGCAAAAAACCTCTTGAACAACGACCGGCTCGCCCCTTATCATGACGGTCAGTTTTAGCTTTCTCCACTGAGGCGTTAACCCAGCTCAACTGGGGCGGAATCGCAGTGGTTCTCCCAGTGCTACCTTAGCCGATATAACGGAACGTAAGGTACCAAAACATGGGAGCCGGGCAAACCCAACTATTGACCCAAGACATGATTCGGAGCCGATGCATATAGTGCTATAAGTTCGGGGTGCCGCACTTGTGAAAGTGTTCGGACTCATCATACCATAATGTGGGAAACATAAGCCCCTGGCGTATATTAGCCGTACCAAACTGTACGGATGCAACATGCCGTAAATGAACGTACGTATGAAAAATAAATGCAATTATAAGCAAAAAGGTGCTGCATTGTTTTATTCAATAAGTGTTGCTATGAATGCAGAACGATACAAATAGTGCGATAAGCAAGGTATGGGACTGTTAAACATGTCCCCTCCAGGTAGGCTGCAGATTGGTGTATAAAAATGCTCGTAATGGAGGCCACCAGATATTCGTTGTAGCCTTTATCCTTCCCTCTTTGCATCGTGAGTTCGGCAGTTCTGTCACGCCGAACAGGCCTCTCGACAAACGGAGTCCTGTGGGTAAAAAGTAAAAGGTAAAAAGAAAAGAAATAGGATCGACACTCTTGAGAGCCCCTGGTGTGGTTGAGCCGCAATGGGTTTATCGTGGTCGTGCCCTCTCCCCATGCCCATGGTATCTTCAGAGCGTAATGGTGTACGCTGGCGACCTGCTTTGACGCTTCGCACGAAGCTGGGGTTGGGGCCGCATCGCTACGCGTGCTCGGAACGTGCTGTGGTCTTGTTGTAAGTTACTCCGGCGCCGCTTAGCTGTGTCCGCCGCTTAACGGCCGGACTCGAGAATTGCCTTAAGAGGCTGCATTGCACTTCCGCCGCGAGAGTCAGCCAGATGTTCCTCCGTGCGGAGAGAACGTTCAGTGTTTCCGTTGACCATGATGACTCCTCGAGGGCCTGGCATCTTGAGCTTGAGGTATGCGTAGTGTGGCACCGCGTTGAACTTTGCAAACGTGGTACGTCCGAGCAAGGCATGATAGCCGCTGCGGAACGGGACTATGTTGAAGATTAACTCCTCGCTTCGGAAGTTATCCGGGGATCCGAAGACCACTTCCAAAGGTAATTGAGCCTGCATAATTGGCTTCTACACCTGGTATGACGCCTTTAAAGGTCGTTTTGGTAGGTTTAATCCTTGAGGGGTCTATGCCCATTTTGGGCACTGTATCCTGGTAAAGTAGGTTCAAGCTGCTGCCGCCGTCCATCAGGACTTTAGTTAGATGAAATCCATCGACGATTGGGTCTAAGACCAGTGCAGCGAATCCGCCGTGGAGGATGCTGGTGGGGTGGTCCCTTCGGTTAAAAATGATCGGGCAGGAGGACCATGGATTGAACTTCGGGCAATCGGCTCCATCGCCAGAGACATCCTCGAGTGCACGCTTCCGCTCCCTTTTGGGTATGTGCGTTGCGTATATCATGTTCACCGTCCGCACTGTGGGGAAACCCTTCAGACTCTATTGTTCGCGGTTGGGTCTCGTCCTCGCCATCGCTATGCAGCCCCTTGTCATTGTTTTCGCAATTAAGTTGCTGCTGCTTGAATACCCAACAGTCCCTGTTGGTGTGGTTAGTCGGCTTTCGGGGTGCCGTATCCGCACAAGCGGTCGAGTATTCGGTCCAAATTGGACGGACCCGGAGTAGTTCTTTTGAATGGCTTTTTCCGCTGACCGGGTTTAGAGCCTATGAATCCGGCATTGATTGTCGTATCCTCAATATTGTCGCCGTTAATGCGGCGTTTGTTTTTGTTACGACGTGGCCTGCCATTTCGGTCCTTGAAGTCCGGACTGCCAGAATTTTTGCTGAGGTTGTTGCTGCGTGCTAGCCAGCTGTCCTCACCCGCGCAGAAGCGGGTCATGAGTGATGTGAGGGCTGCCATGGATTTCGGCTTTTCCTGTCCTAGGTGCCGGGCAAGCCACTCGTCACAGATATGTTATGCTTGAAGGCCGCGAGGGCCTCCGCATCCGAACAATCGACGATTTGGTTTTTCTTGGTTAAGAACCGTGTCCAGTAATTGTTCCGGCGATTCGTGGGCTGCTGAATTATGTGGCTTAGGTCATCAGCGTCTGGTGGTCGCACATAAGTGCCCCGGAAGTTATCGAGGAATGCGGCTTTGTGTCCTCCCAGCTCCCAATTGACTCTGGTGGCAAGCTGTTGAGCCAATGTCGGGCTGGTCCTTTAAGCTTGAGGGGGAGGTATTTGATGGCGTGAAGATCATCACCGCGGGCCATGTGGATGTGAAGGAGATAGTCTTCGATCCAAACCGCGGGGTCTGTTGTGCCATCATAGGATTCGATATTGACGGGTTTAAACCCTTCGGGGATTTGATGATCCATTACTTCGTCCTGAAGCATAGTGGGTGTGCGGCGCCTGCAGATCGGGCGATATCACGACGGAGCTCAAAAGGGCTTTGTCTATTTTGTTCGGCCCGGCCGACTTATCAAGTCCGCGCGACGGTTGTCGCCACGCACTGGGCGCCCACGCGATCCATAGATCGATCTTGATAGTCTTGCCTTGTCCTCCAATATATCCCGCAGTCCCGGAGCGTTCCTCGCGGGCCGTGTGCTTTTGAGCGATGCCGGGTGCGGTTCTAGTGAAGGGCCTAGAGGCCTCTTCCGCCGCGACCACGGGTGGTCGGTCACCGTATTGTCTCCCCGGTGATGCGGGTTCGTAATCCTCCTCCTCTAATCGGGGAGCAGCTTGCGTTTAGGGTAGCTTTTGAGGGCGCTCGAGCTCATAATCTTCGGCCGCGAGGACTTCAGTCCATCTGTCGGCCAGCGTATCCCGATCAGCTCTAAGTTGTTGCTGCTTTTTCTTGAGGCTGTTCGCCGTGGCCATAAGCCTGCGTCTAAAACGCTCTTGTTCGACGGGATCCTCGTGCACGATTTAATTCATCGTCGTCGAGGCTTGCTTCGTCTCCGGAGGGAGGCATATAATCCTCTACCTCTTCTTCTGCCGCCTTCTCGTGAGGGCTGGCGTCTCCATCCTCCTGCGCTGGATCTTACTGGAGTGGATTGTCTTCGGCACTGTCCGGTGTATTGTTATCTCCGGTGCCGGAATCTTCATTCTTGCTGTGGCGGGATTTAGAGCGGCGTCGCTAACGCCGACGCTTGGGCTGTTTCTTGGTGGGGTCATCCTCCTCTGTTCCTTCGCCATTCCCATCCTTTGGGATATCCACCATGTATATGTCATATGATGAGGTGGCTTTCCAGTGCCCGGTAGGCGCTGGTTCTTGTTCGTCTCCGGCATTGTTGTCCATACCGTCGATGTCTTCGGAGTCGTAGTCTAGCATGTCGGTTACATCGTCGACAGCGGCTACAAAGTGGGTGGTGGGTGGTCTTTGAATTTCTTCGTCGCCCGCATCCCAACCGTCCTGACCGCAGTCCGGCCAGGGCTCTCCTGATAACGAGAGGTACTTTAGCGAACTCAAGATGTCGCCAAAAGGAGAGTTGAAAGATGTCCGCTGCAGTGAACTCCACGACCGGCGCCCAATCGGATTCGATCGGAGGGGGCGCGGGAGGTTCGAAGTCCGGCAAGGAGTCCGCACCTGAGTCGCGAGCTTTATGAGGGACAAGATCAGTGTTCGCTCTATCATCAGAGAGGTTGCAGCCCCCGAGGCGGTGTCTAGCCATCCGTCCCGATCTGCGCAGCCGCTTCAATTGAAGATCGGAGTGGGTTCGAAAAGCGGCCTCCGTGGTACCGTCCGCTGCAGAAGCTAAATCATGCTCGCCGTGACAAAGGCGGCACGCCGGTTGTGGCTCGACTCCATCGAGGATCAAGTCCCCGCGGATGTCACCGTGAAGTTCAAACTTCCAAATCTGACCGACGGCCAGGCGTAGCTTTCGATCTGCTCCAGATGGCTGCTTAATCGCCCACAAAGGCGAAGCCGCCAAATATGAAGATCTGTCCGGGGAGAAAAGTCTCACCCTGGACTGCATCGTTGATGATGGTCGAAGAAGCCATCGAGCCTATCAGTGACGGCATACGTAGGAACTCTCAATGAAAGCACCAATGTCGGTGTCAAAACCGCGGATCTCGGTAGGGGGTCCCGAACTGCGTCTAGGCAGATGGTAACAGAGACAAGGGGCACGATGTTTTACCTGTGTTCGCCCTCTTGATGGAGGTAAAACCTCACGCCCCGCTTGATTAATATTGATGATGTGTGTTACAAGAGTGGATCTACCACGAGATCATAGAGGCTAAACCCTAGAAGCTAGCCTATGGTATGATTGTTGTTCGTCCTATGGACTAAAGCCATCCAGTTTATATAGACACCGGAGAGGGCTAGGGTTACACAGTAGTCGGTTACAATGGTAGGAGATCTACATATCCAGACGCCAAGCTTGCCTTCCACGCCAAGGAAAGTCCCATCCGGACACGGGACGAAGTCTTCAATCTTGTATCTTCATAGTCTTGGAGTCCGGCCGATGATGATAGTTCGGCTATCCGGACACCCCCTAGTCCGGAAGTCCCTCAGACGTCATCGAGCTGAACGTGTGTTAGAACTCGGAGGTGTCGTAGTTTCGGTGCTTGATCGGTCGGGCCGTGAAGACGTACGACTACATCAACCGCGTTGATCTAACACTTATGCTTTCGGTCTACGAGGGTACGTGGACACACTCTCCCCTCTCGTTGCTCTGCACCATCATGATCTTGCGTGTGCGTAGGATATTTTTTGAAATTACTACGTTCCCCAACAATGTTATCAGAGCCTAGTTTTATGCGTAGATGTTATATGCACGAGTAGAACACAAGTGAGTTGTGGGCGATACAAGTCATACTGCTTACCAGCATGTCATATTTTGGTTCGGCGGTATTGTTGGATGAAGCGCCCCGGACCGACATTACGCGTACGCTTACGCGAGACTGGTTCTACCGACGTGCTTTGCACATAGGTAGCTGGCGGGTTTCAGTTTCTCCAACTTCAGTTGAACCGAGTGTGGCTATGCCCGGTCCTTGAGAAGGTTAAAACAGCACTAACTTGACGAACTATCGTTGTGGTTTTGATGCGTAGGTAAGAACGGTTCTTGCTCAGCCCGTAGCAGCCACGTAAAACTTGCAACAACAAAGTAGAGGACGTCTAACTTATTTTTGCAGGGCATGTTGTGATGTGATATGGTCAAGACGTGATGCTATATTTTATTGTATGAGATGATCATGTTTTGCAACAGAGTTATCGGCAACTGGCAGGAGCCATATGGTTGTCGCTTTATTATATGCAATGCAATCGCCCTGTAATTGCTTTACTTTATCACTAAGCGGTAGCGATAGTCGTAGAAGCAATAGGTGGCGAAACAACAACGATGCTACGATGGAGATCAAGGTGTCGCGCCGTGACGATGGTGATTGAGGGAGTCCTGGATTAGGGGGTGTCCGGATGGCCGGACTATGACCTTTGGCCGGACTCCCGGACTATGAAGATACAAGATTGAAGACTCCGTCCCGTGTCCGGATGGGACTTTCCTTGGCATGGAAGGCAAGCTTGGCGATACGATATGAAGATCTCCTCCCATTGTAAACGACTCTGTGTAACCCTAGCCCTCTCCGGTGTCTATATAAACCGGAGAGTTTTAGTCCGTAGGATGAACAACAATCATACCATAGGCTAGCTTCTAGGGTTTAGCCTCTCTGATCTCGTGGTAGATCCACTCTTGTACTACCCATATCATCAATATTAATCAAGCAGGAGTAGGGTTTTACCTCCATCGAGAGGGCCCGAACCTGGGTAAAAACATCGTGTCCCTTGTCTTCTGTTACCATCCGCCTAGACGCACAGTTCGGGACCCCCTACCCGAGATCCGCCGGTTTTGACACCGATATTGGTGTTTTCATTGAGAGTTCCTCTGTGTCGTCACGCGTAGGCCCGATGGCTTCTTCAATCATCAACCACGACGCGGTCCAGGGTGAGACTTTCCTTCCCGGACAGATCTTCGTATTCGGCGGCTTCGCACTGCGGGCCAACTCGTTTGGCCATATGGAGCAGATCGAAAGCCACGCCCCTGGCCATCAGGTCAGGTTTGGAAGATTAAACTACATGGCTGACATCCGCAGGGACTTGGTCTTCGACGGATTCGAGCCGCGGCCGAGCGCGCCGCGCTGTCCCGATGGGCATGATCTTGCTCTGCCGCCGGACAGCACCCAGAGTGCCGCTCAGATGTCCGCTCCGACCATTAGCTCGGAGCCGACTGCGCTAGCCAGAGACGGACAGTTGGACGCCGCCCCAGGCTCCGCAATCTCTACGGCGATAGAGCCAAATACCAGCCTAGTCCTTTGCAAGGCCCGTGACTCCAAGGTGCCGGACTCCGTTCCGGACTCTGTTCCGGACTCCGAATATCCCGCACCCCTTCCGATCGAACCCGATTGGGCTCCGGTCATGGAGTTCACCGCTGCAGACGTCTTTCAACACTCGCCCTTTGGCGATATCCTGGATTCACTAAAATCTCTCTCTTTGTCAGGAGAGCCCTGGCCGGATTATGGTCAGCAGGGTTGGGATGCGGACGATGAAGAAATTCGAAACCCACCCACCACCCACTTTGTAGCCACTGTCGACGATCTAACTGACATGCTCGACTTTGACTCCGAAGACATCGACGGTATGGACGCCGATGAAGGAGAAGACCAAGAACCAGCACCTATAGGGAACTGGAAAGCCACCTCGTCATATGACATATACATGGTGGACACCCCCAAAACAGGGGATGGCGAAGAACAAACGGAGGATGACCCCTCCAAGAAGCAACCCAAGCGCCGACGTCAGCGGCGCCGCTCTAAGTACCGCCCAAGAAAAAACGGCGATTCCGGCACCGGAGATAACAACACGCCAGACAGTGCCGAAGACAACCCCCTCCAGCAGGATTCAGTGCAGGAGGACGAAGGAGCCAACCCTCATAAGAGAGCGGCCGACGGAGAGGTTGAGGACGACAATTATATGCCTCCCTCCGAAGACGAGGCAAGCCTCGACGATGACGAATTCGTCGTGCCAGAGGATCCCGTTGAACAAGAGCGTTTCAAACGCAGACTTATGGCCACGGCAAGCAGCCTCAAGAAAAAGCAGCAGCAGCTTAGAGCTGACCAAGACTTGCTAGCCGACAGATGGACCGAAGTCCTGGAGGCCGAAGAGTATAAACTCGAGCGCCCCTCCAAGAGTTACCCAAAGCGCAGGCTGCTACCCCAACTTGAGGAGGAAGCAACTAAACCTACATCACCAGCGTACGATGCACCCGATCGGCCACCCCGTGGCCGCAATAGAGAGGCCTTCAGGCCCTCGACTCAAGCCGCACCCCGGCACCGCTCAAAACATACCAGAGTACGGGGAGACGCAACAGACCTGCGTGACATATTGGAGAATAAGGCAAGGCAAACAAGATCGATCTACGGATCGCATGGGCGCCTCGCGTCACGTGACGCTAGCCGTCACACCGGACATGATAAGTACGGCCAGGCTGAATACAACAGACCAAGCTCGTCCGAGCTGCGTCGCGATATAGCCGAGTACAGGGGCGCCGCACACCCACTATGCTTCACAGACGAAGTAATGGATCATCAAATCCCCAAGGGCTTTAAACCCGTAAACATCGAATCATACGATGGCACAACAGATCATGCGGTATGGATCGAGGACTATCTCCTTCATATCCACATGGCCCGTGGTGATGATCTACACGCCATCAAATACCACCCGCTCAAGCTTAAAGGACCAGCTCGACATTGGCTTAACAGCCTGCCAGCAGAGTCAATTAGTTGTTGGGAGGACCTGGAATCCGCATTCCTTGACAACTTCGTGGCACTTATGTGCGACCACCGCACGTCGATGACCTAAGCCACATAATCCACCAGCCGAGGAATCGGATGCACAATTCTGGACACGGTTCCTAACCAAGAAAAATCAAATAGTCGACTGTCCGGACGCCGAGGCCCTTGCAGCCTTCAGGCACAACATCCGAGACGAATGGCTTGCCCGACACCTAGGACAGGAAAAGCCGAAATCTATGGCAGCCCTTACGACACTCATGACCCGCTTTTGCGCGGGAGAAGACAGCTGGCTAGCTCGTAGCAATAACATAACCAAGAGCCCTGGCAATTCGGATACCAAGGACAACAACGGCAGGTCACGTCGCAACAAGCATAACCGCCGCATTAACGGTGACAATACTGAAGATACGGCAGTCAATGCCGGATTCAGAGGCTCTAAACCCGGTCAGCGGAAGAAGCCATTCAAAAGAAACCCTCCGGGCCCATCCAGCTTAGACCGGATACTCGATCGCTCGTGCCAGATACACGGCACCCCCGAACAGCCAGCCAACCACACCAACAGGGATTGTTGGGTGTTCAAGCAGGCAGGCAAGTTAAGTGCCGAAACCAGAGACAAGGGGCTGCATAGCGACGGCGAGGAGGAGCCCCGGCCGCCGAACAACAAAGGATAGAAGGGATTCCCCCCGCAAGTTCGGACGATGAACATGATATACGCAACCCACATCCCCAAAAGGGAGCGGAAGCGTGCTCTCAAGGACGTCTATGCGTTGGAGCCAGTCGCCCCAAAGTTCAACCCATGGTCCTCCTGCCCGATCACGTTTGATCGAAGGGATCATCCCACTAGCATCCGTCACGACGGATTCGCCACATTGGTCCTAGACCCAATCATCGCATTTAATTTCACCTCACCGAGTCCTAATGGACGGCGGCGGCAACTGAACCTGCTTTATCAGATACAAAGTAAAATGGGCATCGATCCCTCAAGGATTAAACCCACAAAGACAACCTTTAAAGGCGTCATACCAGGTGTAGAGGACAGCTGTACGGGCTCGGTTACACTCGAAGTCGTCTTCGGATCCCCGAATAATTTCCGAACCGAAGAGTTAATCTTCGACATAGTCCCATTCCGCAGTGGCTATCACGCCCTGCTCGGACGCACCGCATTTGCAAAATTCAACGCGGTGCCGCACTATGCATATCTCAAGCTCAAGATGCCAGGACCTCGCGGAGTCATCACGGTAAATGGAAACACCGAACGCTCTCTCCGAACGGAGGAGCACACGGCGGCCCTAGCGGCGGAAATACAGAGTAGCCTCTCAAGGCAATTCTCCAATATAGGTGTCAAACGTCCAGACAACGTCAAGCGAGCCCGAGGTAACATACAACAAATCCGGCTGGCACGTCCCGAGCAAACATAGCAGTGCGGCCCCAACCCCAGCCCTCGCCAAATGGTGATATTGGTACCACGCGTACATAATTACGCCTTAGAGATACCATGGGCATAAGGGGAGGCGCACAACTATGGCACGCCCAGAATGCGGCTCAACCGCACTAAGGGGCTCCCTATTCCGCCGCTTTTTTTTTCTCTTTTCACACTTTCAGGACCCAACTATTCGGAAGGCCTGTCCGGCAATACACTCGCCGAACACAGGATGCAACAGCCAGGGAGAGAACAAGCCGCGTCAAATGTCCAGGTGGTCTCTACAACGAGCTCAATACCTGTTTTACTTAAAGTCCCGCAGCTTGCCCCTGGAGGGGACATGTCAAATAATCCCATCTCTTGCTTATCGCACTACTTGTATCGTTCTGCTTTCGTAGCAGCTCTTTTTTAATAAACAATACATAGCTCTTATCTATTATTGTACTCATCTATTTTTTATATAGAAATATGTTCAGTCATGACATTCTGCAACCGTACACTTTGGTACGGCCAATACACCAGGGGCTTAAGCACCCCATAACATGGTGTGAGAAGACCGAACACTCTCATGAGTGCGGCACCCCGAACTTATAGCACTATATGCATCGGCTCCGAATCATGTCTTTGGTCAATAGTTGGGTTTGCCCGGCTCCCATGTTTTGGTACCTTACGTTCCGCATTGTTGGCTAAGGTAGCGCTGGGAGAACTACTGCGATTGTGCCCCGCTTGAGCTGGGTTAACACCTCGAGAGAAAGCTAAAACTGACTGTCATGATAGTGCGAGAGACCGGTCGCTGTTCGCGAGGTTTTGCGAGTCCTTAAAGACTTATGCCGCTTAGAGCGAGGAACCGGACTTATCCGGCCTAGGCGTGGATAGCGCCCCGAACTCGGTCTTCCGAATACTAGGGGCTTCGCCGAAATTTAAAATTATAGAATTCTATGGCTAAGTGAGAGTGATAAAGCATTATAAGTCCGACGGCCTGGTTCATTGTGCTGAACGCCTCCCTAGATGGAACCAAGAATGGGAACAAGAGCGCTCAGGTTTATCCCGAACACCCCAAAGACTCGTGGCATGGGGGTCGGGTTTACGACTTGCATCTCTCAGATTTGATAAACGGCCGCACAGAAGGTAATATTTTAAATTAACAAGCGTTGCTTAACGCACATGAACAAAGTTTCAGCGTACAGGATAACAAATGCGAGTCTACTCAAAAAATACATCTTTGGAGCACTCATCCGCTATACGGCGGGCACCCTTCAGGACACCCTTATAATACATCTCGGGCGTGCGATACTCCTTGCCCGGGTGGCGTCGTCCACAAAAGCTTTCTCCGCTGGCCCAAATTGCCTCAAAGGCACTTTAGCACGGGCAAGGGCCCGACGGGCACCTTTAATGCAGACGGAGGGCTTGATGACCTCAATCCACGGACACGCGTCCACTAGCCGCCGCACCAGACCGAAGTAGCTCCCAGGCATGGCTTCTCCAGGACACAGCCAACTATGAGGCCCTTCATGGCCTGTTCGGCTACCTTGCGGAGTTCGACCAGTTGCTTCAGCTGGTCGCTCAGGGGCACCGGATATCCGGCCTCAGCATATTGAGACCAGAACACCTTTTCTGTCGAGCTCCCCTCTTCAGCTCGGTAGAACGCGGCGGCATCAGACATGCTACAGGGAAAATCGGCGAACGCTCCTGGAGAGCTCCGGATTCGGGTAAGTAACAGATAATTTACTTTTATATTCTTGGTTTGCATATAGAATGCCTTACCCGCCGCTATCTTCTTCATCGCCTTGATTTCCTGAAGGGCCTTCTGGGCTTCGGCCTTAGCAGTCTTGGCACTCTCAAGAGCGAAGGCAAGCTCAGACTCTCGAGTCTTCGAGTCACGCTCCAAACTCTCGTGTTTTTCCATGAGAGCCTGGAGCTCTTGCCACACCTCCGCCACCCGCGCCTCCGGCTTCTCTCGTTCGGCACGCTCCAAGGCCGCACTGTTTTCGGCTTTGGAGACCGCCTCCTTCAGGGTCGCCACCTCGACTGTGGCCCCTGCAACATTTACGTTGGTCCTGTCATTATTTGCAACCAAGTATTTCTATATACATTTACATGTGGTCTTACATACCCGCCTTGTCCTCGAGCTGCTTCTTGGCACGGCCGAGCTCGTTCTCCGACTGCTCGAGGTTCTCCTTCAATACTGTGACCTCCGCAGTCAGTGCGGCAGAGGTCAGCAGCGCAGCCTGCATTCCCATATTGACATGTTTTAGTTAGACTCCTGCGTATGTCTTTTTAGATCGTCAGCTCGGCTTTTCTTTCTGAACACCGAACTGAGCATCAGGGGCTACTGTCTATGCGGTAACATTTTTATATGTTTTTGAACACATACCTCAAAGCCTGTTAACAGACTTGTACAGACTTCCGTCAGCCTGCTCTTGGCGGACTGAACCTTCTGAATCACCGCACTCATAACAGTGTGGTGTTCCTCGTCGATGGAAGCGCCGTTAAGTGCCTCCAGCAAATTGTCCGGCGCCTCCGGATGGACGGAGGTCACTGGCGTCGTAGGCTTGCCTTTCTTATGAAGGGGCCGCCTGTCGGACTCCGGAACCGTCGACGGTTCCGGAGCAGTGTCCGGCCCTGGGCCGGACTTGGTTCCCTCCGGGGCTCTACCCCCTTTGGGCCTGGAATCCGGAAGGTCGCCTTGTGGCACCTCCAGGACCACCTCCTCCTGATTTAGCCTCTTTTGGGACTCCACCTCAGCGTAAATGTTGGGAGAGGGGAGGAGGCCGTCGGAAGTGAAGCGCTATTCACATCCGACGAGTCCAGGGATCCGCTCGACGAATCATCGAGCTGAGCCCGGGGCGGACTACATAATTAAATTCGGCATCAGAAGCTATCAAATAATAGAGGAGCGGCATAAGTAGTTCGGGTAGCCGGACACTTCGATTTCGCCAGGGGCTTGACCCTGGATGGCCATTCCTCCCCGCCGTCTTCGGCGTCGGAGGCATAGTCCGGCAGAAGGGCCTTCCCCTTCTTGGACCCTCCGGCCTCCCCAGTTGGGGCGGCCTTCCTCTTCTTTCCTCCCCCCGTTGGAAGGGGAGAGGCTTCTTCTTCCTCCTCCTTGTCTTCGGATGCGGAAGGCGCCTCGGGCTTGTCGGGCGATAAATCCGACACCACCAAGCGCCGGGAACTCTTTCGAGTCCCCGTGGCCTTCGTCTTGGCCTTCTTCTCAGGCACCATGTGAGGTGCCGAACCAGCAGCCCTGTCAATTGGGCGTCCGCTGGGTCTTCTGGTAAGGGAGCCGGACAGTTCACCTGCCCGGATGTCTTCAGCCAGTCCTGTCAAAGGAAAGGGAAGTTAGACTCCACATAGAGTCAGACTATGAAAGACAAGAGTCCCATAAAGGGTAGAATAGCTTACCTTGCTGGCCTGATGCCACGAGCTGAATCCGCGATCTTCGGTAGCGGATGCGGGCGCCTCAGCACCCTTAAACAGCACCTTCCAGGCATCTTCATACGTAGTGTCGAAAAGCTTTCTCAAGGTTTGGTGTTGCGCCAGATCAAACTCCCACAATTTGAAGGCCCGTTGTTGGCATGGGAGAATCCGGCGGATGAGCATGACCTGGACTATGTTGACAAGCTTGAGATTCTTGTTCACCAGCTTTTGGACGCAGGTCTGAAGTCCGGTCAGCTCCTCCGAATCCCCCCACGTTAGGCCTGTCTCTTTCCAGGAAGTGAGCCGTGTGGGGAAGCCAGACCGAAATTCGGGGGCCGCCGCCCATTTGGGATCGCGCGGCTCGGTGATGTAGAACCACCCCGATTGCCATCCCTTTATTGTCTCCATGAAGGAGCCCTCGAGCCATAGAACGTTGGCCATCTTGCCCACCATGGCGCCTCCGCACTCTGCTTGTCGGCCTTTCACAACCTTCGGCTTGATGCTGAAGATCTTCAGCCATAGGCCAAAGTGAGGCTGGATGCGGAAGAAGGCCTCGCACACGACGATAAACGCCGAGATGTTGAGGCTGAAGTTCGGGGCCAGATCGTGGAAGTCCAGGCCGTAGTAGAACATGAGCCCCCGGACGAACGGGTGAAGAGGAAAACCCAGTCCGCGGAGGAAATGGGGAAGAAAAACAACCCTCTCATGGGGCCTGGGGATGGGGATGAGTTGCCCCGCATCGGGAAGCCGGTGCGCGATGTCGCCGAACAGTATCCGCCTTCCTCGGCTTTTGATTTGCCCCTCCGTGACGGAGGAGGCCATCCATCTACCTCCCGCTCCGGACATGATTGGAGAAGGTTGAGGTGGGAAGTGCGGGCTTGGGCGTTGGAGCTCGAGCGCGCAGGATGGATAAGCAGAGGAGGAAGAAGGCGTAAATGGAAAGGGTAGATCCTTATCCCCTTATATGGGCAGCCGAAACTACGAGCCCCACCAGCCTAGTAAAACTCGCTTATCTCCCAAGCGCCGCGGTTAATGGCGCGGTTGGGTTACCCACGCCCGTATTGATGAGAATCTCATAATAAGGGGACACGATCTCCGCTTTGACAAGACGTGCCAAGGAAACCGCCTCGCTGAACGCGCTGAGGTGGAACAGTAAAACGATTCGAATAAGGGCCTGGCCGTGGCGTCACGCTACGGAATACGTCAGCAGATCTGATTGGTGCAAATATTATTCTCTCTGCAGTGGAATGTGGAACTTATTTTGCAGAGTCGGACACTATCCTGGTGTTCAACATCTTCTATGAAGTATTCGGAGGAGGAACCCGCCTTGCAATGCCGAAGACAACTTGCGCGCCGGACTCGTCGTCATTGAAGCCTGGTTCAGGGGCTACTGAGGGAGTCCTGGATTAGGGGGTGTCCGGATGGCCGGACTATGACCTTTGGCCGGACTCCCGGACTATGAAGATACAAGATTGAAGACTCCGTCCCGTGTCCGGATGGGACTTTCCTTGGCGTGGAAGGCAAGCTTGGCGTCTGATATGAAGATCTCCTCCCATTGTAATCGACTACGTGTAACCCTAGCCCTCTCCGGTGTCTATATAAACCGGAGAGTTTTAGTCCAGAGGACGAACAACAATCATACCATAGGCTAGCTTGTAGGGTTTAGCCTCTCTGATCTCGTGGTAGATCCACTCTTGTACTACCCATATCATCAATATTAATCAAGCAGGAGTAGGGTTTTACCTCCATCGAGAGGGCCCGAACCTGGGTAAAAACATCGAGTCCCTTGTCTCCTGTTACCATCCGCCTAGACGCACAGTTCGGGACCCCCTACCCGAGATCCGCCGGTTTTGACACCGACAGTGATCATGACGGTGCTTCAGAGATGAAGATCACAAGCACAATATGATGATGGCCATATCATATCACTTATATTGATTGCATGTGATTTTTATCCTTTATGCATCTTATTTTGTTTTGTTTGATGATAGCATTATAAGATGATCTCTCACTAAATTTAAAGGTATAAGTGTTCTCCCTGAGTATGCACCATTGCGAAAGTTCTTTGTGCCGAGACACCACGTGATGATCGGGCGTGATAGGCTCTACGTTCAAATACAACGGGTGCAAAACAGTTGCACACACAGAATACTCAGGTCAAACTTGACGAGCCTAGCATATACAAATATGCCCTCGGAACACTAAGACCGAAAGGTCGAGCGTGAATCATATAGTAGATATGATCAACATAGTGATGTTCACCATTGAAAACTACTCCATCTCACCTGATGATCGGACATGGTTTAGTTGATTTGGATCACGTGATCGCTTAGATGATTAGAGGGATGTCTATCTAAGTGGGAGTTCTTAAGTAATATGATTAATTGAACTTTAATTTATCATGAACTTAGTCCTGGTAGTATTTTGCAAATTATGTTGTAGATCAATATCTCGCGTTGTTGCTTCCCTATGTTTTTATATGTGTTCCTAGAGAAAACTAAGTTGAAAGATGTTAGTAGCAATGATGCGGACTTGGTCCGTGATCTGAAGTTTATCCTCATTGCTGCATAGAAGAATTATGTCATTGATGCACCGCTAGGTGACAGACCTATTGCAGGAGAAGATGCAGACGTTATGAATGTTTGGCTAGCTCAATATGATGACTACTTGATAGTTTTGTGGACCATGCTTTATGGCTTAGAACCGGGACTACAAAAACATTTTTTGAAACATCACAGAACATATGAGATGTTCCATGAGATGAAATTGATATTTCAGACTCATGCCCGTGTGAAGAGGTATGAGACCTCTGACAAATACTTCGCCTAAAAGATGGAGGAGAATTGCTCAACTAGTGAGCAAGTGCTTAGATTGTCTGAGTACTACAATCATTTGAATCAAGTGGGAGTTAATCTTCCAGATAAGATAGTGATTGATAGAGTTCTCTAGTCACCATCATTAAGTTACTAGAACTTCGTGATGAACTATAGTATGCAAGGGATGACAAAACGATTCCCGAGCTCTTCGTGATGCTGAAATCAACGAAGGTAGAAATCAAGAAAAAGCATCAAGTCTTGATGATTAAACAAGATCACTAGTTTCAAGAAAATGGCAAAGGAAAAGAAAGGGAACTTCAAGTAGAATGGCAAGCAAGTTGTCACTCCCGTGAACAAGCCCAAAGCTGGACCAAAGCCTGAAACTAAGTGCTTCTATTGCAAAGGAAATGGTCACTGGAAGCGAAATGCCCTGAATATTTGGTGGATAAGAAGGATGGCAAAGTGAACAAGGGTATATTTGATATACAGGTTATTGATGTGTACCTTACTAGTGTTTATAGTAGCCCCTGAGTATTTGATACTTGTTCGGTTGCTAAGATTAGTAACTCAAAACAGGAGTTACAGAATAAAAATAAACTAGTTGAGGGTGAAGTGATGATGTGTGTTGGAAGTGGTTCCAAGATTGATATGATCATCATCGCACACTCCCTATACTTTCGGGATTAGTGTTGAACCTAAATAAATGTTATTTGGCGTTTGCATTGAGCATGAATATGATTTGATCATGTTTATTGCAATATGGTTATTCATTTAAAATCATAGAATAATTGTTCTTCTGTTTACATGAATAAAACCTTCGATGGTCATACACCCAATGAAAATAGTTTGTTGGATCTCGATCGTAGTGATACACATATTCATAATATTGATGCCAAAAGATGCAACGTTGATAATGATAGTGCAACTTATTTGTGGCACTGCCGTTTGGGTCATATCGGTGTAAAGCGCATGAAGAAACTCCATAAAGATGGACTTTTGTAATCACTTGATTATGAATCATTTGGCGCCAGAACCGTGCCTTATGGGCAAGATGACTAGAACTCCGTTCTTCGAACAATGGAACGAGCTAGTGACTTATTGGAAATAATACATACCGATGTATGCAGGTCCAATGAGTGTTGATGCTCGTGGTGGGTATCAAGTTATTTTCTCGACCTTCACGTATGATTTGAGAAGATATGAGTATGTCTACTTGATGAAACATAAGTCTGAAACAGTTGAAAGGTTCAAAGAATTTCAGAGTGAAGTGGAAAATCATCGTAACAAGAAAATAAAGTTTCTATGATCTGATCGTGGAGATGAATATTTGAGTTACGAGTTTGGCCTTCAGTTAAAATAATGTGGAATAGTTTCACAAACTCATGCCACCTGGAACACCACAGCGTAACGGTGTGTCCGAACGCCATAGCCACACTTTATTTGTTATGGTGCGATCAATGATGTCTCTTACCGATTTACCAATATCATTTTAGGGTTATGCATTAGAGATAGCTGCATTCACGTTTAAATAGGGCACCATCAAAATCTGTTGAGACGACGCCTTATGAACTGTGGTTTGGCAAGAAACCAAAGTTGTCGTTTCTTAAAGTTTGGGGTTGCGATGCTTATGTGAAAAAGTTTCAACCTGATAAGCTCGAACCCAAATCGTAGAAGTGTGTCTTCATAGAATACCCAAAGGTAACTATTGGGTACACCTTCTATCACAGATCCGAAGGCAAGTTATTCGTTGCTAAGATGGATCCTTTCTAGAGAAGGAGTTTCTCTCGAAAGAAGTGAGTGGGAGGAAAGTAGAGCTTGATAAGGTAATTGTACCTTCTCCCGAATTGGAAAGTAGTTCATCACAGAAATTATTTTTCTTCGAGTGATTCCTACACCAATTAGTGAGGAAGCTAATGATGATGATCATGAAACTTCAGATCAAGTTACTACCAAAATTTGTAGATCTTCCAGATTAAGATCCGCACTTGGGGTACGGTAATCCTATTCTGAAGTCATGTTACTAGACCATGATGAACCTACGAACTATGAGGAAGCGATGATGAGCCCAGATTCCGCGAAATGGCTTGAGGCCATGAAATCTGAGATGAAATCCATGTATGAGAACAAAGTATGGACTTTGGTGGACTTGCCCAATGATCGGCAAGCCATAGAAAATAAATGGATCTTCAAGAGGAAGACAGACGCTGATAGTAGTGTTACTATCTATAAAGCTCGACTTGTCGCAAAAAGTTTTGACAAGTTCAAGGTGTTGAATACGATGAGATTTTCTCACTCAGACGATGCTTAAGTCTGTCCAAATCATGTTAGCAATTGCCGCATTTTATGATTATGAAATATGGCAAATGGATGTCAAAACTGCATTCCTGAATGGATTTCTAGAAGAACAGTTGTATATGATGCAACCAGAAGGTTTTGTCGATCCAAAAGGTGCTAACAAAATGTGCAAGCTCTAGCGATCCGTCAATGGACTGGTGCAAGCATCTCGGAGTTGGAATATACGCTTTGATGAATTGATCAAAGCATATGGTTTTATATGCACTTTTGGAAAGGCCTGTATTAACAAGAAAGTGAGTGGGAGATCTCAGAGCATTTCTAATACTATAGGTAGATGACATATTGTTGATTGGAAATGATATAGAAATTCTGGATATCATAAAATGATACTTGAATAAGAGTTTTTCAAAGCAAGACCTCGGTGAAGCTGCTTACACATTGAGCATCAAAATCTATATAGATAGATCAAGACGCTTGATAAGATTTTTCAATGAGTACATACCTTGATAAAATTTTGAAGTAGTTCAAAATGGAACAGTCAAAGAAGGAGTTCTTGCCTGTGTTGCAAGGTGTGAAGTTGAGTAAGACTCAAAACCCGACCATGGCGGAAAATAGAAAGAGAATGAAAAGTCATTCCCTATGCCTCGACCATAGGTTCTATAAAGTATGCTATGTCAGTGCACTGCACCTATTGTATACCTTGCTCTGAGTTTGGCAAAGGAATACAATTTTGATCTAATAGTAGATCATCGGACAATGTCAAGAATATCCTTAGTGAGGACTAAGGAGATGTTTCTCGATTATGGAGGTGATAAAAGAGTTCGTCAGAAAGTTACATCGGTGCAAACTTTTACACCAATATTCATATTGAAAGTGGGAGCAATTAGCTAGAGTAGCTCCGTGCGAGCATTTAGACATAGAATATTTGCAAAATAAATGCGGCTCAGTATGTGATGCACCCGTTGACTAAACTTCTCTCACGAGCAAAACATGATCATACCTTAGTACCCTTTGGGTGTTAATCACATAGCGATATGAACTAGATTATTTACTCTAGTAAATCCTTTGGGTGTTGGTCACATGACAATGTGAACTATGGATGTTAATCACATACAGATGTGAATATTGGTGTTAAATCACATGATGATGTGAACTAAATTATTGACTCTAGTGCAAGTAGGAGACTGAAGGAAATATGCCCTGGAGGCAATAATAAAGTTATTATTTATTTCCTTATTACATGATAAATGTTTATTATTCATGCTAGAATTGTATTAACCGGAAACTTAGTACATGTGTGAATACATAGACAAACATAATGTCACTAGTATGCCTCTACTTGATTAGCTCGTTGAATCATTATGCTTAAGTTTCCTAGCCATAGACATGAGTTGTTATTTGATTAACGGGACCATATCATTGGAGAATGATGTGATTGACTTGACCCATTCCGTTAGCTTAGCACTTGATCGTTTAGTATGTTGCTATTGCTTTCTTCATGACTTATACATGTTCCTATGACTATGAGATTATGTAACTCCCGTTTACCGGAGGAACACTTTGTGTGCAACCAAACGTCACAACATAACTGGGTGATTATAAAGGTGCTCTACAGGTGTCTCCGAAGGTACTTGTTGAGTTGACCTATTTCGAGATTAGGATTTGTCACTCTGATTGTCGGAGAGGTATCTCTGTGCCCTCTCGGTAATGCACATCACTATAAGCCTTGCAAGCAATGTGACTAATGAGTTAGTTGTGAGATGATGTATTCATAACGAGTAAAGAGACTTGCCAGTAACGAGATTGAACTAGGTATTGAGATACCGATGATCGAATCTCGGGCAAGTAACATACCGATGACAAAGGAAACAAACGTATGTTGTTATGCGGTTTGACCGATAAAGATCTTCGTAGAATATGTGGGAGCCAATATGAGCATCTAGGTTCCACTATTGGTTATTGACCGGAGACGTGTCTCGGTCATGTCTACATAGTTCTCGAACCCGTAGGGTCCGCACGCTTAAAGTTCGATGACGGTTATATTATGAGTTTATGTGTTTTGATGTACCGAAGGTAGTTAGGAGTCCAGGATGAGATCGGGGACATGACGAGGAGTCTCAAAATGGTTGAGACGTAAAGATCGATATATTGGACGACTATATTCGGACTTCGGAAAGGTTCCGAGTGATTCGGGTATTTTTCGGAGTACCGGGAGTTACGGTAATTCGCAGGTGAGTATATGGGCCTTATTGGGCCATACGGGAATAGAGGAGAGAGGCCAAAAGGAAGGAGGCCTGCGCCCACCCTCTGGTCCGAATTGGACAAGGGGTGCAGCCCCTTTTTCCTTCTTCCTCTCCCCTCTTTCCTTCTCTCCTACTCCAACAAGGGAAGGAGGAGTCCTACTCCCGTGAGAGTAGGACTCCCTTGGCGCCCTCCTCCTAGGCCGGCCGCCTCCCCCCTTGCTCCTTTATATACGGGGGCAGGGGGCACCCCATAGACACAACAATTGATCTCTTGATCTCTTAGCCGTGTGCGGTGCCCCCCTCCATCATAGTCCTCCTTGATAAAATTGTAGCGGTGCTTAGGCGAAGCTCTGCAACAGTAGAACATCAAGATCGTCACCACACCGTCGTGCTGACGGAACTCTCCCTCGACACTCGGCTGGATCGGAGTTCGAGGGACGTCATCGAGCTGAACGTGTGCTAGAACTCGGAGGTGTCGTAGTTTCGGTGCTTGATCGGTCGGGCCGTGAAGACGTACGACTACATCAACTGCGTTGATCTAACACTTCCGCTTTCGGTCTACGAGGGTACGTGGACACACTCTCCCCTTTCATTGCTATGCATCACCGTGATCTTGTGTTTGCGTGTGCGTATTAGGAAAGTTTTTTAAATTACTACGTTCCCCAACACCGGGACCTCACTGATTGGAGTAAAACATGTTTGGGACAGCTCGAAAAGAGGATTGGGAGACTGAAGAAAGACTTGGAGTCTTGCCGAAGGAAGAGTATTACTCAAGATTTTATTAAACGTGAGCAGTTGTTGAATATAAGTTGGAGAAGCTTGAGCACCAGCGGGATGTGTATTACAAGAAGAGGGCCCATGTCAATTGGATGGAGAAAGGAGATAGGAGCATGCAGTACTTCCAAGCATATGCAGCAGCGAGAAAGAAAACTAATCGAATTGACAAGATCAAAACTGAAGATGGGAGGGTGGTGGAGCAGGAGGAGGAAAAGGCGGTGGTGATTACTAACTATTTCCGTTCTCTCTTCACATCACAGGGAAACACACGCATGGATGAGCTGATGGACCATGTACCGACGCGGGTCTCTCAAGCCATGAATGATTTTCTCACAAGAGAATTCACGGTTGAGGAGGTCAAGTGTGCCCTGGATAGCATGGGAGGCCTCAAGGCTCCGGGAATTGATGGTATGCCTGTTGTGTTTCTCAAGCACAATTGGGAAACAGTAGGGGAGAGAGTTACGCAGGAGGTGCTCAATGTTCCCAGAGGCGGTCAAATCCCATCGTCATGGAATGATACTTGTGTTGTTCTTATTCCCAAGATCAAAAAACCGGAAAGCATGAAAGATCTCTGACCAATTAGTTTGTGTAATGTTGTGTATAAACTGATCTCAAAGGTTTTGGCTAACCAGCTTAAAGTGATTTTGCCAGATATAATTGCCCCTAATCAGAGTGCTTTTGTCCCCGGGAGGTTGATCACAGATAATATCTTGCTGGCTTATGAGGTCACCCACTTCATGCAGAATAGGCGAAGTGGAGGTGTGGGGTATGCAGCACTAAAGTTAGACATGAGCAAGGCATATGATCGAGTGGAGTGGCACTTTTTGGAGGGGATGATGAAGAAGTTGGGGTTTGCGGACAGCTGGATCAATACCATCATGAAGTGTGTCATGTCAGTCAAATACAGATTTAAGTTCAATGGGACCATAACTGAGGAAATTACCCCAGGTAGAGGCCTGTGACAGGGGGATCATATCTCCCCCTACCTCTTTCTAATTTGTGCAGAAGCTTTCTCCTGCTTATTGAATGATGCTGAAGCCAAGGGGGAGTTGGAAGGAGTTAAAGTTTGTCGTAATGCCCCGAGTTTTAACCATTTATTGTTTGCAGATGACTCACTTATTCTTCTGAAAGTTAATGAAGAAAGTCCGCATCATCTGCAGAATATACTGAAGCTTTATGAGGTTTGCTCGGGTCAAACTATCAATGTTGACAAATCTTCCATCATGTTTAGTAAGAACACGCAGGTTGCTGACAAGGTTCATATGATGCGGCAGCTGGGTTTGCATAGCGAGGCTCGGAATGAGAGCTACCTAGGCCTCCCGGTGTATGTGGGCCAATCCCGTACTCAGGTTTTTGCATACATAAAAGATAGAATTTGGGCACGGATACAAGGTTGGATGGAGAAGTTGTTGTCCAAGGTTGGTAAAGAAATTTTGATTAAGGTGGTGGCATAGGCCATCCCTACCTTTGCGATTTCGTGTTTTGATCTAACCAAAGGCCTCTGTGAGCAGATAAATAGTATGATTGGGAGGTATTTCTGGGCGCAACAAGATGAGGAAAATAAGGTCCACTAGGTCAGCTGGGAGAAGCTTACTCTCTCAAAGGATGAAGGAGGTCTCGGGTATAGGGACCTCCATTCTTTTAACTTTGCGATGCTTGCAAAGCAGGGATGGCGAATCGTCACTAATCCCGATTCTCTGTGTGCTCGAGTGCTCAAAGCTAAGTATTTCCCGGACTGTGATGTGCTGAACGCTGAACTGAAGGAGGGTATCTCGTATACTTGGAGAAGCATTTTAAAGGCATTGAGGTGCTGAAAGAAGGAGTAATCAAGAGGGTGGGTGATGGTACGTCTATACGTATTTGGGAGAATCCATGGCTGCCGCGTAAATGGTCGAGGAAACCGATCTCGGTGAGAGGACAGTCCCTTCTCGCAACAGTGGATGAGCTCTTTGATCCATACACTAGTACGTGGGATATGCAGATGGTACATGAGACCTTTAACCCACAAGACGCTGATATGATATTTTCCTTTCCAAGAAAAGCAGACATGGAGGACACCTGGGCGTGGTTCTTTGACTGCAAGGGAGCGTTCTCGGTCAAGTCTGCCTATAAGCTTCACAGAAGTATGATGCACATATCACAGGCGAGTTCTTCCAACCTGGGCAGTACTGAAAACGAGTTTCAGTGGAAGAAAATTTGGAATGCACCATGTGCACCAAAGGATAAGCAGTTCTTATGGAGAATTTCTCACAATAGTTTGCCAACGAGATGTGGTATTGTCCGGAGGGGAATTGAGGGGGACCCTGTTTGTCCAGTGTGCAGCAGGCTTAATGAAGACGATGCACATCTATTTCTTCGTTGTAAGTCAGTCCAAGATGTTTGGAGAGAACTTCGTTTGCAGGAAGAAAATGGTATCTTGATAAGGAGCTCTGACCAGAAAGACTTTTTGCATAAATTGCTGAATGTGCCCACCAAAAAGAAGATGCTCATTATTGCCTTGCTATGGAACTTGTGGCTGGCGAGAAATAAGGTAAATGCAGAAGGAAAGAAACTGAATAAAGTGGAGGTTCTGATCAAAATTCATAACTCGGTGGCTGACTATGAGAATCTCTGTCCGAAGAACATAAAAAACGGTTGTACACCCAAAGGTCAGATGGCAGCCTCCTTCGAACGATATACTAAAGATAAATGTCGATGGTTCTTACCTGGCCGGAGTGAGATCAGGAGGATGGGGCTTCATCATCAGGGACTCATCAGGGGATGCGGTGGGAGCAGGCGCCGGCAGGCTCGACTTTCTTCAGGACTCTTTACAGGCTGAAGCGAAGGCGTGTTGTCATGCTTTACATGCTGCACAGGAGTTAGTAGCTGCTCTTACCTCTGATGCATATGATCTCTCGTCAAATGGTGTCCTGTTCAAGGAGATTAAGGCCTTTGCTTTTTTGAATTTCTCTTCTTTCTCAGTAGTTTTTGCTCCAAGAGATTGTAATAAAGTAGCGGACGCCCTAGCAATGTTTGGGACGAAGATGGTCACTGAACCCCAAGCCGTATGGCCGGGCGGTGCGCCTACCTTTGCCCAGGACCTTGTTGCCGATGACATTGTTCGGCACACTGTTTAATGGAGGAGCTTTTCCATGTCAAAAAAATAAAGAAAAAAAAACCCAGTGGGGGTGGTCCCTTCATCCCCCAATCCTCCAAATCAGCAATCCAAAACATCACTTGGATAAATGCAACAACTCCGGTATATAAAGTACTCACTAGTTATAGAAATTAATACACAACATGTACAAAAAGAAATTGATTCTTAATCGTAAAATGCTTGCACAAGTAGCTGTATCAAATCCAAATCTTTACAGATTTTCGATAAAACAAAGATCAACTAATTGACAAGTTCCCCTTGGGGGGATTCCTAGCTGGCAGCATGGGGCCGGAGTGTCTCAGCGCTGGCAGATGTCATGTGTTGGGCGCTCTCGCGGGGTCACACTTTTGGGTTTTACCCTATTTTTTCAGGGTTTTGGATTTGCTTGGTTTTTCCTAAGTTTTCTCGAAAAAAAATTATAAGTTTTTCTCGCGTCAAGCACACTATATGACAAGCACAGGTGAAAAGCGCATCTGTGCTTTTCAAAAAGTGAAAAGCGCATCTTTGATTTCCCACAAGTGAAAGCACGAGTGCTCTTCACAAAAAGTGAAAAGCGCAATTGTGTGTTCGGGTTTTTTTGTTTCAATTTTTTTTTACCGTTGTTTTTTCCTGTTTCCAGTTTTTATAGATTTTTTTGAGAGAGAAAACACTCGTCTATACCTACTAGCATGAGAGCTAGTTTTGAAGATCTCGATGTGAAAAACCCAACAGTGAAAGCGGTTCGCGATTTGAACGCACGGTTTAAGAGATAAAACATTTAAAAAATGAACCTATGAAAAAGCCCAAAATTTCGGGTTGTGACATGTGTCACACATATGCAGTCGACCACTTGTCGCCATTAGAGAAGTTTTTTTTTTTGTGAAAACCACCAGAGAAGGTTTGGTGTGAATGTACAACAATTAGTGAGCACCATAATGAACAAGTTCGCTGAAACTACGAGTCACACTCGTGCGCGCAAGGCAGTAGCAGCGACGGCTCCTTTCCCACCACCAACAATGGCTTACTGTGGACGCGCTCACGAAGACATGCGTGTCGGCCGCATACAGTGCGCCGGCAGCGACAAAGCCGAGGTCTCCTTGGAGGGGCGTCGCCGCGCCGGCGATCTCAGCTACGTGAGCTTTGAGGACATGGTCCTCTTCGAGGCGTTCCGGGAGGGCAATGTCCGCTCGTCGGAAGTGGGGGCCGCGACGACGGCGTCGCGGATGTACACGCGCGTCGCCCACCGGCGTTATCGTCGGCGGTCCCCCGGGCCGCTCGGGACACGGCGCGGCGGCGCCATGCACCGGTTCGTGAAAAAGTACGTCTACCCTTGCTTGGCCTTCGTGGCTAGAGCTTTCGGCTGCATACCAGGAGCGTCGAGGCGAATTCGGTCAGGTCGTTATTTGGAACGTGGCTTGTTGGTATAGAGGCCGAAACAGTTAGACAAATTCGTATAGGAGCATGTGCGTTGTTATGGATAATTTAGAACTGCAGAAATGATTTGGCTTTTAACAGAACAACAACTATTCATTTTTTACAGGTTTTATTGCGGGCTACTGCGCTAATCCGTGTATGGTCCTTACTCACTCCAACGGAGGCCGAGAAGCGTTTGGTTCTTTGGATCTGTCCGGTGGGAGACGGTAGCGCGGGATATCTTCAACCGGTTTGGATGGCGGTCATGTAATAGGATAGGCGATTAGTTTACCTATCTATCTATCTTTTGCCAACTGGTTGTGGCTTTAGGGCCTTTTTTTTTTGTTTTCCTAGCTCTTTGTGAGCCAGACTCCTTTGCAGCACATTGCAAGACCTTGTTGAACTACTTTATTTTTTATATAAATGTGGCCGTATGCATCACGCTGATGCAGAGGCCGGGGAGTCCCCCTTTTCTAGAAAAAACCCAGGAGGGTCGCGGGCACATTGATCTGTAAATAGAGATAATGTTTACTTGATCATGCAATAGATTAATTGTTCTTAGATTCACTAATAATTCTATGAATTTAGTTAGCAACGTAGTTAGCTGTTTGAACCCGTTGTAGATTCTCCTGGGATCATTCAGGATTTTTCTCTCCTGAAGATCCTAGCCAGCTTGTTAGAGAGTCTGTTTTTCTCCTGGTACGTGGCCGAGTAAAAATGTCTGCTGAATGTGGCAGATTAATATCTTTTGCTGTACTGCGCAAAAAATAAATATTCATCTTGCTGTAGCGAAGCGGCAGTTCTTTTTGTCCACAAATGGAGTTTTTACCACCATGACACCAACCAGATTGACGCCCATTTGCTTGTTAATAACTTCACCTCAACACTTGGCCATACCAATCCGAAGAATTCTAAAATCGATGTTCATGTAACCCAGTTTTTTATCCAGTTGCAAAATTTGTTTATTTCCTCGAGCACTAAAATGTTAAATACATATTGTTAGAAGGGAGAGAGAGGATTGTTGGAATAGTTCGTTGTATTGCTTGAGCCTCGCGGGCATATATGTAGGAGTACATGGTCAACTTGGAGTACAAGACAAGCCGGAACATATCCTAGTCTATCTCATATTTCCTAAACAAACATAATACTCAACATCTCCCGCAGTCACAACGGTAGCGACGCAGACGGTGAGACTGGGGAAGAATCCGAAGGCAAGCCGACGGAGACGCGGCGGAGACGGGTGGCGTGTGGATCGATTGGCGGGCCGACACGCGAGCGGGCGGCTATGATTGGTCAGCCAGATGGCGCGAGGTCACGGATGTAGGCGTCTGCGTGTGTCCCGCCGGAGCAGGATGTTGACGGCCGGGCCAGGCGACGGGCGGGTCGGCGCGCGGACGACGGCCTTGAGGGGCCACCTATCGCGCGAGGCCGCCGGGTCGGTGAAGTAGCCGGCCGAGCGCGCCGGTATCGCAGTGGAGGCGCGGGCTCGACGGCGGCGGCGGGCGACGCAAACCGATCAAGTAAAGATCGGAAAATCAAAAAGAATACGCTGATCAAAACGACCGGCGAGAGAGAGAAAAACCCGGATCAAAGGATCGAGAAAAAGACTCTCTAGGGCAGCCGACCAACACGGCCGGCGGACGAACCCTAGATACGGGTGGCGCGGCCCCCGGCGGCGGTCATGGAGGCCGACCGTCCGGGGGGCGGCGCGCGGGTGCGGAAGCGGCGGCGGCTAGGGTTTAGGATCGATTAGGCTGATACCATGTCACTAGTAGAAAAATGGCCTATTATCCCGGTTGGTAAGGGCCTTTAGTCCCGGTTGGTTAACCGGAACTAAAGGGTCGGTACTAATCCTCCCTCCTTTAGTCCAGGTTCAATCCAGAACCGGGGTTGATAACACCAACCGGGACTAAAGGAAATTTTATGACTTTTGTTTTTGAATTTTTTTTGAATTTTTTTGAATAATTTTTGTTTTCAAATTTCTGAATTATTTTAACCTCTAATCTCTAATCAGCACCCCTCATCATTTCAAATCATCTAACTTCCCGAATGGTCACCCATCCTCCCACTCCCCCAGCCTGAGCACCCTTAACTTCCGGGTTCTATTCTCCCTCGCTTCCAAGTCTGCACTTGTTGTTTTCCGACAATAGTAAGATGTCAATCCTATTAACCCTCGTGAATTTTGTTTGAGCATGAAGTGACACATTTCACTGTTTGAGTTTGAAACTATTGTTTTTAAAAACAATAATTATTTAGAAAACAATAGTTATTTTGAATAATTAGTTTGACCATTGTTTGACCATAGTTTGACCATAGTTTGACCAGATTTGACCAAAATTCAAAATAACTGAAATAATTATTTAGTAACACTAATATTCTAAAATAATTAGTTTGACCATTGTTTGACCACAGTTTGAAATTTTTTCGATCTTTTCCACTCTAGATCTTAAAAGCCCCGTAACTTTTTTTCTGTTAGGTTTTTGAGGATTTTGAAAATGTTTAATGGGGTTCCCTAAAGTTCCCCCTGTTAAATTTGGATGTAACTTTTTGAGTAGATGATTTTTCATATAAAAACTTTTTCATCCGAGTTAGTATGCAAAAGTTATGCCCATTTTTACAAATTCCAGACATTTTGCAAATAAAGTCAAAATTCACATTTGCAAATTTTCCCAACAACTAGACCACATATCCCATGGGAAACTTATTTTCTTTTATTTTTTTTGACATTTCCATCATTTTCTTTTATTTTTTTTAACTGAAAAGGCGATCCAGGGGGGGTAGAGTTTGAAAATGGGACCTTTAGTACCGGTTCATGGCACGAACCGGGACTAAAGGTTTCAACCCCAGTAGCACTGGTTCGTGTCTCAAACCGGGACTAATGGTCTGATCTTTAGTCCCGGTTTGAGGCACGAACCGACTAGCAGTATCGCACCCTTTAGTCCCGGTTTGAGGCACAAACCGGGACTAAAGGGCACAGTGAACCGGGACTAATGCCTTAGCCGCACGAACCGGGACCAATGCTCACATTAGTCCCGGTTCGTGATTGAACCGGGACTAATGTGAATATTGGCCCGGAACCATAGCCCTGTTTTCTACTAGTGTGTTAGAAGGGAGAGGGAGATTTGATGGAATAGTTCGTTGTATTGATTGAGCCTCGTATGAGTATATATAGAAGTACATGGTCAACTTGGAGTACAAGACAAGCCGGAACATATCCTAGTCTATCTCATATTTCCTAACCAAACATAATACTCAACACATATGTTGCTTACTTTTTGTTCACCAACTTATAAATACTATTCACCTTGCTCAATAAAATGTCCGCAGGTATGTACGCATGATGCTAGTTGTAGTGTCATTTTTTTTCACATGACTTGTTTGTTTGTTCGCTTACACAAAAGTTTCCTGCAAAAAAATGGCAATAAGTTCCAATTTCACACGTGAAAACACACTTTCTAACAATTTAACAGAAGATTCCGTAGAATAACTCATATGTATGGAATTCTTGTTCAATTCAACCCAAAAAAAAAAAAGAGTAGCCCATACGTTATTGGGCCGACAATCGCAGAACACTATTGCACAGAGAGTGAAGGGAAGGGGTGACTGCAATAAGGGTTATATAGGGCGACCAAATAAGTGGAGGAAGCGAAGTTACTAGCCTAAATGGGTATGATGTGCCAAAGTAAGTACAGACGGTGTACAATGGTAGTATCCGATTAGAATTGCCTAAAGAAAATGAAAAGTAGCCGATTGATCTCAACTACTTTCCTTCTAATTATAGATTGACGTTCTTGCTCTCGTGGTTACCGTACACTGCCTACTCCTAGTCTAGACGCCTTTGATGGTTATATTACACTCCCACTCGTAGCCACTTCCTCGGTGCCACGACGATAATAATTGTGGTCACATGAAGCAATAATGCTTCATTTTTTATAATATTAGCGGCCTTAGTTGAGTTTAGATGGGCATTTTATGCTCATCAAACTTGTAAGGCAGAGTATATAGCTTACAAACTGTGGTAAAATTGTAGGCTACAATGACCGATCACATGGCATGAAAGTACTCTAGTCTTTTTGGACGATACCACAAATAACATAGTTCATACTTGATATATAGTACCTCATCGGCACCTTTTAGAATTGGATGGCACAAAGGCTCTAATGCGCAATTTAACTCCACAATACATGTTCCTTTTGTTTTGTCTAGAATTAAATCTAAAAAAAATTCTCGTGTTAACAAGAGAAAGTGTACACAGTAGACTGGTATTTTGGACCATTTTGGGCTAAGGTCCAGCAACGTACAGATCACAAGCCCTCTCTCACATTGTACCACCACATAACTTTGTATGACCTTCACACATAGACGCACTGCCACGGCAAAGCGAGAGAAGGGGCAAGGCAAAGTGAAGAGAAGCGGCGGTCTTGTCCACCTTCACCACCATCGCTGGCGAGCAATGCCAGCCGCGGGGAAGATGAAGGAGAATAGAGGGTGGAGCCAAGGAACTCGACGAGGCGCCCCAATCCAACAAGAGGTGACCCAACATGGATGACTTCGACCCCGAACTTGATCTTGACATGTGCCTGCCCTCGCCCGCCATTTGCGTCGCTACTCTGCGCTCCACGCGTCCCATTCACGACGTGGTTCCGATGAAGAGACCGACAACAAGAACGAGGGTTTAGTGGCAGCACCTCCTTCCCTCCCTCTCTCTCACATGCGACTTGTGTTGGATTTTTACATGCTTAACCAATTTGGTCATATGCACTAGTACAGAACCGGGTTATAGCACCGGCTCGTAAGGGCCTTTAGTCCCGGTTCTGTAATCGGCACTAAAGAGTGGGGACTAAAGGTCCTCCCTTTTAGTACCGGTTACTGCATTTAATCAAGTTAAAGGCCCACCACGTGGCACGAGCCTGCGCGGTGGTCTGGGGACCTTTAGTACCGGTTGGTAACACTAACCGGTATTAAAGGATATTTTTTTTGAATTGTTTTATTTTTTTGAAAAAAATGATTTTTTTTCGATATTCAAATTTCTGAATTATTTCACGATTTTGTCTCTAATCACCGCTCATTATTGCTCTAATCACCTCTCATCATTCCAAATCGTCTAATTTGCCGGCCGGTCACCCATCCCTCTCGCTACTCCAGTCTGAGTACGCTTAACTTCCGAGTTCTATTCCCCCTAGTTTTCAAGTCTGTACATGTTGTTTACGTGACAATAGTAAGCTGTCAATCCTATTAACCCTCAGGAATATATATTATGCATGAAGTCACATGTTTCAGCATTTTAGTTTGAAACTATTATTCTAAAAAATAATTATTATTTAGTAACTGAAATATTTCTTAAATAAGTAGTTTGACCATAGTTTGACCAGATTTGACCATAGTTTGACCAAAAGTAAAAAACACTAAAATAATTATTTATTAACACTAATATTTCTTGAATAATTAGTTTGACCATAGTTTGACCACAATTTGACCAGATTTAACGAAAATTTAAAAAACTGAAATTTGAGCATATCTTTTTTTCCTTTTTGAATTTGAGGATTCTAAAAAATTGCAAACAAGCAGTAGGCGGTCAAAATCGGATGCGGATTTTCGTGCTGATTTTTTTGATATATTATGCGTTTTTTTTTCAACATCGTATGCAAAAGATATGGCTGTTTTACATTTTTCATAACACTTTTTTTGCAAAACATGTCTAAATTTAAGTTTTTTAATTTTCCTAACTTGTAGATGTAGTAACATAACTACATCTCGAAGGATTTTAATTTTTAAAGTTTTTATCATTTTCTTTTGCTTTTTACAAAACTGAAAAGGCGGTCCGGGGTGGTGGTGGTGGTGTTGTAGAGTTTGAAAACGGGCCCTTTAGTCCCGGTTTGTGTCTCCAACTGGAACTATTGGTCAGACCCTTTTAATCCCGGTTCGTGGCACAAAGCGGTATTAAAGCTTAGCCCTGTAGTACCGGTTTGTGCCACGAACCGGGACTAAAGGGGTTCATGGGGCCCCGCCCTAACGTGAGCCTGCCACCACCCCTTTAGTACCAGTCCGTGGCATGAACCGGTACTAAAGGTTCAACACGAACCGGCATTAATGCATAGCCGTTTGAACCGGAACTAGTGGTACCATTAGTACCGGGCCGAAATTGAACCGAGACTAATGTGTCTCACATCAGGTCCTTTTTCTACTAGTGATGATTTGTCATTTGTGGGTGTTGCTCTAATGGGATCGTACTAGACAATGACTATCGTGGCGATGCTCCAAAAGGACTGTTCTGGAAGCATTTTAGAGCATCAGTTTTGTTTTTCCCCATACCTCCACGAAGGCCATTCCATAAAAAAAATGCAGGGATGAAACACTCATCAATGCTTACCATTTTTCTTTCCGGATTTTCCTATTAATCCGAGTGCATATGATCTTGGGATCAAAAGTGCACTCCCAAAAAGTAGTCAACTGGTCTCTTGGGTACTGTACACACTGTACGCCACCGCCTCCTAGTCCCTATGCGGCTATGCCTACCATGGTTATACTAGGTAGAAAGTGCGGCTTGCCGCATCCGACAGCAACGCTGCCGGGTACCGTCATATCCAATCCGGTAAAAAGCTTTTGGCGCATGGTGCCTGGCTCATCGCATTTCCCAACGCTTAAACGTAACATTTTGTGTTGCCAAAGGGAATTAGAGTGATTCTCAGGATGGATTAGTCCAATACAGTAGATTTACATCTTAGCAAAGCTCGGGACGTTTGTTTCAGCAGAGGATTTTGTCGAAGTAACGCCAAAGGGTAAGGCAACATATATAAGCAAGGCAAAAATGACACATTTGATCATTACAGCATTGGTCCAATTCATAGTGCTCAATATAGACATAAAGAGCCAATTTATGTTTGGGCCCACAGTGTGCCTTTCTAAAGCAGTGATCCAATGATCCAACATCTGGTATTTATCAAGGATGTAATCCAATACAAAGTAAAGTACAAAGCAGGATATGGATCAATACAAAGCATTAAAATCCATGAGTGGTTCCACAGAGAGCATCAAGATTTAGCAGAAGACATCAAGATTTAGGATATAAGACAATCCGGACAAATAACTGGTTCGCATAAAAATTGCATAAAGTATCAAGATTAACATACGAAGGGCGACTTGCCGCATGTGACCTATAAAAATTCACTACAAAGCCTTCTTAGTCTGCACAAAACAGAAATCACCATACATCAAAACAGTTGAAACTGCAATGCTGATCCATGCACTAATGTACCGTGCTCAATATCACAGGTAAACATTTCAATTGAAAAAATACGGAAATGTTAACGCCCACACGTGTGGGCGTTAGCCAACTCACCCACACGCCTCCGTCACCGTCCAGTAACTTCTGCACAAATCTTGGCACGAATTAGCTGATTTTGTATGCCACGTAGGACAACTTCAAGGTGTGGTGTGTGAGAGAAGGTCGCCCACACATCTGTTTTACCACACGGAGGGCGGTGTGTGGGCGTTTAGCAGTTCGCCCACACACCAGTTTCGATCACGCACAAGGGCTGGTGTGTGAGCAGCTTGTCATCTCGCCCACACGCCCGCCTCCTCTCCCACACCCAAGCCGCCGGTTGCCATGCGTTTTGCAAGGTACATGGCAACTGCCCTAGTGTGATTGCAAGCAGATGGCAACTCTCTTTTTTTTTACTCGAACATGTCAGTTGCCATATGTTTGGCATGGTACATGGCAAACTGCCTTAGCGTGCACGTAAGCAGATGGCAACTCTTTCTTTTTTAAATGGCAACTGCCCTAGCGTGCTTGTGAGCACATGGCAACTCTCTCTTTTACCCGAACATGTTTTTTGCCATGCCTTTTTTTGTAGCGCTACATGGCAACTGCCTAGTGTTAGTAGGTGGCAACTCCTAAAGTTTTGAAATCATGGCAATTGCAGAGACCAGACCACACATGGCAACAACTGTAGTTGTCCAAAAAATGGCAATCTGGAACTTTGACCTGAGATGGCAACTGCAGTTGAGCAAACATGACAACTGTAGTTGTCCAACATGGCAACCGTAGTTCAGCGACATGACAACTGCAGTTAAACGAACATGGACGAGGGTCCGGCCCATGGCAACTACGGGGCGCGCGGTAAAGTGTCACGTGGGGCGTGCCGGCCTGACATACCGGGCGTGTGGGCGTTATCTATTTTGCCCAAACGCACGCGTGTAAGAGGGACCGGGATGGAAAAAAGAGACGTGTGGGCGCTAGTTGTTTTGCCCACACACGCACGCAGGGCTGGTCCTCTTAGGCACCACACGTAACGTGTGGGCAGATTCCTTAACGCCCACACGTGTGGCGATTAGCGGCGCCCAAAAATATACTACAAACATCCAATTCATGGCATTGGCACATCGCAAGACACAAGATTTCATTCAAGTGGCTTTGAGGCCACTTCTATTCTGCAAAACATGAGGGAAAGCGAAAGGATGTAGGTCATCGGCGATCAATATGATGACGTCCTTGATAGCGCCATCTGCTATATAGCGGTGGTGGATTGTGCTCTACACAGGCAAGAACTCACCGTAAAGTAACCATGACCTCATCCGACTCAAGCGGCGACTGCAAGCCAAGACAAGGAAATAGTAACGGTCAGAGAGAGACATAGAGATGCTTTGCAATGACAATTTTTGTTCTAACAAGCAAAACCAATGAGATAAGAAGAAAGAATACTTCATTATTAATAATTCCTACAAAGTACAAACATAAAAACTTTGTTTTCTAGTCCCAGAAAATAATCATCAAGAACTAAACTTAGATTAATTCGATCAATTAATAATATTTTTAGGTGAAAGACTTGAGCATTACATAATATAAACACCAAACCAAACAAAATCATACTCAAGATTAGTCCTCGATAAGATTTTGACAACATGAATCGGACTATTTAGATCTTAGATCGTGAATTCCAGAAATCACACCATACAAATATTAGTTACCAATAGAGAGGTAATACAACATTTTTTGGGACTATTTCCAGTCCTAGTGGAATGACATCAGATGTAAACTTTCATCTCAACCAAAGGTTCGTAAGTAAACTCAATATATGTATTTTTTTTGTCTTGAACAAATGTGTAACATTGCATACAAAACACTGAGATACTTATCTGATTTATGACATAAAAGGGAGAAAAGTATCAAAAAATGATTTTGTAACAGAAAATAAAAATTTAAAAAATAGAACTGAATCTGAACCTACCAGGCCGATAACTTTCTTGTCTAACATTTTAAAATCCCGAATCTATGTTGCGAATCATAGCCCAAACAATTATAGCTTGTTTATATCAGCCTGCGTATATAATAAACAAGGATAATATTCTTTTTCAAATACTAAACCATTAGTAGATGATACAAATAAATAATAGTGGGGATTATTAGAGCACCTTCCATGTGCATATCATCCATATGTTGTAATAAACTAACAATCCAACCCCTAGTTGTGGACAACTGCACCCATGGCCAACGGCACCTCATTATCGCTGGTTAGGTGTTGCCCCCTGTAGATCCAACATTTTTTTATAGTATTGTTGAAGTTACTAATAGCAAAGTACTCAAAAAAAATGATGCAAACATATGGAAGTCGTAGACTAGCTGACATGCAATGAATACAACTACTGGTTTCTTCAGCAACAAAGAGTAGATGGAGGGGTTAATACTGCCATGACACAAGCATGGTATAGGTTGCATAATGGCAAGATATCATGTCCTTATAAATTCAACCGCCCAGGACAAAACTTTCTATCCAAGTCCCAAATGGTTACTATAGGAACAGAGCAAAATAGAACTCTTAAATGACAGAAAATTAGCAAGAAAAATCACATGGCTATATGTTCTTAGCAACAATGGGGGAGCATTTAAAATCTAGAAATCAAGTGAATGTATGCACCTAGTCAGAAAAGGAGCATCCCACTTTTCTCTAATTTCGTAACTAAATAACATCAATTTAGCTATATGGATTGAGCTCCTCAAAGTTCAATCCATAACAATTTAGCTTAAACATGGATCGGTTCAATAATATGAGTCATCCAAATTTCTTAGGACATTGTTATTCTAACTGTTGATGAAGAATTCTGTGAAATACTATAAAACAAACAAGTATTCAAACTGTTGATGAAGAATTTTGCGAAACTATAAAACAAAGAAGCTAGCATAGAGCTTTGGAAGGGGCATATCCATGCTCTCAACTATAGTAACTTCATTTACCGAATGGGACCATGATAATGGAAGGATGGGACCGTGCTCTTTACAAATGGACCTCATAACAACAGCAAGACCAAAGCAAAGGCGCACTTTCCTAACACAAAAGTACATAATATTAACTTGTATATGCATTGTACATTGTAAAAGTAAGAAAGTTCATTAGTCACCTTGACAGTGTATCTCCAAACACCAGAATGACTAATAATTTCCTAGGGAATTAGAAAAACAGCGTCGAACAGATTACAGTTCAAGATGGACCACCTTTGTGCTTTTTTAAGAACCCAAGAACAAAAGAAGCATCCGCATATTCTTGTTGTTACATCAGAACTTATAAAGTTTTTAATATAGTTGAAAGATCAAAATTGTAGGAAACTAAATTAACACTGCATTCCTACGGGAGAAAGTACATATATGATTGTGCATAATATCAGGGGTACAGAATGAAACCCCACCTTCTCATGTTTTGGCAGTCCAAAAATATAGTAAGCTACATACGATATCTTCCTCAGTGATGACTACACAACTGCCCATATATTTTCATCAAGGAGGTGTATCTCGTTGTCATTCTGAAATAGCCAAACAAACAAAACAAAGAGAGGAATTAGTAGAAGGATGTAAATTTTTCTCGAAGAATGCATCTAATTCAACCTTCTATCTGAATACAAACATTCCTATACCCTTTGTCTTAGACCAAAAGAAACGAAACAATGGTGAGTATTATATAGAATGGTTCTCAGCCCGAACAAATTGATTTCAATGTCTATCAGGCCATGCTGTAATTGTTGGATCAATATATTGGAAATTAAGAAGCATGATAACTAGAACAGACCATATCACAGATTATAGCAAGAATATGCAACTGTTGTTGAATAAAAACAAACCAAAACTACTATTGTTTCCAAATCTATTAGTTTGGAAATCAAGTGCATTGTGGGTCATGTAAACAGAGAAGCAAATGAGAAATTTAGATGTGGTTCAAAAAAAATTATGGTACCATCCATAGTTAAAAAATTCATTTTGGGACTAACATACATGTTGCTAATGTACAAATATCATGTATGTTGGGTTAACAATATTCTGAAATTAAATCCACACACCATCTATCACATGTCCTGATTTATGAAGCTGAATTAAAGAGATAATAGATATTACTAATGGGGTCTGCTGAATAACATTCGAAGATGTGAGCTGAATAGTACTGCCTAATATGGTTGTATTATCAAAAAGGAAGGTGTTTGGAGACACCAAAGCAAAATGGTACAGTATAACACTGTATTCAGAAGGAAGGTTTTTACTCTATATTAATACCTATGTCATTTGTACTCTCTCTCTCTCTCTCAACTAATATCAGTACCAAAGCTCTCTCTCTCTCTCTCATTTTCTAGTAGTATAGATGCAAACAAATATCAGTACAAAAGCACTACATCTCTCTTCTGTTCTTGCCCACCTCTTATTTTCTCAGCAGTTGGGCTTCGCTGCTACGGCTGATTTGGTAGAGGTGTCGATGGGGAAAGAGATTAGCAACATTAGAAATAATAAGTAGGCCTCAGGAAGTGGGCTTGCCTTGGAAGGAGCATGGTGGTGGCGGTTGGCACTGTAGGATCCATTTGTCCAAATATGAAAGGAATGGGCCTGCATTTATTTGTCCAGATATTAAATGAAGGAATAAGATAGGCAGAGTGCTCCCAGAAATGTTTAAAACCCACTAAACACCAATGCTGCGTATTAGATATTTTGCCAAATGCACCATTTAGTCTTCTCCTAATTCATAAGTGATGCAATACGTATATTGATCAATCTATGCAACTAATATATAGACTTAAAATGTCTATTTCACTGAATCTCACCTCTAATTGAGCTGTTACTACTGGAAATAAAAATACACTACATATGTACCAAGAAAAGTAATTCTTGATTTCCCTTTGCATAGCATAATCAGGTTAAATAAAGGAGAACATAATGCTTACTTAGACATGATAACCAGGGGAATTAGATATTGGCACACACATGATAAACTAAAAGCCGAGGAAAATAAAAAATGGTGAGAGGTATGGAATATGGAGAGAAATAACCTTGGAATCTGAGTGAGTGAGAGAGAGAGAGAGAGGTGTACGTGCTGCTTCCAAGGATCGCCTCGTTCGTCAGGCCATTGCAGATCTGCAAAATAAAAGGAAATTGGGGTTGACATCAGAGAGAGAGGGGGGGAGGCGAACCATGGCGAGCCATCGTGCTCCTTGATGAATCAGGGTCAAGCACCCCACACACCATTCGTCAAGAATTTTGTGCTTCCCCATCAATGGCAACGGCGACGGCACAACTGCTCGAGGCACTGGTTGGCGCGCTGCACAAGGGAGGTGCAAGCTCAACCGAGGAGCAGCGATGCAGCGCACATCATCTTTTGCTTCCCCATCAATGGCAACGGCGACGGTGCGAGCTCGATGGGGCCCTATGGTGGCAAGGATAGCATCCTATGGAGCGAAGGACGACAACAACGGCGATGTGGACCGGCCGACCAAGATCAATCTGTCTCCGAACGGCGTGCAGGGGAGGCCTCGGACCCGCAACCGTCACTCCTTCGGCGGGGCGGAGGGCGGAGGACGGAGCGATCTCGGCGGGGCGGAGGACAAAGACGAGAGGTGAATGCGCCGGTCGCCAGCCGGCGGCGCGAGAGGAGGGACGGCCACCGACGAGCTGCGAGGGTGAAAGGCGACCAAGCGGCGACATCGGCAGAAAGGTGGTCGTCTGGCGCTATGTGAGGGGAGGAGGACGGGCGGCGGCGGCGCACAGGAGAGGAGGAGCGGGGTGCGCGTGTCGGGAGGCGGCGGCTAGGTTTTGACCTGATGCGTTTTATACGCCCGGGTGTGAAAAGATGAGAATACCCTTGGTGGGGAATGGGATTCTACAAGTGGCACACTGCTTGACCACACAGCAGTGTTTCACTCGAACCGACGGCCAGGAATGCTCCAAATGAAGATCTGACGGCCAGGATCGCTCCAAATGAAGATCCAACGGTCAGGAATGTTTTGGAAGGCTAATCCGACGGCCCAGAATCCAAACGCACAGGGAGGCTCCATTTTAGTCTGGACTCTAACAATGGGATTCTGCTCCTACTCACGGCCTCTTCTCGATGTTCATCTCGTCAATGATCATGATCTCAAGTCGTTGCTTAAAAATGCGGAATTAGTGGCCTTAACCAAGTTTCGATGGGCATTGTATGCACAGCAAGTTGCAAAAGGTAGAGTACAATGCTTACAAACTTCGATCAAAATAGTTGGCGATAATGACCACGTGGCTTGAAAGTACAAGGACTCATTTCTAAAGACATCATTTTTTTTGAGAATAAAGACATCATAATTTACATAGTACTATCATTCAGTGACTTTCTAGAATTGGATTTTTTAGGTGTTTAGAATTAGATTTTTTTAGGTGAACTTCTAGAATTAGATTTTTTTTAGGTGAACTTCTAGAATTATTATTTTTTGAGGTGAAGGTTTTTTTTTAGGGATTTTTGAGGTGAAGGTGAACCTCTAGAATTAGATCTGTTGCCCTGGCAAGGGAAAGGCTGTTATTTTTGGTGGTCATTTGGGCTGAGATCTAGCAACATCCAAAGCCCAAGCCCTCTCCCACACAGTGGAGAGTGCTAAAAAAAACACAGCGAGAGAAGTGGCGGTCCCGTACACCTCCACCACCACCACCACCACCACCGGCGAACGATGTCGGCGGCGGGGATGGCGAAGGCGAGCGGCGGGGATGGCGAAGGCGAGCGGCGGAAAGCGGGGCGGAGCCAAGGACTCCGATGAGGCCCCGGTCCGACAAGAGGCGGCGCGACATGGACGACTCCGACCCTGAGCTCGAGCTCAATAGGTGCCTCCCTCCCTCCCCTCCCTCTCCAGCTATTCGCGACGCTGCTCTGCGCTCCGCGCGTCCCGCTCGTGGCGTTGCTAGCATCGAAGAGACCGGCAGCGAGAGCGAGAGCGAGAGCGCGGTTCGTGTCGGATTTTCGCGTGCTTAACTGATTTGGCCATATGATTTGTTGGTGTTTGCTTCGATGGGATCCGCCAAGAGAGTGACTTCAAGCAGATCTTGACGATTCTGCGCTACATCAAGGACAAGGCTCACAAGAACGGCCAGAAGAAGGCTGAGCAGGCCATCTCCAGGTGATTCCCGCCCCCATCCACCTCCCCATGTTTCTCCCCGGTCAATTTCGTAATGCTCGTCTACTTATGGGAGATTTGTTGCCTGCAACGCTAGGATTCAGTAGCTAAGAGTGTGTTATTTGTGTTTCTAATCTGCTGCATTCCCTGTATCTGAACCTGATGTATGCACTGTATCTGAACCTGATATATGCACTGTATCGTTTTTGAAAAGTATATGCACTGCATCGTTCTGCATCGTTCTTGACAGGTTTCAGGAGTTTGTAAATGGATGATAAGCAGGAATTTCCAGTGTCATGTTGTTTGTGAATGATCAGGTGCCCTTTTGATGATTGGAGTAGTAGGTACCAATGCGATGACAGGGCTTACAAAGTTACAGGTGTTGCGTGCACCAGTTGGTTTAACACGATTTATCCACCTTGTTCAGAGTGAACCATAGCTAGTGTTACAGAGTGAACCTTGAAGACCGAGTACACCAAGTTTCAAGCTACTCATGGCAAGTTCTGCATAGACAAGGCTGCACAGACACAGAATTTCAAAGGTGTGCCGAATGGGCATCACCACCACATTTTCTTAAGTCTGGCATATGTACACTCTACGTGTTACGATAAATACATATGTGTAGAACATTGTCTGCTCTTGTCCTAGCTTTTGACTCTGGAAGAACAGTAGCTGCATCCTGTTGAATTATAAGCATATTTGTTGTGTATAATAAATGAGTTTGTTATCTTGCCCTGACACATGTAGAAGAACTATATTGCCAAACAGTATCCAAAGAAAACCATGTCCTTGTTAACCTTTAAAGCTGGTTGAACTTTGTGCACAATTTATGAATAATTGTGGTACTGGCTATTAATTACACTTAATTATTTATTTATTATTTGTTTGAAAGGATGAGCCAATATCTTCAGTTCATAGCTGTGCATAATGATACCTGAATTTGTAGTTTCCTGCCACATAATGAATCATCTCTGTTTCCGACTACTTACTTATCCACATGTCATGTTCTGCAGATCTTATCCACATACCTGAAAGGACAAGGCTCACAAGGACGGCCAGAAGAAGATCATGCAGGCCATCTCCAGGTGATTCCCGCTCCCATCCACCTCCCCATGTTTCTCCCCGGTCAATTTTGCAATGCTAGTCTGCACATTCTTTCTACCAGCCCCACTCTTATGGGAGATTTGTTGCCTGCAACACTAGGATTCAGTGGCTATGAGTACTGGAGTCCTGAACCTTATGAGTGCCCTGAATCCGAACCTTCTGCATGCCCTGTATCTGAACCTGCTGTATGGCCTTTATCCGAGCCTGCTGTATGCACCGTATCTGAACCTGATGTATGCACTGTATCTGAATTTAGGCTTCAGGAGTCTGTACCTGGATGTGAACTAGGAATTACCAGTGTCATGTTGTTTGTGAATGATTAGGTGACGATTGAAGTAGTAGGTACCAATGCGATGACAGGATTTATGAGTGTTATATGTTGTTTCTGCATGTTCGGGTGCCCATCTGATGATTGGAGTAAGTGCGTACATACTGATGCAACGATAAGACCTGCAAGCGTTGCGTGCACCTATTGGTTTGAACACGATTTATCTGCCTGCTTTGTGGAGCGATAACTAGTTTTGTTGATTGAATATATGCATCCACCTTCATATTTTTCTCGTGACTCACTCTCAGAATAGCCTGCAAAGAGTTCGGAGTCATGTTACTGTTTCTACCTGCTGTGTTGCATTTAGACACGGGAAATCTGTGTTCGCATCACCAAATTAGTAGGGCAGCAGACCATGGTTTTCCTGATTGGTCATGACTGCTTAGGTCTTGCATGTAGTGTTGCGCAGTACTCCCTCTGTAAAGAAAAGAGTTTCAGAGAAGCTAGTAGATGCAGAAGAATCTATGAAGAAGTTGAAGCAGGTCTGTTCAACACTCTGCGCCGATTACTACAACTGGTGCTTTGGTCTTGTGTAACCACACACAGCTTTAACGGAGTTCAATCAATGTTTATCGGTACCATGTAGTAATTCTCTCTCTTGAACAAGTAAGTAACCTTGTGTTTGTGTGTTGCAGGGTAGGGTGACAAATCCATCATCAAGCTTCGCTAGTCCTTTGCCTCGTTCCTGGGTCCCGATGACGAGGATAGTGGCATATGGTTCTGAAGAAGAGAGATGATGCACATGCACAGTACAGGGGCAAGAAAGAGTAGGTTCCGTAGGGTTTGTATAGAGGTTTTGGTGTTCCGGTCATGATCAAACCTATCTCTTTTCCTGTTCTTACATTCAGCAGCCATTGCTAAACTTGTGGCCGACCTTTGCTCATGTTTTGTGCCGCATGCATATTTTCTAGCACCCTTCCCTATGCCTGGACCAACAACATTCAGTAAGAAACATATAGTGCTACATATAATCTTGTCAAGTATGTTTCCAAGGAAAAATAGAAAAAGTTTACATCTATCGCAAGGTTTATCATATGAGCTACTGTAGTTGTTTTTATTTTTAAAAAAGGTTTATGAGCTAGTTACAACTTACATGGCATCCTTTCCTGACTTCCTTCCTGTAGATTGTAATCGGAAGGGGCAATCTGAACTCTGAAGGGGCCTTTCACCTTGAACATGACGCGCTTCAGGCTGGCTGGCACCGGAGGTGGAGGTTCCGCGTGCCGGCGGACACCATCGACGTGAGCTGCGTCTCGCACTGCGGGCACCGGCCCGGGCCCGGGCATTGGAGCGTCGGGGCCGTCGTCTTCTCGCTGGGCACCCGGACGACGACGTCCTTCTCTGCTCCTGCTCGCGCAGCACGGTCTTGCACCGGACGCACTTTGCCAGCCCAGCAGCCAGGTCGCTTCAGGGGGCCTCACTGGCCAGCTCGCGGCGACTCGGCGGCGGTCGGCTTGGACTGCTTCGCCGCGTGGTGCGATCGGTACTACTCCTGCGCGGAGGCTGCGCTGCTGTAGTTTCTGTAGCCACGCCCTCCTCGTTTTCTGTAGCACCTATTGTATGCCATCGGACTAGCAAGAATTGTCTTGCTCTACTACATCAATCATACATTACCATCGGAATACCAAAAATTAGCATGTTATATGCTCGAACGTGGACTACAGCTATGGAGGAAATTCATCCACAGATGTCCTTGCCGCTGTTGTCGTGGAAGTAGTGGTCGAAGACGAAAAATGGATCGAGCCGGATCTACTCATTGCCGAACCTGACGTCACTGGCTTCCTCCTCCTCCTCTTTGGAGGGCAATCCGGCCATGGCATGCATGGGCTGTCCAGTTTTGCTCCCTTGCGAAGGCGCGCATCGCGCATCGTCGTCCTCTGTCGTTTTTCGAGGATGCGGGAAGAGACGGCTTCCTCATCCAACTCGACTATGCCTCCGCCTCCGCGGCCTCCCACGCCTAGTGGACGGGCCACGACTCATGCCGGCGTTGGCCTCCGACTCCGAGCCCGGGGACGTAGGGATGAGGCGCCACCAAAAGGGGTTGCGCCGCCAGACCGTCGTTGCAGCACCAGTTAGTGGTTACTACGTCCGACGAGGCCACGGGCACACGCCTCGAGCCCCCAGCCTCGATGGATCCAAGCGCCTTTGTGCGGATGCAACGTATTTCCTCCCGAGTGCGGCGGAGAGCCATGCAGACGACCATCTCCTCTTCGTCCCCATATGGAATGAGGTTCCAGTCGACTGATCTGGAGAGCTCTGAGTTAGGTTTGTTGCCCGTCATGCTGAAGAAGGGCAGGTATCACCGGAACGGAGCTCAGGGATAGATTGGAGTGGTCCGGCTAAGGTTTCATCCCGGATGCAGATAGGGACAAATATATGTGGGGTCGGGATGGCTAGCATGGCCTGGATCCGACGTGACAGAAGCACCAGGGCATGTCCGGGCCTCCCCATATCCGCTCAGATATGGGCTTGATCGGGATTTTGTGACCAATCATTAACCGGGTCGTCCGCCCGGACGTATAAGCAGCATTTGAGAAGTCCGGCTGTAGATACTCTAACATTTATCTTAACCTTCCAGATTGCCCACATGGTCACAATCAACAACTCATATATCTCCTCTGATAGAGCAACTTCCATCTCGAACATCCACTACCTTGCATGCGGTTCTCCACAACTTCTTGCTTGATCAGTACCGACACGCTTCACACCATCCTGCTATCAACCAGAGAGTGCCTTCAAGAATCCTCCATAACTCACAAATGGTGCATGTGCTTTCGTCTAACATATTCCGGTGATGAGCAACGCCCGCCATGGGTAGGCTTTGACGAGGTAAATGCCCACGCGGATACCTTAACTTTGGCCAAAATATTGTGCTTCCACATCTTGGTCCATGCTTTCTCTTCCTTCTTTGGATCAGAATTCCCTGTTCATATTTTGTAAAGAATCACCGCCGGGGAGGAGGAGGGGAGACCGTCGTTAGAGCATCTCCAACAGCCGCGCTAAAGCGCCACATAAAAAACCTGTTAGCGGCTGCTTGGCTGGTTTTATGCTACTTGCGTTGGCTCCAAGCGGCGTTATAATGCAGCAGCGGCCGCCACTTCTGACGGTAAAAATACAGCGCGTGCGCCGCACAAACCACATGTACATTTCAAAGAAGATGAGCAAAAATGATCAAACAAACAAAATAAAAATCAATAACAAATAGTTTAAAATAAATCATTACAACTCAAACAAATAGTTTATCGTTCAGTACAACAACAAATAGTTCAAAATAAATTATTACAACACAACAAATAATTCATGAACAATACAATGTCGAGTGCAGATATCATCATGCTCTTTGCCGTCCATGCCATGCCCACTACTCTTCAATTAGATCATTCTGAAGTTCCTTGTGCGTTGCGGGACGCATTTAATGGCATGATAGGAGGCAACAAAGCGGGCTACCCTTTCAGCCCTCCGCCGCTTTTCGCGGGATGTCCCAAGAGCTCATCTTGTGAGTAGTCTAAATCTTGGCCACGCTCATTCTCGATGATCATGTTGTGCATGATCACACAAGCGTGCATGATGTACCAAAGCATTTTTTGATCCCAAAATCTAACCGGTCCTCTCACAATAGCAAATTGGGCTTGCAAAATCCCAAATGCTCTCTCCACATCTTCTCTAGCCGCCGCATGAGCATTGTGGAAATCAAGATTTTTCTTACCTTCCGGCTTTTTCAACGGCTTCACGAAGGTTTGCCACTTTGGATAGATGCCATCCGCTAGATAATAGCCATAGTTGTACGTATGGCCATTTGCTACAAACTGCACGGTGGCAACTCACCGTTTGCAATCTTATTCATCGGTGGTGACCGTTGACAACATTGATGTCATTCAAAGATCCGTGCATTCCAAAGAATGCATGCCAAATCCAAGTCTCCTGATCGCCACCGCTTCAAGGATTATAGTGGAACCCTTTTTTGGCCGTGGAATTGCCCATGCCATGCCTTTGGACAATTCTTCCAACTCCAATGCATGCAATCTGTTGAGCCAAGCATGCCAGGAAAGCCGCGAGCTTTGTTCATCGCCAATAGCCTTGCGACGTCTTCAGCATTGGGAGATCTCAAATACTCCGCCCAACACTTGCACAATTCCCACTGCAAAGCGCTTGACACACATGATGGCTTGGCTCTCACCCATAGCCAAGTGATCATCAACAAGATCAGCCGGTATACCGTATGCCAACATACACAAAGCGGCTGTCACCTTCTGAAAGGTGCTATGCCCGAGCTCTCCGGCGGCATTCCTCTTTTGCTGAAAAAAACGGTCATGGCTCGCTAGTTTCTCTGCAATGTGCCTGAACAACTCGGTGCTCATCCTAAACCGGTGACGAAAATACGACTCGGGGTATATAGGATTCTCCGCAAAATAATGCCTGATCAATCTGTTGTGGGCATCGACCCTATCCCTCCAAATTTTCTGCTGACCCATAACCGAACCACCGTGCTTCGGTTTTTTATTGATATGCATAGCTACGATCTTGCAAGATCCTCCTCCTCTTCCATATCAAATTCCTCTTCGGAAGAATCATACGACGAACTCATCTACAATGTTCAATACTATACTATAAAAACTACAATTCAAAACATGCACCAAATTCATGAAGTTTGAGCAATACATACCTTGTAGGCGTTTTGTCAAACACCTTGCGGGCGCTGGCGCCTTCAGCGCTTCAATATTCCTCGGACGACGGAGGCCTTGTGGCGCCGGCAGTACTAGGAGGATGGGCGGAAGCCAGGCGCGAGGATAGGCCGGGAAGCCTCGAGACGGTCGCCGGGTGCTTGTGGCGCGGCGGCGGCGCGACGGTCGAGGTGGAAGCGCGAGAGGAAGAGCGGGCGCGAGCGCTCGAGTGTACCGCGCGCTGTAATGGGCGCCCGAAATACGCCGCGCGGGTAAGTGTTTTTGACCGCGCGCCCAACCCGTTTTAGCGCGCCGTTTTTATGCGCCCATTGGAGCGCCTGACGCGTTCTTGTGTGGTAAAACGACCTATTTTGCGGCGCGGCGCTAGTTTAGCGCGGCTGTTAGAGATGCTCTTAAGGCGAGTGTAAACTTTTTTTACAGAATTACATTAGCAGGACCACAGAGGTATAACTGCCACAAGAGGCTGGCCACCTTGTAAGCCGGCTTATTAAGGTCTTGTACAATGCAAGGTGCTTATGGGGCTGCTTAGAAAAACAAATAGGAGTTTCTTAAGTATTGATGCTTATTTGTAGAGGGTAGACGCTTAATTAAGCATTAGTGGTTGAGAAAGGCTTATTTTACCAAGCACCTTCCTTAAGCACTTTGCATTGTATGAGACTTAAGCAGGTAAGTCCATAGCATTAGATCCTTAATGACAAACCGTAGCATGAGAGAGCTATGTTGATCAATATGTTCGAAGGCCATTTTGTTTCGAGCAGCCAAGATCTTCCATAGGATGATAAGGAGGATCCTGTACCACGTGGATGGATCAACCCCAGCAGGCAGCGAGCATGTCCATAGGGAGTCGATGGAAGACGGTAGATGTAGGCCTAATTGCTTCCAAATCCTACCAGCATATGCGCATGCGATGAAGAGGTGGAGCGTGTCTTCTGAGGCATGGTCTCTTTTAGTACCATGACCAGCAATTATCGAGTTTTGTGGACAACAAGGGAACCCGTCGAATCGACTCTACATCCATCGGCATAAAATGTTGCTTTAGCACATGGCCGTTCAACAACATCTTCACCGCACCAATCAATTCCGCAACAAATTTTCGTATGTTAGCATTCAAAGGTGCGATGGGTCTCATCATGTTCTCCCGTGGAAGCCAATTTTCGTTTCGAACGTGGGTAGTATACCTGTCACCGATTCTCTTGATTAATCCCTATTTTAGAACCTCCCTACCATCTAATATCGACCTCTGATGCCGATGTCCATTCAGGTGCTCTTGCTCTCAAGGGATACGCTTGGTTTGGTTCCCCACCTCTTCCCTCCCGCGACGAACCCAAGAGCTGCCTTCCGCTCGAGTCATGCTTTGGCGATGGAGGGGAGGAGAGTGATCCATCTCTAGTTTGTAGGTAGGTTTAATGGCGGTGTTGATCCATATCGAGCCCTCTTACTTTATGACGTTGTGATTGAAAGGAAATGGAAATTGATTGACCTTTTTGTCATGGTCCAGTATGTTGTTTATCTGATCCGTCACGTCATACTGCTTCTTGTTTGGTTCAAGCCGTGTGTTGCATGTGTCACGCCGTGTGCCGATGTTTTGTGCATGTAAGGCAGAAGTGAAGTGCATATATTTGGGTGCACACGCGTATGTATAGGGTGAAGGTTTAGGGTTTGAAGCATGTATGGGTTTCGAAACATGCATGCACGGTCACACCACCTGAATATAATAATACGAGGAAGAGGCAAAAGCAACACATACTCCCTCCAACATTGTACTAAGATTAAGACACTTTGTTTTGGGGACGGAGGGAGTATATGTTATCCGTTGGGGGATAGATCTTAGTCCTATCCATCCCAAAATAATGTCTCTGAATTAGGACAACTTAACTATAATTGTATTAATTCAAAGACACTTATTCTAGGACGGACGGAGTATTTTGTAAAATGTTTCAAAACATGCATGCCTAATCCGGACATCTTTCAAGAAGTGGGCATCACTTAGATATTGAGATGTTATTGTTTTTGTTCAGGCCACATGTTCTAATTTATACTTCCTTAATTAATAAAAATGGTTACACTAAAAGTTATGATCTGATATTGGAAAAAATCAGAAAAAATTTATTACGAGAGAAGATGGTACTCGAACCATATGGGACGATCATACATAAGAGAACGACCTACACACGGGTCAGGTCTCGCTCTCAAGGGATATTCTTGGTTTTGTTCCCCACCTCTTTTCTGTCGACGGCAAACCCAGGAGCCCCCTTCCGCTCGAGTCATACTTCGGCGATGGACGGAAGGAGATAGTGATCCCTCTTTGGTGTGTAGGTAGGTTAGGGTTTTAATTAATGGCGGTGTTGATCCGTCTCTAGTGTGTAGATAAATCGTACTTTGCTGAGCTTGGTTGATCACGGTACGTACGAAAGACCTCTCTTAGTTTTGTGCGGGCATGTTGTTTCTCGGGCATGTGTTGGGAGCAGGCGTGCCGACGGTTTTTTGCATGCAAGGCAGGAGTGAGTACCTTTTTGTTCCAACCATGTCCATTATAGACTTCCCTAATAAAAATGGGTCGATGATCCACCAGAACCGTAGTTACTGATCTTGGGCTCTACTCGAGCTTGATCTCGTGAGCGTCTGCTGTCTTGCATCGGATCGACAACGCGAGTTGTGGTTGAAGATTAACTTGCGAACTACGTACATGATGGCAAGGCCAGCCTTTCCTTCCTTCATTATCTAATCTATAAGCTGAAGCTCAAGTTGAAGCATTTCAAGAACTTTGAAATGGTGAAGATAAAATTGTGAAGTAATATGCACACATATTATACATTATGTAATCTAGAGTATCTATCTATCTAAGTTAAATAAATAATAATAAAAGCTAATAAAGAAAAGAAGAGGTATGGTTTGGCGAGCGCAAAGCTCCTCGGCCATCGATCGCCGGCCGCGCGCGCCTCCGACCTCCGATCCGTGGCAAGTAGGCAGGCGAGGCGGATCCGCGCCGGCGTATCAAAATTCCCGCCCAAACCAACCGCCCAACCAACAGACACCGCTCCGCGCCGGCATATCAAAGCCCCCAACCCCTCTCTCTCGCAGTCTCGCTCGCCGCGCACCTCACCTCACCTCGCTCGCTCGAGCTCTCCCCCCGCCCTCCCTTCCTCTCCCCCTACACCACGCGCCATGTCCGCCTTGACCCGCCTCCTCGCCGGCGCCGGGCGCGTCCGTGTCCTTGCCGCGGCGCCCGTCCGCACGGCCACCGCGGGCTCCACGGCCGCGCTCCGCGCCGCCGCCACCCGCGCTTCCGCCCTGCTGCGCCCTGACGCGATCCGGTCCTGGATCCGCGACGGGTCGCCGCGCTGGAGGGCGGCGGTGCGCCCCGTTATGGACGACTTCCTCGACGGGCTCCCGGTTCCGGCGGACGTCCTCCGCCGCACGCGCGACTCGCTGCTCCGCGTCGGCCCAGACCTGCTCCGCCGCACCGGAGACTCCCTCACGGAGCTCCGCTGGCGCCTCCCCTCCACCGATTCCCTGCGGCCCGCGCTCCGGGACCTCTCCCAGGCGGTGCGCCTCGGAGGCGACGGCGAGGAGGCCCTCCGCCGCCGCCTGCTCGGGCGGCTCCGCCTCCGCCGCCGCGCCACCGTGCGCCGACCTCGCGCCGACTACATCGTCTTGGACGGCGACGAGCTCCAGGAGGCGGCCGACGACGACGACCGCATGGCCGCGACGCTCGACGCGGCCCTTCGCCGCCTCTGGATGAGCTTTTGGGACGCCTTCCTCGACCCACACCGACTCAAGATGTGGCTCGAGCAGCTCACGCACAAGGCCCCAGGCCAGCCGTCGCGGAGGCTTCGCCTCCGCCCTGCCCGTCCCCGCACCACGCCGCGCCCGATCTCTTCGTCGTGGTCGGCTCTCAGGTGCGCTCTCCTCCGCTCCTCTCTGACATAGAAAATAGGAATTGAAGGAGCGCTCCGGTGTTGGAACTTGGATTTGGCCTCAAACGCATTCTCGCGCTCGATCGGCGTTGTTTTCTGTGTCGCAGGATCGAGATGATCCCCACGGGCGACCGATTGGACTGGATCCTACTGGGTTCCGTTGCTCTGGTGGACGCCCAGATGGCGCCGGGGGTGCAGGTTCAGCTGGATGCGGACACACCCCCGCGGCCGAGCACGCTGGCGGTGTCTCCCCAGATCAGCGCCAGCGGCCCCTTCGCTTCGCTCGAGGACCAGGAGGACACCTACGTGGCCGCGGTGCTGGACCCAGGTCACCTCTTCCTCCTCCTCCTCCGCGCGCGCCCCGACTACTACCTCATCTGCGACATCGCTTCTGGTACGGCGACTCGGCTCCCGGTTCCACCACCAGGAGCTTTCCTGGCACCGGAGACCATCGGGATCGTCTCGCGCGTCGACGGCGACGGCTTCCTGGTGCTGGCGCCCCAGCGCGCACCAGCAGCAGGTATGGCTGCCGTCCTATGCTTCGATAGCCGCACCTGGACTTGGAGCGGCTTCGTTGTGGCCGTGGAGGGAGTCCCGGTCGGCGGCGGCGACAGGCCGTGGACAGGGTCCGGCCAGGGCGTGGTCTCCCATGGCGGGAGGATCGCCTGGGTCGACCACCGCCTGGGGTTCCTCTTGCTGGACATGCACGGCCAGGAGCGCACCCTGAGGTACATCCCGCTGCCCACGGGGTCGGGGAGGGTGCTTCCAGCAGGCAGCACCGGGGTGGAGAGGCTCCGCTGCGCTGCGCTGAGCCAGGGAGTTGTGCGCTACGCTGAGCTGATCGAGCTGGACGCCCCCCACATCGAGCTCTGGAGGTTCGAGGAGGCGGACCGTACTTGGCTGCGCGGCGGCAGGGTGCGCCTGGACGCGGGCCTCCGCACGGACCTGCTGATCCCTTGGATCGCGGCCATCCACCCGCACAAGGATGTCGTGTTCGTCACCATGGGGTCTGCCATCTCCGCTGTAGATGTCCGCCGTGGCCGGGTCGTCGCCGAGGACTTGTTCCAGCTGCCACTCCCGGAGCGCCGATCGTCCTACTTCGTCCGAGCGTGGGAGCTGGCCTGATCGCTCATCGAGCGTGATGGATTGTGCCCTTAGCTTCTTCTTGTGTTTGTTTTGTTCGAGGAAGTGATCTTATTTGTCACTAATCAGCTAGACGATTATTGTTGATATGCTTTGGGCCGTGAATGCATCCAAGTAGAACACCTTGCTTGATGGTGTTATTCATCTTTTCATTATTTGCCTCTCCATGCATGAACTTAATTTGCATATAAGTACTACTCCACTGCATGTTCTTGTCTCTCATAACCGCGCGCCCTACAACACCTTGAAGCGAAAGGGACTCGTCGGCCGCTAGCTGCTTCATATGTATGTTAATCCTAGCTCGACCGGTTTGCTCCATATATTAAAGAGTATGTACGCGTAGTATGTAGTATGTAAGAATATTTGGTAGTATATATATTATTTTTTACGTAGTATGTAGTATATTTTAAGCATACTCCTTTTTACGTACAAATATATACGTATTTCATAAATATTATAAAAACATGAGCTCACATGCAATTTTTTCATATAACTCGCTTTAGAGTATCTTAGATATAGTATATGAACATTCTAAAAATAATAATGCAGAATATATACTACCACATGATAGTATATGAGAAATGGGTGTAACTACGCCCGGTAGTAGGATGCATTTTTCCTATATATATATATATATATATAGTTAACTACACCTCGACTTTCAGAGCGCAAGCAATTGACAAGTTAATTAGCATGCAGCTAGTGAACCAAAAACTAGACGAATTTGCCTCGATCGTGGATTGAGTATCTTCTCCATGCCAAAAACTTCCCGTACGTGTTCCCACCCCCTACATGTACCATGCATGTCGCAACTACAACAATCTCCTTAAAACTCACCTCACCAAGCACCAAAACCTCCTCTTCCTCCGCTATATATGCTCAACAGCTTCTCCAGCCAAATCAACTAATCCAACCCTTGTGTGACGATTAACATCATCAATACCCAACAGGGGCCGCCCATACATCTCCTTAGCTCAAGGGCATGCAAACATCATATATACTAGATCGGGATCACGCCTTGGCGCGAGGGTTCCGGTCCCAACGTTTGTTCAAACTGCTAATGCTAAGTTAGTAGGAATTCAGGTTTAGTATACGCATTCATAGAACATAACAATATAGTGATGAAGAAACATTCAGCTGTGATAGGAGCGAGACACAATGGTGATCAACATCGGTATGGGACTAAGACAGAATCAATTTCAGCGCGTTCGTTAACAAAGGGAATTAAAGTGATTGCTTAGAATGGATTAGACCCATACAATAAATTTACATTAAAAAACGGGGCATTGCCAAAGGGCAAGACAACATATATACCAAAAGTATGACAAACATGACACATTTTCTCATTACAAAAATATGTCTAAAGTAGTGATCCAATAACCCAGCGCTTGGTATTTATCAGGGTAGTATGTAAACCAATACAAATCATATAAGTGCAGTACAAAGTAAGACATGATTCGGTAAAAACCATCAAAATTCTTGATGGACCAGGATTACAACAAGTCATTTATATAGAAATGAATGCATCCCACATGTCGAAATACCATTATTATTAATTAGAGTAAGCTGGTTACACAGCAAGGGACCGAAGACTACGTAGCACATTACAGGACAGCCGAACATCACAAAATACTAAAAGCAAGGCGTTTATACAAAGGCTGGTGACAGTTAGACAACAGTCTTGATAAGTACATAGAATGAGAACCAATGGTGGAGCTCATCATGGCCAGTGATACCGCTGGAAGCATATGATTGCCAATTCCAACCACTCGGGTATAGCTTCGTCGAGAATCTCATCAGAGTCCATGACGACTATAACTATCGCTTGTCCACAGAAGGGGTTGCACAAAGCAGATGGATCAAACTTGATAGCAACAAAAGGGAAAGAATCACGGGCGATAAGTTTAGCTCGAGGCACCAACCTTTGGATAGTTTCAACCGAGAGCAGTCTCGCACAAAGGTATCTCCTCTCGCGCCGCCGCCGAATGCTCGACCCTGGGTGGCCTAAAGTGCACTTATCCTGTCCAAAAAAAAATCATTGGGCCTTCTTTGTGTGGCCTGAAATTAATCACAGAAGGAATAAACCAATAAAGAATATATGTTTGATCGTTCTGTAGCATGGCATGGTACATACTGGAATGACACGGAAGATCGTCGAACAGTATATGCAACACTTACACACATGCCTCTTGACTCCTGTTAATCCGTAAAGGATACCATGTTGGATCTGTCATCTTCATCGTACTGAAACTAATGAAAGCATGCCACAAGAATTAGGTAGAGAAATTAAGGGATTCCCAAAAAAAACTTGGGTCAGTGTCATCTAGACATGGGCATAATGTGATCTCATTACAAAATATAACAACACAAATTTACTAATTATGACATTGGATAATTCAACAATCCATTGGAAGTTGTTTCAGGCAGAACCAGTCTAATCCATCAGGAGTACCTATTTTTTAGGTTCCAACAAAGTTTGTAGGGTTACCTAACAGTAATACCATACTGAAATCGCTTGAAAATTAAGAGAGGGACAAGGAGAGGGGAGGCAAGATATCAGCAATTAGGCAAGATATCAGAATCTTCTAGGGAAACTGTTCTGCCTGATGAAAATGCACCGCGTGTGACAGTTCATCCTAAAGAACCTATCATCTCTGCTGCAGCTCCACCAATGTCTTCAAGTATGAAGAAAATCCACCCTTCCTTCTGCATCAGAAGTAAAGAAAACCAAGGCTAGAGAGAGAGAGAGAGAGAGAGAGAGAGAGAGAGAGAGAGAGAGAGAGAGAGAGAGAGAGAGAAAGGTGATACGTCCATTTTGCATCATGTTTCTTACTGTTATTTATGATGTTTGTATCCATAGTAATGCTTTTTGGAGTAATTCTAATGCCTTTTCTCTCATAATTTGCAAGGTACACACTAAGAGGGAGAATTCCGGCAGCTGGAAATCTGGACCTGGAAAAGCTACGTCAGGCCACCGATTCTGCACAACTCCAAACAAGCTGAAACTTTACGGAGATTTTTTATGGAATATTTGAAAATTATTGGAGCAAATAACTACCATAGGGGGCCCACCAGGTGGGCACAACCCACCTGGGCGTGCCAGGGAGCCCAGGCGCGTCCTGGTGGGTTGTGCTCACCCAGGCCCACCTCCGGTGCCCATCTTCTGGTATATGTAGGTCATTTTAACCTAGAAAAAAATAAGGAGAGGACTTTCGGGACGGGGCGCCGCTGTCTTGAGGCGGAACTTGGGCAGGAGCACTTTTGCCCTCCGGTGGAGCGATTCGCCGGTGGAACTTCCCTCCCGGAGGGGGAAATCATCGTCATCATCATCACCAACAACTCTCCCATCTTGAGGAGGGAAATCTCCAACAACATCTTCAACAGAACCATCTCATCTCAAACCCTAGTTCATCTCTTGTGTTCAATCTTGTTACCGGAACTATAGATTGGTGCTTGTGGGTGACTAGTAGTGTTGATTACATCTTGTAGTTGATTACTATATGGTTTATTTGGTGGAAGATTATATGTTCAGATCCATTATGCTATTTAATACCCCTCTTATCTTGAGCATGATTATCATTTGTGAGTAGTTACTTTTGTTCTTGAGGTCACGGGAGAAATCATGTTGCAAGTAATCATGTGAACTTGATATGTGTTCGATATTTTGATAGTATGTGTATGTTGTGATTCCCTTAGTAGTGTCATGTGAACATCGACTACATGAAACTTCACCATATTTGGGCCTAAGGGAATGCATTGTGGAGTAGCAATTAGGTGATGGGTTGCGAGAGTGACAGAAGCTTAAACCCATGTTTATGCGCTATTCCGTAAGGGACCGATTGGATCCAAAAGTTTAATTCTGTGGTTAGAATTTATTCTTAATACTTTTATCGTAGTTGCGGATGCTTGCGGGAGGGTTAATCATAAGTTGGAGGTTTGTTCAAGTAAGAACATCACCTAAGCACCAGTCCACCCACATATCAAATTATCAAAGTAGCGAATACGAATTAAGTCAACATGATGAAAGTGACTAGATGAAATTCCCGTGTACCCTCAAGAACGCTTTGCTTATCATAAGAGACCGTTTTGGACTGTCCTTTGCCTCAAAAGGATTGGGCTACCTTGCTGCACTTTTGTTACGACTATCATTACTTTCTCGTTACAAATTACCTTGCTATCAAACTACTCCGTTACTTACAATTTCAGCATTTGTAGACATTACCTAGCTGAAAACCACTTGTCATTTCCTTCTGCTCCATGTTGGGTTCAACACTCTTACTTATCGAAAAGAGCTACAATTGATCCCCTATACTTGTGGGTCATCAAGGCTATTTTATGGCGCTGTTGCCGGGGAGTGAAGCGCCTTTGCTAAGTGGAATTTGGTAAGGAAACATTTATATAGTGTGCTGAATTTTTTTGTCACTTGTTACTATGGACAACAATCCTTTGAGGGGTTTGTTCGGGGTATCTTCTCCTCGACCGGAACCACAATTAGCTACCCCTCAACCTACTGCACCTACTGAAAATATTGAATATGAAATTCCTTCGGGTATGATAGAACAATTGCTAGCTACTCCTTATGTAGGAGATGGAACCGAACATCCTGATATGCACTTGATATATGTAGAACAAATTTGTGGATTGTTTAAGCTTGCAGGTTTACCCAGAGATGAAGTTATGGAAAAGGTTTTCCCTTTATCTTTGAAGGGAAAAGCATTGGCATGGTATAGGCTATGCGATGATATTGGATCATGGAATTGGAATCGATTGAAATTGGAGTTCCACCAAAAAAATTATCCTATGCATCTAGTTCATCGTGATCGTTTTTATATATATATATATATATATATATATATATATATATATATATATAAAATTTTTGGCATCGTGAAGGAGAAGTATCGCTCTAGCTTGGGGGAGGCTTAATTCAATGTTATATTCATGTCCCAATCATGAGCTCTCAAGAGAAATTATTATCCAGAATTTCTATGCTCGGCTTTCTCGTAATGATCAAACCATGCTTGATACTTCTTGTGCTGGTTCTTTTATGAAGAATACTATTGAATTCTGGTGGGATCTTTTGGAAAGAATTAAACGCAACTCTGAAGATTGGGAACTCGACAAAGGTAAAGAGTCAGGTATTAAGCTTAAGTATGATTGTGTTAAATCTTTTATGAATACCGATGCTTTTCAAATGTTTAGCACTAAATATGGACTTGACTCTGAGATTGTAGCCTCCTTTTGTGAATCATTTGCTACTCATGTTGAACTCCTGAAAGAGAAGTGGTTTAAATATCACACTACTAGGAAAAGGGCTATAGATGGAATTGACACTAATGGCGCACCAGACATGTGGTGCGCCATTAGTATATACTAATGGCGCACCACCATCTGATGCGCCATTAGTGTTGAAACTACTAATGGCGCACCCTGCCCACGGTGCGCCATTAGTACCAATTTTTTTTTTCAACTAGTGCGCCTGTCCAAACATACTAATGGCGCATCCGCTGGTGGTGCGCCATTACTAGTTGTAACTAGTAATGGCGCACCATACAGAAGGTGCGCCACTAATGTTTTTTTTATTATTGTTTTTATTCCTTTTTTGCAAAAGTACTAATGGCGCACCACCGTGGGTGCGCCATTAGTAACCTGGATTACTAATGGCGCATTTGTTGCTGGTGCGCCATTAGTAAGTGGGCAGCAACAAGATATTTTGGACAGCCTCCTCCCACACTCACTTTCTCCCCACTTCATTCTCTCCACCGCCTCCTCCTTGTCTCGGTGCCTCCTCTTTTCACCTCATTTCCACCATAGATTCATTCAAATTAAGTGGTTAAGTTACCTTGTTTTGCTAGGTAAGTAAGGGGGAAGCTATATTTATGTTGTTCTCCCTACAACAATGTGCACATGCACTTTTTATGGCCTAGCTAGATCTATGTATGTTCGTGGTGTTGCATATGTTTGTGGTGTTGCATATGTGTTTGTGTTTGGAGGTGTACGGTATTTGAAATGCGATAGTTGCCAATATTTTGCCGGAATGTTGATTCATTTCCTTTTCAAGTGAGAATTTTGGCATTAAGCATTCTTTTGGTCCTATTTTAGGGAAAGTCATGCCAAATTTTTCTTGGTTCTAAAATATCGTTTTGCTCTACCCCGCAGCGAACATATGGTCCGCATACGATGACCGAAGGCATCGTGAATAGGTTTTTGAGGTCCGCGAAGGCCGAGATGCTTCAAAAGAACGAGACGGAGATAAGATGTCTGTGTCGAAGATGCAAGCTGAATAGCCTTATTGCGGACCCGGATTCCGGGCAGGTGCGGGACCACCTGCTCTTGCGTGGTTTCATGGATGGCTATCGGTGGCAAGGTGATGAAGATGACTACGAAGTCGTCCATGGGGGCCGGGCAAGAAATGAGGAAGGGCAGCAAGACAACCACCGCGGATCGGGGCAAGAAGACGAAGAATCCCTGTGAGATGATCACGACGGTGATGCTGCATACGATCATCATGTAGAAGATGCAGGACATGATGATGATGCCGGCGGAGCGTACGACGCTGGACCATCGATGGGCTGGGTGCAGGACCCTCATATTCAAGAGCTGCTTCTCAAGCGAGACGGATAACGCAAGAGCTGCCGCCCGAGAGAAAGCCAAGATGGATCAACTTGAGTTAGACGCGGTTACTCCATTGTATGAAGGATGCAGGCCCGAGGATACCCGCCAGAAAGTAACGCTCATGGCTCTGGAGATGAAGGTAAAACACAAAATGACCGACGCATGCTTCGACGAGAACATGTCATTCGCACGAACGCCTTCCCAAGGGGAACAAGTGCCCGACCAGTTTGGAGGAGGCGAATAAAATCGTGTGTCCTCTGGATTTACCGCACGTGAAATACCATGTGTGCATGAACAATTGCATCATTTATCGGGACGAGCACGCGGAGTCTACCATATGTCCGTGTGCGGTGTCACTCGATACAAGAAGAGGAAGAAAGCTCCTCGAAAAGTGGTGTGGTACTTTCCGATCACTCCTCGCTTGCAGCGGTATTTCATGGATCCTAAGGTAGCAAAGCTCCCTGCTGGCACGCCGGATAGGGAGGAGAAGAAGCGAGAAGATGACGCAAATGATCCGGAGATAGATAAAAGACAAGATGCTCAGTCACCCTAAGGATGCGAGCCGGTGGCAAGCGTTGAACTTCGAATACCCAGAATTTGGGAACGATCCAAGGAACATCGTCTTTGGGCGCGAGCACCGATGGAGTCAATCCGCTTGGCAGCCAGAGAAGCACACATAGCACCTGGCCTGTGTTTGTGTGGATGTACAACCTTCCCCCTGGTTGTGCATGAAGAGGAAGTACATTCACATGAGTATGCTAATTGAAGGGCCGAAACAACCAGGGAACGACATCAATCTGTATCTAGGGCTGCTGAAAGAGGAGCTTGACACGCTGTGGAAAATGCCAGCCAATACGTGGGACGCCGCAGAGAAAGAATATTTCCCTATGAGAGCCGCACTGCTCACGACGGTGCACGACTATCTCGGTTACGGATATCTTGCGGGGCAGGTAGTCCATGGATTTTCTGGATGCGTAAGGTGCATGGATGACACAACGTATCGCCAGCTAGATAGAGATCCCGGGTCTTCGAAAACCGTGTTCATGGGACATCGAAGGTGGCTTCGCGACGATGACCCATGGAGGAAACGCAATTATTTGTTCGATGGTGAAACTGAACCCCAAAAACGCCCGTGTACGAGGAGCGGCGAGGAAATAGACAAGCTGTTGAAAAATTGGAAAGACTGCCCACCGCCGGAAAGAAGCAAAAGGCGCCAGAGCCGGAAAGAAGCGAAGGCGCCAGAGTCATTGAAGGTATGGAAAACGAGGTCTGCTTTTCCGGGACTTGCCGTCATCGAAGATCCACCGTGTGCCTCACAGCCTTGATGTCATGCATATCACGAAGAACGTGTGCGAGAGTCTCGCTTGGTACCCTGCTCAACATGCCGTAGAGGACCAAAGATGGGCCAAAAGCAAGGGCAGACTTGAAATCAATGGGCATCGTGCAGGAGCTTCACGCTAATGATGATGATGATGATGATGATGAGGCGAAGCAGACACGTAAAGTCGTCGCAAAGGCAAAAAGGCCAAGAAGACCGAAATGACTACCCTCCCGCGTGCTTCACTCTAAGTCGAGGAGATCGAGCAGTTTTTCACCGCCTCCTAGGAGTAAAACTTCCTTACGGTTACGCTGGGAAGATAAGCAGATACCTAGACCCAGCGAAGCAGAAGTTCAGCGGGATGAAGTCTCACGACCGCCACGCGGCCGATGACGCAGACATTTCCGGGGCCAGTAATCCGGGATCATGGACGCGCACGTCTGCGGAAACGCTATTTGGCCTATGCAACTTCTTCGACGTCATCTCTCGAAGTCGATTGGCGTGAGGCAACTCAGAAGGCTACAGAAGAGATCGTTGTGATACTATGTGAGCTTGAGATGTACTTCCCGCCCGCATTCTTCGACGTTATGGTGCATCTGCTGGTCCATATAGTGGAGGATATCATCCAACTCGGCCGACGCTCCTGCACGCATGATGCCGCTCGAAAGGATGAATGGTGTCATCAAAGGATACGTTCGCAACATGTCACGCCCGTAAGGAAGCATAGCCGGGCTTTTCGATCAAGAGTGCATCTCCCATCGCACGAATTATCTAGGCATAGAGAACCCGTTGGTCTGCCCGTCAACAGGCACCTCGGCAGGCTCGCTGGATGGGGTCACCGTGAGGGTCGCCACGAAATGCATGTCGACTTCGAGGGTCGACTCGCCGACTTTGAAAGAGCAAACCTAGTCGCGCTACAACACATAGACGTGGTCGATCCTTGGGTGGTAGAGCACAAAACCTTTATTAAGAAGACGTACAATGACCGAGGCCAACAGAGGACGGACGGAGATACACTCAAAGAGCACAACTCATGTTTCACGCGTTGGTTCAAGCGAAGCTTCGTCGTACCCTTTACATGAGGATTCTTCCGCGGAAGAACAACTCATATTCGCCTTGTCACAGGCGCCGAGCACAACCTGATGACCTATGAGGCGTCACGATATCAACGGCTACACATTCTACACCGAGGCCAAGGACATGAAGAGCGATGGTTATCGTAACTCCGGGTAACGATGGAATCCTACACCGTAACGACAAGGACAGATACTACGGAAGGATCGAGGAGATCTGGGAGCTGAGCTACGCCGAGAGAAGGTCCCGATGTTCCGTGTCGATGGGCCAAGAACGCCATAAAAGAAGACTCAGATTTCACCACCATGGTTATACCCGGTTAAATCCAAGATCATGGGCGCAAACGTCACCGCTAAAAATGAGCCATGGGTACTGGCTTCCCAAGTGGACCAATGCTTCTTCATTACCGACCCGCCAAAGCCCGGTCGTGTTGTCGTGAGGAGAGGCAAAAGGAAGATCATCGGAATGGATGGAGTAGCCAATGAGCAAGACTTCGACAAGCACGGCGACCCGAGGATCGAACATGACGACGATGATGAAGTAGCAGCATACACCACAAGAAGAAGCAGGACCACCCTACCTAAAGGACGTCCGTCCCACGTAAGAACTCCATTTGCGAAAAAGAAGGGCAAGAAGATTGTGAGCAGATAGCTAGCTAAGATCGATTGTATTTAAATCGTAGCCTTCATTTCTCGATTGTATTTCATGGGTACTTTTTGAACTATCATGAATATTTTTAAATTCATGGACACTCGATCTCGATCCTCCATCTCGATCGCTATCCCACCTCGCCAGATCCGTCCCTCGCCACGAGCACCCCCAGTCCACCGCCCCCGCCACGACCCCGCACCCTCGATTCCCCTACTCAACCGCCCCGACCCCGCACCTCACAAGACCGTCTTATAAAAAATAAGTATCAAACAGCTTTTAAATGCTACTGTCTTATAAAAAATATTACTGTTATTATTTAAACAAGTTTGAACATATTTAAACACAAATAAGTATCAAACATCTTTTAAATGCTAAAAAAATTTTGTGGAGCACAGGAGTCAAACCCAGACCTCCTGGTGTGAGAACTGGCTGGCCGGTCGAGCTAGTAGAGGGACTTGATGTGGATCGATTACGGTTGTACATAACCTGTTGGCTCGAGTTGAAATAAAATAAATACTAATGGCGCACCATGTGAGGTGCGCCATTAGTGTGGATGCTAATGGCGCACCACGGTGAGGTGCGCCATTAGTATTGTGCCCGATCCCCCTTCCCTCTCCCCTTCGCCCGATCCCCCTTCCCTCTCCCCTCGCCAGTTCCCTCTCCTCTCGATCCACCGCCCGCGCCCTGCCTGACCCACTGCTCGCCTCGCCCTCGCCCTCTCCCTCCTCGCCCTCTCCTCGCCTTCCCTCTCCCTCGCCCTCTCCCTCGCCCTAGATCCCTTTCCCTCTCCTCTCCCGGCCTTGCTGCCCACGCCGCCTCGGCCTTGCCCCGCCCAGCCGCCGCCTCGGCCCGCCCGCCCGCCCGGCCGCCCGACGCCGCCTCGACCCCGCCCAGCCGCTGCCCGCCACCTCGGCGTCCAGTGACCTCGCCACGCCTCCGGCCTCTGCCCGGCTGCCACCGTCCGACCAGCCAGTCAGGTATTTCCCCTCTTCCCAGTGCTTCTTAATATTTGTTCTCTGAACTTAAAGCTTCAAATTAACAAGATGTATTTGAGGGTATCTGAAATTAAAGCTTCAAATTAGATGTTTTTGCTCTCTGAAATTATGGTAGGACAGAGCTCATCTAGGTATTTGAGCTATTAGTTTGGTATATGTGTTTCTTTTTGTTGTCTAGTAGAGAATCAAATAAAAACTTTAGTGCCCAGCACATGAGATTTGTTCGATTGATGGGGCCTATGAAAATGGCATATGTGTCGGGCTCATTGTCTACTAGCTCAATTTTGACTGCTGACCACTCGCTTGATTGAGCTTCTCTTTATATTAATCTGAAAACAATATGGTAATGATGGACATCACAACATCGACCACCCTTTAAACAGAATTTATGGTAGCATAGAGCCTCTCTTTATGATTCAAGGAGTCTGTGTCCTGTTTGACGGAGCTCATCCAAAGCATTTCAAACTTTTAGTTTGGTATATACGTGTTTCTTAGAAACAAATGAAATATCTTGAGAGCCAATGACATGAGATTGCTGTGTTGATGGGACCTATGGAAATAGAATAGGTTCATTTTTTAATAAGGTCTTTAAATCATAGTTCAGTAGAGGGAAATACCATGTCACCTGTAGTGGAATTTCATTTGTTTCACTTGCATGAACCAAACATATATCAGGTTCATTTACATCTGCAGACTCCAGTTGCTTGTTCATAACTATGTTTTCCTCCTGCTATGTCATTCAGGTCTATGTTTGTTTTCCTCCTGCTGTGCACTAACCTAGAAGCTTGTAACCATGTCCGTAGACTAAATTAATACTATCCCTAAGTGAAGGTAATGTTTCCAGGAAGAGAATTGACAGTGTTGACAGTGCCGTGATATTTCGTAGTATTGTCAATGTCAGGCATGTCGAATATTTGCTCTCTTTTTTACTTAGCCAACTTATTTTACTACATGGGGTGTTTTGGAGTTTTGTTTCTAAAAGAGATTGTGTGGAGTTTTGTTCTTGAGTGTTTGTATTGATGCATAAAACTATCTGCATCTAAAATGGCATGGTATTAGTATTTTTATTTTAAAGGTGTGCCACTTTCCTTGAGCTTTTGATAAATCATAGTTATGTCCTCGATGTTATCGCTACTTGAATATACATTATGATTTAATGCATGTTCAGGAAATAGTCAATGCATCACTATTTTTGGAAACTGTTTGTTTAGTGTGAAGTTTTTATTTCAGCTTGATATATTAATAATAATATTACCATGTTTGTTGTAAATGTCTATTTACAAACTTCTGTTTAAAATGAACCTATTCTGTTTTTAGTAACTTATCTTTTAGTAACTTCTGTTTTTAGTTCGATAACACCATCGAGTAAAGCTATTTCAGACACAATAAAGTTGCAAAATTCAGATACTTCATAGACATATGTGTGTTGCTTTTGTTTCTGCTAAACTGTCTATGGTAGATAAACCGAGTGTTGTGGCCATGCTTGATGCAGAGCTCAAGAACTCATGCGGCAGCTCTACTCCGCCTCCAGTACTGCGAGAAGTCCTACCTCAACACCCACCAGAAGTAGATGTGAGTAGCCACCTCAGATGTTCCTCCTCTCCTCCATTAGAACAGTTGATCAGTGTAAAGTAGTCTGAGTTAGAGAAATGTTGATCAGTGTTATGAGTGTTGGCCAAAAAGCTCCGTCAGTAGCTAACTGCCTCATGTTCTGCTCTGTGAACTGCTATGTGGTGCTGCTCATGGATGATCGTAGGAATTTATGCAAATATTCAGAGACACAAAATATTGAAGTTGTTGTAACTGATTACTTTCCCAAGTGAGAAAAATACATTCTATTCTATCTATTTCATACTCAGTGATTGTTGCAGCCAAGAAATGCATAGCCAATGTTAAATGGTCCTATAAATGACAGTACCCTAACAACTATTCTGCTCATGATCTTATTTTTATTTGTTTGCTGAAAGTTGGTTCTTTTCTTCCCAAGTTCATAAAAAATCTTTTACATTTGTAGTGGTTGCCAAAAGCATAATATGACCAAGACAAACATAAACTTTGAGGCTGAAAGGAAATCAAGTAATGAACCACATAGGAATAGAAGGTAAACAAACTATGCTAGTTGAGAATGTACCTCAATAGTCGATAATAAGTGCGGCGTCTCAATATTTCCAGAAAACCCCTGTTGGCTAGGATAATTTTCTTTTATTACATTATTTAAACCAAGTTTTAGTTAAACAATGATACTTGAATAATTTTGTGCTACTTCTGTTTTGGTTTTGTGGATGATTTGACCTTATGGTAACTAGTTGGGGTCAGGTTTTGGGGTTTTGATTATTGGTATGAAGTAATCTTGACAGAGGATCTTATTCACACCAAGTTTTAGTTAAACACTGGTACTTGAATGATTTTGTGCTACTTCTGTTGTGGTTTTGTGGACAGTATTTGAACTTAAAGGTAACTAGTTGGTTATGAAAGCATGATACTGCTATGACTTTAGTAGTAAGCGAATAGATCGTATACAAAGAGCTCTAGGCAGAGAATGGCATGTTACTACCATAGAGGTACCCAAATATGTAGGTGTAGTTTGTGTTTTATTTGTTCACACTGTCATTGTATTGCTCAATTAGACAATTAGTCTTTATGAAGAAGAAGAATAAAGTTGTTCTTTCTGTTATGGCTGTATTCACTCTACTTCATTGTTGTACTTGTGATGATGTTGTACTTGTGATGATGCTACTTGTGATCTTCTGAAATGACCCATTGGGGACTTCATTACGCGGGGATAATGATTTTGCAGGTACCCCGAGAGGCCCTTGAGTTTGCCGGAATGTCGATTAACATCCGTTCCGGCAAATTGGTACTCCATATGTCCTATTTTCAGCAAAGGTCATGCTGAAATTTTCCGTGAATTTTAGCATGACTTTGCTAAAAATAGGACATATGGGGTACTTGTGACTAATGCATGGGCCGGGTATCTTAGTAGTTAATTAAGTAGGATCAAGTGCCCGGCGTACTTGTGACTAATTGATGGCTTTTAGGGTGCCTCGGTGTCGATACAAACCGAAATGATGAAAGGTTAGGCTTTTAGGGTGCCTTGGCGTCGAAAAACCCTCAATGATAAAAGCTTAGATTTTAGGATGCCTCGGTGTCGACAAACCCTAAATGATGAGACCATGATCTTGTTCATTGACAATAACCAACTTATTGACCAAACTTTGTTTCTATTTAGAGAGAAACATGGCCCTAACGATGAGGCCGGGGTTCAAGGCAAGGCATTCTGGGAGCTGTCCCAGAGACGGAGGAACAACCTCACTTGTATGAGGCCGCCGCCTTCCCACCGATCCCGAGAGCACGGATGGTGCCGCCGAGGATGACCACATCGATGCCACCACCGATGGTGCCGCCGAGGATGCCACCATTGATGATGGCGGCGCGCCTGCAGATGGCAGCCAACCGAAGAGGCTACAGAAGGACCGGCGCCCGATAGTGCTCGGCTCCCTCTAGGAGGTAGTTACTAAAGTGGACTCCAACGGGAATCCTACGGCGCCCGAACGAATAGTCAAGGGTACTCGCTTCAGCTCGGGTGCATTGTCCGGAGCACCGCCTCGATCAACACCGAGAACCCGAGGCATCGACCGAGGGAATTTGCGCAACCTCCTCTTCACGAAGCTGCACGAACGATACAAGTTCCCGCTGAATTTGAAAACACAAGCCTCAAAGGGAATAAAGTGAACAATGCTGCCCTCACGAAGATGAGCAAGGCCCTGTCTACTTGGAAAAGCAATGTGAAGAGAATGATCGAGAAAGGTGAGAGTTATCAGAGGATCAAGGAGAAAAATCCTTCGATCATCGACGATGACTACAACGACTTCAAGATCAATTGCTCGAGCACCGCAAGCTCCCAATCAAGTGAGTGGGGGAAACAAACGCGGGAGCTGAACATAGGGGAACACACACTCGGTCCCGGCGGTTACAGAGTGGCGGAGCCTATATGGGACAAGGAGGAGGCGGACCGTGCCGAGCAAGGCCTACCGCCCTCTTCGATACATACGGTGACAAGCGGACCAGAACTTTGTCGTGGCCCGGTACAAGAAGGACCCGAAAACAAAGGAGCTTACCACGGATCCGAAGACCAGGCAGCTTGAGCTTGTTATGGTAAGGAATACACCCCCGCGTAATTAGATCCATATGGTTGCATTATAATTAATGAAGCCTAAATTATAAATGTTTCACATTCCTTCCGCAGCGATCGAAAAGCAGATGGCTGGGTCGACTAAGAGCAACCCTTGGGACACCACTCTAAATAGGGGGTTGAATGTAATGAAGAACAAGGATAAGCTCGATGGCCCGGCGTCGGTGGTCGTGTGGCCGGCAAAGGCTTGTCGACAAAATGGGGTCATACTATACCGCTGGTGTGCGGAAGGAGAAAAAGACCAGCTCGGAAAGCCGGTAGCGAGAGGTTCAAGAACTCAAGGCACGGTGGCGCGGATTCGGAGATTGTCCAAGAGCAAGTGGAACAACGACTGGAGCGGCGATCACCGCCCTTGTGCCTACCTTGATCTCGGGGTTGAGTGCGTGGATTGCGGGCGGCCAACAGGGCCGCCCGATTCCTAGCTTCACGGCCAGCAACTCGCATAATGCGATGGCGGGCCATTGGTGCCTCCGGCGAGGCGGCATTGGTGTCTCCGACGCCGCACGGGAGCTTAATGCACCGGTGTACGCCGCCGACACCTCTTCAAAGAAGCGGCCCTCCGGTTAATCGCACGCCGCCCGTTGGCGGTGGCCGACATTAGCCAAGCTCGACGCCATCATCACGGTAACTAATTCAGCCTCTCTCGGTCGAGGACTTCATCTCCTTGCCTTTGATCGGGCATCCTCGACGCCCTACATGTTTTCGCAGGGCGCCGCCGACGTTCCGTGCACTCTCCTCCACTTCGTGAACAACGAGTTGGTCGATGTCGCCAAGGGCAAAATAGTTCAACCGGGCAACCCCTTGTTCCACGGTACCCAGATGCCACCCAACTTGTCTAGGGTTCAACTGGTTCGGTGCCGCCAGGCTGCGACGAGTTGTTACCTCCGAATCGACCCGTCGGGGCCGACGATGAAGACGTGATGACCCTCGGCCCTGAGCTGGCCCTCGCTTTGGCCGAAGAGCCAGATTCGTTTGGGGGCGGGGTCACCACCCCAAAGACAACACCGCCCGGTCGTGCGGCGCCAAGTCGCCCCATGGCAAGACCGCCGTAACGGTGCCGGACATCCCTATGCCACTGGATCCAAACATGCATATGGCACGGGATCGAGCAGCGACGACGACGACTATGATACATTTGGCAACGCCGATTAGTACTTTGCCGAGCATGGGTACGATGGCGACTTCATGGGGCCTCCTTCTCAAGAACCAAACCCAACAAAAGACGTGTGCGATCTAGCTGGTACCGCTGGAGAAGCCAAGTTGCAACAGCGCCCGTCTGGCGTTCAGCTCTCGTGAGACGCCTCCACTGCCGACTTCACCGAGCCTCGAGATAGGCGAGGTGCGAATATTATCAGCCCCAACACACTCAAGAAGGAGGTGCGTGAGCAAAACTCGGTCCCATTACAGGAGAAGAAGAAGGCACGCAAAGAAAGACTAAGAAGGGTGCGAGCCAGCCGGCACCGAAAGTACGATCCGTGCTCGGGACGGGCCACCTTCACCGCAGGATATCTCGAGGAGGGTGCATGTGGCGGGTAGGGCGATGCTACCGACAAATATGCTCAATGCTGCAACCGGTGCTATCGGAGTCTGCATGATGTTGTTCTTTCTTTGGAGAAGCGGCGTCGTGGAGAAGGATGTGGCATACCGGTTTTCGCGGCCAAGGTGCCAGAGGGCAAGGGCTTTGTGGATAACTCCATCGGGCGGACGATCGTCCTGCGTTTTGATGACATCCACGCTATGTTGAACCTTCATCCGCTGCACTACACCTTCGTTCGGCTATTTTCGCTGAGTATGGAGATGCGGATCATTCGCGACAAGACCCGGACATCGTGATAGTCGACCCCTTCTACATGCGTGCCAAGATCTTGGGCAGCGCTGGGACCGCAAGTCGCGAATTCTTACCTCGAAGGCGTCATTCGCAAACCAAGATAAGGATAACTTCCTCGTGCCTTACTTTCCCGAGTAAGTCCTCCCTCAACCGCCCGTAACATATGAATTCTTACATTTCGATCATTTTTCTTTAACATTTCGTGTTTTCTGCGGTGACACACGTTGCACGCTCATCCTCCTAAGCCCCAAATATTCCATGGCCACGTATTTCGACCCGGACCGTCGATTGAACGTAGACTACACAAATGTCAAGAAGGTTCTTGATGATGTTCTCCCGGCTACGCCAAATCTGGAGGCACCTTCACCAGGCCTATTAAATGAAATACGGCAAGCACGTGTTCTCCCACAATCTGACGTTACGCTGCGTCAAGCAACTTTGTGGTCGAAGGGTGCCTACTACGCCATCCATCACATGCGAGGCGATAAATGCGGGACCATCATCAACTTCGCTACCGAGTAAACTCAAAGATTGGGCCGCGAGCGTGTCGGCAATCCAGACGCGGACCTCCGACAAGAATTCTTTCGCATCCAAATGAGTTTGCGGAAATCATCCATCAAGATGTCGCTTCGTACCTCGGGGCAGTTCTACCTCGAAATCAACCGTCCAACGGTGACATCGACACAATGCTACAAATGCAGGATGACAACGCCCGTTCTTTCATGACTCCCACGATAGACGGCGGCTTCATCCACGCTCCGTACCTTGAGTCGAGTTGTCTAGTTCTGAAACATCGATTGGCTCATGTTGTAATTAAACTTTAATGAACTTGTAGTATGTCTCTTTGGTTTGAGAGTCGTTCAACTTAGATGTAATCGATGCTATTAATGTCTTGCTTTTCTCTTCCGATCGTTACATTTGCATACTTATATATTGCTTATGTATTGTCTGTGAATTAGTACTAACGTTTCGTTTGGCTAGTGCATAGCGATGCCGACGTATGTCGTGTACAAGCGTAAGGTTCCCGGAGTCTCGATGACCGGGAGGAGTGTCGGAGACAGGTTCACCGATTCAGCGGTAACAGTTACAAAGGGTACACCACTAGGGCCGAGGCGAATCTAGATACGCCCGCTATCTAGCGGGAGAGGGAGGGAGCGTTGGAGGAACCGGATGAAGACGAAGTTTCATCGTGATGATGCTCATCATGATGACCGCAGCTCTCTTCTATGTGATGGTAGTTTAGATGATCGATATCGACTTGTAATGTGAAGACAAACTCGGTACTCGCGGTCTCGAGACTTGTAATATAATGTTCTATCTTTGTTCGGTCTTTTCAATTTGGAGACTAATATGATGAATTGTATTCGGAGACTAATATGATGAATTGTATTCAAAGACTAATCTTCTATTGTATTTGATGAATCTGTTGTTGATGTGTGCTGTCTATATTTTGTCAAATTATACATTTTGTAACCTGTGCAAAAATAGAAAATAAAAAATAAAAAACCTAATACTCATACTAATGGCGCATCACATGATAGGCGCCATTAGTATGACAAAGGCATACTAATGGCGCATCATCGGGTAGTGCGCCATTAGTATGCCATGATTACTAATGGCGCATCCAGAGGTGGTGCGCCATTAGTATGCCAAAGCACTGGGTATACATGGCCCCTAGGAGGCATACTAATGGCGCACCTGGCCTATACTAATGGCGCACCAGCAGCGCCATTAGTATACCAGATACTAATGGCGCACCAGGTGGTGCGCCATTAGTAAAAATTACTAATGGCGTGCTATTAATGGCGCACCACAGATGCGTCATTAATAGCCATACTAGGTGCGCCATTAGTAGGGGTTTTTCTAGTAGTGTCACCCACCTATTAAAGAAGAAATTAAAGAACAGGTACCAGTTAAAGAAGAAACTATACTTTATAATGTTGATCCAGTTGTTCCTTCCGCTTATATTGAGAAACCACCTTTTCCTGTTAGGCTAAAGGAACATGCTAAATTTTCAACTGTGGTTAACAAAAGCTACATTAGAACACCTAAACTTGATGGATGATCAAAGTAGAACCTAGTATTGCTATTGTTAAAGATCTCTTGGAAGAAGATATGGATGGGCATGTTATTTACTTCTGTGAAGAAGCTGCTAGAATTGCCAAACCTGATAAAAAGGATAAACATATACTTGTTGTTGGAATGCCTGTCATCTCAGTTAAAATAGGAGATCACTGTTATCCTGGTTTATATGACATAGGTGCTAGTGTGAGTGCTATTCCTTACACCTTATATCAAGAAGCTCAATATTATCTTACTGAGCTGGCCCTTGGGGGCTACACATCACTGCTCAAATCTACATGATTACATTTACAAAGTCCCTGCCCATTATTGCATAATGACCCGGCCCTTGGGGGCTACACTGGTTGAAGTTTTATGAGTATAAGACAATTACAAGTCCCTGTGTTGTCGCAAGCATGACAACCCGCACTTGGGGGCTACATAATATGGAGTATTCAGTTTTTACTAAGTGACTGGATGAACAACATGGATTTCTTCTTAAGTGGCAGTATTTATATTGAAGCAAGTCTTAAGCCATCACTTTGTTCTCGCTCAAGACTTGGGGGCTACCGTATTATATTGTTATTGAAGAACTATTTTCAAATTCTCTGTTTTGAGCAAACCGGATTGACCCGGTGTCTGCAACAATCATAACCCGACGTCATCAATAATCATGAACCGGCGTTGGCAACAATCACGAACCGGCGTTGGAAACAATCATGACTTGAAATTATCAGTTTTCATAACCCGACAATTTTGGCAATATTAAACCGGCAAGTTTTACATCTTCAAACCGGCTGAATATCAGATGAGTATTTCAAGACCAATATTTCTTAAGCCAGCGAGGTGGAAGCCGACTCAAGTGGATTATCCTTCATACTATTTTTCTATGAGAAACCAACGTCAGCAATTTGAGTATGGAGCTGGTTATTGACCCGGATTTTCTAGGAGGAATGACAAGGACTTAAGGATGATCAGGTGCCGGTTTACAAGAATTCTTAACCCAGAGCGTAACCTGTCAAATTTGTTCTTGTGTTTATTTTGCAGCATAAGTTTACCATGGATAAATCCAAGCTAAACTTGGGGGCTAATTTCGGGGATATACCCCGCGGCGTAAACCGGACGGAAGTATAACCCAGCCGGACTTGGCGGTTTATTTGAGATCCCGCTGACACTTGGCGATTCACTAGTGACCCGCCCTAACCTGGCGGTTTACAAGCAACCCACCTGGACATTATAACTCACTGGTAACCCGGCGGGCGGGTCAGACGGATGACAAGGCCCAAGGCCCAGAAGGCCGGTTCACGTTTAATGGTGGGACGGTTTATGAGGAAAGCGTAAGGACTATGCTCCTACAAAGGAAGCAAGACTAGGACTCCACTTGTAATAGAGTAATCCTAGTCCAACTAGGACTAGTCATGTAAACCGCCCCTTCAACATATATAAGGAGGGGCAGGGCTCCCCAAACAGAGGACAGGCAAGAAGAAACAATCTTAGGGCTAGACACAAAGAGGAGAGCCGGTTTACGGCGACTCCCTCGCGATGATAATGAGACCTAGCCTCAAATAACATGTAGGGTTTTTACCGAATGATGTTTCCCGGGGCCCGAAGCTGTCTAAATCCTTGTCTTGTGTGTTGATCCGCCTCACGTCTCTCGATTCCAGCCACCCCCCTTCAAGCTACCGCATAGATGCGTTGGCCTCACGACTAAGTCCTCACACTAGGACATCTGCCGTGACAAATCCACGGCAGTTGGCGCCCACCGTGGGGCCTGCGCACGATGGTGTCGAGTTCTTGGAGGGATTTCTCCGAGGGATCAAAGAGTTCGCAATTTTCTGGAAAAGTTGTGGATCTACATCAACAACGAACAGTCGGAAGAGCATATACAAGTTTGTGATTGGGAGAGAACTAGGGTTGCATCCGCTCCGCCGCTGCCGTCCGAAAAAATCACTGAGACCGAGATTAAACTTTCCGCTACGGTCTTTTTCCTTCTCGGATTACGCGGCGGAAACACCGAGGCCGACGTGAAGCAATCCTGCGATGTGGTCGACTCGCTGTAGTCCTTGTTTTCCTCCAATCGACCAAGTTAGGCACACGTACATGCAAAGGGAAGACCTGCAAAACAACGGGAAGAGCCAACAGTAGCAATGGTACTATTTCAATTAGTACTACTGCCATGTGATGGCTAAGTGGAAACTCCAAAAAAAAATTTATTGGCCAAAATTGCTACATGGGGAAGCAACCAGATGGGGTCTGCCTTGGCAAAATCATACAGGAAATATACACCAAGAAGACTGTCACGTGGTCACAAGGCAAAACACCAGGGATTAGCGAAGTAAAAAAGGAAAAAAAAGGGGGCCACGAGCCCACGACCTGGAGGACACGGATGGTCAAACCGACAACGACTTGGATAAAGCACAGGAACGGCCGAACGGAGGGATCGACCCGGACTCGGCGGCCTCGCCGTCGTACCTCCGCCGCCGGGCTCCACCCATGCCTAGCCGCGCCGCCTGCCCCCGCCTGCGAGCCACGCCGGCGCGCCAAATCACCTCCACTCCGGGCCTCACTTCGAGTCATCCCCGCAAGCCATGGCCTCGCACAGCCACTTCTGCCGCCGGGTGGAGTCGCCATTGCGTTCGAGCTGCAACATCAACTCGCCAACATCGTCATCATCATTTGCACGACTAGACCGTCGAACCAACTCGCCTCTGCCGTTACCTGCTTCAAGCTGCCGATGCTAAGTCACCGAGCTGCTGCCGCGTCACATAGTTTCTGCCGGAGGGCCGCCTTGCCGCTGCCATGAGCCGTCCCCGCGCTGAGCCAAGCTGTTGCCGCGGTCGCAGACTTGAGCCGCCCGCCCACCGAGTCGCCGCCATGGCCTCGTCAAACCGGCTGCACCTGAGCCGCCTCGCCGGCGCGCCCGGCCATTGCTGCACCTTGCCTTGCCTCGCTCCAATTTCGCTTCCGCCTTCAAGCCGGCCGGCCTGTGCCGTCGTCATCTCAGGCTCACTCTGAGTCGCCGGGAGGGCCATGCGCCGAGCCGCTCTGAGCCGCCGTCGCCGGTTCGCCTCCGCCGCGCGTTGCTTCAGTAAACCACTGTACTCGACTCCGAGGGGCCTTCGCTCCGACTCGTTCCGACTTGGCCTCGGCGGCCGCCCTCGAATCACCCTCGCGGTCGTCGTTTGCCATTTGTGAGAGCCGTTGCCTGCCTCTGCTCTGCGATCTCACGCTGAGCCGGCTGCTGACGAGCCGCGCCTGCTAGCCGCCCTCGCCATGGCCATGGCTTGCCTCCACGCCTACTGCTGTACCGCCTTCTCACATCGCGCCAAGTCGCGCGCTGCCGAGTTCTCCCCGGAGCCGCTGGGCTCACTCCGCGCGGAGGCACACGCATGGAGAAGTTGTGGATCTCAAGGCATTCAAAGCCGATTTTGTTACGAAAAATGCCGGGTGATGTCCATCTAAATCTATTTTATTAGCATATATTGTTTTCGTCAAAGAGCAATTACTCTGGCTTGTGATGTTTTTTGATGCAGAATCGTTATTCACTGCAAAAGAGAGGGTCATGGATATATAACTCGTGCCAACATTATCATGCGCCAGCATCTGACCGTGCCAAAATGAATAATGTATAAATAGCCACTTCTCCAACCCAGTCGACATCAACACGACGAGACTGATTCGCCCGTCCGCGCGGTTTACCGCGCCTGCGATTGACTTGCCCATCCGCCCTCATGGCCGGTTCATGCGCCCGCATCGGTTTACAACGTGGAGGACAACTTGCTCGTCCGCACCGGTTTACCACGCCGTGGCCGATTCATCCGTCTGCTCGCATGGCCGACTCGTCCGTGATTGATTTCAGTTTCACCATGGTGATCAGCAACTCCGCGGTGGATAATTTTTTGGCTAACATATCAGGTGAAATCCATTCATTATATTTTCATATTATATATTGCTTTTAAAAAAAAGAGCAATCACTCTGGCTTGCAAGTTTTCCAATGCAGGACAAATTGTCTATTGCAAAAAGGGATTATTATATCGCTAAGCTATTGGATAACCCATGCCGGTTTATATTGTGATCCGGTCCGCATCAATTTGTCAGGACCGTGAGAATTACCCAATAAAGCGTGCACAGGCCGCCGTCCCTTGCAGTCCGGTCTACATCAACATACGGCCGATTTACGCGTCTGTACCGGTTTACAATGCCGCGGCCGACTCATCTGTCGGAGCCGCCACTGATGATGCGGTCGTCTCTGCTGTCCGTCTCCCACGGCCTGGTCTACATCGACATACCGGGCCGCACCGTCTGCATGAGCTGTTTATTGGATATGAGCAAGTCATAGCTTGGGTAGCCCGGTTTTCTTTCAAATTGGAGGAAAATTATCGTCAACCGCCGTTTGCACTGGATGGCTCAATAAGCAGGCACACAAGTCACCGCCATTACAGTTTTGGTTAACTTCAAATCGCCAGTTGGAAGGAACCATTGGCCGAGTTGCTGACACGGCTCACACGGGACCATTTATAACCCGCCGCAAGTCACCTCAACCTTCTGTGGATTCACATTGTGCTATCAAGACCAATGATATGAAAGTTATGCCGGTTTACATCACGGTCAAATATGGAGAGTTTCAAGCAACTCCTCGAGTCACCTTGAGACTCGGGGGCTCTGATGACATGACTCAAGAAATCTTGCGGTTTTAGCAAATTTAAAGAACCCCGAGCAGCGGAGGAAAAGATAACCCGGACCCGGAGGCTACTGTTATTTGAAGGCCGTCAGAAAATTTCCGGCTTAGAAAGTATATGACAGTTAGTAAATCCCGGTTCAATGAAGATGTTCCAGATCATCGTAAAGGATTCCGGTTGAAAATCCGGCTCAAGGGAAGTCAGTCTCACTGAAGCTCTCAAATATCCGGTTTACAACCCGGTTCAAGGGAAATCTGTCTCCCACAAAGCTCTGAAGGCTCTCAATTCCGGTTTAAAAATTCCGGTTCAAAAAGGAATTAACTTCTCGCAAGCTCGAGTTTAAAGGCCGTCAGAAAATTTTCGGCTGAAAATAAAGATTCCGGTTTAAAATCCGGTTCAAGGGAAAGGTGTCTCCCACAAAGCTTTGAAGCTCTCAATATCCGGTTTAACATCCGGTTCAAGAAGGATTTATCTCTTGCAGAAAGTTAAAGGGTGCCAAAGAGGACCTGCTGCCATGATGCGCGGTTCAAACATGGGTATCATGCCTTATTGGCTTATCATATTATTGATCACTTGGGGGCTTGGTCGTATCCGAACCATAGCCACGCCTCTTGATTGGCCTAGTGCCATAACATCACTTGGGGGCTTGGTCGTGTCCGAACCAATGCAACACCTTTTGATAGGCGAAAGCCACTAGATCACTTGGGGACATGGTCAAGTCTGAACCAGTCACGCCTCTTGATCGGCCTAAGGCCATAGAGTCACTTGGGGGCTTGGTCGAACCTGAACCATTGCCACGCCACTTGATCGGCATAATGCCACGGTTTCAGTTGGGGACCTGGCTGACCTCAACCATAGCTACACCTTATTGGGAGCTTGGTCGTGTCCGACCATGGTAACACCATCTGATCGGCTCAGTAAAGCCTCTTTTTGCAAACGGTTTTATCATTGCCTTTGCTTCCATATTTTTTCATAACTGTTATTTGATTTTTGTTGTGTTTTTTTAAACCGATGACATTTTTAAACCGGTTCAAACTGTCAATTGACAGAACACGGTCAAATCCTAATCCGGAGACTATCTGCCCGGTTTGATTTTATGTTACCATCTTATTATGGAGTAAACCGGCGTTCATTAACCCGGCTTGACTTTCAATTACAAGTTGTCAGTACATGATCAAATCATAATCCGGAGACTATCCGCCCGGTCTGGTTTGAGTACGAGTCGCCAGTATTATATATGGTTAAACCGGTGTTTATCACAACATGGTACGGTTTTATCATAAACTGACACAGTATGAAAGGAGTTATCATTACTCAAGATTGGGGTTATCACCCTTACTATAAAAAGTTGATAAACCAATGATGTGATTCAATATCACAGGTATGATATATTTCATTGATTATTCTTAAGTGCAGCCTTGGTTATAAACCTGGGTTATATGTTGGGCATTATGACCCGTCCGTGATAAACCGCCAGACACTTTAAACTTGTTGTATGCGAGACAGGTTGAATAAAGCATGATGATAAATTATCCGTGTTAATTAAACCGGCCTGGCTTTAAGACGATAAGTCGCCAGATATGATGAGAAATTATTCGGTGTTTGTTAACCCGGCCTGGCTTTGGACTATAAGTCGCCAAGACATATTTGGATTAAGCCGTTGGAATCATGCGCTTATACATCATTGGGTTATATTATTCAAATAGCCAAACTTGGCTGAATTTTCATTATGATATTGAATGAATAAGGTTTTTCATACCAGATTATATTATCTTGAATAGCCAACATGGCTAGATTTTTATTATGGTTATCAATAACCAATATTATGATTGAGGTTTTCAAAGTCGCTTCAACAAGAATGGCTATTATTTCATCCACGGGTATGATTTATTCTACAATGGAGGGAATAGTCCCGAGTCGCTGCAGGCTTACGACCCGGCACTTGGGGGCTACATTATTTAAGTTGAGATTACATCAAATATGCAAGTCTCATGTCACTGCAAGCATGCACCATGACACTTGGGGGCTAATGCAAAGTCATTTTTTGCTCATCTTATTGAAGACCCGACTCATCACATTATAATGTAGACCCTTGGGGGCTACCAATTTCTCCTGTCAAGAATTCAAGCCCCATGATGGGGGTTACATCATATGATGTTATTTTCATTGAAGTATATATCAAGTCCCAGCTCAATATTATCTTACTGAGCCGGCCCTTGGGGGCTACACATCACTGCTCAAATCTACACGATTATATTTACAAAGTCCCTGCCCATTATTGCATAATGACCCGGCCCTTGGGGGCTACACTGGTTGAAGTTTTTATGAGTATAAGACAATTACAAGTCCCGGTTCTTTTGCAAGCATGACAACCCGGCACTTGGGGGCTACATAATATGGAGTATTCAGTTTTTACTAAGTGACTGGGATGAACAACATGGATTTCTTCTTAAGTGGCAATATTTATATTGAAGCAAGTCTTAAGCCATCAGTTTGTTCTGCTCAAGACTTGGGGGCTACAGGTATTATATTGTTATTGAAGAACTATTTTCAAATTCTCTGTTTTGAGCAAACCGGATTGACCCGGTGTCTGCAACAATCATAACCCGACGTCATCAATAATCATGAACCGGCGTTGGCAACAATCATGAACCGGCGTTGGAAACAATCATGACCTGAAATTATCAGTTTTCATAACCCGACAATTTTGGCAATATTAAACCGGCAAGTTTTACATCTTCAAACCGGCTGAATATCAGATGAGTATTTCAAGTCCTATATTTCTTAAGCCGGCGAGGTGGAAGCCGACTCAAGTGGATTATCCTTCATACTATTTTTCTATGAGAAACCAACGTCAGCAATTTGAGTATGGAGCTGGTTATTGACCCGGATTTTCTAGAAGGAGGAATGACAAGGACTTAAGGATGATCAGGTGCTGGTTTACAAGAATTCTTAACCCGGAGCATAACCTGTCAAATTTGTTCTTGTGTTTATTTTGCAGCATAAGTTTACCATGGATAAATCCAAGCTAAACTTGGGGGCTAATTTCGGGGATATACCCCGCGGCGTAAACCGGCCGGAAGTATAACCCAGCCGGACTTGGCGGTTTATTTGAGATCCCACGACACTTGGCGATGCACTAGTGACCATACGACACAGCGGTTTACAAGCAACCCACCGGACATTATAACTCACTGGTAACCCGGTAGGCGGGTCGACGGATGACGAGGCCCAAGGCCCGTAAGGCGGTTCACGTTTAATGGTGGGCGGTTTATGAGGAAAGCGTAAGGACTATGCTCCTACAAAGGAAGCAAGACTAGGACTCCACTTGTAATAGAGTAATCCTAGTCCAACTAGGACTAGTCACGTAAACCGCCCTTCAACATATATAAGGAGGGCAGGGCTCCCCAAACAGAGGACAGGCAAGAAGAAACAATCTTAGGGCTAGACACAAAGAGGAGAGCCGGTTCTGGCGACTCCCTCGCGATGATAATGAGACCTAGCCTCAAATAGCATGTAGGGTTTTTACCGGATGATGTTTCCCGGGGCCCGAAGCTGTCTAAATCCTTGTCTTGTGTGTTGATCCGCCTCACGTCTCTCGATTCCAACCAACCCCCTTCAAGCTCCCGCATCGATGCGTTGGCCTCACGACTAAGTCCTCACACTAGGACATCTGCCGTGACAAATCCACGACAACACCTATATTAAAATGCTTAAGGAAGTTATTTCCCCAAGGTTTGGAGTCCGTAGATATTTACTGACTGATTGTGGTTCACACTTTATTCATGGTGCTTTCCGTAAAAATGCTTGCCAAGTATGATGTTAACCATAGAATTGCATCACCCTATCATCCTCAGTCTAGTGGTCAAGATGAACCTAGCAATAGAGAAATAAAATTAATTTTGCAAAAGACTGTCAATAGGTCTAGGAAGAATTGGTCTAAGAAATTAGATGATGCACTTTGGGCTTATAGAGCAACATATAAAAATCCTATGGGTATGTCTCCTTATAATATAGTTTATGGAAAAGCTTGTCATTTGCCTACTGAGTTAGAACATAAAGCATATTGGGAAGTCAAAGAATTCAATTATGATTTCAAACTTGCTGGTGAAAAGAGGTTATTTGATATTAGCTCATTAGATGAATGGAGAACCCAAGCTTATGAAAATGCAAAATTATTCAAAGAAAACATTAAAAGATGGCATGACAAAAGAATTCAAAAGCGTGAGTTTAAATTCAGAGAATATGTTCTTTTGTATAACTCTCGTTTCAGTTTCTTTGCAGGAAAAATCCTCTCAAAATGGGAAGGCCCATATGTTATCGAGCAGGTTTACCGGTCTGGAGCCATCAGAATAAATAATGCCGAAGGTACTAACCCGAAGGTTGTCAATGGGCAACGAATAAAATATTATATCTCAGGTACGCCCATTAATGTTGAAAGTAATATTATCCAAACTTTGACACCGGAAGAACACATAAAAGAGTCCTTCCGGAACACTCCATAATCATGAAAATAAGGAGGTACGTGATACGGTAAGTAAACGCACTCAGAAAAATCTGCAAAAATATATTTTGTCAGTTTTGGAGTATTTAGAAAAATAGGAAAATAAGAAACTTCCAGGAAGCGTACCCTCGTGGGCACAAGACACCTGGCTGCGCCAGGCTTGCCTGGCGCGCGCAGGTGGGTTGTGCCCACTTGGGACACCATCTAGACTCCGTTTTTCTACCATATACTTGTCCTCCAAGATAAAAAATCTATATATACTCCCCGAACCTGTAAACCACTGTATCACGGAGAAATCCTATGTTCTCTTTTCTTGTTGTTTTTGTGCGTACTTCTGAAAATATGTCGTCCCAAGACTCCGACGGAGAGAGCTATGTCTCACATCTTGTTGCTGACCCAAAGACCTATGGGGACCTATCTCCTTATGGTCGAACAACAGATGACGAGGTGGATGCTCACTTGATGAGGATCGATGATTCAAACTCGGAGGAGGAGGATGTTCCTCTACCTCAACCTGGAGATTGCACATGGAGTTCAAGAAGTCAAGTCTCCCTAAGAGAGCTAACCGGTCTAAGAACCAATCTATTCGTTTTCATGTTCGGCAGAAAAAGAAAGGGGATTTATGTGACAAGATCTTGAAGCTGGGGTTGGAAGTCGATGATTTAAAGGAGGAAATTGCTCTCCTCAACTACAATATGAAAAAGTTGAAGGAACAATTGCCATCACCATCATCATCTTCTTCATCACCAAAAGAGAATTGAGTATCGGGTATGGGCACTCCCATTGGCTTCCGCCAAGCTTGGGGGAGGTGCCCCGGTATCGTATCACCCCACTATCTTTTTGCCTTTACTTATTTTAGTTCGATCTTTTGCTTTAGATGAATAAAAGTTTAGTTCAATCCTTTCTTCTTTGATAGCTTTCTTAGTGATCTATCCTTGTAATCGTGTGCAAGATATATAATGAAGTTGGTTCGAGTTTTTGCTTTCTTTACTTTCATGTTGCAAATAAAAGAAAGGAAATAAGGAGAAAAAGAGAAGGAAATAAATAAAAGGAAAGAAATAATGAAAAACATCATATACTAATCCTATGGTAGGTGATAGCACCACATAAGGAAAAGAATAAGTAGAAAATTTTATTAGAGATTGACAAACATATCATTAGTCAATGATGCAACTCATGAAAGAATTAATAAGGGAAGAGAAGATTCACATATAAATATACTATCCTAGAAATCTTTTGTGATTGTGAGCCCTCATCAAAATATTATATGCCAAAATTGTTGACGTTGGACAAGGAAGACAATTTAATTGTTTATGTTTGTTTATATTCACATAGAAGTCATATTGTCATAGATCCTTTAACATGTGATGCTTGCCCCCTATCTTTGCTAGCCAGAAATTCCGCACTAAGTAGAGATACTACTTATCATCCAAAAACCCCAAAACCCAAATCTTACTTTCAAGTGTCCACCATACCTACCTAGAGACTGAGCAATATCCATCAAGTAAGTTGTCATCGGTGCAAAAAGGCAATAAAAATTGCTTCTAAATGAGTGAGATCATTTAGTGTAAGAGAAAATTGAGTGTTGCACGAACTTGTGATGGTGAAGAATAAAAGCGACAGAGTGCATAATAAAGGTCGCTATCACAAGGGATAATGCAACGTGAGGTTCTTTTGCACAAAGGGGTTGAGCATACAAACAAATAAGTGCATGGCAACCTCTGCTTCCCTCTACGAAGGGCATATCTTTTACTTTTATGTATTTACTTTTATGAAAAGAGTCAAAGTTTTCCTTCTATCCCTTTTTATTTTTCTCCTTTGGCAAGCATCATGTGGTGAGGAAAGATCTAGGAACATATGTCCAGTTGAATATAGATAGTGATAACCCACAAGTATAGGGCATCGCAACAGTTTTTTAGGGTAGAGTATTCAACCCAAATTTATTGAATCGACACAAGGGGAGCCAAAGGATATTCTCAAGTATAAGAAGTTGAGTTGTCAATTCAACCACACCTAGAAAACTTGATATCTGCAACTAAGTATTTAGTAGCAAAGTAGTATGGAAGTAACGGTAACAGTGGCAAAGGTAACAGTAGCAGTTTTGTAGTAATTGTAACAGTGGCAACGGTAAAGTAACTAAGCAAAGATCAATGTGTGAAAAGCTTGTAGGCATTGGATCAGTGATGGATAATTATTTCAGATGCGATTCCTCATGCAACAGTTATAACATAGGGTGACACAGAACTAGCTCCAGTTCATCTATGTAATGTAGGCATGTATTCCGAAAAATAGTCATACATGCTTATGGAAAAGAACTTGCATGACATCTTTTGTCCTACCCCCCCCCCCCCCCCTGTGGAGAAATAGATCGACAAGATAGTTGAAGCATATGTGGATGACATCGTCATCAAAACTAGGCACGTCGAGTCAGTAATAGATGATCTACGTCTCACATTCGACAACCTCCGTGCATATGACATCAAGCTCAATCCGGAAAAATGTGTTTTCGGCGTCCCCACCGGAAAATTGTTGGGCTTCATCATTTCCAATAGAGGAATTGAGGCAAATCCAGCCAAAATCCGAGCTTTGTCACAATTGGCTATGCCAACGGACATTCAACAGGTCCAAAAGCTTGCGAGATGTGTGGCAGCTTTAAGCCGCTTTATCTCCAGATTGGGAGAAAAAGCCCTGCCACTCTACCGCCTTCTCCGATGCACCGACCACTTCGAGTGGACAGACGCGGCAACAGCCGGATTGGAGAAAATAAAGGCCCTTTTGGCAAGCAACACAATCCTGGCCGCGCCGAACATCGGCGAACCCATGTTATTATATATATCGGCAACACACCAGGTGGTGAGCGCCGTGCTCGTTGTCGAGCGAGAACAGGATGGACACAAATTCCCGCTTCATAAGCTAGTATATTACGTGTCCACTGTCCTCACACCATGCAAATCCCGGTGCCCTCATTACCAAAAGATAGCATACGCGGTCTTCATGGCATCTCGGAAGCTACGACACTACTTTCAAGAGTGTTCGATCACGGTGGCTTCTGAAGTACCACTCAACTACATAATAGACAACCACGATGCTACGAGCCGGATTGCCAAATGGGCCATTGAGCTCCTTCCATTTTACATAACATACAAACTGCGTCGAGCCATTAAATCCTAAGTACTGGCTGACTTCATCGCCGAATGGACAGAGGCCGAACTCCCTAAAGAGTACGGCACATATTCCAACCGGGTCATGTATTTTGATGGTTCCAAAATGCTGGCAGGGTTAGGAGCGGGTGCCGTGTTAACGTTGCCCACCGGAGACGTAGTTCAGTACGTACTCCAAATGTTATATACATACTCCAACAACGCATCAGAATATGAGGCCTTATTACATGGACTTCGGATGGCCGTCTCCATGGGCATACAACGCCTGGAAGTGCGGGGGGACTCAAACCTCGCAATATCTCAAATAAATGGAGACTTTGACGCCAAAGATCCAAAGATGGCAGCTTATCGTAATGCCGTTCTTATAATGTCAGCTCGATTCGAGGGGCTTGAGTTCCATCATGTGGCTCGAGAAAGCAATCAAGCGGCGGACGCCCTTGCTTGCATCGGGGCCAAGCGTGACCCCGTCCCACCTAATATCTTTCTGGAAAGGCTTGTTAAACCTTCCGTGGTGTGGCAAGGGGAGAGCAGCAACACCAGTCTGGATCCGACCACATCCCCAGATCCCGAACACACTGACATCATCGGGGGCTCAGCCACCGAAATAACACCATCGGCCCATCTTATCATGGCAGTCATTGCCCCATGGACCGAACCCTTCTTGGCCTACCTTAATAGCCAAGAACTCCCTGAGGACCAGAATGAGGCCCGCCGCATTGTTCGGTGTTCGAAGGCCTACAAAGTTCATGATGGAGAACTCTACAAGAAAAGCGCTACCGGAGTACTTCAAAGATGTATCTCCGAGGACGAAGGGCGGCAACTCTTGGCTGAAATTCATACTGGTCTTGGCGGTCACCATGTCGCGGGTCGGGCCCTCGTAAGCAAAGCCTTCCGTACATGTTTCTATTGGCCAACAACCCGAGCGGACACACAGGACCTTCTCCAATGTTGCGTCGGATGTCAGCTTTTAGCCAACCAAAGCCATATGCCACCCACCGCCCTACAAACGATCCCCATCACTTGGCCCTTCGTGGTCTGGGGGCTCGATATTGTCGGACCCCTTAAAGGGGGAAGCCATAAGAAAAAGTATCTGCTGGTTATGGTGGATAAATTCACTAAGTGGATAGAGGCCAAACCAGTTAAAACAGCCGAGGCCGAGCCTGTGATAGAATTCATATCCGGCGTTGTGCACCGTTATGGTGTGCCATACAACATCATCACCGACAACGGCTCCAATTTCGCAGCTGACAAGGTGAAAAATTGGTGTGCTAATCTGGGCATTAGGCTCGAGTACGCCTCTGTCTATCACCCGCAAACAAATGGTCAAGACGAAAGGGCCAACGATCTTATTATGAGCGGCATTAAACCCAAACTAGTGCGGTCTTTGAAAGAATCAGACAAGCACTGGGTTGAGGAGCTCGACTCCATACTCTGGGGGCTGCGGACTACGCCCAACCGCACTATTGGATATACACCTTTTTTCATGGTGTACGGCGCAGAGGCTGTGCTACCCTGCGACATTATTCATGACTCACCTCGAGTGCACATGTACGAAGAGAGAGAGAGGCCGAGCTTGATCGGCAGGACAGCCTAGATGCCCTGGAGGAGGAGTGCGATGTTGCAAAAGCCCGTTCCACATTTTATCAGCAGGAGGCTCGCAGGTGTCAAAGCAGAGAAGTGCGGGCCAAGACTTATAACATTGGCGAACTGGTTCTACGCCTACCGGAGAAGAAAAAGGACAAACTCAAGCCCAAGTGGGAGGGTCCCTTCATCATTGACGAAGTTCTCACCGGAGGAGCGTACCGCCTGTGTGATGCGTCAGACAATCGCCTAGAGCCAAACCCATGGAACGCGCCCAGACTCCGAAGATTCTACGCCTAAGCGCCGAACTCTTTGTTTGTCTCCTTCTCCCAATTGTTTCTATTATTTTTTCCTCTCTTTTCGCCTTTTTTTCTTCCATTTTTAGCCTTCAAGCTTTTTCGTGCGGCTCGACCATACACCCGCAACGAATACATACTCAACTATGTACGTCCACTATACCTAGGGGCTTCTTTAATAGAAGCTTATTAATGTTATTTTCCGAGCATCCAACTCATGACATATGCATTTCTTTTTTTCCATATGTACCTTTTCTTCACCATTATATGCATCGATATGACTTATGTTTTGGCCAAGCTGGTGTAGCGACCCGACCTCAGACGGTCAAGCCTGCGTATTCTTGTGCCATCCACTGGATCGGTATCTTTGGCACCTACGGTACATCAATGTATATATCAAAGTGCAATCACATGCATAAATAACGTAAAACTGATATATACCTCATAATACTCAGCGGAAACAAGTCAAACGGGTGTGGAGTCCCATCAACGCCATCGGCAGGTTGAGTGTAGACCGCTGAGTATTATGAGGTATATATCAGTTTTACGTTATTTATGCATGTGATTGCACTTTGATATATACATTGATGTACTGTGTGCCAAAGATACTGATCCGTGGATGGCACAAGAATACGTAGGCTTGACCGCCCGAGGTCGGTCGCTACAGAGATGGTATCGAGCTTCTATTTCACGAGGGTCAAAGTTCACTGGCTGTCGGAAGTCTCCGAGATACTCTTGGCTTTCCTTCATGCAATACTCTGAAAAATGTCCTTCTTCTCCACATGAATAGCAGGCATTGGAGTAAAATCTGTTGAGACCTTCTCCATCAGGGTCTTCAACACATTCCTTCATCACAGGTTCTTTCATAACTTCTCGGAGTGCTTCTTTCATTCCTTCTTCCTGCTCCTGAATAGTTTGTTGCACCATGGGGTAAATGTGACACTGAGTCGGGTAGTGGGTGGTTCCTTCACACAAGAAACAAGTCACTTGACTAGTTGGGCATTCCTCAATTTGGGTGTTTCTCCTCACAATGAGGGCATCCATCCTTGTGTTCCTCCCGGTGTGTCCTATTTCTCCGCAAATCTTGCAGGCACAAGGTTTATTTCTTGGTGTATCATTGTGCTTCCGGATAAGACGTGATCTCATCAGGTCTTCTTGAATTCCTCCCAAGTTCTTGCTCCTTTAAATCCTTGTATGGATTGATGCATTCTCCACCAGGTTGCAGCACTTTCGTAAAAGTCTTGAAGAGCGTATTGGACCTCATACTTCCTTGAAACCAAATTGTTCCCAAGTGATTCTCCATGTTCGCATCCATAGCTCGCCTCCGGCTGAGTCTTGATCCGAAGAATATCAGTCCAACTTCATTCATCATCTATGGGGTTCAAGGGTTTTAGGGTGAGATGAGAGAGAGGTGGGGAGGGATATACACACAATACAAACAATAGTTTTTGAAGAAACAAGTTTTACTTTGTGGCTGTCGGAAAACATCAAACAAATGACAGCTCACATCGTCGCATCTAACGTAAGTGTGTAACAGGGGTTTGGTCTTCTAAAGGTCAAATATTTCTTCAGGAACTTCAAATCTTCGGAGTCTTCAACTGTTGTAGCTTCTAATACACGGTGAAATCCTCTTTACTCTGAAGGGGTCATCAGTTCTCCGATATCAAATCCTTCTTGGAGCGTCTTCAGTTGATCCTCCGGGTGATCAAAGGATAAGGGGTATATTCTAACTATTTGAGGTGAGAGGGTCTATTTGATAAATTCAGAAAAGATGAGAAGTAAGAGTCTTTTTGTAAATAAAGTTTTTGAGATATCCTGTCCTAAGGGCTTTCCGATTTCTAGGGTCATGTCCTACAGTCAGCGTGTGCTCTGATACCATCTCTGTAGCGACCTGACCCAACATCGGTCAAGTCTCTGTGTCTGTACCATCCCAAGATCATGCTGGTACTCACAGTACATCGATAAAGTAATCAAAGTTCAATCACACCTGAATTTTATTACACGATTCTCATATAGAGTCTTTATTACAAGGGACTAAATTCGGCTCAAGGCCAACTCATGAGACATAAACTACTAATGCTGCGGAAGCGTCGAGGTAAAGCGAGTCAATCCGAATCCAAAGGGCAATCGCTAAGCGGAGCGTAGCCTCACTCCCGATCGAATATATCTCTGCAACATAATACGTTGCAGCCATGTAGGTCAGCTTTTGGAATAAGCTGGCAAGTCATGAAGAATAACAATAATAAAGTTACTACCTCTATATGCATTTTTGGCTGTGGAGCTCTAAGTTTCATCATTTTGCGTAAAGCCAATTTTATCCTACTACGGTGGACTTATTTGCAAATTACTACAAATTGTTGGTAGTTATTGAGATGGTTCCGCCAACCAAAATCTCGTTCCCAAATTATTAAGTCATAAACCCTCAAATTAATTCATTAGTTTTAGTGTTGAGATATCCGAATACTTCCAAGTTCCAGAGGCTCAAATGTCCGTAACTGGGACACGGCTAATCGATTAGGTTATAACTCTCTGCAGAGGTTTGCGCACTTTCCCGCAAGAATCATTCCCTCCTTTAGAGTCTTCGCACTTCATGGTGTTTGAAGACGGACGAATGAAACAGGGTCTTCCAAAGAGTTCTTCCGCCACTGCCGGTACCCATCCAATCCTACCGTTCGCCTACTTCTCGTAGTACCGCCCAGCCAGCGTCACTACTAGGGTCAACCCAGCCAGAGCCCATAATGGCTTGCGGCTGCACAGTAAGCTTCCGGTCATGGGGCATCCATCCTTCTCTTCGTGGCTGGGTGAAGCTTTCCGCAGGATGTCATGGCGCTTCTCCATGCATCCCGCCACCACTGGTGCTCCAGGTGCCGTCCAACCGTCCTCCACCCAAGTAGTGATTTTCGAAGTCCATCTTGATCATTGTAGCTCATGGGGTTATCATCATCATTGACTCTCACATCTTGCTTATGAATATCACTCATACCAAATCCCGCCTCTGAGCATAGCAAAATAACTACTACGTCCCGGTCATGGTAACAAGGGATTGGTTCATCCTACCACATGATACTACTCAAGTTTAATGACTTCAAGATTTCACTACTGCATGCATGGTGGGGTGGTGACAACTACTAATGCACAAAAACATAGGTATAGAAATAACATGATCAAAACTTGCCTTCTTGATGATCCTCGTAAGCTAAAGAGTCGTAGTAGCAGGCTTCAGACTCAAACTCTACCGAGACAAACAATAGCACAATAAGCATAAAGCAAGAGGATCACACAAGATAACAAAGGTAACATAGCACAACAAAACAATCAAAACCAAATCAAAAGGAAAACTCAAAGAAATCCAATTCAAGGTTTTTCCCTACTCCAAACAATAGCAAAAATAGTTTTTATAAAACAAAATTTCTTAATATAACCTAATCATGGTTTTAGGTTAACTTAACAGAAAAGGATTAACTAAGTAACTAGGAGCAAAAAAGAATTAATTAAATAGCTATTATAAAACTCATTTTAGGCCTAATCCAATTTCTATTAAGAAAATTAATTATAAACCTTTATTAATTATAAATAAAAGTTCATCTAATAGAGTGACAGAAACTAACCTAGAATAACTAATCACAAGTTAAAAATAAATTAATTTACTAATTTATTAATTAGGAAAACAGGAACTAGTCAATTAATTAGGATTAATAGGATTCTGCCTAGAATTAATTATTTATTAATCCTAAAATACCAAAGTTAATTTCTAGGGTTTGGCAATATCAAAATAAAGTGATGACAAAAAGAATCATGCAAAAATAATTTTTCTAACTAAAGTTATAACAGATTTTCTATTCTGACTAAAATAATATTAAAGCATTTTTAATTATTTTTAACATAGCTAAATATATGTTTTTCAGAAACTACATAAAATTTGCAATCCAACAAAAAGAATCACTCAAAAATATTAAACAGAATAAAAGATATACATTTTTGAAAATTGAAACTATTCGCTAAAACAGAAAATCAAAATAAAAAAAAAAGCCCAATGGGCCTATCATGCACTAGGCGTAGTTTAGTCTAAACGGGCCTAGGGTTTAACTAACAGAACCGGCCTAATAAATAAAACCTAAACTAAAATAAAAACCGATCGGGCCGGCCGGTTTTCTAATAAAATCATACCCCTTCGGGGGTTCTAATCGTGGCCGTAGGTTTACGATCAGACGGGGAGGTGTTTTCCGGGGACTCACCGGACTCCGGCGACGGCGGCGGCGGCGGCGAGATTGCTCCGAGGTGTCGGGGCGTCGGCGAAGCTTCAAGTAGTCGTCGGGAGATGCGGGAGCACGGGAGTGGTTCGTGGGGTTGGGGAGGGTCGGTGCACCAGGCCGACGGCGGCGACTATGGCGGCGGGCGAGCTGGCTCAGCGCAAACGGGAGGAAGAGGGGTGCGGCGAGGTCTCGGGGGGGGGGGGAATGGGGTGCGGCGAGCTCGGCTTTTATAGCCTGGGGGTCGGGCCTTGCTCCGGAAGGGCATCGGAGGCGATCGGGGATCCGGATCCTTCGATCCGGCCGATCTCCGCGAGGTCGCGGCGTGGGCGAGGGGGGAAGAAGAGGGGGGGGTCCCACGAGTCAGCGGGAGAGAGAGAGGGGCGAGGGCGTCGGGTGGCCGAGGCCTAAGGGAATCGGGCGAGGGGCGAGGGTGAGCTGGCCTGGCTGGCTGGCCAGTTGGGCTTCCGGCTTCGGTTAAGCTGGGTGAGGGTGAGGCGGCGCTGGCTGGGCACTGGGTGGCTCGGTGGCGCCTCGGGTTTTTCTTTATTTTTTTAATTAAAACAAAAACAAAAATAAAACCTTATCTATAAATATTTTATATAGGGTATATATATACCAAAATGATCAGGGGAATATTCCCTTTCATTTGAACATTTTTCCAAAGACAAAATCAAAACTTTATAAAACTCCATTTTTTTCAAATTCAAATAAAATTCAGATTTGAATCCAAATCTTTTGGCAATGTTTTCCTCTGATATTTTTGGAGTGTCATGTTTACTCCTCTCATACTTTTGGTTCAAGTATTTATCAGGCATAGTTTTTGAAATGTTTCCCACATGCCAAAGTTTGAATTCAAATTCAAAACTCAAAATTTTGAAAGAGGGTTTCAAAGCACTTTCAAATGACTTTCAACTTGATACTACTCAACTTCCAACTCATATTTCATATAATTGAAGAAGTCATTTTATCTTCCCTCATGAAAGTCATTGAGTTGCATAAAGCTTTGAATTTGAAATCTTCCCAAATGAAATTCAAATCTTTTCCAAAACCCTACTCATTTCAAAATGGAAGAAGTCATGTCATCTTCACTCTAGGCTTTGGTGTTGGAATGAATTTGAATTCATTGAGATCCAAAAGGCAAAGGAGAAAGTTTTGGGAAAGTCATTTCATTCCCTCTCATTCAACTTTCAAAAGTTTTCAAATTTCACTCGATTTCACTCATTCAATCAAACCAACAATCGCACAACAAGCATAGTTATTTATTTAATATAACATTCCAAAATTTAGAATTTTGGGATGTTACAGCTGGGTTGCCTGGCTCCTGTGCTTATTCCCTACGTTCCCATTAGTTCGGCTAGGGCATAAAGGGAGCACCTCTGCGATTATTCTTCTTTGGGTCATCCGGATGTGTACCTCGACCGGTGAAGCGTAAAGCTAAGCGTTCTTAAGGGAATATTCGGTCGGTGAACTAAAGATGTTCTTGCACTCACTCCATTGTGAACCCCCAGAAGTTACATATACAGCGATTTTTCAATTACAGTTCGGACATGCACGTTAACACATGTACACCCAGGGAAAGGAACCCTTAACAGAACTATTCTCTTTGGAAGATGTTTCTTACAATTTTAATGTAATATAACATAACTAGCCAGACACTTGTCTGTTCAAGCAACTATGACCCCTACGCCTGGTTTCCATGTATACCTCGGTTTACTCGGCCACTCAGGTATTCAGAAACACTCCGCACCCTCGGGTCCAGAGGTTGAAGCGAAAAGGTCGGCCATGACAAGCGTTTTACAATTCAGCTAGAGTTACATAGGCCAAGGAAAGTACATAGTCATTTAAGACTCAAAAACTTCCTGTTCTATGCCATCCAGCAGGCTGTCCAATTTGCAATCCTGTTGGGAATACTTGGCGGCTACTTCTACTTGGTTATACACCAAACTCACGGGAATTTCCTTCCTATCTGACCCTAGAGGCCCGACCAGGGCCATATGATTCGGATCAAGCTTGGTATATCATGTTTTCACCATGGCCCAATCTTCTCTTGCACCTTCCCGGCAGGCTGATATTTTCCATAACCGAAAACGCCGCCGCGCTCCATTGAATAGTTGTATAAGCTCTCCCATTCTTCCTGGAGGGGAGGCGGACGACCATAAGGCCTTGGCAACACTTCGTCGCCTGCCGCGCTTGCTCGTGCATTTGCGACAGCTCTTGTAGTAGATCGCCGAAGATCCGGACATCTCCCCCTCGGGACGGCTAGTCAACATACCTAAAGACATAGTTCTGTCAGTTCCTTTCCTCGCGGAATTATGCGGTGGTAAGTTTGAACACATACTAAATATGCCGCCTCGCAGCCTCTTATTTTCCTTCACGGAGTCGGTTAGCTGGCTCGCACATCCTTCAGCTCTTGGCCCAGATGGGTCTTGGAATCTGGAGTTGATTTTTCATCAATGACCTGTTTCAAAGACACGCCTTCGCAAAGACGTATCCTTTTGTCTTCTTGTTCATTCGCTTGCACGACTTCCGGTGCCTCCTTGAATTCATCGACAATTATGTCACAAGATATGCAATCGTTAGCATTATCGACATATAATTATATTTTCTCGATGGAGGGAATATTACCAGATGACGCCTTCTTGGATTTCTCCGGTTAAATTGGCGGCGATTAGCTGTGTCCGACACCTTTCTAGCTCTTGAGCTAGTAGGTCATTCTTCTCCGTAAGAACTCTGAAAGTTATACAACGATCCTCAAATTAGTTGTACCAACTACTTTAAGTCTCGGGAGACTCTTGGCATATGGTTATCATATTCCGAACACAGTAAATTTACCTGCACATCTTTTAAATGTTGCTCTATGGCTCTGGCAAGCCCATTTCGAGCAGCACGGATGTATGCATCAGCCCAGTTGAAGGCATTGAACGCCTCTTCCGAGAAGCGGGGGCCGCGTAAAACGGTCCTTCGATGCCGATGATTCATGGCACTCTCCACTTCCGAGTTGGTTACAGACATATCTTCGGAGTCCTCAGCCGAAGGACAGGTTGGCGCCGTCCCCATATCGATCCTTGTTTCTTCGGTTAGGACCGGATCCCGGTTGGTGGGAGTATATCCGGCCGTATCTTTGGACACAGTTCGGCGAACTTTTTTCCTAATACAGTACAAACACCCAAGTCTCATTTGGATGCAACTGCTAACAACATATTTACAAACCCATACCTCTTTGCTGAAGGCCCAACCTTGTCTTTGTTTGCCTTCCTCTTTGAAGGCTTGCCCGGTGTAGGAGCCGTTCTCTTGACATCACTCACAGGGTAACGGCGGGCCAAATGCCCCCCTTTGGAGTCTGAGACGGTCACGGTGGATGAGGCAGAATCGAGGAAACTCCTTCGGGAAGATGTCTCTGATTACTTACATGGGAGGCGGAAGAAGACTAGGGTAGTCAGCGATGATGGCCACTTTCGTGCCGTCATAGCTCGCCTGGTAAAACGTCCCATCCACGAGTGTCACGAATATATCTGGATCCTCCTCGAATTCAGGGTCAAGATCCCGGTTGTGGTCCGCTGGCTGGGGGGCAGGGATGTAGAGCCCCTCGGAGACCTTTCGCCAGTGCTATAATAAATAGGCGGATTACAAATTCATTAAAAGATGGCTTGAGGAGGGGAGTAAGCAGGACAGAGCAAAGGGGTTAAGACTTACCCAGCTAGGTGGATTGTACATGGAATATCCATCTCTGCGCTTGATATGAAGGAACTCCTCCTCCTCCCCTTTGTACAGTTCGACCAATATTTTGGCCAGAGCGGCCGGGGTGTTCGGACCCTTCCTGCCGCAGCGGGAGGCATCATCTTTCCCGTCGTAGTGCCACATGGAAAGCCCTCGATACTGGAGTGGTTGAACCCCCCACACTATTGAAGTCGCCATTACCTCGGCCATTGATAAGCCGGACTGGGCGAGCGTCTTTATCTTGCCCATGAATTGTCGAACTTCCGCGCTATCGTCTTCCTCAAGACTCCGGGCGCGCCTGCTGTGGCGTTTCTTCAAAGGAACTCTCGTGAACTCGGGGAGACCCCTCCGGACTGGATCTGGAAGCGCGACGTCCTCAATATAAAACAATTCGGACGACCACTCTTCGGATGCCTTCTTTGGTGTGCCGGATAGGTATCCGGTCTCGGTGATGCGCCATATTTTGGCTCCGCTCACTTCAGATATCGATCCCTCGTGGTTGTGCGGGACGAGACAAAGTAACTTTCTCCACAATTCAAAATGGGCCTCACAACCCAGGAATAGCTCGCGAAGGGCCACATAGCCCGCGATATGCATGATGGAGGCCGAAGTAAAGTTGTGCAGTTGGAGGCCATAATACTCTAAAAGCCCACAGAGGAATGGATAAATTGGAAATCCGACACCTCTTAGAAGATAAGGGACAAAGCACACCCGTTCCCCCCGGATGGATTGGGGAAATCTTTAGCCTGAGCCCCGCCATTGAAGACGGTCAATCCCGCTCGAACAGGGACTAGATGTGCCGGGGGAAGAAATTCTTGTGTTTGTAGCTTCTCCAGCTGACCATTGATACAGAGCACCTCTCCCACTCGCCTTTTCCTGGGCTGAAGGGACGGGAAGATAAGCTGGGTGCGCTTGCCATGTTGGAATGGTCTTTCCTGGCAGTCTCTGAGGATTTCTTCCGCGTGGTGCCAAATGGATCTAGGATCCAATCTCTTTAAATAGAGGCTCTTTTTCATGGCTAGGGTTTTATATGCAAAAATACTCTGAGCTTTCGCATTTGCTCGACACGTGGAAGCTGAAGCTGTTGACGCACAGAAGCTGAGGGGTACGACATTAAATGGAAGGCCGGATACATCACCTTGAGGTCATCGGAGGAAGAACCCGCCTTGCAATGCCGAAGACAATCTGCGCGCCGGACACCTCGTCATTGAAGCCTAGTTCGGGGGGACTACTAGGGAGTCCCGGACTAAGGGTTCCTCGGGCGTCCGGCCTGTTAGCCATGGGCCGGACTGGTGGGCTGTGAAGATACGAAGACCGAAGACTTCAGCCGTGTCCGGATGGGACTCTCCTTGGCATGGAAGGCAAGCTTGGCGATCCAATATGAAGATTCCTTTCTCTCAGAATCGACCTTATGTAACCCTAGATCCCTCCGGTGTCTATATAAACCGGAGGGCTTAGTCCAGATTAGGATACTCATTACCATAGTCATACAAGCTAGAATTTTAGGGTTTAGCCATTACAATCTCATGGTAGATCATCTCTTGTAATACTCATATTCATAAAGATCAATCAAGCAAGAAGTAGGGTATTACCTCCATAGAGAGGGCCCGAACCTGGGTAAACATTGTGCCCCCTGTCTCCTGTTACCATCGATCCTAGACGCACAGTTCGGGACCCCCTACCCGAGATCCGCCGGTGTTGACACCGACAACCCCCTACCCGAGATCCACCGGTTTAGATACCGACATTGGTGCTTTCATTGAGAGTTCCGCTACATCGTCGCCAAGGGGTTTGATGGCCCCAGCAATCATCTACCACAATGCTATCCTGGGGAAGTTTTCCTCCCCGGCCAGATCTTCGTGTTCTGCGGCTTTGCACTGCGGGCCAACTCGCTTGGCCATCTAGAGCAGATCGACAGCTACGCCCCAGGTCACCAGATTAGTTTTGGAAACCTGGACTATGTCGCTGACGTCTGGGGAGACTTGATCTTCCAAGGATTCGTGACCCCAACCACCGCTCCGGCCTTAGATCTGGAGCACGCCGCCAGGCCCGAAGAATGGCTTCTTGAGCCCGCCGGACTATTTTCGGCCACTAAACCTAGTATGTGAGAGCCGGATGAGGTATCGTTGCATGCAATCATCACGAAGTCGGACACTTATCTGGACACTGGCCCCGAGTTCTCAGGGCCAGCATCGTGTGAGTTCGGCCAGGGAACCTCCCTCCTCCCGTACTCCATGGGCTCTCTCCTCCCTGGCAAAACCTCGCCTTTAAGCGAGTCTTTGGACTTAATGCGATCCCTTGTCATTACAGAGGAGCAACATCCGAACTATGCCCAGCCCGGACTAGGGGCTGAGAGCAGGGAATTTTGCCTCCCGCCCACCACCCACTTCATAGCCATTGTCGAGGACTTAACCGACATGCTCGATTATGGCTCCGAAGACATCGACGGTATGGACGATGATGCTGGAGAGGAGCAGGCCCAAAGCCCACAACATACCGGACGCTGGGTGGCCACCTCCACGCACGATATATATGGTGGATACATCCGAAGACGATGGCGAGGACGGCGGTAGGGATCCGGTCAAGGACAATAACGCTGATAAACCACCGAAGCGGCGGCATCAGCGGCGCCGTTCAAAATCACGTCGTGATAAAGAAAGCAATACCGGCACCGAAGAAAATAATACTCCGGAGAATGCCGAAGATCCAGATGCCCTCATCGAACCAGCTTCCGAATAAGAAGATAGTGAGGAAGGGCAGAGTAACCCCGACGAGCCAGTTGGGAACGATGACTCGGAGGACAACATTTATATGCCACCCTCTGAGGACGAAATAAGCCTCAGCAACGAAGACTTCATCGTTCCAGAAGAACCCCTCGAGCAAGAACGCTTTAAGAAACAGCTCATCGCAACCGCGAGGAGCCTGAAAAGGAAGCAACAACAGCTTCAAGCCTAACATGATACACTCAACGACAGATGGACTCAAGTCCTAGCAGCTGAGGAGTACGGCCTTGAGCGCCCCATAAAAAGCTATCCAAAACGCAAACTGCTACCCCAATTCAACACCGAGGCGCGCGAGCCTATAGCACCAGTGCATAATACAGCTGATAAACCAGACCGGCCACCCCATGGCCGCAACAAAACGGCTACACAAGCCAAACACCAGCCCACATTACCCTGCCATAAAGGAAGGGAGACAGCGGCCCAGGATTACACCTATGACTTACGGCAGGGCCTGGACGCCAGGGCAGGCCTGGCCAGAACAATTTAAGGGTCAAAGGGACGTGCCCCAACACAAGAGGATGGCTATCAGGCCCGGCGCGACAAACACAACCTCCCCGAGGTTCTCATCCACCGGTGGTTGCAGTCACAACAATGATAAGGGCAGGGTTCTACTAGTGATGTATATCATGAGCTTGCATATCCTATGCCCTGGTCATCATAGGCCAAGGTTGCATAACCTTGGGGCAATGTCACCATCTTCTGGGTCTTCATGTCCTCATTCCTCGAGGATGTATCTTCTATTGGTATCGTCTTGTTGAGGTGTCGCCAATCTTGTGTTCAGAAGGTGTGGGTGAATGTCTGACAAGGCATCTTCCTTCTAGATTATCCTCGAAGATTACAAGGAATCCAGTGGTCAGGGGCATAAGGGTTCTATCGACCAAAAGTTTTGAAGGGGAAGAGATCAATAAGGAAAGTATACCTTAGTTTTCGAAAATCTGAGAAGGGAAGAGAAGTATAGATAGTTTTGAAAACTAGTAATAGTTTTGGAAATAGTTTTATCCTAACTAACGACCATGCTAACTAAGGCTTCCTACAATCGAATGGCTCGATACCAGCTACAGGGGACCCCGACTCACAAGTCGTGATCACCGAATGCACGTGTACAGTGATCCCAGAGATCCATGCTCACTGAACACACAGAAGCTTAATAACAAGAGTCTTACATCCATACATACCGTATTACACAAGTAGGACCATTATGGTCGAGTCTTGAGTATATCATCACAATGAAATCTTTGTCGATAACTTGGACCCATGCCATCCGCCTTAATCCTACGTGCATTACTCGACCGGGAAGCGTCTAGCTCGCATGTTAAACCGAAGAATTCTTCATCATATCTTGTTCTTTCATGCCAGTCCAAGAAAATAACCAGTGGTAAGCCAATGAGTACTTTGAATGTACTCGCAAGCAACCCAAGAGTGATAACAAAATAATCATGCAAAGCTCTACTGCTTAGTTGGCATTTTTGCGGAAAGCCAGTTTTTCTCATGCAAATATGATCAACGCTTATCAAGGATATGAATGCGTCTGCAACCAGTATCAGGAGGTTTTAGACATCAACGTCGAGGAAGAGTTACGAACAACTCATGCTCAAGCTCATCGTGACTTCCTCACGAGTCACATCATCAATATCACCAAACTGTGTTGTTTGTCAGAAACATACGGACATAGTCTAAGCAGCACCACCCAACTGGCCTTGACCGTGGACATGGCTATTCGAATAGTTTGACACTCTGCAGAGGTTGCACACTTTACCCACAAGATCCGGGAAGCTTTCGTGTCATCCACGACCCGCGGTACCTTAAGTACCCGGGGTAAGCACCCAATCACTACCTTTCCCTAGTCGTGACCAACATAGAGTCCACTCGATTGGTAACAGCCCCCGTGCCAATCATTTTCACAATTTAATCTGGTGGAGCCACGCTCACATACTCATCACATCTCACATGCACGGGGGTACCAACGGTGTGTCCGGTGCCCTGTGAAAACAGTCATGGCCGCCTATCCAAGCACGACCCCGTCCCAAGAGTTACCACGTCACTCCCGTCACTAGTAATGCAGGCATCCATGCTAGCACGAACTAGGTAATCAACAATGCCCCATCCCATAAGGGGTAGTGTGGTTGCGCATGTAAGGTTGGGACAGTCGACAAATCTTAAATCTAATCAGTCTCTGTAAACAACACTTTCATCAAGCATCGGTACACTACCTCTCCACCATGTAGTGACCTAGATCATCATCATCTCCCAGGGGCATTAGTGGCACCCACTAGGGCTATTTGCAAGTATGTCAAACCACAGTTGTTCCTTACCATGCATAACTCCGACTCATTTTGCTCAGCCAACAACTATAGCGTATTTCTACAATCCAACAACAAAACTCTAAACAAGGATAGAGTTATGGACAATGCAAGTATCAACAGGTTGTGCAACGAAGGCAAACCTGGCAAGGTTGCCATTCAAGATATCATGCATTCAACTATAACGGAAAGACATGTTACTATGATAAAAAGGGTTCATCATGGTCAAAGGGCTGCTTGCCTGATTCATCAGAGTCTTGAAATCTTCTGGTCCTTCTCCAAATACTCCGTCTACTTTGTTAACTAACACCGGAAACAATCATAATAAGCAACACAACATGGCAGAAAATAAAAGTGCTCTAAAAATATGAACTTGACTTTTCTAGGACTTCTCTAGTTATATAAAAAAAATAACCAGAGTGGTTTAATTGGAACTGGATCAGTGGATATTTCTAAAAGTTTCAATATGATGGAATCAAGGGGTTTATGGATTTGCAAGAAGTGTAAAGAAACATGTTTTTGAAAAATGAGCAAAGGCACCCATTTAACAAACCATGATTTTAGAAGCATCTAAGAGTTGGTTTCACTGGATTTGGAGTTCAAATGAATTTCCTATGAATTTGCAAAGTTGGCTATACATGAAGAAATAGACCATTATTTGAGGTTGTACAGAAACTATTAGTAAAATGTTCAAAAACTAAGTTTTGAATTTATGAACATCTAGGAATTTGAATCATGGAGTTTGGATCAAAAATGGGCTCTCTGTGATTTTCTAAAGTTCATTACGTAAATTACAAGCGAGGGATTTGATAAATAATTGTGAAGGAATTGATTCTGGAAAAATGTGCAAATAGCACCATGTGATAGCGAATGATTTTAGGAACTACTAGAAATTTGAACCACCCAATTTGGAGTTAATTTGGATTGTTTATGGATTTTACAAACTGTACAGAAAAGAAAAAGGAAAAGATTTTTACCCAAACGGGCTGGATCTGGGCGGCGGCGGCGCGCACTGGGCGAGGTTTAGCAGCAGGGCGCCACTGGGCCGGCCCAGTGGCTCGGCCGCACGCGCGCAAGGGCCACGTCGGAGGCGGATTTCTCCCGGCCCGTCTCCACTTGCCAGCGTGGCCTGGAGGCTGGGCCACTGACGAGTGGGGTCCGCCTGCAGGTTCGTCCTCCACCTCCCGCGCGGGTGCGAAGGGAGACAGAGGAGGCGTTCGACGCCGGCCGCCGGGCGCTCAGATGCCTCCGCGATGCTCGCCCACCGCGTGCTTTCGAGGAGAGTGGCGCATCCGACGAGGTACTCCACGGAGGCAGGGGTGGTCGGATGCGGGCGGTGCATCACCCGCGGCGGACGGAGGCGACGGTGAGGTTGGGGCATGGCAGCCGCGGAGGGGACAAAACGAAGAGGAGGAGAGCTCTGCCGTTCATCTGTGGTTCTACTGGTGGCCAAAGGAGGGGCGGGGAGGCTTCGGGTTGCGTGAATTTGGGCGGAGGCCGACGGCGGCACTCCGTCCATGGAAGGAGTAGGAGGGCACGAGAGGAGGTGCAGGTTGGTCCAGGGGGTTCACGGGGGAGAGAGAGATCAAAGGAGCTCCAGAGGGAGGTCAGGGGCGTCCTTATATGGCGAGGCCACGGCTCACCGTGGACGTGGCCTACGGGCACCCGCGGGAATGGCCGTAGTGGCCACGGGAGGAGGCCCGGTGTTGTCTACGGCGTTCGTGGGAGTCGAGTAGGGTGCCAGGAAGAGAGAGAGGGAGCGGGGAGAGGCTCTGGTGCTCGCTCGTGCGAGGCCGGCCATTGGCCGAGCCGGGCGGCTCTCGGCACGCACCGCAAGAGGTGAGAGAGAGGGAGAGACGAGGGGGCCTGCACGGTGGCGTGTTGCGGACGTCGAGGCACCTCGACTGGCGCGAGGGGGAGGCTCGAGGTGGTCGGGGGACGCGGCATCAACGGTCGGGAGCATGCTGACGTGCTCCAGAGCATGCAAATGGCCGGCACCCGCGGCTTTTCCTCGCGTCCTCACGCGCCCACTTGTGTCTGGCAGCTGCAGGGGGGAGTAAACAATGTGACAATGGCATTGGATGCTCTAGGGATCCACTGGAGTGAGGAGGGAGGTTGAGAGAGAGAGAAATGGTGCTGTCTAGAGAGGGAAAAAGGGCTTTTCACCCCCATCATCATGGCTCCTCGGGCAGGGAAAGATGCAGGGGTTAGAGGAGGACCAGATGATGCTGTGGGAGAAAGCTTAGCTCATGGAGATTAGTGGAAATGGCCAAAACATGCATTTTAAATTTCTGCCAGAAGGTGTTTAATGGTGGTTTGAGCGAGCAAATGAATTCCAAATGATATGAAGATTAACAGGATCAAGTGTCATATAGAAATGGGGTTGATCACCAAGTTGGAGCTCATTTGAAGAAAGTTGCCAATGTAACTTTGGTAAACCCTAGAAATCAGCAGAAATGGCTTTACCAAGATTTAGTCATGCAAATATATTATCCTTGATGCACCACTTGATGTAGTGTCATCATTTGAGGATTTGAACATGTCCACAAAAATTCAGATCAAAAGGCCACACTTGGCAATGTAGAGTTGTTCAAATTTGGTTCTGGACAGGAAGGGTTTTTGGGCACTTTGATCAAGTTAACTTGTTCTCCAACTTGTGCCATTTGGTCTAGATGAATTATTAGACCATTTGAGCATGTTCACAAGGTTTGAGAACATTTGGACATGTTTGGCAATGTAAAGTTGCTCAAACTTCAAAATGGACAGAAATGGTTTTGAGGGGGTTTCATGGGGTTATACTATTCTCCATGACATGATACTTGTTAAGATCATCAAATATGTCATATGTGACATGCTAGAATTTTCTTGGAATTTTTGGAGAATATTTCCTTTGTAAATATTTCAAAATCTTGCAATATCCAGAAAGGGTTTTTGAGGGATTTGACCAATATTTTGAACATGACCATGTGTTGAAACTCTTATATATGGAAAATATATGTCCATTGAGTCTCCCTAGTTTTTCCCAAATATTTTTAAAGCTTTAAAATAATTTAAATCTATTAAAGACCATTTCTGGCCTTACGAAAAGCCTTTAAATAAAATAGGAAAATAACTTTTAAAATTATATTTTATGGTTTCTGGGTATCCTATATCTAATAGGAGTCAAATATATTTTTCGAAAGATTTTTACTGCCCTTAATTAAGCACTTGCAGTTCAAATCTCAATTCAGGGGTTTTTGGAAAAATAATTTTTGAAAATACTATTTGGCCAAATTATTTTTGTAAGAAATTACTTTTATGTCCTATACACATGGCATGATCATTGGGCAAGGTTTTTGGATCAAGGAGAAGGAGTATAAGAGTTGGAGGATTTATTTGACTTTTAGAGCACTTGCAAACAAGAGACAAAATCAAATCAAGCAAAGACCAAAACACACAAAAGTTGTTGTCAAACCACAATTTATCATGATTTATTAGCTTAAGTGTTGTGCCATAAAAATCAGGGTGTGACATTCTTGGACAAATCCAACGATGGTGAAAGGCGATCCAACTGCTGTTGACACAACGTTACTAGTACCATTTATGACAAGCAACTGTATCTATACCTCGGACATTTGGGTGATTCCCTACCCTGGTACTGATATAGTAGGCCGTTTCAGCCTGGATGATCAGTCCTGCGTTGGTCTTGAGATCGACAATGGATGGCCCTTCCTAGAGAATCACTTGTGGTTCAAAGCAAGCATTTCCAACGCCGAGGATTAGTTGAGTTGAAGTTCATTTCATTGCTTGTTATTTGTTGTGTGATGAAAACTTTAGTATTTATAATGTATCCTCATTGTCGATGTGGGTTGATGACCTGTTGTATGTAATAAAATGATATGCCTGTGATAAACTTACTAAATTTATGAATGTCTTTCGAGTCGCTTCTCTGAGTGAGTGGTGCGACGAGGCAAAAAAATATTTTCTGAATACATAATTGTACGTGCATTGCAACAGGTTATCGGATGAGGCCAATCAACAATAGTAGTACACTATTTGTACTAGCTTCACATGCTTCGCGCGTCGGGCTGGTGTTCTCACTGTAGCCATATGTTAATGTGTTTGCTGTACGTAACCAGCACCTCGAATCCTCGATAGTAGTACTATATAAGTAGTACGAGTAGTAGGGTGGCATGGGCCAGAACAAGCGTTCACGTCTAGGTGTACGGCACACGCCACCAGCACACAGCCATCTGACACCATATTTCTTGGAGTCCGTGCTAGAGCAATCTCTTCAACCTCGTTGTTTCTCTAACTTCATCCATCGCGCGGCGGGCGAGGTGGGGGTTTGCCGATAGTCGGTTTCCTCAACTACGGTCCCACTTGTAAGGCCAACTCCAAAGCACGACCCCAAACGGACCTCCGTTTTGCACAAACTCCAACGATCATTTTGACTACAAAAGCAAGACCATTGAAAACAAGAACCACTAGAATACATTTTAGAAGATATCCAACTTCCATAACTGCTCCTGTAAGTTGGATTAGTGCCTTCTCGATGCATTCATTGTTGATCTGCGGAGGCTCGATCTTGCGTGCTTCTTTCTTCTTCGAGTGTAAAGAAATAGACGTTTCTTCCTCGCATCTAGTCTCATGTCTAGCCTCTATTCTAGTAGGAGTATCAACAAGCGCACTAGTCTCATCTCTAGCCTCTATGCTAGCTAAAAGTGCTAGAACATCTACTAAATTGCGCTCTATCAATATATCGATGCACTCTTCTTCCGAATACCAAAACTTGCATCCATTCTACACAATAAAATTTTTAAGTTAGCACAACTAGTCTAATCCGAGAGCACAACCGAAGATTTGGTCGGGTTCTTCCTCCTTTTGCCGACACGTGGGACATCCAGCATCCAGGTCGTGTCATGCAAGAAAATAGAGTGGTAGTTGAAGCCACGTGATGTGCATCTTGGGTTAAACTATAAATAGAATCTTACTTCTCTTGAGTAACTCCAATAGCGGCCACCGAAGATCTTTATTGGATTTGTTTTTCATCACCAGCATGTTGAGGTGAAAGATGTGCAGGTTCAGTGGGTCCTCTTGCGTTTTCACTGACATGTGGGACCACATGTGAGCAAACAGATGATGGGCTCTGCGTGTCCGCTGGCTGGTTGAGAAGAGAGATAGAGGAGGGCTGAGCACGGACTCCAGGAAATTTGTTCTACGTTACCAGCACCTCGATATAGGCTCGATATAGTGGGGTGGCATGGGCCATAACTAACATTCACGTCTAGCAGTACGGCACATACCACCCACACGAGTCCCATCCGACACCAATTTTCTTGGAGTTCGTGCTACAACCATCTCTTCTCCCTCCTATTTTCTCAGCCATCGCGCGGTGGGCGGGGTGGGGCTTGTCGATAGTCGGTTTGCTCAACTGCGGTCCCACTTGTAAGTGAAAATGCAACACCGCACGCATTCCCCCTTGAGCGGCGTGCCGGACCAACCGTGTGGGGTGCGACGCGAACACGGCAGGCTTTTCCTTTTGAACTCGTAACTTGTAAAATTTGGTTCTGCTCCATGGCGCGACCGATAGATAGAAAATAACGATTTTTCCTAGAGTAATGAGAAGTTTGGTTCTGGCGCCGTTCATGCATGGAGTACGTACAAAAATTATGAAGTTGATACGAAAGGTAAGATAATTACTACTAGTACCATATACTTCTACATGGATTTGACGGAAAGATAAAAATACATACAGATCGATCAACGACATCCTCACGCCCTAGTGCGCCAGGTCACCAACCGACGTGTGAGGACCATCGGCTTTGGCGGCGAGCTCAACGTGCTTCTGAACAATGCCGTCCAAGGTTGCCCTGCGGTCCAAGAAGGCCAGCGCCCTATCGTCCTCCTCTTGCATGTAGTACTCCTTGTGGACAATTTGCACGTAGATGTGGGTGATTATGTCGATGGTGTCTTGCTGCGCCAGGTGCTGCGCGGTGAGCGCGACCTCGAGGTGGAAATTCTCCGGCGCGGCGGCGGGCAGTCGCAGGGCCACCAGTGCGTCGAAGAGTCTGTCACCATAGTGGACGTTGAGGGTGGCGGGCATCGCAGAGCTTGGGCGCGTCGGCTGGAGGTATACGTCAAAGTCGTCCGTGAGCTTCTTGACAACGGTGAACTTGTCGAGGAAACCGACGAGGACGTCGTCGAACAAGGAGACAAAGCTGTCGTCCAAGTGGCCCCTCACCCTGGCAGCCTCAAGAAATACCTGGAGACGTTCCTCTGTGCCGGGCCGCAGGCCGGCGTCGTGGACCATCTGGCACAGCTTCTAGTCTACTGATCTTGCGATTCGAGTGATCACTCTTGCCCTTGGTTAGCGTGCGTAGGTGCGTAGGATTTCGTACTACTCCTCGGCCCTCTACTGCACCTGCCTTTGGCTGTATGATAGGTGGGCCAGCCACCTGTTGGACCCACGTGTCATTCACCCAAAGGCAGTTGCAGTAAGTCAATGAAGCTGTGTCCCCCTCCGTGCCGGTGCAGTATAGTCATCTCACCGGACCTCTAGTTGGGGCCAAGCGAGAGAAGTTTGATGTTTACTAGTTTGTTGGTCCCCTTTGCATTTTGCGCCAAGTTTTGACCTTTGTTTTAACTAATAAAATGTTAATCCATGTAAACAAAAATGTTGTGTAAGTCACCTTACGAAAACCAAATAATCCCAAAACACTTAGGCACGGTACATTAACTCCCTCCTTGTTTCGTACTTCGTGACATATCAACCAATGAGAGATGTGGGCCGTCCATGCTTTCAATGACTTGAGACTACCAAACATGACATGCAGTGTTTAGTTCATTACATGTAATCCTATTAGTTAGCAAAAAGACATTAAGTTCTCTCGCTGATAGGAATATAACAATACACCATGTATTTATTTACAGAGGGAGTAGTACATTTTTTGTGACATGCATTACTAGATATTGCTAGTCAAATACTAAAATCCAAATGGACGTGCTAGTACTCCTATATCCAGACGGTGGTGCTACTAGTACTAGTAGTAGTACTACAAATGTAGTAGGAGCACTAGCACAGTACTACCCGTTGGTCAAATTATTATGTGATGCTCCTCATAGTGAAGTGACAAGGCACTGCGCCGGAGATGACACCTGAGTATAGGCGCCGTGTTTGGCAAACCATAGTCAGCCTCACCATCTGCAGTCACTATCATCATGGCTGTAGAGCCAGCCTTCTTACAACTAGGCCTGTTCGACATAATTTCCCGTGCGTAGATGCCCGTGCATTGCACGGAACACCAAGATTGGGGGTAGACGGCGCCGGCAGCGGCCATCGCGCCAGATTTTTCCACGGCCTTCTAGATGTGGTGGGGAGGAGATAAGGCTGATTGTGAGAGACAAGGAGTTGTTTGTAAATAGGGAACAAGTGCGGGCATATTTTTGCAAAAATGGAGAAGTTTGGTTGTATGCGTCAGACTAGATCCGACGGCTGTTGGTGAAAGATGGGTGGCACAACATCATCACCAACTCAGGACCTGCTTGATTCGCAGGATTTTAAAAACGCAGGAATAGGACACGGAAATATTACAAGTTTCAAACTGATATTACAAATGTTAGGAGTAATGTTGCACCTACGAAGAGGGAATTACTAGGAAGTTTACGTAGGAACTTTCGTTACTTTAGGTTGGATGCAGCATTATCGTACAAACTAAAATCCACCGCCCTGACAAGTCATTAATGGGCAAATAAGTTTTCGAGTCTCTGCCCACTTGATGTTTCAAAAACAAATTCAGCTTCTACGGAGACTTTGTCATTTAGGCTTAGACGCTTGCGGTGATCAGCACACCATTCATTGTTGCGCCAGAGAACGCCAAACCTCATTACCTTGAGCACACTTGCCTCCAGAATAAAGAACCTGGCCAATTTAATCTCAGATGTGCTGCCCCAGTAGTCAATCAAATCAATTTCTGTAAGATGGAGATCAAGGCATTCGATGAGATTGTTATAGTGCAGCACATTTTTCAATTTCGGGTCTTTTTTATCTGCAAAAGAAGAGAACATATTAGAGCAGCTGCTTGTATAAGATTGTCGTGTCATCAAGAGGTACCAATATCATTCGCTCATATGATAGGGTTGGTTGGCTAGTGACATTTTTTCACTCTCTCTCCCTCTCTCCCTCTCTCTCTTTCACTACTAGGGAAAACCTTATACACAGAAGCTTAGCAGTAGGGCGGCATAAAAAGAAGCGCTACTGCTAATTAGCAGTAGCGCGGGTTTTTAACCCTCGCTACTTAGTAGCGAGGGGTATAAACCTGTGCTACTACTAAGTTGTAGTAGTAGCGCGGTTTTATACCCCTCGCTACTACTAAGTACGAGGTAGGTGAAGTCGCCATATCCTCGGCCGAATCCCCATCTCCTCCCCCAACTCCCTCCTCTCTTCCACCACTCTCTCCTCTCACTTTCCATACGCTCTCACATGGACCTCTTGCCCATGCACCGATCCTCCTCCATGGCGCCGAAAGAGGCCGCGGCCAACGCGCCACCGGTGTCTAGGAGCTCGCCGATCTTCCACCGACGTCTAGGAGGCCGCCGCCCCGCGCCACCACACCGGAGCACCTCACCACCGGTGACTAGCTCCGCTGCTCCCTACATCACCTTCCTCTCTCCCTCGATTTTCCTTTTCTCTCTCTCCCTCTGGTTTGACTCACCCTCCCATGTCCACGCCCGTGCAGGTCGTCGCCATGGATGACCCGGATTTATCTGGCATGGTTGGGAAGAGGAGCCCCACGCCGCGGCCTGGCTCTGCCATAGAAACGGGCCCTCTCCAACAGCCACTGCTGGATCTGGTCTTCCGCTATCCGTTCATGCCTCCGGCTACGCCAATCATCGGTAGATCTTACCATTGCTACCATTGACAGCACACACGGGATCAATATTTTTGTTTTGTTTTTGAAAGTAATAGCAGAAGCGCGGGGTATAAGACCCGCTACAGCTAATTAGCAGTAGCGCTATTTGCAACGCACGCTACAGCTAACCATGTATAGGAGTAGCGTGTGTCAACACGCCATCGCTACAAGTTAGGCTGGTATTTGTATCGATAGTCTTGAGGCACCAGCTCTTGATACACCCAAAACCCGCTGTTGCTAGGCTTTTCCCTAGTAGTGTCTCCCTCTCTCTGTTTCCTCTCATTTAACTAGGAGCATGTAAAGAGCTTGGGCATTTGTTGTCTTCCACTATGTGGCCGATGCCATATTTCGCAAAAGTATGCCACATAATATGCATCGATGTCAAATCAAAAGATTTTGGCACCGCTCTCGCGATGTGAGAGAGTTGGCACCGATGTCCACACAGACCCACTTGTATAAATAAATCAATCAAACCAACTACACCAGCATCTCACTCTCCCAAACAAGTGTTTTTTTATTGCCTCAGTCCTCTCTCTCTCCCACGTAGTGTTTTTTTCATTGCGTGAGAATTTGGCACTGGAGCAAAGTAGGTGATCCAGATTGGGGCACCAGGTGAGCAATGGAGAGGCATCGATGCCAAATGCATCACAAGTGAATTTGGCAGATGTTTTGGCCTACATAGCCCACTTTTGTACTCCCTCCGTCCCAAAATTCTTGTCTTAAATTTGTCTAAATACGGATGTATCTAGTTACATTTTAGTGCTAGATACATCCGTATCTAAAGAAATGTAAGACAAGAATTTTGGGACGGAGGAAAAATCTACGTATTTAGTATAAAATTTTGACCATAGATTTACCTAAGAAAATGCCAATGCATGTCACTAAAAATCACACCATTTGATATTATGTTCAAATACGAATCCGACGATATAGTTCTTAGTGACATGCATTAACATTTTGTCAGTTAAATCTGTGGTCAAATTTTGATACTACAAAACTGGAAGAGTAAACCAGGACAGAGGTAGTACTTGCTCTTAGGCTAACCATAGAGTTACTGGAGTAGTCTAAGTTACTTTCCACTATGACTAGCCTAGGCCACTATAGTAGTACATCATAAAAACGATGCAGGTGCTCACGTGAGAAAAAAAATACTAAATACATTTCTTTCGGTGCAGTGCGTAGATGCAGTTTTGAATACTACAATTGTCATCATAATTTGGGAAAATTACGAAAAAATTGAGCTACGTTGTGATTAATTACCGTTTACTAATAGGAAAGAAGTTTCACCTCGATGAGTAGCTTCTCCGTGCACGAAAAGCATGTAAGGAACCCAACAACTTGATCCAGATTGGGGATGATAGATTTTAGTGCCAAGATCTTCACTATGCGCATGGACTGGATCAAACTTGTGGGAATTATTTTCTGGAAGACGGTCGTAAATAAATCAAGAAGAAATTTAAAAAATGTGAATTTCAAGAAGACGGACAAGAAGATGAGTGTTGTACCTGAATCGTAAAGTTTCGTTGTTCGTTCCGTCGTTGACCCTATCTATGTTTCTACGATTACGGATCCAATAAAGAGTTCGGAGAATTTGGCAGACGAGTACACCAACGCTGTCAATTTCGGCACGTCAATGACCCTGATTTTTGTTGGACCTTCTAGATCCGATACAAGCAATCTCTCAAGGAAAGGCGCATTCTCAATGACCATAACGTGGAACAGCTGGAGTGATCTCTTCCCAATTGATGTCTTGTTGCGGGGCGATAAGACACATAAATCCATCGGAGATTAAATCGAGGCGATGTGGAGGCTAATGAACCTGTGGATCTGCTCAAGGCAAAAGGTACTCGGCCTTGATACAGCTATGGAGCAGGTGCTCCATAGCCTTCTTCGAGATGACAACATCGAAGAGGTCGAGCTGCTTGAGTTGCGGGAGAAGAAGGGCGGGCGCGACATTAATCTGGGGAAGATAGCAGGAGCTGAAGCTGGCGTGGCGCAGCGTTGGCGTGAGGTGGAGCACGGACGGCGGCAGAGAGCGACATCGTCCAGCTTCAAAGCTGAGCTCCTCGTGCTGATCTAGGGCGGGGGATAAGCACCACTCGTCGAACTTGGGTTGGACCTTGCAGTTGGTACTGAACATGCGGATGTCAAGGCGTCTGGCTGGCCCAGGGTGCGATGAAAGGATCTTGGAGACTGCGGCCATGCATTTGCAATCCCCATCGCAGAGGCAGCTGTCGACGGTGAGGTTGAGGGGGACGCGGCTCCAGAGCGGGCGCCACAGCCGGGAGAGCAGGGCGGTCCGCACGGCAGATTTGGTGGGGAGGAGGTAGATGGTGACGAGCAGCATGTCATCGGGGAGGCTGCTGATGAAGTCCAGCCTCGCCGGATGCGGTTTTGGCTCGAGCCGCCTCCGCTTGTTGGCTGCCTCGCCGTCCATCTCAACCGGCGGCAAAGCCGGTGTACACGTGCGCTGGTGTGTGTTGTGTGCTGGGTGTGCGCGAGTGCATCCTTCTGTGCATGCCGCCGCGCAGTGGTGAATTGTGAGCGAGTGCGTCCTTCACGCGCAAGAAGTGTGTCCTCAATGCGCCCTCAATTTACTAGCGTGCGGGGTGCTACCCCGAGTGGTTTAAACTTTGTTTACTTCACCGCGTGTCAGATGGGCCTCTAGTTTACTTATTTTCACCCACTGCAACATGGGCCAGCACACGAAGATACAAAACACGAGCTGACAAGGCAGCATGTGGACTGGTTGACCGGTCAACTAAACAATATATGGAGCTATACGCTGACATAGTGAGCGTATAATCCACTGGTATAGAGAGTTCGAGTGAGAGGGGAGGCTCGTGAGAGATAGCAGAGAGAGAGAGAGAAAGAGCTACTCCCTGCGTTCGATAATGTATTTCCAACATTTTTTTTAAAGTCAAACTTTTGAAACACTAGTAGAAAAAGGACCTAATGTGAGACACATTAGTGCCGGTTCGATTTTGGCCCGGTACTAATGGTACCATTAGTGCCGGTTCGAACGGCTATGCATTAATCCCGGTTCGTTTTGAACCTTTAGTACCGGTTCGTGCCACGAACCGGTACTAAAAAGGTGGTGGCAGTGGCGTCGGTAGGGGCCTTGATCACCTTTAGTACCAGTTCGTGGCACAAACCGGTACTAAAGGGCTAACTTTTAGTACCGGTTCGTGCCACGAACCCGTACTAAAGGGGTTTGACCTATAGTACCGGTTCGTGGCACAAACCGGTACTAAAGGGCAATTTTCAATCTCTACCCCCCTCCTCGTATATCGCCATTTCAGTTTTGAAAAATACAAAAGAAAATGATAAAAAATTCAAAAAATAAAATTCTTCAAGATGTAGTTATATTACTACATCTACTAGTTAGGAAAATTAAAAAACTTAAATTTGGACATGTTTTGCAAAAAGTGTAGCAAAAAATGTAAAACGGCTATAACTTTTGCATACGATGTCGGAAAAAAACGTATAATATATCTAAAAATTCAGTAATTTGCATGCGATGGTCAAACTACTTATTCAAGAAGTATTAATGTTACTACATACTTATTCAAGAATATTAGTGTTACTAAATAATTATTTCAATTTTTTGAATTTTGGTCAAATCTGGTTAAACTATGGTCAAAATTATTTAAGAAATATTAGTGTTACTAAATAATTACTGTTTTTTAGAATAATAGTTTCAAACTCAAACGGTGAAATGTGTGACCTAATGCTCAAGCTAAACTGCTGAGGGTTAATAGGATTTACAGCTTACATTTTTCAGGAAAACAACAAGTGCAGACTTGGAAAGTAGGGGGAATAGAACTCCAGAGTTAAGCGTGCTTAGGCTGGGGGAGTGAGAGGATGGGTGACCGGTCGGGAAGTTAGACGATTTGGAATGAGTGATCCACACTTGAGTAGTTAAGAGGGGCGAGTAGAGACTAAATCATCAAATAATTCAAAAAATTGAAAATTGAAAATAAAATCAATTTTTTTTCAAAAGTTTCAATTTTTTTTAAAAAAATACCTTTAGTACCGGTTGGCAACACCAACCGGTATTAAAGGTCCCCATACCACGGCGCGAGCTCACGCCACGTGGTGGGCCTTTAGTGGCGGTTCATGCCGAACCGGTACTAAAGGGGGGGGGGCCTTTAGTCTCCACTCTTTAGTGCCGGTTGCAGAACCGGTATTAAAGGCCCTTATGAACCGGTATTAAAGCTCCGTTTTCTACTAGTGAAACTTTGACCAAGTTTATAAAGAAATTACTTATATCTACAATACCAAAGATAAATGATAGTATGAAGTAAGTACATGTTGTGATGAATCTAATGATCGTTCCAGATGTAAATGTTTTTCTCCACATATACCTGGTCAAACTTCTATGAGGTTTGACTTTTCAAAACATCCATATGCTTATGGACGTGACAGAGTCCATAACTAGAGAGAGAGAGAGAGAGAGAGAGAGAGAGAGAGAAACAGAAAGAGTGAGTGAAAAAAGTGTGCGTGTGTGTGTGAAAGAGGCATGGACAACACACGATAAAAGTAGAGAAAAAGCGTGTGTGTCTTATGCAAACATATCACACATGCATCTTCGACAATGGAGGCAAGGTGAGGAGATAGTGTGTGGTTGTTTGGAACCGAGAGAGCAAGACCCCTAGAAAGTGGCCAAGAGGGGTCTGACAAACAAGTGAGAGAGGTCGAGAGAGACGTACGGAGAAAATGTAGACATGGGGAGGAGAGAGTGTATGTTTGTCATAGAGAGATCCCCTGGAGATCGTGATGGGACCACATGGGTGGGAGATCGAGTGACAAGGTGTGTGTGCGTAGAAGATGCCCCGAGAGATATCGAGATAGACGTATGGATGGAAGGAGACAATACGTGTGTTCTTGATGGCTAGTAAGAGATAATCATACTTAGCGGGAGTGCTTGCGCCTATGATGGAGTTAGGGATTATGGTACTTAGGGGGTGCGTGTCACATGGAGAAAGAACAAGGGCGGAGAGTGTTGGATGGGTCTATATGTATAGCGCGAGCAAGACATGTGTATGTGTGAACCAGGGAGATATAAGGTAAGTTTGGCTTGCGTCCTGAGCATCTTTTGCCTGGCCTGGGGTTGTGGCTGGATTTCGTGCACGCTTGTTTGGTTACTACCCTGTGAAAAAGAAAGCTTGCATGGCCTGGATTCCCTTGCACTTTAATTAGCCTGGCAGGACTCCACACACTGCAAGTAGCCTGGCCCAGGCGATCGATTTTGAACGCCTGGCCGTGCCTGGTCGTGCGGCCACGAGGCTAACAGCAACCTGGATGGATATTAGCATTAAATAATTGCTACATGGATTGATTGATGGGATGTTGATGCTTTGCCTGGCCCAGACATGAACCAAACGCTTCAGCACCACACAAGCCTGGCCAGGCAGAAATATTTTACATCTCACGTTCACACCAGGCAGTACTAGCCATCAAGGCACGAGGGTCAGGTCACGAACCAAACAAGGATGAGTGGTGCGTCAATAAAGTTTGAGAGATATTGAGGAGCCCCGATAAGGATGAGTGGCGCGTCAGATAGCTGAGAGGGGGAAAGAGATATTCCATCCGCTCGATAATGCAGTGCCTGTAAATTTTTTAGAAGTAAAACTTTGGAAACTTTGATCAGGTTTACGCAAATGTTATTTATATCTACAATACCAAAGATACATCATACAAAACTACATCTCATGGTGAATCTAATGGCATATGTTTGCTGTTCTAGATGTAATTATTTTTCTCCACGTACATGGTCAAACTTTGTGATGTTTGACTTTTCAATAAATCTATATGCTATGGACCGAGAAGAGTGCCTAAGTTGAGACAGATCAAGTGCGTGTGAAGGAGAATGAGTAAGTGTGCAAAAAGAGTATGTGTGTGAAAGAGAAAGTGACAACAAACGATAAATTAGAGAGAGTGTGTGTTTTTTCGTTTCTTATGCGAACATATCACACATGCATCTCCGAGATAGAAAAGAGAGGCGAGCAGATACACGAAGATAGCTAGTGTGTGATTGTTTGCAACGGAGAGAGACACCCTGTCGCACATGTCCAATAGAGGTCTGGCCGACAAGGAACAAAGGTCGAGAGGGACACATGCAGGACATAGACGCATGGGGAGGGAGAGAGGGTGTGTTTGTGATAGAGATATCCCCTCGAGATCGTGAGGGGACTATATGGGTGGGAGATCGAGGGAGGTGCGTGCGCGATAGAAAGATGCCCCGAGAGAAATCGAGATAGACCATGCACATGTTTGTGATGGGGACTGCGTGTGCCTACAATTGAGTGAGAGACCATCATATTTGGCTAGCCAGGCATGAGATTGTCCGTGTGTGTGCGTGTGAGATGGAGAGAGAACGAGGGAGAGAGATAGAGTTTTAGATGGGCCTGTCGAGTGCGAGTGAGATATGCATGTGTATGTGTGACCCAGGTAGATGGAGAGTTTGGGAGAGAGGGGGAAGAGCTCCGAGACGACAGAGTGGTGCGTGAGAGAGTTACGGGCAAGGAGCCAAATAATTTGTGTTCATACGATGAGTGCACCCAAGATATCTAGCTTGGACTAGCTAGAGTATCATACATAGTGTGCGAGAGAGACCTATATATGGAGTATATATGCATGCGAACTAGAAAGACCCCCCCCCACCACACACACACACACAAAAAGAGAGAGAGAGAGAGATGGAGAGAAAGGGAAATGGACCAACAAGGTTTTTGTGTCGGATGCGTGCGACAGAATTGAAGATTTTCGGCGAGAGAGAGAGAGAGAGAGAGAGAGAGAGAGAGAGAGAGAGAGAGAGAGAGAGAGAGAGAGAACATGAGAGAGAGAACAGGAGAGAGAGAGATAGAAGGAGTCCGGGAGAGGGGGAGGTCGCGTTTTATGCATCAAAGACTGATATAAACCATGTTTCGATATAAACTTGCATTCAAATATTTAAATTGGAGTACATGTTGTCTGCAATCCACACATGAACGGATACATGCGTATATCAAACAAGTTCATTAATTTGACTTTCAACATGTTCATGGAGTACTATAATACTGTACAACATGCTACTCGATTGAGGTGTTCAATTTTGGATTCAGTTCACTCTTTTGACCTAGTGAACGAGCTATTTCATTGAATCGAGATATTTTATTTTGGGTTTGATTTGCGTTTTTGAGTGGGTCAACTATTTGTCATATAGTAAATCGCTAGCAACGAGCATGTAAAAACACATTACTCCTGAGCATCGTCTCTCCATCTAAAAAAGAAGTGGCAAGCTAATATTTATAATTTTGATTCGAATCGACTTGGTAAGGTAGACATGGATGCTCGTTCTCCCAAAATTTGAACGAACCATTAAACATCCTCTACTCGGTGGAATTTCCCAGAGCAAATAAATGGGAGACGCGAAATTACCGTCCTATGTGGGACACACATCAATTGGCCCGTTGTACATCGAGGGTAGGTTCCTAACTTCATCCAAGCGCGTTTTCTCCTGGGCCGAAATGACATGTGCCGAATAATTCATAAACCATGGTCGGCAAAACATGCTCTCCTTGCCCGAAATAGCTCGTGCCCACTATTTCAAAACATGCTCTCCTCGCCCGAAATCGCTCGCGCCCACTATATTTCAAAACACGCCCTCCTCGCCCGAAATCGCTCCCGCCCACTATTTGGGGAGAAGCAAAGTTACTCTACTGTCCCCGACCCTCAGTACACAGACCCAAGCCGCCTCACATTTCAGACAAATGCGTCCGTAAGATATGGTTCCACTCCCCTCCTAATCCACCCCCCATTCATACCTCGTGGGCGCCAAATCACCTTCTCCCCGGGAAGCTCCCTTCTCTCGAGCCGCGAAACCTCAGCCCCTCCTCCATGGCGCCCCCACCGCACCAATTTCACAGCCGCCCTCCTCCCTAATGCCGGAGACGCTGTCCATTTGCCTTCGTGCACTGGGCCATGTGCCTCTTACTCCGTGCTGCTGGAGCTGCATCGACGACGGCCGCGTGAACCGTACCGGAGCCGATTCACCCCCGCTGTTGTTCATGATGCTAGAGCAGCTCCAACTTTGGATCCGTCCAAAGTCCCGACGCTGCTTCCTCATAGCCGTCGACTGTCGTGACATAGCTGTTTCCTTGCCGCCGGTCGCCACCGCAACCGCGCCGGCCTCACCGACTCGGCAGCTGGACCTGCCTACTTCACCATGCCGCCAGATAGGTCGCACCCTCATCTCAAATCACTTTATTTAGGCGTCAGTTGTCTGAATTTTTATTCTGGGCCAATCGATTCCCAATGGGAAGCAGCACCCCTCGAGGCGGCGGAGCTCCTAGGCTGCCGGTTGGCTGTTGTCTAACGTAAGGGTGCGGGGCCGCAAGTTCGCTGCGGAAGTAGCGCTTAGATGGCTATCTTAGAGTTGCGTGGGTTGAAGGTACTACCGCCGCCGGATCTGGATGACGGGGAGTGAGGGAGTTCCGGACTAGGGGGTGTTCGGATAGCCGAACTATCATCATCGGCCGGACTCCAGGACTATGAAGATAGAAGATTGATGACTTCGTCCCGTGTCCGGATGGGACTTTCCTTGGCGTGGAAGGCAAGCTTGGCGATACGGATATGTAGATCTCCTACCATTGTAACCGACTACAGGTAACCCTAACCCTATCCGGTGTCTATATAAACCGGAGGGTTTTAGTCGATGGGACGAACAACAATCATACCATAGGCTAGCTTCTAGGGTTTAGCCTCTTTGATCTCGTGGTAGATCTACTCTTGTAACACACATCATCAATATTAATCTAGCGGGACGTTGGGTTTTACCTCCATCAAGAGGACCCGAACACAGGTAAAACATCATGTCCCTTGTCTCCTGTTACCATCCGCCTAGACGCAGTTCGGGACTCCCTACCCGAGATCCGCGGTTTTGACACCGACATTGGTGCTTTCATTGAGAGTTCCTCCAGATCGTCAGCCGATAGGCCCGATGGCTCGCTTCGAGCATCAACAACGACGTGGTCGGTGAGACTTTTCTCCCCGGACAGATCTTCGTGTTCGGCGGCTTTGCACTGCGGGCCAATTCGCTTGGCCATCTGGAGCAGATCGAAAGCTACGCCCCTGGCTGTCAGGTCAGATTTGGAAGTTTAAACTATACGGCCGATATCCGCGGAGACTTGATCTTCGACGGATTCGAGCCGCAATAAGCGCGCCCGCCTTGTCTCGATGGGCATGATCTAGCTCTGCAGCGAGCGATTGCCACGGAGGCCGCACTGAATCCGCTCCGACCCTTAATCCGGGCCGGATTCCCCGATCGAGGGCGAGTGGTTGGACACCGCCTCGGGGCTTTAATCTCTCTGGCGATCGAGCCGAAATCCATCCTGTCCTTTGCAAAGACCTTGACTCGAAGCCGGACTCCTTTCCGGACTCCAACCCTCCGCGCCCTTGCCAGCGAATCCGATTGGGCGCCCGTTATGGAGTTCACGGCCGCGGACATCTTTCGGCACTCGCCCTTTGGCGACATCACGAATACACTAAAGTCTTTCTCTTTATCCAGAGAGCCCTGGCGGACTGCGGTCGGGGCGGTTGAGATGCGGACGACGAAGAAATTCAAAGCCCACCCACCACCCACTTCATAGCCACTGTCGAAAGCTTACACGACATGCTCGATTTCGACTCCGAAGACATCGACGGTATGGACGACGATGTAGGAGACAACAATGAACCAGCACCTATAGAATGCCGGACAACCTCACCCCATGATGTATACATGGTGGATACACCTAAAGCAAATGAAGACGAGGAGCAACGGGACGCTGCGAAGGATAAATCCCTCGAAAAGCAGTCAAAACGGCAACGTAAACGCCAAAAAAGTCCCGCCTCAACAAAGACCCAGCCATAGAGCAGGGCGAACCGGTGGACAACTAAAAAGCTATCGAGCAGTCGTCTGAACAAGACAACTTGGATAAACAATCTGTCCCCGGCAAAGAAAACAGTCCGGACGATCTCACACCGGACAAACCACCGGAGCAAAATGACCTCCAGAAAAGGCTCGTCGCCACTACGCGTAGCCTGAAAAAGCAGAAGCGGAAGCTCAAAACAGTGGAAGATGCACTCAGGATCAGATGGAGCAAAGTATTCAGCACCCTTGAATAAGTCTGGCTGACGATCGCCGAACAAAGAGCTACCCGAAAAGAAAGCTACGCCGAATTGACAGGAGGCCTTAGAGCCCCACAATTAAAAAAGTAAGAAGGGCACCGGTCGGATGGGCGACCCCTGGCGAAAAGAGAGCGGTGAATGGCGCCAAGCACACAAGCCAATATGCGATCCGCATAAGGATTCACACCAAGAGGATGGCCGGTTAGGTCCATCTACGGGCCAAGAAAGCGAACTTCGTCAAAACAATGCAATACGTCAAAATCCGAAGATCACGGTACACCCAAATATAGGGTGCCGCACACCCCTATGTTTCACCGATGAGGTGCCGGATCATGAATTTCCGGTGATTCAAACCCGTAAACATAGAGGCATCTGACGGAACAATAGACCACAGAGTGCGGATCAAGGATTACATCCTCCACATACACATGGCTAGAGGAGGCGATCTCCACGCCATAAAATACTTACCCCTTAAACTCAAAGGGCCAGCTCGGCATTGGCTTAAAAGCCTCCCCGAAAATACCATTGGAAGCTGGGAAGAGCTCGAGGACGCATTCCGGGCAAATTTTCAGGGGATTTATGTCCGCCCTTCGGATGCAGATGATCTAAGTCACATAACTCAACAGTCCGGAGAGTCAGCCCGAAAATTCTGGAACAGGTTCCTTACTAAAAAGAACCAAATAGTCGACTGTCCGGACGCCGAAGCCTTAGCAGCTTTCAAACACAACGTCCGAGACGAATGGCTCGTCAGACACCTCGGCCAAGAAAAGCCAAGAACAATGGCCGCATTAACAAGCCTCATGACCCGCTTTTTGCGGGAGAGGACAAATGGCTGGCTAGATGCGATACCGATGACCCGAGTACATCCGAAACCAGGGATGGAAATGGGAAATCACGACGCAGAAAAGATCAGCGCCGGAATAAAGAAAATGGCCCAAATAGTACGGCGGTCAACGCCGGATTCAAAAGCTCTCGGCCGAAAAACAAAACACTGCCCCTAAAGGATAACAGTGACGAGCTATCCAACCTAAACAAGATTCTGGACAGACTGTGTCAAATACATGGTACCTCCGGGAAGCCTGCAAACCATACCCACAGAGATTGTTGGGTCTTCAAGCAGTCCGGCGGACTCAATGCCGAACACAAGGGGCTTGACACACCAAGGGAAAATGATGACGAGCACCACAAGCAGAGCCCCGGAAAACAAAAGAAGTTCCCACAAAAGGTTAAAACACTAAACTCACTTCACGTGATCAAAGGGAAAAACAGAGCGGCGCCCACTAAAAGGCGCGCCGCACATTGGTTGTCAAAACCAATCACCTTCGACCATCAGGACTATTCCGATAATATCCGGAGCAGGATGGACTGCCTTGATATTGGATCCTATAATCGACGGATTCCAATTTACATGTCCTCATGGATGGCGGCGATGACATAAACACGATATATCGTAACACAATCCGTGGGATGGGGATAAACCAACCAAAATTCGCCGTAGCAACACCTCCTTTAAAGGACTACTGCCCGGCCCATACGCCCTCTTGCACGGGCTCCATACTGCTAGAAGTTGTGTTTGGTTCATCCGACAACTTCCGTCATAAAAGGTTACTCTTCCATGTCGCCCGTTTAAAGGTAGCCATCAAGCACTATTGGGACGCGAGGCTTTACGCCCGCTTTTAACGCATAATACCGCATTATGCATCTCTAACACTTAAAATGCCGGTCCACGCGGCATCATCTCCTTAAAAGGAAGTATTAAGTGTTACTCGAGCACGGAAAAGCAGGAGACTGCCTTGACAGCCCCGCAGCTATCCGGCTCTGCTAGGCAAAGAACCTGAATTGGTCATTCAAACCCCGGACACGGCTAGACGAGTCCGGCGCCTACTTGCGGCATACCCCCATACGAGGGGCCGCATGCATGTATAACAAGAGACAATAAAGCTCCATCTTATTCACTTCTTCGAACCGTACTTCGTTTATTTAATATTAAGTACATTTTTTGCACGATCCTTTTTCTTTTCAAACTAAGTTCCTCTCTTTTACAGATGAACAACGTGCTACACCCGTCCAGGATACGGCACAACGGAGACACATGCGCAGACGTGCAGCAGGGACCCGTTGCAAGGATTCTTTTCAGATTAAGACCCTGCGTAAACCTTTTTTCACTGTCTCTTGTTGATATACATCCCCAGTTCCTTAAATATAAGCGAGGAGGAGGCTGGTGCTTTGGCATTGGCCGCACTGCAATTTTTAGCGATGCACGGACACAAAGGGCTTAGGGCCTTATTTTGCCCATTTTCATAAAGACTGAATACCTTAGGGAGTATTCGCGTCTCGAGTTAGGCCTTATATGCATCAGCTCGAATCATGTCTTTGGTCAAATGTTGGGTTGCCCGGCTCACGTGTTTTGCTGCCTTACGTTACATTTTCACGGCTAACGGCACCGGAGAACTACTGCGATTGTGCCCGGTTCGCCAAAGCGAGCACCTCGATAGATAAAGCCGAAAACTGACCGTCATGATATAGCGAGAGACTGGTCAACCACTCGATGACTCACAGGAATGTTTAGAATTCCTCCGCATTCATGAAGGACCGGTTTTCGGTCAGCGACACGCACCCGAATTCGGGAGAGTGCGGTGCCCCAGGGGCTATGTAGTAGCCCGCCTCGAACTCCTATGGCTAAGTGAAAGTGATAAAGCATTATAGTCCGGTTGCACTGGTTTGCTACGCTACCACCTCCTTAACAGGACCAAGACGTTGGATTAAGTGTGAAAAAGCGCTTTTTGCAAACACCCCGCACCATGTGCGTGGGGGCTGAAGCCAAGGACTGCCATCTTTCAGGTTATATACACATATACATAAACGGCCGCACATGGAGTAGTTTACTACTTGAACGCACAAGTATAAAAAGCACTTATATTACATTGAAACACCGTTTTCACGAATAATACATGTCATTCAAACATAATATCCTTCGAGCACTGCGCCTCTATTAAACGAGCGCCGATGACTTCTTCAAAGTAGTGCTTGGCGGTACTCGGCCTCTGTCCGAATCACGGGATGCAACGTCGATGGCCTTCATCTCTGCCCGGTATGTCTTGACACGGGCAAGAGCCATCAGCGCTCCTCAATACATGCCTATCGCTTCATCGGCGTCGATACGCTGCACCGCTCAAGAAACTGCTGCACTACACCAAAATAGCTCTTGGTGGGTCCGTCCGGCCACAAGTGAGTCAAGACATGCTTCATGGCCAATCCGGACAATCGATTCAGCTCGGCCCACTCGGCCAACCGATCGGTCGTGGCCGGAAGGACGCCCGGACTATGGAATTGCGACCGGTATAGCTCTTCCCTTCTATGCCCCTTCCGCCCCGGAAGTGCTCAACCGCGTCCACAAATCGCCGCCAAGTCCATATAAGCATCCTCTGAACTCCATAATTTATCCAACGGAGCATACTTTGGATCTGTATATTTCCTCCGCAGCAGAAACGGTTTTCCAGCTGCAATTGCCCTGGCCTGACTCAGCTCCTCCTTGGCAGCTCTCAAAGCCGATTGGGCCTTCTTGGCTTCGGCGGCGGCCTTCTTTAGGCCCTCCTGTTCCGCTTGATGCTCTTTTTCAAGAACCTCGCAGCGATCGGTAGCATTCCTTAACATTTTGGCCATCTCGGCCATCTCCTCTTTGCTTCGGCAAAGGAGCAGCCCGTTCAGCTTCTAGCTCTTCGGCCTCCTTTAAAGCAGCCGCATTACTACTCCTGGCTTGCTCTTTCGCTCGGGCAAGTTCTGCCCGCAGCTCCTCAACGGCAGCAGCACCATCTGCATTAAAGCATACAAACAGTAAGACATGGGCGTCAAGATCCCTTAACAGGTGTCCACATAGAAGTCGCATACCTTGTGACTCGTCAAACCGTTTATTGACCAGCACAATGTCCGCATCTGCCTCGTCAAGTTGCCGCTTCAGTTCGGCATATTCATCAGTCCGGCTGGCCTCCGGACGCCCCGCCACCTGTTTAGGAGCGGCGATATGTTACAACTGAGAATTTGATCCTCGGCACGTCGTCAATTTTTGACAACATACCGAGTCTCAGGGGCTACTATCTATACATGGCGCATTTTATATGCATAACTGTCAGCAGGTACATCATTTTTTTTGCGTACCTTAAACCCCGTCAGTAAGCTTCTGACGGCTTCGTGCAATCTGCTCTCTGCGGATGCAATTCTTTCAATCACCGTACCCATTAGAGCACGGTGATCTTCTGAGATAGCCACTCGTCCGAGCAAATCCTTCAGCTCCTCCGACCGCACACCACTTGGCGCCGGACCTTCCGCCCCCGCCGGACTTGGGGGAACCCTCTGCGACGACACCTCCGGGTCGTCCGCTTCACATGAGGGGGCGGCAAGGTGGAGGCGTTTCGCTCTCCATCATCTCCGGAAGAAGATCCCCCGAAGACGAGCTCTGCTGAGAAGGGCTGAGGTCCGAACTACAAGGTACAATTTCGGTTATCTTCATAAATAAATACAGGGATGCTCCTTATTTACAAGACCCCTTCTTTCTACTTACGGCTCCCTGGAGGGCTGATCCCCTTGGGGAAACAGTGCGGCTGGGTTACTTCCCAGCGCCGGACTCTCCGACGAAGATTCCCTTCCTTTCTTTGAGGCCTTGACCTCCGGATCTTCTGAAGCGGTCCTCTTCTCTCCTCGGAAGGTGGGACTCTTAATCCCTCCTTCCTTGATAGCCTCCTTCGCAGAGGCGCTTGCTCCCCGCTCCTCCCTTCGCCTTCTTCAAAAGGCGCGACCTTCAACATCTTGGCCAACATGGGATCCAGGCGTGGTCTCTGGGAGGGAGCCGGACACCTTATCAACTTTTCCTTGGCTATCCACTCCTGTTCAAGAAAGCGGCTCCTTTAAAGGGCATATATACATAATAAATGAATGAACAGCTTGTCCGGCTCTGGGACTACTTACTTGAGCATCTGGGCGATTGCAGCTTAGTCCTGCATCCTCGGTCAAGTCCGGACACTTCTCTTGTGATCCGAAGAACAGTTTATACATCTCCACGGGCGTCGTGCCCATAAAATTTTGGAGAGCTTGTGGTCCCTCTGGATTGAAATCCCACAAGCGGAGGGGGCAACGTCTGCAGGGCTGAAGGCGCCGGATCACAATAACCTGCGCCACTGCAACCAGATTGATCCCTCTTTCCTGGAGGTCTCGAATACGGCCCTGCAGTAGGGGAACGTCCTTGGACGACCCCCAGTCGAGCCCCTTGTTGACCCATGACGCCATCCGCTGTGGTGGACCTGAGCGGAAGGCAGGGAGCGCCGCCCATTTGGTGCCCCTAGGAGCGGTGATATAAAACCACTCCTGTTGCCACAAGCCAAGCTCCTCTTGAAAAGAGCCCTCGGGCCACGGAGCATCAGCACATTTGCTTATGACCGCCCCTCCACACTCCGCTTGCTGCCCCTTGATCATCTTTGGCTCCACCTTGAAGGTCTTGAGCCACAATTCAAAGTGAGGGGTAATATGGAGGAAGGCCTCACATACAACAATGAATGACGAGATATGGAGGATGGACTCCATTCAAGTCATGGAAATCAAGCCCATAATAAAACATGAGCCCCCGCACAAAGGGGTCCGTCGGAAGCCTAAACCCCAACGGAAGTGAGACACGAACACCACGTTCTCACCGGGCTCAGAGTGGGAATGACCTGCCACAGAGCAGGCAGCCTATGCGAGATCTCGCCGGTTAGATACCTGGCGTCTCGCAGCTTTAGCACGTCTTCTTCTGTGACGGAGGAAGACATCCATCGGCCATGCTGGTCGGAGCCGGACATCGTCGAAAGTCCGAAGCGCCTGAATCTGAAGCTTTGGGTGTTGGAACTCGAAGCACGAGGCGAACTCGATAGAGGGTGTAAAAGGAGAGGGCCTTGGTCCCGTTATAAAGAGGTTGAATACCAAGAGCCCACCCTGTGGTCGACTAGGACTCGCCTTTGATAGAGAAGGCAGGCCAACATTACTAGAAAAAGGGCTATAGATGGGATTGACACTAATGGCGCACCAGAAAGTTTGTGCGCCATTAGTATATACTAATGGCGCACCACCTGCTGATACGCCATTAGAGTTGAAACTACTAATGGCGCACCAGGCAAAGGGTGCGCCATTAGTATCAATTTTTTTTTGAACTAGTGCGCCTATCCAAACATACTAATGGCGCATCCAGATTAAGTGCGCCATTAGTAGTTGTAACTACTAATGGCGCACCAGGCAAAGGGTGCGCCATTAGTATCAAATTTTTTTTTGAACTAGTGCGCTTGTCCAAACATACTAATGGCGCATCCAGATGAAGTGCGCCATTAGTAGTTTAAACTAGTAATGGCGCACTGCGGATCAGTGCGCCATTTGTATTTTTTTTTTGCGAAACTACTAATGGCGCACCGCCAGAAGGTGCGCCATTAGTTACCTGGATTACTAATGGCGCATTTAGTGCTGGTGCGCCATTAGTAAGTGGGCAGCAACAAAATATTTTGGACAGCCTCTCCTACCCACACTCACTTTCTCCCCACTTCATTCTCTCCACCTCCTCCTTGTCTCGGGTGCCTCCTCTTTTTCACCTCATTTCCACCATAGATTCATTCAAATTAAGTGGTTAAATTACCTTGTTTTAATAGGTAAGTAAGGGGGGAAGCTATATTTATGTTGTTCTCCCTACAACAATGTGCACAAGCACTTTTTATGACCTAGCTAGATCTATGTATGTTCGTGGTGTTGCATATGTTTGTGGTGTTGCATATGTGTTTGTGTTTGGAGGTGTATCGGTATTTGAAATGCGATAGTTGCCAATATTTTTCCGGAATGTTGATTCATTTCCGTTTCGGCGAGAAATTTGGCATTAAGCATTCTTTTTGGTCCTATTTTTAGGGAAAGTCATGCCAAATTTTTGTTTGGTTCTAAAATATCGTTTTGCTCTACCCTTGACGACTATGGTCCATACGATGACCGAAGGCATCGTGAATAGGTTTTTGAGGTCCTTGAAGGCGAGATGCTTCAAAAGAACGAGACGGAGATAAGATGTCCGTGTCGAAGATGCAAGCTGAAGAGCCTTATTGCGGACCCGGATTCGGCAGGTCTTGGGACCATCTGCTCTTGCGTGGTTTCATGGATGGCTATCGGTGGCAAGGTGATGAAGATGACTACGAAGTCGCCCATGGGGGCCGGGCAAGAAATGAGGAAGGGCAGCAAGACAACCACCGGCTCGGGCGAGGCGAGAAGACGAAGAATCCCGAGGAGATGATCATGGCGGTGATTACGTACACAGTCATCATGTAGAAGATGCGAGGACATGATGATGAGGAAGATGCCGAGCAGGTGACGGGTATGATCATGAAGATGATGATGCGGCGGAGCGTACGACGCTGGACCATCGATGGGCTGGGTGCAGGACCCTCATATTCAAGAGCTGCTTCTCAAGCGGGACGGATAACGCCAGAGCTGCCGCCCGAGAGAAAGCCAAGATGGATCAACTTGAGTTAGACGCGGTTACTCCATTGTATGAAGGATGCAGGCCGAGGATACCGCTTTGAAAGTAACGCTCATGGCTTTGGAGATGAAGTTAAAACACAAAATGACCGACGCATGCTTCGACGAGAACATGTCATTCTGGTACGAACGTCTTCCCAAGGGGAACAAGTGCCCGACCAGTTTGGAGGAGGCGAAGAAAATCCTGTGTCCTCTCGATTTACATACGTGAAATACCATGTGTGCATGAACAATTGCATCATTTATCGGGACGAGCATGCGGAGTCTACCATATGTCCGGTGCGGCGTCACTCGATACAAGAAGAGGAAGAAAGCTCCTCCAAAAGTGGTGTGGTACTTTCTGATCACTCCTCGTCTGCAGCGCTATTTCGCGGACCCTAAGGTAGCAAAGCTCCTGCGTTGGCACGCGGATAGGGAGGAGAAGAAGCGAGAAGATGACGCAAATGATCCGGAGATAGATAAAAAAGACAAGAGGCTGAGTCACCCTAAGGATGCGAGCTAGTGGCAAGCGTTGAACTTCGAAGACTCAGAATTTGGGAACGATCCAAGGAACATCATGCTGGGCGCGAGCACCGATGGAGTCAATCCGTTTGGCAGCCGTGAGAAGCACACATAGCACCTGGCCTGTGTTTGTGTGGATGTACAACCTTCCCCTGGTTGTGCATGAAGAGGAAGTACATTCACATGAGTATGCTAATTGAAGGGACGAAACAACCAGGAACGACATCAATCATATCTGGGGCTGCTGAAAGAGGAGCTTGACACGCCAGGAAAACGCCACCAATACGTGGGGACGCCGCAGAAAGAATATTTCCCTATGAGAGCCGCTTTGCTCACGACGGTGCCACGACTATCTCGTTCTACGGATATCTCGCAGGCAGGTAGTCCACGGATTTTCTGGATGCGTAAGGTGCATGGATGACACAACGTACGCCAGCTAGATAGAGATCCCGGGTCTTGAAAATCGTGTTCATGGGACATCGAAGGTGGCTTCACGACGATGACCCGTGGAGGAAACGCAAGGATCTGTTCGATGGTGAAACCAAACCCGAAAATGGCCGTGGTACGAGGAGCGGCGAGAAATAGACAAGCTGTTGAAAAATTGGAAAGACTGCCCACCGCCGGAAAGAAGCAAAAGGCGCCAGAGCCGGAAAGAAGCGAAAGGCGCCAGAGCAGCTGCGAAGGTATGGAAAAGCGAGGTCTGTTTTACGGGACTTGCCGTCTTGGAAGATCCACCGTGTGCCTCACAGCCTTGATGTCATGCATATCACGAAGAACGTGTGCGAGAGTCTGCTTGGTACCCTGCTCAACATGCCGTAGAGGACCAAAGATGGGCCAAAAGCAAGGCGGACTTGAAATCAATGGGCATCGGCAGGAGCTTCACGCTAATGATGATGATGATGATGATGATGATGAGGCGAAGCAGGACACGTAAAGTCGTCGCAAAGGCAAAAAGGCCAAGAAGACCGGAAATGACTACCCTCCGCGTGCTTCACTCTAAGTCGAGGAGATCGAGCAGTTTTCACCTGCCTCCTAGGAGTAAAACTTCCCTTCTGATTCTGTGGGAAGATAAGCGAGATACCTAGACCTAGCGAAGCGAAGTTCAGCGGGATGAAGTCTCCACGGTATCGCGTCTTGATGACGCAGAATACTTCCGGTTGCAATCCGTGGGATCATGGGCCAGCGCACGTCCGTGAAAGCGCTATTTGGCCTATGCAACTTCTTCGACGTCATCTCGGAAGTCGATTGGCGTGAGGCAACTCATAAGGCTACAGGAAGAGATCGTGGTGATACTATGCGAGCTTGAGATGTACTTCCGCCCGCATTCTTCGACGTTATGGTGCATCTGCTGGTCCATATAGTGGAGGATATCATCCAACTCGGGCGGCGTTCCTGCACAAAGATGATGCCGTTCGAAAGGATGAATGGTGTCATCAAAGGATACGTTTGCAACATGTCACGTCGAGAAGGAAGCATAGCCAGGGGCTTTTCGACCGAAGGTGCATCTCCTCTTGCACGAATTATCTAGGCATCGAGAACCCCGCTGGTCCGCCGTCAGCGAGCACCTCGGCAGGCTCGCTGGATGGGGTCACCGTGAGGGTCGCCGTGAAATGCATGTCGACTTCGAGGGTCGACTTCGCCGACTTTGAAAGAGCAAACCTAGTCGGCGCTACAACACATAGGCGTGGTCGATCCTTGGGTGGTAGAGCACAAAACCTTTATTAAGAAGGCGTACAATGACCTTCGCCAATGAGGAGACGGACGGAGATATACTCAAAGAGCACAACTCATGTTTCACGCGTTGGTTCAAGCAGAAGCTTCTGTCGTACCCTTTACATGAGGATTCTTCCGCGGAAGAACAACTCATATTCGCCTTGTCACAGGGCGCCGAGCACAACCTGATGACCTATGAAGCGTATGATATCAACGGCTACACATTCGAGGCCAAGGACATGAAGAGCGATGGTTATCAGAACTCCGGGGTAACGATGGAATCCTACACCGGTAACGACAAGGACAGATACTACGGAAGGATCGAGGAGATCTAGGAGCTGAGCTACGCTGGAGAGAAGGTCCCGATGTTCCGTGTCGGATGGGCCAAGAACGTCATAAAAGAAGACCAGTATTTCACCACCATGGTTATACCCGAAGCCAAATCCATGACCCGCGAGCATAAGCGTCACCTTGAAAAAATGAGCCATGGGTACTGGCTTCCCAAGTGGACCAATGCTTCTTCATTACCGACCCGCCAAAGCCCGGTCGTGTTGTCGTGAGGAGAGGCAAAAGGAAGATCATCGGAATGGATGGAGTAGCCAATGAGCAAGACTTCGACAAGTACGGCGACCGAGGATCGAACATGACGACGATGATGAAGTAGCAGCATACACCACAAGAAGAAGCAGGACCACCCTACCTAAAGGACGTCCGTTCCATAGAAGAACTCCATTTGCGAAAAAGAAGGGCAAGAAGATTGTGAAGATATAGATAGCTAAGATCGATTGTATTTAAATCGTAGACTTCATTTCTCGATTGTATTTCATGGGCACTTTTTGAACTATCATGAATATTTTTTAATTTCATGGACACTCGATCCCCTCCATCTCGATCCCCTCCATCTCGATCGCTATCCCACCTCACCAGATCCGGTCCACTGCCCGCCGCCATCGACCGCCCGCACCCTCGATTCCCCTACTCAACCGCCGCCGACCCCCCGCACCCCTCCCCTACTCAACCGCCGCCGCCGACCCCCCGCACCCCTCCCCTACTCAACCGCCGCCGCCGACCCCCCGCACCCCCCGCACCCTCCCCCGCTCCACCGACATTACTGTTTGATGATATTTTTAAAAAAAATATTACTGTCTTATAAAAAAATATTACTGTTATGATTTAAACAAGTTTGAACATATTTAAACACAAGTAAGTATCAAACAGCATTTTTAATGCATAAAAAAATTGTGGAGCACAGGAATCGAACCCAGGACCTCCTGGTGTGAGAACTGACTGTTGACCAGTCGAGCTAGTAGAGGGGACTTGATGTGGATCAGGTTAGGTGGGAGATAACCTATTGGCTCGAGCAGAAATCAAAAAAAAAAGTACTAATGGCGCACCAGGGTGAGGTGCGCCATTAGTATGGATGTACTTATGGCGCACCGAGGTGTGGTGCGCCATTAGTATTGTGCTGCCCCCCATCCATACTTCCTCCCGGGCCCACACCTATCCCCTCTCCCTCGCCCATCGCCCTCGATCCCCTTCCCCTCTCCTCTCCCGGCGCGCTGCCCGCCGCCTCGGCCGCCCACCGCCTCGGCCGCGCCCGCAGCCTTGCCCCTCGCCCATCGCCGGCGCCCGTCGTCCCTGCCGCCTGCCTCCAACCACCGCCGCTGAGGCCCGATGTCGGCGCCCGCTCTCCCGTCCACACCACTGCTGCCAGCCCTCCCGTGACCGGCCGCACTCCGCCAGTGTACCTCTCCTCCTTCCTCCTTCCTCCCTCTCCACCCTTCCTCCCCATTCCCTCCTCCCTCCCTCCCCTTCCGCGCCCTCCACATCCCATCCGCCCTCCTCCTCGCCGTCAGCCCGCCCCCAAGTCAAGCTCCCTGCCTCCCCACCGTCCAGGCGGGTTGGACTTGCCCACTCTCCCCACCCCACCCCCCACCCGCTCTTCCTCCCCTCCCGTGCGTCGACCGCCCCCACCCCCATCCTCCTCGCTGTGGCCTGCCCCACCTACTCGGACCCCGGATCTGGGCCACCTCGGCGCCCATGCCCCGACGCCGCCTCCCGGCCGTCCCTCGCCCCGCCGCCCCGATTCTGTACAATTTCCGCACCTTGTAGAAGTTCAACATTCTTGGTTTTAGATCCTCGTGCAGATTGTGATTGCTTGTTATCTCTAGCACTTTCGCATCAATTGTCCATCTTTTCAATATATATTGTTCAGGAATATGTTTGTTATTGTTAATATCAAGTATCTTTAAGCAATGAGAGCAGAGGATTCCAGCAAATTCAAACTTCTTGCAACTGCAATTGACCTGTTCTTCGTTAGGATAAAAACCGACAACATGCTCATGTTGTGTTCCATGAAATTTTACTGTGTAAACCTTCTTCTCTTTATCATATGCCACACACAAAGTCTATGGTGAGAGTGAGGAAGGACTTTACTGATTGCCTTGGCCATTGCTGCATCTTCATCGATCAGAATAGTCCTTGGATGTTTCCCAGACATGGCTGTTAGAAATGTTCTAAAAAGCCAACAAAAACTTTTCAACAGTTTCATCATAGAGAAGTGTAGCACCAAAGACCATAGTTTTCTTGTGATTATTCACCCCAACAATCAAACCAAAGGGACGCCCATCATCTAGTTTCATATATGTGGTGTCAAAGCATATAGCATCACCAAACATTGCATAGTTCGATATCATTTTGGAGTCGGCCCAGAAAATATTAATTATCAAACACTCCCCCTGTGTCTCCTTTCTTTGCTTGCATAGTTCTCTTAGAGTACAAATGATTTTTCATATCTTCAGGTGCAAACCCAAGATTTGGAAGTCCACATGCTTCTTTGGCCATAAGATCAATAGTTGCTTTATTCGAAATGCCTTGAGACTTTGCGACCTCAGCGTTTGCTATTTGTGCTTTTCTCACTTTTCTTTGGGATCTTAAGTATAAGGCCATGTCTCCAGTAGCAAGATTATGGTTATGTGTGACCTCAAATTCATACACATAATATAAGCCATTTTTGAGACTTATCTTCATATGGGTTTCACAACCACAACGTGTTTCAGGCCTACTGTAACTGAAAGAATCCTCTCTCTTATCTTCTGCATGGAATCCATCCAATTAAAATAAGTATCTTAGTGATACCAATAGTAATATAACCAAAACATAATACAAGCAGCCCATACCTTGACGGGAGCATGTAAATGTCCGTTGTTGTATCACGGTAGAATTCTTTACTTTATGTTGACTCCCTCTTCAGATGCTAAAACCAATAGCCTTTGCATACTTGTTATAAAAGGAGTAAGCTTCCTCTTCAGATAGAAATTGCATGCCAACCTTTCGTACCCTTCATCAATGCAATCTGTTGCATTGCTAGGAGCAGATTCATGATCATCCTATATGAATCAGTACGATTTAGTTGATAATATCAGAAATGTTATAGGAAGTTTCCTAATAACCTTTGCTGTACAGACATTATCATCACAAGAGAGTTAATATTTTCTTTTGGTCCTCCTGGCAGAGTACGTGTTGCTGATGGAGCTCATTTGACTGAATTGGCTACTCCACATTTTGAGGGGCTGCAGTTGAATAATACAATTCCTTTTGGTAAGGATGTTAGGCACGATGGACATGGTTTGGTCAAGTGCAAATTGAAATGGGAATTGGGTAGGCAGTTAGGCATGATGGCTGGTTGTTGCTGCCCTGTTTATTTTAGAAAATTGGTTAAATTGGTTAAATTGGTTAAATTTTTCATAAACCTGAACAAGTGGTTGAGCCTAAGACATGCTCTCTTATGCAAAATTGCTGAATGCCCATGGGTACAATGTAGGTGTCGCCGGAGCACCACCACCACCCGGACCTCGTCGCCTCCTCCCCTGCGTGGTGACCACAAAGCAAACTGTTCTTTCGCCATTTTCTTCAACATTTGTCACTGATTTCCTCCCTGGCCATTTCAAACTATGATATACAAAATGAGTCTCAATGTAGTCTCCGGTCTTTTACAACTCTTTAATATAATTTTTCTTGAGATTCCTCCCCGCTGGACTTGATTAAAATATATGAATATGATTAAAATATGATTACTGCTTTGCCAATAGATTACTGCTCCCTTCCTGCCTTCTTGTATGATTACTGCTTTGCCAATAGATTACTAGGCTGTTTCCTGATGTAGGGTTCAAGTGTTTCCTCGTCACCATGCATGTTATTATATATGAAACGAAGCCACTTTGTCTATGCAGAGTATGTGTACAAAGTTGTGAATTAACTAAAGAATTATGTACTTATTTTGCTGCACTCCACTGTGCTTATAGTTGGACATAGCACCGGATAATTGGGCTTGGTCATCATCAATGACATCACGCATGCAATTTGTTTTAGTGTCTGTTTCATAACATATGTGGACCCATATATCAATGACTGATATTCTCTAATGCATAAACTTTGATCAATTTTGAATAATTGCTTAGAGGGATGATCAAGTGAAATACACATGAAGCTTCTGTGGGTGTGGGATCCATGTGACATGTGACATTGCATCCATGTCCACCTGGGATAATGATATTGCAGGTACCCCGAGAGGCCCTTGAGTTTGCCGGAATGTCGATTAACTTCCGTTCCGGCAAATCCGGGTACTCCATATGTCCTATTTTCAGCAAAGGTCATGCTGAAATTTTCCGTGAATTTTAGCATGACTTTGCTAAAAATAGGACATATGGGGTACTTGTGACTAATGCATGGGCCGGGGTATCTTAGTAGTTAATTAAGTAGGATCAAGTGCCCCGGCGTACTTGTGACTAATGCATGGCTTTTAGGGTGCCTTGGTGTCGATAAAGACCGAAATGATGAAAGCTTAGGCTTTTAGGGTGCCTCGGCGTCGAAAAACCCTCAATGATAAAAACTTAGATTTTAGGATGCCTCGGTGTCGACAAACCCTAAATGATGAGACCATGATCTTGTTCCTTGACAATAACCAACTTTTTGACCAAACTTTGTTTCTATTTAGAGAGAAACATGGCCCACAACGATGACGACGGGGGTTCGGGCGGCAAGGCATTCTGAGAGCTGTCCCAGGAGATGGAGGAACAACCTCACTTGTATGAGGACGCCGCCTTCCCCACCGATCCTGAGACCACTGATGGTACCGCCGAGGATGACCCCACTGATGCCACCACTGATGGTGCCGCCGAGGATGCCACCATCGATGATGGCGGCGCGCCTTACGGATGGCAGCCAACAGAAGAGGCAACGGAAGGACCGGCGCCCGACCATGCTCCGCACCCTCAAGGAGGAAGTTCTTGAAGTGGACTCCGACGGGAATCCAACGGCGCCCGAACGAATAGTCAAGGGTACTCGCTTCAGCTCGGGTGCATTCTCCGGAGCACCGTGTCGATCAACACCGAGAACCCGAGGCATCGACCGAGGGAATTTGCGCAACCTCCTCTTCACGAAGCTGCACGAGCGATACAAGTTCCCCGCTGCTTTTGAAAACACAAGCCTCAAAGGGAATAAAGTGAACAATGCTGCCCTCATGAAGATGAGCAAGGCCACATCTACTTGGAAAAGCAATGTGAAGAGAATGATCGAGAAAGGTGAGAGTTATGAGAAGATCAAGGAGAAAAATCCTTCGATCACCGAAGATGACTACAACGACTTCAAGATCAATTGCTCGAGCATCGCAAACTCCGAACCAAGTCAGTGGGGGAAAGAAATGCGGGAGCTGAACTTAGGGGAACACACACTCGGTCCCGGCGGTTACAAAGTGGCGGAGCCTATATGGGACAAGGAGGACGCGGAGCGTGCCGAGCAAGGCCTACCGCCCCTCTTCAATAGGGCGTTGAATGTAATGAAGAACAAGGATAAGCTCAGTAAGCCGACGTCAGCTGGTCGTGTGGCCGGCAAAGGCTTGTCCACAAAATGGGGGTCATACTATACCGCTGGTGTGCGGAAGGAGAAAAAGACCAGCTCGGAAAGCCGGTAGCGAGGTTCAAGAACTCAAAGGCACAGGTGGCACGGATTCGGAGATTGTCCAAGAGCAAGTGCAACAACAACTCGGAGCGCGGCGATCACCGCCATTGTGCCTACCTTGATCCAGGGGTTGAGTGCGTGGATTGCGGGCGACCAACAGGGGCCGCCCCCGATTCCTAGCTTCACGGCCAGCAACTCGCCGAATGCGATGGCGGGGCCAGTTGTGTCTCCGGCGGAGGCGGCATTGGTGTCTCCGGCCCGGCACGGAGCTTAATGCACCCGGGTGTACGCCCGGCAGCACCTCTGCAGCAAGCGGCCCCTCCGTCAACGGCACGCCCGCCGTTGGCGGTGCCTCGACATTAACCGAGCTCGACGCCATCATCACGGTAACTAATTAAGCCTCTCTCGGTCGAGGGCTTCATCTCCTTGCCTTTGACTGGGCATCCCTGACGCCCTACATGTTTTCGCAGGGCGCCGCCGACGTTCCGTGCACTCTCCTGCACTTCGTGAACAATGAGTTTGGTCGATGTCGCCAAGGGAAAAATCGTTCAATCGGGCAACCCCTTGTTCCATGGTACCCAGATGCCACCCAACTTGTTTAGGGTTGAACTGGTTCGGGTGCTGCCAGGCTGCGACGAGTTGTTACCTCTGATTCGACCCGTCGGGGCTGACGATGATGACGTGATGACCCTCAGCGCCTGCCTGAGCTGGCCCCTGCTTTGGTCGAAGAGCGATTCGTTTGGGGCGGGGACACCACCCCAAAGACAACACCACCAGTCGTGCCGTCGCCAAGTCGGCCCCATGGCAAGACCGCCGCAACGGTGCCGGACATCCCTATGCCAGTGGATCCAAACATGCATATGGCACAGGATCAGAACGACGACGACGACGATACATTTGCCAATGTCGATCAAGATTTCTTTGCCGATCATGGGCACGGTGGCGACTTCATGGGGCCTCCTTCTCAAGAACCCAACCCAACAAAAGGCGTCGCGCGATCTAGCTGCTACCACGGAGAAGCCAAGTTGCAACAGCGTCGTCTGCCGTTCAGCTCTCGGGAGATGCCTCCACTGCCGACTTCACCGAGCCTCGAGATAGGCGAGGTGCGAAATATTATCAGCCCCAACACACTCAAGAAGGCGGTCTGCAGAGCAGAACTCGGTCCCATTAGAGGAGAAGAAGAAGGCACGCATAAAGAAAGACTAACAAGGGTGCGGGCCAGCCCGGCACCGAGTGCGATCCGTGCTCGGGGCGGCCCACCTTCACCTGAGGATATCTCGAGGAGGGTGCATGTGGCGGGTAGGGCGATGCTACCGACAAATATGCTCAATGCTGCAACCGGTGCTATGCGGAGTCTGCATGACAGTGTTCTTTCTTTGGAGAAGCGGCGTCTCAGAGAGACGGATGTGGCATACCCGGTTTTCGTGGCCAAGGTGCCAGAGGGCAAGGGCTTTGTGGATAACTCCATCGGGCGTACGATCGTCCTGCGGTTTGATGACATCCACGCTATGTTTAACCTTCATCCGCTCCAATACACCTTCGTTCGGCTATTTTCGCTGAGTATGGAGATGCGGATCATTCGCGACAAGACCCCGGACATCGTGATAGTCGACCCCTTCTACATCCATGCCAAGATCTTGGGCAGCGCTGGGGACCGGCAAGTCGCGAGTTCTTACCTCAAGGCGTCATTCGCAAACCAAGATAAGGATAACTTCCTCGTGCCTTACTTTCCGAGTAAGTCCTCCCTCAACCGCCCGTAACATATGAATTCTTAGATTTCGATCGTTTTCTTGTAACATTCCGTGTTTTCTGCGGTGACACACATTGCACGCTCATCCTCCTAAGCCCCAAATATTCCATGGCCACGTATTTCGACCTGGACCGTCGATTGAACGTAGACTACACAAATGTCAAGAAGGTTCTTGATGATGTTCTCCCGGCTCGCCCAATCTGGAGGCACCTTCACCAGGCCTATTCGTAAAATCTGGCAAGCACGCGTGTTCTCCAACAATACGACGTTCTGCTGCGTCAAGCAGCCGCCTGGCGGTCAGAAGGGTGCCTACTACGCCATCCATCACATGCGGGCGATCGTACGGGACCATCATCAACTTCTGCTACCGAGTAAACTCCAAGATTGGGCCGCGAGCATGTCGGCAATCCAGGACGCGGACATCAGACAAGAATTCTTTCGCATCCAATGGAGTTTGCGGAAATCATCCATCAAGATGTCCTTCGTACCCCGGGGCAGTTCTACCTCAGAAATCAACCGTCCAACAGTGACATCGACACAATGCTACCAATGCAGGATGACAACGCCTGTTCTTTCATGACTCCCACGATAGACGCGGCTTCATCCACGCTCCGGTCCCTTGAGTCGAGTTGTCTAGTTCTGAAACATCAATTGGCTCATGTTGTAATTAAACTTTAATGAACTTGTAGTATGTCTCTTTGGTTTTAGAGTAGTTCATCTTAGATGTACTCGATGCTTTTACTGTCTTTCTTTTCTCTTCCGATCGTTCTGTTGCATACTTATATATTGCTTATGTATTGTCTGTGAATTGGTACTAACGTTTCATTTGGCTAGTGCATAGCGATGCCGTCGTATGCCGTGTACAAGGGTAAGGTTCCCGGAGTCTACGACGAGTGGGAGGAGTGTCAGAGACAGGTTCACCGATTCAGCGGTAACAGTTACAAAGGGTACACCACTAGGGCTGAGGCCGAATCTAGATACGCCCGCTATCTAGCGGGAGAGGGGAGGGAGCGTTGGAGGAACCAGATGAAGACGCGTTTCATTGTGATGATGCTCATCGTGTTGTCCGCAGCTCTATTCTATGTGATGTTTGTTTTGATGATCGTTATCGAATTGTTATGTGAAGACAAACTCGCTACTCGCGGTCTCGAGACTTGTAATATAATGTTCTATCTTTGTTCGGTCTTTTCAATTCGGAGACTAATATGATGAATTGTATTCAGAGACTAATATGATGAATTGTATTCAGAGACTAATCTTCTATTGTATTCGATGAATCTATTGTTGTTGTGTGCTGTCTATATTTTGTCCAATTATACATTTTGTAACCTGTGCAAAAAACAGAAAATTAAAAAAAACCTAATATTCATACTAATGGCGCATCACATCACAGTGCGCCATTAGTATGCCAAAGGATACTAATGGCGCATCATTAAACAGTGCGCCATTAGTATGCCGAAGTTACTAATGGCGCATCTTGTTGCTGTGCGCCATTAGTATGCCAAAGCACCTGGGTATACATGGCCCCCTGGGAGGCATACTAATGGCGCATCCAGTGGTGCGCCATTAGTACACCAGATACTAATGGCGCACCGGTGGTGCGCCATTAGTAAAATATACTAATGGCGTGGCACTAATGGCGCACCACTAATGCGCCATTAATGGCCAAATTAGGTGCGCCATTAGTAGGCCTTTTCCTAGTAGTGCAATGGGCACGGCTGGGTTACCCACGCCCGTATTGATGAGAATCCCGGAATAAGGGGGCACGATATACGCTTTGATAAGACGTGCCAAGGAAACCGCCTCGCTAAACACGCTGAGGTGGAACAATAAAAAACGATTCATATAAAAGCCTGGCCATGGTGTGATGTCACACCACGGAATACGTCAGCAGATCTGTGCAAAAATTATTCTCTCTACGGTGTTATGTGGAACTTGTTTTGCAGAGCCGGACACTATCCTGGTGTTCACAATCTTCTATAAATTATTCGAGGAAGAACCCGCCTTGCAATGCGAAGACAATATGCGCGCGGACTCGTCGTCATTGAAGCCTGGTTCGAGGGCTCTTGAGGAGTTCCGGACTAGGGGGTGTCCGGATAGCCGAACTATCATCATCGGCTAGACTCCAGGACTATGAAGATAGAAGATTGAAGACTTCGTCCCGTGTCTGGATGGGACTTTCCTTGGCGTGGAAGGCAAGCTTGGCGATACGGATATGTAGATCTCCTACCATTGTAACCGACTCTGTGTAACCCTAACCCTATCCGGTGTCTATATAAACCGGAGGGTTTTATTCCGTGGGGCGAACAACAATCATACCATAGGCTAGCTTCTAGGGTTTAGCCTCTTTGATCTCGTGGTAGATCTACTCTTGTAACACACATCATCAATATTAATCTAGCGGGGCGTAGGGTTTTACCTCCATCAAGAGGGCCCGAACCTGGGTAAAACATCATGTCCCTTGTCTCCTGTTACCATCCGCCTAGACGCACGGTTCGGGACCCCCTACCCGAGATCCGCCGGTTTTGACACCGACAGGGAGTCTTTGTGGATTGGCTCGGGGGCGGCGCAACCACGACAGTGCGGTAGGGCGGGGAGCGGGGTTTTGGCCAGGGCCACAGACGGCAGAGGCAGGCTGCTCTCCCGTTGGTCGCTGGCTCTTCGGGGAAGATTCCGAACAGTGTCAGCTGGGAGGCACAAGACGACCATCAAGCCATTCGGCGTAGATCGGATAGTACCAAAATAAAATAAAATCGTGTGACCCCAATTTAGTCTTCAGTCAATAGACGTGTGACCACTCTCGTACCTTGCTGTTGATCTCTTAGTGTATTTCTTCAGATCAAAGAGATATGTCGTTCTTAACATTATGCGTTATCTGCATCTTCAGACACACCGTCTTCCGACTCACCGCAGCTGCTCCAACAAGGGAAGCATAGACCAGAAGGGAGCTATAGTCCCCACTCAATAGTTCCCTGCATCAAATCTGCGTGCCCGACATGGACAGCCACAACAACTGCAGCGCCATCGGCAAGTCAGCACATGATGCTCACTCCTATCGATGGCGGCCAGATAGGTTGTACCCTCATCTTACTTGTGTGCAACATTTATGGCTTTGTTATTCATCTAAGAATGGAAAATAGATTATCACATTTCACTGTATATTCATGTTGATCTCTTACGGGTCTTGTTCAGGAGTTAACGTTGTTCCATAGTTCAGCTAAGATACTTGTTCTTTAGGTAACGTTGTTCCATAGTTATCATCCATCAGCCAATTAATGCTATCCCATAGGCTGGTGATTATAGTATTATATGATGTCTACTACACAACCTTCTTCTTGTAGACGTTGTTGGGCCTGCAAGTGCACAGGTTTGTAGGACAGTAGCAAATTTCCCTCAAGTGGATGACCTAAGGTTTATCAATCCGTGGGAGGCTTAGGATGAAGGTGGTCTCTCTCAAGCAACCCTGGAACCAAATAAAAAAGAGTCTCTTGTGTCCCCAACACACCCAATACAATGGTAAATTGTATAGGTGCACTAGTTCGGCGAAGAGATGGTGCTACAAGTGCAATATGGATGGTAGATATAGGTATTTGTAATCTAAAATAATAAAAACAGCAAGGTAACTAATGATAAAAGTGAGCGTAAACGGTATTGCAATGATAGGAAACAAGGCATAGGGTTCATACTTTCACTAGTGCAAGTTCTCTCAACAATAATAACATTGATAGATCATATAACAATCCCTCAACATGCAACAAATAGTCACTCCAAATCCACTAATAGCGGAGAACAAACGTAGAGATTATGGTAGGGTACGAAACCACATCAAAGTTATTCTTTCGGATCAATCTATCAAAGAATTCGTACTAGAATAACACCTTAAGACACAAATCAACCAAAACCCTAATGTCACCTAGATACTCCATTGTCACCTCAAGTATCCGTGGGCATGATTATACGATATGCATCACACAATCTCAGATTCATCCAACCAACACAAAGTACTTCAAAGAGTGCCCCAAAGTTTCTATCGGAGAGTCAAGACAACGTGTGCCAACCCCTATGCATAGGTTCATGGGCGGAACCCGCAAGTTGGTCACCAAAACATACATCAAGTGGCACGTGATATCCCATTGTCACCACAGATAAACACGGCAAGACATACATCAAGTGTTCTCAAATCAAAGACTCAATCCGATAAGATAACTTCTAGAGGGAAACTCAATTCATCACAAGAGAGTAGAGGGGGAGAAACATCATAAGATCCAACTATAATAGCAAAGCTCGCGATACATCAAGATCGTGCCATAGAGAGAACACGAGAGAGAGAGAGAGAGAGAGAGAGAGAGAGAGAGATCAAACACATAGCTACTGGTACATACCCTCAGCTCCGAGGGTGAACTACTCCCTCCTCGTCATGGAGAGCGCCGGGATGATGAAGATGGCCACCGGTGATGGGTTCTCCCTCCGGCAGGGTGCTGGAACAGACTCTCGAGAGGTTTTTGGTGGCTACAGAGGCTTGCGGCGGCGGAACTCCCGATCTATCTTGATATTCAATGTTTTAGGGTACGTAGGCTTATATAGGAGAAAGAAGTCGGTCGGGAGGTGCTCGAGGGTTCCACGAGACAGGGGGGCAGGCCCTACAGGGGGGGGGGGGTGTGCGCCCTCCTATCTCGTGGCAGCCTCGAGGATCTTCCGAGGTGAACTCCAAGTCTCCAGGATCATATTATTCCAAAAAATCACGATGCCGAAGGTTTCATTCCGTTTGGACTCCGTTTGATATTCCTTTTCTTCAAAATACTAAAACAGGCAATAAAACAGCAATATGGGATGGGCCTCCGGTTAATAGCTTAGTCCCAAAAGTAATATAAAAGTTTACAATAAAGCCCATAATCATTCAAAACAGATAATAAATAGCATGAATGCTTCATAAATTATAGATACGTTGGAGACGTATCAGCATCCCCAAGCTTAATTCCTACTCGTCCTCGAGTAGGTAAATGATAATGAAAGAATTTATGAAGTGTGAATGCTAGAAGGTGCACAAGTTTGATCAATGATAATTTCAATCACCTTTTCTAGCATGATAATATGTCATAACAGTAGTTCATCTCAAAAAACTTCTCACGATAAAGCAACAAGCAATTCACATGTTAAAGCATAGACCATAAACTTTCTTGAAAACTAGCAAACTTCATTCTCAGTCATCAAACAATTGCAATTCATCTTATTTTCAGGAATAACAAACTCCACATACTCAACTATCATATAGTCTTCTACAATTGCTAACACTCACGCAATACTAATGGTTATGGAGTTTCAATCGGACACGGAGAAATATAGGGGCTTATAGTGTTGCTTCCCAACGTATTCACCTTTGGGTGATGTCAACAATAATAGTTCATGCTAACTTACATCCAATTGGATATATATATCAGGATCACCCCAACACAAAGTGCTTGCCAAAGGATAAAATGAAAAAGGGAAAGGTGAAGATCACCTTGACTCTTGCATAAAGTAAAAGACATAAAGTAAAAGATAGGCCCTTCGCAGAGGGAAGCAGAGGTTGTCATGCGCTTTTAGGGTTGGATGCACAACATTTTAATGTGAATGAACGTCACTTTATATTGCCACTTGTATATGGACCTTTATTATGCAGTTAAATCGCTTTTATTGCTTTCATAACAAGAGATCGTATAAAGCTATTTTCTTCACACCAAAAGATCATACATATTTAGAGAGCAATTTTTATTGCTTGCACCGATGACAACTTACTTGAAGGATCTAATCAATCCATAGGTAGGTATAGTGAACTCTCATGGCAAAACTGGGTTTAAGGATGTTTGGAAGCACAAGTAGTATCTCTACTTAGTGCAAGGAATTTTGGCTAGCAAGAGGGGGAAAGGCAAGCTCAACATGTTTGAATGATCCATGACAATATACGTTAACTGAGATGTCGGAAAACATAAACCATTACGTTGTCTTCCTTGTTCAACATCAACTCTTTAGCATGTCATACTTAATGAGTGCTCCCAATTATAAAATATGTCTAGGATAGTGTATTTATATATGAAATCTCTCTTCCTTCAATATTCTTTCATGAATTGTTCAAATGACCAATACAATGCTTGCTAACCTTCAATAAATTTACAACCTCTACTTCTTAGATGTGAAGTCATTACTCCCCATGGGATAAGCAAATGAAACATAAATAATTTCATATTTATGACATCCAACTCATTCAATCATTTACTCATAGGATATAAGTGAAGCACACGAGTAAATGAAAAACTACTCCAAAAAGATATAAGCGAAGATCAATGAGTAGCTAAATAATTAAGTAGCTAAATGAAGACTCCCTCTCATTAAAAAAAATTCAGATCTTGGTATTGTATTCAAACAGCAAGCAAAACAAAACAAAATTACAATGCAAGGATAGCGCAACTCATGTGAAGAAGAAAAATACTTAGGCTCAACCGATACTAACCGATAGTGGTTGAAGAAGAAGGGTGGGATGCCTACCGGGGCATCCCCAAGCTTAGATGCTTGAGACTTCTTGAAATATTATCTTGGGGTGCCTTGGACATCCCCAAGCTTGAACTTTTGTGTCTCCTTAATTCCTCTCATATCATGGTTTCTCTTTTAATCAAAAGCTTCATCCACAACAAACTCAACAAGAACCCGTGAGATAGATTAGTATAAACCAATGCAAAACCTTATCATTTTCTACTGTAACAAATCACTAAAGTTATTATTCAACATTTCATACTAAATGCCTCTGCCTATTTCATACTCCTATCCTCAAATAGAATCATTAAACAAGCAAACATATGCAAACAATGCAACCATAACAGCAATCTGTCAAAACAGTATAGTCTGTAAATAATGCAAGAGTCATCATACTTCCCTAACTCCAAAAATTATGAAATAAAATTCCCACTGTAACAAATTTATCAGAGCTCACTATGCAAAAGGTTTCAACATTATATCATTCTCTGACTTTTCTAGGGAATTTTTGCAACAGAGGTAAACTTTATGTTTTCAAACAGCAACAAGTATACTAGCAAAATAAGCATGGTAAAGGCTATCCTTGAAATTTTTATTGAAACTAAAGATGCAAAACATTATTCTAAATAACAGCAAGCAAATACTAACAAAAGAAAATGACGCTCCAAGCAAAACACATATCATGTGGTGAATAAAAATATAGCTCCAAGTAAGGTTACCGATGAACGAAGACGAAAGAGGGGATGCCATCCGGGGCATCCCCGAGCTTATGCTTTTGGCACTCCTTATTCCATAGTCCACCGAATCCTTACCCAAAACTTGAAAACTTCACAACACAAAACTCAACAGAAAACTCGTAAGCTCCGTTAGTATAAGAAAATAAAACCATCACTTAGGTACTGTAATAAACTAATTCTAAATTCATATTGGTGTAATATCTACTGTACTCCAACTTATCTATGGTTCATACCCTCCGGTACTACTCATAGATTCATCAAAATAAGCAAACAACACATAGAAAACAGAATCTGTCAAAAACAGAACAGTCTGTAGTCATCTGTATCAAACGTATACTTCTGGAACTCCAAAAATTCTACGAAATTAGGAAGTCCTAAGCAATTTGTGTACCAATCCAGAGCAAAAAGAATCAGATCAGAAGCACGTTTCTGTGAATTAACAAAACTAATTTACTGGGTGCAAATGTTTCTGATTTTCAGCAGGATCAACACAACTGTCACCGTAAGCTATCCTAAAGGTCTTACTTGGCACTTTATTGGAACAAAAGCTATAAAACATGATTACTACAGTATCATAATCATGTGGACAAACAAAAACAGTAAGGATAAATATTGGGTTGTCTCCCAACAATCTCTTTTCTTTAATGCCTTTCTAGCTAGGCATGATGATGACAATGATGCTCACATAAAAGATAAGAATTGACACGTAACGGGAGCATCATGAAGCATATGACTAGCACATTTAAGTCTAACCCACTTCCTATGCATAGGGATTTTGTAAGCAAACAACTTATGGGAACAATAATCAACTAGCATAGGAAGGTAAAACAAGCATAGCTTCAAGATTTTAAGCACAAAGGGAGGAAACTTGACATTATTGCAATTCCTACAAGCATATGTTCCTCCCCCATAATAATTTTTAGTAGCATCATGAATGAATTCAACAATATAACCAGCACCTAAATCATTCTTTTCATGATCTACTAGCATAGAAAATTTACTACTCTCCACATAAGCAAAATTCTTCTCATTCGGAATAGTGGGAGTATCATAAGAGACTTGAACACTAAAAATTGTTCCACATTACAAGAGTAATGTTCAGAAAAAGGGTAATCATAATCATGACAAGATTTGTAAATATAATCATCACTACTCTTTATAGCATAAGTTTCATCACAATAATCATCATAAGTAGCAAATTCTTTCTCATCATAATCGATTGAAACCTCTCCCAAGATAGTGGAATCACTAAATAAAGTTGACACTCTTCCAAATCCACTTTCATATTCATCACAATAAGATTCAACATCCTCCAAAATAGTGGGATCACTAATTCCTGAAGTTGACACTCTTCCAAACCCACTTTCATCAATATAATCATCATAGGTAGGAGGTATGCTATCATCATAACAACTTTGCATATCAAAACTTGGGATGCTAAAAATATCATCTTCATTAAACATAGCATCCCCAAGCTTGGGACAAACATTAATTCCAGCAAATATATTCTCAAATAATTCATGCCCATAAAACATAGCTTCCCCAAGCTTGGGCCCTTTCATATCATAAGCATAATCACTCTCATCATTAAAAATATGGATAGCACCAATAGTAAAGCAATTAATTATCATCATCACAATGAGTAGTAGGAGCAACATCATTTGGGAGGGATACCTTTCTACCTTTGTTGCTCCTTCTTTTCTTTTTCTTCTTCACATTATGTGTGGGTTCAACCTTCCTCTTTGAGCTCCTTATTGATGAGATTGGTTGAATAGAAAGCTCCTCCTCGTTACCTAATTCATCATAAGAAATAATAGGAGGATATTGGGAAGTATCTTCCCTTTCATTAGTATTCTCATCATCTTCTATTTGCTTTCTTTTCTTTAGGTAATTGGCAATATAAGGATTTTCAATGCAATTCATCGCACAATACAAATACATCTTCTCTAGATCAATATCAAGGAAATGCTTAAGATTAAATTCTGGAATAGGCTTAGTTAAACGTTTCAACTCTTCATAACCCAAAAGAAAAGTAAGTTCATTATAATGTGCAAGGGAAATCAAATCATCACAATTTTTGGACACGATTCGGTCATGAAACAATTTGCATTGGAGATGTAAATGACCATGTTCATTGCAAAGTTCACAAGTACGGCAAAGGAATTTTAAATTTTTAGCACTCACATCTAGCCTTTCTTGCAACCATTTAGTTTCTAAATGCTTATCCCTCTTGCAATAAATATCTTCTCTATTTGGTGTGTTCATGCAAACAAGCACTCCACAAAAGTTAACATGCTCATAAGAGATATTTTCATCATGACTAGAGCAATCATCATTAATACTATGGATATTCAAGGAGTTTATACTAACAACATTGCAATCATGCTCGTCATTCAAAGATTTAGTATCAAGAATTTTAATGCACTCTTCTTCTAGCACTTGAGCACAATTTTCTGTTCCATCAAACTCACGAAAGATATTAAAAAGACGAAGCGTATGAGACAAACTTAACTCCATTTTTTTGTAATTTTCTTTTATAACTAAACTAGTGATAAAACAAGAAACAAAAAGATTCGATTGCAATATATAAAGATATACCTTCAAGCACTCACCTCCCCGGCAACAGCGCCAGAAAAGAGCTTGGTTTGTAGGACAGTAGCAAATTTCCCTCAAGTGGATGACCTAAGGTTTATCAATCCATGGGAGACCTAAGTGCAATATGGATGGTAGATATAGGTATTTGTAATCTGAAATAATGAAAACAGCAAGTTAACTATTGATAAAAGTGAGCGTAAACGGTATTGCAATGATAGGAAACAAGGCATATGGTTCATACTTTCACTAGTGCAAGTTCTCTCAACAATAATAACATTGATAGATCATATAACAATCGCTCAACATGCAACAAAGAGTCATTCCAAAGCCACTAATAGCGGAGAACAAACGTAGAGATTATGGTAGGGTACGAAACCACCTCAAAGCTATTCTTTCGGATCAATCTATCAAAGAGTTCGTACTAGAATAACACCTTAAGACACAAATCAACCAAAACCCTAATGTCACCTAGATACTCCATTGTCACCTCAAGTATCCGTGGGCATGATTATACGATATGCATCACACAATCTCAGATTCATCCAACCAACACAAAGTACTTCAAAGAGTGCCCCAAAGTTTCTACCGGAGAGTCAAGAAAACGTGTGCCAACCCCTATGCATAGGTTCATGGGCGGAACCCGCAAGTTAGTCACCAAAACATACATCAAGTGGCACGAGATATCCCATTGTCACCACAGATAAACACGGCAAGACATACATCAAGTGTTCTCAAATCAAAGACTCAATCCGATAAGATAACTTCAAGAGGGAAACTCAATTCATCACAAGAGAGTAGAGGGGGGAGAAACATCATAAGATCCAACTATAATAACAAAGCTTGCGATACATCAAGATCGTGCCATAGAGAGAACACGAGAGAGAGAGAGAGAGATCAAACACATAGCTACTGGTACATACCCTCAGCCCCGAGGGTGAACTACTCCCTCCTCGTCATGGAGAGCGCCGGGATGATGAAGATGGCCACCGGTGATGGGTTTCCCCTCTGGCAGGGTGCCAGAACGGACTCCGAGAGGTTTTTGGTGGCTACAGAGGCTTGCGGCGGCGGTACTCCCGATCTATCTTGATATTCGATGTTTTTAGGGTACGTAGGCTTATATAGGCGGAAGAAGTCGGTCGGGAGGTGCTCGAGGGGACCACGAAACAGGGGGGCGCGCCTCCTATCCCGTGGCTGCCTCGAGGATCTTCTGACGTGAACTCCAAGTCTCCAGGATCATATTATTCCAAAAAATCACGATGCCGAAGGTTTCATTCCGTTTGGACTCCGTTTGATATTCCTTTTCTTCGAAATACTGAAACAGGGAATAAAACTACAATATGGGTTGGGCCTCCGGTTAATAGGTTAGTCCCAAAAGTAATATAAAACTGTATAATAAAGCCCATAATCATTCAAAACAGATAATAAAATAGCATGAATGCTTCATAAATTATAGATACGTTGGAGACGTATCATTATACAACTTCTAGTATTACCTATGTTGTTCTTTCATCTAGTTAATCTCGAGTACAAACGATACATATTCTGTAGCTTCCATATGTGTTCTCCCTTTAGTTTATGAGACCTATTGCTGCTAGTTAACCCGAGTCCTACTATTTACGTCGTCTCCTACAGGCACTCATTACATAAATCTAACTACTAGTTTTCTTCCATGCATGTCTGATATAATTGCACACACTGGTATATCCACAAGAACCTCACAGAGCAATGTAAAGGCCAATAAACTTGATGTCAATGATACCCAATATGATGGAACATGTAAAGGCAGTTCTTCAGAAGTCTTGCAGAAAGATGATGAATCCTCTTCACCCCACAAGGTCCTTGCTCTAACTTGGCATGTGATATGGGTGCAACATGCATATAATGTCCTGGAGTGTATCTACTCTGTTGCAATGCCATGTGCTTAGCATGCTGATCATGCATGTAATATGTCATGCCTTCCTGTTTTTCAGTACCTATTCCATTCATGATAACATGTTTTCAAATTCAAGTACTGTCATTCTAATCTATCGCAATGCCATCTGCTTAATTTGGACATCATGCTTCTGAATATCTTATGCATTGTTATTCATAAGTATGTACTTCATCTGTCTACCATACCATGTTTTTTTACATTGAAGTGTTGTTCTAGTGCTCTGTTGCAATGCCATCTTAGTTTCCCAATCATACACGTGTATCTTGCCTTAGTTTTTTCTGTACGTATTCCCCTAGCATACAGTTTTACATTCAACTAGTTTTTTTTGCTGTGTTGTCCTGTCGTATCCCTAGCTCTTACACCATACTCCCTCCGTCCGGATTATATGTTGCCGAAATGGATAAAAAAGGATGTATCTAGAATTGAAATACGCCTAGACCCATCCATTTTTTCCGGATGGAGGGAATACATGTCAATATGTCATGCCTTTCTATTCTTCAGTACCTATTCCATCTCTCTGTTGTAGCATGTTTTATAATTAAAGCACCATTCTTCTATACAAGGCATGCTAGGGGAAGACGAGTATGTTAGAATCTGAAGGGTTACAAACAGGGCCTTTGCAAAAGATCCAAACGCCAGGAGATAATAAACCAACTCCAGTTTTTATAGATACTGCTCCAGCACAGAGAAACCCAACTCCTATTGATAATAAGCAGATTCCAGTGGCCAAAGAACTAGTCCGCTCCAGTCCAGCAAAAATATGTCAACTCCATTCTAAGAAGCGTGTGTGTATCCTCGCATCATGAAATTTTATAGCATGCTGATCATATTTTCTACATGTTTCTTACCCATCTCTCTTTCAGAGAATAAGCTTAACAGATAGAAGAATTTTTGCATTGGTCTCGTATGTGAGAAAATATTCTTGCAGGAATTCTCTATGCTCCAATGTTGATGTAAGTACCTGTTGTATATCACTATATTTTTACATCAACATGTATTTTGCTAATCGGCGTGAATCCAACCTTTATCTGATCTAAATTTAGTTTTAGCAAAATGTATGATTAAAGGCCACAATGTTGATTTTGTAAGGAAAACTGCTGGTAGTTTTGCATCCTGAGCTGCATGAGTGTCATATCAGTGGGTTTGAATACTTTTGTTCTGCAGTGGGTTTTCAGTGTTTTTTTACTGTGTTGTCCTGTCGTATCCCTAGCTCTTACATCATACTCCCTCCGTCCGGATTACATGTCACAGAAATGGATAAAACTGGATGTATCTAGAACTGAAATATGCCTAGACCCATCCATTCATTTCCGGATGGAGGGAATACATGTCAATATGCCAAGCCTTTCTATTCTTCAGTACCTATTCCATCTCTGCTGTAGCATGTTTTATAACTGAAGCACCATTCTTCTATATTAGGCATGCAAGGGGAAGACGACTATGTTAGAATCTGAAGGGTTACAAACCAGGTCTTTGCAAAAGATCCAAACGCCAGGAGATAATAAACCAACTCCATTTTTCATAGATACTGCTCCAGCACAGAGAAAGCCAACTCCCACTGATAATAAGCAGATTCTAATGGCCAAATAACTAGTCCGCTCCAGTGTAGCAAAAGAATGTCAACTCCATTCTAAGAAGCGTGTGCGTATCCTCGCATCATGAAATTTTATAGCATTCTGATCATATTTTCTACATGTTTCTAACCCATCTCTCTTTTAGAAAATAAGGTTAAACGATAGAAGACTTCCTCCATTGTGATCGTGTTGGAGGAAAATATCTTGCGGGAATTCTCTGTGCTCCAATGTTGATGTAAGTACCTGTTGTATATCACTATATTTTTACATCAGCATGTATTTTGTTAATCGGCGTGATTCTAACCTTTATCTGGTCTAAAATTAGTTGTAGCAAAGTGTTAAAGGCGCCAATGTTGATTTTTGTAAGGAAAACTGCCTGGTAGTTTTGCATACTGAGTTGCATGAGTGTACTATCTCATATCACGCACATTACTGAATTGTAGTGCTTCTCTGGTTGCCCATTCATTCATTGTGTCAATGTTGCTTTCATATTACCTTACCTGGCTGATGATAGCTGTGCCATATTGTGTTAATTTGGTGTAGGCTAGTTTCCCAAACGTTTGTTGTGTCAATGTTGCTTTCCTATTATCTGACTTGGCCAATGATAGCAATGCTAGTGTGTTAATTTGGTGCAGACTGCTGAACATAAGAAGACAAACTCTGAAAACAGAAAGGCAACCCCATTGTTTCTTTCCAATAAATCTAGGCCAGGTAATATGGCAATAACTCATGATTAATCTGTTTGGTTCCCCTCCTAATTTATGTTATGATGCAGTGGTCGAGACACTCTCCACTATCAATAATACAAGCCTGCCAAAATCGCCATCTGAATCTGTTCAGTATCCTCTGTCTCGAATGCAACGGAATAAATTTATGTTTGTGAACCAATTAATGGCTGAAGCAATGATGGAAATGGTGGATGAATCAGAGGTGCAGAGTCGTGCGACACAACAACTGATCAATGTTTTCAGAGACAGTTTAGACAAGCAGCAATAACTTGCCAACATGCTTATGGGCGTCATCTATGCTGAGGTTGCAGATTGTGACGTTGTAGATGGTTAGGTTCTACTCATTTATTTTCACTGGCATCAATCTTTGATTGCCTAGTGGATGTAATTTCCTGTAATATATGCTGGATGTGCAACGTTATTCCCTGTATGACGTACCTTTGCTTGATCGGTTTTGGTCCTATGCATAATTGCTCGTCGTAATGGGCTCAAATTATCTAATTTGGCCTAAAGACTGGTACGAACTTTAGTGGGCCCATTAAGTTATTGGGACGTTACTAGGCCAAAAGTTAATGGTCGTCCCTCTTACGTCCCGGGTCGTTAAGAGGACGACATTGAAGCGGGCAACATGTGGGCCCAATTGATTTCATGGGCCGTTAACAGGCCGTTACTAAGTTTGGGCTACATATGGCCCAACTATACTGAAGGCCTTTAGCAGGCCAAAAGAGACAGCAGGCTTGTACTGGACCATGAAGAGCATGGGCCGCTAAGAGGCCGAAAGCCAGGTTGTATTGTAAATGGCCCAACTGTGTTGTTGGCCTTTAGCAGGCCGAATGAGAAACCGGGCTGGTATTGGACCATGAAGGGCATGGGCCGTTAAAAGGCCAAAATTAAGGTCCGACTACAAATGGCACAACTCATTTATTGTCCGTTAACAGGCCGAAAGGCACACAGGGCCGGGAATTGGCCCAACACTTAAATGGGTCGCTAAAAGGCCAAAACTCATGTCCGACTACAAATGGCCCAACTGATTTATGGGCCGTCAACAGGCTGAAAGAGACACCGGGCCGGATATTGGCCCAACACTTAAATGGGCCGCTAAAAGGCCGAAACTCAGGTCCGACTACAAATGGCCCATCTGATTTATGGGTCGTCAATAGGCTGAAAGACACACCGGGCCGGAAATTAGCCCAACATTTAAATGGGTCGCTAAAAGGCCGAAAGATGTACATCCTGAAAATTGGCCCATCCATTGAATGGGCCGTTAGCAGGCCGAAATCTCGTAGGGCCGATATTGAGCCCAAATATATAGCGGTCATTAATGTGCTCGAATCGGCGATGGGCTGCAATGGTGTCCAATCTTTAATGGGACGTTGACGGGCCGAATTGGCACATCTCGTATGGGCCATGGGCTTAAATGGACCTGACACAAGTAGGCCTTATATGGGCCTGCCTGCTAATTTTTACTGGGCCGGCCTTTTTCACCGAAATGGGCCACTGTTGGGTCGTGCCACGTGTCGACTTATCATAGGCGCCTCCTGTCCAATGAGTGGATGACATCTGTCCCGTAGGTGACGCAACACATGTTTCCTTCGGCCAATGATGATTTTACATGTGGAAAATCCCCATTGGCCTGGGCTATTAACGGGTTATCGGATCCAAAACCGGACCCGATAGCTTAACGGCGTTCCGTTACGATGGATGCCACATGTCGGTCACCCATGACGAAAGCACTTCTGTGACGCGCGATTTATCGTCATGGAAGTGGACACTTCCGTGATGATAATTTTGGTAATGTCATGGAACACTTCTACGACAGCACAGGTATGACTATCTTCATTCGGTCATAAAATCGTCATGGATGTACATGCATGACAGAAAACGTGACCTACTGTGACAAATACATATCATCACGGAAGTGTATTTTCTTTGTAGTGACCTACGGCGCGGTTTCGGGGTCCTCCCGGGTGGTGCACGCATATATTCTTCCTAACGTGGGACGCCCTACCGCGCGTTTTCGCCGAAGAAAGTAAATGAGTCATCAAATCACGAAAGACCACTTTTCCCGCCGAGTACGTTAGTGAAGCACGGTGGCTAGCTAGTTGGGCTAGTTCGACCAATTAGCTAGGCGGCCGCCACATTTGTTTTTTCACCCCTTTTTTTATCTACTTGCTGGCAGGTAAATTTAAATATCCACCGCGGTGTTGCTCTGGTGTTTGAGTGTAGCAGGATTTTTAATTTTTTGATTGACGGGAGCAGGCACTACAGGATTTTTAATTTTTTGATTGATGGGAGCAGGCGTGGAAGCAATTAGTCACGATGACTCTGGTTGTAAAACCCACTCATCCCTGATGTGAGAATTCGTCGACTGGTGTTTTACCATGGCGAAAACCAAAAGATTCCCCGCTCCTCGGCTGGCTCCCTCCGCCTTCCTGTAGATTGCATTGCCTTTCAGCCGTTTCGCCCCTGCATCATCAACAACGTGCGCCTCGAGAACTAGAGGGACTTTGGTGGTGTTTAGGTGCCCTCTGCATGGGCATGCCCATGTCTCGGTCCAACATGACCGTTGGATCAAACACATACGGTGCAGATCAGTCACTGTAGCACAAAGCGTGTGGGTGTGTTTGGTTGCATTCTCATCTCAATATAGTTGTTTCCGCTTCGTGTGTTTGTGTTAACCTACTAGTGTGGACTCATGCACCCTTCATGCACTCTGCCAAACACCGGAAAGTGGGTCGAGAAGGGAACTTTTGCTCCCATCCCGTGCACCCTTCATACACCCTGCCTAACACTATTCGTGCTTCATATGGTTCATGTTTCGTGGAGTACAGTAGCACCATACTCTCCGTGCGCTGTAGACCTAGTTCTGTTAACATTGATCTCACCGTTCATTCTCGACCGGACAGTCGAGAATGTGGCACTATGTTACTACATTATTGTTCATATAGTTGACATGCGCACAACATCATTTGTTATCGCCATATCTTACTACACTAGCAACAATATTATGTAGTACTGACGTATGAACCACTGCACATGCCTAGTAGTAGGAGCACTGTGTATGTTCAAGTGGTTGCTGTGTTTCGCACTCCTCCGTCGCAAGAGTGGAAACACTTGCTGTAATCATTTTTTCTTTAGAAAAACAGTGGACACGCTCTACCGTGCAGATCCTCCTCTAGCCATGCACTAAATTACTCACTTTCGCCGACGTGTGGGACAACCAGCATCGGGGTCCACCAGCCATGCACTAAATTACTCTGTAGTAGAGTGAGGGTAGACTACCCCGATCGAAGCGCCGCAGTAATGCCCAATGAGCCTCACAAAACCCCCTCCTTTCCAGCAGTAAGTTGAACGGACGAAGCAACCATCATTTCACTCTTCTCTCTCAGCTTCCTCTCTACCCAACTTGCTTCCCCCTCATTTTGTTCCTCATTTGTTCAAGAAAACCCCAACCTGCTTCTGCCATTGTTCTTCTCTCCCAAAGAAGGAAAGGTGAGCGCATCAATGGTGTTGATTCTGGCCAAGGCCCGGTCTTGCAACCCCGAGACTGATCCTATAACTCCCTCTCTTTTCTTCTTTTGGGTTTTTGATTATGGTTTCTTTTCTTTTATTTCTATTTGACAGTTTCTTTATGGACGCTGGAGCACCGGTCGAAGTGATGTCTATGGCTCTGGCCAAAACCGTCGAGGCTCATGGTATGAAGAAGCGCAAGCATCCTGCCGAGACTACCGCATACAAGCTCAAAGCCATCGCCCTGTCCAAGCCCCCCTCTCCGGGATCCCTCATTAAGCAAGTCCAGGTAATATCTCTTCTTGACGATCTTTTCCTCGATCTTGATCGTGTTTTTTCATCTAACACGCGGTACTAGTACTAGTAGTACAACTTTCTGGGTGATCTTGCATGTGATTTTTGTGTGCCAAATGACGGTTCTAAATTCCTATTTTGACAAAAACATGCGAGAGATTGACACTGATTTCTTATAGATTACTTTCAACTACTCCCTGTGTCCCAAATTTCTTGTCTTAGATTTCTCTAGATACGGATGTATCTAATACTAAAATGTGAATTGATACATCCGTATCTAGACAAATCTAAGACAAGAATTTTGGGACGGAGGGAGTACTTTATGAAGATCAATGCTACATTTGAAGAGGGTATATTTGCCTCAGTAACTTGTGTTATGGATATTGCAAGTAATCCCTCTGCTCTCATGCCTTTGAATACATGTTCTAGTGTCTTTGTTCACTCATTTCTATGCGTATATGTAGTCCTATATGGAGTATAATATCGAAAATCATCTTATATTTCTTAACGAAGGTAGTAATAAAATATGGTTTCTGTTTGAATTAGAACCAGGTCCACGGTGGACATGAAGTTCTCAAAGTCATGCCGTGTGAACTGGAAGACCTGAGGATGAGTTCTACTGCTAAACTATCATGTCGCTGTGTCCTTGTCGCCACGTGTCCTGAACTAGTTTTTTCCTGTGGCATTGTTGTCAGGCGTGTTCTCGAGGCTGTACTTGACTGAGGGAGTCCTGGATTAGGGGGTATCCGGACAGCCGGACTATATACTTTGGCCGGACTGTTGGACCGTGAAGATACAAGACTCAAGACTTCGTCCCGTGTCCGGATGGGACTCTCCTTTGCATGGAAGACAAGCTTGGCGATCCGGATATTAGATCTCCTTCTTTGTAACCGAATCTATGTAAACCAGAGGGTTTAGTCCATAGAGAATAATCATAATCATCATAGGCTAGCTTCTAGGGTTTACCTCTATGATCTCGTGGTAGATCAACTCTTGTAATACTCATATCATCAAGATCAATCAAGCAGGAAGTAGGGTTTTACCTCCATCGAGAGGGCCCGAACCTAGGTAAAACATCATGTCCCTTGCCTCCTGTTACCATTAGCCTTAGGCGCACAGATCGGGACCCCCAACCCGAGATCCGCCGGTTTTGACACCGACACTGGTGCTTTCATTGAGAGTTCCTGCGTAGCCGTTCTTTGCAAGGCTCGATGGCTCCTTCAATCATCAACAACAATGCGGTCTAGGGTGAGTCTTTTCTCCCCGGACAGATCTTCGTGTTCGGCGGCTTCACACTACGGGCCACTTCGTTTGGCCATCTGGAGTAGATCGTCAACTACCCCCCCGGCCATCAGGTCAGATACGGAAATTCGAACTACACGGCGGATATCCATGGAGACTTGATCTTCGACGGATTCGGGCCTACGCCAGTAGCGCCGAACAGTCACGACGAGCACGGCTGAGACATGCTGTTGGAGAATACTTGGGACATCGCACCCGCGGGAGCTCCGGACTTAAATCCGGGGCAGATTGCATCATCCGAGGACGGGTGGATGGACCCCGCCCCGGAGGCCGCACACTCATCGGCGGTAGAGCCAAACACAGACTCCACCCCCAAGGAAGCCTGTGTCATCGGACCCCCGGACTCGGGTCCGGCTGTAGGTTCCAGACCGCGCGCCCCCGAGCCCGCCGAATCTGGTTGGGCTCCGGTAATGGAGTTTACCGCTGCGGATATCTTCCAGCACTCGTTCTTTGGCGACATGCTGAACTCATTAAAATTTCTCTCTTTGTCAGGAGACTCTTGGCCGAACTATGTACGGCTCGAGTGGGAAGCAGGCAAAGAGGGAATTCGTTGCCCACCCACCACCCACTTCATTGCCACTGTCGATGATTTGACCGACGTGCTTGACTTCGACTCTGAAGACATCGACGGTGTGGATGATGATGCAGAAGAAGAACAGGAACCACTGCCCACGGGGCGCTGGACGGCCACCTCCTTTGGTGGACACTCCCAAAGAAACCAATGGCGATGAGACAATGCAGGATAACCCCTCAAGGAAGAAATCAAAGCATGGGCGTCATCGGCGCCGCTCCAAGCCCCGCCACAGCAATACCAGCATAGGAGAAGAAAACAATCTGGATGGTGCCGAAGATGAATACAACCCCGATCAGCCTGCCTTCGAGCAGGCCAAACAGGCGACGGACGGATACTTGGAGGAGCACAACTACATGCCCCCCTCCGAAGACGAGGTGAGCCTCGGCGACGATAAATTCGGCGTTCCTGAGGATCCCGCAGAGCAGGTTCGCTTTAAGCGACGGCTTATGGCCATGACAAGAAGCCTGAAAAAGAAGCAACAGCAGCTCCAAGCTGACCAAGATTTGCTCACAGACAGATGGACAAAGGTCCTGGCAACCGAGGAATACGGACACGACCGCCCCACTAAAGGGCACACAAAGCACAATTCGCTACCTCAACCTGAGAAGGAGGTCCTAAATCCCACACCCCGACGCCAATACACCACGGTCCGGGGCAATACGCAGGAAATGCGAGGCAACATCAATAAACCTCGATGCAACAGACATAAGCGTCACAAAAATAATGATGACGACTGTCGGTGTCAAAACCGGCGGATCTCGGGTAGGGGGTCCTGAACTGTGCGTCTAGGCGGATGGTAACAGGAGACAAGGGACACGATGTTTTTACCCAGGTTCGGGCCCTCTCAATGGAGGTAATACCCTACTCCTGCTTGATTAGTATTGATGACATGGGTAGTAGAAGAGTAGATCTACCACGAGATCAGAGAGGCTAAACCCTAGAAGCTAGCCTATGGTATGATTGTTGTTCGTCCTACGGACTAAAACCATCCGGTTTATATATACTACTAGAATCAGCTACTTTGCCATCTGCCAGCTCTTTGCCGCCTGCTAGCGGACGACAAATAAGCTCTTTGCCATCAGCTACCCAAAAGAAGACGGCAAAGAACTGGCTGATGGCAAAGAAAGTCTTTGCCATCAGCCAGTTCTTTGTCGTCCGCTAGCTGACGGCAGAGATTCTTTCCCGTCGGCTAGAAGACGGAAAAGAGGGAGGGGCCCCCACTGAGGAGCTGTTTAAAAAATACTTAATGGCCCCCCTCTTTGTCGTCTGCTAGCGGACGGCAAAGAGCAAAAAAGCGGACGGCAAAGAGGGCGGACGGCAAACATTTAACATATCTACGCCCCACCCCGCCCTCTCTCTCTCTGTTTCTCTCCCTGCTCCCACATGCCGCCCCACCACTCGCCGCCACTTGCCCCACCGCCGCCACCAGCCACCCCGTCGCCCCACCTACCCAGCGCCCGTCGCCCCCGCCTCTGCCGTCTCGGCCCTTCACCCCCCGCCCGGCGCCGCCTCAGCCGCCTGCCCCCCTCCTCCACCGCCCCTACTCGCATCACTGCCGCCCAGCCCCCCCGCCTCATCGCCCCGCCTGCCGTCTCGGCGCCGCCCTGCCAACCCCCACCGCCCAGCAGCGGCGCCGCCCAGGCCGCCCGCCCCTCCTCCACCGCCACCTTGATTGAGCTCTACCTCCTCTTTTTTTTTCTATTTTTTTCTTCTGTTTTTTTAGTTGTAGGTTTATGTTTAGTTTATATTTAGTTTTAGTTTTAGTTTTAGTTTTAGGTTTGGTTTTAGGTTAGGTTTAGTTTTAGTTTAGTTTAAGGTTTAGATATAGTTTTTTCCCCTTTTTTGTTTTTTTAGTTTTAGGTTTATGTTTAGTTTAGATTTAGTTTTAGTTTTAGATTTAGGTTTAGTTTTAGGTTTAGGTTTAGGTTTAGGAAAGAAGTAGAAGAAAAAAAGAGGAGAGGAGGAGAAGAAGAAGAGGAAAAGGAAAGGAAGAAGAAGAAGAGAGGAGGAGGAGAAGAAGAAGAAGAGGAAGAAGAAGAAAAAAGAGGAGAGGAGGAGAAGAAGAAGAGGAAAAAGAAAAGCAGGAAGAAAAATAAGAAGAAGAAGGAAAAAAGGAAGAAAAGGAAGAAAAGGAAGAAGAGGAAGAAGAAGAAAAGGAAAAAAAGAGGGGGAAAAACCCCGAACCGACACGCCACTCCTCAATTCTGCCCGCACCGACCGACACGACACCCGACCCCCGAGACCCCGACTGCAGACACCCCCCACTCGACCTCGAGCCCACCCGATCGACACTTCGATCATGGACACCGACACACTCGACTCGACCGCACTTGACCGAGACCGACTCGACCCCAAGCCCCGATCCGATAACCCGACCCGAAGCCCTGACTCGACCCGACACCCCGACTTCGGCATACATAACCGACCTTCCGACTTCGACACACCGACCCCACACCCCGACTTCGACACTCGACCACTTCGCCCCGACACCCGATTCGAAGCCGACCTGATCGACACCCCGATCGCGACACCGACCACGGCACCCGACCCGACCCGGCACCCGACGACACCCGACCCAGACCGACCCGACCAGAGCCTGAACCGACACCCGACCCGAGCCTGACCTGACCCGACACCCCGACAACCGACCCCGACAACCGAACCCCCGACCCCGAAACAACACCCGATCCGACGCATATGCTTTTCTCCGGATCCGACGCATAAATTTCGTGGTGAATTATATATATAATTGGTGTGTGTCCAGTGATGATGATGATGATTATAGTGATGATAGCGATGATGATGATTATAGTGAGCCCATCATTGATTATAGTGATGATGATGATTATGCATTTATTGATGATACTGATCGAGATTATTAGTAGTGTCGGTATTCAATTTTTTATGTTGTACTTGATGATGATACACTTAAGTGATATACATATTATTATTCATGTCGGTACTTTTTTATGTTGTACTAATTTCGTTTATTCTTTGTCATGGCAGGTGTTGAAAGATGGTGGGCGCTGGTCGGGAGCGTCTGAGGCCCCTTCTTCGTCGGTAGCGTGTTGCGAGGTCTTCCATTGCACACGCACCTCTCCGCCGGCGTTGCTGGACAGTATGTCGACACCACCGGGCCCTTCTTCGTCGACTGCGGTGCCCAGCAGGGGACGAGGTAAGAAGAAGAGAGGAGGTGGAGCACGTGGTCGCGGGAGAGGAGGTAGGGTGACTCTTACGGCTCCTTCCTCGCCGCCACCCCCAGCTGTTTCACCCGAGAACGTGACTGCTAGGGTGGACTCGTCCGAGGAGGAGGTTACACGGACTCCGGTCCACGAGCCTTCGGTCCACGGGTCTTCGGCCCACGAGCCTCGGGTCCACGGGCCTTCGGCCCACGAGAGTTGGGCCTACGAGACCCCGAAGGAGCACACGTCTGGATGGGGTACCTGGTCGGGTCAGCCTGAGGAGCCGAGTGGCCATCTTGATGATGGCGGGAGCCGAGTGGCCATCTTGATGATGACGGGAGCCGGTGATATTGAGGAGGAGGGGGGCAACGTCTACCAGCGTGGTGCTACACGGCTCCCGTCTGCGCCGGGCGACCATGAAAGCGGAGGTGGTTGATTTTCCCTGATGGGGAGAGGTAAGTGCATTTAATCTTTTTGTACCTTCTGCATTCACGTTTCTTCAAATAACTAATGCGTTGGCCTTGTCATGCTACAGGGGTTGGGACCACCATGAAAGTGTCCGCCGGCCCAACTCCGTCCTTGGAGTTCTGATTCGGCAAAACTTCCCGGGGTTTGTCACGTTGCCTGGTGAGGGTCGGCTTCCGAGGTTGGATTGAGTTGGGAGCACTACTTGGCTGCTGCCCGCCGGGTGAGATTATCGACGGTGTCTTGTGCAAGGCGAGGGCAGACATGGTGATCAGAAAGTTACAGGTAATTTCTCCTTTACACAATTAAAAATCTTGAACTAGCTAGTTATTAATTGTACTAATCAATATTGTATCATTTGATTGCAGACATTCTACAGGTGTGAGGAGAGATACGAGGAGGAGGCGGCAGATGTTATCGACAAGGAGTGCAAGCGCCTACTTCAGAACTTACGGCATGAGGTTTGGGTGCAGGCTATTCGAGACTACTACGCCGGGCGTGGTATCAAGAAGCCCAAGCAGGAGTGCCGCGATAAGTTCTTGAGTAAGGAGCAGTACATGAAGGTATTTCTTAAGGCCTTGTACTTACTTCCTTCATTTAGTAATTCATAGCCGTAGCGCTAAAGTTTCTATTTGCTAACTTAGGACCCTCCGAGATGGTGTGTGGATCGGATGGATTGTTGTGAGGTGTTGGTCAATGCGTGGTGCTCAAAACAATGGAGGGCCTCCCACAACGAGGCCAAGGACAAACGTGCCCAAATGGAAGGTGTGCCACACCACCAAGGCAGCTCCAACTTATTTGATGCAGGCGGAACTGGGTATGTGGTTTGCTTCATGATTCATGCAATTCATTCATCATGCTAGCTTTAGCCCTTTAATTACTAATTTACTTTGTTTATCTCTTTTAGGCACGCTACAATAAGGCGGATAAGGTGCCAGAGGTGTACGACCTGTATGCCATGGCCCACACTGGCTCTTACAAGAAAGTCAAGGCATTCTCTGCGTCTGACCTCGATGATACAAAGAACTTCACCAACATCTCCGCCCATGACAAGCTCGTGCAATATAGAGATCGGGGAAGGCGAGGAAAGGGGGGACTTTAACTCGAGCCAGGGTCCCATTGATACTGAGCTGCTGATGATATCTGGTGGCGGGAGGTCCCATGGCTCCATAGCCATGGGAGATGGACTTATCCGTTGTCCTAGCACTCTCCCGGAGATCAAGGCGCGCCAGTTGAGCTCCGCTCCTGAGATAAGGCCTCCTGAATGGCCAGTCCAACTCGCCTTCAAGGTTAGTTATAAGTACTCAACTATCTTTCTCCATTACATTGTGTGCGCTTCCATCAATGATTACAAATGGTCATGTGAGTGGTGTTGCAGGCTGCTATACATAGTGAGAGAGATAGAACGGAGAAACTTCTGGCGGAGGCGGCGCAGAGGCAGCGGGAGTTGGAGGAGAGGACGACAAAGATGTTGGAGGAGGAGAGGGCATGAAATGACATGCAGGCAAGGGCCATGTATGAGCTCCTTGTGGTAAGTTTCTTCTGCAGATTACTTGCTAGTCTTAACATTTGAGTCTCATTACTAACTAGTATGACTGTTTGTGAAAACCAAATGTGCGATGCATGTGCGAGAAGTCCGGTCGGACCGCTCCGCCGATGCCGATGATTGCTCACAGGAGCACGGTGACTTTAATTAGAATGGACATAACTTGCTAGTCTTAACATTTGAGTGTCATAATGCTAACGACACATTGGAAATGATCTTTGGTGCACCTTAACTCCGAACGCATCGCATACGATCCTTCTCCGACTACCAAGCGAGCCAGCCCGCTCGTACACCTCCACGATCACGGTAAGTTTCTCTAGTGTTTTGCTTAACAAATGCATAAAGACCTAGACTTAGCTTTATTTCCTCCAATACGCTTACCATAATGACCTAGAGTTAGCTTTTTTCCTCCAAAATGACTTAATATGCTTCTTGACCTCATAAACCATCCATTCTACCTAAGTTAGCTCCAAAACGATATGTACTTAGGTTACTTATGTCAAAAATTGCATAATTAGCTTAGTTAGCTCATAAACGATCCATTTTACCTAAAGTTAGCTATAAAATGACTCGTTTTACCTTAGTTAGCTTACAAGTGATCCAATTTATCCAAGTTAGCTCTAAAATGACCCATTTTACGTAGATTAGCTCCTAAATGATCCATTTTACCTACGTTAGCTTTAAAACGACCCATTTCACCTAGGTTAGCTCCAAAATGACCCATTTCACCTAGATTTGCTCCTAAACGATCCATTTCACCTAAGTTAGCTAAAAACGATCCATTTCACCTAAATTAGCTCATAAATGATCCATTTCACCTAAGTTAGTTAAAAACGATCCATTTCACCTTAGTTAGCTCAAAAACATGGCATTTCACCTTAGTTAGGTCATAAACGACCCATTTCAACTAAGTTAGCTCATAAAAGCTCAGAAATGATCCATTTCACCTAAGTTAGCTAAAAAACGATCCATTTCACCTTACTTAGCTGAAAAACGATGCCCTTCACCTTAGTTAGCTCATAAACGACCCCTTTCAACTAAGTTAGCTCATAAATGATCCATTTCAACTAAGTTAGCTCATAAACAACCCATTTCAACTTTGTTAGCTCATATATGATCCATTTCACCTAAGTTAGCTCATAAATGACATATACTTCTTGTTCTAGTCTTATTCTTGTTCTAGTCACCTATTTCTAACTTTCTTATTTACCATTTTGCAGATTTCATTCACTTCATGGAAGCTAGCTTGCTATGATGGAGTGCTTTCTTTTCCTTTGATGAAACTTTTGCATTGTATCTAGCTTGCTATGATGGAACTTGATATGTTGATGAAACTTTGCATTGTAATATGTATATGGATGGAACAATGTGTATGGATGGAACTTGCTTATGTATGAATGGATTAAACTTATGTGCTGGATATGTGAAATGATTGCTGTTAAATAGCCCTGTGAAATATATCTATATATGTCATATATATTTGCTGTGAAAATTTTTGAATTAAAAAACAGAAAAAGAGACAATATGCAGCCTCTTTGCAAATGCATACCGGCAAAGGGCTCTTACCATCGGCGAATGACGGCAAAAGAGGCCACATGGCGAGCAAGCGTAGCTTACGGGAGGCTGACCAATTTGGTTAGTTTGCCCACAGTGGTGACGGCACAGAGCTTTGCCGTCATTGAATGACAAAGGCCTGCCGTTAACCACCTAACGGAGTAACAGCGCATTTATTGTCGTCCGCCTTCTTTGCCGTCCACTGCTGATGGAAAAGGCCCCTTTGCCGTCAGGTGCCCGAAGCGTACGGCAACACAGCTCTTAGCCGTCCCCTACTTTGCCGTCCCCTTTTGCCGTCCGTGGCTGACGGCAAAGGTCTTTGCCGTCCGCCATCCTTGCCTTTGCCGTCCGCCGTGGCAGATGGCAAAGTAGCTGATTCCTGTAGTGATAGACACCGGATAGGGTTAGGGTTACAAAGAGTCGGTTACAATGGTAGGATATCTACATATCCGTATCACCAAGCTTGCCTTCCACGCCAAGGAAAGTCCCATCCGGACACGGGACGAAGTCTTCAATCTTGTATCTTCATAGTCCAGGAGTCCGGCCAACGGTGATAGTTCGGCTATCCGGACACCCCATAGTCCAGGACTCCCTGAGTAGCCCCCGAACCGGGCTTCAATGATGATAAGTCCGGCGTGTTGATTGTCTTCGGCATTGCAAGGCGGGTTCTTCTCCAAATTCCATATACTTGTCGAATAGTGTTAAACACGATAAATGCTGTGCTCCTTGGCTTCCACGCCCAATAATGGCCATCTTCCACGTGTTTGAATGAATGCGAAAAGCCAGGGTATTTTTACACTTATCCCCTAGCTGCAAATGAGCACGCCTATAAAAGGGGCGAGGATCTAGATCTGAGTCACACCAACCCCCCTCCGCGAGCTTTCATCGGAGCGCCTTCGACAAAAATCCATTCCATGATGGACAGTCGACGCGGCTCCTACTCTCGCGCTCCCAGCCCTCAGCCTGAAAATTGGGAGAGATGCTCAGTCCCGCATAGCGAGCTAGTGACACTCCAAACCAAGGGATTTCTTCCCCCGACCTTCATGGTTCCGGTTCGAGCCGGACTTGCCACCTACAAGGGCGGAAAGCAAGCGGAGAGTGCCCGATCCCTCTAAAGGAGGCGGGTATGATTTATCTCTTATCTAGTAAGAGGACTCGCATTTCCAATTCATCCGTTTCTCCGGGGCTCTTGGAGTTCTCTGACCTCCGGTTACACCACCTTCTGGCGTGCCTCCATTTTGCACATCGCGGGCTTCGCGGCCCTTTGCGAATTGTTCTTGGGCGTCGAGGCTCATTTTGCGCTGTGGAAGAGATTATTCTGCCTTGTGCCCCGTTCTCATGAGGGGTCAATATATCAAGTGGGCGGAGCCGAACTATGGCGCATCGCTGGGACCGGATATTTATCCGGAACCCCGAAGAAGCGTCCAAGACTGGCCTTGAGAATGGTTTTATATGGAGGGCGTCCGCTGTCGGATCCTGTTCGGATCGGCCTTCGAGTTTAGCGCTCCTCTGAACAAGCGCCTAAGCTGGCGCCATGAGCCCCCCAGAGGGAAAATGGCCGGGGCGTCCTTTACTTGATGAGCGAATAAGATTACTGGCTCATGCGGATTGACCATGATTGGAGTCATGGCAATCTGCATTATGAGGAGTGCAGCCGCTCCAATATAGGGGCCACCCCATGTGGGACTTCAGCGGGGAGGGCGATGGCACCGCCATGGCCACAATGGGCAGGATCGGTCGCCCGAACTGGTGAAGACCTTGTCCTCCATGTACAAAGGGAGGAGGAGGATTTTCTCGCGTCAGTCCATTGAGCAGGTTTTCTTGAATAATCCTCGAAGTTGGGTAAGCAAACATCTTTGTGGCCTATCCGATCCATGTTCCGTGGTTAAATATCTCATTTCATGGTTTCTCTGCGGAAGCTACGGGCCGTGGAGAAGATACACAGCCCGCCCCACAACCCGAGGATCCGGAGCGGTCCCTCGATCCGACCTCGAAGGGACCCGGATATAAAGGTGGAGCTGATCGGCGGGGTGTTCCACCAACTTAGCATCGACAATGCTTTGGTTGCCATTACGCCGACTACCCCGGATTATTTCCGGCCACCCGAATAACCGTGGTGAAGTCCGGATACCATGACCCACCGTGCTTTACTTCTAATCACCACGTATTTGATGGTGTTTCGCGAAGTGCCTTCAGAATGGGAAGCCGAGCCTGCCGCGCCGTCCAACAAGGCAGCTTCGGCCCAAAGCGGAAAAGAAGTGCGATGCGACTCGAGATGTCGCCCATAGCGGTATGATGTGCCATCGTGTTTTAAGGAGAGGTTCCTTGGAGGCACTGCTTGGCTCGTGGTTTTCAGGAAAAAAGCGCTCGCGGACTGAGTCCGGAGAAGTTGCCAATCGGACCTCCGCCAACCAGGCTCAAAAGCCGAGTCTGGAAGGGGGTACAAACACGAGGCATGCGTCGGATGCTCCTCCAACGGAGGATGCCGACAGACTGTCCGCCACCAAGTCGGAGGTGGAGAGCACCATGAATCATAGGCGCCGCCGGACTATTCTACGTGACGCATATTTCTCCCAAGAGGCGTTGGAAGCCTTTAGTTCGGGACAAGCGCACCTCCGTGCCGCTCGAGATGGCCTAGCCAGAGCCAAGGAGCAGTATGTGAAATACATACGGGTAAGGAATTTTGTGATTATATATGCGGTAGCCCACGAGACTTAAAATAGTTAGGATAACTGATTTAAGGATCATTTGGAATCTGAGTTCTTACCGAAAAGAATACCCGTTTGTCCCAGGAGCTTGAAGAGTGCAAGGCCCAACTTGAGGCCGCACTGGCCGCGACCGGGGAAGCCATGAAGACTCCCTCTGGTAATATACGCCCTTCCAAGTAGAAGTAGTTTCGCAAAGTGCAGCGTGTGCATAAATCTGACATTAACATGGAAGATAGCGTCGGGATGGATCCGGACAAGCAACAGCTCCTGCGCCAGCTAAAGGCCGGCGAGAGCGTGCTTACGAGGGTGCGGCAGGAGAAAAATAACCTCCAAGATGCCAACACCCAACTGCGTGAGGAACTAAAGGATGTTCGTGCCCAGTTGTCTGACTCCGTAAAGGAGAATCATGGCTTCGTCGCGGCATTTTCAGTAAGTGCTTAAATGAACTTTGAAAGATTTGGGCGAGGAAGGCGACTAACATAAATATGTATGTAGGTTTGCTCACAGGTTGTCCTCAGGAGGAGATGCCCAGTTCTTCGGGTGATCTTCTTCCCGAGCGCATCGGTACTGCGAGCGAGTTGGCGGTGATGAAAGCGTCGCCAGGCCTTGTGGCCATCTATCTCCCTGCCCGAAGGCATTGGGGAGCTGGCGAGCGGCTTCAAGGAGCAGCGGCGCTTCCGACTATGGAAGATATCGGCCTGCCGTCAAAGGCGCCCGAGGAGGCACAGGCCATGGTAAAGCCGGTACACGAAGGCTAACCCAAACCACATGGCCAAGGTCGGACCTGTGGGGCTGATGGGAAGGAGATCCTGTAAGCTTAGTGTATGCGGCCAAGTAGAATTGGCCGCCAAGTATTCCCAGCAAGATTGTAAATTTGGCTCCTATTAGATGGAATTGAGGAGGAATACACTTAGTCGAGTTGACTATGTAATTGAATATGACATGAAAAATGTCTTCTAGCCGGATTGTAGATAGTTTGTCATAGCGGACCTTTCCGCTTCGACCTCGGGACCCAATAGTCCGGAGTGTGTCCGAATACCCTCGCGGTTATGTAAGAACCGGGGCATGCATGGAGACAAGGCGTAGGGGTCATTATTGCTGTATCAGACAAGTGCCCAACTAGTTATGTTATATTACATGGATAGTAAGAAACATCTTCCAGGGAGAATAGTTCCGTTAAGGGTTCCTTTCCACAGGAGGCATGCCCTAAAGTGCATGTCAAACTGCTAAGAAAGCAGAAAATCATCACGGGGCAGATGGATAATTAGTTAAAATCATCTTTCAGTTCACCGACCGAATATTCCCTTAAGAGCGCTAGCTTTCGGCTTCACCCGGTCACGAGGTACACATCCGGCTGACCGGCGATAACAATCGCAGAGGTGCTCCCTTTACCACCTAGCGAACAATCGGGAGCGTGAGGGTAAGCACAGGAGCCAGGGAACCCAGCTTGGCCAAAACTTAAGTCATATCGATGCATATAATGGTGAGTAAAAGGTACATGCGTAAGTTTGACACATGTGTTGGGCATGAAGCCCGTATAAATAAGCTTACATTAAAAGCCCCGAGGTATAATGGTAGCGGACAGCGCGTCAAGTATGTCGCGAACAAAGCATGGCGAGCCTCTAAAGGCTTCAAGAAGAAAGAGGAGGAAGGAGAGAAATAAAAACATCAAAAATAGAAAATGTGGGCCGGAGGAAGGAGGCGAACTTGGAGTCCGTAGCTTAAGCGTAGAATCTTTGTAGATGGGCTGCGTTCCATGGGTTCGGCTCGAGTCGGTTATCCGATGCGTTTAGCAGACGGTATGCTCCGCTTGATCTGGACCTGGTCGATGATGAAGGGACCTTCCCATTTGGGCTTGAGTTTGTCCCTTTTCTTGTCCAGCAGGCGTAGAACTAGTTCGCCAACGTTGTAAGCTTTGGCCCGTACTTCGCTGCTTTGATATCTTCGAGCCCGCTGTTGATAAAATGCGGAACGAGCTTTTGATTCCTTGAGGGACCGCACTAGTCTGGGTTTAATGCCGCTCATGATTAGACCGTTTGCTCGCTCGACTTGACTGTTGGTTTGAGGGTGATAGGCGAGGCGTGTCGAGCTTGATGCCCATGTTTTTGCACCATAATTTGACCTCATCGGCCGTGAAGTTGGTGCCGTTATCGATGATGATCTTGTGGGGGCGTCGTAGCGGTGCACTACCCCTGATATGAAGTCTATCAGCGGCCCGGATTGACCGTTTTAACGAACTTGGCCTCTATCCATTTGGTGAATTTATCCACCATGACCAATAGGTATTTTTGCTTGTGGGTTCCTCCTTAAGAGGTCCAACCATGTCAAGCCCCGGACCCATGACGGCGGTGATGGGTATAGTTTTGAGGCGGTGGGTGGCATGTGGCTTTAGTTAGCAAAAAGGCGGCAACCGACACATCGTTGGACTAAATCCTGCGCATCTGCCGGGCCGTTGGCCAATAAAATCTGTCTGGAAGGCCTTTCCTACAAGGGCCGGGCTGCGGCGTGGTGCCCACCCAGTCCGGCATGAATTTCAGCAGGAGGTTTCGCCCTTCCTCTTGGAGATACACCTTTGAAGGACTCCTGTTGTGCTTTTCTTATAAAGCTCTCCCTCATGGACTTTATAGGCTTTGGATCGCCGTACTATGCAGCGAGCCTCATTTTGGTGTTCGGGGAGTTCCTGCCTAGTTAGGTAGGCTAGAAATGGTTCCGTCCACGGGGCGATAACCGCCATTATTTCGTGGGCGGAGGGTGTTATCACGTTGGCAGAGCCTCCGATTGTGTCAGAGTGTTGGGTGTCAGGCAGTGCGGTTGGGTCCGGATTGTTATTTCTGGACTCCCCTTCCCATAGTATGGATGGCTTGAACAGCCGTTCCAGGAAGATGTTGGGTGGGACAGCATCGCGTTTTGCGCCGATGCGTGCTAATACGTCCACCGCCTGGTTGTTGTTCCGGGCTATATGATGAAATTCGAGCCCTTCGAACCGTGCTGATATTTTTAGGACTGCATTGCGGTACGCTGCCATTTTCAGATCTTTGGCATCAAAGTCTCCGTTTATTTGAGACATCGTGAGGTTCGAATCCCCGCGCACCTCTAGGCGTTTAATGCCCATGGAGACTGCCATCCGGAGGCCGTGCAGAAGGGCCTCGTATTCGGCTGCGTTGTTGGGGTCCGTATACATTATCTGAAGGGCGTATTGGACTGTGTCCCCGGTTGGGGAGCGTCGGGGCGATACCAGCCCGAACCGACCAACATATTGGAGCCGTCAAAGTGCATGATCCAATTGGAGTATGCGCCGTACTCTTTAGGGAGTTCGGCTTCGGTCCATTCGGCCACGAAGTCGGCCAAAACCTGCGACTTAATAGCTCATCATGGCTTATAGGTTATGTCGAATGGAAGGAGCTCTATGGCCCATTTAGCAATCCGGCCCGTCGCGTCGCGGTTGTTTATAATGTTGTTAAGAGGTACTTCGGAGGCTACCATTATCGAACACTCTTGAAAGTAGTGTCGCAGCTTCCGGGATGCCATGAACACGCGTATGCTATCTTTTGATAATGTGGGTACGGGACTAGCATGGAGTTAGGACAATGGACACCTGATAAACTGGTTTTGAAGAGGGAACACTGTCCGTCCGTTTCTCGTTCGACGGCGAGCACCTTGCTGACAACTTGATGTGTTGCGGCGATATATAATAGCATTGGTTCGCCCATGTTGGTAGCGACCAGGACAGTTGTTGCCAATATGGCTTTTATTTCTTCGAGTCCGGCCGTGGCGGCATCCGTCCACTCGAAGTGTTCGGTACGCCGGAGGAGGCGGTAAAGGGGTAACGCCTTTTCTCCCAAACGGGAATAAAGCGGCTTAGATCCGCTATGCATCCAGTCAATTTTTGTATTTATTTGAGGTCTTTTGGAATATCCAATTGTGATAGAGCTCGGATCTTGGCTGGGTTTGCTTCAATTCCTCTACCGGACACAATGATGCCCAAGAGCTTTCCGGCGAGGAGCCGAAGGACGCATTTTCGGATTGAGATTAATGTCATATTTTCGGAGGTTGTCGAATGTGAGCCTCAAGTCGTCTACTAGAGTTTAGACATGCTTGGATTTGGCGACCACGTCATCTACATATGCTTCCTTTGTTTTGCCGATCTGGTTTGCGGACATATACGAATCATGCGTTGATATGTTGCGCCGGCGTTTTTGAGCCGAAGGGCATTGTGTTGAAGCAGAATGGGCCGTATGGAGTGATGAATGCTTTGTTGCGGCTTGGTGCAGCTCCGCCATCTTGATTTGGTGGTAGCGAGATGCAGCGTCGAGAAACACAATGAGTCGTGTCCTGCTGTAGCATCGATAATTTGACCAATGCGAGGAGGGAAGGGATCATTTGGGCAAGCCTTATTAAGGTCTTTGAAATCAACACATAGGCGCCAGATTTATCCTTCTTTGGTACCATCACCAGATTTGCTACCCGGTCCGGATGTTTTATATCTACGATGAATCCGGCTTCCGGAAGTTTAGCTAGTTCCTCTCCCATGGCCTGTCTCTTGGGTTGGAAAAGCGCCGAAGAGCACTGTTTGGTGGCTTGAATCCTTTTAGGGTATTTAGGTTGTGCTCGGCCAGCCGGCGTGGGATTCTGGCATGTCACGAAGGGTGCCAGGAAAAAATGTCCCAGATTTCTCGTAGAAATTCTCGTAGTGCGGCGTCTACATCGGGGTTTAATTGTGCCCCAATGGAGGCCGTCTTTGCGGGGTCCGTTGGGTGGACTTGGAATTTGACTATTTCATCCGCTGGTTTAAAAGAGGTGGACTTGGATCTTTTATCATGTATCACATCGTCCCTGTTCACCGTGGAAGCGCATCGTAGTGAGTTCCTCGGCCGCTAGGGCTTCGGATAGTGCCTCGAGGGCTAGTGCGGCTGTCTTGTTTTCGGTAGCGGAGTGCTATGTTAGGATCACTAGCGAGAGTGATGACTCCGTAAGGTCCGGGCATTTTAAGCTTCATGTACCCATAATGAGGTATAGCTTGAAAAATTGTGAATGCCTCTCGCCCTAATAAAGTGTGATATCCGCTGCTGAACGGGGCCACTTGAAATGTGACCTCCTCGGACCTGTAATTGTCCGGTGGGCGAACACTAAATCGGTGTGATTTTTCCTGCAGCATGCTTCCGGCTAGGGATTATTCCTCTAAAGGTTGTCTTTGTTTAAGCTCAATGCGGTTCCAGTCTATTTCCATTTTTGGAGGGTTTCCTCATAGATGAGGTTTAGTCCACTGCCGCCATCCATGAGTACCTTAGTAAGGCGAAAGACGTCCACTATTGGACTGAGGACCAATTCAGCTGGTGCTCGGGCTGTTCGGCATTTGGGTTCGTCACTGGCATTAAAGGTAATAGCCGTGTCAGTCCATGGATTTATTGTTGCCAATTGGTAGACTTCGGCAAGGTTGCGGAGTGTTCATTTCCGCATGTTATTTGATGCGAAAGTCTTGAAGGTATTAATACCGTCTTGGTGTTGCTGGGCTGGGATTACGAGGCTAGAAGCTCTTCACCACTTTTGGCCACCTGCCGTAGTATCTAACATGCTCGAAGGCTATGAGTTGGAGTGGCGCCCTACGTGCTATGAATTTTGCGAGGTCCGTTTAGCCAACCCTCGATGCAGTTCCATGCCCTTTAGGGGGTTTTTGTTTTTTGATGTATAACCCAGGTGCTTGGTGATGATGCACCCTTTTATTTCGGACTAGGGTTGTATTCGGAGCCGGATTATCCCAAAATCGGTTTTCCAAGCACTCTCCATCGCACAGTACTTTTGTACTATGGTCACCAAGCCAGCAAAGCGTGTAATTTCGCGACGACTTATGGCGTTTAGGATTCCCTTGTCCGTGCAATTATTGCAGAAAAGTGATATTGCGTCCTTCTCTCGGCAGTCCATTATTCTGTCCATAACCAGGAGGAATCTGGCCCAGTAATGATGTACTGTTTCAGCGGGCTCTTGCCGAATTCGGGATAGATCGCTAATGTTTGGGTGGGCGGGTGGAACTAGATCCGGAACCCGTCAATTTAAGACTCGAGGGCGAGAATTTTCTGAACTTGGAAGTTTGGATTTTTGAATGCTATCCAATGAATCCAACCCACCGCCTGACTTTAAGTTCAGGGCTTGATCGACATCCGTCCCTCTGCGGGAATCCGACATGGTGGGATCGGGAATCCGGACGTAGCTAGTCCTTAAGATAGAAGAAGAATCGCCGTATTGCTCCTCTATCACAGCAACATGATGGGTAGCATGGGGAGAGTTGATCTCTCTCAGATCGGTTTTAGGCCCGATCTGGTCGTAGTCTGTGGCGACTCCCGAGCGGCGATGCGATCCAAGAGCTTCGTTCTGGAGGAGAGCTCGATCGGATCTAACTGCTCGGCAAGTTCGAGTTAACGTGAAGATTGGTTTCGATGACCGAGAAGTCATCGTCGGTAGCGATGGCGAACTGGCGGTCATAAGAAAACCACCTAACGAAGAGTCGACCCGGTGGCCAAAGGCTCCTTTGGCAATAGTATCGTCTTTAAAGGCGGGATGAGGCATCCTTCTTGACAGCGGCAACGCGAAGGAACTCTCAATGAAAGCACCAATGTCGATTGTCAAAACCAGCGGATCTCGGGTAGGGGTCCCGAACTGTGCGTCTAGGCGGATGGTAATAGGAGACAAGGGACACGATGTTTTTACCCAGGTTCGGGCCCTCTCGATGGAGGTAATACCCTACTCCTGCTTGATTAATATTGATGACATGGGTAGTACAAGAGTAGATCTACCACGAGATCAGAGAGGCTAAACCCTAGAAGCTAGCCTATGGTATTATTGTTGTTCCTCCTACGGACTAAAACCCTCCGGTTTATATAGAATCCGGATAGGGTTAGGGTTACACAGAGTCGGTTACAATGGTAGGAGATCTACATATCTGTATTGCCAAGCTTGCCTTCCACGCCAAGGAAAGTCCCATCCGGACACGGGACGAAGTCTTCAATCTTGTATCTTCATAGTCCAGGAGTCCGGCCAACGGTGCTAGTTCGGCTATCCGGACACGCCCTAGTCCAGGACTCCCTCAACGACCAAGACAAGGGAGTTGGTGCCGAATGCCGCGGCCCCCAGTCCGGTTAGCGGAAAAAGAACAGCTCATGCCCATCCGGCCCGGGCAGCATACTCGGCCAACCATGTCAAATTCATGGTACCCCTAGAATGGCGGCCAAGCATACCAATAGAGAATGTTGGATCCTCAAAACAAAACGGTCGGTCGCGCGCCGGAAAAAATGAAAAGAGGTCTCAAACAACGAGGAGCATAGACCACCAAACATTGCGATGTCAAAGGAAAATCCTCCATAAACCAACAAGGGAACGAATGTGTACTCCTCGGGATGCCGACTCAACAATACAAGTCACCCCATGGTACAGAAAACGGCCGATCATCTCCGATCACATAGACCGTACGGACAATATCAACCATGGCAATTTAACTGCACTTACCATCGACCCAATAGTTGGTGGGTTCCACCTCACACGAGCCCCTATGGGCATAAATAGCAGCCCCAACTCGCTGCGCCAGGACACAATTTACCAGATAGGTATTGACCGCTCGAGGATCAATCCCACTAATAACATCTTCTAAAAGATATCGTTCCAGGTGCAAAGGCCAAGCTCTGCAGGCCCACCACCCTGGAGGTTGTCTTCGAATTACCAAACAAACACCATACCAAAGAGCAATTATTCGGCATTATCCCCTTATACACTAACTATTATATACTACCAGGACGAACCGCATTGGCTCGATTCAACGCGGTGCCACACCATGCTAAACCCACGTGACATAGTCACAGTTATGGGCAAGGCCGAACTCCACCACAAGAGTGGAAATTATACCGCCGCTGAGATAGCAGGTTGTGCCCTTCTATAGAACTTCGATTCGACATCCAACCCCCCAGACACCCACAGAGGAGTCCGAGCTACTTTATGGCATGATAGCCCGGCTCAACCAGGCTCCGATCAGGCACCCGCGGTTCAACCACCCTACGACATGCAACTGCCTCTAAGCATTTTTTCTTCTGAGCTCACTTTTGCGCAAGCAGGTGGCGACATGGAATCAACTCGGACGCACAAGGCGGGAACACACAAGTACCCCCCAAGGAGAGAGTCTGGATACACTTCGGATCCGCACACAGCCTCCTCCCGTCCGGCCACGGCAGGTTCCGCCAGCATACCTCTTTTCATAGCGTAAACCATATTCATACGCATTGACGTATCACTCCACTAGAATACGTAGAATTAAAAAACACTTACCGGCCGTCGTTCCTCATTGACGCTTTTTTTCGTCATAATGGCACCCGCACATACTGTCATGCACCATTGTGCCAAGGGCTTCATTGTACTCACAATATGTCAACAAAGTCCGGCCACCTTCTCAGTCGCTCGGCACCCCGAACTTATAGCACTATATGCATCAGCTCCGAATCATGTCTGGGGTCATTAGTTGGGTTTGCCCGGCTCCCATGTTTTGGTACCTTACGTTCCGCTCCATCGGTTAAGGTAGCGCAGGGAGAACTACTGCGATTGTGTCCCGGTTCTTCCGGACGAGCACCTCACTAGAGAAAGCCGAAAACTGACTGTCATCATACGGCGAGAGTTGGTCAGCTGTTCGAGAGGTTGTAAAATCTTTAAAGATTTATTCCGCATAATGCCATAACAAATGCAGAGTGCGACGGATCGGTCTTCCGATCAGGCGCCATTAGAGCCCCTCGTACGGTCTTCCGAACACCAGGGGCTGCGCCTACCATACTCGAATTCCTATGGCTAAGTGAGAGTGATAAAGCCCTATAGTCTGATTGCCTGGTTCGCGGTGACAAACACCTCCTTCAAGGACTCAAAAATGGGTTAAAGAGTGTTCAGGTATGTCCCGAACACCCCCGTACTTTCTACATGGGGGCAGAAGCCGACGACTGGCCAACTCTCAGGATTTATATATACTAAACGACCGCACAGGAAGAAAAACCTTCATATAACAGGCAATAAATAATAACAGTGCCAGTGTCCCGCATTACAAAGGACAGCATGACTGCCTTAAGGGAAATATAGTTTCTTTGGTACACTATTCCGCCACAAGGCGGGCTCCTTTCAGGACACCCTCATAATATAATTCGGGCTTGCGATGCTCCTTACCCTCCGGTGGTCCCTCAGTCATCAGCTTTTAAGCATCAAGCTTCCCCCAGTGCACCTTCGCACGGGCAAATGCCATGTGCGCACCTTCTATACAGACCGATCGCTTAATGACTTCGAGCCAAAGGCAAGCACCAACAATCCGCTTCACGAGTCGAAATGGCACTTGGAATTGGCTCGGCGGGCCTGACCGGAACAACTAAGTCCTTCATGGCTAGTTCGGCCGCCTGGTGCAGTTCGACCAGCTGCTTCAGCTGATCGATAAAGGACACCGGTTAATTCGGCGCTAAATACTGCGACCAGAAATGCTTCTCCGCATACTTCTTCTCTTCAGCCCAATAGAATTGGGCAGCATCGAATATCTGCGGCAGTCCATAACGCCCTGGAGAAACAAGAATTCAGTTTGTCGCTTAGAGTTCCTCCTATTACTATATAAAAATTGCTTTGAGTAAAAAAAGCCTTACCAGCCGCAACCCTCTGGGCCTCCTGAATGTCCTTCAGAGCACCTCGGGCTTCCTCCCGAGCATCATCTGCGGCTTGGAGAGCTTAGGCGAGTTCGGTTTCTTTCCCTGCTAGACTCTGCTCCAAGGTCTCGCTTTTCTTCACGGCCTCGTAGAGCCCTCGTTCAGCTGAATGACCCTGGCCTCGTGCTTCTCGCGAAGAGCCTGCGCCGCGGCGGCCTTCTTGTCGGTTTCGGCCACAGCCTTCTTCAGTGCCTCAATTTTGGCATTCGCTCCTAGAGCACACAATACAAACATTTTCATCAAGCACAACTACTCATTTGTGCTCAACTTGTCAAAAGGTTTCGACATACCTTGCTTGTCCTCCAACTGCTTCTTCACTCGGCCAAGTTCTTCTTCGGCCCGTTCCAGACTCTGCTTTAGTCAGGAGACCTCCGCATTATGAGAGGCGGTCGTCGCTACAGACACCTGTTTTCAAACAAAGGGATATATGTCATTAACTGAGTCTCCTGCGAAGCGGAAATTTGATCCCATGTCCGGCTCTCCCTTTCACCGGAAAGTACATCAGGGGCTACTACTCATACTATGACAATCCTCAAAGGTTTCTAACAACATACCTCAAAGCCTTTTATAAGGCTAAGGCATGATTCATTCAGTCCGCCCTCAGCGGACTGAATCTTTTCAATCACCGCACCCATGAGGGCGCGATGTTCATCGATGATGGACACACTCTTTAGCGCTATCGATAGGCCACCCGGCAACTCTTCTTGGACAGAGGTTGCTGGCGGAGCGGGCTTGCCTCCCTCCATCAAGGGGGCTGCGGGCCGAATCTAAGATCGCCCCCACCGTTGATGTTCATGGGAACCGCTGCTCCCGTGCCTCTGGCCCCAGAGATATGCCCTCCCTGGTCCGGGCCCCGCTGAGACGACACCTCGGTGTCGCGCCTATGCTTCGGGGAAGGGGCCTCTGGAGGCGTCTCGCTCTCCAGGGCATCTGAGCTCAGCGAATCCTCCGATGAGGATCGTTCGGCGTGAGACCTCGCCGGGCTGCACAAATTATGGCGACAGTTAAACTACTGCACCCTAGTAACCCCGGGCGCGTAAGCGTGTTCAGATTTCGTGTTCTCACGATTTTACCAGGGGCTGGGCCCTGGGATCCCACTCCGGGCTGCTATTGGCAGCTGCGGTGGACGCCTCCGGGAGGGAACTTTCCCCCTCTTTGGTGATTCGGCCTCCAGGGATGAGGAAGCCGTTGTCGGTGTCAAAACCGATGGATCTCGGGTAGGGGGGTCCCGATCTGTGCGTCTTAGGCTGATGGTAACAGGAAGCAAGGGGCACAATGTTTACCCAGGTTTGGGCCCTCTCGATGGAGGTAAAACCCTACTTCCTGCTTGATTAATATTGATGATGTGAGTAGTACAAGAGTAGATCTACCACGAGATCGTAGAGGCTAAACCCTAGAAGCTAACCTATGATGATTATGATTGTGATTGTGATCGTCCTTCTAATGAGCAACCACTCCGGTTTATATAGACACCGGAGAGGGCTAGGGTTTACATGGAGTCGGTTACAAGGAAGGAAATATAATATCCGGATCGCCAAGCTTGTCTTTGATCCACGCAAAGGAGAGTCCCATCCGGACACAGGACGGAGTCTTGAGTCTTGTATCTTCACGCTCCAACAGTCCGGCCAAAGTATATAGTCCGGCTGTCCGGATACCCCCTAATCAAGGACTCCCTCAGTAGCCCCTGAACCAGGCTTCAATGATGATGAGTCCGGCCGCAGTCTTGTCTTCGGCATTGCAAGGCGGGTTCCATCTCCGAATACTCCAAAGTAATTATCGAACACGTAGACCGTGTCCGGATCTGCGAGATGATGCTCACATACCATTGTAGGGAACATAGCATAAATCTAATCTGCTGGCAATCTTCGTACGTCGTGCCCTTGCATCGTGGCCTGGCCCAACATGAACCGGTGTTTCTTGGCCCACCTCGACTCACGTTGTGAGGCGGTTTTATTGGGACGCCCTGCCAAAGCAGAGATCGTGTTCCTCTTATTACGGGATCTTCCATCAATACGGGCGTGCGCAACCCCACGACGACCGTTGGTATGACTCCGTGTGTTTTTAGATAAGTCTCAAGCGGTCACACTGAGGACTCTTGATATTCACCCCCTTTACAAAGGGGCCGAGGCCTATACCTCTTTCCCATCACCCTTGCGCCCTTTCTCATCTCGAGTTCTAACACCCGAGACCCAAACTCAAACACCCCAGATCCTCCAATATGTTCGGAACCAACTCTCAGGGCCGGTGGGTGGCCTCCTCGATCCAAGAGGAGGACATTGCGAGGCTTAGGGAGGTCGGATATCTGACTGCCGACATCCAGCACAGGCTTCCTGCTCTAGGGCAGGTCATCCCTACACCCAAGCCCAATGAGGCGCCCGTGTTGTTCCTCACTTCCTCCGTGGCTTGGGCCTCACCCTTGATCCCTTTGTGAGGGGGCTCATGTTCTATTACGGGTTAGATTTTCATGATCTAGCTCTGGACGGTATCCTCCATATCTCATCGTTCATCATTGTGTGCGAGGCTTTTCTCCACGTCACTCCACACTTCGACTTATGGCTCAAAACCTTCAGTGTGAAGCCGAAGATGATCGAGGCGACATTGAATCTTGGAGGTGCCATAATAAGCGAGAACTCCGATGCCCCATGGCCAGAGGGTTCTTTCCTAGAAGTATCTGATGTATGGCAGCGGAGGTGGTTTTATATCACGGCTCCCAGAGGCACAAAGTGGGTGACCGCCCACGAGTTCCGCTCGGGCCCTCCGTCACAACTGGCATCATGGACCGATGTAAGACGGAATTGGGGGCCAGCTAGTGATGTACCAATACTGCAGAGTCGTATCTGGGAGCTTCTTGAGAAGGACATTAACCTTGTCAGCATAATTCAAGTAATGCTAATCCGACGGATGTTGCCGTGCAAACGCCGGCCTCTCCGGATGTGGGAGTTCAATCCAGAGGGTTCGCGGACTATTAAGCACTTATTTGGCCTGAAGCTCGCACTACTAGGAAAAGGCCAACTAATGGCGCACCGGTTTTGCCTACTAATGGCCCACTACCGGTGCGCCATTAGTATCACACCACTAGTATTTTCTACTAATGGCGCACCACTGGTGCGCCATTAGTATCTGGTATACTAATGGCGCACCACGTAGTGCGCCATTAGTATCTTAACACCATGCGCCATTAGTGTGCCTCGCGAAGGCCATACGTAACCATGTGCTTTGTCATACTAATGGCGCACCCTGTTGTGATCGCCATTAGTATCCTTTGGCACACTAATGGCGCACTTTGGTGATGCGCCATTAGTATGAATATTTGGTTTTTTTTACTTTTCTGATTTTTGCACAGGTTACAAAATATATTATTGGACAAAATATAGACAGCAGCACACAACAACAGCAGATTCATCGAATACAATAGAAGATTAGTCTCCGAATACAATTCATCATATTAGTCTCCGAATTCAAAAGACCGAACAAAGATAAAACATTACAAGTCTCAAGACCGCGAGTATCGAGGATGTCTTCACATTACAAGTCGATATCGATCATCTAAACTACCATCACATAGAAGAGAGCTGCGGTCATCACGATGAGCATCATCGTGATCAAACTGGTCTTCATCCGGTTCCTCCAACGCTCCCTCCTCTCTCCCGCTAGATAGTGGGCGTATCTAGATTCGGCCTCCGCCCTAGTGGTGTACCCTTTGTAACTGTTACCCCTGAAATGGTGAACCTGTCTCCAACACTCCTCCCAGTCGTCGTAGACTCCGGGAACCTTACCCTTGTACACGACATACGACGGCATCTCTATGCACAAGCCAAACAATGACAATACATAAGCAATATGTAAGTATGCAACAAAAGGATCGGAAGAGAAAAGCAAGACATTAATAGCACGATTCATGGTCCTACTAATAAATAGCATCGATTACATCTAAGTTGAACGACTGTCCAAACCAAAGAGACATACGAATTCATTAAAGCTTAATTACAACATGAGCCAATCAATGTTTCAGAACTACACATCACTACTTTTGACTCGACTCATTAGACAGGAGCGTGGATGAAGCCGCCGTCTGTCGTGATGGTCATGAAATCGCGGTTGTTGTCACCCTGCATTTGTAGCGTTTCATCTATATCACTGTTGGACGGTTGATATCTGCGGAAGAACTGCCTCGAGGTATGAAGGACATCTTGATGGATGATGTCCGCAAACTCCGACTGGATGCGAAAGAATTCTTGTCTGAGGTCCGCGTCCTGGGTTGCCGACAACCTCGTAGCCCAATCTTTGAGACTATCTGGTAGCAGAAGGTGATGATGGTCCCTTACGATCGCCCGCATGTGATGGAGGGCATAGTAGGCATCCTTCTGACCGCCAGGCTGCTGCTTGACACAGCAGAACTTCGTATTGTGTGAGAAGGTGTGCTTGTCGTACTTACGAACTGCCCTGGTGAAGGTGCCACCAGATTTGGCGTAGCCAGGGAGAACATCATCAAGAACTTTCTTGACATTTGTGTAGTCTATCTTGGAGTTACGGTTCAGGTCGAAATACGTGGCCATGGAATATTTCGGGCTTAGGAGGATGAGTGTGCAATGTGTGTCACTGCACAGAACACGGAATGTTAGGAAAAAAAGAACGATCGAAATCTAAGAAATCATATGTTATGGGGCGGTTAAGGGATGACTTACTCGGGAAAGTAAGCCACAAGGAAGTTATCCTTATCTGGGTTTGCCAGAATGACGCCTTCGAGGTGTGAACTTACGCAACTTGGCGGTCCCAGCGCTGCTCAAGTGCTTGGCACGCATGTAGAAGGGTCGACTATCACGATGTCCGGGTCTTGTCTCTAATGATCCGCATCTCCATACTCAGCGAAAACAGCCGAGCGAAGGTGTAGTGCAGCGGATGAAGGTTAAACATAGCAAAGATGTCATCAAACAGCGGAGACGATCGTACCCCCGATGTCGCCATCCACAAAGCCCTTGCCCTCTGGCACCTTGGCCACGAAAACCGGGTATGCCACATCATTCTCTCTCAGACGCCGCTTCTCCAAAGAAAGAACACTGTCGTGCAAACTCCGCATAGCACCGATGCAGCATTCAGCATATTTGGCGTTAGCATCGCCCTACCCGCCACATGCACCCTCCTCAAGATATCCTTAGGTGAAGGTGGCCCGTCCTGAGCACGGATCGAACTCGGTGCCGGCTGGCTCGCACCGGCGCCCTTGTTAGTCTTTCGTTTTCGTCCCTTCTTCTTGATCTCATGTAATGGTACCGAGTTCTGCTCACAGACCGCCTTCTTGAGCGTGTTGGGGCTGATAATATTTCGCACCTCAGCTATCTGAGGCTCGGTGAAGGCGGGAGCTGGAGGCGTGTCCTGAGAACTGAACACCAGACGATGCCTGTTGCAATTGGATTTCTTCGCCATACCAGCTAGATCACGGTCGTCTTGGTTGGGTTCTTGAGAAAGAGGCCCGCAGTACTCGTCAGCGTACACATGTTCGGCAAAGTACTTATCAACTTTGGTAAATGTACCATCGTCGTTGTCGTCGCCGTCTGGATCCTATGCCATAGGGCTGTCCGGATCCTGTGCCATAGGGTTGTCCGGATCTTGTGCCATAGGGATGTCCGGCAGGTCTGGTAGCGTTGTGGCGTTCTTGCCATGGCTTGGCGCCGGCACGACTGGCGGTCTTGTCTGTGGGGTGGTGTCCCCCGCCTCCAAACGAATCTGGCTCTTCGTCCAAAGCAGGGGCCAGTTTACGCAGGCGCTGAGGGTCATCTCATCTTCTTCGTCGGCCCTAGTGGGTCGAATCGGAGGTAACAACTCATCGCAGCCTGGCAACACCCGAACCACTTCAACCCTATACATTGTGGGTGCCATCGGATTACCGTGGAACATGCGGTTGCCCGGTTGAACGATTCTGCCCTTGGCGATATCGACCAACTCGCCGCCCACTAAGTGCAGAAGAGCGCAAGGAACGTCGGCGGCGCCCTGCGAAAACATGTAGGGCGTCAGGGATGCCCAGTCAAAGGCAAGGAGATGAAGTCATCGGTCGAGAGGCTTAGTTACCGTGATGCCGTCGAGCAAAGGCAACTGACGGAGGGGGCTCTTGCTGGCGAGGTGTCGGCCGGCGTACACCCGGGTGCATTAAGTTCCAATGCCCGTGACAGCGTCGGAGACACGAATACCGCCTCCACCAGAGACACCAATGGCGCCGCCTGCGCGCTGTGCGAGTTGCTGGCCGTGAAGCTGGGTACCGAGGGAGGCCCCTGTTGGCCGCCCGCAATCCACGCCGTCAGCCCATGAATCAACGTAGGCACCATGGCGTTGAGCTTCGTTCCCAGTTGTTGTTCCACTTGCTCTTGGACAAGCTCCGGAATCCGCGCCACTTGTGCCTTGAGTGCTTCAACCTCCCGCGTCTGGCTTTCCGAGCTGGTCTTTTTCTCCTTCCGCACACCAGCGGTATAGTATGACCCCCATTTTGTGGACAAGCCTTTGCCGGCCACACGACCAGCTGTCGTTGGCTTAGTGAGCTTATCCCTGTTTTTCATTACGTTCAACGCCCTATTTAAAGGGGTGTCGAAAGGGGAGCTCTGAGACGACCCCGCGCTACTGCTTTCAGTTTCCTGCGGAAGGAACGTGAACCATTTAGAAATATTGGGGATTAATTAGAGTGCAACCATATGGAGCTAATTACGCGGGGGTGTATTCCTTACCAGAACAAGCTCAAGCGCCCTGGTCTTCGGATCCGTGGTAAGCTCCTTTGTTATTGGGTCCTTCTTCTACCGGGCCCTGACAAAGTTCCTGGTCTGCTTGTCACCGCTGTATTTCTCGAAGCGGGGCGGTAGGCCTTGCTCGGCACGCTCCGCGTCCTCCTTGTCCCATATAGGCTCCGCCACTCTGTAACCACCGGGACCGTGTTTGTGTTCCCCTAAGTTCAACTCCTGCATTTCTTTCCCCCACTGACTTGATTCGGAGGTTACGCTGCTCTCGCACTTGATCTTGAAATCCTTGTAGTCATCTTCGCTGATCGGATAATATTTCGCCTTGATCTTCTCATAACTATCACCTTTATCAATCATTATCTTCACCGCGCTTCTCCAAGTAGACAGGGCCGTGCTCATCCTCGTGAGAGCGGCACTGTTCACTTTATTCCCTAAGAGGCGTGTGTTTTCAAATTCTGCAGGGAACTTGTATCGTTCGTGCAGCTGCGTGAAGAGGAGGTTGCGCAAATTCCCTCGGTCCTTATGCCTAAGGTTCTCGGTGTTGATCGAGACGGTGCTCCGGAGAATGCACCCGAGCTGAAGCGAGTACCCCTTGACTATATGTTTGGGCTCCGTTGGATGCCTGTCGGAGTCCACTTGAGTAAATTCCTCCTTGAGGGTGCTAAGCGCATTCGGGCGCCGGTCCTTCCTTTGCTTCTTCGGTTGGCTGCCATCTGTGTGTGCGCCACCATCATCAATGGTGGCATCCTCGGTGGCACCATCAGTGGTGTCATCCCCGACGCCACAAGGGGTTGTGTAGTTAGGATCGGTGTCTTCCGCAGCATCCTCATAGCGCTGAGGTTATTCCTCCATCTCTTGGGACAGCTCCCAGAATTGCTTGCCGCCCGAAACGCAGGCCTCATCGTTGTTGGCCATGTTTCGCTCTAAATAGGAAAATAGTTTTGTCAAAAAGTTGGTTATTGTCAAGGAACAAGATCATGGTCTCATCATTTAGGGTTTGTCGACACCGATGCATCCTAAAAGCTAAGCTTTTATCATTTAGGGTTTGTCGACGCCGAGGCACCCTAAAAGCCTAAGCGTACATCATTTAGATTCCCATCGACACCGAGGCACCCTAAAAGCCAAGGTTTCATCATTTAGGGTTTGTCGACGCCGAGGCACCCTAAATGCTAAGTTAAGTTTTCATCATTTAGGGTTTATCGATGCCGAGGCACCCTAGGTTGGGCCTAATCACTTGGCACTAATCACTTGGCTCTATTGCCACATATGTTGGGTTTATCATCTAGGGTTTATCGATGCTGAGGAGAATTCTAAGTTGGGCCTAATCACTTGGCTCTATTGCCACCTATGGTTTAATGCAGCAAGAATAAAGGGGCGGTTGATCCTACTTAATTAAGTACTAAGATACCCCGGCCCATGCATTAGTATCAAGTACCCCATATGTCCGATTTTTAGCAAAGTCATGCTAAAATTCACGGAAAATTTCAGCATGACCTTTGCTGAAAATAGGACATATGGAGTACCCGAATTTGCCGGAACGGAAGTAAATCGACATTCCGGCAAACTGAAGGGCCTCTCGGGGTACCTGCAAAATCATCACGACACAATGGTCGGAGACAAAACCCAGCCATAGACCATATGGTCCTCTGCTTTCATGTGGACAATAATCAGCTCAACTTATGTGAGCTTCCATTCCAGATATAATAGGTCACCCAACAAAAAATCATCAATAGTTTAGCAAGTCTGAACAAACACAGAATGAATAGAAAGTTTGCTGCCTATTCAAACACAGAAACAAAACACTACTTGAAACTTCTGCTACATTTGGACCATGGCAATTTACTTTCATGGAGCATGACAAATGTATTTTACAGATCATGGCATTGTTTTTACTATATGCACCATGGCAAATTTCTTTTCTTTTTGCAACATGGCAAATTTCTTTTGCACCGGGCCATTGCAAATATAGCCTATGCATCATGAAAATTATAGTGTATGGATCATGGCATTTTTTATTCTACATTTTTATTCTATGGATCATGCCAGGAAATTATAGTCTATGCATTTTTTAATCTACGGATCATGATCCAACAAAATTGCCATCTCCCATGGAAAATATAGCCTATGCATCATGGAATTTATACTGTATGGATCATGGCATTTTTTGTCTATGGATCATGATCTATAGAACATTTTAGTCCATGTCATTTTCTGAAACATATTTTGCCATGGCAATTTTGAATCAATAGACATACTTTTCATAAGAGGCATGATCAAATTCTGGTGCCCTTGACTTACTAGTATTTATCTCTTATGACTGATGAATGTGCATTGAGTCCAGAAGCAAAGACTCTACAGTGAAATGAAAAAAACCTTGGAAATATATTTATGATAACTCTAAATGGATCAGAAGGTGCAGATGCACTTGTAAAAAAAAGGTATGCATTTGCAGCAGCTTTGTTCTGATTATGACACCATTCTGTTAAGAAGGCAAAATAACATTATCATCCCAATTCATAGTTGAAGTTGAAGACCCTAAGCTTTAAAATGCCAAGTCTCACTTACACATGTTAACTTATTTACGAGTTCAGAACTATCACCAGAAAATACTAAATCAACATTGACCACATAATATTATTTTGCAACCACTCAGTTTGTCCTTGACTGGGACACTTGAAGCACAAAACAACTAATGCAGAGCTAGGTCTATTTTGGTTCTGACAGATCACATCCTGGTGCATGTGTGGGGTTTTTTACTTAGAAAATACAAAACTTCTATTATTGTTTTTATTTTTAACCAGAGCCTAACCACCTCTACAGTTTACAAACTGATTTAGATAATCACTAATCAGGCATGCAAATTATTTTAGCCATGATCCCTGAGGATTAGAGCCTCCAAAAGTCAGAGAAAATTAGTGTCTCCACTTATGTTGTCAATGCTTGTTGTATGTTTGGCTTAAGGGTTTTTGTCGGTGTCAAAACCGGCGGATATCGGGTAGGGGGTCCCGAACTGTGCGTCTAGGTGGATGGTAACAAGAGACAAGGGACACGATGTTTTTACCCAGGTTCGGGCCCTCTCGTTGGAGGTAATACCCTACTCCTGCTTGATTAATATTGATGATATGGGTAGTACAAGAGTAGATCTACCACGAGATCAGAGAGGCTAAACCCTAGAAGCTAGCCTATGGTATGAGTGTTGTTCGTCCTCTGGACTAAAACCCTCCGGTTTATATAGACACCGAGATAGGGTTAGGGTTACAGAGTCGGTTACAATGGTAGGAGATCTACATATCCGTATCGCCAAGCTTGCCTTCCACGCCAAGGAAAGTCCCATATGGACACGGGACGAAGTCTTCAATCTTGTATCTTCATAGTCCAGGAGTCCGGCCAACGGTGATAGTTCGGCTATCCGGACACCCCCTAATCCAGGACTCCCTCAGTAGCCCCCAAACCAGGCTTCAATTGCGATGAGTCTGGCGCGTTGATCGTCTTCGGCATTGCGAGGCGGGTTCTTCTCCAAATTTCATATACTTGTCGAATAGTGTCCGGCTTCTGATAAATGCTGTGCTCCTTGGCTGCTACGCCCAATAATGGCCATCTTCCACGTGTTTGAATGAATGCGAAAAGCCAGGGTATTTTTACACTTACCCCCTAGCTGCGCAAATGAGCCGCCTATAAAAGGGATAAGGATCTAGATCTGAGTCACACCATCCCCCCTCCGCGAGCTTTCATCGGAGCGCCTCTGACAAAAACCCATTTCATCATGGGACGGTCGGCGGCTCCTCCTCGTGCTCCCAGCCCTCGGCACAGAAATTGGGAGAGATGCTCACCCGCATAGTGAGCTAGTTATACTCCAAACCAAGGGATTTCTTCCCCCGGCCTTCATGGTTCCGGTTCGAGCCGGACTTGCCACCTACAAGGGCGGAAAGCAAGCGGAGAGTGTCCCCGATCCCTCTAAAGGAGAGCGGGTGTGCTTTATATCTTATCTAGTAAGAGGACTCAGATTTCTAATCCATCCGTTTCTCCGGGGGCTCTTGGAGTTCTACGGCCTCCAGTTGCACCACCTTACGCCTGCCTCCATTTTGCACATCACGGGCTTCGTGGCCCTTTGCGAACTGTTCTTGGGCATCGAGGCTCATTCTGCGCTGTGGAAGAGATTATTCTGCCTAGTACCCCGTTCTCATGAGGGGTCAATATATCAAGTGGGCGGAGCCGAACTATGGTGCATCACCGGGACCGGATATCTATCTGGAACCTCGAAGAAGGCGACCGAAGACTGGTCTTCGGAATGGTTTTACATGGAGGACGTCCCGCTGCCGGATCCTGTTCGGATCGGCCTTCCGGAGTTTAGCAACGCTCCTCTGAAGAAGCGCCTAAGCTGGCGCCCACGGAGCCCCAGAGGGAAAATGACCGGGACGTCCTTTACTTGATGAGCCGAATAAGATTACTGGCTCATGCCGGATTGACCATGATTGGAGTCATGGCAATCTACATTATGAGGGGAGTGCAGCCGCTCCAATATAGGGGCCACCCCATGTGGGACTTCAACGGGGAGGACGATGCCACCCGCCATGGCTGCAAAGGGCCGGGATCGGTTACCGAACTGGTGAAGACCTTGTCCGCCATGTACAAAGGGGAAGAGGAGGATTTCCTCCGCGTCAGTCCACTGAGCAGATTTTCTTCGAGTAATCCTCGAAGTTGGGTAAGCAAACATCTTTGTGGCCTGTCCGATCCATGTTCCCGTGGTTAAATATCTCATTTCATGGTTTCTACGCAGGAACTGCACTGGGCCATGGAGAAGATACACAGCCCGCCCCCACAACCCGAGGATCCAGAACGGTCCCTCGATCCGGCCTCGAAGAGGACCCGGATATAAAGGTGGAGCTGATCGACGGGGTGTTCCACCAACTTAGCATCGACAATGCTTTGGTTGCCATTACGGCCGACTACCCCGGATTATTTCCGGCCTCCCAGGTAACCGTGACCGAAGTGCGGATACCATGACCCATTCGTGCTTATTTTTTTGATCACAGTATACCAATGGTGTTTCGCAGGGGGTGCCTTCGAGGCAGGAGGCCGAGCCCGCGGCGGCTAGCCAACAAGGGGCAGTACGGCTCAAGAAAGGCTAAAAAGAAGTGCGGTCCGGATCGAAACTCCGCCACAACGGTATGGCGAGTCACCATATTCCCAGGATTGATTCCTGGAGGGCGTACTAACGCTGGTGCTCTTTTCAGGAAAAAGAGCGCTCGCCAGACTGAGTCCAGAGAGGTTGCCAATCGAACCTCCGCCAGCCAGGCACCAAACCCGGGTCTAGAAGCGGAGGCGAGCATGAGGCGTGCGTCGGATGCTCCTCCGACAGAGGATGCCGACAGATTGTCCGCCACCAACTCCGAGGTGGAGAGCGCCATGAATCCACGAGCGCCCGCAGACAGTTCTTCGTGGCGACATGTTTCTCCCAAGAGGCCTTGAATGCCTTCAATTGGAGATGCGCACCTCCGTGCCGCTCAAGATGGTCTAGCCAGAGCCACGGAGCAAGTATGTAAAGGACATACGGGTGAGGAAATTTGATGATTATATATGCCAAGAACTCCCGAGACTTAAAATAGTTAGAATAACTGATTTAAGTATCATTTGTTATGCAGGATCTTACAAAAAAGAATACCCGACTGTCCCAGGAGCTTGAAGAATGCAAGGCCCAACTTGAGGCCGCACTAGCCGCTACAGGGGGAACCATAGAGACCCCCTCTGGTAATATATGCCTCAAAAGATAAATAGTTTATGAAGTGCGGCGTGTGTGTAAATCTGACAATAATATTGCAGATGGTGCCGGACTAGATCCGGACAAGCAACAGCTCTTGCGCCGGTTGAAGGCCGGCGAGAGCGTGCTTACGAGGGTGCGGCAGGAGAAAAATAACCTCCAAGATGCCAACTCCCAACTGGGTGAGGAACTAAAGATGTTCGTGCTCCGGTTGTCCGACCAGAAGGAGAATCGACGGCTTCACGTGGCATTTACAAGAAGTGCTTGAACGAACTTTGAAAGAGTTCGGCGAGGAAGGCGACTAACATAAACATGTATGTAGGTTTGCTCACAGTGCGTCCTCGGGAGGAGATGCCCAGTTCTTGGTGATCTTCTTCCCGAATCAAGGCTACCGCATCGAACGAAGTTCGGCAGTGATGAAAGGCGTCGCCAGGCCTTGTGGCTATCTATCTCCCTGCCCGAAGGCATTGGGGAGCTGGCAGAGCGGCTTCAAGGAGCACGGAGGCGCTTCCGACTATGGAAGATATCGGCTGCCGTCAAAGGCGCCAGGAGGCCTGGGCCATGGTAAAGACGCTGCGGTACACGGTTGATCCAAACCACATGGCCGAGGTCGGACCTGTGGGGCCTGATGGGAAGGAGATCCCTATAAGCTTAGTGTACGGCCAAGTAGAATTGGCCGCCAAGTATTCCCAAAGAAGATTGTAAATTAGATAGCCTATTAGATGGCATTGAGGAGGAATACAATTAGTCGAGTTGACTATGTAATTGAATATGACATGAAAAATGTCTTCTAGCCGGATTGTAGATCGTTTGTCATAGCAGACCTTTTCGCATCAACCTCGGGATCCAATAGTCCGGAGTGTGTCCGAATACCCTCGCGGTTATGTAAGAACCGGGGCATGCATGGAGACAAGGCGTAGGGGCCATTATTGCTGTATCAGACAAGTGCCCAACTAGTTATGTTATATTACATGGATAGTAAGAAACATCTTCCAGGGAGAATAGTTCCGTTAAGGGTTCCTTTCCATGGGAGGCATGCCCTAAATTGCATGTCCAAACTGCTAAGAAAGCAGAAAATCATCTGGGGGCAGATGGATAACTAGTTAAAAATCATCTTTCAGTTCACCGACCGAATATTCCCTTAAGAACGCTTAGCTTTCGGCTTCACCGGTCAGAGGTACACATCCGGCTGACTGGCAAGAACCATCGCAGAGGTGCTCCCTTTACCACCTAGCCGAACAATCGGGAACGTAGGGGTAAGCACAGGAGCCAGGCAACCCAGCTTGGCCAGAACTTAAGTCATATCGATGCATATAATGGTGAGTAAAAGGTACATGCGGAAGTTTGACACATGTGTTGGGCATGAAGCCCGTATAAATAAGCTTCTGATAAAGAAGCCCCCAGGTATAATGAGCGCAGACAGCGCATCAAGTATGTGCGAACAAAGCGCAAACGAGCCTCTAAGGGCTTCAAAAAGAAGGAGGAGGAAGGAGAGAAATAAAAGACAGCAAAAATAGAAAATGTGGACGGAGGAAGGAGACGAACTCGGAGTCCGGGCGCTTAGGCGTAGAATCTTCGTGAGACGGGTTGCGTTCCATGGGTTCGGCTCGAGTCGGTTATCCGATGCGTTTCGCAGACGGTATGCTCATGGTCGGGACCTTGTCGATGATGAAGGGACCTTCCCATTTGGGCTTGTGTTTGTCCTTTTTCTTGTCCGGCAGGCGTAGAACTAGTTCGCCAACATTGTAAGCTTTGGCCCGTACTTCCCTGCTTTGATATCTTCGAGCCTGCTGTTGATAAAATACGGAACGAGCTTTTGCCACGTCGTGCACCTCCTCCAATGCATCCAAATTGTCCTGCCGATCTAGCTCGGCTTCTCTTTCATCATACATGCGCACGCAAGGTGAGTCATGCATTATATCGCGGGGCAAGACTGCTTCCACGCCGTACACCATAAAAAATGGTGTGAATCCGGTAGTACGATTCGGCGTGGTCCGCAGCCCCCAGAGTACAGAGTCGAGCTCCTCAACCCAGTGCGTGTTAGATTCCTTGAGGACCACACTTGTTTGGGTTTAATGCCGCTCATGATTAGACCGTTTGCTCGCTCGACTTGACCGTTGGTTTGAGGGTGATAGACTGAGGTGTAATCAAGCTTGATGCCCATGTTTTTGCACCATAATTTGACCTCATCGGCCATGAAGTTGGTGCCGTTATCAGTGATGATACTGTGGGGGACGCCGTAACGGTGCACTACCCCTGATATGAAGTCTATCACCGGCCCGGATTCGGCCGTTTTAACAGGCTTGGCCTCTATCCATTTGGTGAATTTATCCACCATGACCAATAGGTATTTTTTCTTGTGGGTTCCTCCCTTAAGGGGTCCAACCATGTCAAGCCCCTGCATCATGAGCGGCCAGGTGATGGGTATAGTTTTGAGGGCGGTGGGTGGCATGTGGCTTTGGTTAGCAAAAAGCTGGCAACCAACGCATCGTTGGACTAAATCCTGCGCATCTGCCCGGGCCGTCGGCCAATAAAATCCTGTACGGAAGGCCTTGCCTACAAGGGCCTGGGCTGCGGCGTGGTGCCCACCCAGTCCGGCATGAATTTCAGCCAGGAGGTTTCGCCCTTCCTCTTCGGAGATACACCTTTGAAGGGCTCCTGTTGTGCTTTTCTTATAGAGCTCTCCCTCATGGACTTTATAGGCTTTGGATCGCCGTGCATATGCAGCGAGCCTCATTTTGGTCTTCGTGGAGTTCCTGCCTAGTTAGGTAGGCTAGGAATGGCTCCGTCCGCAGGCGATAACCGCCATTATTTCGTGGGCGGAGGATGTTATCTCGGTGGCGAGCCTCCGATTGTGTCGAGTGTTCGTGTCGAGGCAGTGCGGTTGGGTCCGGATTGTTATTTCCGGACTCCTTCCCATAGTAATGGATGGCTTGAACAGCCATTCCAGGAAGATGTTGGGAGGGACGGCATCGCGTTTTGCGCCGATGCGTGCCAATATGACCGCCGCCTGGTTGTTATCCCGGGCTATATGATGAAATTCGAGCCCTTCGAACCGTGATGACATTTTTAGGACCGCATTGCGGTACGCTGCCATTTTCGGATCTTTGGCATCAAACTCTCCGTTTATTTGAGATATCGCGAGGTTCGAATCCCCGGGCACCTCTAGGCGTTTAATGCCCATGGAGATAGCCATCCGGAGGCCATGCAGAAGGGCCTCGTATTCGGCTGCGTTGTTGGAGTCCGTATACATTATCTCGAAGGACGATTGAACTGTGTCCCGGTTGGGGACGTCAGACGACGCCAGCCCCAGCCGGCCAACATTTTGGAGCCGTCAAAGTGCATGATCCAATTGGAGTATGCGCCGTACTCTTTAGGGAGTTCGACTTCGGTCCATTCGGCCACGAAGTCGGCCAAAACCTGTGACTTAATAGCTCGTCTTGGCTTATAGGATATGTCGAATGGAAGGAGCTCTATGGCCCATTTAGCAATCCGGCCCGTCACGTCGCGGTTGTTTATAATGTCGTTAAGAGGTACTTCGGAGGCTACCGTTATCGAACACTCTTGAAAGTAGTGTCGCAGCTTCCGGGATGCCATGAACACCGCGTATGCTATCTTTTGATAATGTGGGTACCGGGACTTGCATGGAGTTAGGACAGTGGATACATAGTAAACCGGTTTTTGAAGAGGGAACCAGTGTCCGTCCATTTCTCGTTCGACGACGAGCACCGCGCTGACAACTTGATGTATTGCGGCGATATATAATAGCATTGGTTCGCCCATGTTGGGCGCGGCCAGGACCGGATTTGTTGCCAATATGGCTTTTATTTCTTCGAGTCCGGCTGTGGCGGCATCCGTCCACTCGAAGTGTTCGGTGCGCCGGAGGAGGCGGTAAAGGGGTAACGCCTTTTCTCCCAAACGGGAAATAAAGCGGCTTAGAGCCGCTACGCATCTAGTCAATTTTTGTATTTGTTTGAGGTCTTTTGGAATATCCAATTGTGACAGAGCTCGGATCTTGGCTGGGCTTGCTTCAATTCCTCTCTAGGACACAATGAAGCCCAGAGCTTTCCGCCGGACGCCAAGACGCATTTTTCCGGATTGAGCTTAATGTCATATTTTCGGAGATTGTCGAATGTGAGCCTCAAGTCGTCTACTAGAGTTTCGACATGCTTGGATTTGACGACCACGTGATCTACATATGCTTCCACAGTTTTGCCGATCTAGTTTGCCAGACATGTCTGAATCATGCGCTGATATGTTGCGGCGGCGTTTTTGAGCCCGAAGGGCATTGTGTTGAAGCAGAATGGGCCGTATGGAGTGATGAATGCTGTTGCTGCTTGGTCTGGCTCCGCCATCTTGATTTGGTGGTAGCCGGAGTAATCGTCGAGGAAGCACAATGAGTCGTGTCCTGCTGTAGCGTCGATAATTTGATCAATGCGAGGGAGGGGGAAGGGATCCTTTGGGAAAGCCTTATTAAGGTCTTTGAAATCAACACATAGGCGCCAGGATTTATCCTTCTTTGGTACCATCACCAGATTTGCTAGCCAGTCCGGATGTTTTATATCTCTGATGAATCCGGCTTCCAGAAGTTTGGCTAGCTCCTCTCCCATGGCCTGTCTCTTGGGTTCGGAAAAGCGCCGAAGAGCCTGTTTGTCTGGCTTGAATCCTTTTAGGATATTTAGGCTTTGCTCGGCCAACCGACGTGGGATTCCTGGCATGTCTGAAGGGTGCCAGGCAAAAATGTCCCAGTTTTCTCATAGAAATTCTCGTAGTGTGGCGTCTACATCGTGGTTTAATTGTGCCCCAATGGAGGCCGTCTTTGCGAGTCCGTTGGGTGGACTTGGAATTTGACTATTTCATCCGCTGCTTTAAAAGAGGTGGACTTGGATCTTTTATCAAGTATTACATCGTCCTGCTTCACCGTGGAGTGCATCGCAGTTGAGTTCCTCGGCCGCTAGGGCTTCGGATAGTGCCTCGAGGGCTAGTGCGGCTGTCTTGTTTTCGGTAGCGAGTGCTATGTTCGGATCACTAGCGAGAGTGATGATTCCGTTAGGTCCGGGCATTTTCAGCTTCATGTACCCATAATGGGGTATAACTTGAAAAATTGTGAATGCCTCTCGGCCTAATAAAGTGTGATATCCGCTGCTGAACGGGGCCACTTGAAATGTGACATCCTCAGACCTGTAATTGTCCGGCGAGCCGAACACTATGTCCAAAGGCGATTTTTCCCTGCGGCAAGCATGCTTCCTGGCTAGGGATTATTCCTCTAAAGGTTGTGCTGCTTCGCTCAATGCGGTTCCAGTCTATTTCCATTTTTCGGAGGGTTTCCTCGTAGATGAGGTTTAGTCCGCTGCCGCCATCCATGAGTACCTTAGTAATGCGAAAGCCGTCCACTATTGGACTGATAACCAATGCGCCTGGTGCTCGGGCTGTTCGGAATTTGGGTTCGTCATTGACATTAAAGGTAATAGCCGTGTCACTCCATGGATTTATTGTTGCTACTTGGTAGACTTGACAAGGTTATGGAGTGTTCGTTTCGCATATTATTTGATGCAAAAGTCTCTAAGACTGTTAATACCGTCTTGGTGTTCTTTGGGCTGGGATTACGAGGCTAGAAGCTCTTCGCCACTTTTGGCCACCTGCCGTAGTATCCAACATGCTCAAGGCTATGAGTTGGAGTGGCGCCCTACGTGCTATGAATTTTGCGAGGTCCGTTTAGCCAACCCTCCAAAGACGGTTCCGCACTTTAGGGGGGTTTTTGTTTTTGATGTTTAACCTAGGTGCTTGGTGATGATGCACCCTTTTATTTCGGACTAGGGATGTATTCGGGGCCGGATTATCCCAAAATTTACTTTCGGTTTTCCAAGCACTCTTCATCGCACAGTACTTTTGTACTATGGTCACCAAGTCGGCAAAGTGTGTAATTTCGCGGCGACTTATGGCGTTTAGGATTCCCTTGTCTGTGCAATTATTGCAAAAAAGTGAGCTTGCGTCCTCCCCTCGGCAGTCCTTTATCCTGTCCATAACCAGGAGGAATCGCCCAAGAATGATGTAATCGTTTCAGCGGGCTCTTGCCGAATTCGAGATAGATCGCTAATGTTTGGGTGGGCGGGTGGAACTAGATCCGGAACCCCATCCAAATTAAGACTCAGGGGCCGAGAAGTTTCTGAACTTGGAAGTTTGGATTTTTGAATGCTATCCAATGAATCCAACCCGCCGCCTGACTTTAAGTTCAGGGCTTGATCGACGTCCGTCCCTCTGCAGGGATCCGGCATGGAGGGATCGGGAATCCGGACGTAGCTAGTCCTTAAGATAGAAGAAGAATCGCTGTATTGCTCCTCTATCACAGCAACATGATGGGTAGCATGGGGAGAGTTGATCTCTCTCAGATCGATTTTAGGCCCGATCTGGTCGTAGTCTGTGGCGACTCCCAGGGCGGTGATGCGATCCAAGAGCTCGTTTACGGAGGAGAGCTCGATCGGATCTAACTGCTGGCAAGTTCCGAGTTAACGTGAAGATTGGTTTCGATGACTCGAGATGTCATCGTCGGCGCGGTGGCCGAACTGGCGGTCATAAGAAAACCACCTAGCCGAAGAGTCTGACCAGTGGCCAAGGCTCCTTTGGCGATAGTATCGTCTTTAAAGACGGGATGAGGCATCCTTCCTGACAGCGACGGCACAGAGGAACTCTCAATGAAAGCACCAATGTCGGTGTCAAAACCGGTGGATCTCGGATAGGGGGTCCCGAACTGTGCGTCTAGGCGGACGGTAACATGAGATAAGGGACACGATGTTTTTACCCAGGTTCGGGCCCTCTCGATGGAGGTAATACCCTACTCCTGCTTGATTAATATTGATGATATGGGTAGTACAAGAGTAGATCTACCACGAGATCGTAGAGGCTAAACCCTAGAAGCTAGCCTATGGTATGATTGTTGTTCGTCCCACGGACTAAAACCCTCCGGTTTATATAGACACCAGATAGGGTTAGGGTTACAGAGTCGGTTACAATGGTAGGAGATCCACATATCCGTATCGCCAAGCTTGCCTTGCACGCCAAGGAAAGTCCCATCCGGACACGGGACGAAGTCTTCAATCTTGTATCTTCATAGTCCAGTAGTCCGGCCAACGGTGATAGTTCGGCTATCCGAACACCCCCTAATCTAGGACTCCCTCAGTTTTCCTTTTCAAATTCTGACTCTATTTCTAAACAAAGTAGGCTTCTATCTTGTCTAGAATGTAATGAAGATGTCTTGGATAAGGTGAGTGTTGTAACGAAGATGTCTTGGTGAGACTTGATATATGTCCAAAATTAGAAAAATCAGGTACTTTCTCTACCTAATAAACTCCATATGACCACATAAAACCCTGTTTAACACACCTGTTAAGAGGAACAACCCCCCTAAGGAGCTAGAAAGCTATATCGCCCACTGCCTCGTCGAATGTCTATCAAGGGAAGAGATAAAGAGCATATAAAACATTACCCACACAAAAAAAGAGAGCATGTAAAAAATTTAAAAACGAGAACCATATTGACCAATCTAAACTTGACATTACACTTGGCACGGAGGGAGAACACAATGACATAGTAGTTATCAATTTTCTCCTGTATGAGTTGTAGCAATCCCCACATACAAGAAAAAATTGAAAGCAAACTTTACTCTCCCAACAAGATTCTAAGCATACTACTTGACTAATAATAGAAAGCCCATGACAGTGAGGGTATCTAATACAGTAGTATTTCTAACTCTATAAGCCTGCAAGTTTGTGAAATTGACACAAACCAATTTGGTTAGCAAGTCACGGCAGCACATGACAAAGGAGGTAACGGTCCCTAAAGTATTCTTGGGCGTGGCCCGAGCGTAGTGGAGGCGCTGGTCGCGGTGTGTGAGCGCCTGGCGGCGCCAGGCACGGCCCGAGCGTAGTGGAGGCGCTGCCGCATGGCGGTGAGCGCTACTGGCGGGGCTGGGCGCGCTGGGGGCCGAGGGGAGGACGGCCACGAGGCGGCAACCAGAGCTGGGGCGCCAGGTGCGACAGCCACGGCGCATTTAAATCGAAGGGGGGGAGGGGGAACCGGTGCAGCTCACCGAGAGGAAGACGATGGTGAGCTCGTGCGGGGTCGGGGTTGACGAGGTGATGCGGATCGACGGTGAGGCCGCGGTGGCCGGAGGTGGAAGAAGACCTCGATCCGCATGATGCAGAGTCGTCGAGCTCGAATGGCTGGCCATAGATGACGTAGAAGAACACTGCAGAGCTCCTGGACTCCTTGGTGGGGTGCGGGGACGACGGTGGTCGTGGGGACGATGTGGTGTCGACGGGGCGACCTAGTCGGGTGAAGCAGCGCGAGGAGGGGAAGTGGGGAGGTGCTAGGGTGTGGAGCGGTCGCGGGTCGTCGGAGCGGGCGCTGGGAGCCGGGAGCGGGTGTGGAGCGGGCGGGGTCGTTGGAGCGGGCCGGGGTCGTCGGAGCGGGTGTGGCGGGGGACGGAAGGGGGATCTGGCGAGGGAGAGGGAAGGGGGGATCGCTCGAAGGGGTGTCCAGCTATAGCAATGCCGCACCACCCTATGGTGCGCCAATAGTAGTTTTTTTTCTGATAGTAACTTTTTTTACAGCAATGGTGCACTTTTTTTTCATTATTTCTTGTGGCATCTAATAATTTGTTTTTTATCAAATTTGTTATTTTCATGAGGACTAGAACAGAAGATATCATCAAATATCATCAATTTTTTTTGAAAATATCATCAAATTTGTTTTTTTATTTTTAATTGAAAATATCATCAAATTTGTTATTTAAAAATATCTTCAAAAAGTGGGGGAGGGTGCGGGTGTCGGCGGCGGCGGTGGAGCGGGCCGGGGGAGGGTGCGGGGTGTCGGCGGTGGTGGAGGCGGGAGGTGCGGTGAGTCGGCGGGCGGCGATGATGGAGCGGGAGGTGCGGTGGTTCGTCGGCGGTGGAGCGGGGAGGTGCGGGGGTCGTCGGTGGCGGTGGAGCGGGGGAGGTGCGGGGGTGCTCGGCGAGGGATCTGGCGAGGGAATACCTATCGAGAGGGAGGGGATCGAGATCGAGTGTCCTCATGAATATTCAATATTTTTCATATTGAATATGAAAAATATCATCAAATTTGACAAAATATTCATGAATTCAAAAGTGCCCATGAAATTTAAAAATATTCATGATATCAAAAAGTGCCCGAGAAATGAAGACTACGATTTAAATACAATCGATCTTAGCTAGCTATCTGTTCACAATCTTATTGCCCTTCTTTTTCGCAAATGGAGTTCTTCTGTGGAACGGACGTCCTTTAGGTAGGGTGGTCCTGCTTCTTCTTGTGGTGTGTGCTGCTACTCCATCGTCGTCGTCATATTCGATCTTTGGGTCGCCGTACTTGTCGAAGTCTTGCTCATTGGCTACTCCATCCATTCTGATGATCTTCCTTTTGCCTCTCCTCACGACAACACGACTGGGCTTTGGCGGGTCGGTAATGAAGAAGCATTGGTCCACTTGGGAAGCCAGTACCCATGCCTCATTTTTCGCGGTGACGTTTGCGCCCGCGGTCTTGGATTTGGCTTCGAGTATAACCATGGTGGTGAAATACTGGTCTTCTTTTAGGACGCTCTTGGCCCATCTGACACGGAACATCGGGACCTTCTCTCCAGCGTAGCTCAGCTCCCAGATCTCCTAGACCCTTCCGTAGTATTTGTCCTTGTCGTTGCCGATGTAGGATTCCATCGTTACCCCGGAGTTCTGATAACCATCGCTCTTCATGTCCTTGTTCTCGGTGTAGAATGTGTAGCCGTTGATATCGTACGCCTCATAGGTCATCAGGATGTGCTCGGCGCCCTGTGACAAGGTGAATATGAGTTGTTCTTCCGCGAAAGAATCCTCATGTGAAGGGTACGACAGAAGCTTCTGCTTGAACCAACACGTGAAACATGAGTTGCGCTCTTTGATTATATCTCCGTCCGTCCTCTGTTGGCCTCGGTCATTGTACGTATTCTCAATAAAGGTTTTGTGCTCTACCACCCAAGGATCGACCACGTCTATGTGTTGTAGCGCGACTAGGTTTGCTCTTTCAAAGTCGGCGAGTAGACCCTCGAAGTCGACATGCATTTCGCGGCGACCCTCACGGTGACCCCATCCAAATGAGCCTGCCGATGTGCCTGTTGACGGGCAGACCAACGGGGTTCTCGATGCCTAGATAATTCATGCAGTAGGAGATACACTCTTCGGTCAGAAAGCCCCTGGCTATACTTCCCTCTGGACGTGACATGTTGCGAACGTATCCTTTGATGACACCATTCATCCTTTTGAACGGCATCATCTTTGTCGAGGAACGTCGGCCCGAGTTGGATGATATCCTCCACGATATGGACCAGCAGATGCACCATAACGTCGAAGAATGCGGGTGGGAAGTACATCTCAAGCTCGCATAGTATAACCACGATCTCTTCCTGTATCCTTCTGAGTTGCCTCACGCCAATCGACTTCCGAGAGATGACGTCGAAAAAGTTGCATAGGCCAAATAGCGTTTCACGGACGTGCGCGTCCATGATCCCACGGATTGCAACTGGAAGTATCTGCGTCATCAAGACGCGATACCGTGAGACTTCATCCCGCTGAACTTCGCTTCACTGGGTCTAGGTATCTGCTTATCTTACCCTCACAGAATCAGAAGGGAAGTTTTACTCCTAGGAGGCTGGTGAAAAACTGCTCGATCTCCTCCTGACTTAGAGTGAAGCACACGGGAGGGTAGCCATTTCCGGTCTTCTTGGCCATTTTGCCTTTGTGACGACTTTCTGTGTCCTGCTTTGCCTCATCATCATCATCATCATCATCATCATCATCATTAGCGTGAAGCTCCTGCCTGATGCCCATTGATTTGAAGTCCGCCCTTGCTTTCGGCCCATCTTTGGTCCTCTCTGGCATGTTGAGCAGGGTATCAAGCAGACTCTCGCACACGTTCTTCGTGATATGCATGACATCAAGGCTGTGAGGCACACGGTGGATCTTCCAGTACGACAAGTCCCAGAAAACAGACCTCGTTTTCCATACCTTCAGCAGCGGCTCTGGCGCCTTTCGTGCTGGCTCCTTTTCCTTCTTTCCCGGCAGTGGGCAGTCTTTCCAATTTTCAACAGCTCATCTATTTCCTCGCCGCTCCTCGTACACAGGCATTTTCGGGGTTCGGTTTCACCACTGAACAGATCCTTGCATTTCCTCCACGGGTCATCGTCGCGAAGCCACCTTCGATGTCCCATGAAGACGGTTTTTGAAGACCCGAGATCTCTATCTAGCTGGCGATATGTTGTGTCATCCATGCACCTTACGCATCCAGAAAATCCATGGACTACCTGCCCCGCGAGATATCCGTAACCGAGATAGTCGTGCACCATCGTGAGCAGTGCGACTCTCATAGGGAAATATTCTTTCTCTACGGCGTCCCACGTATTGGCTGGCGTTTTCCACAGTGTGTCTAGCTCCTCCTTCAAAGAGCCCAGATACATGCATTGATGTCGTTCCTGGTTGTTTCGGCCCTTCAATTAGCATACTCATGTGAATGTACTTCCTCTTCATGCACAACCAGGGGGGAAGGTTGTACATCCACACAAACACAGGCCAGGTGCTATGTGTGCTTCTCTGGCTGCCAAACGGATTGACTCCACCGGTGCTCGCGCCCAGCACGATGTTCCTTGGATCCTTCCCAAATTATGGGTATTCGAAGTTCAACGCTTGCCACTGGCTTGCATCCTTAGGGTGACTCAGCACCTTGTCTTTTTTATTTATCTCCGGATCATTTCCGTCATCTTCCCGCTTCTTCTCCTCCCTATCCGCGTGCCAACGCAGGAGTTTTTCTACCTTAGGGTCCGCGAAATACCGCTGCAGACGAGGAGTGATCAGAAAGTACCACACCGATTTTCGAGGAGCTTTCTTCCTCTTCTTGTATCGAGTGATGCCGCACACAGGACATATGGTAGACTCCGCAAGCTCGTCCCGATAAATGATGCAATTGTTCATGCACACATGGTATTTCACGTGCGGTAAATCCAGAGGACACACGATTTTCTTCGCCTCCTTGAAACTGGTCGGGCACTTGTTCCCCTTGGGAAGACGTTCGTGCCAGAATGACATGTTCTCGTCGAAGCATGCGTCCGTTATTTTGTGTTTTACCTTCATCTCCAGAGCCATGAGCGTTACTTTCAGGTGGGTATCCTCGGGCCTGCATGCTTCATACAATGGAGTAACCGCGTCTATCTCCAGTTGATCCAGCTTGGCTTTCTCTCGGGCGGGAGCTCTTGCGTTATCCGTCTGCTTGAGAAGCAACTCTTGAATATGAGGGTCCTCCACCCAGCCTCCATCATCGTCTGCTCCGGCATCTTCATCTTCATGATCATGCCCTTCGTCTTGATCTTCCTCATCATCATGTACGACATCTTTTACATGATGACTGTGTACAGCATCACCGTCGTGATCATGTCCTGGAGATTCTTCGTCTTCTCGCCCGCCCTCGCCGCGGTGGTTGTCTTGTTGCCCTTCCTCATTTCTTGCCTGGCCCCCAGGACGACTTCATAGTCATCTTCATCACCTTGCCACCGATAGCCATCCATGAAACCACGCAAGAGCAGGTGGTCCCGCACCTGCCCGGAATCCGGGTCCGCAATAAGGCTCTTCAGCTTGCATCTTCGACGCGGACATCTTATCTCCGTCTCGTTCTTTTGAAGCATCTCGGCCTTCGCGGAGCTCAAAAACCTATTCACGATGCCTTCGGTCATCGTGCGGACCATGGTCGTCATGGGTAGAGCAAAACGGTACTTTAGAACCAAGAAAAATTTGGCATGACCTTCCTAAAAATAGGACTAAAAAGAATGCATAGTGCCAAAATTCTCGCCAAACGGAAATGAATCAACATTCGGCAAAATATTGGCAACTATCGTGATTTCAAATACCAGTACCTGCAAACACAAACATATATGCAACACCACAAACATATGCAACATCACAAACATACATAGATCTAGCTAGACCACAAAAGTGCATGTGCACGTTGTTGGAGCGAGCTAGGGAGAAAAAAGTAGATCTACAACATGAAGATAGCTTTCCCTTACTTACCTATCAAAAAAGGTAATTTCACCACTTAATTTTGATGAATCTATGGTGCAAATGAGGTGAGGAGGAGGAGGCAGCCGAAAGTTTGGAGAAGGAGGTGGAGGGAATGAAGTGGGGAAAGTGAGTGGGTAGGTGAGGCTGTCCAAAATATCTTGTTGGGGTCCCAGGTTACTAATGGCGCACCAACAGCAAATGCGCCATTAGTATGCCTGCTTACTAAGGGCATCTCCAACTGCTACCCCCAGGCGCCTAAAAGCGCTACCGGGGTGAGCCGCAAAAATGGCCCTGGGCGAAGTCGGTCCTCAGCCGTCGCCCCTGTGGCCGCCTCAAAGCGCCAGATTTAAAAAAAACCGTTCGGCGAAGTTATGATAAAACTAGTTAAATTTCAGCCAACCATGGCAAGTTTCGGCGAAATTCGTCCAAACATTACATTAACCTAATCCAAAAAAAAGAAAGGGGCTGAAGTCGTCCCCGCCGTTGCCGCCATCGTCGTCGTCGGCATTCTCCTCCTTGACGCGGGTGCCCCTGCTGGACCCCTGCCCGGCATCGCCTTGGGGAACAGGCGGCGGCGCGTCGTCGTCGTTGTTGCTGTCGCATAAGACGACGACCCCGCCTTCGTCGCGGCCGCGTCGGCGCTCCTCGAAGCGGCGTAGGGCGGCAAACTGGCGCTCCTTCTCCTTCTCCCAGCGCGCCTTCTCCAACGCAATGGAGTCCTGGCGCGCCCATTCGAGCAGCGTCGTCGCCGTCGAACTCCGCCTTCACCGGCGCCAGCCCGGCTCCGTCTTTGGCTTGACGCGGCGGAGGAGCCGACAAGGACGAGGCGCGGCCGCCCTCGTTGATGATGATGCCGGGCGCTGCGAAAGCGCGCCGGCGGGCGTTTCGCCGCGGGCTCGGCCTTGACGCCGAGCAGCGCCGGAGAGCTGGAGGAATGGGAAGAAGAGCGTGATGAGGAGGAAGAAGAGAAAGCGTCGAACCTCCTTGGCGCCCATGGCCCGACGCGTCGGTGCTGCGCCGGGGCGGCCACCCTCGCCGGGGGTATGCCAACGGCGGGTCGTTGCCGCCCTCGAGGTACGTGAGCACGCCCTCGAGTGTGCGGCCGGGGACGCCCCACCAGAGGTGGCGCCCCTCGCTGTTCGCTGCCGCCGACCACCGGCGCGCCGTTGGTGGACGCCAAGCGCTGCTGCTGGCGGCGCTGGAAATACGCCGCCCAGGCCGCGTGGTTGTCGGCGGCGTACTGGGGGAGGGAGCGTTGGGCGTCGGTGAGGGACGCGCGCACGATCTCGACCTCCTCGGCGAAGTACCTCGGCTTCGCCACGGCGTCGGGCAACGGGGGAATGGGCACTCCCCCGGCGCTGAGCCTCCACCCCGCTGGGTTCAAGGCGCGCATGTCCGGCGGCGCCGGATGTTCGCCGAACAGAGCAGGACTCTGCTCATGAGCGAACGGGCGGCCGGTTGCTGGCCGCCGCTGCCTCCGGGAAGCGTTCGCCACGGCGACGGCGGGGCTGGGCGGCTCGGGAGATGTAGAGGAGGGCTGGGCGGCGCTCGGGAGAGGCAGGGAGAGGGAGGGGCTGGACGGCGGCGAGGGGCGGGGCTGGTGTAGGCACAGGCGAGTGGAGGCCGCCGACTTTTATAGCCGGGCCGCGCCCGTGTGTACGCGTGCGAGGGAGGGGAGGCGTCGGCGCGCCGTCCCGTGAAGCGCCGCCCGTGATGAGGAATCAATGGCAAGGCTGACCGGCAGCCTTGCCATTGTTTCCCCGCGGGAACCGAGGCCGTTAGGAAGACGAGGCGCTGAAGTCGCCGACGCTGCTGGTCAGCGTCTTCTTCGCCAGCGCGGGTTCGGGCTGGGTCCGCTGGCGCTGTTTTCGCCCAAGCCAGCGAAAATCAGGCTCTCTGGGCGCGATCGGGCTGCCTTTTGCCGGGCGCTAAAAATCGCTCGGGAGGCCTTCCTGGGGGCGCGGCTGGAGATTCCCTAATGGCGCATTTTCTGTTGGTGCGCCATTAGTAGTTTTGCTAAAAAGTAAAGATTTACTAATGGCGCACTTCGTCGGATGCGCCATTAGTATGTATGTAAAATGAAAAAAATATTACTAGTGGCGCACCGTTTTTCCGTGCGCCATTAGTGTCTTCCACACTAATGGCGCATCACCAACTAGTGCGCCATTAGTATATAGTAGTGGCGCACTGCATCCCTGGTGCGCCATTAGTGTCAATCCTATCTATAGCCCTTTTCCTAGTAGGGTCGAAGAGATGTGTAAATTATTCTTCGGACCACAAGTAAAGTGTCTGGACACCTCCGAGGATGCGGGCCTAAGCTGCAATCGCCTAGATACCCAAGTAAGTAACCTTGAAACCGGATACTTCGTGTATATTTGTCATAGTCATTATTCTGAAAACCCTCCGTGGCCAGGAATGGCTCAGCAAGGCAGAGAGAATCAGGTGTCTGGCGCCACTTCCCGAAGGCTCGCCTAGTCCAACCATTGCCAAGATGCTTGGCCGGGTGCTCAGCAAAACGCCCTCAGGGAAAGACGAAGGGAAGAACCGAGAAACCGAACTTCATACACTGCGCATCCAAACCGGGGGAATTGCTACCTCCCCTAAGGAGGATAGTCGGGAAGGGGAGTCTAAAGCCTCCTCCCCGCACGGGAAGAAGAGGGCTGCCTTCGAAGACTTGGAGACGGAGGTGCCCAAGCAGGGGAAGAAAGCGTCACCAAGGGGCCCTGCCCCGAATGACGTCCTTACTGCGTCATGCCCGCCAACAGGCCAGCTCTCCACCAAGCCGTAAGCTACCTGTAAATTCGAAGGTACTACTTTTCTCCGAGTACACTAACCAGGATCCATTCTTTACAGTCCGGCTAGCAGCTCTTCTCAATAGAGTTCGTCTTCGGGGGATCTTCCTCCAGAGATGATGGAGAGAGAGACCCCACCAACCTCTCTGCCTCATGAGGCGGGCGACACCGAGGTGTCATCACGGAGGAGTCTGGATCTGCCGAAGCCAGATGCTAATCCTTCAGTCGCCCTGAGCCCGGAGCGCTCGGCTCCCACGGGGGGCGATGAGAAGGGTCCGGCACAGTTCGGTGTCTAACCGGATATACTGACGGGCCTTCTGGAGCGAGCTGCGCTCTCGGAGGAGCACCGCTCATTAAAGAGCACGGTGCTCAAGAAGATTCCATCCGCCACAAGCGGTTTGAATGAAGCATTTACGAGCCTGCTCAGAGGCTTTGAGGTATGTTGTGAAAAATACATGATTTTTTGGTTGTGAGGCACGTGCTATGTGTGCTCCATATGCATAGTAGCCCCTGAGACTCTGGTTGCCGCCCTAGGTGGCAAACGGAGGATCATATTTCGTATGTAATGATTGCGCTGTACATATGCGCAGTTACCTAAGGGTCCTGCAGCCGACCAGTCAGTTGAAGTTGCCGAACTAAGGAGGTAGATCGGATCTATTGATGCCGATATCACGCTGGTGAACGAGCGGCTGAACGCGTCACAAGGTATGTGCTCTGCTTTCCTTATTATGTTGTATAGGAAAATATGAGAGGGGCATAATATTAATGCGACATGTTTGGACTGCAGACGGAGCTGCTGCCGTGGAAGCCCTGAGGGCGGAACTTTCCCAGGCAAAGGAACAATCTCGGGCTAGCAATGCGGCTGCCCCAAAGGCGGCCGAAGAGTTGAGAGCCTAACAGGCTGCTCATCGCCGAAGCGAAGACAAGATAGCCAAAATAGCTGTAGAGTTGAAAAATGCCGCCGACCGGTATGAGCTCCTTGAAAAGGAGAATCAGGTTAATTCGGCTGACCTTAAAAAGCACTTAATGCGACCACGGAGATGCAGACCGAAATTAGGGATGTGCGGGAGGAGCTTTGACAGGCCGGAATAATCGCGGCCAGGGGCTCCTATTTACTGCGGATGAAGGTTTTAGATCCGAAGTATGCTCTCCTGGATCAACACTGGAGTCCTGCAGATGCTTATGTGGACTTGGCAAAAAGTACAGCTGATGTCGCCAAGTTTTTCGAGGATCAAGGTGATAAAGAAGTGGAGAAGCTGTTCTGGTCCCAATTCAATGCTCCTGCGCGCCCATTGTCGTTGAGTGAGAAGATGGCTGCCGTGGCGGAACTTCATATATAGGTTGTCCAGGCTTGCCATGCGGTCTGTAATAGACCATCTTTGGCCGAAGGAGCCGAAGCCGGACAGTTATTTTGGTTTAGTGCAACAATTCCTCGGTGTCGTATCTCAAATTGATGCCATGAGGAGGTCGGCGTGTATAGAGGGTGCATGGATGGCACTTGCCCGCGTTAAAGCATATTGGACAGATATGGAGGCCACCCTCATTATGCGACTCTGTAATCCGGCGGGAGGCCAGGATCGTGCCGAGCACTACTTGCGTAGGTAATGTAAGGTGCTCTCTTAATAGAGGCTCAGTGCTCGAAGAGTGTCATGTTCGAGTGACAACTCGTGTCATTGTAAAAACAATGTTATTTTGATTATGAGGCTGTATTTATACTTATTGCCCGAAAGTATTATTTGTGCCTCCTGTGCGGCCGTTTTTATGTATATGTGTAATTCTGAAAGTTAGCAGTCGTTGGCTTCAGCCCCCACGCATACAATGCGGGGGTGTTCGTGAAAAATATGCATAATCACACTTGATCCGACATCTTGGTCCATTAAGGAGGTGATCACACGTCGAACTAGGCAACCGGACTATATAGCTGTAACACTTTCACTTAGCCATAGGAGTTTGACGGTGGGGCTACTATGTAGCCCCTAGTACTTTTGCGTGCATCCGAATACGGGCGCGTGTGTACATGACCGGGAAACGGTCCTTCGTTAATGCGGAGGAATCCTAAAGATTCCGGTAAGTCTTCGAGTGGTTGAACAGTCTCTCGCTGTATCATGACAGTCAGTTTTCGGCTTTCTCTACTGAGGTGCTCATCCGGAATAACCAGGGCACAATCGCAGTAGTTCTCCTTTGGCTGCCTTAGCCGATAAGAACGGAACATAAGGCGGCAAACCCAGGAGCCGGGCAAACCCAACATTTGACCAAAGACATGATTCGGAGCTGATGCATATAAGGCCAAACTCGTGACGCCGAACACTCCCGAAGGTATTCGGACTTTGTAAAAGAAAATGGGCTGAAGAGCACCCTTTCATTATAAACCCTATATTTCCAGGTACGTGCATCGGTCTGTCATGGTGAAATGCCAATAACGGCAGTATCCTCTATGGGTATAGTACCCATGGGATGTGTAAACAGCAATAGGGAATATAAGAGGTTTACACAGGGGCTTAATCTAAAGAGAAACCTTTGAGCAGGGCCCTACTGCACGTCTGCGCCTTTGTCTCTATTGTGTCGTTTCCTGGAAGGGTATCACATGCATTGTGTCTGTAAAAAAACTCGTGTAAAAAGAGTACAACGTAAGCGTGCGATGGATGATAAAAGTGTAAGGCATTGGCCTGTAAATAAGGTCAGGCCAACGGTGGGGTTTTATTAAATATTTATAGCCCCTGGTGTCCTCTATGGGATTACATATACGGCGCCCTGGCTCATTTTTATCCGGGCTGCCGGACTCGTCTAACCGTGTTCGTGGTCTTAACGACCAGTCATGCTTTTTGGTATCGGAGGCTGCTTAGAGTCCGGCCGCTAGAGCCGTCGTGTATTCCTCCACGCGTGAAGAGCGCTCTGTGTTTCCGTTAACGGTGATGACGCCACGTGGACCGGGCATCTTGAGTGTAAGGTAGGCATAGTGTGGTACTGCATTGAAGCGGGCGAAGGCCGCTCTTCCAAGCAATGCGTGATAGCCGCTTTGGAAGGGTGTGATGGTGAAGAGTAGTTCTTCATTTCTGGAGTTTCCTGGGGAGCCGAATGTTACCTCTAGTACGACGGAGCCCCTGCCGTAGGCTTCAACGCCTGGTATCACCCCTTCAAAGGTGGTACTGCTTTGGCTGATTCTGGATGGGTCTATCCCCATCCTGCGGACATTGTCCTGGTATATTAAATTGAGACTACTACCGCCGTCCATGAGGACGTGGGTGAGATGGTATCCATCGATTATTGGGTCAAGCACCAGGGCCTCTGATCCTCTGCGCCGAATACTAGTCAAGCAGTCCGTGTGATCGAAGGTGATCGGTCAAGCCAACCGGTAGTTAGGTGTGGGTACGATGGGCTATATAGCGTCTGGCGTCTCGGTAGCGTTCAGGCCTTCTTGTGGATGTGTGAGTCGCGTGGATCATGATTACTGTTTTAACCTCTCGTGGGAATTTTTTCTGTCCCCCAGGGTTCGGCTGGCGAGGTTCATCCTCGTCTTCACTTGGTGTTTCCCTTTGAAAGTGCGTTATATCGACTAGAGGGGGGGTGAATAGGCGATTTTTATGAATTCTTCACTGAGGAATTTGCCGGTGAGGAAATTCCTTAGCGAAGAACTACTTGCAGCGGAATAAGTACTCAGAAGTAAGCATAACAGATTACAAGCATAGTCATCATGATGAAATGAAGACAATCACAGAGTACGTAAAGCGTAATCACAGGATAACACAGATGATGACAAATGATCAAGAAATTGAGCTGAAGAAATTGAGAAAGTCTTCAACAAAGTCTTCAAACACAGATATGAACAAATACTCAACACAAGAATGAGGAAATGAAAGGGTTGAGGAAATAGAACCAGTTAGGTTGGTGAAGACAATGATTTGGTAGACCAGTTCCAACTGCTGTCTCGGTTGTATGCGTCTGTTGGAGCGGCCGAGTATTTAAACTCGAGGACACAGTCCGGACACCCAGCCACCGAGCACGTAGCTCAGACACCAAGTCCTCACCGTATTCTCCTTGAACTAAGGTCACATGCACCTCGTCCAATCACTCGTGGTAAGTCTTCAGCGACTTCCAAACCTTCACAGACTTGGTCACTTGGCGATCCACAATTCCTCTTGGATGCTCTAGACCATGACGCCTAACCGTCTGGAAGAAGCACAGTCTTCAAAGGTAATAAGCGTCCGATCCACGCAGGATCAATTTCTTCAAGGATGCTCAATCACTTTGGGTTTGTTGGGGTTTGGTTTTTGGGTTTTTCCTCACTTTTGGGTTTTTCCTCACTTGATGATTTTCTCTCAAAGTCCTCGTGAGGATGGGTTGCTCTCAAATGACAAGTGTCAAGTTCTCTCGGAGCAGCCAACCAGCTAGTGGTTGTAGGGGGCGGCTATTTATAGCCTAGGGAGCAGCCCGACATGATAAGACATAAATGCCCTTCAATGATATGACCGTTAGGTGGATAAGATATTTTGGGACAAGGCGCAAGAAGACAAGAACGGTCGGAAATTTGACTCTCAAATTCCTCAGCTATCATGTTCCTCATCAGGTAGGCAATTCGACTGGCGAATTCCTAACTCCTCGATCGGAACAAATTCCTCGGCGACAAGAAGAGCTTCGTCTCACATCAAGAAATTGACCGAACTGTATGAGATTTCCAAAGCTTCACTCGAAGGGATTGGTAGGTGTAGGATTTTGAGTTGAGCATCAAATGGAAATTTTTCCTTAGTATTTCCTCGACCCCCTTTAACAGTACGGTGTTTCCTATGACTCAAGAAAGAGAAAATGAAACTACGAAAACAAAAGTCTTCACGCTTCAAGTTCCTCAAATGAATACCAAGTCTTCAAGGTCACACCAATTTCTTCACTTTCAAAGTCTTCAGAAAGTCTTCAGAATATCAAAGTCTTCAGATGAAGAACTTCATTTTTAGGGGTCGACTTTCTCTCAGAATATCAAACTCCTCATAGACTTATAGACCTGTGTACACTCACAAATGCATTAGTTACTTAACCTATAAGTCTTCAATACACCAAAATCACTAAGGGGCACTAGATGCACTTACACCCTTCCCTTGTGTTCGGCATTTAATTTTCCGGCCTGCTTGAAGACCCAGCACTCTCTGTGCGTGTGGTTTGCAGGTTTGTCGGGGGTGCCATGAATTTGGCACAGTCTATGCAGGACTCTGTTCAGACCGGACGGTCCCTCTTTATTGCCTTTAAATGGCTTCTTTTGCTGATCGGGTCGAGAGCCCCTGAATCCGGTGTTGACCATTGTGTTGTCCGGGCTCTCTTCCTTGTTTTGACATTTGTTTTTATTACGTCGTGGCTTCCCATTGCCATCCCTTATTTCGGATGTGCTTGGGTCGCTGGTGCCTTGACGGGCCAACCAACTATCTTCACCCGTGCAAAAGCGGGTCATAAAGCTTGTTAAGGCTGCCATTGTCCTTGGCTTTTCTTGGCCGAGGTGTCTGGCGAGCCACTCGTCGCGGATGCTGTGTTTGAATGCCGCTAGGGCTTCGGCATCCGGACAATCGACAATTTGATTCTTCTTAGTGTGGAATCTGTTCCAAAGCTTTCGGGCGGACTCTCCGGGCTGTTGGATTATGTGACTTAAATCGTCCGCATCCGGAGGACAGACATAAGTCCCTTGAAAATTGGCCCTGAAAGAGTCCTTGAGTTCCTCCCAACTCCCAATTGAATTTTCGGGGAGGCTTTTCAACCAGTGTCGAGCTGGTCCCTTCAACTTGAGGGGAAGGTATTTGATGGCATGGAGGTCATCCCCCCGAGCCATGTGTATATGCATGATAAAATCCTCGATCCAGACCCCTGGGTCTGTCGTCCCGTCGTATGCCTCTATGCTCACAGGTTTAAAACCCTGTAGAAATTCATGGTCCAATACTTCTTCGGTGAAGCACACGGTGTGAGCAGCCCCTCTGTATCTAGATGTGTTGTGGCATGCCGTTGGCTGTTGTTGTGTCCGGTGTTTATTCCGAACTAGTATTCGATTGGTATGATCATCTTGGTGACCTTTGTCCCGCGCCAGGGTGTGACCTTTAGATCCGTAGATGGACCTAGCCGCACCGGCTTTCTTATCCAGGTGCTCACGTAAATCATGCGTGGCGTCCGTAGCTGCTCTGTTGTGGTTATGAGGTGGTACGTCTGGCCTCCTTGTCATGTTGTTCTTTGGTGGAACGACCTCGTCATCGAATTCTGGCAGTAGCTTGCGTTTTCGATAGCTCTTTGTATGGCGATCGCCATCAGATCTTTCTTTAGTGTCTAGCACTTTATTCCATCTCGCGATTGAGCGTTTCCTGTGCGGCCTTTAGACGTTGCTTCTGCTTCTTTAGACTTCTCGCGGTGGCCATAAGTCTTCTGTGGAGGTTATCTCGTTCCACACGTGTTTCCGGGATGATGAATGCATCGTCATCCAGACTATGTTCTTGTCCTGGGGCGGTTTGATGAACTCGTCCCTCGGGATCATTGTGATTGGGTGTCTGCTCCGAACTGTGTTCGGCGTGACCTGGCTCGTCCTGCTCCATCGCTGGGTCCGTATGGTCGTTTTTGCCTTTAGAGTTGACTGGGGTGTCGATCTTTCTGGCGCTCTTGTCACTATTTTTACTGTTGCTGGACTTGGAGCGGCGTTTGTGCCGTCGCTTTGGTTTTTGCCCGGGGGTTTTATCTTCCGAATTGTCGCCGTAGTCCTCCTTAGGTGTGTCCACCATGTATATATCGTACGACGGGGTGTCTGTCCACCGCCCTATGAGCGGTGGTTCCTGTTCTTCTCCTGCATCGTCATCCATACCATCGATGTTTTCGGAGTCGAAGTCGTGCATCGCCGGTTAGTTCATCGACCGTGGCAATGAAATGGGTGGTGGGTGGGAAACGAATTCCTTCGTCGCCTGCTACCCACTCGAGCCGGACATAGTTCGGCCGAGAGTCTCCTGTCAAAGAGAGAGATTTTATCGAGTTCAGCATGTCGCCAAAGGGCGAGTGCTGGAAAATATCCGCAGCGGTAAACTCCATTACCGGAGCCTAGCCAGGCTCGGCGGGCTCGGGAGCACCGAGACTGGAACCTACAGCCGGATATGAGTCCGGGGGTCTGGTGTCACAGGCTTCCTTAGAGATAAGGTCTGTGTTCGGCTCTACCGCCGATGAGTGTGCGACTTGCGGGGCGGGGTCCATCCACTCATCCTTGGGCGACGCAGTCTGCTCCAGATTTAGGTCCGAGGCTACCGCAGGGGTGATATCCCGAGCGTTGTCCGATGGCAGGTCTAAGCCGTGCTCATCGTGGCTGTCCTGCGCTCCTGGCTCAGGCCCGATTCCGTCGAAGATCAGGTCTCCGCGGATATTGGCCGTGTAGTTCAGGCTTCCGAACCTGACCTGGTGGCCAGGGGCGTAGCTGTGGATCTGCTCCACTTGGCCAAGAGAATTGGCACGCAGCGCGAAGCCGCCGAACACGAAGATTTGTCCGGGGAGAAAAGTCTCACCCTGGACCGTGTTGTTGAGGATTGAAGGCGCCATCAAGCCTTGCAGCGGCGACACAGAGGAACTCTCAATGAAAGCACCAATGTCAGTGTCAAAACCGGCGGATCTCGGGTAGGGGGTCCTGATCTGTGCGTCTTAGGTTGACGGTAACAGGAAGCAAGGGACACAATGTTTACCCAGGTTCGGGCCCTCTCGATGGAGGTAAAACCCTACTTCCTGCTTGATTAATATTGATGATATGAGTAGTACAAGAGTAGAGATACCACGAGATCGTAGAGGCTAAACCCTAGAAGCTAGCCTATGATGATTATGATTGTGATCGTGATCATCCTTCTAAGGACCAACCTCTCCGGTTTATATAGACACCGGAGAGGGCTAGGGTTTACATGGAGTCGGTTACAAGGAAGGAAATATAATATCTGGATCGCCAAGCTTGTCTTCCACGCAAAGGAGAGTCTCATCCGGACACGGGACGGAGTCTTGAGTCTTGTACTCTTCACGCTCCAAACAGTCCGCCCAAAGTATATAGTCTGGCTGTCCGGATACCCCCTAATCCAGGGCTCCCTCAGCCGTCCTTTTCTTCCCTCCCCCCATGGAGGACTCGTCTTCTTCCTCCTCCTCTTCGTCTTCGGAGGAAGGATGGGCGCTGGAGTCTTCGGATTTTGTGTCCGAAGCATCGCGTCGACGGAGGCCGCTCCGGGTCTCCTTGGCCTTCTTGGAGGCCTCTTTCTTCGGTGCCTCGTAAGGCGCTGGGACCTGCATCTTTGTCAGAAGTGGTCCTGCCGGTTCCTCCGGCAGCGGGGCCGGACAGTGTATCCGCCCCACCTTCTTCGTCCATTCCTGGGATAATTGCAGAAAGCATGATAAAGCGTCTCCCTGGGGATATGCCAGCTAAACATGGATAGACAGAAGATAGCAATGACTTATCGGACTTGCGGAGCGGGACAGTTGATACCCGCGGTCCTCGGCGGAGCCCAGCCACGGTTTACCGGACTTGAAGAGCACCTTCCAAATGTCTGGTGCTCGGTTGGGTCATATTCCCACAAATTGCAGGCTCGGTGCTGGCAAGGGAGAACCAGGCGAACTAACATCACCTGGACTACATTGACGAGTTTGACATCCTTGTCTACCATGCTCTGGATGCGTGTTTGGAGCACCGGCAGCTCATCGGATGAGGACCAGTTCAGGCCCTTCTTGGGCCAAGACGTGAGCCACAGCAGGGCTCTGGATCTGAATTCAGGAGCAGCGGCCCACTTTTTACCGCGCGGCTCGGTGGTATAGAACCACTGCTGCTGCCACTCCTTGACGGAATCATTGAAGGTGCCCATCGGCCATGTGACCTTTGGCATCTTGCTCACCATGGCGTCGCTGCACTCAGCATGCTCGGTCTTAACCACCTTGGGCTTCATATTGAAGATCTTCAGCCATAAGCCGAAGTGGGGCGAAATATGGAGAAAGGCCTCACACACAATGATAAACGTCGAGATGTTAAAGAAAGCATTAGGGGACAAATCATGAAAATCAATCCCGTAATAATACGTGATGCCGCGAACAAATGGGTGAAGGGGAAACCCGAGCCCGTGGACAAAATGAGGAAGAAACACGACCCTCTCGTGGGGCTCCGGATGGGGGACGATCTGTCCCGCCGTCGGAAGACGATGGCCGATTTTCTTGGCCAGGTACCCGGCCTCTCGAAGCTTTTTGATATCCTTCTCCTGGACGGAAGAGGCCATCCATTTGCCTCCTGCTCCGAATCCGGACATCTTTGGAGAATCTTTTTTCGGTGGAGGAGATGAGTGCTTGGGCGCTAGGGCTCGAGCAAAGGGGAATGGACGAGCGGAACGGAAAGGCGTGGGTAAGGAAGAAGAGGCCTTATCTCTTTATAGAGGAAATAAAAACTTTTGCGCCTGCCTACTTGCCTGGTGGAACCCGCTCGTTCCCCACTCGCCGCTATTGGCGGTGCGATTGGGATGCTCGTGCCCGTATTGATGGAAGCCCCGCGATAAGGGGAACATGATCTCTGCTTCGACAAGATGTGCCCGGGAAACCGCCTCGCAATACGTGTGGTGGTTGGTTGTGGAAAGACTGTTCAATAATGACTCGACCATGGTGCCATGTCATGTTATCTAAAGATGTCAGCAGATTACATTTGTGGAATATTATTCTCTCCATGATGTCATGTGAAAATCGTCTTGCAAATCCGGACACGATTTAAGTGTTCGGTAATTACTTTGGAGTATTCGGAGATGGAACCCGCCTTGCAATGCCGAGGACAAATTGCGCGCCGGACTCATCGTCATTGAAGCCTGGTTCAGGGGCAACTGAGGGAGTCCGGGATTAGGGGGTATCCGGACAACCGGACTATATACTTTGGCCGGACTGTTGGACCATGAAGAATCAATACTCAAGACTTCGTATCGTGTCCGGATGGGACTCTCCTTTGCGTGGAATACAAGCTTGGCGATCTGGATATTAGATCTCCTTCTTTGTAACCGACTCTGTGTAAACCCTAGCCCCCTCCTGTGTCTATATAAACCGGAGGGTTTTGTTGGGGAACGTTGCAGAAAATAAAAAATTTCCTACGGTTTCACCAAGATCCATCTGTGAGTTCATCTAGCAACGAGTGATAGGAGTGCATCTACATACCTTTGTAGATCGCGAGCGGAAGCGTTCAAGAGAACGGGGTTGAGGGAGTCGTACTTGTCGCGATCCAAATCACCGATGACCAAGTGCTGAACGGACAGCACCTCCGCGTTCAACACACACGACGGAGCAGATGACGTCTCCCGCACCTTGATCCAGCAAGGAGGAGGGAGAGGTTGAGGAAGAAGGCTCCAACAGCAGCACGACGGCATGGTGGTGATGGAGTGGCAGTTCTCCGGCAGGGCTTCGCCAAGCTCACGCGGAGGAGGAGAGGGGCTGCGCCTTCGATTGTGTGTGCAGCCCTCCCCTCGCCCCTCTATTTATAGGGGAAGGGGGAAGGGGGCCGGCCCCTCTAGATGAGATCTAGAGGGGGCGGCCAAGGGAAGGGGCTTGCCCCAAGCAAGGGGCGCCCCACCGGGTTCCCCCAACCCTAGGCGCATGGGCCCAAGGGGATGCGCCCAGCCCTCCAGGCTGGTTCCCTGCCCACTACGGCCCATGAGGCCCTCCGAGAGAGGTGGCCCTCCCGTGGACCCTCGAACCCCTCCGGTGGCCCCAGTACAATACCGATATGCCCTCAAACTTTCTCGTGACCATATGACAACTTCCCATATATAAATATTCACCTCCCACCATTTCGGAACTCCTCGTGACGTCCGGGATCTTATCCAGGACTCCGAACAACATTCGGTAATCACATACAAGTCTTCCTAATAACCCTAGCGTCACCGAACCTTAAGTGTGTAGACCCTACGGGTTCAGGAATCATGCAGACATGACCGAGACAGCTCTCGGGCCAATAACCAACAGCGGGATCTGGATACCCATGTTGGCTCCCACATGTTCCACGATGATCTCATCGGAGGAACCACGATGTCGAGGATTCAAGCAACCCCGTATACAATTCCCTTTGTCAATCGGTACGTTACTTGCCCGAGATTCGATCGTCGGTATCCCAGTACCTTGTTCAATCTCGTTACAGGCAAGTCACTTTACTGCATCAGTAATGCATGATACCGTGACCAAACACTTGGTCACTTTGAGCTCATTATGATGATGCATTACCGAGTGAGCCCAGAGATACCTCTCCGTCATACGGAGTGACAAATCCCAGTCTCAATCCGTGTCAACCCAACAGGCACTTTCGGAGATACCCGTAGTATACCTTTATAGTCACCCAGTTACGTTGTGACGTTTGGTACACCCAAAGCACTCCTACGGTATCCGGGAGTTACACGATCTCATGGTCTAAGGAAAGGATACTTGACATTGGAAAAGCTCTAGCAAACGAACTACACGATCTTGTGCTATGCTTAGGATTGGGTCTTGTCCATCACATCATTCTCCTAATGATGTGATCCCGTTATCAATGACATCCAATGTCCATAGTCAGGAAACTATGACTATCTATTGATCAACGAGCTAGTCAACTAGAGGCTCACTAGGGACATGTTGTAGTCTATGTATTCACACGTGTATTACGATTTCCGGATAATACAATTATAGCATGAATAAAAGACAATTATCGTGAACATGGAAATAAAATAATAATCCTTTTATTATTGCCTCTAGGGCATATTTCCAACAGTCTCCCACTTGCACTAGAGTCAATAATCTAGTTACATTGTGATGAATCAAACACCCATAGAGTTCTGGTATTGATCATGTTTTGCTCGCAGAAGAGGTTTAGTCAACGGATCTGCGACATTAAGATCCGTATGCACTTTGCAAATTTCTATGTCTCCATCTTGAACATTTTCACGAACGGAGTTGAAGCGACGCTTGATGTGCCTGGTCTTCTTGTGAAACCTGGGCTCCTTGGCAAGTGCAATAGCTCTGTGTTGTCACAGAAGAGTTTGATCGGCCCCGACGCATTGGGTATGACTCCTAGGTCGGTGATGAACTCCTTCACCCAAATTGCTTCATGTGCTGCCTCTGAGGCTGCCATGTACTCCGCTTCACATGTAGATCCCGCCGCGATGCTCTGCTTGTAGCTATACCAACTTACTGCTCCACCATTCAACATATACATGTATCCGGTTTGTGACTTAGAGTCATCCATATCTGTGTCAAAGCTAGCGTCGACGTAACCCTTTACGACGAGCTCTTCGTCACATCCATAAACGAGAAACATGTCCTTAGTCCTTTTCAGGTACTTCAGGATATTCTTGACCGCTGTCCAGTGTTCCTTGCCGGGATTACTTTGGTACCTTCCTACCAAACTTACGGCAAGGTTTACATCAGGTCCTGTACACAAGATGGCATACATAATAGACCCTATGGCTGAGGCATAGGGGATGACACTCATCTCTTCTATATCTTCTGCTGTGGTCGGATATTGAGCCGAGCTCAATCTCACACCTTGCAATACAGGCAAGAACCCAGTCTTGGACTGATCCATTTTGAACTTCTTCAATATCTTATCAAGGTATGTGCTTTGTGAAAGACCTATGAGGCGTCTCGATCTATCTCTATAGATCTTGATGCCTAATATATAAGCAGCTTCTCCAAGGTCCTTCATTGAAAAACTCTTATTCAAGTAGGCCTTAATGATGTCCAAAAGTTCTATATCATTTCCCATCAAAAGTATGTCATCTACATATAATATGAGAAATGCTACAGAGCTCCCACTCACTTTCTTGTAAACGCAGGCTTCTCCATAAGTCTGCATAAAGCCAAACGCTTTGATCATCTCATCAAAGCGAATGTTCCAACTCCGAGATGCTTGCACCAGCCCATAAATGGATCGCTGGAGCTTGCATACTTTGTTAGCATTCTTAGGGTCGACAAAATCTTCCGGCTGCATCATATACAGTTCTTCCTTAAGATAACCGTTATGGAATGCTGTTTTGACGTCCATTTGCCATATCTCATAATCATAGTATGCGGCAATTGCTAACATGATTCGGACGAACTTCAGCTTCTCTACGGGAGAGAAAGTCTCAGCGTAGTCAACCCCTTGAACTTGCCAATAATACTTAGCGACAAGTCGAGCTTTATAGATGGTAACATTACCATCCGCGTCCGTCTTCTTCTTAAAGATCCATTTGTTTTCTATCGCTCGCCGATCATCGGGCAAGTCTGTCAAAGTCCATACTTTGTTTTCATACATGGATCCTATCTCGGATTGCATGGCTTCAAGCCATTTGTTGGAATCTGGGCCCGCCATTGCTTCTTCATAGTTCAAGGTTCACCGTTGTCTAACAACATGACTTCGGTGACAGGGTTGCCATACCACTCTGGTGTGGAACGTGTCCTTGTGGACCTACGAAGTTCAATAGCAACTTGACCCAAAGTACCTTGATCATCATCATTAATTTCCTCTCCAGTCGATGTAGGCACCACAGGAACATTTTCCTGAGCTGTAATGCTTTCCGGTTCAAGAGGCAGTACTTCATCGAGTTCTACTTTCCTCCAACTTACTCCTTTCGAGAGAAACTCTTTTTCCAGAAAGGATACGTTCTTGGCAAAAAAGATCTTGCCTTCGGATCTAAGTTAGAAAGTATACCCAATGGTTTCCTTAGGGTATCCTATGAGGATGCATTTTCCCGACTTGGGTTCGAGCTTTTCAGGTTGAAGTTTCTTGACATAAGCATCGCATCCCCAAACTTTTAGAAACGACAGCTTAGGTTTCTTCCCAAACCATAATTCATACGGTGTCGTCTCAACGGATTTAGACGGTGCCCTATTTAAAGTGAATGTAGCTGCCTCTAGAGCATATCCCCAAAATGATAGCAGTAAATTAGTAAGAGACATCATAGATCACACCATATCCAATATAGTGCGATTACGACGTTCGGACACACCGTTACGCTGAGGTATTCCAGGCGGTGTGAGTTGTGAAACGATTCCACATTTCCTTAAGTGTGTACCAAATTCGTGACTTAAATATTCTCCTCCACGATCTGATCGTAAGAACTTTGTTTTTCGGTCACGTTGATTCTCTACCTCATTCTGAAATTCCTTGAACTTTTCAAAGGTCTCAGACTTGTGTTTCATCAAGTAGACATACCCATATCTACTCAAGTCATCAGTGAGAGTGAGAACATAACGACATCCTCCGTGAGCCTCAACGCTCATTGGACCGCACACATCGGTATGTATGATTTCCAATAAGTTGGTTGCTCGCTCCAATCTTCCAGAGAACGGAGTCTTGGTCATTTTGCCCATAAGGCATGGTTCGCATGTGTCAAATGATACATAATCGAGAGACTCTAAAAGTCCATCAGCATGGAGCTTCTTCATGCGCTTGACACCAATGTGACCAAGGCGGCAATGCCACAAGTATGTGGGACTATCGTTATCAACTTTACATCTTTTGGTATTCACACTATGAATATGTGTAACATCACGTTCGAGATTCATTAAGAATAAACCGTTGACCATCGGAGCATGACCATAAAACATATCTCTCATATAAATAGAACAACCATTATTCTCGGATTTAAATGAGTAGCCATCCCGTATTAAACGAGATCCTGATACAATGTTCATGCTCAAACTTGGCACTAAATAACAATTATTGAGGTTTAAAACTAATCCCGTAGGTAAATGTAGAGGTAGCGTGCCGACGGCGTTCACATCAACCTTGGAACCATTCCCGATGCGCATCGTCACCTCGTCCTTCGCCAGTCTCCGCTTATTCCGCAGCTCCTGCTGTGAGTTACAAATATGAGCAACGGCACCGGTATCAAATACCCAGGAGTTACTACGAGTAATCGGTAAGGTACACAACAATTACATGTATATCACATATACCTTTATTGTTGCCGGCCATCTTGTCTGCTAAGGATTTGGGGCATTTCCGCTTCCCGTGACCCTTCCCATAGCAATAAAAGCACTCGGCCTCGTGCTTGGGTCCATTCTTTGACTTCTTCCCGGCAACTGGCTTACCGGGCGCGGCAACATCTCTGTCGTACTTCTTGAAGTTCTTCTTACCCTTGCCCTTCTTGAACTTGGTGGTTTTATTGACCATCAACACTTGATGTTCCTTTTTTATTTCTACCGCTGCTGACTTCAGCATTTGTCGGGGATATACCCCGCGGTGTAAACCGGCCGGAAGTTAACCCGGCCGGTCTGGACGGCTCACTGGTAACCCGCCCGGAGCTTGGCGGTTCACGGGCTACCCGCCCGGTCTTGGCGGTTCATTAGTAACCCGGCCGGCGGATCAGAAGGCCGGTTCAACTATTGTGGGCCGGTTTAACAGAAAGGCATGAGGAATATTTTACAAGGAGTTAAGACCAGGACTTGTATCCGGTTTGTATTAGAGATAGACTAGTCCTAATCCTAATAGGACTCCACATGTAAACCGCCCCTTCAACATATATAAGGAGGGGCAGGGCTCCCCAAAGGGGACAAGTTCGACAAGTTGGACAAGTTAGGTTTAGACAATGGCTCTCGAGTTAGAGCACTCTTGTAACCGTGATCATCATCATCAATATCAATGAAGCAGGACGTAGGCTTTGACCTCCACCGTGAGGGGCCGAACCTGGGTAAAACCTCGCGTCTCTCGTCCCGCTCAACCCCTCTCAAGCTACCACATAGATGCGTTGGCCTCGCGACTAAGTCCTAACACGAAGGACATCTGCCGTGACAATTCCACGACAGTTGGGCTCCCCAAAGGGGGACAAGTTCCACAAGTTGGACAAGTTAGGTTTAGACAATGGCTCTCGAGTTAGAGCACTCTTGTAACCGTGATCATCATCATCAATATCAATGAAGCAGGACGTAGGCTTTTACCTCCACCGTGAGGGGCCGAACCTGGGTAAAACCTCGCGTCTCGTCCCGCTCAACCCCTCTCAAGCTACCACATAGATGCGTTGGCCTCGCGACTAAGTCCTGACACTAAGGACATCTGCCGTGACAATTCCACGACAGTTGGCGCCCACCGTGGGGCGTGCGCACTGTGGTGATGAGTTCTTGGAGGGCGCTTATTCCAGAAATTGAAAAGTTTACCAGCTGATTGAAAAGTTCCGACTGGCTCGCCGGAGAGTTCCTACCGGCTCGCCGAAAAGTTCCATCAGGCTCATCAAAAGGTTCCGCTGCTCGTCGGAAAGTTCGGGCCGGTTCATTGAAAAGTTCCGACCGTCTTGACGAAAGGTTCTATTTGGATCACCAAAAGAGTTCCGATCGCCTCGACGAAAAGTTCGGTCCGAATCGCCGAAGGGTTCCAGCAGAATCGCCGAAAGGTTCCATCCGAGTCATCAAAGAGTTCCGACTTAGGCTACAGAAAAGTTCTGGCCGGATTATCAAGAGGTTCCGGTTCAAAAGTTCCGGATTATCAAAAGTTCCGGCCGGATTATCAAAAGGTTCCAGTTCAAAGGTACCGGATTATCAAAGGTTCCGGCCGGATTATCAAGAGATTTCGTTTTCAAAAGTTCCGGATTATCAAAGTTCCGGCCGGATTATCAAAAGGTTCCAGTTCAAAGGTACCGGATTATCAAAGGTTCCGGCCGGATTATCAAGAGATTTCGTTTCAAAAGTTCCAGATTATCAAAGGTTCCGGCCGGATTATCAAGAAGTTCTGGTTTCAGAAATTCCGGCTCAAAAAAGTACCGGCCGCGTTATGTGGAGAGCTCAGGCACTAGAAGACAAAGAACCAATCAACTTTGCTGTCAAAAAAAAAAAGCAGCACTATGCATTGTCCAGCGCCAGCACCCGGTCTACATCCACAAGCCGGGATTGCGCCTGTGATTGACTCGCTGGCCCACCCCGGCTTACAACACGTAGGGCAGCTTGCTCGTTTGCACCGCTTATGACGCCGCGGCGGTTCATTCGTTTGCTCCGCTGATCGACTTGCCCGCGGTGATCATCAACTCCGGTGAATAAATTCCGGTTTAACATATCGGTGTTGTTATATACAGCCGTCGCCCTGCGGTCCGGTTTACATCAACGCTGACCGCTCGCCCGTCGGCACCACCTTACAACGCCACGGATGACTCGCTTGTCCGCCGCAGCGGTTCACGCGCGTCCTCACCGGCTTACAACGTGGAGGACAACTTGCTCGTCCGCACCAGCCATAAACGCCGCGGCGGTTCACCCGTGGCGACTTCAAATACACCTAGCGATCATAACTTTCATGGCGGATTATTTCCGCCTCGCACATCGTGTGATATCCATCTAAAATATATTTTATTAGTGCATGTTATTTTTTGTCAAAGAGCAGTTTATCTTTGCCTTGGTCTGCAATATTGTATGCAGGACAATTATTCATTATAAACGCGGTTTATACCATGGGTATAAAGCACGCTACCGGCAGCGCCCCTGCCGGTGTTCGCCCATGCCACATTACACGGTGAATGGACGCGTGCAAGACGCCGCCTTACGGCCCGGTTTACATCAGCTTGCCGGGACCGTGCTCGCGTTTGACTCGCCTGTCTGCGTGCCGATCTTCCCCGTCCGCACCGGTTTACAATGCCTCGGCCGATTCATCTATCCGAGCTGCCTTTGATGTTGCGGTCGTTTTTGTCGTCCGTCTCGCGCCTGGTCTACATCGACATACCGGCCGCACCTATCTCGCATGAGCTATATATTACGTATGAACAAGTCACAGCTTGGGTAGCCCGGTTTTCTTTCAGCAAATTGGAGGCAAATTATCATCAAACCGCTGTTTTACCGGATGGCTCAATAGGCGGCGCACAAGTCGCCGTCACTACAGTTTGGTTAACTTCAAATCGCCATTGGAAGGAACCATTGGCGAAAGGTCTTGACACAGCTCATACGGGATCATTTATAACCCGCCACAGTCACCTCAACCTTCTGTGGATTCACGTCATGCTATCAACATCAATGATGTACAAGTTATGCCGGTTTATATCATGGTCAAACATGGAGAATCTCAAGCCAACTCCTCGAGTCACCTTTGAGACTCGGGGCTACGATGACATAACTCAGCAAATCTTGCCGTTTCAACAAAGTTAAAAACCTCGTGGATGATGGAGGGAAAGATAACCCGGTCCCGGAGGTTACTGTTGTATTGATGAAAATTTAAAGGCTGTCGAGAAAATTTCCGGCTTAGAAAGTATATAACAATTACAAAATCCGGCTCAATGAAGAAGGTCCGGTCGCCGAAAAGGATTCCAGTTTAGAATCCGGCTAAAGGGCGCCAGTCTCACTGAAACTCTCAAATATCCGGTCTAAAATCCGGTTCAAGGAAATCTGTTCTCTGTCAAGCTCTGAAGCTCTCAAATCCGGTTTAAGAATTTCCGGTTCAAAAGGAATTAACTTCTCGCAAGTCCGAGTTTAAAGGCCGAAAAATTTCCGGTGAAAATGAAGATTCCGGTCTAAAATCCTGTTCAAGGGAAAGATGTCTCCCACAAAGCTTTGAAGCTCTCAATATCAGGTTTAACATCCGGTTCAAGAAGGATTAATCTCTTACAAAAGTTAAAGGTGCCAAAGAGGACCTGCTGCCATGACGCTGGTTCAAACATGGGTATCATGCCTTGATGGTTTATCATATTATTGATCACTTGAGGGCTTGGTCGATCCGAACCATAGTCACACCTCTTGATCGGCGCAATGCCACAATATCACTTGGGGGCTTGGTCGTGTCCGAACCAATGCAACACCTCTTGATAGGCGAAAGCCACCAGATCACTTGGGGACATGGTCATGTCTGAACCAGTCACGCCTCTTGATCGGCCTAGTGCCACAGCATCACTTGGGGGCTTTGGTCGAACCCGAACCATCGCTACACCTCTTGATCGGCGTAATGCCAATGCATCATTTGGGGACCTGGCTGACTCGAACCATAGCTACGCCTTTGGGGGCTTGGTCGTGTCCGACCATGGTAATGCCTCTTGATCGGCTCAAAGCCTCATTTGCAATGGTTTTATATTTGCCTTTGCTTGAATTTTGTTCTCTTTTAAATTATTTCTTTTGTTGTGTTTTCAAACCGACATTATTAATCCGGTTCAAACTGTCAATTACAAATTGGCGGAACACGGTCAAATCCTAATCCGAGACTATTTGCCCGGTTTGATGTTACCATCTTATTATGGAGTAAACCGGTGTTCATTAACCCGCTTGACTTTCAATTACAAGTCAAGACATGATCAACTCATAATCCGGAGACTATCAGCCCGGTCTGGTTTGACTACGAGTCGCCAAGATATATATGGTTAAACCGGTGTTTATCACAACCCGCACGGTTTATCATCAATCGACACAATATGAAAGGAGTTATTATTACTCAAGATTGGGGTTATCACTCTTACTACAAAAAGTTGGTAAAACCAGCAATGTGATTCAATATCACAGGTATGATATATTTCATATTTGATTATTATTAAGTGCAACCTTGGTTATAAACCCAGGTTATATGTTGGGCATTGTGATTCATTCGTGATAAACCGCCAGACACTTTAAACTTGTTGTATGCGTAAACAGGTTGAATAAAGCATGATTGTAAATCACCGACGTTTATTAAACCGGCCCGGCTTTCGACTATGTGTCGCCAAGATGATGATAAATTATCCGGTGTTTGTTAAACCGGCCTGGCTTTGGATTATAAGTCGCCAAGACATATTTGGATTCGCCATTGGAATCACGCGCTTATGAATCATTGGGTATATTATTCAAATAGCCAACATGGCTGGATTTCTATTATGGTTATCAATAACCAGTATTGTGATTACGGTTTTCAAAATTGCTTTGGAGCAATGGCTATCATATTATCAATGGATATAATTTTATTCTACAATTGAAGGAATAGTCCCGAGTTGCTGCAGCTTACAACCCGCACTTGGGGGCTACATTATTTAAGTTGAGATTACATCCAATATGCAAGTCCATGTCGCTGCAAGCATGCACCATGACACTTGGGGGCTAATGCAAAGTCATTCTTTGTTTATCTTATTGATGACCCGACTCATCACATTATAATGAGCCGGCCCTTGGGGGCTACCAATTGCTCCTGTCAAACAATTCAAGACAATTACAAGTCCCAGGTTGTTGCAAGCATGACAACCCGGCACTTGGGGGCTACATATGTGGAATACTGAATTCTGACTAGTGATTGAGATGAACAACCTGGATTTCTTCAAGATTGTGATATTTAAGCAAGTCTCAAGCTGTTGCTATGCTACCTTCTTAAGACTTGGAGGCTACAAGTGATAGGCATATAAGAGGTATATTTTCAAGCTGGATGTTAACTACAAGTATGACCCGGTCTTTGTCAATATTTGTAAACCGGTGATCTTAGCAAGGATAAACCGCAAGTTCTACGCCCTTAAACCGCTGAAGATCGGATGAGTATTTCAAGGACCAATATTGTTTTTAAGCATTGGGAGCGGAATCAAAGGAATTATTCTTCACAATATATTTCCTATGAGAAACCAACATCAGCAAATCGGTTATGAAGCTGGTTATTGACCCGGATTTTCTAGAAGAAGGAAATGACAAGGACGATCAAAGCCGGTCTACAAGAATTCTTAACCCGGAGTACAACCTGCCAAATTTGTTCGTGTTTATTTTGCAGCGTAAGTTTACCATGGATAAATCCAAGCTAAACTTGGGGGCTAATGTCGGGGATATACCCCGCGGTGTAAACCAGCCGGAAGTTAACCCGGCCGGTCTGGACGGCTCACTGGTAACCCGCCCGGAGCTTGGCGGTTCACGGGCTACCCGCCCGGTCTTGGCGGTTCATTAGTAACCCTACCGGGCGGATCGTAAGGCGGTTCAACTATTGTGGGCGGTTTAACAGAAAGGCATGAGGAATATTTTACAAGGAGTTAAGACCAGGACTTGTATCCGGTTTGTATTAGAGATAGACTAGTCCTAATCCTAACAGACTCCACATGTAAACCGCCTTCAACATATATAGGAGGGGCAGGGCTCCCCAAAGGGGACAAGTTCGACAAGTTGGACAAGTTAGGTTTAGACAATGGCTCTCGAGTTAGAGCACTCTTGTAACCGTGATCATCATCATCAATATCAATGAAGCAGGACGTAGGCTTTTACCTCCACCGTGAGGGGCCGAACCTGGGTAAAACCTCGCGTCTCTCGTCCCGCTCAACCCCTCTCAAGCTACCACATAGATGCGTTGGCCTCGCGACTAAGTCCTAACACGAAGGACATCTGCCGTGACAATTCCACGACAGCATTGAAAATACTTCAGGAATAGTTTTCACCATCCCCTGCATATTGTAGTTCATCACAAAGATCTTGTAGCTTGGTGGGAGCGACTGAAGGATTCTGTCAATGACCGCCTCGTCCGGGAGGTTAATATTCAACTGGTTCAGGCGGTTGTGCAACCCAGACATTCTGAGTATGTGCTCACTGATAGAACTATTTTCCTCCATCTTACAACTATAGAACTTGTCGGAGACTTCATATCTCTTGACCCGGGCGTGAGCTTAGAAAACCATTTTCAGCTCCTCAAACATCTCATATGTTCCGTGTTGCTCGAAACGCTTTTGGAGCCCCGGTTCTTAGTTGTAAAGCATGCCGCGCTGAACGAGGGAGTAATCATCAGCACGTGACTGCTAAGCGTTCATAACGTCTTGGTTCTCTGGGATGGGTGCTTCACCTAGCGGTCCTTCTACGACATATGCTTTCTTGGCAGCTATGAGGATGATCCTCAAGTTCCGGACCCAGTCTGTATAGTTGCTGGCATCATCTTTCAGCTTGGTTTTCTCTAGGAACGCGTTGAAGTTCATGTTGACATGAGCGTTGTCCATTTGATCTACAAGACATATTTGCAAAGATTTTAGACTAAGTTCATGATAATTAAGTTCATCTAATCAAAATATTTAATGAACTCCCACTTAGATTTGACATCCCTCTAGTCATCTAAGTGTTACATGATCCGAGTCGACTAGGCCGTGCCCGATCATCACGTGAGACGGACTAGTCATCATCGGTGAACATCTCCATGTTGATCGTATCTTCCATACAACTCATGTTCGACCTTTCGGTCTTTGTGTTCCGAGGCCATGTCTGTACACGCTAGGCTCGTCAAGTTAACCTAAGTGTTTTGCATGTGTAGAACTGTCTTACACCCGTTGTATGTGAACGTAGGAATCTATCACACCCGATCATCACGTGGTGCTTCAAAACGACGAACTTTAGGAACGGCGCACTGTTAGGGGGAACACTTTCTTGAAATTATTATGAGGGATCATCTTATTTACTACCGCCGTTCTAAGTAAACAAGATGCAAAAACATAATAAACATCACATGCAATTAAATAGTAGTGACATGATATGGCCAATATCATATAGCTCCTTTGATCTCCATCTTGGGGCTCCATGATCATCTTGTCACCGGCATGACACCATGATCTCCATCATCATGATCTCCATCATCGTGTCTCCATGAAGTTGCTCGCCAACTATTACTTCTACTACTATAGCTAACGGTTTAGCAATAAAGTAAAGTAATTACATGGCGTTGAATCAATGACACGCAGGTCATACAATAATTAAGACAACTCCTATGGCTCCTGCCGTTGTCATACTCATCGACATGCAATTCGTGATTCCTATTACAAGAACATGATCTCATACATCACAATATATCATTCATCATTCATCACAACTTTTGGCCATATCACATCACAAGGCAATTGCTGCAAAAACAAGTTAGATGTCCTCTAATTGTTGTTACATCTTTTTCGTGGCTGCAATAGGGTTTTAGCAAGAACGTTTTCTTACCTACGAAAAAAGCCACAACGTGATTTGTCAACTTCTATTTACCCTTCATGAGGACCCTTTTCATCGAATCCGCTCCAACTAAAGTGGGAGAGACAGACACCCGCTAGCCACCTTATGCAACTAGTGCATGTCAGTCGGTGGAACTTGTCTCACGTAAGCGTACGTGTAAGGTCTGTCAAGGCCGCTTCATCCCACAATACCGCTGAAGCAAAATAAGACTAGTAGCGGCAAGAAAGTTGACAACATCTACGCCCACAACAAATTGTGTTCTACTCGTGCAAAGAGAACTACGACAGACCTAGCTCATGATGCCACTGTTGGGGAACGTTGCAGAAAATAAAATTTTTCCTACGGTTTCACCAAGATCCATCTATGAGTTCATCTAGCAACGAGTGATAGGAGTGCATCTACATACCTTTGTAGATCGCGAGCGGAAGCGTTCAAGAGAACGGGGTTGAGGGAGTCGTGACTGCCGTGATCCAAATCACCGATGACTAAATGCCGAACGGACAGCACCTCCGCGTTCAACACACGTACGGAGCGGATGACGTCTCCCGCACCTTGATCCAGCAAGGAGGAGGGAGAGGTTGAGGAAGAAGGCTCCAACAGCAGCACGACGGCGTGGTGGTGATGGAGTGGCAGTTCTGCGGCAGGGCTTCGCCAAGCTCACGCGGAGGAGGAGAGGTGTTGGGAGGGAGGGCTGCGCCTTGATTGTGTGTGCAGCCCTCCCTCGCCTCTATTTATAGGGGAAGGGGGGAGGCGACCCCTCTAGATGAGATCTAGAGGGGGCGGTGGCCAAGGGAGGGCTTGCCCCCAAGGGGGCGCCCCACTAGGGTTTCCCCACAACCCTAGGCGCATGGGCCCAAGGGGGGGATGCGCCCAGCCCTCTAGGGGCTGGTTCCCTGCCCACTACGGCCCATGAGGCCCTCCGAGAGAGGTGGCCCCTCCCGGTGGACCCCCGGAACCCCTCCGATGGCCCCGGTATAATACCGATATGCCCCCGAAACTTTCCGGTGATCGTATGACAACTTCCCATATATAAATCTTCACCTCCGGACCATTCCGAAACTCCTCGTGACATCCGGGATCTTATCCGGGACTCCGAAAAACATTCGGTAATCACATACAAGTCTTCCTAATAACCCTAGCGTCACCGAAACTTAAGTGTGTAGACCCTACGGGTTCGGGAATCATGCAGACATGACCGAGACAGCTCTCCGGCCAATAACCAACAGCGGGATATGGATACCCATGTTGGCTCCCACATGTTCCACGATGATCTCATCGGATGAACCACGATGTCGAGGATTCAAGCAACCCCGTATACAATTCCCTTTGTCCGGTACATTACTTGCCCGAGATTCGATCGTCGGTATCCCAATACCTCGTTCAATCTCGTTACCGGCAAGTCACTTTACTCGTACCGTAATGCATGATCCTGTGACCAAACACTTGGTCACTTTGAGCTCATTATGATGATGCATTACCGAGTGAGCCCAGACATACCTCTCCGTCATACGGAGTGACAAATCCCAGTCTCGATCCGTGTCAACCCAACAGACACTTTCGGAGATACCCGTAGTATACCTTTATAGTCACCCATTAGTTGTGACGTTTGGTACACCCAAAGCACTCCTACGGTATCCGGGAGTTACACGATCTCATGGTCTAAGGAAAGGATACTTGACATTGGAAAAGCTCTAGCAAACGGACTACACGATCTTGTGCTATGCTTAGGATTGGGTCTTGTCCATCACATCATTATCCTAATGATGTGATCCCATTATCAATGACATCCAATGTCCATAGTCAGGAAACCATGACTACCTATTGATCAACGAGCTAGTCAACTAGAGGCTCACTAGGGACATGTTGTAGTCTATGTATTCACACGTGTATTACGATTTCCGGATAATACAATTATAGCATGAATAAAAGAAAATTATCATGAACAAGGAAATATAATAATAATCCTTTTATTATTGCCTCTATGGCATATTTCCAACAGGTTTAGTCCATAGAGAACAATCATAATCATCATAGGCTAGCTTCTAGGGTTTAGCCTCTACGATCTCATGGTAGATCAAATCTTGTAATACTCATATCATCAAGATCAATCAAGAAGGAAGTAGGGTTTTACCTCCATTGAGAGGGTCCGAACCTGGGTAAAACATCATGTCCCTTGCCTCTTGTTCCCATTAGCCTTAGATGCACAGATCAGGACCCCCTACCCGAGATCCGCCGGTTTTGACACCGACATTGACCACAACAATTTCTTGGTTGTACCTTTGATTACGAAGGGTGTGGTTCTTGTAAAGCTTCCCAACAAATCTGATGCGGCATGTCTTCATGATCATGTTTATGAGTGGAAATACCACTCTGTTTGGTTCTCCAAGGTTGACGAGATGGTGATGGTGCATGTAGACATCTCTCACGAAGTCCATCGCCTAGTCAGTTATGCGGGGTTCATCCTGTAGGTCGGTGGTAAGAAATAGTCTGCAGAGTTTAAATAGTGCAACTTTGCTTGTCTGTAGTAAGTACTATTGTTCAGTAATTGATTTGTGTTTGTGAACCCTGTATTGTTTATTAGTACTTCCGCTTCTGGTGTGTGGCCAGTCCTGAGAAAGGTCTGTGTTAATGTGTGTTAATGTTTGTCCACTCAATTCAGTCCTGAGAACCTTCAGCAATGGATTGAGCACCGGCAGTTGCTCTAGCACTGACAGCGGCAGCGGCTCAGTCTGATCCAGCTGAGGATTGGGCACCGACCGCGTCAGCGGATCAGGCTGATCTACCGGAGGATCGGGCATCGACACCGGCACCTGCTCTGACACCGGCACCAGCTCTACAAGGAGCACCATCTCCGGCAGCAGCAGCGACTTCGGCACCAGCACCAACACTTGCACTTGCATCTGCTCCGGCCCATGCAGTGGAAACCGAACGAGCAGTTGCACCGAAAACAGACTGGGCTGCAGTTCTGTCAGGACCCCGACTCAATGCCACATCGATCTAGCATGTAACATCTCATATCACTTTGTGGCCTCACGCACGGTATTCCCACGGGTGTCGCCTTACCTTGCCCGGGACCGTTTCCGCCTTTTGGCACACGTATATGATAGTGTCGCTAGCAACCATATGACAAGGAGCCCGGCTGACATGGCTAGTCGTGAACCCAAAGTGGCACTAACTTACGAGGACAGGCATACATGACCCAAAGAACGCACGTGTCGGTCATCGCCGAGTGAATCCGGGCTGTAGCATCGGGCTAGCAGGACTCCGTAAACGGAGTCAGAAGCGGCCTAACAGACTCCGATATTCATCAAGTGACATTTCCCGAAGGGACGGACACAGAACAAAGAAGGACACATGTCAAGCCAGCCTAAGTGTTCCGGAGCAGTAGCAAGCTACCATGGCTCATTGGAAGCACTAGGAGACATTTCCCGGTAAGAGAGGCTAACAAGGATAAACAACTAGATAGTCAGATCCCACACATACCAAGCATTTCAATCATACACACAATATGCTCGATATGTGCAAATACAACATGGCATCCCAACATGACTCAACAACTCAAGTACTTTATTTAAAGGCTCAGAGAGCCATACATATCATACACACAAGTACGGGTCACACGACCCAGCATTCAAGTCATACAAACATACAACCAAACAATGGAAGTAACTTGTCTGAGTATAGACAACTAGGAAATAAAAGAGGATTGGTAAAGCCTGACTATACTACACAGTCCATCGTGAGCTCAGGATCACCACCTGGGCTCCACCCTACTCGTCGACATCGACGTCTATGAAGAACCCATCAGAAGGGGTTGCAGCGTCTTCTGTAAAATGTAAATTGATAAACATGAGTACAAAGGTACTCAGCAAGACTTACATCAGATCCTACATACATGCACATTATCAAGAAGGGATGGTGGGGTTATTGTAGCAAGCCAGCTTTGACTCTTGGCTAAGCTATCTTACGAGACTCCAACTTGAAATTGTTTTGCGCACTCGAGTCCACTACACACCACTTCAATACACTACCGAGGATCCACCTCCGTCATCCTACGGAAGAGCCATCCTCGGCACTCACGCTTATCTTGAGGCTTTTAGTAGTATCCATTTACTTGTCTATGAACTATATAGGCAACCAAGTAGTCCTTTACCACGGACGCGGCTATTCGAATAGATGATGTTAACCCTGCAGGGGTGTACTTCTTCATACATGTTTCCACCACTTAGCGTCTGCACACGACATGTGCTCGGAAGACTTCAAGCGAAATCCGACATGGGTGTAGACCACGTCCTACCTAAACACCTAAGTCTCTAGTCAAGGTTTATCGCCTATTCAGGTTCCATCCATAGGGAGTCCAGCCGAGGTTTCCACATACGGCCCCGAATGATGTGTACAGGGTTCCGAGACACCTAACGGGTGCCCGACGACGCATCTGCCACGCATCTACCAGATCACAGCCCACCTCAGCAGGTCAAGGTTGTCCACGGCCTCCAGTAAGCTACAAACACCAGAAACTACTTGCAACTCCTGGACAGAGGACTAGGGTGGATAAGAAGACGAGCGGGGTCATATTTTAGAGCCCAATGTATGGTAGTAGCTAAATCTTAAATCACACATACAAATCTCAGTGCTTAAGGACGGTTCGAATGAAACAACCCACCATGTACTCCTACATGGCCTCTCATCGATACCTTTACCAAATCGTGTTCGACGCATCACTCTCATTACCGACATGATCATTTCACTCTAGCCCATCACCCAGATGAACCATACCTGACACGACTCTAAGCATAGCAGGCATAGCAAAGTAGGAACAACACATACACATGGCTCAACCAACTCCTACACATGCTAGTGGGTTTCATCTAGTTACTGTGGCAATGACAGGTCATGCAGAGGAAATGGGTTCAACTACCGTAGCACACAGCAGTTTGAAACGCGTTGTCTTAATGCAGTAAAAGAGAGCTGAGGCGAGAACATGGGATTGTATCGATGTGATCAATTGGTTGGTTGCTTGCCTTGCGGGTTCGTGGACTGGTAATGCTCCTTGTTTGGGTACTCACAATACTCCGCGGGGGTAGAACCTGTCGTAGAGAGCACCGATATACAATCATCACCAAACAATGTGCAACAATATGATGCATGCATGAGACATGCAAAATGAGTGTATTGGGCTAATGCAACTAAAACCAGCTGGGTTTGAACCATTTTGAATCAAAGATTCAAGTTCCAAGCCCATACATGGCCCTTAATAGTGCTTTATCTTGTTCTGCACTAAACAGCAGGTTAACTTGCTTAAACATTCATGAAACCAGTACATATGGATAGATTGGATTTTTCTGATCATTTTTCATATATAACACTTTGCATTTGGAGCTACAGATTAATTTCTATGAATTTTTGAAGTTTGTAGTATTTTCCGGAATTTCCTGTATAAGAATAATTCCAGTAATTAAATTATTGCGTCAGCTTTGCGTTTGGGTGATGTCAGCAGTCAATGGGGACGGTCCAGGTCAAACCTGACCAGTGGGTCCCGCGTGTCAGTGTCATTAGTCTAACTAATTAATGAGTACTGACCCTAGGTTAATTAGCATGGCTGGGCCCCACCTGTCATTGACCCAGGGGGGTCAAACTGGGCCCACCTGTGGTCAAACACGGTCAGCAGGGTCAAACTCGCCAGCATTTAGCCGCCGGTGAGGCCAAACTCGGCGGGGTGGTCTGGGTTTTGTGCTCCGGCGACCAAAAAGGCGGCGGAGGGCACCTACGTGATGCTGGAGACGAGCCGCATCCAGTGGTGGTGGTGGTTGGGCTCGGAGTCGCCGGAAATGGTGCCAGCGACGACCTTGGCGGCTGCCGGAGCTCGGGTGAGCTCGGGCTCGTCGCTAGGAGGCACGGCGAGGAGCGTGGAGTAGTGCTACGGCCTCCTGGGGGTGCGGTGAGGTTAGCGGGCAGGATGGCGTGGCCGTTGCGTTGCCGGAGTCACGTCAGCGACGAGCTCGGCGGCGGCGCGTGCGGGTGAGCTACGTATAGTTGCTACGGGGCTCGAGAGAGAGAACAGAGAGGATAGGGAGGGCCAGAAGCTCACGGCAAAGACGATGAGCTGGGCGGCGCGGTCGGGGATGAACTGCTGAGAGGGTGACGGTGAAGGGGATCTCCGGCGGTGGTCGATGAAGATGGGGTCGGTGGAGGTGGTGCAGAGCGTGCGAGCGCTCGGGGCTCGGCTAGCTCGACGTAGTGGACGAAGGCGGAGCTTGTAGACACGGTGGAGCCACGCGTGGACAACGGTGGGCACGGCTACGGCGGCGGGACGGTGTGGGCTGCTTCGGCCATGGCGAGAGAGGGCGAAGGAGAGAGGCAGGGGGCCTGTGAGGTGTCCACAGGGTCAGGGCGGCGCCGCGGAGATGTTTCGAGGCGTCGCGCTGGCGTGGGCGAGGGCAGGCAGGCAGGGAGGTGCATGGCAACGTCGGCGGCATCACGGTGTCCCTCCTCTGCCTACTGGCAGAGGTAGGTGGTGACTGGCACGGGCCAGGTGGGCCAGCCCAGCCAGGTAAGTGGCCTCCTGGCCTTTCTCTCTCTCCTTTTTCTTTTAATTTGCTTTTCTAATTTTCTGCAAATGTTGGGCTTTATTAAAAATACTAAAACGTTTCCCAAAATCCTGCAAACAATTGTGGGCTCTGTTGGGATTATTCCTAACAGCCCTCACTTAAATCCAGAATTATTTGGGCATTTGAATTATTTTATAGCATTTAAATGCCCAAATGCAAATAGATAAAGAATTAATCCAGCGACCTTTACGTGTCCTAGAAAAGTGTGAACCACTTTTGGCAGAGGTTCTGGACCAAGACAAAAATGATGGACATTTTAGAAGGGCATTTCAGGATCGTTGAAAATATTTTTAGTAAACCCTAGTTGGTTTCAGAGGGGGTTGGGGGTTCTGTCATGCCCATTTCAAGTTTCTGATGAATGGTAAACATGATGCAACACTCTAGTGCATGAACTAGCTAGGGTGTGACAACTCACCCCCACTTAGAAAAATCTCGTCCCGAGATTTAGGATCCTCCGGAAAGAAGGCGGGATACTCAAGTCGAAGATGATCCTCCCTTTCCCAGGTTGCTTCTTTCTCAGAATGGTGCGACCATTGAACCTTGAGAAACTTGATATTATGACGTCGAGTGGTACGCTCGGCTTGATCGAGGATACGAACAGGGTACTCTCAATACGTGAGATTATCTTGAAGATCAAGTGTTTCGTGGTCCACTCCACGGATAGGATCCGAGAAGCAACACCTGAGTTGAGAAACGTGGAAGACATCATGGACTCTGGAGAGATGCGTAGGTAGTTCCAATTGGTAGGCAACTTCTCCTCGTTTGGCAACAATGCGAAAGGGTCCAATGTAGCGAGGAGCCAACTTGCCTTTGATACCGAAACGGTTGGTTCTCTTCAGAGGAGTAACCCGAAGGTAAGCCTTCTTGTCAACATCAAAAGTCATAGACTTATGTTTTCGGTCATATTGGCTCTTTTGACGAGATTGGGCTATTTTCAACTTTTCACGAACGATGCGAACTTGCTCTTCTGCCTCCTGGATCATATCCGGGCCAAAGAATTGTCTTTCCCCGGTTTCTGACCAGTTAAGAGGCGTTCGACACCTTCGTCCATAGAGAACTTCAAAAGGGGCTTTACCCAAGCTAGACTGGTAGCTGTTGTTATAAGCAAATTCGGAAAATGGAAGGCATTTATCCCAATCCGTTCTGAATGAGATAACAAAAGCTCGAAGCATGTCTTCTAGAATCTGGTTGACACGTTCTACTTGACCACTTGATTGAGGGTGAAAGGCGGTGCTAAAGGAGAGGCAGGTTCCCATAGCATTTTGGAAACTTTCCTAAAATCAAGAGGTGAAGAGACTTCCTCGATCCAAGTTAATTTCCAAAGGAACAGCATGGAGGGACACTATTCGGGAGATATACAAGTATGCTAGATGGCTAGCGGTTATACTCTCGCGAACAGGCAAGAAATGGGCTACTTTGGAAAGATGATCGACAACGACAAAGATAGCATTATTCCCTCTCTTGTTCCTCGGAAAACCGGTGATGAAATCCATACCAATTTTATCCCATTTCCATTCAGGAATAGCTAAGGGTTGAAGGGTGACAGCAGGCCGTTGATGCTCTGCTTTTACACGACGACAGACGTCGCAATTAGCAACAAATTGAGCGATGTCTCTCTTCATCCTAGTCCACCAAAACCACTGGCGTAGGTCCTGATACATCTTGGTACTACCGGGATGAATGGTGAGAGGAGATTCATGAGCCTCCTTAAGGATCACCGCCATAGATGCTGGTTCTTGGGAACCACTAGACGGTTCTCAAAGTACACAACACCATGATCATTTGTAGAGAAACATTTAGCATCTCCGCTAGCAATGTTCTCCTTGATCCGGGATATCCCTTTATCTCTCTTTTGGGCAGCGATGACTTGATCCGTAAGAGTAGGTTTCGCCACCAAGGTGGAAAGGAATCATTGAGGAACAATGTGAAGGTTAAACTTCCGAAATTCCTCATGGAGAAGCGGTTGACTTTGTTATAACATCAGATTGTTACAATAAGATTTACGACTTAGTGCATCAGCCATGACATTGGCTTTTCCTGGGGTGTAAGTTATCCCTAAGTCGAAATCTGTGATCAACTCGACCCAACGTCTTTGCCTGAGATTCAAGTCCGGTTGGGTGAATATATAGTTCAGACTTTGGTGATCGATGAAGATTTCGCAACGATTACCGAGAAGGTAATGTCGCCAGGTTTTGAGTGCATGGACTACAGCTGCAAGCTCTAGATCATGTGTAGGATAATTTTCCTCATGTGGGTGCAACTGCCGTGAAGCATAAGCAATTACGTGACGATCTTGCATGAGAATGCAACCTATTCCTTGTCGCGAGGCGCCGCAATAGATAACAAATTCCTTAGAGAAGTCCGGTGGTACCAAAGACGGAGCGGATGTCAGGCATCTTTTCAGTTCCTGAAAGCTGTGCTCACACTGTGGGGTCCACTCGAACTTTTTATCTTTCTTGAGGAGTTCAGTTAGAGGTTTAGCAACTTTGGAGAAGTTCTCGACAAAGCGGCGACAATGGCTCACTAAGCCAAGGAAACTCTGAACGTGCTTGACCGATTCCGGTGGAGTCCAATTAAGAACGGCTTGAACTCGCTCGGGATTGACGGCAAAACCCTTACCAGAGATTACATGGCCTAGATAGGTCACTTCTGGAAACCAAAATTCACATTTAGAAAATTTGGCATAAAGGCGATGCTCTCGAAGTTTCATCAACACTAGCCTTAGATGCTCGGCATGTTCTTCCTCATTCTTGGAGTAGATGAATATATCATCGAGGTAAACCACGGTGAATTTAACCAAGTACTCCATGAAGATTGAGTTCATTAACCGAGAGAAAGTGGTTGGGGCGTTGGTTAAACCGAAGGACATGACGGTGTACTCGTATTGGCCATAACGAGTAACAAAGGCCGTTTTGGGAATGTCCCGGTTCTTGATTTTGATTTTATGGTAGCCCAACCTCAAATCCATCTTAGAAAAGACTGAGGATCCAGCGAGCTGATCATACAGGCCGTTGATCCTGGGGAGCGGATACTTGTTCTTTATTGTGACCAAGTTGACGGGTCGATAATCTACAACCATCCAATCCGTACCATCCTTCTTCTTGACGAAGAATACGGGACAAGCCCATGGAGACGAACTAGGATGGATGAAACCCTTTTTCAAGGACTCATCGAGTTGTTTCTTAAGCTCGGCTAGTTCTAGTGGTGCCATCTTATATGGTCTTATAGAAATTGGGACAGTTCCTGGAATAAGATCTATCACGAACTCAACATCTCTGTCAGGTGGAACACCTGGCAATTCTTCTAGAAAGACATCCGGAAAGTCACGGACTACCGGAATGTCTTCGAGGTCTGGCAAAGGACTGGCATTAAGAGAATATAGATGTCGCTTAGCTACTCGGGTCAAGACATTGACTATCTCTCCCGATGGATGTGTAAGTTGAACAGTCCTAGAGAAGCAATCAATCTCGGCATGATGGGATGACATCCAATCCATACCCAAGATGATATTAATATCCGAGGATTTGAGAGCTATTAATGATGCAAGGAAAACAAGTGTGTCGACCTGAATTTCATTCCCATGGCTTACTCTAGAGGTTTGCCATCTAGAACCAGGAGTAGAAATTTCCATGGTGGAAGGCATGTCACAGAATGCGGTGTTATGCAAACGAGCATAGTTTTCGGATATGAACGAATGAGATGCTCCAGTATCTAAAAGAACAGATGCCGGATGGAAATTAACAAGGAGCATACCGAGAACGACGTTAGGATCCTCCTGAGCCTCTTCAGCTGAGACACAGTTCACATGGCCACGTGCAGCGGTGGCCGGCTTGGTGTAGTACACCTTCCCTGTTGGCTTGCCACGGCCAACAGCCTTTCCAGACTGGTTGGGGTTGGTCTGGGGACACTCTCGCATGTAGTGGCCCGGTTCTCCACACTTGAAACACGTCACTGTGCTGGTGCATGGAGGAGCATTGTTGGTTGGTCCACCATAGAGCTTGGCTGGTGCATACTGTTGAGCTGGGCGAGGTGCCTGATAGGATGGCCTCGGTGTGAACCTGGGTGGCAGGGAAGTGTTAGGCACCCACACCCGGTGCTTCTGAGAGCCAGAACCAGATGAGGAACCAGTGTCACGGCCATGCTTGCGTGTTGCTTCGAAATCAGTCTGACATGTCTCAACACTGATGGCCTTGTTCACAAGCTTCTGGAACGAAGTGCATTTATGCAGACGGAGATCACGGCAAAGCTCGGGGCTAAGTCCCTTGCGGAACCTTGCCTGCTTCTTGGCATCGATAGAAACTTCCTCAGTTGCATAGCGTGCTAGGTTACCGAACTCCCTGCTGTATGCATCCACAGAGAGTCTACCTTGGGTGAAACTGCAGACCTCCTCACGCTAACGATCCATAAGACCCTCCGGAATGTGATGTTCACAGAAAGCCTCACTGAATTCTGCCCAAGTAGTGACCTGGCCAGCTGGGCGCATGGCCTCATAATTCTCCCACCAGAGACTGGCGAGGCCTTCAACATGATAGGCAGCAAAAGTGACCTTATCAGCCTCAGCTACGAGTGTAGAATGTAGCTTGTCGGTAATGATGTGAAGCCAATCATCGGCGTCGAGGGGCTCGACGGAGTGATGGAAAGTGGGTGGATGTAACTTGATGAAGTCACTGAGCGACACCAAGTTATTCCTCTGATGCAGAGCTGTGTTCTGTTCGATGCGCTCCAACAAATGGTTGGTCTCCCGCTTGTTCCTCTCAGCCTCCAGCATGACCTCAGCCAGAGAAGGAGGATGAGGCAGGTTCGCATCCCTAGCTCCACTACCTTTGGCCTGCTCCGGGGGAGCAGGGTTGTTGCAGGTGTTGACCATCCTAGGAAAACTGGACAATGGTTTAGTCCAGAATGATAAGATTCTGACAAAGAAATGCAGAATTTAAGGGATAACTCGGAATGCAAGATGATCGTCCGTATGATGTGGCAAATACAGAAACTGCTACATTTATTCCATCGTCATATACACCATACAAGGTTTAGTACAAGACCAAACGGAGTACAACTATGGTGAAAGGAAGATTACATCTCATCGGAGGCATCCCAAGCTCCTATACATTATTTTTCTACACCTCCGGAAAGTGGTACACACTAAGACATATCCCACGAGTCACGCAGGACGGTGGATGATATAACTGTTACAATACAAGTGGTGCTGCCATCAGCTCAGACATTTCCGTAGTAATCTTCATAGAGATTACCCCATGTCCTGGGAGCTGGACGTGATCATCTGGAAACAGTCGATCCTGTGGAGCCTGCGGTCCATAAGGACTCGAGTGTAGCCTACAACAAACGGCGACAGACGAGGTCCACGGGGAGGAGTGATGCCCCCTACATCACGCCAATCGATACGATCTAACAGAGTAGACCGCACGGGGTACAGACCTCGCATATCCATATACCCAGCCTGCACGGCAGGTGCAAACCGAGTCAAAGAGGCCCAGTGGTCAGACCGGGAGTTGACAAGCTCCAATCGCAAGGCACGATTTTCATGGTCCTTATCCTCAAGCATCTGTGCGGTGGTGCGGAGTAGCGAGTCCTCATGACAAGAGTCGGTGTAAATAGCTGTGAAGTAACCTTCTGCCCCAGGGAGGGACGCTGGCATATAGCGGAAGTCAGTGTTCCGAAGCAAGGCAGTTCTAGCCCGCATAATAGTCATCATCGAATAAGTAGCATCCTGCACGGACATCTCGATGGTAACCCCAAGTCCATATGAGCAATGGAGGGGTTCAGTGGATCCAGGATAGCAAGGGAATATCTTGACGGTGCAAAGATATTGTCTTTGATTGAAATCTCTATACTGCTCCTCAACGGTGTACTCGGGAGACCATCGGTAACCAGCCTCGATCATTACGCGAACCAACATAGCAGTATGGCCAGGTACATCGAGGCACCGAGTCGCATTTAACAACTTGATTCTCAAAAGGGAGGCCATCTGAAACACGATGTAATGCAAAGGCATTAGAATTTCTAGCAGAAATTGAACAGCATAACGGTTGTAAATGCTCAAAAAATATTTTGAGACACTTTGCAAAGGATTGCATAGACACTCAACAACATCATATCAAGGTTCTGGGTCCATATTATCGACATAACGGGATAGTAGAACTGAACTAGGCCTGTAACCATCAAACCTATAAGGTACTACTCATTAGTAACACGTGAACCTGATAGAGAGAAGAGATCCTAATCCTTAACCCCCGGTGGAAGAATAGACTGACTCAGATCAGAATGCCATGAGGTAAAGGAGTAAAAAGAACCTTAAGTTCCATCCCACAATCAATTCCCCTACATATAACTAAAGCATTTCTAGACTCAACATCGACCAGTTTGGCTTGGAGAACCTACGGGCAGTCCGGCTCTGATGCCAACGCTGTCAGGACCCCGACTAAATGCCACATCGATCTAGCATGTAACACCTAATATCACTTTGCGGCCTCACGCACGGTATTCCCATGGGTGTCGTCTTACCTTGCCCGGGACCGTTTGCGCCTTTTGGCACACGTATATGATAGTGTTGCTAGCAACCATATGACAAGGAGCCCGGGCTGACATGGCTAGTCGTGAACCCAAAGTGGCACTAACTTACGAGGACAGCATACATGACCCAAAGAACGAACGTGTCGGTCATCAGTGAGTGAATCTGGGCTGTAGCACTCGTCTAGCAGGACTGCGGTAAATCGGGCTGTAGCGGGCTAACAGGACTCCGGTATTCATCATGTGACATTTCCCCAAAGGGACAGACACAGGAACGAAGAAGGACACATGCCGGCCAGCCTAAGTGTTCTGGAGCAGTAGCAAGCTACCATGGCTCAGTGGAGGCACTAGGAGAAATTTCCCGGTAAGAGAGGCTACCAACGATAAACAACTAGATAGTCAGATCCCACACATACCAAGTATTTCAATCATACACACAATATGCTCGATATGTGCAAATATAACATGGCATTACAACATGACTCTACAACTCAAGTACTTTATTTAAAGGCTCAGAGAGCCATACATATCATACACACAAGTACGGGTCACACGACCCAGCATTCAAGTCATACAAACATACAAGCCAACAGCGGAAGTAACTTGTCTGAGTACAGACAACTAGGAACTAAAAGAGGCTTGGGAAAGCCTGACTATACTACACGGTCCATCGTGAGATCAGGATCACCACCTGCTCCAGCCTACTCATCGACATTGATGTCTATGAAGAACCCATCAGAAGGGGTTGCAGCGTCTTCTGTAAAACGTAAATTAAGCAACATGAGTACAAAGGTACTCAGCAAGACTTACATCAGATCCTACATACATGCACATTATCAAGAAGGGATGGTGGGGTTATTGCAGCAAGCCAGCTTTGACTCTTGGCTAAGCTATCTTACAAGACTCCAACTTGAAATTGTTTTGCGCACTCGAGTCCACTACACACCACTTCAATACACTACCGAGGATCCACCTCCGTCATCCTACGGAAGAGCCATCCTCGGCACTCACGCTTATCTTGAGGCTTTTAGTAGTATCCATTTACTTGTCTATGAACTGTATAGGCAACCAAGTGGTCCTTTACCGTGGACGCGGCTATTCGAATAGATGATGTTAACCCTGCAGGGGTGTACTTCTTCATACATGTTTCCACCACTTAGCGTCTGCACACGACATGTGCTCGACAGACTTCAAGCTAAAGTCGACGTGGGTGTAGACCACGACCTACCTAAACACCTAGGTCTCTAGTCCAGGTTTATTGCCTATTCAAGTTTCCACATACGGCCCCGAACGATGTGTACAGGGTTCCGAGACACCTAACGGGTGCCCGGCGTACTCGGCCACGTACCTACCGCATCACAGCCCACCCTTGGTCGGTTGCCCACGGCCTCCAAGATGGCTACAAACACGTAAACTACTTGCAACTCCTGGACAGAGGACTAGGGTGGATAAGAAGTCGAGCGGGGTCATATTTCAGGGCCTAACTTATGGTAGTAGCTGAATCTTAAATCACACATACAGATCTCAGTGATTAACGACGGTTCCAATGAAACAACCCACCATGTACTCCTACATGGCCTCTCATCGATACCTTTACCAAATCATGTTCGACGCATCACTCTCATTACCGACATGATCATTTCACTCTAGCCCATCACCTAGATGAACCAGACCTGACACGACTCTAAGCATAGCAGGCATAGCAAGGTAGGAACAACACATACACATGGCTCAATCAACTCCTACACATGCTAGTCGGTTTCATCTAGTTACTGTGGCAATGACAGGTCATGCAGAGGAAATGGTTCAACTATCATAGCACACGGCAGTTTGAAATGCGTTGTCTTAATGTAGTAAAAGAGAGCAGAGGCGAGAACATGGTATTGTATCGATATGATCAATTGGTTGGTTGCTTGCCTTGCGGGTTCGTGGACTGGTAATGCTCCTCTTTTGGGTACTCACGATACTCCTCGGGGGCAGAACTTGCCGCAGAGAGCACCGATATACAATCATCACCAAACAATGTGCAACAATATGATGCATGCATGAGACATGGCAAAATGAGTGTATTGGGCTAATGCAACTAAAACCAGATGGGTTTGAACCATTTTGAATCAAAGATTCAAGTTCCAAGCCCATACATGGCCCTTAATAGTGATTTATCTTGTTCTGCACTAAACAGCAGGTTAACTTGCCTAAACATGCATGAAACCACTACAGATGGATATATTGGATTTTTTTGATCATTTTTCATATATAACACTTTGCATTTGGAGCTACAGATTAATTTCTATGAATTTTTGAAGTTTGTAGTATTTTCTGGAATTTCATGTATAAGAATAATTCTAGTAATTAAATTATTGCGTCAGCTTTGCATTAGGGTGACGTCAGCAGTCAACGGGGACGGTCCAGGTCAAACCTGACAAGTGGGTCCCGCGTGTCAGTGTCATTAGTTTAACTAATTAATTAGTACTAACCATAGGTTAACTAGCACGGCTGGGCCCCACCTGTCATTGACCCAGGGAGGTCAAACACGGTCAGCGGGGTCAAACTCGCCGGTGTTTAGCCGCCGGTGAGGCCAAACTCGGCGGGGTGGTGCGGGTTTTGTACTCCGGTGACAAAAAAGGCGGCGGAGGGCACCTACGTGATGCCGGAGACGAGCCGCATCCAGTGGTTGGGCTCGGAGCCACCGGAAACGGCGCCGGTGACGACCTTGGCGGCTGCCGGAGCTCGCGTGAGCTCGGGCTCGTCGCTAGGAGGCACGGCGAGGAGCGTGGAGTAGTGCTACGGCTTCCTGGGGGTGCGGTGAGGTTAGCGGGAAGGGTGGCGTGGCCGTTGCGTGGCCGGAGTCACGTCGGTGTCGAGTTCGGCGGCCACGCGTGCGGGTGAGCTACGTGCAGTTGCTATGGGGCTCGAGAGAGCGGACGGAGAGGATAGGGAGGGGCAGAAGCTCACGACGAAGATGATGAGCTGGGCGGCACGGTCGGGGACGAACTGCTGCGACGGTGACGACGAAGGGGATCTCCAGCGGTGGTCGACGAAGACGGGGTCGGTGGAGGCGGTGTAGAGCGTGCGAGCGCTTGGGGCTCGGCTATCTCGGCGTAGCGGACGAAGGCGGAGCTTGTGGACACGGTGAAGCGGTGCATGGACGACGGTGGGCGCGGCTACAGCGGCGGGACAGCGGCGGCTTCTTCGGCCATGGCGAGAGAGGGCAAAGGAGAGAGGCAGGAGGCGTGTGAGGTGTCCATGGGGTCAGGGCGGCGCCGCGGAGACATTTCGAGGCGTCGCGCTGGCGCGGGCGAGGGCAGGCAGGCAGGGAGGTGCGTGGCGACGTCGGCGGCGTCGCGGTGTCCCTCCTCTTCCTACTGGTAGAGGTAGGTGGTGACTGGCACGGGCCAGGTGGGCTGGCCCAACCAGGTAAGTGGCCTCCTGGCCTTTCTCTCTCGTTCCTTTTTCATTTAATTTGCTTTTCTAATTTTCTGTAAATGTTGGGCTTTATTAAAAATACTAAAACGTTTCCAAAATTCCTGCAAATAATTGTGGGCTCTGTTGGGATTATTCCTAACAGCCCTCACTTAAATACTGAATTATTTGGGCATTTGCATTATTTTATAGCATTTAAATGCCCAAATGCAAATGGATAAAGAATTAATCCAGTGACCTTATGTGTCCTAGAAAAATGTGAACCACTTTTGGCAGAGGTTCTGGACCAAGACAAAAATGATGGACATTTTAGAAGGGCATTTCAGGATCATTGAAAATATTTTTAGTAAACCCTAGTTGGTTACGGAGGGGGCTAGGGGTTCTGTCATCCCCAATTCAAGTTTCTGATGAATGATAAACATGATGCAACACTCTAGTGCATGAACTAGCTAGGGTGTGACAAGTTCGCACTTCATATACCAAAGTCCTTACAAAAACCGAGATGTCCACCTTCTTGGTAAGCATTGGCCGCCCAAGTGTTTCGTTCTTTTTTCTTTCCATGTTGTTTTCGCATGATTCACTGTGTTGATCTAACTATTTGGGTATGTCTTCTTGTTTGCAAATAGAGAATTCCTAGAGCAACGAGGGAGTCGTTCAACAATCCGGGCGACAGCGGCCAAGTTTCTCTTACCACGCAAAGCCTTGGTGTGAATGAACCTGCTCAATATACCGTAAGTACAAAGGATGGTCGCATGATGATTGATGCTAAAGGATGGTCAAGGTTCAAATCTAAATCATATCTTGCGGTAGGGGATGATCTCAAAATCGAACTTTCTCGGCAAGGAGAGCTGGTCCAAATCAACTTTGAAATTCTTCAATAGTAGCACGCAACTGCCAAACTGATCTATCCTACGAGAGATTTTGATGTAATAATCTAGCATGGTGAAACAAGTGTCCTCTGTGTATAAGTAATACGACAGTATTATTAATCACATGGTATATCGTTGATAGAATTGCAACTCTCATTGCTGGTTAGGAACTGTCGTTCGATTTCATTCCAACAGTTGTCGTGCTTTATTCAATTTTGTGTATTCTCCTTGCGACAGCATCTAAAACCAGCGCCGTACGGATCGCTTGCAATATGAAAAGCGCTGAGGTAGAACACATAGGCCCCCAAACAAGATGGGTAGGCCTGCGGCCCAAAGTCCAAAACTGTGAGCCTGTCTGAGTATTATATTCTCAGTTGAACCCCCATAATGCCCGTGCGTTGCAAATGTGGAGAGGTGTGTGGGTACCTTTTTGCAAAATTGTCATAGTTTCCTTCCTATCCGTCAGATATAAATCGGACGGCCTATATTGCAGGATGGCAGGCACATCATCATCACCAACTCGTCTATATTGTGTTAAAAACAACTCTGTTTTTTATAATTATATATGTTATATATATTCCCCTTGATTTTTCTTATGTATAAAGTTGTGATATAAAAGATTTGTATATTTCTTTACAGAGGGAGTATCTCTCTGTCAAAAATATATTTTTGTGTAACTAGTTACTCCTGTCTTTCTACTTCCTTTCGCTGATATGTGGGGCATCCGGCAACACCCCGATATTTTCCTTGCCCTCGCTTCTACCACGGTTTTTTCCATCATGGACGGCCCAAAGAATGTCATGTAGCTGCGTCTCCAGCCCGCCCAGGACGAAAAGCCCATTTTCTGTCATGATTTTTTTGTCATAGAAGTAGGAGCCCACCACATCTATGATGATACCGGGTTTTGCCACAATTATCGTCATAGAAGTGTCATAAGTATGATAGAAAAAATTTCGTTTGGCCCAAAATGTCACGGATGTGTCTTTTTTTTGTAGTGAAACTAATAGTAATGCATGCAAATGACAGCAGTGCTCTCCAACTGGTGCTTTTTAATAAGAGGGTGATGACTCCACATAAAAGTAAATAGATAGGCCCTTCGTAGATGGAAGCAGGGATTTGTAGAGGTGCCAGAGCTCGATTTTGAAATAGAGATAAATAACATTTTGAGCGGCATACTTTCATTGTCAACATAACAACCAAGAGATCTTGATATCTTCCATGCTATACACATTATAGGCGGTTCCCAAACAGAATGGTAAAAGTTTATACTCCCCCCCCCCACCAACAAGCATCAATCCAAGGCTTGCCCGAAACAATGGGTGCCTCCAACTAACAACAGTCCTGGGGGAGTTTTGTTTGCAATTATTTTGATTTGGTTTGAGCATGGGACTGGGCATCCCGGTGACCTACCATTTTCTCGTGAATGAGGAGCGGAGTCCACTCCTCGTGAGAATAACCCACCTAGCATAGCCCTAGTTGATACATGAGCTATTCGGGCATACAAAACAGAATTTCATTTGAAGGTTAAGAGTTTGGCACATACAAATTTACTTGGGACGGCAAGTAGATACGGCATATAGGAAGGTATGGTGGACTCATATGGAATAATTTTGGGGTTTATGTAAGTGGATGCATAAGCATAATTCCGCTTAGTACAAGTGAAGGCTAGAAAAAGACTAGGAAGCGACCAACTAGAGAGCGACAACAGTCATGAACATGCATTAATATTAATCAACACTGAGTGCAAGCTTGAGTAGGATATAATTCACCATGAACATAAATATCGTGGAGGCTATGTTGATTTTGTTTCAACTACATGCGTGAACATGTGCCAAGTCAAGCCACTCGAATCGTTCAAAGCAGGATACCACCCTATCATACCACATCACAACCATTTTAATAGCATGGTTGCACGCAAGGTAAACCATTATAAACTCCTAGCTAATTAAGCATGGCATGAGCAACTATAATCTCTAACTGTCATTGCAAACATGGTTCATTCATAATAGGCTGAATCAGGAACGATGAACTAATCATATTTACAAAAACAAGATAGGTCGAGTTCATACCAGCTTTTCTCATCTCAATGAGTCCATCATATATCGTCATTATTGCCTTTCACTTGCACGACCGAACGGTGTGGATAATAATAATAGTGCACGTGCATTGGACTAAGCTGGAATCTGCAAGCATTTAATACACAGGAGAAGACAAGGTAACATGGGCTCTTTGTTAAATCAACAATAACGCATATAAGAGTCACTTAAAATTTTCATCATGGTCTTCTCCTCTCGACCCCAAAGAAAAGAAATAAAATAAAACTATTTACACGAGAAAGCTCCCAACAAGCAAAATAAGAACGAGAAATCTTTTTGGATTTTATTTTAATTACTACTACTGTAGGCATGGAAAATAAATTAGCTAAAAGCTACAACTAATTTTTTGGTTTTTCTTAAGGTTTTTCAAACACACAAGAAGAAGGCTTAAAACAGAAAATAAACTAGCATGGATAGTACAATGGAAAAGTATGAGCACCGACAACTAGCATGAGTGTGTGAACATGAATGTAATATCGGTGAGAAATACGCACTCCCCCAAGATTAGGCTTTTGTCCTAAGTTGGTTTATGCGCATGGATGGCCTGGCGGATATCCGAAGTTGTAGTTGGGGTCGTACTGAGATGCAACGGCTACTGCCTGACGAGCTGCAGCTTGGAGGTGAGCTGCCTCCGTTCTCCTCTCATACTCGTTCGCCTCCTCCCTGGTTATAACGTATCTCCCTTTTGCCTGAAACTCAAAGAAAGTAGGAGCAGGGAGAGCAACATGGACAGTGCGACGTCTGTGAAAGATTAGTAGGTATTGGAGGAACTATTCATTCCTCTCAACAAACTGATGACGAACCATATCATTATAATCTAGATAAGCAGGAGGCAATTCCATATCATTTTCATGTATGGGTATCTCAAGATAATTAGGTACACAGGTTGCATAAATTCCACCAAACAAGTCTCCACTTAAACTATTAAGATGCAACCTTCGTACAACGATGGCCCCCAAGTTATATTGTTTGTCACCTAATACCGCACTCTTGAGGACACTAAGATCTGGAACGCACATTTGGCAAGCCTCATCTTTACCGTTAATGCATCTACCCACAAAGAGAGCAAAATAATGTATGGCAGGAAAATGAATATTCCCTATGGTGGCTTGTGTGATTTCTCTAGATTCCCCCACAGTGATACTAGCAAGAAAATCCTTATATTCAGATTTACGCGGTTCACTAACATTGCCCCACTGCTAGAGTTTGCAAGTATTATTAAAATCTTCCAAATCCATGGTATATGATTTATCATAAAGATCAAATAAAACAGTGTGAGAGTTGCGCGAGGATGTAAATTTAAACCTTCTCAAAAATGAGTCATTTAGGTATCGGTATTGAGGGCACTTATCTGACACGAAGTCCTTGAGATCAGCATTACGTACGTGTCAAATTAATCCTTGATACCTGCTCCGACCATAAACTCTTCTGTCGACCATTCACAAGGCCGCACTTGAGCTTCCCTTGGTAGTTCATTGTCCGGCTCACGTATCGCGAGCCTTGGGCCTTGCTTCCTTGAGGAACCACCTTGGTACATTTTCCTAAACATATTTCTTCCTATGAAAATTTTCTGAAATTTTTAGTGACTCAAAATAAAAGTGAACCAAACTCAACAAGATTGATATCAACTACTCCCACAAGTGCCTAGAGACTATATCATGCATTAGAACTACTTGGGACCATATATAAATTTAACATGCACGCTCAAGAACAGGGTCACCTAAGTAGCCAAAATTTGTAATAAATAAAGCACTAGAACAAAAACTAATTGGACCATTGGAGGAGTCACATACCGAAGAACAATCCACCAAAGCAGTTTTGTCAGTGGAGCTTTGAGCAAGGAGATCAAAAATCGCAGCAAGATGAGCTAGAACACGGGTTTGAGCGCGAGGATTTTTTCTGGAGGAAGAAGTGTGTGGGTGCTGGAATAAGTGGAGGGGGCCACGTGGGGCCCACGAGGTAGGGTGCGCGCCCCAGGGGGTGGGCGCGCCCTGTGCCCTCATGGCCAGGTGGTGGCTCCCTCTGGAGTGTTCTCGGTGCCAGATATTCTTAAATATTCTACAAAAAATCATATTTCAATTTAAGGACATTTGGAGAACTTTTGTTTATGGGGTATTTTTTATTGCAAGGATAATTCAGAAAACAGACAGAATACTATTTTTGCTTTATTTAATCTAAATAACAAAAAGTAAAAGGAGGGTACAGAGATTTGTGCTTTCTAACTTCATCCATCTCATGCTCATCAAAAGGAATCCACTAACAAGGTTGATCAAGTCTTGTTAACAAACTCTTTTCGGATTGCATGAAACCGAAGGATTTTCGAATAACACTAAGTTACCTCAACGGGGATATGCACGTCCCCAATAATAAGAATATCATATTTCTTCTTGATAGTAGAATTGATATTGTGGACTTGAGGTTGTTTCCTCGGAAAGTGTACCGTATTCTCATTACCATTAACATGAAGAAAGTGACATTGCCTTTGTTGCAGTCAATAACAGCCTCTGCAGTATTCAAAAAGGGTCTACCAAGGATAATCGACATACTATCGTCCTCGGGAATATTAAGAATAACAAAGTCTGTTAAAATAGTAACAATTGCCACCACAACAGGCACATCCTCACAAATACCGACAGGTATAGCAGTTGATTTATCGGCCATTTGCAAAGATATTTCATTAGGTGTCAACTTATTCAAATCAAGTCTACGATATAAAGAGAGAGGCATAACACTAACACCGGCTCCAAGATCACATAAAGCAGTTTTAACATAGTTTCTTTTAATGGAGCATGGTATAGTTGGTACTCCCGGATCTCCAAGTTTCTTTGGTATTCCACCCTTAAAAGTATAATTAGCAAGCATGGTGAAAATTTCAGCTTCCGGTATCTTTCTTTTATTTGTAACAATTTCTTCCATATACTCGCTCCGTTCCTAAATATAAGCCTTTGTAAAGATTTCACTATAAACCACATACGGAGTATCTAGATGCATTTTAGAGTATAGATTCACACATTTTGCTCCGTATGTGATCCATAGTGGAATCTCTCCAAAGACTTATATTTAGGAACGGAGGGAGTACTTAGCATAAGGATTCATTTTAAGCATATCGGTCAAACGTATACGCAAAAAGATAGGTCTAATCATTTCAGCAAAGCGCTCAAAATCCACATCATCCTTTTTCTTGGATGGTTTAGGAGGAAAAGGCATGGGTTTATGAACCCATGGTTCTCTTTCTTTACCGTGCTTCCTAGCAATGAAGTCTCTCTTATCATAACGTTGATTCTTTGATTGTGGGTTATCAAGATCAACAACAGGTTCAATCTCTACATCATTGTTATTGCTCGGTTGAGCATCAACATGAACATCATCATTAGCATTATCACTAGGTTCATGTTCATTACCAGATTGTGTTTCAGCTTCAGAAATAGAAATATCATTGGGATTCTCAGGTGTGTCAACAACAGGTTCACTAGAAGCATGCAAAGTCCTATCATTTTTCTTTTTCTTCCTCTTAGAAGGACTAGGTGCATCAACATTAGTTCTCTGAGAATCGTTCTCAATTCTCTTAGGGTGGCCCTCAGGATACAAAGGTTCCTGAGTCATTTTACCCCCTCTAGTCATAACTCTAACAGCATTATCATTTTTCTTAGTATTTAATTCATTGAGCAAATCATTTTGAGCCTTAAGCACTTGTTCTACTTGAGTGGTAACCATAGAAGCATGTTTACTAATAAGTTTAAGGTCACCTTTAACTCTAGACATATAATCACTCAAGTGTTCAATCATATAAGCATTACGTTTCAATTTTTTACCAACATAAGCATTGAAGTTTTCTTGTTTAACAATAAAATCATCAAACTGATCCAAGCATTGGCTAGCAAACTTAGTAGATGGGATTTTACCCTTATCAAATCTATAGAGAGAATTTACCTCTACTACCTGTGTCGGGTTATCAAGACCATGTATTTCTTCAATAGGTGGTAAATTCTTGACATCTTCGGCTTTAATACCCTTTTTCTTTCATAGATTTCTTTGCCTCTTGCATATCTTCAGGATTGAGAAATAGAATGCCCCTTTTCTTCAGAGTTGGCTTAGGAGTTGGTTCACGAAGTGTCCAATTATTATCATTACTCAACATATTATTCAACACCAATTCAGCTTGATCAAAAGTTCTTTCCCTGAAAACACAACCAGCACAACTACCCAGGCGGTCTCCGGAAGCATCGGTTGGTCCATTATAAAAGATATCAAGTATTTCATTTTTCTTGAGAGGATGATCAGGCAAAGCATTAAGTAAATGGAGAAGCCTCCCTCAAGCTTGTGGGAGACTCTCTTCTTCAATTTGCACAAAATTATATATTTCCCTTAAGGCAGGTTGTATCTTATGAGCTGGGAAATATTTAGCAGAGAAGTAATAAATCATATCTTGGGGACTATGCACACAACCAGGAGTAAGAGAATTAAACCATGTTTTAGCATCACCCTTTAATGAGAACGGAAATAACTTAAGGATATAGTAGTAACGAATTTTTTCCTCATGAGTAAATAGGGTGTCTATATCATTCAATTTAGTAAGATGTGCCACAACAGTTTCAGATTCATGGCCATAAAAAGGATCAGGTTCAACTAAAGTAATTAACTCAGAGTCAATAGAGAAATCATAATCCTTATCAGAAATACAGATAGGTGAAGTAGCAAAAGCAGGGTCATATTTCATTCTAGCATTCAAATACTTTTCTTTCAGCTTGGCTAACAGTTTCTTAAGATCATACTCCCTCCGTTCCGAATTACTTGCACAGGTATGATTGTATCTACATGTATTTTTGTTCTAGATACATCCATTTTTGCGACGAGTAATTTGGAACGGAGGGAGTATCTATCTTTGCAAGAAAAAAAGTCTCTAGCAGTTTCTTCATCCATAACATAACCCTCAGGTACATCAGGCAATTCATATCTAGGGGGATAATCTTCATCATCACTTTCATCAATATTATCAGTTTCATTAATTTCGTTCTCTCTAACCCTAGCAAGTTGTTCATCAAGAAATTCACCTAATGGCATAGTATTATCAAGCATAGAAGTAGTTTCATCATACGTATCATGCATAGCAGAAGTGGCATCATCAATAACATGCGACCTATCAGAATCAATAGCAGGTGTAGGTGTCGCAAATTTACTCATAACAGAAGGTGAATCAAGTGTAGAGCTAGATGGCAGTTCCTTACCTCCCCTCGTAGTTGAGGGATAAATCTTGGTTTTTTCATCTTTCAAGTTCCTCATAGTGATCAGCAGATACAAATCCCAAGTGACTCAAAGAATAGAGCTATGCTCCCCGGCAACAGCGCCAGAAAATAATCTTGATAACCCACAGGTATAGGGGATCGCAACAGTTTTCGTGGGTAGAGTATTCAACCCAAATTTATTGATTCGACACAAGGGGATCCAAAGAATATTCTCAAGTATTAGCAGTTGAGTTGTCAATTCAACCACACCTGGAAAAATTAATATCTGCAGCAAAGTATTTAGTAGCAAAGTAGTATGGAAGTAACAGTAACGGTGGCAAAGGTAACAGTAGTAGTTTTTTAGTAATTGTAACAATGGCAACGGTAAAGTAACTAAGCAAAGATCAATATGTGAAAAGCTCATAGGCATTGGATCAGCGATGGATAATTATGTCGGATACGATTCCTCATGCAACAGTTATAACATAGGGTGACATAGAACTAGGTCCAGTTCATCAATGTAATGTAGGCATGTATTCCGAATATAGTCATACATGCTTATGGAAAAGAACTTGCATGAAATCTTTTGTCCTACCCTCCCGTGGCAGCGGGGTCCTATTAGAAACTAAGGGATATTAAGGCCTCCTTTTAATAGAGTACCGGACCAAAACATTAACACTAAGTGAATACATGAACTCCTCAAAGTTTGGTCATAACCGGGAGTGGTCCCGATTATTGTCACTTCGGGGTTACCGGGTCATAACACATAATAGGTGACTATTGACTTGCAAGATAGGATCAAGAAAATATTCACGAAAACATAATAGGTTCAGATCTGAAATCATGGCACTCGGGCCCTAGTGACAAGCATTAAGCATATCAAAGTCATAGCAACATCAATCTCAGAACATGATGTATACTAGGGATCAAACCCTAACAAAACTAACTCGATTACATGATAAATCTCATCCAACCCATCACCGTCCAGCAAGCCTACGATGGAATTACTCACGCACGGCGGTGAGCATCATGAAATTGGTGATGGAGGAAGGTTGATGATGACGACGGCGATGGATTCCCCTCTCCGGAGCCCCGAACTGACTCCAGATCAGCCCTCCCAAGAGAGATTAGGGCTTGGCAGCAGCTCTGTATCGTACAACGCGATGAATCCTTCTCTCTGATTTTTTTCTCCCCGAACGTGAATATATAGAGTTGGAGTTGAGGTTAGTGGAGTCTCAGGGGGCCCATGAGGCAGGGGCGCGCCCTCCACCCTCGTGGACAGGGTGTGGGGCCCCTGGTGTTGATTCTTTCGCCAGTATTTTTTATTAATTCAAAAAAATTCTCTGTGAAGTTTCAGGTCATTCCGAGAACTTCTATTTCTGCACAAAAATAACACCATGGCAATTCTGCTGAAAACAGCGTCAGTTCGGGTTAGTTCCATTCAAATCATGCAAGTTAGAGTCCAAAACAAGGGCAAAAGTGTTTGGGAAAGTAGATACATTGGAGACGTATCACATAGCATGAGTTATTATTGTTGACATCACCCTTGAGGTGAATACGTTGGGAGGCGAAATTATAAGCCCCTATCTTTCAATGTGTCCGGTTGAAACGTTTTGCTCATGTGTACGCGGTGAGTGTTAGCAATCATAGAAGACTATATGATGGTTGAGTAGTGGAGTTGTCTAAAGGCTCTGATACGTGACCTTTCCTGAAAAGATGGTGAATTGTAGTTGCAAAGTTGACTGAGAACATAGTTTGTTGGATTCTAATAGAGTTTTTGCTTTATACTTCGATTTTGTGATGAACTGTTACTTATTCATGAGTAGTATGTGATAAAAAGTTCTATGACAAAAGTCTTATGTTCAGATTTGTTCATGTTATAATAATGATCATGATGCTTCTATGTCCATATTTTGTTTTTATCGACACCTCTCTCTCAAAGCATGTGGACATGTTTTTCGATTTCAGTTTTCGCTTGAGGACAAGCGAGGTCTAAGCTTGGGGAGTTGATACATCCATTTTGCATCATGTTTTCTTACTGTTATTTATGATGTTTCTATCCATAATAATGCTTTTTGGAGTAATTCTAATGCCTTTTATGTCATAAATTGCAAGGTACACACCAAGAGGGAGAATTTCGGCAGCTGGAAATCTGGACCTGGAAAAGCTACGTCAGACCACCTATTCTGCACAATTCCAAAGAAGCTGAAACTTTACGGAGACTTTATATGGAATATTTGAGAATTATTGGAGCAAATAACTACCAAAGGGGGCCCACCAGGTGGGCACAACCCACCTGGGCGCGCCAGGGAGCCCATGCGCGCCCTGGTTGGTTGTGCTCACCCAGGCCCATCTCTGGTGCCCATCTTCTGCTATATAGGTCATTTTGACCTAGAAAAAATAAGGAGAGGACTTTCGGGACGGAGCGCCACCGTCTCGAGGCGAAACTTGGGCAGGAGAACTTTTGCCCTCCGGCGGAGCGATTCCGCTAGGGGAACTTCCCTCCCGGCGGGGGAAATCATCGTCATCATCATCACCAACAACTCTCCCATTTTGGGGAGGGCAATCTCCATCAACATCTCGAACAGCACCATCTCATCTCAAACCCTAGTTCATCTCTTGTGTTCAATCTTGTTACCGGAACTATAAATTGGTGCTTGTGGGTAACTAGTAGTGTTGATTACATCTTGTAGTGGATTACTATATGGTTTATTTGGTGGAAGATTATATGTTCAGATCCATTATGCTATTTAATAAACCTCTGATCTTGAGAATAATTATCATTTGTGAGTAGTTACTTTTGTTCTTGAGGTCACGGGAGAAATCATGTTGCAAGTAATCATGTGAACTTGATATGTGTTCGATATTTTGATAGTATGTATGTTGTGATTCCCTTAGTGGTGTCATGTGAACATCGACTACATGAAACTTCACCATATTTGGGCCTAAGGAAATGCATTGTGGAGTAGCAATTAGATGATGGGTTGCGAGAGTGACAGAAGTTTAAACCCTAGTTTATGTGCTATTCCGTAAGGGACCGATTGAATCCAAAAGTTTAATGTTATGGTTAGAATTTATTCTTAATACTTTTCTCATAGTTGTGGATGCTTGCGGGAGGGTTAATCATAAGTAGGAGGTTTGTTCAAGTAAGAACAACACCTAAGCACCGGTCCACCCACATATCAAATTATCAAAGTAGCGAACACGAATTAAGCCAACATGATGAAAGTGATTAGATGAAATTCCCGTGTACCCTCAAGAACACTTTGCTTATTATAAGAGACTGTTTTGGCATGTCCTTTGCCTCAAAAGGATTGGGCTACCTTGCTGCACTTTTGATACAACTATCCTTACTTGCTCGTTAAAAATTACCTTGCTATCAAACTACTGTTACTTACAATTTCAGCATATGCAGACATTACCTAGCTGAACCACTTGTCATTTCCTTCTGCTCCTCATTGGGTTCGACACTCTTACTTATTGAAAAGAGCTACAATTGATCCTCTATACTTGTGGGTCATCAAGGGGCTTTAAAGAAAAGGAAGTCCGCTGATGCCCCTGTTGCTCCTTCTCTAGTGAAGAAATTGAAGAGTATTCCAAGTTCTTCAAGTGACTTATCTATATTGAACCATTGTCCACATCGCCACCAACTGTTGAAGTAACTGACTGCCGCATGCTACTTGTGATTTGCCTTGACTTTTTTCCCGAAGAGGAAGGGATTTAGCAGTACAGTAGAGATAAGTATTTTCCTAAGTGAGAACCAAGGTTTATTGAACCAAAAGTAGAATCACGCAAACCCGAGTGAACAACACCTGCACACACAAAAGCAAATATTTGGACCCAACACAGGCAAGAGGGTCGTCACTCCCCTTGATCTCGTTACTTGGAAGGACTAAATCTTGTATAGGTAGATGGATAAACTGCAAAAAAATAAAAGATAAATAAATTACAACAAGGTTTTTTTGTTTTTATATTATGATTTAAGGTAGACCCGGGGGCCATAGTTTTCACTAGAGACTTCTCTCTCGAACACATAGCTTATGATGGGTAAACAAATTACTGTTGGACAATTGATATAAAAGTGCATAGTTATGAAAAATTCATGAAAACGATCATGTATATAGGCATCACGTCCGAGACAAGTAGACCGACTCATGCTTGTCTCCACCAATCGACCGCTATCCAGCATGCATCTATGGTATTAAATTCATGACAAACAGAATAACACATTAAGCAAGATGACATGATGTAGACAAAAACTCAATCAATATGAATAAACCCCATTGTTTTATCCTTACTAGCAACAATACAATACGTGCCTTGGCCCTTTCTGTCACTGGGTTATATCACCGCAAGATTGAACCCACTACAAAGCACCTCTCCCAGTGAAGATAAATCAATCTAGTTGGCCAAAACAAACGGATAGATTGTAGATAAATACACAACTATAACAATCATACATAAAAGAGTTCAGAGAAGACTCAATTAGTTTCAGTGAATAATCCGATCAATAACTCCAAGAAGATTCAAGAGATCGCAAAAGAAGATTACATCAGATAGAACTCCAAGAAGATCGAGGAGAACATGGTATTGAAGATCCAAGAGAGAGTAGAAGCCATCTAGCTACTAGCTATGGACCCGTAGGTCTATGGCGAACTACTCACACATCATCGGAAGGGCAAAAAGGTTGATGTAGAAGCCCTCCATGATCAATTCCCCCTATGGCAGAGTACCGGAGAAGGCCTCCAGATGGGATCACGGAAGAATAAAGACTTGCGGTGGCGGAAAAATTTCTTCGAGTGCCCCTCTGATGGTTTGGGAATATTTGAGAATTTATAAAAGTGGAATTAGGCCAAACAGAGCTGCGTGGGGCCCAGAAGCTCTGGGAGCGCACCCTACGAACTTATGGCCCTCTAGTATCTCTTTTGGCCTCCTCCTAAAGCTTCGTGGGTCCCTTCTGATCCCGAAAAAAACTAAAAGGTTTTAATCCGTTTGGACTTCCACTACTAGGAAAAAGGCTACTAGCACCGTTGGTTTTTTGTTTAGTTGTAGCGCGGGTCACCGCGCTACAGCTAAAAAGTTAGTAGTAGCGCTGGTCCACCAGCACTACTACTATAATGTTAGTAGTAGCGCGGGTGCCGCCCGCGCTACTACTATTTGAACCAGCGCTACTACTAACAAAATAGTAGTAGCGCGTCTAGTATACGAGGCGCTACTACTATACTAGATACTAGTAGCGTGTAGTTTTCCCCAGCGCTACTACTAATAAATTATGAATTAAAAAAAATATTACATGCATTATTCATAGATAGAAATCAGGGACACGTCCAGTGCAAAATGAACTAAACGCACACAACCAAAGGTGGGTACCTTCCCTAGTGTTTCACCACCAACCTAAACATACCACTTCTCTACATGTATCTACCAAGGCTCGAAGTTCAGACGCCGGCGAACCCGAATCCTCCCTCACCCCGAATGATGGCATCAAGGTCCACCACCTCGGCGACATCTGGCGTCAGGATCAATGGATGATCATCCGTGCGGCGCGGTCGCCGGGCTTCACGGCAAAGTCCACCTCTGAGTGGTTGAAGAGCACGACGCCCACCAGGCTGCCGTAGTCCGTGTCAATCACCCCTACGGCCACGTCAGGAAAGTAAAAACTTGTTAGTGCGCGTCAACATTCAAATCTAGTAGGATATTTTCTTTCTTTTTATTACATGCACATGCATCAATAGTAACAGCCAGAGGCTAGTCCTTACTTGTTGCACGAGACATGAAGAAGGCTGGGTCCCCTCCTTGTTGCAGGAATGAATCAAAGGAAGACACTTCCGCGAGACATGAAGAAGGCCAGGTTCCCTCCTTCTGTAAATAGCTCAGGTGCCTGAAGTTGCAAGGAATCTTAATACAATGAACTCATAGTAATGCATAATAACAAGAAAAAAAAAACATGAATCCTAAAGAAAAGATCATTATATGAGTCAGGATAATGTGGGTAACAGTATTCATTAATAAGAACAATGGGCTGACATTTCTCAAGTGACATTTGTTTCACCAACATGCGTAGCATCAGCATACCCTCTGGTCCTTGCAAGAACTTGAAGACCAAGGTTCTTAGCTTTCTCCCCACTGACTAGCACAATTGCAGCAGCACCGTCACTGTACATTAAAAGATAAGAATGGCACTATAGTTACACTTCCAGGTAAACATTGCTTTACATAACTTATATTAACCATGGAGAAATCCTAAAATTCGAGCTACGAAGTAATATAGCTTCAGTACACTCTTAAGATGATACATTTACTACTGTAGATATACAACATAGTTTGGATTCATGCTGCATACCAAAGGTAATCTGATCGTGTAAAAATAAAGCTACAATCACTACTAAGAAAAGGGCTATAGATGGGATAGACATTAATGGCGCACTGTACATGTGGTGCGCCATTACTAAATACTAATGACGCACCATGTGTTGGTGCGCTATTAGTATGCAAATACTAATGGCACACCACGTCCCACGGTGCGCCATTAGTAAAAACATTTTTTTTCAAAACAACTAATGGCGCACCGTGGGAGTGGTGCACCATTACTAGTTGAAACTAGTAATGGCGCACCACTCCCCACGGTCTTCTAAATCTTGCTCATTAGTATTTTGGCCCAAACATTCCCCCGAATGCACCCCCGGACCGCCTTTTCAGTTTCAAAAAAAATAAAAGAAAATGATAGAAATGTCAAAAAAATAAAAGAAAATAAGATTCTCATGTGATATGTGGTCTAGTTGTTAGCAAAATTTACAAACATGAATTTTCGACTTTTTTGCAAAATCTCTCGAGAATTTGTAAAAATGGGCATAACTTTTGCATACGAACTCGGATGAAAAAATATTTTATATGAAAAATCATCTACTCGAAAAGTTACATCCGAATTTAACTGGGGAACCCTGTTAAACATTTTCAAAACCCTCAAAAACCTAACAGAAAAAAAGGATACGGGGCTTTTAAGATCTAGAGAGGCAAAAAAATTCAAACTTACTAATGGCGCACCTGCCCATGGTGCGCCATTAGTATCTTGCCGCCTTCAAAATTCAAAACAAATCAAAAAAACTTCTACTAATGGCGCACCCGCCCATGGTGCGCCATTAGTATCTTCCCGCCTTCAAAATTCAAAAAAATTCAAAAAAATAAAAAAAAATAGTAATGGCGCACCTGTCCACGGTGCGCCATTACTATGCCGTATATATGGTTGGGCGTGTCCTCTCCTCCTTACCTCTTCATTCTTCTCCTCCACTCCACCTCTCCTCCACTCCATCTTCCCTTCTCTCCTCCACCATACTACCCTCCTCCTCTCCGTGACCTCCTCCTCCTCCTTTCCCGGCGACCTCCTCCTCTCCTCCTCCTCCTCCTCCTCCTCCTCTCTCCGGCGACCTCCTCCTCCCTCCTCCTCTCCTCCCTCCCATCCCCTCACGGTTTCTCCTCCCTCCTCTCCGGTGAGCTCCTCCTCCCTCATCTCCGGTGAGCTCCTCCTCCCTCCTCTCCGGTGAGCTCCTCCTCCCTTATCTCCAGTGAGCTCCTCCTCCCTTCTCTCGGGTGAGCTCCTCCTCCCTCCTCTCCTCCCATCCCCTCATGGTTTCTCCTTCCTCCCCTCCGATGCAACGGTGAACCCCTCTCCGGCGACCTCCTCCTCCTCTCCGGCGAACTCCTCTCCGGCAAAAGAACATGGCAAAAGAACGTACAAGATCCAAAAACGGGAACAAAATTTGAAATAATATCGTGCAAAAAACGAGCAAAAAAACGAGCAAAAATGGGCAAAAATTCGTGATCCGGATCCAAATTCAAAATTCAAAAATAGCAATGGCGCCTGATGGGGTTAGGCAGTGCGCCACTAATATTTTCCGCCTTCAAAATTCAAAAATACTAATGGCGCACCGTGGCCAATACTAATGGCGCACAGTGGCCTATACTAATGGCGCATCAGGCCTATACTAATGGCGCATTAGTGGTGCGCCATTAGTATACCGTATACTAATGACGCACTGGTGCGCCATTAGTAAAAAATACTAATGGCGTGATACTAATGGCGCACCAGTAGTGCGCCATTAGTTGGCAAAACTGGTGCGCCATTAGTAGGCCTTTTCCTAGTAGTGAATGCTGCACTAAGAAGTATCAATTGTTGATTTTTAGAGGTATTAAACAGACACACTTCGATCACAGAAATCAATTTCTACTAGCTTAAATTCAAATGCTTAACTCAAGATTGTGATATCATACTAGACTCTGGCTGCATATTAATTACTCTACAATGTTTAAAGGGAGCACTATATTGCAGGACTACCTTTGCAAGACTCTCATCCTTGCCAACAAAAACTGGTGGTCTGCCTCTACCAGAAGGAATTTCAACCTGGTCAACAATATATGTTTGAAATTGGTACCTAAGAGACAATATTTCATATAGAAGGAGTTTTGGGGCCCTTAAATAATGCACACACTGGTTGTGCAGTGATTGGTAACCAAAGGTGCGCTCCCTGTCAGCCACCACAAAGTAAACATATGCACATGAACAGAGAGCACGCATGAGTGTGACTGAAAAGTAAAGATGAAACTGTTGCTCGGCACTGACAAGAAAGAATCATGGAGAAAATTGCAATCCTTCTACTGCAGCAGCACCTGCAGTACAACAACTGCTCCCTCAAACTTCAGCGAAATTAAGTGCATCATCAATCAATCAAACTAGATAACGTATGCTATCCGTTTATGACCTGCATGCTTATGTATCCTGTAGCTTAGTCCAGTAGACTGTCTCAGGAGCGTCTGCTGCAGAATAGAGTCAAACAGCCAAGAGCTCGTATTAGTATACGTGCGTGCACGTCCAGTCGGCGAGGCGATTGACTGCTATTATACGTGAGTCAGCTTCAAGGAGGAATCGATCCAGATGCTATCGCCTTGCACACTTGCGCGTCTCTACGGAACCAAGCTATGTATGAATACATGTTGTCGACGGCCGAAGGCACTGGTCACCGGAATCGCGCCATACAAAGTACGCCGGAAAGTGATCGGCGCACGGATCTGCGCCAACACTCAGGTACTGTAAATGAGTGTCTAATCATGGACAGCTTGATGTTTGTAATTTTATGTTATTATGGTTTTCATTTTGGTAAACCACTGCTGCAAGGAGCTTTATTTTTAGTTTTTTGGTAGCTGCTTGCTTGCATACTTGAAGTGTGTGCGTACAGATGGCCGTGGGCCCGTGGCACATGAGAGTGAGAGCAAAGCGGAGGGGGAGGGGCTTAGACTAGCTACAATGAAGAGTAACATACACTAGTAACATACACATATCTCTAGACTATGTTACTACCTTCATAGAGTAGTAAGATAACATGCAAAGCTTCATTTATTATATTATAGACTCATATTGCATTGAAACATGTGATCTTACGGTAACTAGCTAAGTTACTACAACTCCCTCTTTCTTCATTAACTTATTGTCACTTAAGCAAATTTGCTGAGTTGGACTCAATGTCACTGCTTAAGTTACTCCCATTGTGGCTAGCCTTACCTAGCCCAGCAACAGAGGCGCGGGGACGAGGAGTACCAGGCAGAGGTCTGCTCCATCATCCATGAGAGGAGAGGGGAGGAGAGGAGAGGAGCATTAGGCTTCAATTAGCAGAGGTACCTGCAAGTACAATACAACCCAGCCTGCGTGAGGAAGAAACTAATCGCATGAATGAAAGGGAAGGGCAAATTGAACCAAGATGGGTTACCTACCTTGACCTTGACCTTGAGGAGGAGCACTAGGGTTGGGTCAGCGTAGTGGCGCCTGGAGCGAGCAGAAGTAGATCTCCATGGCGCGCGCGAGGCAGCCGAGCAGGAGCAGGAGCAGATGGGGGTTCCTCTCCTGGCGCGCGAGATGACGGAGCGAATCCCTCGATCTGGCGGCCGCCTCCTCACTCACGCACAGTCGCTCACGATTTTGAGTGGGGAACTGGGGATGGAGCTCCTGGTCCAAGGCGGATCTGGTACCTGCAGCTGCGGGCGTTTCCTCGATCCCCATCTTGCCATCTCTTCTCTTCTCGTGAGGGAGGTGAGAAGGTGGGGGCGGCGGCAGCAGCGGCTCTTGGGGACGGGCCGGGAGAGAGCGGAGGCCATGGCCTGATGGCCGGCGGCGCTGGAGGGAGAGGAGGCCGCCGGCGATGGGGTTGGGGTTGGGGCAGCGGCGGGGTTGTGGTTGGGGGTCGCCGGCGGAGCTGCTGGAAAGAAGGAGAGAAGGAGGACGCCGGGGTGGCTGGTGGGGAGGAGGTCGCCGGCGAGGGGCTGGGGAAGAGGAGATCGGCGGCGGGGTTGGGTGAAAGGGGGAAGACAGAGAGGGGAGAGCGGCGGGGTTGGGTGGGGTGTAGGGAGAGGGGAGAGAACCCACACTTCGCCTGACTAGGAGAAACCTTGGAGCGTGAAACAGAGGGATTCAAAATTTTGTTGCGTTCCGCATAAACTAGTAAAACCAAAGGGACAGGGAGATAGAAGCCAGTGCATGCATCTGCCTCCCATTGTATGAAAATAGTTTTTTATTTACCTGTACATGCAGCTTGCTTGGCCGCTAGCTTGACACTCACAGGCAATGATTTTTTTAGTACGGCCAACTCACACCTTGCATCGGGCTTCTGCCCAAACATTGGGTTGGAGTAGATTTTTTAGTTCCCGTAAAAAGTACAGGCTAGGTGAACTTTCCTGTAGAATGAGCGAGGACGTTCCTTTGAACCGAACGCATTACATGTTATTTTTTCGAAGGAAACCAGACCTACGAAAATTCCTGCAGAATTCCTGCACACCGAACGGGGCCTTAGTCTTTGTATCGGAGACAAAGATTGAGGGAAAAAGGGTTAGTGATCTTACTGGTTGGCTTGGTTTTGAGGGTTGCTATCCTGTTAATAGTGATGGCCTCACTGGAGGACTAGCTTTGTTTTGGTCAAATAAAGTAGATGTTACACTTAATACTTTTTCAGACCAGGACATTGATGTTTCGGTTACGAATCTAGTTGGTGATAATAAGAAGTGGTGGTTTACGGGTTTCTATGCAAAAGCAAGACAAAGTGAACGTGTCGAAAGTTGGAACTTGATGAGATGGTTGAAGGCTCAAAGTGACGCCCCATGGCTTTGTGGGGGTGATTTTAATGAAATTTTGGACAATGCAGAATACTTTGGAGCTCATGATCGCCTGGAGTGGCAGATGGAGGGTTTTCGGCAATGTATGGATGATTGTGAGTTGAATGATCTAGGTTTCCAAGGGGTTCCTTTTACATGGGATAATATGCAACATGGTGATTGTAATGTGAAGGTTCGCCTTGACAGATTCCTAATGAACCCGGCTATGATGTCAATGTACCTCTTACGTTAAAGAAGACACGTCCGACTCAAGTCGGATCATCAGATATTGGTGGTAAAGTTGCAGGGAGTGCCATCGGCGGAGGGAAGAAATCAGCGTAGATTTGTGTACGAGGAGGCCTGGCAACGGGAGGAATCGTATGATGCTGCTGTTCTACATGGCTGGCGCAAGGGTGCAGGACTGCAAGGTTTGCAGGGCATAGAACGAGCCCTGTCAGACATGCAAGTACATCTGACGGATTGGAAAACAAAAAAGTTTGGAGATATAAAGCGGAAAATCAAGAAGGTTCGGAGAGAATATGAAAAGGAGAGATCAAACTCTCTGTTTCGAGGACCGACCAAGAAGGAGAAGGATCTAGGGCGTCAGCTATCGGAGCTTCTTCATAAGGAAGAGATACTGGTGAGACAGAGATCTCGGGCTGATTGGCTCAAGGCATGTGATCGTAATACCGGTTTTTTTCAAGCACGGGCAGCAGCACGTAAGAGCATAAATCGGATCCGCAGCCTCCAAAACGCGGACGGTGAGCTGTGTGAGACGAAGGAGGAGATCCATGCCGAGGTGCAGCAGTTTTACACTGGCTTGTACAAGGCGCAAGATTATACGGATGTGGAGGCTGTGCTTCACCATGTTCCACATAAAAAAACGGAACCGATGAACGAACGACTGATGAGGCCATTCAAAGAGGAAGAAGTGAAGGCTGCGCTCTTTGCTATGGGGCCGACAAAGGCGCCCGGATGTGATAGTTTCCATGCTGGGTTCTACCAGCGCCATTGGGAGTTGGTCGGCCCGGATGTTACAGCGGCGGTGCTCGGTTTTTTTGTACGGAGGACCGATGCCAGCAACGGTGAACAGCACGGTGATCGTGCTTATCCCAAAGGTAAAAAACCGGCAAAACATTACACAATATAGGCCGATCTCATTGTGCAATGTTATCTACAAAATCTGCTCTAAAGTTCTCGCTAACCGGTTGAGGGAGATTCTTGATGAGATTATTGCAGAGGAACAGAGCACTTTTGTCCCGGGACGGTTGATTACCGACAATGTCCTAGTGGCGTATGAATGCATACATTCGATGAGAAGGAAAAGAGGCAAGCAAGGTTGGTGTGCAGTTAAGATTGATATGATCAAAGCATATGATCGAGTTGAATGGGAGTACTTGGAAGGGATAATGCGACAACTTGGTTTTCATGTTCGTTGGATCTCCCTTGTCATGTCATGTGTGACAACAGTAAGCTTCCAGGTGAAGGTCAATGGGGAGCTGTTGCCGGTTTTTTCACCGTCTCGAGGTTTTCGACAGGGGGACCCGATCTCACCGTATCTCTTTTCGCTGTGTGGAGAGGGTCTCTCGTGTATGTTGCAAAGCTATGATGGAGGCTGGATAGATAGGGGGATCCGAGTTAGCAATGCTGCTCCTTGGATATCCCATCTTTTATTTGCTGATGACTGCTTAGTTTTTATGAAAGCTGATTCTAGGAGCGCCATAAGATTGAATGAGATCTTGTATCAGTATAGCATTGGCTCCGGACAGTGTGCAAACAAGCAGAAAAGTTCGGTCTTTTTTAGCCCTAACAGTGGCGCCTCTATTAAGATGGGAATCAAAGCGGCATTGCAAATACAGAGAGAAGCAATGTCAGAGAAGTATCTTGGCCTTCCGCCAGCTGCGGGTAGAATAACAGAGCGGAATTTTGAGCACATTAATGAAAGAGCAAGGTCAAGAATGCAGGGATGGTGTGAAAGGAAGATGTCATGTGCAGCTAGAGAAGTTCTTTTGAAGTCAGTGGTTCAAGCTTTACCGGCCTACTCTATGAGTTGTTTCAAACTCACAAAAGGTTTATGCAAGAAAGTGACGACAAACATGTCAAAATTTTGGTGGGCTGGATCACTTGACAGAAAAGGAATGCATTGGCAATCTTGGGATAAGATGTGCATTGCAAAGTCACAAGGCGGTTTGGGGTTTAGAGACTTGGAAATTTTTAATGATGATTTGTTAGCTAAACAAGCTTGGAGGCTGCTTGATAACCCAAATAGTCTCTGTGCAAGAGTGCTTAAAGCACGGTATTTCCCTAATGAGGGTTTTTTGACGGCGGGCTGCCCAGCGAGTGCTTCTAAGACTTGGAAAGCAATAATCCAAGAAAGAAATATGTTGAAGACATGACTCATACGGCGAGTTGGTAATGGAGAGAAAACGGAGGTATGGCACGATCAGTGGATAGAAGGCACCGGATCAATGAAACCGATGGGTTCTCTAAAGCCGAACTCAGTCCAGCTTGTTTCAGACTTGCTTGACCCAGGTACGAACCAGTGGGATACGGATCTTGTATGGAGCATATTTTTTCCCCTAACGCCGAAGCTATCTTAGCCATGGTGAGACCGCGAGTTGGAGGCGCAGACGTATGGGCATGGGCAAGAGAGAAATCTGGCCTCTTCACGGTCAGATCTGCATATAGACATGCAATGCAATTGAAGGTACAGACACAACTGAATGTTGGCTCATCCACGGGTGACTCAACCATCTGGAAGGCGCTGTGGAAGATTAACGTGCTTCCAAAGATACGGGTGTTTTGGTGGCGTGTGATGAAAAACTTTTTGCCCTCGTATGGCGAGCTTCAAAGAAGGCATATTAAGCAAATACCAAACTGTCCGATGTGTGGCAATGACAATGAGAATCTGTTCCACTCGCTGATGGAGTGTGAGCATGCTATGTGATTTTGGGAGGCAGCACAGCGTTTCTTTGGTATTGATAGACCACATCTGCACCCAATATCATGGTCTCGAGATCTCCTAGATCAGTGATTATATAAGAAGGAGGAGGCGGCCATCATGATTTCTGTAATGTGGGCAGTATGGCACTCAAGAAACAATTACACACATGGTGATTTGGTTTATCAACCTCTGAAATCTATGGTGATTATTGAGGAGATTGTGCGAGCACTTGAGATCCCGGAGAGGAAGAAGACCCCAACCACGACCAGACCGAGGTGGATGCCATCAGAGGAGGGGTGGACTAAGATCAATACGGATGAAGCAACGGATATGGGTCTCGTGAGAGGAGGAACGGGCTATATTGCTCGAGATCATCATGGTACTTTCATTAGAGCTGGAGGCTCAAGGTATGACGGGGTTACGGACCCGTTATCCATTGAGTTGCTTGCATGCAGGGACGCGATCATCATGGCACAAGACATGGGTGTCCAGCATGTAGTGATGGAGACGGACTGTCAGAGATTCAGCTGACTCTGGGATGCACCTCAGAGATCGACATGTTATCATCTCATTTTGGAGATGAAGGAGATGGCTACTGAGTTTCAGGGATTCAGGCTACGGTTCTCGGGTCGTCAGACTAATATGGCGGCTCACCGTGTAGCTAGGCATTCGTTAAATTTGAGTGTTTTTATACATGTGTATGATACAATCCCTGTGTGGCTGACTGAGTGTTTGTAGTCAGACATGCTAGCGCCTAATGAATAAAGAGCCGGAGGGCGTTTTAGCTTCAAAAAAAAAAAAAAACGGGGCCTTAGGGCTCATTTGGTTTCAAGGGATCCCGGGAGGATCCTTGCTATTTCCCTGGGTTGGATAACCATGGGCTGATTTGGCCCGGGGAGCAGACATCGTCGTTTGGTGACACGCGAAGGGGAAAGACCCCTGGCCTTTCCGCGGCACATCCTTGGGATAGATCGCCCGGTGTTGATAGGTCAGGGAGAAAACCCTCGACTCGCTCGCTCTCTCGCAACCGACAGGCGCCGTCGGACCAAGATCCTCCTCGGCCTCCGACCTCCGAGCTCCTCCGCCGGCGACCGAAGCGACGTACCCCACCCCTGCCCCCTCGCACGGTGTTCAGGATCCATGCTCCGGTCCTCCGGTGACAGCGACGGCGACGGACCGCGGCCGTGACGCTCGTCCTTCGCCGGACCACCCCTCCGCCTCGAAGCTCCTGTCCCATCCGGCAATGGCGACGGCGACTGCGGCAGACACCTACTTCGACCAAGTTTACCCCTCTGCTCTTCCACCTCATATTTTGTTCTCCAATCCATGCACTCACCATCTATGAACTTTTTGATCCAGATCCAAGAACTTGAGCACCGGCTTCACTTGTTTTAACCAATCAGCATCCTAGAGTCTACCGTAACCAATCACGAGTGAGCACAAACAGCCTCCTGTTAATTGGTAGTAGATTTGTGCTCTACTTCTGCTTCAAAATCAGGCTTTACCTCTTTTTTCTAGCTGCTATTTACTGTAAGCCATGCATTTTTTCTGATGGATTACTAAATAATCATCTCCTGAATGTAAAAAGACTTGTTAGTCCATCTAAGTTTGTGTCTTGATGGAGATGGAGTAAAAGACTTGTTAGACCATCCTAGTTCCCAATCCCACCATCTATTTGGTGCACTCGTTCCCCAAAATCTGCATCTAGGTCTTCTATATAACTCTCCTCCCATATCCGCCCGGCTAGTTAATATTGCAATCACTCCTCACTCATGAAGATCTAGCGATCAAAAGGGTACACGGGGTGGTTCTCCTCGGTGGATCCATAATAAAATCAAATAAGGTTTGCAAAATTTTAGGTCTTGGTTTTTAATTCTTCCCCTATCTTGTATTCTCGTGACTACTTCGTGTTTGAAAAGGAAGTAAATGTTACCTGGTGTAGTTAAAAACCAACAACAGCAACTTAGATTCATAAATTATTATCAATTGGATAACCATGGTGTGTGCAAATTGACAATTTTGAGTTCTATTATGCGCCTAGGCATATACTGGAATGTTCTATTGATCAGTTATTCAGGATAAAAAGCTCAGCCATACTACAACAAAAGAGAAAGAAGCAATGTTGAAGGGGGTGCTAAATCTTAATTTGATGTAGTACTGAATCTAAATATTTGGTTTGACATGGCATTTCATGAACAAATTTACATATATGCTATACTTATGTTGGAATTGTTAAGCAGCTGGCCTTGTCTTAAGTGTTCATCATGCGTCACCACTCTGTAGCATCAGAAATTAGTGGATTGGCTAATGGTCCTCTAGTTTTTGATACTGTATTTGAGGGATCACTTTATATTTGTTATATTCAGTTGTGTGAATGAATATCTATGTTAACATTTGAGATTGGCCGGAATTGCGATGCAATGGGGTAACGGAAATAACACTTAGGACTTGTCATTCATTTTACTGATTACCCGAATTGTACTCGTCGAGTCACCCTTAAGCTGAACTGCCAGGACATGTTTAGTGAATATGCTGATGAAATGTCACAAACTTGAGCTGTCTGTGCTGATTGTTTTGTTTGAGTGGCAAGCTGCTTTTATGTAAATGATGGTCTCATCTTGCCTATGGTGCATGAAGTCAATGGTAATTCTTCCCTAGTGCGCAGAGAACTAAAATATAAAGGAGGAACTAGAATATTTCACCCCGAGCAAGAAAGGTATGTGACAGTCATCCCTTTGACACGGTCATTGAGCAAGCTTAAATTCTGCACCTACTATATTGGAGCAAACTACTTCTCTTAATTCTGTTTATTATACACAATACAATCTAGGCAGAATGTTCTTTGTTCCTATGTAGCATACCATGCTGCCAACAAAAAATGTGAAAATTATTCAGGAAAATTGAAATTGTTGTAGACACCATTATTCATAAAATCTGATTCAATGCCACCAAGCAAGTACCAAACTATAATGAATTGCTTGATGCATATCACAACTTGCCTGCTCCTGGTCATGACATCTCATTACTCATTAATAGTTGTAGTGACTGCAATTGACATTCTGGTTCTTAGGACATTCTGAATCTGAGTGCTTTGTAGATCACCAAAGAAGATTGAAGAAATTATATTCTTTTCGCAAGCAATGTGGTCTCGGTTTGGTATGCACACTGCACATACAATATGTTGGTTAATAAAATTTCATCTTAATCCGTTTATATACTTAAAAATAGTCTATCGAAACTGTGAACCAGTGCTAACTTAATTTTGTGTAGTTCAGTAAACATCAAGTTGTGGTACCTGATGTTGATGCAGAGTGGAGAGAAGACCGGAATAGGGCTAGTGATCGTTGCCTTGCAATTAATCTTATTTGAAAGTACCTCTGCCTCGGACATGGCAATTGATAATTAAAGTTTTTTTTGTTGTGAACAAACTTGAACAATGATGGCACATCAAAACAGTGTAGGCCAACACTTGGTCGCAATGAAATGTGGACCGGCTGATATTTGAACCTTGCTGTATGATGGTTATCACTTGTAATATTTCTTTCTAGTTTACAGGAATTCTGAAATTTTGTATGTGTTTTTTTAGAATTACCTGTGAAATTCTTATCTATGGTCTGTTATAATCTGTAGAATTTTGTATGAAGGCTGTGAGATTTTGTATGTACAAGTCTATTGTTATCTGTGTGTCATGAGGGGCCAAGTCTGTGTGTTATTTGAGGGACTTTCTTCCCTATCCCTTGTTGCCATTTGGGCACCCAGGGCAATGGGAACTTCTCCCACGTGGTGGGAGGGATCTCATGAGCACACGAGAATCTCCCCTAGGGGTTTATTTCCCTGGTTTTTTCCTACCCAACAACCAAATGAGGCCTTAGTTGCAGTGCGGTGCGGTGCGACTAGTTGTAGCGCGGGGTAGGGGCACGGGTGCTGCGCTGCTACTATCTGGGGTACACTGTTGGATCCGGTCTGACCATAGTAGTAGCGTGCAAACATTAGACCCGCGCTACTACTATTCGTTAGTAGTAGCGTGGTTTTATACCCCTCGTTACTACTAACGCCATGTCCTGTGGACACTTGGTAGTAGCGTGGGAATGGTGGGCTCATGCTATTACTATTTTATAGTAGTAGCCATTGTTTTTAACCGCGCTATTGATAATTAGTAGCAGCGGTGCCTTTTAAAAAGCGCTACTAGTAAGCCCCTGTGTATATGGTTTTTCCTAGTAGTGTTCCTTTGGTATTGATTTTCTGAAAGATAAAAAAAATAGAAAACAGAAACTAGCACTGGGCACTGTTAATAGGTTAGTCCCAAAAATGATATAAAATAGCATAAAAATGCATATAAAGCATCCAAAATGGATAATATAATAGCATGAAATAATAAAAAATTATAGATGCGCCGGTGATGTATTAGCATCCCTAAGCTTAATTCTTGCTCGTTCTCGAGTAGGTAAATGATAAAATTAATACTGTATTTTTTATGTTGAAAGCTACCTAACACGTGTACCATGTAATCTATTTTCGGTATAAATATTGAGAAACAATGAATTAACAATATCAACATAATAATATCCATGAATATAAGAAGCATAATCATTAAACTTTCAAAATATGCGATCCTTAATGAATGTTATCCCCACTCATTTTATCATGTTAGCATGACATGACTCCGCCTTTATCGCATAAATATAAATCATGAGCACCAAGGTGTCAAACTAGGTAATTGGATCGTACTTCAAACACGTTTCAACATTTTCAACTTCACGCAATACATGAGCGTGAGCCATGGATATAGCACTACGTGAAATAGAATGTGGTAGTAGAGATCATATGGGGGTCAAAAAGGAAAAAAGTCGCACATCAACTCGACGGATCAATGGACTATGAAGAGCCCATCAATCTATATCAACGCGCTAAGAGCTATAACTGTATGAAATCTCAATGAAACCTAAGTGAGTGTGCATCAAACTTACTTGCTCATGAAGATCTCGAGCATTTGAGGAAGCCCATCATCAGAATATACAAGCCAAGTTCTATAATAAAAAATTCTAACTAGTATATGAAGGTGACAACTAGGAGACTATATTTATGAAGAACATAGTGCTACTTTGAAGCACAAGTGTGGAAAATGATAGTAACATTGCACATTCTCTCTTTATCTCTCCTTTTTTTGGTGGGCTCTTTTGGCCTCTCTTTTTATCGTTCGGTGTCTCATCCCGACTTGTGGGGGAATCATCGTCTCCATCATACTTCCCTCATTGGAACAATGCTCTAATAATTATGATCATCACGCTTTTATTTACTTACAACTCAATATTACAATATGACTCTATATGAATGCCTTTGGCAATGTACCAGGATGTGTGATATGCATCCGTTATACTCCCTCCGTTCCTTGATATAAGGTGTATAGATTTTTTAGAAAAATTCCGAAATATAAGGTGTATTGCGCTGCACCACTCATTTGGATAATTTTTTGAGGGATTTGTTTACATTTCCTTATATCACGCAAGCTCCTCTATTTTCTCATGTCAATTAGTCATGTGTAGTGTCGCCCAAAACTTGTGAAATTTTCCCTCCATGTGTGTTCTTTAATTTCCGTGCCAAAAACTATACACCCTATATTTAGGAATGGAGGGAGTATGATTTTTTTGTTGTTTTATGCCAATATTCTACAATTTTCACATACTTTTGGCAACAATTTATACGATTTTCTTGGACTAACATACTAATTGAGTGCCCAGTGCCAGCTCCTGTTTGTTGCATATTTTTGTTTCGCAGAAAATCCATATGAAATGAAGTCCAAACGCGATAAAATTTTACGGAGATATTTTTGGAATATATGTGATTTTTAGGAAAAACAATCAACGCGAGATGATGCTTGAGGGACCCACAAGCTCTGGCTACCCTAAAAGTTGGTTGGATGTGTCCTTCGACCACAAGAAAGCTAATATCCGAATAAACATCCCCTCAATATTTCAGCCCAATCAGAGTTCCGGACTCTGGGAATATAAGAAACGGTTTTGGACGAGAAAACAAACAGAGAGAGATCCCACCTAATCTTGCTACCTAATCTTTTGATATGTGATGTATGTTTTTCGGCACAAACAAAGGGAAGCCGCAAAAGAAAATAGAGAGAACACACTAAAGGTAATGTTAAGTCTAAAATTCCCACCTAATCTTTTTTACTTGCTTCGAGGAATGTTTCAATGCTTTTCTGAAAAATATATGCCTAGACACAAAATACATGCTATATAGCCCAGTTTCACGATAGTGCACAAGAACATCATTCGGCATAAATATAAAAACACCTCTACTATATATGTAAATTCTAGGATAGTTATGGCAGCATCCGTCAAACAAACTTGCCCTGCATGTCCATTCATATCGGAATGTGCTGAAGATGTGGTTGTGCGTGATTCTTCAACTTGGGCATTCTAATGATGTCAGAGCTTGGACCCACTCTGCAAATATTTGGCAATAGCTACATTGGAGAGAGTGAATGAATTTGACATCAGTGCCAAAATTCTGACGACATCATAAATTTGGCACCATCACGTTGTGGATGCCCTAATCTGTTCATCCCCCTGTAAGAACTCGTCTCAGTCTTGTCGATATAAGTTTGCATGCATCTCCCAGGGTTTGTCGAAAGGAAAAACCTTCACCAGTGGCTTGTGAGCTGGTGCCTTCGTCGGGCGGAGCTTCCTTATATAACTTCATTGCCTCCTCCATGATTTTGGGTTGGTACAAATGCTCAACCCTTCTCTTATGTGAAGGATGAAGAGGGATGGAATCTCGTGGCACCCAGAACGCTCTTTCAATCATTGCGGCCTTCCTGAAGAATAAGAGGGACGTGTATGGATGGAAACCAGCAGCTCCAAGTAGAAGGGTTCCAATGTGATCTGCCTCCATCTCTGCCCTGCATATACAGACGACATCGATCATCAGAATATGATGTACGCGGCGCAGTCATAGAAACCAACGCATGTATTACCGTGTTAGTTTAGGAAACAAATAATTCTTACTGAAGATTATCCTACTGTAGCAATTAAGCTTAGTTGAACAGCGAGTTCCATGTTGTCGTGGTTTATATATTTATATAGAAAATTTTGTTAGTAATCCAGGGTCCAATCATTCGACCGAGCTAAGATGTATAATTTCATCCGTACCGAAGTAATTTCTGTGTTTCTTTTAAGGTTACTCGCAAACAGTTATCTCTTGGTGGTCTTGGGGATTAGGTGCTAGCCCACTCCCTGTTTCTGTTCTAGTAATAATCAGGTAGGAGCGGTTTCGAATTTCTACAACAAATTGGACGCGGTGGGTGCCCAGGTCCCTCGAGTGGTGGCAATTTGCGTTCCTTTGTGTGTGGGCAATTCTAGTATAATTTTGCAAGAACCTAACCTTTTAATTGCCTATTGTCCTTGTTATTCTTGAAGCCACACTGTGATTTTCAGGGGTATATATGTGCTTATATAGATTATCTACCATGCTTGAGTTCTCCCTGCTGCTCTAAAGTGAAGTTCCAATTTGTGGATAAGGGCGCAGCACAACTAATTAATTAAGAGGTGTAGCCTAAAGACTAAATGATTTCTGGGGCATATAATATGTGTGTGTGTGTCTATATATATATATATATATATACAAGGATAATGTCTACGTATATGTGTGTGTCTATATATTTATATAATTGCAGTCATGCATACCTGTGTGCGAAAGTATAAAACATGAGTGTTGAAGACCACTTGGCGTATCTAATTTCCGAGTAGTGCCTGGCAACGATGTGACCAATCTGACAAAAAAAGGAGAGAAAATTAGGCACCTACATAAATAAAACTCATAAAATATGCACTAGGAATCCACACACATAAAACTCATTAGTATTTATTATATAAGAAATGTTAAACCTACATACCTCGTGCGCAATACCAAAGGCAATCTCGGCATCCGTAAATTGTTCGACCAATCCAGTATATACTGCAATCTTGCCACCAGGGGCGCAAGCTGCACCGGGATTGTGGTCTTTGACAAGTATCACCTCCCACTCAAACCCCTCAAGATGACTTGTCTGTGGCTTGGGGCTCTTGGTGCCATCGTGGCTGCTGTTGACAGGGAGGGTACGATAGGTGGCGCGAATAACTTTCTCGGCGATACGACGGACACGAACGCTGTCCGGATGAAGCGGGTCGACGATCTGTGATTTGGAAGCCCAGATTTTCTTCTGCTTTGTGTAGCGGGACTCCCAGAGCTGGCGTTCGGACTGAGGAGACCTGATTACGATGTGCGTGCGGTTCGTGTAAGGCACAACCTCGCGGTCGTAGTGGCGCAAGGCGGCCATAGCCTCGGCACCTGAGGCGAGGGCCGCCACCGCAGCGACCGTACGCGGATTACGGTACAACTGATTGAAGCAGAGCACCGGGTTTGCACGGGGCGGCAGCAGCGAAGCCAGTCGGCGGACGCCGCCTGCCTGCTTACATACAAGGAGGAGGAGCCGCGAGTTCCGTAGTAGGCAGTTCATGGTTTCTTTCTTTCTTTGTGTCGGTGGTTCACGACTTCACAGACGGACGTATGTCGTGTGTGGGCTTATGGACCGTGTGCGTAGGCAGCTGGTAGGCTTATGTTTTAGTGAAAACGTTTCCCTATGTTTTATTTATATAGAGGGAGGATATATACAGTATATAGCTGGGCGCGGTAAGTACAGTATAGACCGACTCGGGCCCTGCCTGCCTGATATGATTCTGCTTTAGACGCGAAGTCGGCCGAGTCTAACATATACGTGTTGGATCCTAATTAACATAATGTATGTATATACGTGTTGGATCCTAACATACTAGACCGTGTACGTACGTAGAGTGTACACAAAGCCCTCGTAGCTTATTATAAATCCGGCCATGTCCCCTACAGCCGAGCCGATCGATCTTTGTGATGGCGGCGTCACTTCGACGAGCGACGAGGACGCTAGGCGGACACCAGATAAGTGCGTGCGTGTGCTAAACTGCTAACATGAAGCACGCTCGAGAAACCGCAAGCCATTGCCAGTACACGCCGCCGTCTCGCCAGCCGGGGCAGCGACGACTGCTCTACTTCTCGTCATCCATCTTCGACGGCGATGATATCTCTACCTCCTCCAGGTCGAGCGTCACAGCACGAGGAAACGCCCAGGTATCCACACCACGCCGCGGTGGATGCGCTGGGCTTCCGTCCGCTGACGAGGCTGCAGCCCATTTTAGTTCGGGAGGTGTCGAAGAGCACGGGGGCAAGAGAGAGCTCGGAAAGAGAGAGGAGGTCACTACGAACGGGAAAGAACAGACCCCGTGGAGGAGAAGCTCGGATACGAAGCCATGCACGATGTTCGGTAGAGCATACGATCGCGGAGAGGATGGCTCGAGGACTAGAGTCTGTCGGGGACGGCGTAGGAAGCTTAGGCAACACCACGGAGAGGCAAGGGGGCCCAGGAGGAGCTCCTGGACGACGCCGTGGTGGAGATCCAAATAGAGCGATTACTTCACGGGATTTAGGAGAAGGAAACGTTGCCGCCGATTCATGGCGTCTGGGAGAATTTTCTTTTTCAACGAGTTCGCGGGGAGTGTGGTGTGTTGGGGCTAACCCTCTGGCGACACACACGCCAAACCAGCCCTCCGGGGACGAACGCCGAGCTGTTCCTCCGGTGACTCGAACACCAGACGGAATAAACGAACTCGAGCACACTGGACACAAGATTTGCCGACGACGAACGGCGTTTCTACTCGACTCCGGATCACACCATATGGAAGACTACACGCCCTGAAGACTAACTCCAGTTACTACTCATGGTGAGCGCACACGCGCGAGAGACAACTGAGGACTACATTGTTTCTCCTAGCTTTTTGTCCCTCTACACAGCACCACCGCAACTGTTTAAGTAGCACACGCACAGGAGACTCACCCACCCACGCCGGCCACTAAGAGCATCTTCAATAGGCGCGTAACCGTGCGAACCACTAAATCGGATTTACTCCTTCACGTTCGCTCGTTGGAGCGAGCGATCCCCACGCCGCGAGTCGTTTTGTTTCAGGCAGCTGTCCGCTTTTGCCGCTTTCCTCATAAGCGATGTCTGAAACCGAGCGCTGCAGCGCTCGCGCGCGCAATAGCCTCTCCCCCACTAAATTATTTTTACACCGCCAAAATAGTCTTCTTTAGAGCATCTTCAACAGATGCGCTATATAAGCTGCGCCGAAAAAAAAGCAATGTAGCGCGCGCGGCCGAAAGTAGCGCTTCAGCAGCCGCGCTATAATCCTGCACGCGGTAAACAAGGTTCAGCGTGCTGGAAAAACTGCATCACGAGCTGCGTATTTGGTGCACCCGCACGCCCACGCTGCAAAATCTGGGCTGCTGCAGGCGGGGCTGCCGGATGGGCGCAGTATTTTGTGCTTCTGGTAAAGCAAAACACCAGCCCAGCGTGCTAAAATGCTATTTTGGCGGTCCAAAAAAAATTAACGCGCCGCGTCGTAGCACGTCTGTTGAAGATGCTCTAAACGCTATTTTGGCGCTGCAAAAAAAAATTAGCATGCCGCACGGTTGCGTGTTTGTTGGAGATGTTCTTAGCGCGCAGGAGGGCGCTTGCTCCAACAGGCGTTGCAAAATATGGCGCGGTGCTATAGCTTCAGTAGGCGCTGCAAAATCCAGCGCGCGTGAGCAGCCGGTAATACGATGCAACACATCCTAAAAATATGAAACGACACATAGATTTAGATTCGTAGCATAGTTCAAGCCCAACACCACAAACTAGTGTCGGGGTTATGATACTGACAATGAGTATTAGGGGTACGAATAAGGGGCAGAGTGTAGCTACGTCGTAGGTGTAACGCACGGTGTTTAACGAGTTTAGACCCCTCACTCGGTGGGGGTAAAAATCCTTACGTCTCGTGCCGTGAGGCTTGCTTTGATATGATAGATAGGATTGCAGAGTTGAACCTTGCCCGGCTATGGAGAGGCGTGCGACTTATATAGAGTGCGTCGCAGTCCCATATCTCCCATGCCGCTGGGGCCATTAAATGCCGTTGAATGAGATAGTTACTAGTGTAATGGGCCTATACTACAGAAGTTACACGTAATGGTAGTTATAACTCTATTTAGTGGACGACTTAGGATCCGTTGACCGTTGCAACTCCCACGACTCCTTCTCGCCCTGTACGTCCGAGTGGTTGATCGCCTACCGAGTGTCATGTGGTTGTCCGATTGCTGTAGAGCCATCCGAGTGATCCTCCTGATGTACGCATCCGAATGCTGGCATGGTCCAGGGACCTACCTATGATGGTGATGGGCCCCATGTGGGTCCCGAATGATGGGTCCTTGACCCTATCTGTAATAGGTGACCATATTATTAGCCCTCGAATCGGTTGGGATTTCACAGGACAGACGAACTGATCCTTCGGTTAAATCCGAGTGCTTCAAGGTCACTCGAAATACATTTCCGGGTCATGATTCGTTGTTCCTTGGACGAAAACGCAACGGATTATGTCCTTTATTTTTTTCCCGGATGACCGTGTGTTGTTGATCGTCGAGAGAAAACTCGGTGGCATTCGCTTTGTCTCTCAAGAGAGATGGACTAGGGGCCCTAGTGGGGGCATGCCATAGCAACTCGAGGGGCGACGCCGGCATGTGGTCAGATTCTCCAGAGAGACGCCCCTCTTATCCCAGGGGAACGGCAGCGCGGGCCTTCTATAAGTCCAGGTTTACGAGTCATGCGCCTTGGAGCCTTCCGAGAGGGCCAAGTGAACCTGCAGAGGCGTGTCAAGCTCGTCACATAATGATCCTGAAGAAGACTTCAGTCAGGTGTTTAACGTGGCCAAGTGCACGGGTCCCCTCGGAGGGTGGTCAATCGGGCTGACGTGCGTCCTTTAGGAAAGGATGTGCGGGCAATCAATCAGATTGATTCGGCCCGGAAATCATGGGATTTGAATTCACGTGTTTGCCTGCTGAAGCGGTAACGTCGTGCGTTGGTGGGAAAATAGGGGTGTGGCTCCTTTATTTGCGCGCACGATCCCCTACACGTGCCGCGGCTGTCGTGCGCAAAGCACTGCCGCGCGGGCCATCGATCCTTCGATTGTCGATGAGAGATCCATCCAGGGATTTTGTCTGTTGATATAAATGTTCCAGCGGCGGGGTTCCGGGCTTCAGATCCCCTTTCTTCTCTCTCGACTCCTCCGCTTCTCCTCTCACCCGACTGCGCGGCAATGGTGAAAGGTTCCACAGCGAAAGCGAAGAGGGCAAAGAATGCCGGGAAGGCCACCTCCTCAGGCTCGGGCACAGCAGCCGGAGGCGCGGCAGGGGAATGGCTCCCATCGCACATCTCCGTCCAGCGACTAGAGGACTTGTCGGAGGAGGGGCTGATCCCGTGCGACGGGTGGCGCCGCCCGGGCGCAGGGGAGATCGAGCCGGCACCTGAGGCGGATGAGCACATCCTGCTCATCACCCACATTGAGCGAGGTTTCTCAATGCCCCGCATCCTTTCTTCCAGTCATTCCTCGACTTCTTCGGTGCCCAACTTCACCATCTTCCCCCCAACGCCATCATTTATCTTTCGGCTTTCGTCTCCCTCTGCGAGAACTTTCTGGGCTATTATCCCCACTGGGGTCTCTTCAAACACATCTTCACCTGTCGGTCGATGTCGGTGATGAAGGACTCGCCGGCTAGTGAGAAAACCCACGTCACCCAGTTGTGCAGGGGTCTAGGCATCCATAACCCACAAGTATAGGGGATCATAACAGTTCTTGAGGGTAGAGTATTCAACCCAAATTTATTGATTCAACACAATGGGAGCCAAAGAATGTTCTCAAGTATTAGCAGCTGAGTTGTCAATTCAACCACACCTGGAAGACTTAATATCTGCAGCAAAGTACTTAGTAGCAAAGTAGTATGGAAGTAACGGTAACGGTGGCAAAGGTAACAGTAGCAGTTTTGTAGTAATTGTAACCGTGGCAGCGGAAAAGTAACTAAGCAAAGATCAATATGTGAAAAGCTCGTAGGCATTGGATCCGTGATGGATAATTATGTCAGATGCGACTCCTCATGCAACAATTATAACATAGGGTGACACAGAACTAGCTCCAGTTCATCAATGTATTGTAGGCATGTATTCTGAATATAGTCATACATGCTTATGTAAAAGAACTTGCATGACATCTTTGGTCCTACCCTCCCGTGGCAGCGGGTCCTATTGGAAACTAAGGGATATTAATGCCTCCTTTTAATAGAGTACCGGACCAAAGCATTAACACTTAGTGAATACATGAACTCCTCAAACTACGGTCATCACCGGGAGTGGTCTCGATTATTATCACTTCGGGGTTACCGGATCATAACACATAGTAGGTTACTATTGACTTGCAAGATAGGATCAAGAACTCACATATATTCATGAAAACATAATAGGTTCAGATCTGAAATCATGGCACTCGGGCCCTAGTGACAAGCATTAAGCATAGCAAAGTCATAGCAACATCAATCTCAGAACATAATGGATACTAGGGACCAAACCCTAACAAAACTAACTCGATTACGTGATAAATCTCATCCAACCTATCACCGTCCAGCAAGCCTACGATGGAATTACTCACGCACGACGGTGAGCATCATGAAATTGGTGATGGAGGATGGTTGATCATGACGACGACGATGGATTCCCCACTCCGGAGCCCCGAACAAACTCCAGATCAGCCCTCCCGAGAGAGATTAGGGCTTGGCGGCGGCTCCGCATCGTTAAACGTGATAAATCCTTCTTTCTGATTTTTTTTCTCCCCGAACGTGAACATATAGAGTTGGAGTTAAGGTCGGTGGAGTTTCAGGGGGCCCACGAGGCAGGGGCGCGCCCCAGGGGGGTGGGCGTGCCCTCCACCCTCGTGGAAAGGGTGTGGGCCCCTGGTGTTGATTCTTCCGCCAGTATTTTTTATTTATTCCACAAATATTCTCCGTGAAGTTTCAGGTCATTCTGAGAACTTTCATTTCTGCACAAAAATAACACCATGGCAATTCTGCTGAAAACAGCGTCAGTCCGGGTTAGTTCCATTCAAATCATACAAGTTAGAGTCCAAAACAAGGGCAAAAGTGTTTGGAAAAGTAGATACGATGGAGACGTATCAACTCCCCCAAGCTTAAACCTTTGCTTGTCCTCAAGCAATTCAGTTGACAAACTGGAAGTGATAAAGAAAAACTTTTACAAACTTTGTTTGCTCTTGTTGTTGTAAATAGGTAAAGCCAGCATTCAAGTTTTCAGCAATGATTATGATCTAACCATATTCACAATAACACTTAGGTCTCATGATTACTCATATCAGTGGCATAATCAACTAGCGAGCAATAATAATAAATCTCGGATGAAAACACTTTCTCATAACAATCATAATATTATATAACAAGATGGTATCTCGCTAGCCCTTTCTGAGACCGCAAAACATAAATGCAGAGCACATCTGAAGATCAAGGACTGACTAGACATTGTAATTCATGGTAAAAGAGATCCAGTCATAGTCATACTCAATGTAAATTAATAGTAATGCATGCAAATGACAACGGTGCTCTCCAACTGGTGCTTTTTAATAAGAGGATGATGACTTAACATAAAAGTAAATAGATAGGCCCCTCGCAGAGGGAAGCATGGATTTGTAGAGGTGCCAGAGCTCAGGTTTTGAAATAGAGATAAATAATATTTTGAGTGGCATACTTTCATCGTCAACATAACAAGCAAGAGATCTCAATATCTTCCATGCTACACACATTATAGGCGGTTCCCAAATAGAATGGTAAATTTTATACTCCCCACCACCAACAAGCATCAATACATGGCTTGCCCGAAACAATGGGTGCCTCCAACTAACAACAATCCTGGGGGAGTTCTGTTTGCAATTATTTTGATTTGAGCATGGGACTGGGCATCCCGGTTGAGGGAGTCCTGGATTAGGGGGTATCCGGACAACCGGACTATATACTTTGGCCGGACTGTTGGACCGCGAAGATAGAAGACTCAAGACCTCGTCCCGTGTCCGGATGGGACTCTCCTTTGCGTGGAAGACAAGCTTGGCGATCCGGATATTAGATCTGCTTCTTTGTAACCGACTCTGTGTAAAACCTAGCCCCCTCCGTTGTCTATATAAATCGGAGAGTTTAGTCTGTAGAAGGACAATCATAATCATCATAGGCTAGCTTCTAGGGTTTAGCCTCTACGATCTCGTGGTAGATCAACTCTTGTAACACTCATATCATCAAGATCAATCAAGCAGGAAGTAGGGTTTTACATCCATCGAGAGGGCCCGAACCTGGGTAAAACATTGTGTCCCTTGCCTCCTGTTAGCATTAGCCTTAGACGCACAGATAGGGACCCCCTACCTGAGATCCGCCGGTTTTGACACCGACATTGGTGCTTTAATTGTGAGTTACTCTGTGTCGTCGCTGCAAGGCTTGATGGGTCGTCTCGTTGTCATGGACAACATCACCTCTGGGGGAGCACTGGAGGTAGGACAAACTCTCCGACTAGGCGGCTTCGTCATGGCCGTCCGATCGGCTGTCGCGCCGATGATGACCTCTCGGGTCATCAAAAACAGCCTCCACGTCAATTCGGAACTCCCCGAACAGATGAATCCAATGGAGCTCTCCTCCCTTAATGATCTCTTGGATCGCATCGCCGCTTTGGGAGTCGCTACAGACTATGATCGGATTGGGCTTAAACCCGACTGTCAGTGTCAAAACCGGCGGATCTCGGGTAGGGGGTCCCGATCTGTGCGTCTAAGGCTAATGGTAACAGGAGGCAAGGGACACGATGTTTTACCCAGGTTCGAGCCCTCTCAATGGAGGTAAACCCCTACTTCCTGCTTGATTGATCTTGATGATATGAGTATTACAAGAGTTGATCTAACACGAGATCGTAGAGGCTAAACCCTAGAAGCTAGCCTATGATGATTATGATTGTGTCTCTAAGGACTAAACACCGGAGGGGGCTAGGGTTTACACAGAGTCGGTTACAAAGAAGGAAATTTATTATTTAGATCGCCAAGCTTGTCTTCCACGCAAAGGAGAGACCCATCCGGACACGGGACAAAGTCTTGAGTCTTGTATCTTCACGCTCCAATAGTCCGGACAAAGTATATAGTCCGGCTGTCCGGATAACCCCTAATCCAGGACTCCCTCAGTAGCCCCTGAACCAGGCTTCAATGACGACGAGTCCGGCGTGTAGGTTGTCTTCGGCATTGCAAGGTGATGACCCACAAGTGTAGGGGATCAATCGTAGTCCTTTCGATAACTAAGAGTGTCGAACCCAACGAGGAGTAGAAGGAAATGATAAGCAGTTTTCAGTAAGGTTTTCTGTGCAAGCACTGAAATTGTAGGTGATAGATAGTTTTGTGATAAGATAAATAGTAACGAGTAACAAGTAAATAAAGTAAATAAAGTGCAGCAAGGTGGCCCAATCCTTTATGTAGCAAAGGATAAGCCTGGAAAATTTCTAATAATGAGAAAGGAGCTCCCGCGGACACATGGGAATTATCGTCAAGCTAGTTTTCATCACGTTCATATGATTCACGTCCGGTACTTTGATAATTTGATATGTGGGTGGACCGGTACTTGGGTACTGCCCTAACTTGGACAAGTATCCCACTTATGATTAACCCCTATTGCAAGCATCCGCAACTACAAAAAGAAGTATTAAGGTAAACCTAACCACAACATTAAGCATATGGATCCATATCAGCCCCTAACGAAGCAACGCATAAACTAGGGTTTAAGCTTCTGTCACTCTAGCAACCCATCATCTACCTATTACTTCCCCATGCCTTCCTCTAGGCCCAAATAATGGTGAAGTGTCATGTAGTCGACGTTCACATAACACCACTAGAGGAAAAGACAACATACATCGCATCAAAATATCAAACGAATACCAAATTCACATGACTACTAATAGCAAGACTTCACCCATGTCCTCAGGAACAAACGTAACTACTCACAAAGCATATTCATGTTCATAATCAGAGGAGTAATAATATGCGTAAAGGATCAGAATATATGATCTTCCACCAAGTAAACCAATTAGCATCAACTACAAGGAGTAATCAACACTACTAGCAACCCACAAGTACCAATTTTTTGGTTTTGATACAAGATTGGATACAAGAGATGAACTAGGATTTTGAGAGGAGATGGTGCTGGTTAATATGTTGATGGATATTGACCCCCTCCCGATGAGAGGATCGTTGGTGATGACGTTGGTGATGATTTCCCCCTCCCGGAGGGAAGTGTCCCCAGCAGAACAGCTCCGCCAAAGCCCTAGATTGATTTTGCCAAGGTTCCGCCTAGTGGCGGCGGAGTTTCGTCCCGTAAGCTTGCCCATGATTTTTTCCAGGGTAAAAGTGATGATATAGCAGAAGATGGACGCCGGAGGCCCACCAGGGGGTCCAGGAGATAGGGGGTGTACCCTATAGGGGGGCGCCCCCGTCTCCTGGATAGGGTGTGGGCCCCTTGGCATATTTCTTTCACTCAAAAATTCTTATTAATTCCAAAAAGTTGTTTCATGCAGTTTCAGGGCTTTTGGAGCTGTGCAGAATAGGTTTCCAATGCTTGATCCTTTTTCAGCCAAAATTGAAATGCCGCATCCCCCTCTTCATGGTAAACCTTGTAAAATAAGAGAGAATAGCCATAAGTATTGAGATATAATGTGTAATAACATCCCATAATGCAATAAATATTGATATAAATGCATGATGCAAAATGGATGTATCAACTCCCCCAAGCTTAGACATCGCTTGTCCTCAAGCGGAAGCCGAAATCGAAAAATATGTCCACATGTTTAGAGATAGAGGTGTCGATAAAACCAAATACAAACATGAGGGCATCATGATCATTCTAATAACAACAACATATATAGATTTTGTCATATGATTTCCTATGCTCAAGTAACAATCAATTCACAATGTCAAGTATGGTTCAAAAACTTCATTGGGAACTAACAAACTATAATCTAAGTCATTGAAGCAATTGCAATTTATCGTAACATCAGAAAGAGTCAACAATAGAGCTTTTCAGCAAGCTCACATACTCAACTATCTCGTAGTCTTCTACAATTGCTAACACTCACGCAGTACTTGTGGTTATAGAGTTTCAGCCGGACACTGAGGAAGATAGGGGCTTATTGTGTTGCCTCCCAACATATTCACCTTTAGGTGATGTCAACAATAATAGCCTATGCTAACTTACATCCAATTGGATATATATATATATCATGATCTTTCAAACACGAGGAGCTTGCCAAAGGATAAAATGAAAAAGGGAAAGGTGAGAATCACCTTTACTCAAACATAAAGTAAAAACATAAAGTAAAAGATAGGCCCTTCGCAGAGGGAAGCAGAGGTTGTCATGTGCGTTTAGGGTTCATGCACAAAATCTTAATGCAAAAGAACGTCACTTTATATTGCCCCTTGTATGTGGACCTTTATTATGCAGTCCGTCGCTTTTATTACTTCCACAACAAGTTCGTACAAAGCTTATTTTCTCTGCACTAATAAGTCACACATATTTAGATATCAATTTTTATTGCTTGCAACATGACAACTTACTTGAAGGATCTTACTCAATCCATAGGTAGGTATGGTGGACTCTCATGGCAAAACTGGGTTTAAGGATATTTGGAAGCACAAGTAGTATCTTTACTTGGTGCAAGAAATTTGGCTGGCATGAGGGGGAAAGGCAAGCTCAACATGTTCGGAAGGTCAATGACAATATACTTTAACTGAGATGTCGGAAAACATAAACCATTACGTTGTCTTCCTTGTCCAACATCAAATCTTTTAGCATGTTATACTTAATGAGTGCTCACAACTATAGAAGGTGTCCAAGATAATATATTTATATGTGAACCCCTCTTTCCTTATCACTTCCTATTAATTGCAACGATGACCAAGGCTGCGTTCATCAACTCTCAACAATTTTTATGCCTCATACTTTCTATGTGTGAAGTCATACTATCCATAAGATCAATATGAACTCCGTTATTCTTTCTACTTTCTCAAGATCATAGCAACATAGCAAAGCCCTTGACTCAACACTAATCTTTATTATAGATACTCACGGACTCGATTACAAAAAGAGATCACAAAGCAAAACTCAAAACTACTTGATATAAAAACTTGAACTACTAGATAAAGATACTACTAAAAGGATCGAACTAAATAAAGCGGTAAAGATAGGAGTGTGATGGTGATACGATACCGGGGCTCCTCCCCCAAGCTTGGCAGTTGCCAAGGGGAGTGCCCATACCCATGTGATTATTTCTCCTTATTCACAGTTGGTGTTATGATCTTCTTGGTGATGATGCCCTTCAGGATACGGTTCTCCTCCTCGAGCTTATTGACTCGTTGTTTGAGATCCATAATTTCTTTACGGAGCTTGCCCGTAACGGCCAAAGCTCCTTTTACCCAAGGATGTTGCATAGCTTCTGGAGAACAAGTGAATCTCTTTTTCATATTTTCATAAGAAAGAAATCTAGAGTTGGAAGGGATGACCGAAGTAGGGACAGCCAGGCTAGGTAGTTCCCCCATAGTGAATTCTGCTCGGAGACGAGAGGTAACTTCTTGATCCTCCTCCATGGCATCTATTCTCTTTTCAAATCAGCCTCCATCTCATCCTCCGTTGATGGTCCAAAGTGATAGGCATCGCTATTTGCTCCGGGACCTGGCGTTGGGTGCGACACCCGGCTCTCCCCAACTGACTCCTGAGAAGACATCTTGCTTTATTCTGCAACAAGAACAGCTCGAAACGAAAATATAGGATATTTGCGTGATATGGTGGTCAAAACCTTCGGGAGTATATATAATGAATTTTTACCAACCAAAATACGCAACGTGTAAGAAAACGGAGTCCGGGAGGCACACGAGGTGCCCACGAGACAGGAGGGGGCGCCCTACAGGGGGGGGGGGGCGCCCTCCACTCTCGTGGGAGACTCGTGTCCCTTTCGGACTACTTCTTTCTTCCTAAAATTCTCAAATATTCCAAAACTGATAAAAATTGCCATTGGAGTTGTTTTGGAGTCGGTTTACTTACCGTACCACATATCTATACCTGTTCGGAGTCTGGAACGTTCTGGAAAGTGTCCCTTATGTATTCCTCAGGATTTACGATTTCAATAATATTAGTTTCAACATTGATAGGATTACCTGAAATATAGTGTTTAATTCTTTGACCGTTTACCACCCTCGGATTTGTGCCTTCGAAGTTGATGATTTTTATGGCACCAGAACGATAGACCTCCTCGATAACGTAAGGACCTTCCCACTTTGAGAGAAGTTTTCCTGCAAAAAATCTTAAACGAGAATTGAATAATAAAACATAATCTCCTATGTTAAACTCACGCTTTTGTATCCTCTTATCATGCCAGCGTTTGACTTTTTCTTTGAAAAGCTTGGCATTCTCATAGGCTTGGGTTCTCCATTCATCAAGTGAGCTAATATCAAACAACCTCTTCTCACCGGCAAGTTTGAAGTCATAATTGAGCTCTTTGATAGCCCAATATGCCTTATGTTCAAGTTCAAGAGGTAACTGACACGCTTTTCCATAAACCAACTTATATGGAGACATACCCATAGGATTTTTGTATGCAGTTCTATAGGCCCATAATGCATCATCAAGTGTTTTTGGACCAATTCTTTCTAGATCTATTCACTGTCTTTTGCAAAATTAATTTGAGCTCTATTGCTCAACTCTACTTGACCACTAGACTGCGGATGATAAGGAGATGCTATTCTATGATTGACATCATACTTAGCAAGCATCTTACGGAAAGCACCATGAATAAAATGTGAACCACCATCGGTCATAAGATATCTAGGGACTCCAAACCTCGGAAAAATAACTTCTTTAAGCATTTTAATAGAAGTGTTATGATCAGCACTACTAGTTGGAATAGCTTCTACCCACTTAGTAACGTAATCAACGGCAACTAAAATATGTGTATAACCATTGGAGGCAGGAAAAGGTCCCATATAATCAAAGCCCCAAACATCAAATGGTTCAATAACAAGAGAATAATTCATAGGCATTTCTTGACGTCTACTAATTTTACCTATTCTTTGGCATTCATCACAAGATAAGACAAACTTACGAGCATCTTTGAAGAGAGTAGGCCAATAAAAACCAGATTGTAGTACCTTGTGTGCAGTTCTATCTCCAGCGTGGTGTCATCCATAAGATTCAGAGTGACACTTACGTAGAATATGTTCCTGTTCATGCTCAGGCACACAACGTCTAATAACACCATCTACTCCTTCTTTGTAAAGGTGTGGGTCATCCCAGAAGTAATGTCTTAAATCATAAAAGAACTTTTTCTTTTGCTGGCATGTGAAACTAGGCGGTATATGTTTAGCAACAATGTAATTAGCATAATCAGCATACCAAGGTGCAGTATGAGAAGCATTGACGATCGCTAATTGTTCATCAGGAAAGCTATCATTAATAGGTAGTGGATCATCAAGAACATTCTCTAACCTAGACAAGTTGTCTGCAACGGAGTTCTCAGCTCCCTTTCTCTCAATAATATGCAAGTCAAATTCTTGGAGCAACAGAACCCATCTAATGAGTCTAGGCTTAGCATCTTTATTTTCCATAAGATATTTAATAGCAGCATGATCAGTGTGAATAGTAACTTTGGAATCAACAATATAGGCGCCAGAAAAGAGTCTTCATGACCCACAAGTGTAGGGGATCAATCATAGTCCTTTCGATAAGTAAGAGTGTCGAACCCAACGAGGAGTAGAAGGAAATGATAAGCGATTTTCAGTAAGGTTTTCTCTGCAAGTACTGAAATTGTAGGTGATAGATAGTTTTGTGATAAGATAAGTAGTAACGAGTAACAAGTAAATAAAGTAAATAAAATGCAGCAAGATGGCCCAATCCTTTATGTAGCAAAGGATACGCCTGGACAATTTCTAATAATGAGAAAGGAGCTCCCGAGGTCACATGGTAATTATCGTCAAGCTAGTTTTCATCACGTTCATATGATTCGCGTTCGGTACTTTGATAATTTTATATGTGGGTGGACCGGTACTTGGGTACTGCCCTAATTTGGACAAGTATCCCACTTATGATTAACCCCTATTGCAAGCATCCGAAACTACAAAAAGAAGTATTAAGGTAAACCTAACCACATCATTAAGCATATGGATCCATATCAGCCCCTAACGAAGCAACACATAAACTAGGGTTTAAGCTTCTGTCACTCTAGCAACCCATCATCTACTTATTACTTCCACATGCCTTCCTCTAGGCCCAAATAATGGTGAAGTGTCATGTAGTCGACGTTCACATAACACCACTAGAGGAAAAGACAACATACATCTCATCAAAATATCGAACAAATACCAAATTCACATGACTACTAATAGCAAGACTTCACCCATGTCCTCAGGAACAAACGTAACTACTCACAAAGCATATTCATGTTCATAATCAGAGGAGTAATAATATGCATAAAGGATCTGAACATATGATCTTCCACCAAGTAAACCAATTAGCATCAACTACAAGGAGTAATCAACACTACTAGCAACCCACAGGTACCAGTTTTGTGGTTTTGATACAAGATTGGATACAAGAGATGAACTAGGGTTTTGAGAGGAGATGGTGCTGGTGAAGATGTTGATGAAGATTGACCCCCTCCCGATGAGAGGATCGTTGGTGATGACGTTGGTGATGATTTCCTCCCGAGGGAAGTGTCCCCGTAACAGCCTTCGCCAGAGCCCTAGATTGATTCCATGAAGGTTCCGCCTCGTGGCGTAAGTTTAGTCCCTTAAGCTTGCCCATGATTTTTCCAGGGTAAAAGTGATGATATAGCAGAAGATGGACGCCGGAGGCCCACTAGGGGGCCCAGGAGATAGGGGCGCGCCCTATAGGGGGGGCGCCCCCTATCTCCTGGACAGGGTGTGGGCCCCCTGGCATATTTCTTTCGCTCAGAAATTTTTATTAATTCCAAAAAGTTGTTTCCTGGAGTTTCAGGACTTTTGGAGCTTTGCAGAATAGGTTTCCAACGTTTGCTCCTTTTCGAGCTAGAATTCCAGCTGCCGGCATTCCCCCTCTTCATGGTAATCCTTGTAAAATAAGAGAGAATAGCCATAAGTATTGAGATATAATGTGTAATAACAACCCATAATGCAATAAATATTGATATAAAAGCATGATGCAAAATGGACGTATCACAAGGCGGGTTCCATCTCTGAATACTCTAAAATAATTGCCAAACATTCTGATTGCGTCCGGATTCCTACGAGATAATTTCCGCACACCATCATTGATCTGCTGACAAAATTTTTGTACGGCGTGCTCTTACGTCGTGGCCTGGCCCACCACAAACTAGTATTTCTTGGCCTGCCTCGACACGAGTTGCGAGGCGGTTTTATTGGCACACCTTGCCAAAGCAGAGATCGTGTTCCCTTGATCGCGGGATCTTCCATCAATACGGGCATGCGCAACCCCACGACAACTGTTGGTATGACTCCGTGTTTTTTAGGTAAGCCCCAAGCGGCTATGCTGGGGACGCTTGATATTCTCCCCCTTTATAGAGGGGCCGAGGCCTATCCCTCTTTTCTACCAACGCTTGCGCCTTTTCACATCTCGAGTTCCAATACCCGAAGCCCAAGCTTAAGCCCTTCGGATCTTCAATCATGTCCAAATCCAACCTTCAAGGCCGGTGGGTGGCTTCCTCTGTCACAGAGGAGGATATCATGAAGCTTAGGGAGGCCGGATACCTGACCGCCGACATTAGGCACAGGCTCCCTGCTCCTGGGCAGATCATCCCTACTCCCGAGCCCAATGAGAGCATCGTATTTGTTTCTCACTTCCTCCGTGGCTTAGGCTTGACTCTTGATCCCTTCGTGAGAGGGCTCATGTTCCACTAAGGGCTAGATTTTCACGATCTAGCTCCGGACGCCATCCTTCATATCTCGTTGTTTATCGTTGTGTGCGAAGCTTTTCTCCATGTAACCCCGCACTTCGGCTTATGGCTCAAGACCTTCAATGTGAAGCCGAAGATGATTGAGGGGCGACACGTGGAGTGCGGAGGTGCTGTAATAAGCAAGAATGTCGACGCCCCATGGCCAGAGGGCTCCTTCCCGGAGGTGCCGATCAATGGCAGCGGAGGTGGTTTTACATCACGGCTCCCAGAGGCACAAAGTGGGTGGCTGCCCCAGACTTCCGTTACGGCCCTTTGCCTCAGCTGGTGTCATGGGCCAATGTAGGACGGGATTAGGGGCCTGCTAATGATGTACCAACATTGCAGAGCCGCCTACCGGAGCTTCTTGAGAGGGACATTAGCCTTGTAAGCGTAATTCAGGTAATGCTAGTCCGACGGATCTTGCCGTGCAAATGGCGGCCTCTCTGGATGTGGGAGTTCAATCCGGAAGGTCCGCGGACTATTCTGCACTTCTTCGGTGTCATGCTCGAAGGGATGTGTAAGTTATTCTTCGGATCACAAGTCAAGTGTCCGGACACCACCGAGGATGCGAGCCTGAGCTACAATCGCCCAGATACCCAAGTAAGTTACCCAGAAACCGAACACTTTGTTTATTATAACATTATTCTGAAAACCCTCCCTGGCCAGGAATGGCTCCGCAAGGCGGAGAGAATCAGGTGTCCGACGCCACTTCCCGAAGGCTCGCCTAGTCCCACCATAGCCAAGATGCTTGGTCGTGTGCTAAGCAAAGTGCCCTCGGGGAAAGACGATGGGAAGAATAGAGAAGCAGAACTTCACACATTGCACATCCAAACAGGGGAACTGCTACCTCCCCAAAGGAGGATAGTCGGGGAGGGGAATCTAAGGCCTCCTCCCCTCGCGGGAAGAAGAGGGCCGCCTCCAGAGACTTGGAGACGGAGGTGCCCATACAAGGGAAGAAAACTTCACCAGGGGGCCCTGCCCCGAAGGGCATCCTCACCGCGCCATGCCCGCCAACGGGGCAGCCCTCAGCCGAGTTGTAAGTTAATTGTAAATACGAAGGTACTGCTTCCTTCTCCGAGAGCAATAACCAGGATCCATTCTTTGCAGTCCGGGTAGCAGCTCTTCTCGACAGAGTTCGTCTTTGGGGGATCTCCTTCCAGCGATGATGGAGAGTGAGACCCCACCAACCACTCCGCCTCATGGGGCGGGCGACTGAGGGAGTCCTGGATTAGAGGGTATCTGGACAGCCGGACTATATACATCGTCCGGACTATTGAAGCGTGAAGATACAAGACTCAAGACTCCGTCCCGTGTCCGGATGGGACTCTCCTTGGCGTGGAAGACAAGCTTGGCGATCCGGATATTGTGTTTCCTTCCTTGTAACCGACTCCATGTAAACCCTAGCCCTCTCCTGTCTATATAAATCGGAGAGGTTGGTCCTTAGAAGGCCGATCACAATTACAATCATAATCATCATAGGCTAGCTCCTAGGGTTTAGCCTCTACGATCTCGTGGTAGATCTACTCTTATACTACTCATATCGTGAATATTAATCAAGCAGGAAGTAGGGTTTTACCTCCATCGAGAGGGCCCGAACCTGGGTAAACATTGTGTCCCTTGCTTCCTGTTACCATCAGCCTAAGACACACAGATCGGGACCCCCTACCCGAGATCCGCCGGTTTTGACACCAACATTGGTGCTTTCATTGAGAGTTCCCCTATGTCGTCGCTGCGGGGCTTGATGGCGCCTTCGATCGTCAACAACACGCTCCAAGGCGAGACTTTTTCCCCCGGACAGATCTTCATGTTCGGCGGCTTCGCACTGCGGGCCAATTCAATTGGCCCTCTGGAGCAGATCGACAGCTATGCCCCTGGCCACTAGGTCAGGTTCGGAAGCCCGTACTACACGGCCGCTATCCGCGGACACTTGATCTTCGACGGAATCGGGCCTGTGCCAGGAGTGCCGGGCAGTCACGATGAGCACGGCCTAGACCCACTGTCGGACAGTGCTCGGGAAATTATGCCTGCAGTAGTCTCGGACTTAAATCGGGAGCAGACTGCGTGGCCCAAGGACGGATGGTTGGACCCTGCCTCGCGGGCCGCACACTCATCGGCGGTAGAGCCGAACACAGGCCTTACTTCTAAGGAAGCCTGTGACTCCGGACCCTGGACTCGCGTCCGGTTGTGGGCTCCTGTTCGCGCGCTCCCGAGCCCGCCGAGTCTGGTTGGGCTCCAGTCATGGAGTTTACCACCGCGGATATCTTCCAGCACTCGCCCTTTGACGACGTGCTGAACTCGTTAAAATCCCTCTTTTTGTCAGGAGACTCGTGGCCGAACTATGTCCACCTCGAGTGGGAAGCAGGCGACGAAGGAATTCGTTGCCCACCCACCACCCACTTCATTGCCACGATCGATGATCTAACCGACGTGCTTGACTTCGACTCCGAAAACATCCACGGTATGGACGACGATGCAGGAGAAGAACATGAACCACCGCTCACTGGGCGGTGGATAGCCACCTCCTCCTACGATATATATATGGTGGATACTCCAAAGGAAACCAATGGCGATGAGGCAACGTGGGATAACCCCTCAGGGGAAAAAGCAAAGCATGGGCGTCGTCAACGCCGCTCCAAGCCCCGCCACAGCAATACCGGCACAGGAGACGAAAACAATCCGGAGGGTGCCAAAGATGGATACAACCCTGATCAGCCTGCCTTTAAGCAGGCCGGACTGGCCATGGTGGGATACTTGGAAAGGAACAACTATACGCTCCCCTCCGAGGACGAGGTGAGCCTCGGCAATGACGAATTCGGCGTGCCTGAAGATCCACTGGAACAAGTTCGCTTCAAGCGATGGCTCATGGCCACGACAAGGAGCCTGCAAAGGAAGCAACAACAACTTAAAGCTGACCAAGATTTGCTCATGGACAGGTGGACCAAGGTCCTGGCCACAAAAAAATACGGACTTGACCGCCCCGACAAAGGGCACACACGGCACAACTGGCTACCTCAACCTAAGCAGGAGAACCCAAGGCACATACCCCGACGTCAACACATCACTACGGTCCAAGACAATACGAAGGACACACGCAGAGGCATCCTCAAGCCTCGGTGCAATGATCATAAACGTCAAGTCAGGGAAGCTAGTGCCAAGTCCAGCAACTCCCAGTCCGGTCAGTGGACAAAGAACAGCTCAAGCCCATCCGGCCCGAGCCACACACTCGATCAATCATGTGAAATTCATGGTACTCCTAGAAGGACGGCAAAGCATACCAATAAAGAATGCCGGATCCTCAAAACAAAGCGGCTGGTCGTGTGCCGGAAACAATGAGGGGAGGCGTCTAGCTAAGAGACCCCCCAGAGCATAAAAGTACGGCCGATCGCCCCCGATCACATCAACAACAACAATTCAATTGCAGTACCTCTAGACCTAGTAGTCCGGGGGCTCCATAATGCAAAAAGCCCCCACGGGTATGAAACCACAAATAACATCTTTTAAAAAGATGCCAGGTGCAAAGGCCAACTTTTATTGGCCCATCACTCTAACGGTGGTCTTCGGATCACCAAAAAATGCCACGCCAAAGAATAATTCTTCGGCACCTTCCCCTCATACGGTAATTCACCATATGCTAACGGATGAACCACGTTGACTAGATTCCACGTGGTAAATCATTAGGCCAACACCGTGTGATATAATCACACCTATGGGCAAGGAGGAACCCCGCCCTTAGAGCGGAAATCATACAGCTGCTGGAGTAGCGAGTCGTGCATGCCTATCAAATTTTTGATATGACAACCAACTATCCGGACACCAACTGAGGAGTCCATGCTACTTCACGATATATCGGCTGGGTTAACAAGGGTCCGATCAGGAACCCTAGGACCAACCACAAGAGGACGTTCAGCTGCCACCAAGTATTTGCCTTTACAAACTAACTTTGACGCAGAACAGGTTTGGCGACGTGGAATCGGCCCGGACACACAAGGGCAGGAACATACATGTGACCCCCCCCAAAGAAGGCAGTCCGGATTCACTTCAAATCCGCTCACAACCCCCTCCAGTCCGGCCATCACAGGTTCCGCCAAAAACACCTCTTTTCATAATCATAAATCATACTCATATGCATAGGCATATCATCCTACTACAATGCATGGACTTAAATAACACTTACCGGCCGTGGTTTCTTATCGACGCCTCTTTGTAATAAAACGGCAGCCACGCCTCGTGTTACCCCCGATTATGCCAGGGGCTTCACAAGTACATCAATAAAGTCCGACCACCTTTTCGGTCACTCGGCACCCCGAACTTATAGCACTATATGCATCAGCTCCGAATCATGTCTTGGGTCATTGGTTGGGTTTGCCCGTCTCCCTTGTTTTGGTACCTTACATTCCGTTATATCGGCTAAGGTAGCGCAGGGAGAACTACTGCGATTGTATCCCGGTTCTGCCGGACGAGCACCTCAAGAGAGAAAGCCGAAAATCGATCATGATACAAATGAGAGCTGGTCAGCTGTTCGAGAGGTTGTAAAAATCCTTAAAGATTTATTCTGCATAACGCCATTATAAATGCAGAGTGCGACGGATCAGTCTTCCGATCAGGCGCCAATAGAGCCCCTAGTTGGGCCTTTCGAACACTAGGGGCTGCGCCGACCATACTCGAATTCCTTTGGCTAAGTGAGAGTGGTAAAGCCTTATAGTCTGATGCCTGGTTCATGGTGAAGAACACCTCCTTAAAAGGACCCAGCCATGGGATAAAGAGTGTTCAGTTATGACCCGAACACCCCCGTATTTCTTTCGTGGGGGCAGAAGCCGACGACTGGCCAACTCTCAGGATTTACATACACTAAACAGCCGCACAGGAAGAACAAATGTTCAAACAAAAGAGGCAATAAATAATAAAAGTGCCATTATCCCATATTACAAAGAACGGAAGAAATGCCCTCAGGGAAATATAATGTCTTTGGTACACTTATCCGCCACAAGGCGGGCTCCCTTCAGTACACCTTCATAGTACAGCTCGGGCTTGCGGTGCTCCTTACCCTCTGGTGGCCCCTCAGTCATCAGCTTCTCCGTGTGAAGCTTCCCCCAATGCACTTTTGCACGGGCAAACGCCATACGCGCACCCTCCATACAGACCGATCACTTAACAACATCAAGCCGAGGACAGGCGCTCACAATCCGCTTCTCGAGTCCGAAGTAACTGCTTGGAATTGGCTCCGCGGGCCACAGCCGGACAACCAAGTCCTTCATGGCTAGTTCGGCCGCCGGGCTTCTGCTGGTCGATAAAGGGCACCGGATAGTTCGGCGCCAAATACTGCGACCAGAAATCCCTCTCCGCAGACTTCTTCTCCTCGGTCCGGTAGAATCGGGCGGCATCTGATATGCTGCGAGGCAGATCCGCAAACGCCCCTGGAAAAACAAGAATTCAGCTCGTCGCTTAGAGTTCTTCCAACTATCATATAAAACTGGCTATGAATACAAAAGGCCTTACCAGCCGCAACCTTCTGGGCCTCCTGAATGTCCCGCACAGCACCTCGGGCTTCCTCCCGAGCATCTTCCGCAGCTTGGAGATCTTGGGCGAGTTCGGATTCTTTCCCTATTAGACTCTTCTCCAAGCCCTCGCTTTTCTTAACAGCCTCTTGGAGCTCTCGCTCATTGCGATGACCACAGCCGTGTTTCTCACGGCGCTGTTCAAGCAGCCTTCTCGTTGGCATCAGCCACAGCCTTCTTTAGTGCCTCATATTTGGCACTCGCTCCTAGAGCATACAGTACAAATACTTTTCACCAGGCACAATTACTCATTCGTGCCAAATTCAAGATAATGTTTCAACATACCTTGCTTGTCCTCCAATTGCTTCTTCACATGACCAAGTTCCTCCTCTGCCCGTTCCAGGCTCTTCTTCAGTCCGTACACTTCCGCATTATGAGCGGCCGTCTTCTCTGCAGACGCCTGTTTTCACACAACGGGGTATACATCATTAACAAATGATCCTACAAAAGTAGAGGATTTGATCCCCTGCCCGGCTCTCTTTCTTTTGCCGGACAGTGTATCAGGGGCTACTACTCATATTATGACGATTCCTCAAAGGTTTCTTAGGAAACATACCTCAAAGGCCTTTATAAGACCAAGGCAGGACTCATTCAGCCCGCTCTCAGCAGATCAAATCTTTTCAACCACCGCACCCATGAGGGTCCGATGTTCATCGATGATAGACACGTTCTTTAACGCTGTCGATAGGCCGCTTGGCAGCTCTGCTTGGACAGAGGTTGCCGGCGGAATAGGCAAGCCTCCCACCGTCGAAGGTGGCTGCTCGCCCGATCCTGGAGCCCTAGAGGTCTCCGGGACCTTGTCCAGCTGTCGGTCGAACCTGAGATCGCCCTGGCCATTGACACGCTTGGGGGCCATCGCTCCCGTGTGTCCGGCTCCAGAGATATGCCCCCCTGGTCCGGGCCCCGTTGAGACGACACCTCAGTGTCGCGCCTGGACTTTGGGGAAGGGGCCTTTGGAGGCGTCTCGCTCGCCAAGGCGTCTGAGCTCAGCGAATCCTCCGATGAGGACTGTCCGGCGCGAGACCTCGCCGGGCTGTACAAAATATGGCGACAGTTAAAATTACTATACCCAAACAAACCCCGGACGCATATGCGTGTTCGGATTCCGTATACTTACGACTTTTCCAGGGGCTGGGCCCTGGGATCCCACTCCGGGCTGCTATCGGCAGCCGTGGTGGATGCCTCTGGGAGGGAACCTTTCCCCCTCTTGGGCGATTCGGCCTCCAGGGATGAGGAGGCCGTCCTTTTCTTCCCACCCCCAGAGTGAGGATCGTCCTCCTCCGCTTCCTCCTCTTCGTCTTCGGAAAAAGGAGCGTCGCTGGAGTCTTCGGATTTTGCGTCCGAAGCCTCGCGGCGACGGAGGCCACTCCGGGTCTCTTTGACCTTCTTGGAGGCCTCTTTCTTGGCGCCTCGTAAGGCGCTGGGACCAGCATCTTCGTCAGAAGAGGTCCAGTCGGTTTATCTGGCAGCAGGGCCGGACAATGTACCGCTCCATCTTTTTTATCCATCCCTGGGATTGTGATAAGGCATGATTAAAATGTCTCCCTCAGGACATGCCAAACAAAGCGTGGATGGACAGAGCATTGCAATAACTTACAGGGCTTGCAGAATGGGATAATTGATACCCACGGTCCTCGGAGGAGCCCGGCCATGATTTGCCGGACTTAAAGAGCACCTTCCAGATATCCTTGTGGGAGGAATCATAGAGCTCTCGAAGGGTCTGGTGCTCGGTTGGGTCATACTCCCACAAATTGCAGGCTCCACGCTGACATGGGAGAACCAGGCGAACTAACATCACCTGGACCACGTCGACGAGCTTGACGTCCTCGTCGACCACACTCTGAACGCGCGTCTGGAGCAGCGACAGCTCACCGGACGAGGACCAGTTCGGGCCCTTCTTGGGCCAGGACGTGAGCCGCAGTGGGGCTCCAGATCTGAACTTTGGAGCTGCAGCCCACTTTTTGCCGCGTGGTTCGGTGATATAGAACCACTGCTACTGCCACTCCTTGACGGAGTCCTTGAAGGCACCCGTCGGCCAAACGACCTTTGGCATCTTGCTCACCATGGCGCCGCCGCACTCGGCATGCTCGCCGCTCACCACCTTGGGCTTCACATTAAAAATCTTCAGCCACAGGCCGAAGTGAGGCGAAATCCGGAGAAAAGCCTCGCACACGACGATGAACATCGAGATATTGAGGAAGGAGTTGGGGAAAAGATCATGGAAATCAATCCCATAGTAATACATGACAAAATGGGGGAGGAACACGACTCTTTCGTGAGGCTCCGGAGTAGGGACGACCTGTCCCGCCGGTTGGAGACGGTGGCCGATCTTCTTGGCCAGATACCCGGCCTCCCGGAGCCTCTTGATATCCTTCTCCTCGACAGTAGAGGCCATCTATCTGCCTCCTGCTCCGGATCCGGACATCTTCGGAAAGCCTTTCTTCGATGGAAGAGAAGAATGCCTGGGCGTTAGGGCTCGAACAGAGGGGAATGGGCTAGCGGAAGGAGAAGGCGTTGGAAAGAGGAAGAGACCTTATCTCTTTATAGAGACGGTAAAAGCCTTTTGCGTCTCCCCACTTGCCTGGTGGGACCCGCTCGCTCCCCACTCGCAGCGATTAGCGGTGCGGTTGGATTACCCATACCCGTATTGATGAGAATCCCGTGATAAGCGAACACGATCTCTGCTTTGACAAGACGTGTCAAGGAAACCGCCTCGCAATATGCGCTATGGCTGGTTGTGGGAAAACGGTTCGAATAATGACCCGACCATAATGACACGTCGCATTGTCTAAAAAAAAGTTGTCAGTAGATTGCATTTGTGAAATATCATTCTCTCTACGGTGGTATTTGAAGATCATTTTGCGGATCCAGACACGGTTTAAGTGTTCGATAATTACTTTGGAGTATTCGGAGAAGGAACCCGCCTTGCAATGCCGAGGACAAGACTGCACGCCGGACTCATCGTCATTGAAGCCTGGTTCAGAGGCTACTGAGGGAGTCCTGGATTAGGGGGTATTCAGACAACCGGACTATATACATCATCCGAACTATTGAAGCGTGAAGATACAAGACTCAAGACTCCGTCCCATGTCCGGATGGGACTCTCCTTGGCGTGGAAGACAAGCTTGGCGATCCGGATATTGTGTTTCCTTCCTTGTAACCGACTCCATGTAAACCCTAACCCTCTCCGATGTCTATATAAACCGGAGAGGTTGGTCCTTAGAAGGCCGATCACAATTACAATCATAATCAGCATGGGCTAGCTCCTAGGGTTTTCTCCATGTCACCGCGCACTTCGGCTTATGGCTCAAGACCTTCAATGTGAAGCCGAAGATGATTGAGGGGCGATACACGGAGTGCCGGGGTGCTGTAATAAGCAGGAATGCCGACGCCCCATGGCCAGAGGGATCCTTCCTGGAGGTGTCTGATCTATGGCAGCGGAGGTGGTTTTATGTCACGGCTCCCAGAGGCACAAAGTGGGTGGCTGCCCCAGACTTTCGTTTCGGCCCTCCGCCTCAACTGGCGTCATGGGCCAACGTAGGACGGGATTTGGGGCCTGCTAATGATGTACCAACATTGAAGAGACGCCTACAGGAGCTTCTTGAGAGGGACATTAGCCTTGTAAGCATAATTCAGGTAATGCTAGTCCGACGGATCTTGCCGTGCAAACGCCGACCTCTCCGGATGTGGGAGTTTAATCCGGAAGGTCCGCGGAGTATTCCGCACTTCTTCAGCGTCACGCTCGTAGGGATGTGTAAGTTATTCTTCGGATCACAAGTAAAGTGTCCGGACACGACCGAGGATGCGGGCCTGAGCTGCAATCGCCCAGATACCCAAGTAAGTAACCCAGAAACCGAACACTTTGTTTATCATAACATTATTCTGAAAACCCTCCCTGGCCAGGAATGGCTCCGCATGGCAGAGAGAATCAGGTGTCCGGTGCCACTTCCCGAAGGCTCGTCTAGTCCCACCATATCCAAGATGCTTGGTCATGTGCTAAGAAAAGTGCCCTCGGGGAAATACGAAGGGAAGAAAAGAGAAGCAGAACTTCACACATTGCACATCCAAACTGGGGGAATTTCTACCTCCCCAAAGGAGGATAGTCGGGGAGGGGAATCTAAGGCCTCCTCCCCTCGCGGGAAGAAGAGGGCCGCCTCCGGAGACTTGGAGACGGAGGTGCCCAGACAAGGGAAGAAAACTTCATCAGGTGGCCCTGCCCCTAAGGGTGTCCTCACCGCGCCGTGCCCGCCAACGGGCCAGCCCTCAGCTGAGCTGTAAGTTAATCGTAAATACGAAGGTACTGCTTCCTTCTCCGAGAGCAATAACCAGGATCCATTGTTTGCAGTCCGGCTAGCAGCTCTTCTCGACAGAGTTCGTCTTTGGGGGATCTCCTTCCGGAGATGATGGAGAGTGAGACCCCACCAACCTCTCCGCCTCATGGGAGGGGCGACCCCAAGGTGTCGTCACGGAGGAGTCCAGATCTGCCGAAGACAGAAGCTAATAATTCGGCCGCCCTGAGCCCGGAGCATTCGGCTCCCACGGGGGGAGATAAGAAGGGTCCGGCATAGTTCCGTGTCCGGCCGGACACATTGAAGGGCCTTCTAGAGCGAGCTTCTCTGTCGGAGGAGCACCGTTCAATAATGAGCACGGTGCTTGACAAGATTTCATCCGCCACAAGCGGGTTGAGTGAAGGCTTTATGAGCCTGCTCAGAGGCTTTGAGGTATGTAATGAAAATACATAATTTTTGATTGTGACGCACGCGCTAGGTGTGCTCCATATGGATAGTAGCCCCTGAGAGGTTGCCGGCCCTAGGCGGCAAACGGAGGATCACATTGTTAAGTAATTATCCCGCTGTATTTATGCACAGGTGTCTAAGGATCCGGCAGCCGACCGGTTTGTTGATGTTGCTGAACTGAGGAGGCAGATTGGAGTTATTGATGCCGATATCACACTTGTGAACGAGCAGCTTAACGAGTCACAAGGTATGTGCTCTGCTTTCCCCTTTTTCTATAGGAAAAGTTGAGAGGAACATAATATTAATGCAATATGCTTGGATAGCAGACGGTGCTGCAGCCGTGGAAGCCCTGAGGGCGGAACTTGCCCTGGCCAAGGAACAAACCCGAGCTAGCAATGCGGCTGCCCTAAAAGCGGCCTAAGAGTTGAGAGCCGAACAGGCTGCTCATCGCCAAAGCGAAGACAAAATAGCCGAGACGGCTGTGGAGCTGAAAAATGTCGCCGACCGTTACACTACTAGGAAAAGGCCTGCTAGTGGCGCACCTATTTTGCCTACTAATGGCGCACTACAGGTGCGCCACTAGCACCACGCCATTAGAATTTAATACTAATGGCGCACCCCTAGTGCGCCATTAGTATACCAGATACTAATGGCGCACTGTGAAATCGCCATTAGTATATCACCCGGTGCGCAATTACTATCTGACTTAGTAATGGCGCACCACATATTGCGCCATTACTAACAATTTTTTTTCAAATTTATTTCAGAATTTTTTTTTCATTTTTTTCTATTTTTTTTCTTAATATCGGGTCACTATGGCTTAATCTCAGGTCAATATGGTTAATCTCAAGTCAAATCGCACTAAGTGGTCAAACTTCCTGGAAGGTCACCCATCCTCACAATACTCCAGCCCGTGCACACTTAACTTCGCAGTTCTATCGAACCCCAGCACCACCTCACATAACAAGCACTTGTTGATATATCTATCATATCAATCCTATTAAACCTTGTTGATGTCTAGGACTTCGTTCATATTCATGACTACGATGAAATTTTGAAAAATATTTCAAACTTCCCAGTCATATTACGTATCATTTTTTGAAAAAAAATTCCAAAAAAAATTCAAAACCAATTTTTTTCTGTGACTAGTGGCGCACCTATCAAATGGTGCGCCACTAGTAAGTTTGAATTTTTTTCATTTTTTCCCCTCTAGTTCTTAAAAGCCCCGTAACTTTTTTTCTGTTAGGTTTTTGAGGATTTTGAAAATGTTTAACGGGGTTCCTTCTCCTGGGCAGATCATCCCTACTCCCGAGCCCAATGAGAGCGTCGTATTTGTTTCTCACTTCCTCCATGGCTTAGGCTTCACTCTTGATCCCTTCGTGAGAGGGCTCATGTTCCACTACGGGCTAGATTTTCACGATCTAGCTGCGGACGCCATCCTTCATATCTCGTCGTTTATCATTGTGTGAGAAGCTTTTCTCCACGTCACCCCGCACTTCGGCTTATGGCTCAAGACCTTCAATGTGAAGCCAAAGATGATTGAGGGGCGACACGTGGAGTGCGGAGGTGCTGTAATAAGCAGGAATGCCGACGCCCCATGGCCAGAGGCCTCCTTCCCGGAGGTGTCCAATCTATGGCAGCGGAGGTGGTTTTACGTCACGGCTCCCAGAGGCACAAAGTGGGTGGCTGCCCCAGACATCCGTTCCGGCCCTCCGCCTCAACTGGCGTCATGGGCCAACGTTGGACGGGATTGGGGGCCTGCTAATGATGTACCAACGTTGCAGAGCCGCCTACGGGAGCTTCTTGAGAGGGACATTAGCCTTCTAAGCGTAATTTAGGTAATGCTAGTCCGACGGATCTTGCCGTGAACGCCGGCCTCTACGGATGTGGGAGTTCAATCCGGAAGGTCCCCGGACTATTCTGCACTTCTTCGGCGTCACGCTCAAAGGGATGTGTAAGTTATTCTTGGGATCACAAGTAAAGTGTCCGGACACCATCGAGGATGCGGGCCTGAGCTGCAATCGCCTAGATACCCAAGTAAGTAACCCAGAAACCGAACACTTTGTTTATTATAACATTATTCTGAAAACCCTCCCTGGCCAGGAATGGCTCCGCAAGGCGGAGAGAATCAGGTGTCCGGCGCCACTTCCCGAAGGCTCGCCTAGTCACACCATAGCCAAGATGCTTGGTTGTGTGCTAAGCAAAGTGCCCTCGGGGAAAGACGAAGGGAAGAACAGAGAAGCAGAACTTCACACATTGCACATCCAAACCGGGGGAATTGCTACCTCCCCAAAGGAGGATAGTCGGGGAGGGGATCTAAGGCCTCCTCCTCTCGCAGGAAGAAGAGGGCCGCCTCCGGAGACTTGGAGACGGAGGTGCCCAGACAAGGGAAGAAAACTTCACCAAGGGGCCCTGCCCCGAAGGGCGTCCTCACCGCGCATGCCCGCCAACGGGCCAGCCCTCAGCCGAGCTGTAAGTTAATCGTAAATACAAAGGTACTGCTTCCTTCTCCGAGAGCAATAACCAGGATCCATTCTTTGCAGTCCGGCTAGCAGCTCTTCTCGACAGAGTTCGTCTTCGGGGGATCTCCTTGCGGAGATGATGGAGAGTGAGACCCCACCAACCTCTCCGCCTCATGGGGCGGGGGACCCTGAGGTGTCGTCATGCAGGAGTTTAGATCTGCCGAAGCCAGAAGCTAATAATCCGGCCGCCCTGAGCCCGGAGCGTTCGGCTCCCACGGGGGGAGATAAGAAGGGTCCGGCACAGTTCGGTGTCCGGCCAGACACATTGACGGGCCTTCTGGAGCGAGCTGCTCTCTCGGAGGAGCACCTTTCAATAATGAGCATGGTGCTTGAGAAGATTTCATCTACCACAAGCGGGTTGAGTGAAGCCTTTACAAGCCTGCTCAGAGGCTTTAAGGTATGTAATGAAAATACATAATTTTTGACTGTGATACACGCGCTAGGTGTGCTACATATGGATAGTAGCCCCTGAGACTCTGGTTGCCGGCCCAAGGTAGCAAACGGAGGATCACATTTTAAGTAATTATCCTGCTGTATTTATGCGCAGGTGTCTAAGGATCCGGCAGCCGACCGGTCCGTCGAAGTTGCCGAACTGAGGAGGCAGATTGGAGTAATTGATGCCGATATCACACTTGTGAACGAGCGGCTTAACGAGTCACAAGGTATGTGCTCTGCTTTCCAATTTTTTTATAGGAAAAATTGATAGGAACATAATATTAATGCAATATGCTCGGACTACAGACGGTGCTGCTGCCGTGGAAGCCCTGAGGGCAAAACTTGCCCTGGCCAAGGAACAAACCCGGGCTAGCAATGCGGCTGCCCTAAAAGCGACCGAAGAGTTGAGAGCCGAACAGGCTGCTCATCGCAGAAGCAAAGACAAAATAGCCGAGATGGCTGCGGAGCTGAAAAATGCCGCCGACCGGTACACTACTAGGAAAAGGCCTGCTAGTGGCGCACCTATTTTGCCTACTAATGGCGCACTACAGGTGCGCCACTAGCACCACTCCATTAGAATTTACTACTAATGGCGCACCAGGGAGTGCGCCATTAGTATATCACATGGTGCGCCATTACTATCTGACTTAGTAATGGCGCACCACATAGAAGTGTGCCATTACTAACAATTTTTTTCAATTTTTTTCAGAATTTTTTTTTCAATTTTTTTTTTCAATTTTTTTCTTAATATCGGGTCACTATGGCTTAATCTCGGGTCAATATGGTTAATCTCAAGTCAAATTGCACTAAGAGGTCAAAATTCTTGGAAGGTCACCTATCCTTACACTACTCCAGCCCGAGCACGCTTAACTTCGCAGTTCTATCTAACCCCAGCACCACCTCACTTAACAGGCACTTGTTGATATCTATCATATCAATCCTATTAAACCTTGTATATGTCTAGGACTTTGTTCATATTCATGACTACGATGAAATTTTGAAAAATATTTCAAACTTCCCAGTCATATTACGTATCATTTTTTGAAAAACAATTCAAAAAAAAAATTCGAAACCAATTTTTTTTCTGTTACTAGTGGCGCACCTAGCAAATGGTGCGCCACTAGTAAGTTTGAATTTTTTTTCATTTCCCCCTCTAGTTCTTAAAAGCCCCGCAACTTTTCTTCTATTAGGTTTTTGAGGATTTTGAAAATGTTTAACGGGGTTCCTGCTCCTGGGCAGATCATCCCTACTCCCGAGCCCAATGAGAGCGTCGTATTTGTTTCTCACTTCCTCCGTGGCTTAGGCTTCACTCTTGATCCCTTCGTGAGAGGGCTCATGTTCCACTACGGGCTAGATTTTCACGATCTAGCTCCGGGCTCCATCCTTCATATCTCGTCGTTTATCGTTGTGTGCGAAGCTTTTCTCCACGTCACCCGGCACTTTGGCTTATGGCTCAAGACCTTCAGTGTGAAGCCAAAGATTTTTGAGGGGCGACACGCGGAGTGCGGAGGTGCTGTAATAAGCAGGAATGCCGATGCCCCATGGCCAGAGGGCTCCTTCCCGAAGGTGTCCGATCTATGGCAGCAGAGGTGGTTTTACGTCATGGCTCCCAGAGGCACAAAGTGGGTGGCTGCCCCAGACTTCCGTTCCGGCCCTCCGCCTCAACTGGCGTCATGGGCCAACGTAGGACGGGATTGGGGGCCTGCTAATGATGTACCAACGTTGCAGAGCTGCCTACGGGAGCTTCTTGAGAGGGACATTATCCTTGTAAGCGTAATTCAGGTAATGCTAGTCCGACGGATCTTGCCGTGCAAACGCCGGCCTCTCCGGATGTGGGAGTTCAATCCGGAAGGTCCGCAGACTATTCTGCACTTCTTCGGCATCACGCTCGAAGGGATGTGTAAGTTATTCTTCGGATCACGAGTAAAGTGTCCATACACCACCGAGGATGCGGGCCTGAGCTACAATCTCCCAGATACCCAAGTAAGTAACCCAGAAACCGAACGCTTTGTTTATTATAACATTATTCTGAAAACTCTCCACGGGGAATGGCTCCATAAAGGCGGAGAGAATCAGTGTCGGCGCCACTTCCCGAAGGCTCGCCTAGTCACACCATAGCCAAGATGCTTGGTCATGTGCTAAGCAAAGTGCCCTCGGGGAAAGACGAAGGGAAGAACAGAGAAGCAGAACTTCACACATTGCACATCCAAACCGAGGGAATTGCTACCTCCCCAAAGGAGGATAGTCGCGGAGGGGAATCTAAGGCCTCCTCCCCTCACGGGAAGAAGAGGGCCGCCTCCGAAGACTTGGAGATGGAGGTGCCCATACAAGGGAAGAAAACTTCACCAGGGGGCCCTGCCCCGAAGGGCGTCCTCACCGCGCCATGTCCGCCAACGGGCCAGCCCTCAGCCGAGCTGTAAGTTAATCGTAAATACGAAGGTACTGCTTCCTTCTCCGAGAGCAATAACCAGGATCCATTCTTTGCAGTCCGGCTAGCAGCTCTTCTCGACAGAGGTCGTGTCCTGGGGATCTCCTTTCGGAGATGATGGAGAGTGAGAGCCCACCAACCTCTCCGCCTCATGGGGCGGGTGACCCCGAGGTGTCGTCACGAAGGAGTCCAGATCTGCCGAAGCCAGAAGCTAATAATTCGGCCGCCCTGAGCCCGGAGCGTTCGGCTCCCACGGGGGGCGATAATAAGGGTCTGGCATAGTTCGTTGTTCGGCCGGACACATTGACGGGCCTTCTGGAGCGAGCTGCTCTCTCGGAGGAGCACCGTTCAATAATGAGCATGGTGCTTGAGAAGATTTCATCCGCCACAAGCGGGTTGAGTGAAGCCTTTACGAGCCTGCTTAGAGGCTTTGAGGTATGTAATGAAAATACATAATTTTTGACTGTGACACATGCGCTAGGTGTGCTCCATATGGATAGTAGCCCCTGAGACTCTGGTTGCCGGCCCTAGGCGGCAAAAGGAGGATCACATTGTTAAGTAATTATCCCCCTGTATTTATGCGCAGGTGTCATAGGATCTGGCAGCCGACCGGTCCGTTGAAGTTGCCGAACTTAGGAGGCAGATTGGAGTTATTGATGCCGATATCACACTTGTGAACGAGCGGCTTAACGAGTCACAAGGTATGTGCTCTGCTTTCCCCTTTTTTTATAGGAAAAATTGAGAGGAACATAATATTAATGTAATATGCTTGGACTGCAGACGGTGCTGCTGCCGTGGAATCCTTGAGGGTGGAACTTGCCCTGGCCAAGGAACAAACCCGGGCTAGCAATGCTGCTGCCCTAAAAGCGGCCGAAGAGTTGAGAGACGAACGGGCTGCTCATCGCCGAAGCGAAGACAAAATAGCCGAGATGTCTGTGGAGCTGAAAAATGCCGTCGACCGGTACACTACTAGGAAAAGGCCTGCTAGTGGCGCACCTGTTTTGCCTACTAATGGCGCACTACAGGTGCAACACTAGCACCACGCCATTAGAATTTAATACTAATGGCGCCCCCCTGGTGCGCCATTAGTACTAATGGTGCACCAGGGAGTGCGCCATTAGTATACCAGATACTAATGGCGCATCAGGGAGTGCGCCATTAGTATACCAGATACTAATGGCGCACCAGGGAGTGCGCCATTAGTATATCACACGGTGCATCATTACTATCTGAGTTAGTTATGGCGAACCACTTTTTCAATTTTTTTTGTTTTTTTCTTAATATCGGGTCACTATGGCTTAATCTCGGGTCAATATGCTTAATCTCAAGTCAAATCACACTAAGTAGTCAAACTTTCCGGAAGGTCACCCATCCTCACACTACTCCAGCCCGAGCACGCTTAACTTCGCAGTTCTATCCAACCCCACCACCACCTCACTTAACAGGCCCTTGTTGATGTATCTATCATATCAATCCTATTAAACCTTGTTGATGTCTAGGACTTTGTTCATATTCATGACTATGATGAAATTTTGAAAAATATTTCAAACTTCCCAGTCATATTACGTATCATTTTTTGAAAACAAATTCGAAAAAAAAATTGAAACCAATTTTTTTTCTGTTTCTAGTGGTGCACCTAGCAAATGGTGCGCCACTAGTAAGTTTGAATTTTTTTTTCATTTTTCCCCTCTAGATCATAAAAGCCCCATAACTTTTTTATTTTAGGTTTTTGAGGAATTTGAAAATGTTTAACGGGGTTCCTGCTCCTGGTCAGATCATCCCTACTCCCGAGCCCAATGAGAGCGTCATATTTGTTTCTCACTTCCTCCGTGGCTTAGGGTTCACTCTTGATCCCTTCGTGAGAGGGCTCATGTTCTACTACGGGCTAGATTTTCACGATCTAGCTCCGGACGCCATCCTTCATATCTCGTCATTTATCGTTGTGTGCGGAGCTTTTCTCCACGTCACCCCGCACTTCGGCTTATGGCTCAAGACCTTCAATGTGAAGCCGAAGATGATTGAGGGGCGACACGCGGAGTGCGGAGGTGCTGTAATAAGCAGGAATGCCGGTGACCCATGGCCAGAGGGCTCCTTCCCGGAGGTGTCCGATCTATGGCAGCGGAGGTGGTTTTACGTCACGGCTCCGAGAGGCACAAAGTGTGTGGCTTCCCAAGACTTCCGTTCCGGCCCTCCGCCTCAACTGGCGTCATGGGCCAACGTAGCACGGGATTGGGGGCCTGCTAATGATGTACCAACATTGCAGAGCCGCCTACGGGAGCTTCTTGAGAGGTACATTAGCCTTGTAAGCGTAATTCAGGTAATGCTAGTCCGACGGATCTTGCCATGCAAACGCCGGCCTCTCCGGCTGTGGGAGTTTAATTCGGAAGGTCCGCGGACTATTCTGCACTTCTTTGGCATCACGCTCGAAGGGATGTGTTAGTTATTCTTCGGATCACAAGTAAAGTGTCCGGACACCACCGAGGATGCAGGCCTGAGCTGCAATCACCCAGATACCCAAGTAACTAACCCGGAAACCGAACACTTTGTTTATTATAACATTATTCTGAAAGCCCTCCCTGGCCAGGAATGGCTCTGCAAGGCGGAGAGAATCAGGTGTCCGACGCCACTTCCCGAAGGCTCGCCTAGTCCAACCATAGCCAAGATGCTTGGTCGTGTGCTAAGCAAAGTGCCCTCGGGGAAAGACGAAGGGAAGAACAGAGAAGCAGAACTTCACATATTGCACATCCAAACCGGGGGAATTTCTACCTCCCCAAAGGAGGATAGTCGGGGAGGGGAATCTAAGGCCTCCTCCCCGCGCGGGAAGAAGAGGGCCGCCTCCGGAGACTTGGAGACGGAGGTGCCCAGAAAAGGGAAGAAATATTCACCAGGGGGCCCTGCCCCGGAGGTCGTCCTCACCGCGCCATGCCCTGGAACGGGCCAGCCCTCAGTCGAGCTGTAAGTTAATCATAAATACGAAGGTACTGCTTCCTTCTCCGAGAGCAATAACCTGGATCCATTCTTTGCAGTCCGGCTAGCAGCTCTTCTCGACAGAGTTCGTCTTTCAAGGATCTCCTTCCGGAGATGATGGAGAGTGAGACACAACCAACCTCTCCGCCTCATGGGACGGGCGACCCCGAGGTGTCGTCATGGAGTAGTCCAGATCTGCCGAAGCCAGAAGCTAATAATTCGGCCGCCCTGAGCCCGGAGCATTCGGCTCCCACGGGGGGCGATAAGAAGGGTCCGGCACAGTTCGATGTCTGACCGGACACATTGACGGGCCTTCTGGAGCGAGCTGCTCTCTCGGAGGACCACCGTTCAATAATGAGCACGATGCTTGAGAAGATTTCATCCGCCACAAGCGAGTTGAGTGAAGCCTTTACGAGCCTGCTAAGAGGCTTTGAGGTATGTAATGAAAATACATAATTTTTGACTGCGACGCACGCGCTAGGTGTGCTCCATATGGATAGTAGCCCCCGAGACTCTGGTTGCCGACCATAGGCGCCAAACGGAGGATCACATTGTTAAGTAATTATCCCGCTGTATTTATGCGTAGGTGTCTAAGGATCCGGCAGCCGATCGGCCCATTGAAGTTGTTGAAATGAGGAGGCAGATTGGAGTTATTGATGCCGATATCACACTTGTGAATGTGCGGCTTAACGAGTCACAAGGTATGTGCTCTGCTTTCCCGTTTTTTATATAGGAAAAATTGAGAGGAACATAATATTAATGGAATATGCTTGGACTGCAGACGGTGCTGCTGCCGTGAAAGCCCTGAGGGTGGAACTTGCCCTGGCCCCGGGCTAGCAATGCGGCTGCCCTAAAAGCGGCCGAAGAGTTGAGAGCCGAACAGGCTGCTCATCGCCGAAGCGAAGACAAAATAGCCGAGGTGGCTGTGGAGCTGAAAAATGTCGCCGACCGGTACACTACTAGAAAAAGGCCTGCTAGTGGCGCACCTGTTTTGCCTACTAATGGCGCACTACAGGTGCGCCACTAGCACCACGCCATTAGATTTTAATACTAATGGCGCACCCCTGGTGCTGTGACGCCCGGATAATTAGGCTACAGTAATCCCGCGTTAACGATGCCACGTCACCTCGATTACTGTTGCTAATCTCGCGTTAATTCAAAACCGATTCGAATTCAAATCCAAAATCAAGCAATCAATAAAAAATTTCAAATATTAAAACTAAAATGTACGGAGTGAGCCAAATAATGTTTATGTAATTATGGTGGAGAAACCAACCTCTTTGGAAGTGTTTGGTTGTCCCAAAGTAAATAAAACAGTAGCAAAACAATTAATTTTATGCCTTTTATGATTAATAAAATATTAAACTATTTTATCTAGTTGCCCAAGTTTTTGTGGCATTAGAATATGTAGTAGCACTAATTTAGGAACTAACTTTATATTTTACTAAAACTAAATTATATTGGAAATAATAGAAAACAGTAAAGGTAAAGTAAGTAAAAATAAAAGAATAAAACAGAAAGCCAAATAAATGAAAGGGGGAAATCCCCCCTGTTCACTAAGCCCAAGATTAACATCACTGTGCCCAGCCCAACTGGCCGGCCTTTTCCTCTACCTCTCGCAGATGAGAGGCGCAACCGTGCGTGCCGGCCATCTGTGGCGCCAGGGCCACGTGCCGACCATCCGCACCCTCCCTCTGCCTACTAAGGCGTTCCCCAGAAACCCGCTCGCCCTCATTCATTCCCCCCTCGATCCCCATCGGCCCCTCTCCTCTGGCTTGATTTTGAGCTTGCAAGCTCACACGGTCACCGCTGCCTTGCCGTCGTTGACGCGTCCACCGGCCTCTCTGGCGTACGGGAGCACATCCTGGAGGTTGGCCGCGCTACGCGTCTGCTCGTGGCATTGGAACGAGGCGGGGAGCTGCGTAGCCAACGCAGTCTTTGTCTTCTTCGTCCGGCCGTCGCCGTCTCGCCATCACCACCGCCTCTCCGGTCCACCCCGACCCTCCCCGAGCGTGCCAATGGACTCGTGGTGAGCAACTCCTCCGGATCCCTTCTTCCCCCATCTCGATTCGGTCGCCGTTTGCCGTCCCCGAGCACATCCGAGCTCGCGTGTACGCATACATACGTGTGTGCATGAGCTGTTCCTGCTGCGTACTGCTGCCCGCGCGCCCGGCCTGACCTCGCATCTGCGTGCCGCTGCTCGCCGGCCATCGCCTAGCGCCGCTCCTGCTGCTGCCCGCCGCCTAGCGCCGCCCCTGTCGCTGCCTTCTGTTTCTGCCGCTGCTTAGCTGCTGCCCTGTGTTGTTTAGCTTCTTAGCTTCTGCCGCTGCTGCTATTGTTAGCTGCTGCCGCTGCTGCTATTGTTAGCTGCTGCCGCTGCTGTGCACTACTTGCTGCTGCTAATGACCACGGGCGCATTCTTTGTCAGAAATTGTGGTGTGCACAGCCACCAGTGGCCGGCCGTGCTAATTAGATTAGGACTAATTGGTAGTACTAGTCAGGTTAGTTGCTACAATATGACGTATGGACCCCATCTGATTAAGTTCATTTTTTAGTACATTAGATATAGCTTTAAGACAGGTGGGCCACCCTCTAATAAGCCTAATTAGAAATTAACTAGACACTGTTAACATATTACAGGGTATGACAACCGGGTCCCACAGGACCTTTGACTGGTTAACCGTGTACCGATCAAGCTATTTGAGTCGGCAATCGAATGGACCCACCAGTCAGCCTCACTCGTGCACCTACGGTGCACTTTGCACGGTGCACCAGTTTTTAACTGCTGATTTTCGAAATTAAAGGTAAATAAAAAAATCTAGAAAATTATTTAAAATTTTGAAAAATTATAGAAAATAAATCGTAACTCAGATGAAAATTTTTTCTACATGAAAGTTGATCAGAAAAATGAGACGAATCCGGATACGCAGCCCGGTCGCCCGCCACACATCACTAGCATAGCAAACTCGCAACTTTCCCCCTCTGGTTCATCTGTCCGAAAACGCGAAACACCGGGATACTTTCCCGGATATTTCCCCCTTTCGCCGGTACCACCTACTATCGCGCTAGGACACACCTAGCAACGCTCATTGTCATGTCATGCGTCGTCATGCTTATGTTTGCATTGTATTTACTGTTTCTTCCCCATCTTATCTCCGGTAGACTACGAGACCGACCCTGCTGCTGCCCAGTTCGACTACGGTGTTGACGACCTTCTTGCCAGAGCAACCATGCAAGCCCCCCCTTGATCACCAGATATCGCCTATTCTTCTCTATACTGCTTGCATTAGAGTAGTGTAGCATGTTACTGTTCGGTTACTCCTATTCTATTGCATAGCCTTTGTCATTGTTGCTACAGATTGTTGATACCTTACCCGCAATCCTAAATGCTTAGTATAGGATGCTAGTTTATCATCATTGGCCCTACATTCTTGTCGATGCGCCTTGCTATACTATCGGGCCATGATCACTTGGGAGGTGATCACGGTATATACTATACATATATACATACTATCTGAGATGGTGACTAAAGTCGGGTTGGCTCGTTGAGTACCCGCAAGTGATTCGGATAAGGGGGCTGAAAGGACAGGTGGCTCCATCCCGGTAGAGGTGGGCCTGGGTTCCCGACGGCCCCCGACTGTTACTATGTGGCGGAGCGACAGGGCAGGTTGAGAACACCTAGGCGAGAGGTGGGCCTGGCCCTGGTCGGCGTCCGTAGTTACTTCATAATAACACGCTTAACGAGCTCTTGGTATTTGATCTGAGTCTGACCACTGGCCTATACGCACTAACCAACTACGCGGGAACAGTTATGGGCACTCGACGTCGTGGTATCAACCGAAGCCTTCTTGACGTCAGCGACGGAGCGGCGCGCGCCGGATTGGACTGGAACGCCTGCTCTTGTATAAGGGAGGCTAGGTCTGCTTCCGGCCGCCCTCGCAACATGCAGGTGTGCAACGGGCGATAGGCCCAGACCCCTGCGCGCATAGGATTTAGACCGGCGTGCTGACCTCTCTGTTGTGCCTAGGTGGGGCTGCGACATGTTGAATTTCCGAGGCCGGGCATGACCCAGGAAAGTGTGTCCGTCCAAATGGGATCGAGCATGTTGGGTTATGTGGTGCACCCCTGCAGGGAAGTTAATCTATTCGAATAGCCGTGTCCCTCGGTAAAAGGACGACCCGGAGTTGTACCTTGACCTTATGACAACTAGAACCAGATACTTAATAAAACACACCCAGACAAGTTCCACAGACAACCCGGTGATTGCTTTTCCACAGGGCGTCGAGGGGAGGATCACCGGGTAGGTTTATGCGATGCGATGCTACTTGGAGAACTTCAATCTACTCTCTTCTACATGCTGCAAGACGGAGGCTGCCAGAAGCGTAGTCTTCGATAGGACTAGCTATCCCCTCTTATTACGGCATTCTGCGATTCAGTCCACTGATATTGCCTCTTTACACATATACCCATGCATATGTAGTGTAGATCCTTGCTTGCGAGCACTTTGGATGAGTACTCACGGTTGCTTTTCTCCCCATTTTTCCCCTTTCCTTTCTTCCTGGTTGTCGCAACCAGATGCTGGAGCCCAGGAGCCAGACGCCACCGTCGACGACGACTCCTACTACACTGGAGGTGCCTACTACTACGTGCAGGCCGCTGACGACAACCAGGAGTAGTTTAGGAGGATCCCAGGCAGGAGGCCTGCGCCTCTTTCGTTTGGTATCTCAGTTTGTGCTAGCCATCTTATGGCAACTTGTTTAACTTATGTCTGTACTCAGATATTGTTGCTTCCGCTGACTCGTCTATGATCGAGCACTTGTATTCGAGCCCTCGAGGCCCCTGGCTTGTAATATGATGTTTGTATGACTTATTTTATTTTTAGAGTTGTGTTGTGATATCTTCCGTGAGTGTCGATCTTGATCGTATTGCGTTTGCGTGTATGATAAAGTGCGATTGAATCGGGCGTCACAGTGCGCCATTAGTATACGGATACTATTGGCGCACCAAGGAGTGCGCCATTAGTATATCACACGGTGCGCCATTACTATCCGACTTAGTAATGGCGCACCACATAGAAGTGCGCCATTACTAACAATTTTTTTTTCAGAATTTTTTATTAATTTTTTTTCAATTTTTTTTGTTTTTTTCCTAATATCGGGTCACTATGGCTTAATCTCAAGTCAAATCGAACTAAGTGGTCAAACTTCCCGGAAGGTCACCCATCCTCACACTACTCCAGTCCGAGCACGCTTAACTTCGTAGTTCTATCCAACCCCAACACCACCTCACTTAACAGGCCCTTGTTGATATATCTATCATATCAATCCTATTAAACCTTGTTGATGTCTAGGACTTTGATTATATTCATGACTATGATGAAATTTTGAAAAATATTTCATACTTCCCAGTCACATTACGTACCATTTTTTGAAAAAAAATTCCAAAAAAAAAATTCAAAACCAAATTTTTTTCTGTTACTAGTGGCGCACCTAGCAAATGGTGCGCCACTAGTAAGTTTGATTTTTTTTTCATTTTTCCCCTCTAGATCTTAAAAGCCCCGTATCTTGTTTTCTGTTAGGTTTTTGAGGATTTTGAAAATGTTTAACGGGGTTCCTGCTCCTGGGCAGATCATCCCTACTCCCGAGCCCAATGAGAGCGTCGTATTTGTTTCTCACTTCCTCCGTGGCTTAGGCTTCACTCTTGGTCCCTTCGTGAGAGGGCTCATGTTCCACTACGGGCTAGATTTTTACGATCTAGCTCCGGACGCCATCCTTCATATCTCGTCGTTTATCGTTGTGTGTGAAGCTTTTCTCCACGTCACCCCTCACTTCGGCTTATGGCTCAAGACCTTCAATGTGAAGCCGAAGATGATTGAGGGGCGACACGCGGAGTGCGGAGGTGCTGTAATAAGCAGGAATGCCGACGCCCCATGGCCATAGGGCTCCTTCCCAGAGGTGTCCGATCTATGGCAGCGGAGGTGATTTTACGTCACAGATCCCAGAGGCACAAAGTGGGTGGCTGCCCCAGACTTCCGTTCCAGCCCTTCGCCTCAACTGGCGTCATGGGCCAACGTAGGACAGGATTGGGGGCCTGCTAATGATGTACCAACGTTGCAGAGCCGCCTACGCGAGCTTCTTGAGAGGGACATTAGGCTTGTAAGCGTAATTCAGGTAATGCTAGTCCGACGGATCTTACCGTGCAAACGCCGGCCTCTCCGGATGTGGTAGTTCAATCAGGAAGGTCCGCGGACTATTCTGTACCTCTTCGGCGTCACGCTCGAAGGGATGTGTAAGTTATTCTTCGGATCACAAGTAAAGTGTCCGGACACCACCGAGGATGCGGGCCTGAGCTGCAATCGCCCAGATACCCAAGTAAGTAACCCAGAAACCAAACACTTTGTTTATTATAACATTATTATAAAAACCCTCCCTGGCCAGGAATGGCTCCGCAAGGCGGAGAGAATCAGGTGTCCGAGTCGACTTCCCGAAGGCTCGCCTAGTCCCGCCATAGCCAAGATGCTTGGTCGTGTGCTAAGAAAGTGCCCTCGGGAAAGACGAAGGGAAGAACAGAGAAGCAGAATTTCACACATTGCACATCCAAACCGGGGGAATTGCTACCTCCCCAAAGGAAGATAGTCGAGGAGGGGAATCTAAGGCCTCCTCCCCTCGCGGGAAGAAGAGGGCCACCTTAGGAGGCTTGGAGACGGAGGTGCCCAGACGAGGGAAGAAAACTTCACCAGGGGGCCCAGCCCCGAAGGGCGTCCTCACCGCGCCATGCCCGCCAATGGGCCAGCCCTTAGCCGAGCTGTAAGTTAATCGTAAATACGAAGGTACTGCTTCCTTCTCCGAGAGCAATAACCAGGATCCATTCTTTGCAGTCCGGCTAGCAGCTCTTCTCGACAGAGTTCGTCTTCGGGGGATCTCCTTCCGGAGATGATGGAGAGTGAGACCCCACCAACCACTTCGCCTCATGGGGCGGGCGACCCCGAGGTGTCGTCACGGAGGAGTCCAGACCTGCCGAAGCCAGAAGCTAATAATTCGGCCACCCTGAGCCCGGAGCGTTCGGCTCCCACGGGGGGTGATAAGAAGGGCCCGACACAGTTTGGTGTCCGGCCGGAAACATTGACTGGCCTTCTGGAGCGAGCTGCTCTCTCGGAGGAGCACCGTTCAATAATGAGCACGGTGCTTGAGAAGATTTCATCCGCCACAAGCGGGTTGAGTGAAGCCTTTACGAGCCTGCTCAGAGGCTTTGAGGTATGTAATGAAAAAACATAATTTTTGACTACGACGCACGCGCTAGGTGTGCTCCATATGGATAGTAGCCCCTGAGACTGTGGTTGCCGACCCTAGGAAGGAAACAGAGGATCACATTGTTAAGTAATTATCCCGCTGTATTTATGCGCAGGTGTCTAAGGATCCGGCAGCCGACCGGTCCGTTGAAGTTGCCGACATGAGGAGGCAGATTGGAGATATTGATGCCGATATCACACTTGTAAACGAGCGGCTTAACGAGTCACAAGGTATGTGCTCTGCTTTCCCTTTTTTTATAGGAAAAATTGAGAGGAACATAATATTAATGCAATATGCTTGGACTGCAGACGGTGCTGCTGCCGTGGAAGCCCTGAGGGCGGAACTTGCCCTGGCCAAGGAACAAACCCGGGCTAGCAATGCGGCTGCCCTAAAAGCGGCCGAAGAGTTGAGAGCCGAATAGGCTGCTCATCGCCGAAGCGAAGAAAAAATAGCCGAGATGCCTGTGGAGCTAAAAAATGCCGCCGACCGGTACACTACTAGGAAAAGGCCGGCTAGTGGCTCACCTGTTTTGCCTACTAATGGAACACTACAGGTGCGCCACTAGCACCACGCAATTAGAATTTAATACTAACTAGACGACAACCCGTGCATCTACATGGGCTAGTGATTTTGAAATTACATAAATAGTAAAGAATTGAAGAATTTTTGATGTAACATATGATAAATTGGAATCAAATTCGAAAATCTCCAATTTAATCACTATATATTGTAAATTCAATTATTTTAGCAATATGAGATAATAAAACTGGAAATTGAAAAATAAAATATGGATTGTCAAGGAAAATTTAGAAGGGACCACATGCTGAATCAATGGAGAACAAAAGAGTAACACATGTTCGAGGTCATGAAATATTGAACCTAGTTTTTTTGGTAATTATTCCAGAGAGGAAAGGTTGGAATCGTGAATGGCTATTATATATGAAATACATCAAAGAATAGTAATTTTGTGTCTCTTTAACTTGAAGGGCGTGGGTCAATAAAATTATTGACTATGAATGAACATCATAACAAAATTGCTAATTAGATTACAACATAAGCAGTCTGACATATGTACATGTACATATACACAGTAAAATAAAATAAGTAAGAAGAAATCACTTACTCGAAATATCTATCATCATACAGAAAGGTGTGAAAAGCGAAGCAGTATACATCATAGCAAGATCTAATACACATGTGGACAATACCATTAGGAGCACTCGCTGGGGAGGGTTTAGACTGATTAGCTCTTATTAAGGTACCATTTGCTTTTCATGGGATCTATTCACATGGATGACACAAATATTAGACATAGAAATTTTTTATTAATAAAAGCTAAGACAAAAAACTTAGTTCACATGTTGTATGTAACAAAACCGGAATGGCCTGCCGACCTTAACATGTTACCAAAAAGCTTACAATAATACACGAATCAGATGACAAATTAATTTACATATATAGTACCATACATGTGGAACCATGTAACATCCCATCAATGCAAAATCGAAGGTAAAGCTAGTTAAGCTGACCGAACTGATACTTCTTCCAATATCAGACATTTTGTTTGAAAGTTTCCAAGCAAAAGGACTAATTCACATGCGTGTGCAAAAATCTAACAAAGTTTATTTATAAAAGCAGTATCTTAGGCTTTTATCATGAGAACATATTATTTTATTCATGAAAGAAGAAATAGAAAAAAAATGTTGTGGCATTTACAAATATGACCCTTTTGCCAACGTACTGGTTTTGTACAGACATAGGTAAAAAAATCCTTATGAATCCCAGTATGATCGAGTGTGAGAATGACATGTTAATTGAACTTGCCAAAACACATGATTCAGGTTTGTACCATTGGTACATAAAGGACGTAGTAGTAATCTAGTGTACGTAGTTAACATATAATAACAAAAAATAATATCATATGCATCTACTATAATTTTGTGTGAATGTACATCCAAGTGAGATTTTGATTATGCACATTTCACGGCTTGACTGAAGAATGTTTTAGAAATTTATTTTTATTTTGTGTGCGCATGCTTTAGTTCAAAGAGGAGATTTCGACAATAAAAATTTCTGAAGAAATATCTTCTCGCAGAATATGGCCTACAACATCTATAGCCATAGCAATGCCAAGATTGTGCAAAAAGCCGAGTGTATGACATATGGGCCTTAGGAACGTCCAAATATGGAATTCTTTGGTGGAAATAAAATTAATTTGAAACTGAGTCACACTTTTTGAACTCACTAATTTGAAACTGATATATTATTTCACATATAACATATAGAGACATGGATAATGTTGTATTTACATGTGGTTTCTTAGATAAAAACATAATCTAGTTAAATGACATTCATATTCTTTCCAATATTTAGGGATTTTCTTGATTTCTTTGCTATTTTCCACGTTGAAACTTCTAGCTCCTTTTAGCTAAGAAATAAGGATACCTTAAGAGGAAAATGTTTTATTAGTAATATATTATTAGATAGACATTGGAGGCAGAAATCTATCCATATGCATGACTGATGGTTCAGATATGTGTACGGAGATCACATATTTAAAGAACATGTGAGAAATTGATGGGTAGATGAGGAAGCGACCTTTCCAAGACGAAGTTGCTTTGTTTCAACATCAATGCATTTTAAGCCCGCTTCTTCTTTCATGCTATATCTCTGTCCGTCATTCTATAATCATCGGTCCATGCCAGGACACTCCCTAGTTGTATTTCTTCCGGCCACAGGTTCTCTTCCTGTAGAGAGGGTCTTCTTCGGCGGTTGATGCTGAAGGCTATTTCATAAAGTTCCACGCCTGCTGTCGCCGTCCATCGGTAACAGTTGATGTTCCCCAATCAAAAATGTCAAACAACACGCATGTGTGCAAGTCCAGTCGATTCGTACCGAGCATGAAATTATGCGCATACGTCTACTTTGTATCACACTAGTATGTCAGTCGGCTGTCCAACGGCATAGTAGCAGCCTAGGATGAGTTGCTCGCTGGCCGGACAATGACCTAAAAAATACTGAAGCACTTTTGCAGTGTGGACCTAGGAGGAGAGGAGGGAACGGCCAAATATCCTCTTGGCTCCATGGAAGAACAGGAGGGGACATGGTGGCCTTGAGGAGGGACTCAATATCATTTGGGATCAAAATTTCTCTTGGGGCCATGGAAGGACAGGAGGCACACGGCGGCCATGAGGTGTATTTGTTTGTTAGAAATATAGTTGAAAGTGAGGAGTCCTTAGAGATTGGGAGGCGCTGGAGTCCTTAGAGATTGGAAGGCGTTGAGATGGAGGAGTCCTGAGAGTTAGTGTTTCCCATCGGCTACTCGTCAAAAACGGCTGTAGGATAAAGCATGACGTGTACTCCCTCCGTCCAAAAATGCTTGTCCTCAAAATGGATAAAAGGGGATGTATCTAGACGTATTTTAATTCTATATTCATATCTTTTTATCCATTTTGATGACAAGTATTTTCGGACAGAGGGAATATTATTTTATTTTATTTTTACAAAAACAGCAAGGCGTGTAAGTTAGTTCTGATCTGGATTGATTTTAAAAAAAGTTTTGATTTGGATTTTTTTAAAGCAAGACGTGTAAGTTAGGTCCGATTTGGACTGTGTTACTTGTAATTTTCCACCTTAAGCGTAACATAAATTGTGGGGTTAAGATAAATCAATCTTATAGATCAACGGTGTAATTAATTTTAATGATGTGGATTAACATGAAAGCTCGAATGGTGCCTCCAATTAGTAAATATAAGATATAAGATGGCGTCATTAGTATATCACACGGTGCACCATTACTATCTGACTTAGTAATAGCACACCACTTAGAAGTGCGCCATTACTAACAATTTTTTTCAAATTTTTTTCAGATTTTTTTTTTCAATTTTTTTTCATTTTTTTCTTAATATCGGATCACTATGGCTTAATCTCGGGTCAATATGCTTAATCTCAAGTCAAATCGCACTAAGTGGTCAAACTTCCCGAAAGGTCACCCATCCTCACACTACTCCAGCCTAAGCACGCTTAGTTTCGCAGTTCTATCCAACCCAAGCACCACCTCACTTAACAGGCACATGTTGATATATCTATCATATCAATCCTATTAAACCTTGTTGATGTCTAGGACTTTGTTCATATTCATGACTATGATGGAATCTTGAAAAATATTTCAAACTTCCCAGTCATATTATATATCATTTTTTGAAAAAAAAATTCCAAAAAAATTTCGAAACCACATTTTTTTTTCTATTACTAGTGGCGCACCTAGCAAATGGTGTGCCACTAGTAAGTTTGATTTTTTTTTTCATTTTTCCCCTCTAGATCTTAAAAGCCCCTTAACTTTTTTTCTGTTAGGTTTTTGAGGATTTTGAAAATGTTTTACGGGGTTCCTGCTCCTGGGCAGATCATCCCTACTCCCGAGCCCAATGAGAATGTCGTATTTGTTTCTCACTTCCTCCGTGGCTTAGGCTTCACTCTTGATCCCTTCGTGAGAGGGCTCATGTTCCACTACGGGCTAGATTTTCACGATCTAGCTCCGGACGCGATCCTTCATATCTTGTCGTTTATCATTGTGTGCAAAGCTTTACTCCACGTCACCCCGCACTTGGGCCTATGGCTCAAGACCTTCAATGTGAAGCCGAAGATGATTGAGGGGCGACACGCGGAGTGCGGAGGTGCTGTAATAAGCAGGAATGCCGACGCCCCATGGCTAGAGGGCCCCTTCCCGGAGGTGTCCGATCTATGGCAGCGGAGGTGGTTTTACGTCGCGGCTCGCAGAGGAACAAAGTGGGTGGCTGCCCCAGACTTTCGTTCCGGCCCTCCGCCTCAACTGGCGCCATGGGCCAACATAGGCCGTGATTGGGGGCCTGCTAATGATGTACCAACGTTGCAGAGCCGCCTACGGGAGCTTCTTGAGAGGGACATTAGCCTTGTAAGCGTAATTCAGGTAATGCTAGTCCGACGTGCCGTGCAAACGCCGGCCTCTCCGGATGTGGAAGTTCAATCCGGAAGGTCCGCGGACTATTCTGCACTTCTTCAGCGTCACGCTCGAAGGGATGTGTAAGTTATTCTTCGGATCACAAGTAAAGTGTCCGGCCACCACCGAGGATGCGGGCCTGAGCTGCAATCGCCCAGATACCCAATTAAGTAACCCAGAAACCGAACACTTTGTTTATTATAACATTATTCTGAAAAACCTCCCTGGCCAGGAATGGCTCCACAAGGCGGAGAGAATCAGGTGTCCGGCGCCACTTCCGAAAGGCTTGCCTAGTCCCACCATAGCCAAGATACTTGGTCGTGTGCTAAGCAAAGTGCTCTCGGGGAAAAACGAAGGGAAGAATAGAGGAGCAGAACTTCACACATTGCACATCCAAACCAGGGGAATTGCTACCTCCCCAAAGGAGGATAGTCGGGGAGGGGAATCTAAGCCCTGCTCCCCTCGCGGGAAGAAGAGGGCCGCCTCCAGAGACTTGGAGACGGAGGTGCCCAGACAAGGGAAGAAAACTTCACCAGGGGGCCCTGCCCCGAAGGCCGTCCTCACCGCGCCATGCCCGTCAACGGGCCAGCCCTCAGCCGAGCTGTAATTTAATCGTAAATACGAAGGTACTGCTTCCTTCTCCGAGAGCAATAACCAGGATCCATTCTTTGCAGTCCGGCTAGCAGCTCTTCTCGACAGAGTTCGTCTTCGGGGGATCTCCTTCCGGAGATGATGGATAGTGAGACCCCACCAACCTTTCCGCCTCATGGGGCGGGCGACCCCGAGGTGTCGTCACGGAGGAGTCCAGATCTGCCGAAGCCAGAAGCTAATAATTCGGCCACCCTGAGCCCGGAGCGTTCGGCTCCCACGGGGGGCGATAAGAAGGGTCCGGCAAAGTTTGGTGTCCGGCCGGACACATTGACGGGCCTTTTGGAGCGAGCTGCTCTCTCGGAGGAGCACCGTTCAATAATGAGCACGGTGCTTGAGAAGATTTCATCCGCCACAAGTGGGTTGAGTGAAGCCTTTACGAGCCTGCTCAGAGGCTTTGAGGTATGTAATGAAAAAACATAATTTTTGATTGTGACGCACGCGCTAGGTGTGCTCCATATGGATAGTAGCCCCCGAGACTCTGGTTGCCGGCCCTAGGCGGGACATAGAGGATCACATTGTTAAGTAATTATCCCGCTGTATTTATGCGCAGGTCTCTAAGGATCCGGCAGCCGACCGGTCTGTTGAAGTTGCCGAACTAAGGAGGCAGATTGGAGTTATTGATGCCGATATCACACTTGTGAGCGAGCGGCTTAACGAGTCACAAGGTATGTGCTCTGCTTTCCCCTTTTTTTATAGGAAAAATTGAGAGGAACATAATATTAATGCAATATGCTTGGACTGCAGACGGTGCTGCTGCCGTGGAAGCCTTGAGGGCGGAACTTGCCCTTGCCAAGGAACAAACCCGGGCTAGCAATGCGGCTGCCCTAAAAGCGGCCGAAGAGTTGAGAGACGAACAGGCTGCTCATCGCCGAAGCGAAGACAAAATAGCCGAGATGGCTGTGGAGCTGAAAAATGCCGCCGACCGGTACACTACTTGGAAAAGGCCTGCTAGTGGCGCACCTGTTTTGCCTACTAATGGCGCACTACAGGTGCGCCACTAGCACCACACAATTAGAATTTAATACTAATGGCGCCATTAGTATACCACACGGTGAGCCATTACTATCTGACTTAGTAATGGCTCACCACTTAGAAGTGCGCCATTACTAACAATTTTATTCAAATTATTTCTAATTTTTTTCATTTTTTTTTCATTTTTTTCTTAATATCGGATCACTATGGCTTAATCTCGGGTCAATATGCTTAATTTCTATTCAAATCGCACTATTGGTCAAACTTCCCGGAAGGTCACCCATCCTCCCACTACTCCTGCCCGAGCACGCTTAAATTCGCAGTTCTATCCAACCCAAGCACCACCTCACTTAACAGGCACTTGTTGATATATCTATCATAACAATCCTATTAAACCTTGTTGATGTCTAGGACTTTGTTCATATTCCTGACTATGATGAAATTTTAAAAAATATTTCAAACTTCCCAGTCATATTACGTATCATTTTTGAAAAAAAATTCCAAAAAAAATTTCGAACCAATTTTTTTTTCTATTACTAGTGGCGCACCTAGCAAATGGTGCGCCACTAGTAAGTTTGAATTTTTTTTCATTTTTCCCCTTTAGATCTTAAAAGCCCGTAACTTTTTTCTGTTAGGTTTTTGAGGATTTTGAAAATGTTTAACGGGGTTCCTGCTCCTGGGCAGATCATCCCTACTCCCGAGCCCAATGAGAGCGTCGTATTTGTTTCTCACTTCCTCCATGGCTTAGGCTTCACTCTTGATCCCTTCGTGAGAGGGCTCATGTTCCACTACGGGCTAGATTTTCACGATCTAGCTCCGGACGCCATCCTATATATCTCGTCGTTTACCATTGTGTGCGAAGCTTTTCTCCACGCCACCCCGCACTTCGGCTTATGTCTCAAGACCTTCAATGTGAAGCCGAAGATGATTGAGGGGCGACACGCGGAGTGCGGAGGTGCTGTAATAAGCAGGAATGCCGATGCCCCATGGCCAGAGGGCTCCTTCCCGGAGGTGTCGGATCTATGGCAGGGGAGGTGGTTTTACGTCACGGCTCCTAGAGGCACAAAGTGGGTGGCTGCCCCAGACTTTCGTTCCGGCCCTCCGCCTCAACTGGCATCATGGGCCAACGTAGGACGGGATTGGGGGCCTGCTAATGATGTAACAACGTTGCAGAGCCGCCTATGGGAGCTTCTTGAGAGGACATTAGCCTTGTAAGCGTAATTCAGGTAATGCTAGTCCGACGGATCTTGCCGTGCAAACGCCGGCCTCTCCAGATGTGGGAGTTCAATCCGGAAGGTCCGCGGACTATTCTGCACTTCTTCAGCGTCACGCCGAAGGATGTGTAAGTTATTCTTCGGATCACAAGTAAAGTGTCCGGCCACCACCGAGGATGCGGGCCTGAGCTGCAATCGCCCAGATACCCAATTAAGTAACCCAGAAACCGAATACTTTCTTTATTATAACATTATTCTGAAAACCCTCCTCGGCGGGAATGGCTCCACAAGGCGGAGAGAATCAGGTGTCCGGCGCCACTTCCGAAAGGCTTGCCTAGTCCCACCATAGCCAAGATACTTGGTCGTGTGCTAAGCAATGTGCCCTCAGGGAAAAACGAAGGGAAGAATAGAGGAGCAGAACTTCACACATTGCACATCCAAACCAGGGGAATTGCTACCTCCCCAAAGGAGGATAGTCGGGGAGGGGAATTTAAGGCCTGCTCCCCTCGCGGGAAGAAGAGGGCCGCCTCCAGAGACTTGCAGACGGAGGTGCCCAGACAAGGGAAGAAAACTTCACCAGGGGGCCCTGCCCCGAAGGGCGTCCTCACCGCGCCATGCCCGCCAACGGGCCGGCCCTCAGCCGAGCTGTAATTTATTCAGAATAATCTGAAGGTACTGCTTCCTTCTCCGAGAGCAATAACCAGGATCCATTCTTTGCAGTCCGGCTAGCAGCTCTTCTCGACAGAGTTCGTCTTCGGGGGATCTCCTTCTGGAGATGATGGAGAGTGAGACCCCACCAACCTTTCCGCCTCATGGGGCGGGCGACCCCGAGGTGTCGTCACGGAGGAGTCCAGATCTGCCGAAGCCAGAAGCTAATAATTCGGCCACCCTGAGCCCGGAGCGTTCGGCTCCCACGGGGGGCGATAAGAAGGGTCCGGCACAGTTTGGTGTCCGGCCGGACACATTGACGGGCCTTCTGGAGCGAGTTGCTTTCTCGGAGGAGCACCGTTCAATAATGAGCATGGTGCTTGAGAAGATTTCATCCGCCACAAGTGGGTTGAGTGAAGCCTTTACGAGCCTGCTCAGAGGCTTTGAGGTATGTAATGAAAAAACATAATTTTTGATTGTGACGCACGCGCTAGGTGTGCTCCATATGGATAGTAGCCCCTGAGACTCTGGTTGCCGGCCCTAGGCGGGACACAGAGGATCACATTGTTAATTAATTATCCTGCTGTATTTATGCGCAGGTGTCTAAGGATCCGGCAGCCGACCGGTCTGTTGAAGTTGCCGAACTGAGGAGGCAGATTGGAGTTATTGATGACGATATCACACTTGTGAGCGAGCGGCTTAACGAGTCACAAGCTATGTGCTCTGCTTTCCCCTTTTTTTATAGGAAAAATTGAGAGGAACATAATATTAATGCAATATGCTTGGACTGCAGACGGTCAGTCTTTGCGTGGAAGCCTTGAGGGCGGAACTTGCCCGGCCAAGGAACAAACCTGGCTAGCAATGCGGCTGCCCTAAAAGCGGCCGAAGAGTTGAGAGCCGAACAGGCTGCTCATCGCCGAAGCGAAGACAAAATAGCCGAGATGGCTGTGGAGCTGAAAAATGCCGCCGACCGGTACACTACTTGGAAAAGGCTTGCTAGTGGCGCACCTGTTTTGCCTACTAATGGCGCACTACAGGTGCGCCACTAGCACCACGCAATTAGAATTTAATACTAATGGCGCCATTAGTATATCACACGGTGCGCCATTACTATCTGACTTAGTAATGGCTGACCACTTAGAAGTGCGCCATTACTAACAATTTTTTTCAAGTTATTTCTAATTTTTTCAATTTTTTGTTTTTTCTTAATATCGGATCACTATGGCTTAATCTCGGGTCAATATGCTTAATCTCAATTCAAATCGCACTAAGTGGTCAAACTTCCCGGAAGGTCGCCCATCCTCCCACTACTCCAGCCCGAGCACGCTTAAATTCGCAGTTCTATGCAACCCAAGCACCACCTCACTTAACAGGCACTTGTTAATAAGCAGGAATGCCGACGCCCCATGGCCAGAGGGCTCCTTCCCAGAGGTGTCGGATCTATGGCAGCGGAGGTGGTTTTACGTCACGGCTCCTAGAGGCACAAAGTGGGTGGCTGCCCCAGACTTTCGTTCCGGCCCTCCGCCTCAACTGGCATCATGAGCCAACGTAGGACGGGATTGGGGGCCTGCTAATGATGTAACAACGTTGCAGAGCCGCCTACGGGAGCTTCTTGAGAGGACATTAGCCTTGTAAGCGTAATTCAGGTAATGCTAGTCTGACGGATCTTGCCGTGCAAAAGCCGGCCTCTCCAGATGTGGGAGTTCAATCCGGAAGGTCCGCGGACTATTCTGCACTTCTTCAGCGTCACGCTCGAAGGGATGTGTAAGTTATTCTTCGGATCACAAGTAAAGTGTCCGGCCACCACCAAGGATCTGAGCCTGAGCTGCTATCGCCGAGATACCCAATTAAGTAACCCAGAAACCGAACACTTTGTTTATTATAACATTATTCTGAAGACCCTCCCTGGCCAGGAATGGCTCCAAAAGGCGGAGAGAATCAGGTGTCCGGCACCACTTCCCAAAGGCTTGCCTAGTCCCACCATAACCAAGATACTTGGTCGTGTGCTAAGCAAAGTGCCCTCGGGGAAAAACGAAGGGAAGAATAGAGGAGCAGAACTTCACACATTGCACATCCACACCGGGGGAATTGCTACCTCCCCAAAGGAGGATAGTCGGGGAGGGGAATTTAAGGCCTGCTCCCCTCGCGGGAAGAAGAGGGCCGCCTCCAGAGACTTGCGTGCACGGAGGTGCCTGCATAAGGGAAGAAAACTTCACCAGGGGGCCCTGCCCCGAAGGGCGTCCTCACCGCGCCATGCCCGCCAACGGGCCGGCCCTCAGCCGAGCTGTAATTTATTCGTAAATACGAAGGTACTGCTTCCTTCTCCGAGAGAAATAACCAGGATCCATTCTTTGCAGTCCGGCTAGCATCTCTTCTTGACAGAGTTCGTCTTCCGGGGATCTCCTTCCGGAGATGATGGAGAGTGAGACCCCACCAACCTCTCCGCCTCATGGGGCGGGCGACCCCGAGGTGTCGTCACGAAGGAGTCCAGATCTGCCGAAGCCAGAAGCTAATAATTCGGCCGCCCTGAGCCCGGAGCGTTCGGCTCCCACCGGATAAGTAGGGTCCGACACAGTTCGGTGTCTGGCCGGACACATTGCAGGCCTTCTGGAGCGAGCTGTTCTCTTGGAGGAGCACCGTTCAATAATGAGCACGGTGCTTGAGAAGATTTCATCGGCGACAAGCGGGTTGAGTGAAGCCTTTACGAGCCAGCTCAGAGGCTTTGAGGTATGTAATGAAAATACATAATTTTTGGTATGACGTCTGGCGCTAGGTGTGCTCCATATGGATAGTAGCCCCTGAGACTCTGGTTGCCGGCCCTAGGCGGCAAACGGAGGATCACATTGTTAAGTAATTATCCCGTTGTATTTATGCGCAGGTGTCTAAGGATCTGGCAGCCGACCGGTCCGTTGAAGTTGCCGAACCGAGGAGGCAGATTGGAGTTATTGATGCCGATATCACACTTGTGAACGAGCGGCTTAAGGAGTCACAAGGTATGTGCTCTGCTTTCCCCTTTTTTCTATAGGAAAAATTAAGAGGAACATAATATTAGTGCAATATGCTTGAACTGCAGACGGTGCTGCTGCCGTGGAAGCCCTGAGGGCGGAACTTGCCCTGGCCAAGGAACAAACCCGAGCTAGCAATGCGGCTGCCCTAAAAGCGGCCGAAGAGTTGAGAGCCGAACAGGCTGCTCATCGCCGAAGCGAAGACAAAATAGCCGAGATGGCTGTGGAGCTAAAAAATGCCGCCGATCGGTACACTACTAGGAAAAGGCCTGCTAGTGGCGCACCTGTTTTGCCTACTCATTGCGCACTACAGGTGCGCCACTAGCACCACGCCATTAGAATTTAATACTAATGGCGCACCAGGAGTGCTCCATTAGTATATCACATGGTCAAACTTCCCGGAAGGTCACCCATCCTCACACTACTCCAACCCGAGCATGCTTAACTGCGCAGTTCTATCCAACCCCAGCACCACCTCACTTAACAGGCACTTGTTGATATATCTATAATAGCAATCCTATTAAACCTTGTTGATGTCTAGGTCTTTGCTCATATTCATGACTATGATGAAATTTTGAAAAATATTTCAAACTTCCCAGTCATATTACGTATCATTTTTGAAAAAAGAATTCAAAAAAAAATTCGAAACCAATTTTTTTTCTGTTACTAGTGGCGCACCTAGCAAATGGTGCGCCACTAGTAAGTTTATTTTTTTTTCATTTTTCCCCTCTAGATCTTAAAAGCCCTGTAACTTTTTTCTTTTAGGTTTTTTAGGGTTTTGAAAATGTTTAACGGGGTTCCTGCTCCTGGGAAGATCATCCCTACTCCCGAGCCCAATGAGAGCGTCGTATTTGTTTCTCACTTCCTCCGTGGCTTAGGCTTCACTCTTGATCCCTTCTTGAGAGGGCTCATGTTCCACTACGGGCTAGATTTTCACGATCTAACTTTTCAAGTAGATGACTTTTCATTTAAAAAACTTTTTAATCCGAGTTCGTATGAAAAGTTATGCCCATTTTACAAATTCCAGAGAGATTTTGCAAATAAAGTCAAAATTCATATTTGTAAATTTTCCCAACAACTAGACCAGATATCACATGGGAAACTTATTTTCTTTTATTTCTTTTACATTTCCATCATTTTCTTTTAGTTTTTTGAAAACTAAAAAGGCGGTCCACAGGGGGGGGGGGGTGCATTCGGTGTATTTTTTGGGCCAAGCTAGTAATGGCGCACCGTGGGAGTGGTGCGCCATTACTAGTTCAACTAGTAATGGCGCACCAGACACACGGTGCGCCATTACTAGTTTTGAAAAAAAAATTTGAAAGAAAATTACAAGTGGCGCATCGTGGATGTGGTGCACCATTACTAGTTTAACTAGTAATGGCGCACTATCCCGTGGTGCGCCATTACTAGTTAAGAAACAAAAAAATTAAAAAAAATTTGAAAAAAATTACTAGTGGCGCACCGTGGATGTGGTGCGCCATTACTAGTTTAACTAGTAATGGCGCACTATCCCCTGGTGCGCCATTACTAGTTGTGAAAAAAAATGTTACTAATGGCGCACCGTGGATGTGGTGCGCAATTAGTATTTGGACACTAATGGCGCACTGATGTCTACTACACAACCTTCTTCTTGTAGACGTTGTTGGTCCAGCAAGTGCACAGGTTTGTAGGACAGTAGCAAATTTCCCTCAAGTGGATGACCTAAGGTTTATCAATCCGTGGGAGGCGTAGGATGAAGATGGTCTCTCTCAAACAACCCTGCAACCAAATAACAAATAGTCTCTTGTGTCCCCAACACACCCAATACGATGGCAAATTGTATAGGTGCACTAGTTCGGCGAAGAGATGGTGATACAAGTGCAATATGGATGGTAGATAATGGTTTTTGTAATCTGAAAATATAAAAACAACAAGGTAACTAATGATAAAAGTGAGCGTAAATGGTATTGCAATGATAGTAAACAAGGCCTAGGGTTCATACTTTCACTAGTAAAAGTTCTCTCAACAATAATAACATAGATAGATCATATAACAATCCCTCAACATGCAACAAAGAGTCACTCCAATGCCACTAATAGCGGAGAACAAACGAAGAGATTATGGTAGGGTACGAAACCACCTCAAAGTTATTCTTTCAGATCAATCTATTCAAGAGTTCGTACTAGAATAACACCATAAGACACAAATCAACCAAAACCCTAATGTCACCTAGATACTCCATTGTCACCTCAAGTATCCGTGGGCATGATTATACGATATGCATCACACAATCTCAGATTCATCCAACCAACACAAAGTACTTCAAAGAGTGCCCCAAAGTTTCTACCGGAGAGTCAAGAAAACGTGTGCCAACCCCTATGCATAGGTTCATGGGCGGAACCCGCAAGTTGGTCACCAAAACATACATTAAGTTGCACGTGATATCCCATTGTCACAACAGATAAACACGACAAGACATACATCAAGTGTTCTCAAATCAAATACTCAATCCAATAAGATAACTTCAAGAGGGAAACTCAATTCATCACAGGAGACTAGAGGTGGAGAAACATCATAAGATCCAACTATAATAACAAAGCTCGCGATACATCAAGATCGTGCCATAGAGAGAACACGAGAGAGAGAGATCAAACACATAGCTACTGGTACATACCCTCAGCCCCGATGGTGAACTACTCCCTCATCATCATGTAGAGCGCCGGGATGATGAAGATGGGCACCGGTGATGGATTCCCCCTCCGGCAGGGTGCCGGAACGGGCCCCCGAGAGGTTTTTGGTGGCTACAGAGCACTACTAGGGAAAACGCTATACACAGAGGTATAGCAGTAGCGTTGGTCAAAACTCGGCGCTAGCGCTACTTAGTAGTAGCGCTTGTTGCAAAACCACGCTACAATCATTATTTTAGCGATGGCCGTCTTCATAGAAAAGCGCTACTACTAAAATTCTCTCACTAGTGCCGGTAGGCTAGGAATAGTAGCGCTTCTCCCGGAAGCACGCCATCGCTAAAAACATTGTAGCAATGGCGTTTCTTCTTTCTGACACTACTGCTATGTAAAAGAAAATAAATAGAAAATAAGTAGAAAAGTAAATGAAAATGAAATAAATAGAAAAGGAGAAATGAAAAAAGAAAATGTAAAGAAAACAAAATAAAAAGAAAGAAAAGCGAGAAAGGGTTAGCTGCGGTAGCGTTTCTGCGAACACGCTATAGCTATCTTAGCTATAGCTGCGTTTCGCAAAAGCGCTTTTGCTAGTTTGACTCAAATCCCGTGACCTGGCTCAAAATTTCGCTAAGTCCTTTCCCCCCTCTCTACTCCCCTGTCCCCAACTGCTCCATCGCTGCCGTTGCCACCGCGCGCCGACCACCTTGCCGCCCTCCGCCCGAGGCCGCCTTTGACCACACCACCGCCGCCCGAGGCCGCCCCCTCGACCTCACAGCCGCCGCCCGAGGACGTCGTCGACCTCACTGTCGCCTCCCTCAAGCTCGCCGCCGCCCTCAACCTCACCGCCACGCCCGAGCTGAGCCTGCCCTCGCCACCGGCAAGGCTATGCCTCTCCTGTCCCTACCCTCCTATTTCTCTCTGCTAGGGCAATTATATATGTGTGTTGATACTGTGTTGATGTTCATATGAACCCTAGGTGTTCATATGAACCCTAGATTTTAGGGCAGTAGGCATTTTATAGCATTTAGGAAAAATGATTTGCAATTTTTTAGGAAATTAGCTAGGGCAATTTTATGAAAATTCCTAAACAGTAATTCCATTTAGCTTTAAACTAATAGAGGGTATATAAATAATAGTAGCATTTAGATTTAAATTAACAGAGGTATAAACAAAAAACACTTAGCTATAAAAAATATTTTGACTACGGACCTGAATATTTTGACTACGGACTGAATTTGTTCCAAATTTCATTCAAATGAAATTTGAATTATTTGGACTATGGACCTGAATATTTTTGAAGAAATTGGGTGTAGGTACTAAGGTCTTCTTTGTGGAAATTCTGGTGAGGTCAAAAGGGTTAGAGAAAATGTAGTTCTTAGACTTTTAGCTTTAGACAAAAACAAAAGTATTTAGCTATAAATAAAAAACAGTAGCTATGGCATTTAGCTATAAACAAAAAACAGAATTGTTTTTCTTTTCAAAACTTGGTCAAACAGAACAGTAGCTATAAATACTTTTAGGTTTAGACAAAAAACAAAAGTATTTAGCTATAAATAAAAAACAGTAGCTATGGCATTTAGCTATAAACAAAAAACAAATTGTTTTTCTTTTCAAAAACTTGGTCAAACAGAACAGTAGCTATATGTCAGTGATGTTCATTTGCATATTCCATTATTGTTGATTATATCTTTTCATTGAAGTGGCCATGCTATATGCAAATTCCTCAATAGTGTTTGCTCATGTTATATCTTTTCATTGAACTTGTTTGATTGTGCCCAAGTGGCTTTGTTGTTTCCAGGGAATGATGCTGAGTGGCCTATGTTTTGCTGGAATGTTGATTCATTTCTGTTCCGGAAAATTTCAGGTTCTCGATTTGTCCACTTTTTAGCAAAGGTCATGCCGAAATTTTCCGTGAATTTCGGCATGACTTGTGCTACAAACTAGGACATGTCGAGTGCACAGATTTGCCGCACCGAGAAGGAGTCAACATTCCTGCAAAACAATAGTCCTTTATGTCATTATTCATTTTATTAGGTCTAGAATTAATTGACTAGATTTAATCATAGGAAACATGGCTAGCAACGATGAAGGACAGGGTTACGGTGATTATGACGACGCGTCTACGGCGGCCGAATATTTTAGCCTTACCGATGATCAACCGATGTTGTTGCTAGGCCCACCGGTGGCATCGGGATCGAGACCGACACGCAGACCGGTCTTTGAGGCTGAGACCGCGCTGAGATTCAGACCGGCATCGAGACCGGCCGAGACCGGTGCTGCCTCGGGGAGCGGAGCCGGTGTAGAACCGAAAGCAAAGAGGCAACGGGTTCCTAACAAACTCAGGACTACTAGACTGGTGGTCACGAAGGTGGACGACGGCAATTTTGAGCCAAAGGCTCCCGAGGAAGCACGCGCGTGCTACGGCAATCAAATTGACTGCACCGTACGGACAACCGCCACCATCAATGATGAGAAACTACAGAAGATAGAAAATACGAGGAGCTCCCTCCTAAAGAAGTTTCACCAGATATTCTTGTTCCCGGGCCGGAATGAGAAGGATTATGAAGATCCAGACGAGGACCCGGCAATGAAGAAGATAAACAAACACGCCATGACCAAGTTTAGCGGCAGCGTTGGCCGCTGGAAAAATCGAGTGAAAGCAAAGATCAACGACGGGAACCATACTCCGAGAGTGTAAAGGATAATCCTAAAATCACGGAAGAGCAGTTTCAAATATTCAAGGAGGCTTGCGAGGCCGAAGCTGCCAAAAAAAGTCTAACATGAAGGGGCTTCAAAAGAGGAACATTGGGAGCCACCACCTCGGAAGCCGTGGTTACGGCGGAAAGAAGTCCAAATGGGCCAAGGAGGACGTGGAAGCCGCGAGTCTGGGCATCCCAGACCCCTTGGCGGATTTCACCGTCCCGCAGGAGCGTGACATCCTGAGGGCCCGACAACGTTGGGACCCAGTGAAGAAGGTTTACGAGACAACACCGGTCATTACGGAGTTCATGAGACTCTTTGGTAATTTTAGTTTCGATCAATTCGACCGCACACGTTAGTCATATTTGTAAACGATCCTTGTGCCTTTTGCAGAGAGAGCAGCACCGGATTGCGGCCGAAAGCGACTCGCCGTCTGAGGCATTGGCGAGGCCCAAGTGGGACTCTCCATTCAACCGGGCGTTGAACATATTGAAACGACAATTGGTGGATACTCGACCGTCGTATGGACGCATGCACGGTGTCGGAGACGGCGCCACGTGGAAGAAGTACTACCGTGAGACCACGAGAGAGAAAGGAAAGACGGATGTTAACTAAAGAAAACATCGACAAGAAGGTTGAGGTTGCGGTTGAGAAGAAATCATCTCAGACAGTCGCAACAGCGGTAGCTGCCGCAAAACAGGTGGTTGCAGATTTGTCTACTTCCTTGGTGACGTGCATTATCACTTGGACAAGGAAAAATCCAGAAAAAAATGCAGAGGACTTTCCCCTTGCTGACTTCTTGGGAGCACCTGCTCCCGCACCTGCTCCCGCACCGGCTACCGCACCTGCTCCCGCACCGGCTCCCGCACCGGACGTGCTCGGCGGTGCTTCGTCTTTGGCTGAGCTCGACGCCCTCACGGTATCTGTCACACCGGCCCCCTTCAATATAAATGTATAATCTCCCGTTTTCGTTGCCTTTCGGATGTCTCACGTCGCAGACTTTTCTTTGCAGGCCGACGAAACCCCGTGCACCATATTGTACACCATCGGCGACCAGAAGGTGGCCGTGGGGAAGGCGACGATAATGAAGCCGAAGGAACCATTGTTCCACAGCCGGCCGATCCCCCCGAACGTCTTCAAGGTTTCCATGGCCAGTGTCGAACCGGGCCACGAGAATTTGCCTCCTCCAAGACACTAGTGGATGACGAGGAGACACCGCGGCGGCTTGGTGATTGTTGCAATGGGTGGGTCCTGTTGTGGCCGAAGAGTCTGCTTCGTCTGGAGGCGGCCGGGAGCACACCCACGAGCACGCAGCCTCAGCAAGGTATGAACATCAACACCCCACCTACCCAATTAGCGTCGGGTGTCGGGTTGGGTGATAGCGGACGGGGTAAGGAGGAGGCTCCATTAGTCGCAGATGACGTCACCATGGATGAAGATGAGGATGACGATGGCGCTGAGCAGTATGTCTATCTTGGCGCCTCCTCGTGGTTTGAGCGTCATGAGTCGGTGCACGAATTACCGTCTCAACGTATTATTGGCGACCTTCCGATAGTAAAGAAGTCTAGGAAGAGAGCGAGGAAAGGCAAAAAGCTGATTATATGATCCAGCCGCCTCGGCAACCTCGGCAGGACCGTATAGATATCCCGATGCGGATAAATGGCATATCCCGGTCAACCAATCCTACCTGCAACAAAGACCTACGGGCCAGATTCGGCGATCTAAGGAGACTTCATGACGATGTGCTGCGGGTAGAGAAATGCCTCATCGCCTCGAAAGATCTAGAATACCCACTCTACGTGGTTAACGTTCCGCGGCAAATGTCGTACGTTGACAGCTTCTCTGCGGATAAGTTCTTCCTCCGATTTGATTACATATTCGACACGTTTCACGTGAAGAAGCTGGATTTTACGTTTGTCCGCCTTTATGCCTTGCACATGAACTACATCATTGGGGTTGAGCAGATACGTCATATCTGTGTCGCTGACCCGTACTACATGCGAGAGCTTCTTGGGAGTGCATGCGAGCAGCGTGAATCTGCGAGGGATTACATCGTCAGTTTCATGCTCGCCAATAAGGACAAGGAGGCGATTCTCGTGCCTTATCATCCCGTGTAAGTCATCCGCGCTGCTATCCTTCCTTCGATTTCAATAATTCATTTGCACAGTGGAGGCTAATTAATTTGAGGTGTACTTATTTTGCGCAGCGGCGGGCGCGCCATCCTCATCATCCTCTACCCCCGATTCTCCCACGCTCTTTACTTGGACTCGTCGAAGAACATTCACAAAAAGGATTACACCCACATCAAAGATGTTCTCGGCGATGCTATGTTTTACTACCAAGCAAGGTGGAGAGGTTAGGGACAAGAAGAGAAGGGCAGCGGGGCCGCCTTCAGCCATAAGACCGACTTCTGCTGCATCCAAAGCAGAGCGATTCTCTTAATGATGGATTCTATGTCCTACACCACATGCTTTGGAGTACAGACGGGATCACCGGAACCTTCACATGTCACCTAGATCTGGCGATGCCCATATTACGCAATGGGCAAAGGACATAGGAGATATCGAGGATCATCGACTTGAGCTGAGTTCTATAACATCCAGCGAACTTGCATAAATCATCATGAAAGAGGTCACGGAAAACAGGATGTTCTACGGAGAAGGATAAATGTCGGCGGGAAGGCGTCCGAACATGGATAGCCTCTCGACTTCTCGACATGAAGCCTTTCACTAAGCTCGGGGACTATCTCCACGACCTCGATGGATGGCACGGCATGTTGGAGTGATTGTCGATATATGACAATGTGTCAGTTAAGTCCATACTTTCCGTATTAAAAAACTTTAATTTATTCTCAGTTAAACATAATTTGTGATGTAATTAAACCGACCTCATCCTCGACTAGCGAAGATCACTCTAGTTAGGGCATTTTGGGTGCGATGAACTTTGTTATTTATGCTTATGATATGTTGTTTCTATTTTTGTCAAGTCTGTCTCTTTCTGTTGCTCAACTATATATGTTGCATATCATCGACTCATGTGACGATGCAGGTGCATAGATCATCGATGGCGAAGAAGTGCTACGCCAGAGTATATATACGATGAGTGGGCCGGAGTGTCGTGCCCAGTGTTGCGGTTTCCGGTTTCCGGCAAGAAGTAGTTAGTTTAGGTTCACGCTAATGCGAGAGAGGGACACGAACTCATGTACTCAAAGTGATAGCTCTTCTCGCGTATACCATTGTTTAGATGGATGACGATGTATTTGCAAGTAATCAAGGACTTGTATCGCTATTTTCGAGATGATGACGAGAGACCACTTTGTGTTGGATGATGTTTATGATGAGACTATTTGTATGTATATGCTATGATTATATTCGTGGTCTCATGAGGCATTTGTATGTGTATCATGATGACATTTCTATGTGCTAAAGATTCTTCTATAAAGCCTGTTCAAATACAAAACAAATATGCCCAAAAAACAAAAAACCTGTTAAATTAGCGATGGCGAGTGTATAGAAGTTAGCGGCGCCCGCTATAGCGATGGCGCATTGCTGCAAAAGGCGCTAGAGCTACTAGCGATGGCGTGCTCGATAACAGCTGCTGCTACACTTTTGTAGCAATGGCGCCCGGTGACCACGCCATCTTGCTATATGTTAGCTGTAGCGCCTTATTAGTAGCGCCCCACCCCTTGCTACTGATACACCTAAAACCCGCGCTGCTGCTAGCCTTTTCCCTAGTAGTGGAGGCTTGCAGCGGCGGAACTCCCGATCTATCTTGATTTTTGATGGTTTTAGGGTACGTAGGCTTATATAGGCGAAAGAAGTCGGTCGAGGGAGTCTCGAGGGGCCCACGAGATAGGGGGGCGCGCCCAGTAGGGGGGCGCCCTCCTATCTCGTGGTCTCCTCGAGGATCTTCTGATGTGAACTCCAAGTCTCCCGGATCATATTCTTCCAAAAAATCACGCTGCCGAAGGTTTCATTCCGTTTGGACTCCGTTTGATATTCCTTTTCCTCGAAATACTGAAACAGACAATAAAACAACAATATGGGCTGGGCCTCCGGTTAATACGTTAGTCCCAAAAGTAATATAAAAGTGTATAATAAAGCCCGTAATCATTCAAAACAGATAATAAAATAGCATGAATGCTTCATAAATTATAGATACGTTGGAGACGTATCAGCATCCCCAAGCTTAATTCCTACTCGTCGTCGAGTAGGTAAATGATAAAAGAAAGAATTTATGAAGTGTGAAGGCTAGAAGGTGCACAAGTTTGATCAATGATAATTTCAATCACCTTTTCTAGCATGATAATATGTCATAACAGTAGTTCATCTCATAAAACTTCTCACGATAAAGTAACAAGCAATTCACATGTCAAAGCATAGACCATAAACTTTCTTGAAAACTAGCAAACTTCATTCTCAGTCATCAAACAATTGCAATTCATCTTATTTTCAGGAATAACAAACTCCACATACTCAACTATCATATAGTCTTCTACAATTGCTAACGCTCACGCAATACTAATGGTTATGGAGTTTCAATCGGACACTGATAAAGATAGGGGCTTATAGTGTTGCCTCCTAACGTATTCACCTTCGGGAGATGTCAACAATAATAGTTCATGCTAACTTACATCCAATTGGATATATATATATCAGGATCTCCCCAACACGAGGTGCTTGCCAAAGAATAAAATGAAAAAGGGAAAGGTGAAGATCACCTTGACTCTTGCATAAAGTAAAAGATAGGCCCTTCGCAGAGGGAAGCAGAGGTTGTCATGCGCTTTTAGGGTTGGATGCACAAAATCTTAATGTGAATGAACATCATTTTATATTGCACTTGCATATGGACCTTTATTATGCAGTCCGTCACTTTTATTGCTTCCATAACAAGATTGTATAAAGCTATTTTCTACACACCAAAATATCATACATATTTAGAGAGCAATTTTTATTGCTTGCACCGAGGACAACTTAGTTGAAGGATCTTACTCAATCCATAGGTAGGTATGGTGGACTCTCATGGCAAATCTAAGTTTAAGGATATTTGGAAGCACAATTAGTATCTCTACTTGGTGCAAGGAATTTTGGCTAGCATGAGGGGGAAAGGCAAGCTCAACATGTTTGAATGATCCATGACAATATACTTTAACTGAGATGTCGGAAAACATAACCCATTATGTTGTCTTCCTTGTCCAACATCAACTCTTTAGCAACTCATACTTAATGAGTGCTCCCAACTATAAAAGATGTCTAGGATAGTATATTTATATATGAAATCTCTCTCCCTTCAATATTCTTTCATGAATTTTTCAAATGACCAATACAATGCTTGCTAACCTTCAATAAATTTACAACCTCTACTTCTTAGATGTGAAGTCATTACTCCCCCTGGGATAAGCAAATGAGACATATATAATTTCATATTTATGACAATCAACTCATTCAACAATTTACTCATAAGATATAAGTGAAGCACACGAGTAAATGACAAACTACTCCAAAAAGATATAAGTGAAGATCAATGAGTAGCTAAATAATTATGCAACTATGCGAAGACTCTCTCCCAATTAAGAATTTCAGATCTTGGTATTGTATTCAAACAGCAAGCAAAACAAAATAAAAATACTCATGTGAAGTAGTAAAAACTTAGGCTCAACCGATACTAACCGATAATTGTTGAAGAAGAAAGGTGGGATGCCTACCAGGGCATCCCCAAGCTTAGATGCTTGAAACTTCTTGAAATATTATCTTGGGGTGCCTTGGGCATCCCCAAGATTGAACTTGTGTGTCTCCTTAATTCCTCTCATATCATGGTTTCTCTTTTTATCAAAAGCTTCATCCACAACAAACTCAACAAGAACTCGTGAGATAGGTTAGTATAAACCAATGCAAAACCTTATCATTTTCTACTGTAACAAATCACTAAAATTATTATTCAACATTGCATACTAAATTCCTCTGCTTATTTAATACTCCTATCCTCAAATATAATCTTTAAACTAGCAAACATATGCAAACAATGCAAACATAACAGCAATCTGCCAAAACAGTACAGTCTGTATAGAATGCAAGAGTATCAATACTTCCCTAACTCCAAAAATTATGAAATAAAATTCCCACTGTAGTAAATTTATCATATCTCATTATTCAAAAACTTTCAACATTATATCATGCTCTGAATTTTCTAGGGAATTTTTGCAACAGCGGTAAACTTTCTGTTTTCAAACAGCAACATGTATACTAGCAAAATAAGCATGGTAAAGGCTATCCTTGACTTTTTTATTGAAACTAAAGATCCAAAACATTATTCTAAATAACAGCAAGCAAATACTAGCAAAATAAAATGACTCTCCAAGCAAAACACATATCATGTGGTGAATAAAAATATAGCTCCAAGTAAAGTTACCGATGAACGAAGACGAAAGAGGGGATGCCATCCGGGGCATCCCCAAGCTTAGGCTCTTGGTTGTCCTTGAATATTACCTTGGGGTGCCTTGGTCATCCCCAAGCTTAGGATCTTGCCACTCCTTATTCCATAGTCCATCGAATCTTTACCCAAAACTTGAAAACTCCACAACACAAAACTCAACAGAAAACTCGTAAGCTCCGTTAGTATAAGAAAATAAAACCACCACTTAGGTACTGTAATGAACTCATTCTAAATTCATATTGGTTTAATATCTACTGTATTCCAACATCTCTATGGTACATACCACTTAATACTAGCCATAGATTCATCAAAATAAGCAAACAACACATAGAAAACAGAATCTGTCAAAAACAGAACAGTCTGTAGTAATATGTATCAAACGTATACTTCTGGAACTCCAACAATCCTACCAAATTAGGAAGTCCTAAGAAATTTGTGTACCAATCCAGAGAAAAAAGAATAAGATCATAAGCACGTTTCTTTGAATTAACAAAACTAATTTACTGGGTGTAAAAGTTTCTGATTTTCAGCAGGATCAACACAACTATCACCAAAAGCCATCCTAAAGGTCTTACTTGGCACTTTATTGAAACAAAGGATATAAAGTAGCATAATCATGTGAACACACAAAAAAAGTAAGGATAAATATTGGGTTGTCTCCCAACAAGCGCTTTTCTTTAATGCCTTTCTAGCTAGGCATGATGATGACAATGATGCTCACATAAAAGATAAGAATTGAAACATAACGGGAGCATCATGAAGCATATGACTTGCACATTTAAGTCTAAACCTCTTCCTATGCATAGGTGTTTTGTGATCAAACAACTTATGGGAACAATAATCAACTAGCATAGGAAGGTAAAACAAGCATAGCTTCAAAAATTTAAGCACATAGAGAGGAAACTTGACATTATTGCAATTCCTACAAGCATATGTTCCTCCCTCATAATAATTTTCAGTAGCATCATGAATGAATTTAACAATATAACCAGCACCTAAAGCATTCTTTTCATGATCTACAAGCATAGAAAATTTACTACTCTCCATATAAGCAAACTTCTTCTCATTCGGAATAGTGGGAGTATCATAAGAGACTTGAACACTAAAAATTGTTTCCACATTAAAAGAGTAATGTTCAGAAAAAGGGTAATCATAATCATGACAAGTTTTATAAATATAATCATCACTACTTTTTATAGCATAAGTTTTATCACAATAATCATCATAATTAGCAACTTCGTTCTCATCATAATCGATTGAAACCTCTCCCAAGATAGTGGAATCACTAAATTAATTTGACACTCTTCCAAATCCACTTTCGTATTCATCACAATAAAATTCAACATCCTCCAAAATAGTGGGATCACTCCTTCCTAAAGTTGACACTCTTCCAAACCCACTTTCATCAATATAATAATCATACGTAGGAGGCATGCTATCATCATAACAACTTTGCATATCAAAACTTGGGATACTAAAAATATCATCTTCATTAAACATAGCATCCCCAAGATTGGGACAAACATTAATTTCAGCAAATATATTCTCAAATATTTCAAACATAGCTTCCCCTAGCTTGGGCCTTTTCATATCATAAGCAAAATCACTCTCATCATTAATAGTATGGATAGCACCAATAGTATAGCAATTATCATCATCACAATGAGTAGTAGGAGCAACATCATTTGGGAGGGATACCTTTGTACCTTTGTTGCTCCTTCTTTTTTTTTTCTTCTTCACATTATGTGTGGGTTCAACCTTCCTCTTTGAGCTCCTTATTGATGAGATTGGTTGAATAGAAAGCTCCTCCTCGTTACCTGATTCATCATAAGAAATAATAGGAGGATATTGGGAAGTCTCTTCCCTTTCATTAGTATTCTTATCATCTTCTATTTTCTTTCTTTTCTTTAGGTAATTGGCAATATAAGGATTTTCAATGCAATTTTCCACACAAAACATATAAATCTTCTCTAGATCAAAATCAAGAAATCTATCAAGATTAAATTTTGGAATACCTTCAGTTATACGTTTCATTTCTTCATACCCCAAAAGCAAACTAAGTTCACTATGATGCGCAAGGGAAATCAATTCATCACAATTTTTGGACACAATTCGATCTTGAAACAATTTGAATTGGAGATTTAAATGACAACATTCATTGCAAAGTTCACAAGGGGCACGAAAAATATTGAATCTTTCATCACAATCATCAAGGCTTTCTTGCAAACCTTTAGTTTTTAAATACTTATGCCTCTTGCAATATCTATTTTCTTTATTCGGTGTGTCCATGCAAATCCAATCTACTCCACAAAGATCAACATGCTTATAAGAAACATTTTCATCATAACTAGTGCAATCATCATTAGTACTATGGATATTTAAAGAGTTCATACTAACGACATTGCAATCATGCTCATCATTCAAAGATTTAGTACCAAGCATTTTAATGCATTCTTTTTCTAGCACTTGAGCACAATTTTCCTTTTCTTAATACTCACGGAAGATATTAAAAAGACGAAGCGTATGAGACAAACTTAACTACATTTTTTTTGTAGTTTTCTTTTATAAACTAAATTAGTGATAAAACAAGGAGCAAAAAGATTCGATTGCAAGATCTAATGATATAACTTCAAGCACTCACCTCCCCGGCAACGGCGACAGAAAAGAGCTTGATGTCTACTACACAACCTTCTTCTTGTAGACGTTGTTGGGCCTGCAAGTGCACAGGTTTGTAGGACAGTAGAAAATTTCCCTCAAGTGGATGACCTAAGGTTTATCAATCCGTGGGAGGCGTAGGATGAAGATGGTCTCTCTCAAACAACCCTGCAACCAAATAACAAAGAGTCTCTTGTGTCCCCAACACACCCTATACAATGGCAAATTGTATAGGTGCACTAGTTCGGCGAAGAGATGATGATACAAGTGCAATATGGATGGTACATAAAGGTTTTTGTAATCTGAAAATATAAAAATAGCAAGGTAACTAATGGTAATAGTGAGCGTAAACGGTATTGCAATGATAGGAAACAAGGCCTAGGGTTCATACTTTCACTAGTGCAAGTTCTCTCAACAATAATAACATAGATAGATCATATAACAATCCCTCAACATGCAACAAAGAGTCACTCCAAAGCCACTAATAGCGGAGAACAAATGAAGAGATTATGGTAGGGTACAAAACCACCTCAAAGTTATTCTTTTGGATCAATCTATTCAAGAGTTCGTACTATAATAACATCTTAAGGCACAAATCAACCAAAACCCTAATGTCACCTAGATACTCCATTGTCACCTCAAGTATCCATGGGCATGATTATACGATATGCATCACACAATCTCATATTCATCCAACCAACACAAAGTACTTCAAAGAGTGCCCCAAAGTTTCTACCGGAGAGTCAAGAAAACGTGTGCCAACCCCTATGCATAGGTTCATGGGCGGAACCCGCAAGTTGGTCACAAAAACATACATCAAGTGGCACGTGATATCCCATTGTCAACATAGATAAACACGGCAAGACATACATCAAGTGTTCTCAAATCAAAGACTCAATCCGATAAGATAACTTCAAGAGGGAAACTCAATTCATCACAAGAGAGTAGAGGGGGAGAAACATCATAAGATCCAACTATAATAGCAAAGCTCGTGATACATCAAGATCGTGCCATAGAGAGAACACGAGAGATCAAACACATAGCTACTGGTACATACCCTCAGCCCCGAGGGTGAACTACTCCCTCCTCGTCATGGAGAGTGCGGGATGATGAAGATGGCCACCGGTGATGGATTCCCCCTCCGGCGAGTGCCTAACGGGCCCCGAGAGGTTTTTGGTGGCTACAGAGGCTTGCGGCGGTGGAACTCCCGATCTATCTTGATTTTTGATGGTTTTAGGGTACGTAGGCTCATATAGGCGAAAGAAGTCGGTCGGGGGAGCCTCGAGGGGCCCACGAGATAGGGGGCGCCCTCCTATCTCGTGGCCTCCTCGAGGATCTTTTGATGTGAACTCCAAGTCTCCCGGATCATATTCTTCCAAAAAATCACGCTACCAAAGGTTTCATTCCGATTGGACTCTGTTTGATATTCCTTTTCCTCGAAATACTGAAACAAGCAATAAAACAGCAATATGGACTGGGCCTCCGGTTAATAGGTTAGTCCCAAAAGTAATATAAAAGTGTATAATAAAGCCCGTAATCATTCAAAACAGATAATAAAATAGCATGAATGCTTCATAAATTATAGATACGTTGGAGACGTATCACGCACCAACACATGGTGCGCCATTAGTATATAGTAGTGGCGCACCACATGTCTGGTGTGCCATTAGAGTCCATATCATCTATAGCCCTTTTCCTTGTAGTGGTATGGGCTCCTTGAAAAAGAGAATCAGTCTAATTCAGCTGACCTGAAGAAGGCACTTGATGCGGCCAAGGAGCACTACAAGAAATATGCTATCTTGTGACCTCCACTATTGGTCACTGAAAGGTCATAGTTTTTCATTTGCGACCTTTTTGTGACAAAAAACATAAGGTCAAGTCGACGGTCAGAATCGACTATAGCGAACTTCTGCGTGAGAAGGTCGTGACGCGTTCTGACCAAAAGCGAAAGGTCGTTGAAGCTATGACCTTTTGTTTTGGTCACCGGTTGTCTTCGTGCCACGCCGGATCCGACGTGGCAAGTAACGTGGCAAAATTGCGACCAATTCAAAAGGTCACAGGTAAGATTCAGCCCGGTCCGATTCATTGTTTTACATGGGCCGAGCCCAATAATTCGGCCTTTTTGTTCCATAAGCTTCGTTCAGTGTTTTTGGGCCTTAGCCTTTCTACGGTCCATTTCTTTTTTGGGTATCATCTATTTTTCTTTTGGGCATCGGCCTTTTTTCAGTCAATTTCCTTAATTTTCAGCCTTTCCTGTGAATATTATTTGGTAAATGGCCTTTCTGATGCCAAATACTACTAGGTCCCACTTCTGAGGTTCTAATTAACAACGGCCAAGGTTTCAACTTCCACAATTTGAAACAATTATTTCAATGAGAATAGTAAACAAGTGAAAATTATCAAAACACATGCTAATTAGCCAAAATACTACAAATATACTTCTCAGGTTGTCCTAGGTTAGAGCTCTTGTAATAGCACAATCTTTACATCATTCATTTCACCAAGATACTATGATACTACAAATATACTTCTGACTTCTTCTTCCAGGCTAGAGCTCTTGTAAATGTTCGTAGAGGCTGAACGAAGCAACATCACCTTGTTGAGCAGCAGATCATTAGCATCATCCCAGGTTGGATCAACTCAGCAGAGCATCCCTGGTCGTCGCCATGACTTGAGCAGCAACATCTCAGGTTGATAACCAGATCCTGTAGTGAGCAGCAGTAGCTGATCCAACATTACTGCAATAGCAACAGCAGATCCGATTAGCAACAATACAACATATAATATCAGCAACATTAACTACTCCAAATCAACAGATTCAACGTGTGCATGCCAGTATAAAGCCGCATCTTGATGCTTTTCATTGCTGATCAAGAGATTGTAATATTTTAATAATCCACTGCATGCGCCACATAGCTACTCCTACCTAGGTAGCTATACGTAGGTGTACTAGCAGCCAGCCCAAAGGCGAGTTGATCAGTAATTCAACATACACTAGCTAGCCAGCAAGCTACCGCTATGTCCTATCCTAGCAAGAACAACGACTTTTGTTTGTCATGTGTGTAAAGAAATGCATGCATTTCCAGTAAATATAAATGTATGCATGCTGCCATTGGCCTGGACCACACTAGAAGAAAAATGCTCGCAGAGACCAGCAGATAGATCGACCTAGGTGTGTGCTTCTTTCCAGTAGCCAATTCTAACTGCCATCGACTTGCAAGCTTTACCTACGTGGTCACCATGCAGTAATGGCATGCGCACCAAAAGGAAGAGAAGAAACCGAGCATATAGTTTCATGTCGAAGGATCGACATGCCGAAGAGGTCAGACACCGAGGTACGTGTACTCCTCAAGGCTTGGTGATGATGGCGGCGCCGGAGAAGCACCCTAAAGCGATGGCGGTTCCGACAAACCCTGTCACGCGGATGCTGGTCGCACAAGAGCAACAGGCAAGTTATGTCAGCCAACATAAATAGCAAGGATGAGAAATGAATGATAGCATTGAGCAGCAACAAACTAGAACTGTAGGTACATAAATAGCAAGTTATTGTCCAAGTAACAAAACAATCAGTCATATCAATTTTGTAGAACTGTAGGTACACAAATTCAGAACCACCAACAAAAATGAAGGCCCAAAAAGTCCATGCTCAAGCCCAAAGTTCAATAACAATAACCCAGACACAGGGTCCAAACCCCACCACGAAGGGCCCAGGTACAAACTGTCAATATAGGTAGCATCAATTAAAAGACTATAATGATAGCGTCCCATCCAAACAGCAGACAATGTTGGAAAAAGGAGGGTCTTAGGAGAACAATAGACTAATCCAGAAGCAGAATTTGGCACCTACACAACCTAACTAATAGTACTTGCAAGAACAACACAATGATGGATAAGGACATATAATCAGCATATATCCAATAATCCAATCACAGGCATTCACAAACAGTACGTGTCACACTCCCATGACATATGGTTTTGTTACTCTTTACAAGACAGGGACATTTACAGCAACAACAAAAGCAAATTCGTGTTTACCTTGGGTCAAAGTCTATGGGGAGCTCAATCAGAGGTCCAACCGAAGCCCCATCCAGGAGGGCTCACATGGCTCTTTACGCTGTTTCAAAATTAACACATATTTTAGATGACGAAAATAGAATCCTGAACGCACCAGTAATAATTGACATCTGACTAGCAATGGAAAACAGATTCAGGCACAAGCAATTTTATAGCAGGATGAAAAATCTATGTGCAAAATTCATGAATGAAATTATAGTAGTAGCACAAAGGACCCTCACAGACATTTGTAATAGTATGCAAAGGTAAATAGAGTTCCCAATGAGACAATGTATTCCAGTTATTAAACAAATCCTCACCAAGGTAACCCGATGCAGTGGTGAACCAAACACGATAATAATCCAAAGCTGATACTAATAAGCAGCAGGAACCTCCCTACTTTTGTGATATAAAACTAATATCGGACCAATTTTGTACCAAGTTGTACATAATCGGTGATGTACATCATGGAATGGCCAATGATCGATTGTTAAAAACGTTCAACAACCTTTTAGTTAACTATAAGAGGGCTTGTAGGCTTTCCAAACTATTAATTGACAGAACCCAAAATTGTATAACAAGATCACGTTTTTATTATATGACAAAAAGTTAACTAAAGCCAACAAAACAGTAAGGATCAGTGCAATATTAACGTTGACACGTTTACATATTGTGGATGTGGAGATCGACATCATCAAGGAGCAGGGGTTAATAATGGACAAGTTTAATCTAGACATCTACTAGTTAAATCAGCTTGATTAGCGTCCAAGCTCTATACTGCTTACCACTCACTCGGACTCGGTGGCACCTACTTACCAGTCCTAAATTGACAAGAGAATGCAGTGATGCTCATATTTCCGGCTTTGGCATAGCAGAACACAAACTGAATAAAAATGACTTAGTTCGCCCACTTGAATAAGAATAGCAAGTCATGAAACTACTAGCGCCAACACACAGATAATGTGTATAGAAATGGTAGCTAGAAACTGACCCAGTACCACGTGAATGATATTTATAGATGATTCATGAAACGAATATTGCCCCCTGAATAGTTATTAACAGGACTTAAAAGTGTATAAGAATTCACCTTCTTATTACTTCCTCCGTCCCATAATGTAAGATATTTTTGCAAGCAATGTTAGCTTGCACAAACGTCTTATATTGTGGGATGGAGGGAGTATGTGACAAGAAGGTAACTAACGCCATGTGAGCAACAAGGACCAAAGGCAATATTAACAATGACACATTTTATATCCCGTGGAGATAGACACCATCAAGATACAGGTTAGTTAATAATGGACATGTTTCAACTAGTTAAATCAGCGTCCGAACTCTATACTGGGTTCTACTTGGGCGGTGTTGGCGCCCGGCCAGCGGTGCTTGGTCCAGCGAGGGCAGCAGCAACACAGCAGAGGCACCACGGCCCGGGCGTGGCGGCGACGATGACCTGGTTGATGAACACCAGAACACCCCCAGATGCCGAGACCCGTCGCCGCGGGCTCCGTACACGCAGTTCGTCCGTTGTAATCTTGACGGACTAACATAGACTCGATTAGCACAGATCTATCGAATTGATGAAAAGATAATTGTGATGTTCGGTCTTGGATCCATGCCTTGGAGCTGTAGTTGTTGGCGTGAAGCCGAGGGTGACCGCGACGGAGCCCGTAGCCCAGGACCATGCACACCAAAGACCGCGTCTTTCTCCATGTTGCCCTTCTCCTTTTTCTTCTGGATGAACTATCAGCAGTTAGAATCGCATTGGACTGTTTACACAGATGTATAAAAATAGGGTCTTATAAATGTGCAAAAGGACTTAAAAACAGAGTCACATTGGCTATTTAGAGTCTTGTAAAGCATTTAGTTACCTTGAAGAACTTGGCAGCTGGTTACTTGGTCCATCAATTTCATTGGGATGGTGCCAATGCCATGGGCCTACACTAGAGGAAATCATGGATACGAAGTTAGTATTAGTATGGTGGTGCTTGACCCCCCAGAAAAAATGGAATTGGTAATTAACACAAACAGGTGGCGTGCTTCAAGGACGGATGTTCAGGCATTTACCTCCGTGGGCGTGGAGCTCCTGCTGAAGCCTGTAGCAGTCGAGCTAGTCGACCGTGTCATCGGCGTGGTAGAGCAGTTGCTTGAGGGCTGCAAGGGATCTGGCCACCGACCTGTTTCGGGCCGCCCTGTCGTTCACGGCAGAGACGCCCCTGTTGACTTGCTCGATCTCGTCCCTCAGCCCCTCCACCTTGCCGGAGGGCCCTGCTTGGCGAATTCACCCGTCCAGCTTGCCGAGGCTCGGAAGGATGGTCTGATGCAGCCATTGAATCGCCGCCTGCACAGAACTGGTGTTGTCTACCGCCTCCATTCTGTCGGCAGATCCCGATGGCAGCGGACGGCGAGGGAAGAAGACAAAGGCGAGAGGGGGAGCACTAGCCGCTTATATGGTCGTGAGGAGCCTGAGCGGAGGTGCCTCATACTCCTCCACGGCCGCGGTGGTGGTGGTGGCGGCGAGGGAGGAAGGAGAGAGGAGAGCGTGGGGGGAGGCCATGGACGGCAGGGAGCTCCGCGGGAGGGAGGTGGCAGACGCGATCTGGAAGGGAGAAGGTGGCGGCAGCGATGTGGAAGGGAAGAGCGTGAATTCGACCGCGGCCGTGGGAGAGAAGGGGAGGGGAGGGGTTGTCGGTGACCGGGGTTGGGGGAGAGGACGGAGGACGGCGGTGGCGGCTGGGTGGTTGGGATTGAGAGAAGGTGCGAGAGGGTTGGGGGTGGCGGTGTGGGATGAGAGGGGGAGAGTGGATTGGGGGAGAGGAGTGGATCGGGGAAGTTAGGGGTTGGGTGAGAGGGGGAGGGGGTGAGGGCTGCCGTTGGATCCAGAAGCATCCGACGGTGGTTGATGCATGATCCGCGTGATAAGCCTATGCACCACTCAGAGCGCGCAAATGATTTGAAGATTTTTGACCATATAAATTGGTCATGATTGATTACATACAAATTTTTCATTTCATTTTCTAATGCTCAAAATTAGTTTTCTTGTGAAAGACCTATCAAATATTTGTTCAAATGATGTCATATTTTGGACAAGTTTACATCTTAAATTGGCAAACAACATTGACAAAGGGAGTTTTTATTTCTTTTGCTTGAAAAAACAATTTTCCATTTTTCGAAAGTGCGAAATGAGGTTTTTCTGTGAAGAACCTACCAAATAATTATTGCAAAATTGCACCAAATAATTTTTCTAAAATACTAGCCCATATTTAATGCACAATTGACCAAATGGTTGGGTGTAAAAAGTTTTGATCCACTTCGGGTGAAAAAGACAAATTTCCGCCGATTCGGGAAGCGGGTCAAATTTGAACTGCAGCTACCTCATAGTTTGCTCTTTATTTTTTCAAAAAATCATTTATAGGTACATAAGTATCTATTTAATCAGAGAAACACCAAAAAAATTCCAGGATTCAACCTCTAGATAGGAACGGTCATTGCCACCGTTTTGACTGCATTTTGAAACGGGCATAAAAAATTCAAAAAAAATCAAAAAATTGGAAAACCTTTGCATTGTGTCATTATATGTGACCAAGTTTCCAGGAAAAATAATAAACTTGTAATACGGTAATTATTTTAAAAAAGTGTTCTAAAAAATGAGCTATCATGCGTGAAGATTCATGGCTTTCAAGCCAAATGATCAATCTTATGGCCTCATTCATGGCATAGTTTGTTTAAATGATCTCATATTTTGCACAAGGGTGCATCTTGGAATCCCAAACAATGTTGCCTAAGGAAGTTTTCATTTTCTTTGCACGGAAAATTCATTTTTCATTTTCCGAGTGCCCAAAAGGAGGTTTTTTGTGAAGGAACTACCAAATAATTGTTGCAAAATTGGACCAAATCATTTTTATAAAATACTAGGCCATATATAATGCACAATTGACAAAATTTTTGGGTGAAAAAAGTTATGATCTACCTCTGGTGAAAAAGACAAATTGCCGTCGATTCAGGTGGAAACGGGTTAAATTTGAACTGTAGCTGCCTCATAGTTTGCTCTTTATTTTTTCCAAAAATCATTTCTAGGTACATAAGTAACTATTTAATCATAGAAACACCAAAAAAATTTCAAGATTCAACCACTAGCTAGGAACGGTCAAGCCCGCCGTTTTGACCGCATTTTGAAACGGGTATAAAAAATTCCAAAAAATCAAAAAATTGGAAAACCTTCGCATTGTGTCATTATATGTGATCAAGTTTCCAGGAATAATAATAAACTTGTAGTACGGTAATTATTTTAAAAAAAAATTTCTTAGAAATGAGCTATCATGCGTGAAGATTCATGGCTTTCAAGCTAAATGATCAATCTTATGGCCACATTCATGGCATAGTTTGTTTAAATGATCTCATATTGTGCACAGGGGTGCATCTTGGAATTCCAAACAATGTTGCCTAAGGAAGTTTTCATTTTCTTTGCACGGAAAATTCATTTTTCATTTTCCGAGTGCCCAAAAGGAGGTTTTTTTGTGAAGGAACTACCAAATAATTGTTGCAAAATGGGACCAAATCATTTTTATAAAATACTAGGCCATATATAATGCACAATTGACAAAATGGTTGGGTGAAAAAAGTTTTGATCTACCTCTGGTGAAAAAGACAAATTGCCGTCGATTCAGGTGGAAACGTGTCAAATTTGAACTGTAGTTGCCTCATTGTTTGCTCTTTATTTTTTCCAAAAATCATTTCTAGGTACATAAGTATCTATTTAATCATAGAAACACCAAAAAAAATCCAAGATTCAACCACTAGCTAGGAACGGTCACGCCCGCCGTTTTGACCACATTTTGAAACGGGCATAAAAAATTAAAAAAATTAAAAAATTGGAAAACCTTCACATTGTGTCATTATATGTGGCCAAGTTCCCAGGAAAAATAATAAACTTGTAATACGGTAATTATTTTAAAAAAGTGTTCTCAGAAATGAGCTATCATGTGTGAAGATTCATCGCTTTCAAGCCAAATGATCAATCTTATGGCCACATTCATGGCATAGTTTGTTCAAATGATCTCATATTGTGCACGAGGGTGCATCTTGGAATTCCAAACAATGTTGCCTAAGGAAGTTTTCATTTTCTTTGCACGGAAAATTTATTTTTCATTTTCCGAGTGCCCAAAAGGAGGGTTTTGTGTGAAGGAACAACCAAATAATTGTTGCAAAATTGGACCTAATCAATTTTATAAAATACTAGTCCATATATAATGCACAATTGACAAAATGGTTGGGTGTCAAAAGTTTTGATCCACCTCTGGTGAGAGAGACAAATTCCCGTCGATTCAGGTGGAAGCGGGTCAAATTTGAACTGCAACTGCCTCATAGTTTGCTCTTTATTTTTTCCAAAAATCATTTCTAGGTAAATAAGTATCTATTTAATCAGAAATACATGGTTTTATGGCAAGATATCGAGGTTTGGACGGTGGCCGAGGGCCCCAACTCTAGAGCTGCCAGAAGCTCAAGATGTTCGCCAAGTGGTCACCACGTGACCGTGGCGTTGCCATGTGTTCTGGGCGGCCTAGGCATGTCTAGTGGGTTGGGCACTCCCCAGGTAGGTGCTAGGAAGAAAATCACAACATAAGATTCTCATGAGGAGACCGATCGATGCTCAAACATGAATAAGCAGCCAAGTGTTTGATTTGCGGTACGGGAAATGCACATGGCTAATGGGATTGAGTTTTGGCTGAGGATGATCAGTTACTAAGAAGACCGTCTTCACAAATTTTCACCTCAAAAGGAGGAGCCTAGGTGGTACTTGCTTTACAAACTACCACACCGACATAAATCTGAATGTTGAAGTTGGGCTCAAAATAATGAATGGATTGAGCTGGCATTTGGTGGAGGATGGTTATTTGGGCATAGGAAAGCACTGTAGAAAATGGATACCATTTGGACATGCCAAAGTGGTACTTCCTTCACAAAGTGCTGCTCTGAACAAAATAGGAAAATGAATATTTTCTAATTATTTTTGAACTAGGAAAGGAATGTTTTTTACATATTTGACGAAGATATGACCCAAAGAATTTATGAGATTTTTTTGGGAATTTTGGGAATGATAGAAATATAGGTTGCTTCACAACCTAGGGCAAAAACTGCCACATGGACATGACACATAGGCAAAACTGATGAGGTGGCGCCTAGTCATAGCAACCCACCATAATTTACAAGGCTATGACCATCTATATTGGTCGTTAACAACTAGAAATAAGGCAGCGGACTAGCGCTGTTTGCTTTATGACCTTTTCGTGTAAGGAAATTACGACCTTTCTGACCAAAATGGTAGCAATGGTTTAGGGTTTGGAGCCCCTCGAACACCTTTTGACCAATTGGTCTGAAATGGTCATAGATCTATGACTAATTCTTCCAGGATCACTGACAGAAGGTCACTAGTTGACATATTTCTTGTAGTGCCCACATAGAGGGTGCATATTATTCTAGCCCATGATAAAACTTTTGATGGTTTTAGGGTACGTAGGCTCATATAGGCAAAAGAAGTCGGTCGGGGGAGCCTCAAGGGGCCCACGAGACAGGGGGCGCACCCAGTAGGGGGGGGGGCGCCCTCCTATCTCGTGGCCTCCTCGAGGATCTTCTGATGTGAACTCCAAGTCTCCCGGATCATATTCTTCCAAAAAATCACGCTGTCGAAGGTTTCATTCCGTTTGGACTCTGTTTGATATTCCTTTTCCTCGAAATACTGAAACAAGCAATAAAACAGCAATATGGGCTGGGCCTCCGGTTAATAGGTTAGTCCCAAAAGTAATATAAAAGTGTATAATAAAGCCCATAATCATTCAAAACAGATAATAAAATAGCATGAATGCTTCATAAATTATAGATACGTTGGAGACGTATCACGCACCAACACATGGTGCGCCATTAGTATATAGTAGTGGCGCACCACATGTCTGGTGCGCCATTAGAGTCCATATCATCTATAGACCTTTTCCTTGTAGTGGTATGAGCTCCTTGAAAAAGAGAATCAGTCTAATTCGGCTGACCTGAAGAAGGCACTTGATGCAGCCAAGGAGACGCGGTCCGAGATCAGGGATGCGCGGGAGGAGCTTCGACAGGCCGGAGAAATCGTGGCTGGAAACTCCTATTTATTGTGGATGAAGTTTTTAGATCCAAAGTATGCTCCCCTGGATCGACGCTGGAGCCCTGCAGACGCGTACGCGGATATGGCGAAGAGTATGGCTGATGCGGCCAAGTTTTTCGAAGATCAAAAAGATAATGAAGTGGAGAAGCTGTTATGGTCGCAATTTAGTGCTCCCACGCGCCCATTGCCGTTGAGTGAGAGGTTGGCTGCTGTGGCTGAGCTTCATAGGCTGTCCGGTCTTGCAATGCGGTATGTAATAGACCATCTAGGCCGAAGGGGCCTAAGCCGGACAGTTATTTTGGTTTAGTGCAACAATTCCTTGGTGCCGTATCGCAGATCGATGCCATGAAGAGGTCGGCGTGCATAGAGGGTGCGCGGATGGATCTTGCCTACGTTAAAGCATATTGGAAAGATATGGAAGCCACCATCATTGCGACCCAGAATCCGGCGGGAGGGCAGGATCCGGCCGAGCACTACTTGGAGCAGGTAATAGAGGGTGCTCGCTTAATAGAGGCTCAATGCTCAAAGAATATCATGTTCGAGTGACAGCTCGTTTCATTGTAAAAACAATGCTATTTTAATTATGAAGGCTATGTTTATACTTTTTGCCCGAAAGTGTTATTGTGCCTCCTGTGCGGCCGTTATATGTATATATGTAATCTGAAAGTTAGCAGTCGTTGGCTTCAGCCCCCACGCATGCAATGCTGGGGTGTTCGCGATAATATGCATAATCACACTTGATCCAACGTCTTGGTCCATTAAGGAGGTGATCGCACGTCAAACTAGGCAACCGAACTAGAAACCTTCACTTAGCCATAGGAGTTTGACGGTGGGGCTACTATGTAGCCCCTGGTACTTTCGCGTGCATCCGAATACGGGCACGTTTGTACATGACCGTGAAAACGTCCTTCGTTAATGCGGAGGAATCCTAAAGATTCCGATAAGTCTTCGAGTGGTTGAACAGTCTCTCGCTATATCATGACAGTCAGTTTTCGGCTTTTTCTACTGAGGTGCTCATCCAGAATAACCAGGGCACAATCGCAATAGTTCTCCTTTGGCTGCCTTAGCCGATAAGAACAGAACGTAAGGCGACAAACCCCGGAGCCGGGCAAACCCAACATTTGACCAAAGACATAGTTCGGAGCTAATGCATACAAGGCCAAACTCGCGATGCCGAACACTCCCGAATGTATTCGGACTTTGTAATATATATTGGGCTGAGTAACGCCATTCATTATGAACCCCCTATTTCCAGGTACGTGCATTGGTCTGTCGTGGCAAAATGCCAATAACGGCAGTATCCTCTGTGGGTGTAGTACCCATGGGATGTGTAAACAATAAGAGACAATAAAAAATGTTTACATAGGGGCTTAATCTAAAGAGAAACCTTTGAGCGGGGCCCTGCTGCACGTCTGCACCTTTATCTCTGTTGTGCCGTGTCTTGGGAGGGTATTGCACGAATGGTGTCTGTAAGAAGAAAAACTCATGTAGAAGAGTATGACGTAAGCGTGCGATGAGTAGTAAAAGTGTAAGACATTGGCCTGTTAATAAGGTCAAGCCAACAGTGGGGCTTTATTAAATATCTATAGCCCCTGGTGTCCTCTATGGGATTACATGTATGGCGCCCAACTCAAGTTTATCTGGGCTGCCGGACTCGTCTAACCGTGTCCGTGGTCTTAACGACCAATCATGCGTTCTGATATTAGCGGCCGCTTAGAGTCCGGCTACTAGAGCCGTCGCATACTCTTCCGCGCATAAGGAACGCTCTGTATTTCCGTTAACGGTGATGACGCCACGTGGACCGGGCATCTTAAGTTTAAGGTAGGCATAGTGCGGTACTGCGTTGAAGCGGGTGAAGGCTGTTCTCCCGAGCAATGCATGATAATCAATTTGGAGGGGGGCGATGGCAAAGAGTAGTTCTTCGCTTCTAAAGTTGCCTGGGGAGCCGAATATCACCTCTAATACGAGGGAGCCCCTACAGCAGGCTTCGACGCCTGGTATTACCCCTTCAAAGGTGGTGTTACATTGGCTGATTCTGGATGGGGCTATCCCCATCCTGCGGACAGTGTCCTGGTATATTAGGTTAAGACTACTGCCGCCGTCCATAAGGACGCGAGTGAGATGGTATCCGTTGTTGGGTCGAGCACCAAGGCAGCTGATCCTCCGTGCCGCATACTAGTCGGGTAGTCCCTGTGATCGAATGTGACCGGGCAAGCCGACCAGTAGTTAAGTTTGGGGGCGACGGGCTCTATAGCGTATGCGTCTCTGATCGCCATTCGCGCCTTCTCGTGGGTATGTGAGTCGCGTGGATCATGTTTACTATTTTTACCTCCAGTGGGAATTTTTTCTGTCCCCCAGTGTTCGGCTGGCGAGGCTCATCCTCATCTTCACTTGGTGTTTCCCTTCCCTTGTGTTCGTCATTTAATTTGCCGGCCTACTTAAAGACCCAACATTCTGTATGAGTGTGGTTCGCAGGTTTTTCGAGGGTGCCATGAATTTGGCACAATCTGTCCAGGACTTTGTTTAGGCCAGACGGTCCTTCTTTGCTGCCTTTAAATGGCTTCTTTTGTTGACTAGGTCGAGAGCCCCTGAATCCGGTGTTGACCGTAGTGTTGTCCGGACTTTCTTCCTTGTTTCGACGTTTGTTTTTATTGCACCATTGCCATCCCTTATTTCGGATGTACTTGGGTCGCTGGTGCCTCTACGGGCCAACCAGCTATCTTCACCTGCGCAAAAGTGGGTCATAAGGCTTGTTAATGATGCCATTGTCCTCGGCTTTTCTTGGCCGAGGTGTCTGGCGAGCCATTCGTCCCAGATACTGTGCTTGAAGGCCGCTAGGGCTTCGGCATCCGGACAATCGACAATTTGATTCTTCTTAGTTAGGAATCTGTTCCAAAGCTTGCGGGCGGACTCTCCGGGCTGTTGAATTATGTGACCTAAATCGTCCGCGTCCGGAGGTCGGACATAGTTCCCTTGAAAATTGGCCCTGAAGGCATCCTCGAGTTCCTCCCAACTTCCGATTGAATTTTCGGGGAGGCTTTTCAACCAGTACCGAGCTGGTCCCTTCAGCTTGAGGGGAAGGTATTTGATGGCGTGGAGGTCATCCCCACGAGCCATGTGGATATGCAGGATAAAATCCTCAATCCAGACTTCGGGGTGTGTCGTTCCGTCATATGCCTCTATGTTCATGGGTTTGAAACCCTGTGGAAATTCATGGTCCAGTACCTCGTCGGTGTAGCACAGAGGGTGAGCGGCTCCTCTGTATCTGGACATGTTGTGGCATGCTGTCAACTGTTGTTGTGTCTAGTGCTGATTCCGATCTGGTACTCGATCAGTATGATCGTTTTGGTGACCATAATCGTTCGTCGGGGCGTGTCCTCTAGATCCATAGATGGACCTGGTTGCGCCGGCCCTTTTGTCCAGTAACTCGCATAAATCGTGTGCGGCATCAGTGGCTGCTATGTTGCGGTTACGACATGGTTTGTTTGGCCTGCTGGTCGTATTGTTCTTTGGTGGAACGGCCTCATCGTCGAATTCTGGCAGCAGCTTGCGCTTTGGATAGCTCTTTGTGCGGCGATCGTCGCCATATTTTTCTTCAGCTTCTAGCACTATATTCCATCTGTGATTGAGCGTTTCCTGGGCGGCCTTAAGCCTTTGCTTCTGCTTGTTTAGACTTCTCGCAGTGGCCATGAGCTTTTTGTGGAGGTTATCTCGTTCCAAACGTGTTTTCGGGATGATGAATGCATCGTCGTCCGGGCTTTGCTCCTCTCTCGGGGCGGGTTGATGTGTTCGGACCTCGGGATCGCTGCGATCGGGCGTCTGCTCCGGGCTGTGTTCGGCGTGACCTGGCTCGTCCTGCTCCATTGCTGGGTCCATATAGTTGTTGTTGCCTTTAGAGTTGTCTGGGGTGTCGATCCTTCGGGCGCTGTTATCGCTGTTTTTACTGTGGCTGGACTTAGAGCGGCGTCTATGCCGTTGTTTTGGCTTTTGTCCGGGGGTTTTATCCTCCGTTTTATCGCCATCGTCCTCCTTAGGCGAGTCCACCATGTATATATCATATGATGAGGTAGCAGTCCAGCGCCCCGTGGGTGGTGGTTCTGAATCGTCTCCTGTGCCGACGTACATACCGTCGGTGTCATCAGAGTCAAAGTTAAGCATGTCTGTTACGTCGTCGACAGTGGCTATGAAGTGGGTCGTGGGTGGGTGATAACCCACAAGTGTAGGGGATCGCAACAGATTTTGAGGGTAAGGTATTCAACCCAAATTTATTGATTCGACACAAGGGGAGCCAAAGAATATTCTTGAGTATTAGAAGTTGAGTTGTCAATTCAACCACACTAGGATAACTTAGTATCTGCAGCAAAGTATTTAGTAGCAAAAGTGGTATGATAATAAAGGTAATGGTAGCAAAAGTAAACATAATTGTTTTTGGGTTTTTGTAGTAGTTGTAACAAAGAGTAACGGAAAAGTAAATAAGCAAAGAACAATATATGAAAAGCTCGTGAGCAATGGATCAGTGATGGATAATTATGCCGGATGCGATTCCTCATGTAATAGCTATAACATAGGGTGACACAGAACTAGCTCCAATTCATCGATGTAATGTAGGCATGTATTCCGTAAATAGTCACATGTGCTTATGGAAAAGAACTTGCATGACATCTTTTGTCCTACCCTCCCGTGGCAGCGGGGTCCTAGCGGAAACTAAGGGATATTAAGGCCTCCTTTTATTAGAGAACCGGAACAAAGCATTAGCACATAGTGAATACATGAACTCAAACTACGGTCATCACCGAGAAGTATCCCGATTATTGTCACTTCGGGGTTGTCGGATCATAACACATAATAGGTGACTATAGACTTGTAAGATAGGATCAAGAACACACATATATTCATGAAAGCATAATAGATTCATATCTGAAATCATGGCACTCGGGCACTAGTAACAAGCATTAAGCATAGCAAAGTCATAGCAACATCAATCTCAGAACATAGTGGATACTAGGGATCAAACACTAACAAAACTAACCTGATTACATGGTAAATCTCATCCAACCCATCACCGTCCAGCAAGCCTACGATGGAATTACTCACGCACGGCGGTGAGCATCATGAAATTGGTGATGGAGGATGGTTGATGATGACGACGGCGATGAATTCCCCTCTCCGGAGCCCCGAACGGGCTCCAGATCAGCCCTCCCGAGAGAGATTAGGGCTTGGCGGTGGCTCCGTGTCGTAAAACACGATGAAACTTTCTCTATGATTTTTTTCTCCCCGAACGTGAATATATGGAGTTGGAGTTGAGGTCGGTGGAGGTCCAGGGGGCCCACGAGATAGGAGGGCGCGCCCTACAGGGGGGGGGGCGCCCCCTGTCTCGTGGACATGTCCTAGTCCCCCTGGTGTATTTCTTTCGCCCGGAAATTCTTATTAATTCCAAAAAGTGCCTTAGTGGATTTTTCGGACATTGCGAGAAATTTTCTTTTCTACACATAAAACAACATCATGGCAGTTCTGCTGAAAACAGCGTCAGTCCGGGTTAGTTTTATTGAAATCATGCAAGTTAGAGTCCAAAACAAGGGCGAAAGTGTTTGGAAAAGTAGATACATTGGAGACGTATCAACTCCCCCAAGCTTAAACCTTTGCTTGTCCTCAAGCAATTCAGCTGATAAACTTTAAGTGATAAAGAAAAAAATTTACAAACTCTATTTGCTCTTTTTGTTGTAACATGAAAAGCCAGGATTCAAGTTTCAGCAAATATTATGAACTAACCATACTCACAATAACACTTAGGTCTCACAATTACTCATATCAATAGCATAATCAACTAGCGAGCCATAATAATAAAACTCGGATGACAACACTTTCTCAGAACAATCATAACATGATATAACAAAATGGTATCTCGCTAGCCCTTTCTGAGACCGCAAAACATAAATGCAGAGCACCTTTAAAGATCAAGGACTGACTAAACATTGTAATTCATGGTAAAAGAGATCCAGTCAAGTCATACCCAATATAAATCAATAGTAATGAATGCAAATGACAGTGTGCTCTCCAGCGGGTGCTTTTAATAAGAAGGGTGATGACTCAACATAAGAGTAAATAGATAGGCCCTTCGCAGAGGGAAGCAGGGATTTGTAGAGGTGCCAGAGCTCGATTTTAAAATAGAGATTGAATAACATTTTGAGTGGCATACTTTACATGTCAACGCAACAACTATGAGATGGCTGTATCTTCCATACTACATGCATTATAGGAAGTTCCCAAACAGAATGGTAAAGGTTTATACTCCCCAACCACCAACAAGCATCAATCCATGGCTTGCTCGAAACAACGAGTGCCTCCAACTAACAACAGCCCTGGGGGAGTTTTGTTTAATTATTTTGATTTGCTTTGATCTTTTTGGATCATGGGACTGGGCATCCCGGTTACCGGCCCTTTCTTGTGAATGAGGAGCGGAGTCCACTCCTCTTGAGAATAACCCACCTAGCATGGAAGATATAGGCAGCCCTAGTTGTAACATGAGCTGCTCGAGCATACAAAAAAGAATTTCATTTGAAGGTTTGGATTTTGGCACATACAAATTTACTTGGAACGGCAGGTAAATACCGCATATAGGAAGGTAAAGTGGACTCATATGGAACAACTTTGGGGGTTAAGGAGTTTGGATGCACAAGCAGTATTCCCGCTTAGTACAGGTGAAGGCTAGCAAAAGACTGGGAAGCGACCAACTTAGAGAGCGACAACAGTCGTAAACATGCATTAAAATTAATTTACACCAAGTACAAGCATGAGTAGGATATAATCCACCATGAACATAAATATCGTGAAGGCTATGTTGATTCGATTCAATTACATGCGTGAACATGTGCCAAGTCGAGTCACTCAATTTATTCAAAGGAGGATACCATCCCATCATACCACGTCATAATCAATCTAATAGCATGTTGGCACGCAAGGTAAACCATTATAACTCATAGCTAATCAAGCATGGCACAAGCAACTATAATCTCTAAATGTCATTGCAAATATGTTTACTTCATAATAGCTGACTCAGAAACGATGAACTCATCATATTTACAAAAACAAGAGAGGTCAAGTTCATACCAGTCTTTCTCATCTCAATAAGTCCATCATATATCGTCATTATTTCCTTTCACTCGCACGACCGAACGATGTGTATAATAATAAGAGTGCACGTGCATTGGACTAAGCTGGAATCTGCAAGCATTCAACTCAAGAGAGAAGACAGGGTAATATGGGCTCTAAGTTAAATAAACAATCATGCATATGAGAGCCCCTAAGCATTTTCAATATAGTCTTCTCGACCTCCAAAGAAAAGAAAATAAAACTATTTACATGGGAAAGCTCCCAACAAGTAAGAAGAAGAACTAGAAATCGTTTTGGGTTTTCATTTTAATTTCTACTACAAGCATGGAAATTAAACTAACTAATTTGTTTTGGTTTTTCTTAAGGTTTATCAAACACACAAAAAGAAACACTACTAGGAAAATGCCTATAGATAGTAGTTTACCAGTAGCGTTTGTTTGCAACCCAACACTACTAGTAGTTAGTAGTAGCGCTAGCTACAAACAACGCTATTGGTATATGTTAGCAGCAGCGCTTGTTACCAGGGCCCATGCTACTACTAAGTGTAACACACCACACCCCCTGGTCAAAAAATAGCAGCAGCGCCTGTCCTCCAACCTGCGCTACTGCTAGTATAGTATCTATAGCGCCTGTCTTACAAAGCGCCATCGCTAATTTTTCTATGTATAACATTTTACCAAGATGGCGTGTGTTTACGGCCAGCGCTATAAGTAGTGCAACCCTAGAGGTAGATATTTTGCAAGCTTCCATAGTAGTAGCGGCATTATGGGTGACCCTGCTCATCGCTATGCCCGCCAGCCACCTACCACCTTTCCCTTCTTCCTCCTCTCTTCTTCCCCTTCCTTTCTCCCCTTTCCTTGCACCTTGCTTGTTCCTTTCAATGGTCCCCACCACCACCCCTCCATTAGAGCCCTCCCTCCCCCTCTTCTTTGCCCCTCCACCACCCCTAGATCCATTAGAGCCCCCTCCCTCCCCCCTCTTCTTTGCCCCTCCACCACCCCTCCATTAGAGCCCCCTCCCTCCCCCTCTTCTTTACCCTCCACCATCCCCCTTTTCTTTGTGCCCTCCACCACCACCCCCTCCATTAATGCCCTCCCTCCTCCTCTTATTTTCCCTCCTCCCACTTCCATTAATGCCTTCCCTCTTTTCTCCCTCTCCTCTCCCACTATCTCCCTAGCTAGCTAGCTCTCTCTCTCTCTCTCTCCCTAGCTAGCTAGCTAGTTAGTTAGATCTATATATCTAGAGCTACTAGGTAATTAAGAAGAAAGGTGCTCGATATCCATCTCGACACATAGGTGAGCAAAAAAAGGTGTTTGTGTGGATAGGACCGAAACTATATATATATATATATATATATATATATATATATATATTTCTGTGTGTGTGTGTGTGTGTGTGTGTGTGTGTGTGTGTGATATGAGAATATATATACCGAATTGTGTGTGGCATAATTTGAGTTGGCTACATTGTGTATTTGATGAAACAATGTGGGTGACATATGTTTTGCCGAAATGTCGATTCAATTCCGTTTCCGTGAATTTCGGGCATGCAAACTCAACATGTCCTATGTTTAGGGAAGGTCATGCCGAATTTTTGTATGAATTTGATCCATGCATGCATATATACGTGGTTATAATATTTGCTCCACCCGCAGGTGATCATGAAGGTCAATGGAAGGAAGGTGGAAAGATACTGGCAATCCGCTGTGGATGACATGTATGAAAAAAGATTGAGGGATGTTTTATGTCCGTGTCGAAAATGCAAAGGAATAGTCAGGCTCGACCCCTTTGAGAGTGGTAAATTCAAGGCGCACCTGCTCATGCATGGTTTCATGCATGGCCATACTCGATGGATAAGTGAAGAAGAAGAAGATGATGATGATGATGAGGACGTCGACGGGGCAGGAAATAACGACATGGGGCCACCAGACGAAGAGATGACCGATTATGTGCCCGAAGAGGAAGACGACCTCGGAAATGTCGATGGCGAAGAGGCAACTCAAGGCAGACAAGACGCGGACACGCCACCGTATTCGTCGCTACTAAGTTCAGCCATGCGGGACCCGCATGTTCGAGACCTGCTTCGCAAGAAGACGACTAGCGACAGAGCTACTTCTAGAGAGGAGGCCAAATCGCGCAATCGAGGTAGACTCGATGACTCCTTTGTATGATGGTTGAAATAATCCCGAGGTGACCCGCTTGAGTTTCACACTAGAACTTCTAAAGATGAAGGCAAAAAACAAATGGACATATACAAGCCTGGATGAGCTTCTGAAGTACCTAAAGAAGGTTCTTCCCCTTGGAAGCTCGTGGTCCTACTAGTGTCGAGGAGGCAAAAAAAATCGTATGCCCTCTTGATCTGCCACATATTAGATATCACGCATGCATCAATGATTTCATCATATATCAGAACAAGCACGCGGAAAAATCCATCTGTGCAAAGTGCAATGCTTCACGATATAAAAAGGCCGGAAAGAAAGCTCCACAGAATGTTGTATGGTACTTTCCGATCACTCCGCGTCTAGAGCGATATTTCGTATATCCTAAGGAAGCAAAGCTTATGCGCTGGCACGCGGAGAGGGTGAAGCCAGATGACGGAGATGAATCGAAGCTGAGACACCTCGCAAATGCTAGCCAGTGGAGAGCATTAAATGCTGAATTTGAATTTTTTGCAAATGATCCAAGGAACATCGTGTTTGGCGCTAGTAGTGATGGCATGAATCCATTTGGCAACCAGAACACCAATCATAGCACATGGCCCCCGTTTGTATGGATGTACAACCTCCCCCCATGGTTGTGCATGAAGGAAAAATACATACACATGGCTATGCTTATTCAAGGGCCGAGACAACCGGGAAATGATATAAATCTGTATCTCGGGTTACTGAAAGAGGAGTTACAGACCTTATGGACAATGCCGACCAAGACATGGGATGCAAGCAAAGGAGAGAATTTCTACATGAGTGCCACACTGATCACGACGGTGCAGGACTATCTCGGTTACGGCTATCTCTCCGGCCAGGTGTGCCACGGATATTGCGGATGCACGAGGTGCATGGATGATACAACTTCTCTCCAGCTATCGAAAGATGGCGGGTCTTCGAAAATCGTGTACATGGGGCATCGAAGATAGCTCGAGAAGGATGACCCATGGAGAAAGCGTGGAGATCTATTCAATGGTAAGGCTGAGCATCGAGGTCCTCCACATAAGCGTAGCGGTGCAGAAATATATGAGTTATTGAAGAACTGGGAAGAGTGCCCCTCGCCGGGAAAGACGAAGAAAAAGGCGCCAGAGCCCTTGCTGAAGATATGGAAGACGAGATCTGTTTTCTGGGACTTGGAATACTGGCCCATACTCGACACGCCTCATAGCCTTGATCAAATGCATATCATAATAAAATATCCTTGAGAGTTTGCTTGGAACATTGATGAACATGCCGGAGAGGACTAAGGATGGGCCAAGGGCAAGAAAAGACTTGGAATTTTTGAAAATTAGGAAAGATCTTCAAATGCTCGGTAAAAGGTCGTCAGAGGAGACCGAGACGGAGACAACGACGGAAGATAGCGGCAAAAAAGTAAACAAGAAGGAAGAACAATATTGCCCCCCCCCTCTTGCTTCACCTTAGATCCGAAGGAGGTCGATCAATTGTTCAAGTGCCTTGCCGGAAACAAAGTTAGTTCCGGATACTGTGGAAAGATAAGTAGATATCTAGACACTAAGAAAAAAAGGTTCAGTGGGATGAAGTCTCACGACTGTCATGTGATGATGACGAAGTTACTCCCGGTTGCACTTAGAGGGATTATGTACACACATGTGCGTGAGACGCTTACTGACCTATGCCACTTTTTTGATGCTATCTATTGAAAGTCGATCAGTGTGAAGCAACTCCAAAGGCTACAGGAAGAGATCGTTGTCATACTGAATGAGCTAGAGATGTACTTCCCGCCCGCGTTCTTTGATGTCATGGTGCATCTATGTGTCCACATCGGGGACGACATCATCGACCTAGGGCCGACATTCCTGCATAGCATGATGCCGTTCGAGAGGATGAATGGGGTAATCAAAGGATTAGTTCGTAACATGTCCCGTCCAGATGGAAGCATAGCCCAGGGTTATCTGACCAAAGAGTGCATCTCTTTCTGTGAGAGTTATCTGACCAAAGACCCTGTTGTTGGTTTGCCCGTCAACAAGCACTTTTGAAGGCTCGAAGGCTAGAAGATTTCGTTACACTGCACAAAGAGACCATCGCAAAGAAGTATTGTGACCGTGGGGTGCACAGGACATATGCTGAAGTTATTAGAGAGCACAACTCCACTTTCTTGCGTTGGTTCAAAGAGCGAGTTCTGGCTAATCCCCCGGACGAGGGTTGTCTGAACAGAACACTCATATACGCCTTAGCACATGGCCCCTCGACCAACCTCGTGACTTATCAAGCATACGATATCAACGGATACACGTTCTACACGGAGGAGAAAGATAAAAACAGTGATGACCAAAACTCAGGAGTGATGATGGAAGCCATGACCGGGAATGTAATTGAAAGATATTACGGAAGGGTCGAAGAGATATGGGACCTTAACTACTCTGTATTGCATAACGCGATGATGTTTCTTGTCAGATGGGCTAAAAATGTACACAGAGAAAACCGACATTTCACTACCATGTGTATACCCGACTCCGATGATAGCGGTACCGTCAACGCCATCGCCAAAAATGAGCCATGGGTACACGCTAAACACGTGACACAATTTTTCTTAATAACTGATCCGATCAATCCCAGCCGTGTTGTCGTGAGGAGAAGCAAAAGGAGCATCGCCGGAATGGATGGAGTCGCCAGCGAGGAAGACTATGACCAGTACAGTGATCCGATGAGGGAAGATGATGCTGATGACGACGAAACATATGTCAAAAGAAGAATGAGGACTACATTACCTACGAAAGATCGTAATCCCTGGAGAAGGAAAATTCAGGACCATGGGCTCAATTATTCGACAACCAACAAAAGAGGGAAGAAGATCAGTCTAAAGCGTCGTCGTCGCCCTAGCTGACAAACTAATCCCAAAGTTTGTGTGTGTCTAGCTATTTTGTATACCGCCAATAGCGGTCAAATGATGTAAGATATATATTATACTAATTATTATCCGAGGGTAACATTGGTATATTGCAAAAGAAAGGAAGTTTTGCAAAATGAAATGAAAAGAAAAAGAAAAGTGCAAATGAAAGAAAAATAAAAAGAAAAAAAAGGAAGTTTTGCAAAATTAAATGAAAATAAAAAGAAAAAGGAACTAATAAGTTGTGGCAAATGAAATGCAATAAAAATAAAATAAATAAAAAATAAAAAAGAAAAAAAAAAAGAGTTAGCATTAGCGCGTTTTATCCAGGGATGCGCTATAGCTAAGAAAAAGGAAAATAAAAAATAAATAAAGAAAATAAGTAGCAGTAGCGCGTTATTGCTGGATCAGCGCTATAGCTAAGTTAGCTATAGCGCGTTTTGCCAACACGCGCTATAGCTACGTTAGCTATAGCACCGGTCCGCTCGATCCCCTCTGACTCTCTCTCACTCTCTCCGCTCGATCCCCTCTTGACTCCACCGCCACGCCCCGCCCCCTTGCCCACGCCCTTCACGCCCGCCCGCCTTGACCACGCCCGCCACCTTGACGCCCCGCCCACCGCCCACCTGCCTTGATGCCCCCGCCCGCCTCTTCCCGACCCCCACCCTCGGGATGCCCCGCCCCTCTTCCTTCCTCTCTCTCTCTCTCTCTCTCTCTCTCTCTCTCTCTCTCTGACCCCCTCCCGCTCTCTGCAGATCGGCAACCCCAGCGACCCCCACGCCCGCCACCCACCCCCACCCCTTGGCGCCTCCTCAGGTGAAGCGGCCCGGCCCAGCAATGCCAGCTAGCACTAGGTGCCTTTCCTTCCCCTCCCAAGTGTTAGTGCAAGTTAGTGTTAGTTAGCTTAATTTGCTGTTAGTGCTAGTTAGTTAATTGCTATTAGTGTTAGTGTTATAGCCCAGTGATAGTTAGTGTTAATATTGGTGCATGTGTGCTGCTGCTATTGATGCATGTGTGCTGCTGCTATTGACAGTAAATTCAGTTAACTGAATCATGCATGATTCAGTTAATTCAGTGTGTGTGTGATGATTTGGCTGCTATTGAGATCTTATATTGTTGATTTGGCAAAATATTGACCTAAGTGACCTATGTTTTGCCGGAAATGTTGATTCATTTCATTTCCGGCAAATTTCAGGCGCTCTATATGTGCACTTTCTAGCAAAGGTCATGCCGAAAATTTCCGTGAATTTCGGCATGACTTGTGCTAGAAAGTTGGACATATCGAGTGCTTGAGATGTGTCGCGACGGGAATGAACGACATTTCTGGCAAAACAAAGGTCGTCACTTTTTTTGTCATTATTCACTTTATTATATGAAGCTTGATAATTAAACGACTACGACACTTAACCCTAGGAAACATGACCGACACCGATGAGGCCGGAGGTTCTCGCTCCCAATTAGGTCGAGCACACGCCTACCTCGACTTTTTGGTGGATCAGGAGAGACAGGAAGCTGGATGTCCGACGGATGACGACGGTGGTGGCGCCAAGGCCGACACTTGATGCCACCAACGACCACGAGGGAGATCAAGCGCCGATGATGTTCCTAACTATAGCACGGAAGGTGGGACCTCCCAAGCCGTTGAGGGAAAGAAGGAAAAGAGGACACGACGCTGAAATGAGCTCGGCACCGGAAGACTGGTGGTCACGGCGGTGCACCCTGGCGAGTTCGTGCCAATAGAGCCGCGAGAAGTGGCAGCGTGTTACGGCAACCAACTAGGATGCATCCTACGGGATACCGCTAACATCAACACCACAAAAATACGGAAGAATGATCAGTTGAAGAAGCTGCTTCTAACTAGGTTGCACGCATGGTTCCTGTTCTTCGGTCGTAATGACGAAGTCGACCCATGGGATGATCATGCCATGAAAAAGATCAACAACAAAGCCCTAGGGAAGTTCAGCAACGCATTGAGCGCTTGGAAAACTAGGGTGAAAAAGGCGATTCAAGTAGACCATGAAACCCTACGCCGAGATTGTTGCGCATAATCCGAAAATTATGATAGAGGACTTTGAAAAGTTCAAGGAGACTTGCAATGAAGAAGCTGCCAAGGCCAGGTCGGAGAGAGGCAAGCAGCTGCAGGCAAAGAACATGGGGAACCACCGCCTTGGAAGTCGTGGTTACATGGGAAAGCGGCCCGTGTGGGCTAAGGAGGACGCAGAACGTGAACGTCGGGGATCCTGCACCCATTGGCTGAGTTCACCGACCAGCAGGAGCACGACTTCATCAGGGCCCGATTCTCGTGGGACCCCAAGAAAAAGATTTTTTTCACCGACGGGCCGACTAGGAAATTCATGAGAATACTGGTATTATCCTTTTAACACCATACATATTAGCTTCTGATCAACGAAGTATACTACATTCTAGTCGCATTCGTAAATGATTCACGGTCCATTTTGCAGAGAGAGCAACACAAGCTTGCGGCGGCCGAGAGCAACTCGTCGACTCAGTCGACTCAGTCGTCGGCGAAGTACAAGTGGGATACTCCTTTCAACCGGGCCATGAACATAATGATGGGACACCCGCCCGGCCAGCGGCCGCAATATGGACGTGTGCATGGCGCCGGGGATGGGGCCACTTGGAAGGACTATTATAGTGAGGACCCCGAGGCCAAAAGATAGAGAAAGAAGTTCAGTCAAGTGACTATCAACGAGAAGGTGGCGCGGGCGATGGAGAAAGCAAAAGCTGAGACCAAAGCTGAGATAAGCGCTGCTTGTAGATCTGATTTCGTTGATGCCTTTACAACCTTGATTCCAACAGTGGTCACATGGGTGCAACAATATCCAAATACGCCACCAAGTGAATTTCCCATGCCCAGCTTCACCGGGAGCAACTCAATGAACATCGCACCCATACCCATACCTAGTATGGAAACCGCACCCGCACCTCCTCCAGCACCTGCTCCTGCGCCCAGCTCTCACAGCAGCCCTAGCTCCATCTCTGGCTTCAATGTCGGGCTGTCGACATTGGCTGAGCTCGACGCCCTCACGGTAAATACGCGTCGTCGCACCTTCATAAACTCAATTAATTAATTAATCTTCAGTTGCCGTTCTTTTTGCATCTCTGACACCGCACGTATATGTCTTTGTAGGCCGACTCCACTCCGTGCACCCTCCTTTACAACATGAAGGGCGGGTTAGTGGATGTGGGGAAGGGTACTATAGTGAAGCCTAAGGATCGATTGTTTCACCGCCGGATGCGATAACGCCTTAAGGTTCTCCGTTGCGAGTGTGAAAGCGGGCTACGAGGGTCTCCCTCGTTCGATACAAACCGATGGAGAGGATGAAGAGACCCCCACGCAGCTTGGCCAATGCAAAAATTGGCCGATTCTATGGACGAAAAATCTTCTTCGTGTCGAGGTGGCCGGGAGCACACCAACGGGACCTCATGAAGGTATGACCACAACACCACCTACACAAGTATAACCATCGTCTGTGCTGCTTGCTGAGATCGAGAGACATGGAAGGAGGGCCAACCGTTCCGCCGGCAGATGATGACTTCTACCCCATGGAAGGATAGGGATCTTGACATGGAGGATGCCGACGATGACCCTAACCAGTATCTCAATACTGCCTTTGACAACGAAGTAATAATGAGTCAACCATATGAATATGAGATGCATGTAACAGAGCCGGAACGTCCTCGGGAGTGCAATAAGTCTTTGTTCATGCAATCCTCGCAGGACACGCCTCCAGATGCCGGCTCCACCCAAGCTCAACTACTTAGCCAGAGTCGTCCAATGCTGAGCCCGGCAACACTAGGGGTGGTGCTCAGGGAGGGTCTGACAGACCCACCAGCACCTCAGCCCACCAAGAAGAAGCAGAGGAAGAGACCAGCAGCAAGAAAATCCAATAAAGCTGGCAATGTTGGTTCTAGCAGCCAGCAGCCTTCGACCAAGGTTGACCAAGTACCGATGAAACATGCGCCATTAATCCATGTCGCGGGAGAGCCAATGGTACCAGCGAATGCACTAGCTGCCATAGAAGGGATCTCGGGGAGACTCCATGAGCATGTGCTTTCGGAGAAAGAAGCCTCCTCGCCTCGGATGATCTAGGATACCCACTTTATATGGTTCATGTGCCGGTTGCAAGATGTATGTCCACACATGCCCGCGGACCTCTTCTTCCTGAGGTTTGGTTACATCTTCCGGATGTTTCAAATGAGGACACTCGATTTTACGTTAAATCACCAGTATCGCTGCACATGAACTACATCATCGAGGAGAGAGCAAGTCACCGGTCTTGCGGTCGCGGACCCATACTACATGCATGAGGGCTTCTTGTCACCAACGACGCCAACCATCAATATGCGAAGTCAGTACATCGAAGAATTCTTGGTCAGCAATAATGACAAGAAACGATTCTCCTACCTTATCATCCTAGATAAGTCATCCGCGGATAGCACTATAACACATATATACATCCTTTCGTGCATTTCAATAGTTACTTTGCACGCATGGAGGCTAAACTTGATTGTGTATTTTATGAGCGGGGTGTCGTGCCGTTCTCATTGTTCTTTACCCGCGTTACTCCCTCACTCTATATTTGGACCCGTCGAAGAACATACAGAAGAAAGATTACACACACATAAAGTATGTTCTGGACAGAGCTTTGCTGTGCTTCAGCATGCGGGGTGGCTACATCCAACACAAAAAAACTAATAAGGCCGGGCTTTGTTTCACCCACAAGATCGACTTCATTGCATCCAAAGAACCGGCAAGAAGTGAGAATGATGGATTCTCGTCATCCATCTAATGATGGAGTACTGTATGGGATGTGCAATCACTTTGCATGAAATCTTCATCCGATACCCATATCCAGAGATGGGCCGAAGCCTTTGGAGCCGTGCCGGATAGTCGACTTCGAAATGATCTCTACCGGATCCAACAGGAAATTGCGTCCATCATCATCAAAGATGGGATTTTCTACGCCGGCCCAATATCGCGAGCTAACGTCCGAACCCGCATTGCCCTACAGCATTAGGACATGACGCCTTTCACTAAGCTTGGGTCTGTCCTTCCGGATATGGACAGATGGGAAGAGTGCACTGCTTAAAAACAATGTGTCTGTTTAGTTACTTGTTACTTTCTGTACGACGAAACTTCGAATCTCTCAGTACGACGAAACTATTAGATGTATGGTGCCGCGCTCTAGTTAATTACTTTCGGTACGATAAAATTTGTTAACTATGTTTACTATATATGTTGCTTCTATTTCATAACTGTTTTGTTGAATTCGCTTCATGGTATATATATGTGCATCTCTGACAGGTATATAGATCAACGATAGCGAGGAAGTGGTATGCCGTGTATGTACAGCATGTTCCGGGTGTGGATGATGAGTGGACAGAGTGTCAGGCCCAAGTCTCTGGCTTCTCCGGCGGAAGCCAGAAATGGTTTGATAGCAGAGCGGAAGCCGAAGCTAGTTACTTGAGATTCATAGCAAAACAGGGGATTCAGAACCAATGCCGCTACAAAAACTACTACATAAGACCGCTTTTGATCATCGTGATCGCTCTTATCGTGTATGTCTTAGTTTAGCTAGGTAGATGATGAAACATGTGTCTACGGTGACAATGTAAGATACATGTCATGTGTATCGCTATTTTGAGATGATGATGAGATCGACATCATTTGTGTTGAGACTATGTTGATATGATGAGACTATGTTCTACCACTTCGATGATGATGATGAGACATTCCTTTTTCATATAGTTCCAGTGTATGTGTATGTTGTAACTGTATAAAACAAGTAAATATACGAATACAGCAACATAAAAAAATATACTAGCAGTAGCGTTGGGTATTGGAGTAGTAGTAGCGCCGCTTACCAGTAGCGTGTGTTTGTTGGGCACGCTACTAGCATTAGCAGTAGCGATGGGCAGAGGTGCGCTACTGCTAGATACAAATAGCAGTAGCGCTAGTTCAGACAGGCGCTACTACTAAAAAATAGCTGTAGCGCCGTAGCAGTAGCGCGCCCACCCGCGCTACTAATAGCCAAATAACCAGCGCTACTATATAATAACGGTTTTCCTAGTAGTGAAAACTAGAAAAAGAAATTTAAACTAGCATGGATAATACAATGAAAGAGTATGAGCACCAACGACTAGTGTGTGAACATGAATGTAAAGTCGGTGAGAAATACATACTCCCCCAAGCGTAGGCTTTTGGCCTAAGTTGGTCTAGTACCAAGGACCGCCTGGCTGATATCCATAAGTGAAACCGGGGTTGTACTGAGATGCAGCGGCAACTGCCTCCTGAGCAGCAGCGTGTTGGCGAGCTGCCTCCACTCCCCTCTCGTATTCAAGTGCTTCCTCCCTGGTGACAACATATCTTCCTTTTGCCTGATAATCAAAAAGGTAGGGAGCAGGAAGAGTAATAGGGACGACGTTGTGTCTATCATAGATTAGTCGATAATGGAGGAATTGTTCATTCCTCTCAAGAAAATGATGATTGAACATAGCTTCTTTATCCAAATAAACAGGAGGTAGAATCATATCCCCCTCTCATGGGGCTATATTAAGATAATTAGCCACACGGGTTGCATAAATTCCTCCAAATAAATCCCCCTTTCTACTATTATTCTGCAACCTACGTGCAACTATTGCCCCCCAAGTTATAACCTTTATAACCTGACACAGCACTCTTGAGGACACACAGGTCAGGGACACACATGTGACATGCTTCGTCTTTACCGTTAATGCATCTACCAATAAAGAGAGCAAAATAATGTATAGCAGGAAAATGAATGCTCCCTATGGTAGCTTGTGCTATGTCCCTAGATTCTCCCAAAGTAATACTAGCAAGAAAATCTCTATATTTCAAATTTGCGAGGATCATTAATATTACCCCACTGCGGGAGTTTGCAAGCAGTTGTGAAATCCTCTAAATCCATGGTATAAGATGTATCATAAATATCAAACATGACACTAGGAGAATTACGCGTACAGATATATTGGAACCTCCGCACAAAGGAATCAGTCAATTGATAGCACTGAGGACACTTATCTTGTAAGAAGTCCTCTAGCTCGGCATTATGCACATACGCGTCAAATTCCTCCTTGAAGCCTGCTTCGACCATAAAATCATCGGATGGCCAATCACAAGCTCGTACATCCGCGTCCCTTGGCAGTTCAACATCTTGCTCACGTATAGCAATCCTTGGCCCTTTCTTTGCCGAGGAACCACCTTGGTACATTCTTCTAAGCATAATTCTTTTTCTGAATATTTCTGAAATTTTAGTAACTTCAAAATAAAAGTGAATAAAACTAAACAAGATTGGTAGCGACTACTCCTACAAGTTCCTAGAGCCTATATCACGCATTAGAATTGCTTGGGACCTCAAAAATTTAACATGCAAGCTCAAGAACATGGTCACCTATGCAGCAAAAATTTGCAATGAATAAAGCACTAGAACAAAAACTAATTGGACCAATGGAGGAGTCACATACCAAGCAACAATCTCCCAAAGCAGTTTTGTGAATGGAGCTTTGAGCAAGGAGATCGAAAATCGCAGCAAAACGAGCTAGAACTCGTGCTTGAGCTGGATGCGGATTTTTGGGTAGAAGATGAAGTGTGTGGGTGCTGGCATAAGTGGAGGGGTCCACCAGGCCCACGAGACAGGGGCGCGCCTATAGGGGGCGCCCACTCTCGTGGCCAGGTGCTTGCCCCTCCTGCAGTGTTTTCAGTGCCTAAAATCCTTAAATATTCCAGAAAAAATCATACTAAATTTGCAGGGCATTTGGATCACTTTTATTTTCAGACTATTTTTTTAATGCACGAATAATTCAGAAAACAGACAGATATACTATTTTTGCTTTATTTATTCTAAGTAACAGAAAGAAAAAAGAGGGTACAGAAGGTTGTGCCTTCTAGTTTCATCCATCTCATGATCATCAAAATGGATCCACTAACAAGGTTGATCAAGTCTTGTTAACAAACTCATTCCGAATAACACGGAACCGGAGAAATTTCGAATAACACTAAGTTACCTCAACGGGGATATGAAAATCCCCAACAATAAAAATATCATACTTTTTCTTGACAGTAGGGAGAGGATATTCAAAACCTCCAAAAATGATAGTGGAACTTTTTCAATAGAATTGATGCTATGAACTTGAGATTGTTTCGTCGGAAAGTGTACCGTATGCTCATTACCATTAACATGAAAAGTGACATTGCCTTTGTTGCAATCAATAACAGCCCCTGCAGTATTGAGAAAAGGTCTACCAAGGATAATAGACATACTATCGTCCTCAAAAATATCAAGAATAACAAAGTCCGTTAAGATAGTGACATTTGTAACCACAACAGGCACATCCTCACAAATACCGACAGGTATAGCAGTTGATTTATCAGCCATTTGCAAAGATACTTCAGTGGGTGTCAACTTATTCAATTCAAGTCTACGATATGAAGAGAGAGGCATAACACTAACACCGGCTCCAAGATCACATAAAGCAGTTCTAACATAATTTCTTTTAATAGAGCATGGTATAGTTGGTACACCCGGATCTCCAAGTTTCTTTGGTGTTCCACCCTTAAAAGTGTAATTAGCAAGCATGGTGGAAGTTTCAGCTTTCTATATCTTTCTTTTATTTGTAATGATATCCTTCATATACTTAGCATAAGGATTTACTTTGAGCGTATCAATTAAGCACATACGTAAGAAAATAGGTCTAATCATTTCAGCAAAGCGCTCAAAATCCTCATCGTCCTTTGTCTTGGATGGTTTAGGAGGAAAGGGCATGGGTTTCTGAACCCATGGTTCCCTTTCTTTACCGTGCTTCCTAGCAACAAAATCTCTCTTATCATAACATTGATTCTTTGATTGTGGGTTATCAAGATCAACAGGAGGTTCAATCTCTACATCATTGTTTTTGCTAGATTGAGCATCAATATGAATATTATCATTAACATTATCGCTAGGTTCATGTTCATCACCTGATTGTGTTTCGGCATCAGAAATAGAAATATCATTGGGATTCTCGGGTGTGTCTACAGTAGGTTCACTAGAAGCATGCAAGGTTCTATCGATTTTCTTTTTCTTCTTTTTAGAAGAACTAGGTGCCTCTAAATTATTTCTCTGAGAATTTTGCTCGATTCTCTTAGGGTGGCCTTCATGATACAAAGGTTCATGAGTCATTCTACCAGTTCTAGTAGCCACTCTAACAACAAAGTCATTTTTATTATTTAATTCATCAAGAAAATCATTTTGAGCTTTAAGTACTTGCTCAGCTTGAGTAGCAACCATAGAAGCATATTTGCTAACGAGTTTGAGTTCATCACGCGTCCTATCTCGAAAGCATTATTCTTTAACTCTCTACCAACATAAGCATTGAAACTTTCTTGTCTAGCCATAAATTCATCAAATTCATCTAAGCAAGGGATATGAAATTTAGTAGAGGGGACTTCAATTTTATCATATCTATAGAGAGAATTTACCTTTACTACATGTGTAGGGTTATCAAGACAATGTGGTTCTTCAACAGGCGGTATATTAAGACCATGTATTTCTTCAATAGGAGGTAAATTCTTAACATCTTCAGGTTTAATACCTTTTTCTTTCATTGATTTCTTTGCCTCTTGCATATCTTCAGGATCGAGAAATAAAACACCTCTCTTCTTCGGAGTGGGTTTATGAATAGGCTCAGAGTTGGCTCAATTGGTTCGTGAACTGCTTGAGGAACTGCCTCAGAAGAGTCCAATTATTTTCATTAGTCAACATATTATTCAATAGTATTTCAGCTTCATCGACTGTTCTTTCCCTGAAAACACAACCAGAACAACTATCCAAGTAGTCCTTGGAAGCATCGATTAGTCCATTATAAAAGATATCAAGTATTTCATTTTTCTTAAGAGGATGATCAGGCAAAGCATTATAACGGAGAAGCCTCCCCAAGATTGTGGGAGACTCTCTTCTTTGATTTGCACAAAATTATATATTTCCGCATAAGGCAGCCTGTTTCTTATGAGCAGGGAAATATTTAGCAGAGAAGTAATAAATCATATCCCGGGGACTACGCACACAACCAGGAGCAAGAGAATTATACCAAGTCTTAGCATCACCCTTTAATGAGAACGAAAATATCTTAAGGATATAAAAATAGCAAGACTTCTCATCATTAGTAAACAGGGTAGCTATATCATTCAACTTGGTAAGATGTGCCACAACAGTTTCAGATTCAAGGCCATAAAAAGGATCAGATTCAACTAAAGTAATAATTTCAGGATCAACAAAGAATTTATAACCCTTATCAGTAACACAGATAGGTGAAGTAGCAAAAGTAGGGTCGGGTTTCATTCTAGCATTAAGAGACTGCTGCTTCCATTTAGCTAATAATTTCTTAAGATTATATGTATCATTGCAAGCAAAGATTTCCCTAGTAGCTTCTTCATTCATAACATAACCCTTAGGAACAACAGGCAATACATAATCATTGGGAGAACCTTCATCATCACTATCATCAATAATAGGTTCTTCAGTAATTTCATCCCCCCTAACTCTAGCAAGTTGTTAATCAAGAAATTCACCTAATGGGAAAGTAGTATCACGCACAGAAGTAGTTTCATCATGCATACCAGAAGTGGCATCATCAATAACATGCGACATATCAGAATTCATAGCAGTAGGAGTTTTAGGTGTCGGAAGCCTACTAATAACGGAAGGAGAATCTAGTGCAGAGCTAGATGGCAGTTCCTTACCTCCCCTCGTAGTTGAGGGCAAAATAGTAGTTCGATCGTCTTTCAAGTTCTTCATAGTGATCAACAGATATAAATCCCAAGTGACTCAGAGAATAGAGCTATGCTCCTCGGCAACGGCGCCAGAAATTAGTCTTGATAACCCACAAGTGTAGGGGATCGCAACAGCTTTCGAGGGTAAGGTATTCAACCCAAATTTATTGATTCGACACAAGGGGAGCCAAAGAATATTCTTGAGTATTAGTAGTTGAGTTGTCAATTCAATCACATGTGGATAACTTAGTATCTGCAGCAAAGTACTTAGTAGCAAAAGTGGTATGATAATAAAGGTAACAGTAGCAAAAGTAAAGATAATTGTTTTTGGGTTTTTGTAGTAGTTGTAACAGTAGCAACGAAAAAGTAAATAAGCAAAGAACAATATATGAAAAGCTCGTAGGCAATGGATCAGTGATGGATAATTATGCCGGATGCGATTCCTCATGTAATAGCTATAACATAGGGTGACACAGAACTAGATCCAATTCATCGATGTAATGTAGGCATGTATTCCGTAAATAGTCACACATGCTTATGGAAAAGAACTTGCATGACATCTTTTGTGCTACCCTCCCGTGGCAGCGGGGTCCTAGCGGAAACTAAGGGATATTAAGGCCTCCTTTTAATAGAGAATAGGAACAAAGCATTAGCACATAGTGAATACATGAACTCCTCAAACTACGGTCATCTCAAATAGCTGACTATAGACTTGCAAGATAGGATCAAGAACACACATATATTCATGAAAACATAATAGGTTCAGATCTAAAATCATGGCACGCGGGCCCTAGTGACAAGCATTAAGCATAGCAAAATCATAGCAACATCAATCTCAAAACATAGTGGATACTAGGGATCAAACCCTAACAAAACTAACTTGATTACATGGTAAATCACATCCAACCCATCACCGTCCAGCAAGCCTAGGATGGAATTACTCACGACGGGCGGTGAGCATCATGAAATTGGTGATGCAGGATGGTTGATGATGACGACAACGACGAATCCCGTCTCCGGAGCCCCGAACGGACTCCGCATCAGCCCTCCCGAGAGAGATTAGGGCTTGGCGGCGGCTCCGTGTCGTAAAACGCGATGAAACTTTCTCTCTGATTTTTTTCTCCCCAAACCTGAATATATGGAGTTGGAGTTGAGGTCGGTGGAGGTCTAGGGGGCCCACGAGATAGGAGGGCGCGCCCTACAGGGGGGCACGCCCCCCTGTCTCGTGGACAGGCCCTGGGCCCCCTGGTGTATTTCTTTCGCCCTGAAATTCTAATTAATTCCAAAAAGTGCCTCCATGGATTTTCAGGACATTCCGAGAACTTCTCTTTTCTACACATAAAACAACATCATGGCAGTTCTGCTGAAAACAGCGTCAGTCCGGGTTAGTTTCATTCAAATCATGCAAGTTAGAGTCCAAAACAAAGGCCAAAGTGTTTCGAAAAGTAGATACGTTGGAGACGTATCAGTGGGTAACGAATTTCTTCGTCGCCTTCTTCCCCCTTGAGCCGAACATAGTTCGGCCAAGAGTCTCCTGACAAAGAGAGAGACTTTAGTGAGTTCAGCATGTCACCAAAGGGTGAGTGCTGGAAGATATCTGCAGTGGAAAATTCCATTACCGGAGCCCGGCCAGAATCGGCGGGTTCGGGGGCGCGAGGTTTGGGACCGACAACCAGACACATGTCCAGGAGTCCGGAGACACAAGCTTCCTTGGGGGTGAAGTCCGTGTTTGGCTCTTCTGCCATGAGTATGTGACATCCAGGGCGGGGTCCATCCACCCATCCTCGGACGACGCAATCTGCCCCGGATTTAGGTCCGGGGCTCTTGCAGGTGCGATATCCTGAGTATTGTCCGACATCAGGTCTTAAGCCGTGGTCTTCGTGACTGTTCGGCGCTTCTGGCGTAGTCCCAAATCCGTCGAGGATCAAATCTCCGCGGATATCGGCCGCGTAGTTCAAGTTTCTGAACCGGACTTGATGGCCAGGGGCGTGGCTGTCGATTTGCTCCAGATGGCCAAGCGAATTGGCGCACAGTGCGAAGCCACCGAACACGAAGATCTGTCCGGGGTGAAAAGCCTCGCCCTAGACCGTGTTGTTGTTGATGATTGAAGGAGCCATCGAGCCTCGAAGCGACGACACAGAGGAACTCTCAATGAAAGCACCAATGTCGGTGTCAAAACCGGCGGATCTCGGGTAGGGGGTCCCAATCTGTGCGTCTAAGGCTAATGGTACCAGGAGGCAAGGGACACGATGTTTTACCCAGGTTCGGGCCCTCTCGATGGAGGTAAAACCCTACTTCCTTATTGCTTGATCTTGATGATATGAGTATTACAAGAGTTGATCTACCACGAGATCATAGAGGCTAAACCCTAGAAGCTAGCCTATGATGATTATGATTGTGTCTGTAACGACTAAACCCTCCGGTTTATATAGACACCGGAGGGGGCTAGGGTTTACACAGAGTCGGTTACAAAGAAGGTAATCTATTATTCGGATCGCCAAGCTTGTCTTCCACGCAAAGGAGAGTCCCATCCGGACACGGGACAAAGTCTTGAGTCTTGTATCTTCATGATCCAATAGTCCGAACAAAGTATATAGTCCGCTTGTCCGGATACCCCCTAATCCAGGACTCCCTCACCGACCAAAGGGATATTAAATCCCAACCGGTCACCCACGAGATAGCGGTAGTGAAAGAGCCACACATGGATTATCCCTCTACTTTGAGGACGAACTATGTCCGGATTACCGAGCTCTCTGAGCCGGATACCCGTTCGCGGGAGGACATGACCCAGACCCCGAACTTAGAATCGGGCAACGGGCCGGAAAAATCGGGCAACATCCCGGAGCCCGAGCTGCCAAGCCCGGAAGCTCCTCTGCCCCTGGGTGTTAGATCGGATCAGAATCCAGATTTAACTACGCCCACCCACCCAGACTTAAGCCGTCTCTCCCATATCAGACAAGAGCCCCAAGAGACAGTACATCGCTACTGGGCCAGATTCCTCCTTGTGATAAACAAGGTCAAGGACTGTCACGAGGAAGAAGCAATCTCACTTTTCTGCAAAAATTGCACGAACAAAGGGATCCTTAATGCTATAAGTCACCGTGACATAGTACACTTTGCCGACTTAGCAGCCATAGTACAGAAGTACTATGCGTTGGAAAGCGCCTAGAAAACCCAAACAGAATTTTGGGACAATCTGGCTCTCACTAAAACCTTTCTCCGAGCTAAAAGCGCAAACTCTCATAAGTTACCCGATGCAATTCCCAAAAAACCAAAGCCCAATCCAGGGAGTGGAACAGTATTGGAAGAGTGGCTCAAAGGGCCATGTAAAATTCACAGCACGCCGGATACCACGCCGACGCATAGCCTCAGAGCATGTTGGATACTCCGACAGGTAGCACTACAAAAAAATACACTTCCGTGATGATACGTGTTTGTCACAGTAGGTCGCGTTTTTTGTCAAATTTATGACAGAATCAAGATAGTCATACCTGTGATGTCGTAGAAGTGTTCCATGACATTACCAAAATTATCATCACGGAAGTGCCCACTTCCATGACGATAAACCGAGCGCCACAGAAGTGTTTTCGTCAAGGGTGACCGACACGTGGCATCCACCGTAACGGAACGCCGTTAAGCTATCGGGTCGGATTTTGGATCCGTTAACCCGTTAACAGCCCCGACCAATGGGAAATTTCCACGTGTAAAATTCTGATTGGCCGAAGGGAACACCTGTCAGCTCGTCAGTGGGCCAGATGTCGCCCGTCCATTGGAGGAGACATGCCTATGGTACGTTGACAGGTGGTTGGGCCAAATAGAGGCCCATATAGGTTATAAAGGCTGGCCCAGTCAAAGACCCGTAGAACTTAATCAGGTACTAGTGGGCCAGCCTAATAACGACCTGCTTCATAAAGGCCCATTTACAGGCCGAAACCAGATCTGGCCTGTTAATTGTTCGCCCAATATTTGGGCCATTTACGGCCCGAAGCCAGATCTGGCCCGTTAATTGTTCACCCAATATTTGGGCCCATTTGCGGCCCGAAGCCAGATCTGACCCGTTAATTGTTCGCCGAATATTCGGGCCCAACTACAGCCCAGTGACTTTCGGCCTTTTAGAGGCCTGATGTAGATATGGGCCCATTTCAGCCCGGTGTGACTTTCGGCCTGGGAATGGCCCGTGCTTCCCATGGGCCATATATGGTCCGACGGGACATCGGGCCCACTAGCGTCCCGTGCTAAAGGTGGCAACAGTTAAGCCCAACGTGACTTTGGGCCTGTTAAAGGGCTGTCGCGTAATTCGTCTCGTTGATGCCTGTACTAAGCTTTCGGCCTCTTAAAGGCCCATGATATCACTGGGCCAACTAAGGCCCGAGATATCTTTCGTCCTGGTAACGGCCCGTGAGCTAACTGGGCCCATAACGGCACGGTCTACATTTGGGCCTGCTGAAGGCCCATCGACGATTAGTGAAAATTGAGGCCCAACATGCATTTTGGCCTGCTAAAGGCCCGTGGTTTCATCTCGGCCGTAATAAAGCCAAGACAATATTCAGCCTGTTAATGGCCCAACGCTGCCTGGGCCAAACTAAGCGCTGGGTCGACAAAAGGCCCAACTAAAATATAGGCCGGTGTAAGTGTGGGCCTGGCGCAATGTGTGAAGGCCCCAATCATTCGGGCCCAAGAAAGACGTAGGCCGGCCCAATTGTGGCCCGCTAAAAACCTGGCCCGTTATCGAATGTTTCGGCCCGGTCGACTACATTAGATATTTTTCAGATAGCGAATGATGGCAGTAACTAGTAGGAATTAAGAACAAACCTACTCTATACAATAAAGAAATTACGGCATAGTAACTAAGAATAAACCTACACCATACAATAAAGGATTTAAGGTATATTACATCCACTGGGCATCGAAGTTCGCCACCAGTGATCATAAAGCGCAACTAAGAAGCAGATTACAAAAACTAGGCACCATTGCAGCGTAACAAAATAATACTGAACCGAGACCACTTCCAAGACAATTCAAGAAAGGTTAGCCTTATGGGGAACTGCTGCATAGTCACGAAAGCAAGGCTGTGAGACCGCCTAGCATGTCGGGTCATAGCTTCTAGGTGTAGTTGTTTAGCGATGAGGTTCTCATTGGTGTTCTCTGCAATCTTTCTTAGAGATAGGACTTCAAGTCGAAGTTGAGTTGCAGAATGCCTTTCTGCGAGAAATTGGGACTGAAGAAGTCGAACTGATTCAGACAACGAATTTTATGAGCTTGTCTAACTGTTAGTCTCAAGTAACATGAACACTTCATCAAGACAAGACTTTGGGGTTGTCTCGCTATCTTCAAGAAGTTTTGCCTTCTTTGCTGCAATATATGTTGGGTTTGTCTCACAGCCTTCAGCAGACTTGTGCATGCCATCAGGCATATCACCGTGAAACAAAGCAAAGAGATGACAGGTTTTGCACATGTATAAACAAAGATGATAACTGTTCTGTCAATTCTATCCAATTTCAAATTAGAAAATGAAGAGTAGGTTCAAAATATCAATAGCATAATTTGGCGTTGTTCATAATGCGGGAGCTTCACCACACTCTTTGGATTACCATGTCAACATAACAAGCATAGATGAAGGGCAAAGAAAATCATTGTATCTATTTTGGATAATGTGCATGGAATGTTGTTCATATCATCATCCACATCAGTGAGATAAAACAGGAGATGACAAGGTGCAAACATGGGCTGCTTTACCACACACTGGATTATAGATCCACAAAACCAAGCATACATATAGGGAGTATTAAGTAATGTGTATGGTATGTATAAGAAATTTGGTTTTACAAGTAAAACTTAGAACTTACGTTCTTACGAACATGCATTTTGGTAGAAACAGCAAACTAAACATCAGTAAACGATAGGGATATGAGCAAATTAAACAGCAGTTGAGGATAAAGGCTTTAGAAGGACTCACTTACATTAACAGTTAACACCTGCTTTATAATGCCCTTCTCCATGTCAAGGGAAGGATAACTCAAGAATTTCAGCACATAATCTTCTTCATAAGCATTGCATGTACTCTACATTTTGTAGAGAGTAATTATAGATATGATAATACTGGAAGGGATAGAGGATAATGAAGATAAGATGCAGATTGATGCTACATAATCAACTACCAATCCCTGGAAGTACAAGAGTTACAGGACAAAATGTACTGACAAGAGCAATGGGCTACACTTCTGCACTGGCATTGTCTGTGTATTCTACTTGTTGGTAAGATTAAATATAGATCTGACCTTTTTTAGTAAATGGTGGGCGAGGGAGATAAGATGCAGAATGCTACAAAATGAACCAATCCCTCTTCCCATAATACAATAGTGTTTTGAACACTGGTGTACTGTACAAAAAGTTCTTATATTATGGGACGGAGGGAGTAGCTGTTAATGTAAGTACAGTGATAGACCACGTTCAGTCCTTACAAGAGGACTGCAGAGCTAAACCTCTTCAAAAGCATTGGGTCGATTCTAAATTTGTGTAAGAGTCCATACGTATCTTATAATGTCCACCAAATGGACGATTACGAGGCTAACATGTGCAGTGATGCTACATAATCAAACAGCTATGAAAGTAAGTGTGGTCATACAGGGCAAGAGGTACTCACGAGAGCAATGTAGTGTGTAGTATAGTTGTGAGATTCTGTGTTCCCTTGAGAACGAATGTTCTTCTGCTAACAGTTTTCGTACAAGTGAGACATTAAGGCAAATGCAGAAATGTAGTTCAAATTATGATGTGATATCATAGACAGTACCTTACGCTGCAGCCGAGACCAATGTGTAACAAGATTATTACAGTCACCGTCGGATAAATGTAGCACCGGAGACTTTACAGAAATTTCGTTCAGAGGCTTGCCATCGAAGTGCGCTTGCCTCGGGTAGGAACGATACTTCATCAACGAGTGCTTGAAAAGCGCAATCAAATCTTGCTCGTCATCACAATCCGGTTTGCTCCTTGCCTATTTAAAAGAATGAAATCTTGTGTCTTCTGTCCGCCGAAACATATGCAGTAATGACCATGAATAACATTAGTACATTACTTACGTGTAAGTTGCGGAGGAAGACTGGAAATTGTTCTGTGTCTGCAGTATAATCTTTCCATGAAGGAAAGATGCGCACAAAGTTCCTGACAACAACATAAGCTTCATCTTCTAAATTGGGAAGAAATGGAACAGGGGTCCTATTTGGTGCAATTGGGGCTTTCTCTGGTTCAAAAAGGGATTTGGCAACTGGATTTCGTGTACTCTTTGCTGGAATGGGGGTTTTGTGTTGTACAGCTGGTGCTATGTCAACTGGCATAATCATATTGTTTGCTGCAGTTGGGGTCAGCTGAGTTGGGGCATTAGAAATGACGAGTTTTGTAGGGCTAGAGTCTGCTAGAGTTGGGGTATTTTGTGGGTCAGGTAATATTGCAACTACACCTAATGGGCTATTTGATTTATCAGGTGCCACTACCTTTTCCAAATACTTTGCTTGTGCTCCTCCACGATCAGCAATCGCCCTCTTCCTTTTGAATGTCTGATACACAAGAACATCATTTGAATGGATAAATATGGTATGATGATGTATGAATATGTACTGAAAATGGTTAGGTAGGGCGTATTCACATACACGATGTGTAAACTAAGCTAATGGCAGTTCAACAAAGTAGAAGCAATGCAAAGCATCAGTTGCAAGATATGTGCGAGCAATGTAACCTTGGAAAGTTAGAGCAAGTACCTTGATGGGTGAATAAGATAGGGCATCTTCCTCTGACTCCTCCATTAGGGAGCTACATTGACTTAGGTCTCCCTCTAGCTCAGAATCACTGTTAGGATCATATTCTGAGCATGAATCTGTAGGTGGAGAGTGTTTGCATTGCATTGCATCCAGACTTGATTTCAGTCCCTTAATGCCAAGTTTGACAGCCATGGCATTGTTCTGCTTTATTCTTTTCATGCGCGCAAGCTCATAATCATTATGATGCTGTTCAAAATATGAGATTGATTAAAACATAAAAAGTAGTCAGACTTTTCTATGGAATGCATTATGGATTCAACTCGGAGAGTGTCTCCCTATAAACCTCCCTGCATATGCAAAGTTCACCTCCCCAACCGTCTTGACTGCACCACACACGTAAATACAAGCCCCTTATGTCTCTATAACAGGCAGGCACACATTTCAAAACTGAAGTAGGAACATTAGAATCATATGAAATTCGTATTTGAACAAATAAACTAAGCAATTATGAGTGGCGTAATGTTTAGCAACAAGGGTGGAGTGTTGGTAGTGCGACACAAAGCAAGTAGGCAGATTGTATTCCATGTAAAAGATCGAAACCTATGTAAAAGCTGGAAATGACACTTTCTTTCTATAAAATGCAGTGTTCGTTACCCACACATGATGGAAGATATCACATAGAGAAATACTATTCACTCAGGTCTACGGTTCCAGTATTTAGAAACAGGGTGGTTGTCACGACCGGTTTTCCAATAAAATACTTATTGAGAAACCGATCCTTTAGTCCCAATATAAGGAAAAATCCTCCTTAATGGTAGACAAAATCTTGATATAGAAAGCCAGTAGCATTAAAACATATTACATGGTCGAGCTGAGGGTGCTTGAGGGAGTCCCGGATTAGGGGGTGTCCGAATAGCCGAACTACCATCATCGGCCGGACTATCATCGGCCGGACTATCATCATCGACCGGACTCCAAGACTATGAAGATACAAGATTGAAGACTTCGCCCCGTGTCCGGATGGGACTTTCCTTGGCATGGAAGGCAAGCTTGGCGATACGGATATGTAGATCTCATACATTTGAAACCGACTCTATGTAACCCTAGCCCTCTCCGGTGTCTATATAAACCGGATGGCTCTAGTCCGTAGGACACAACAACAACAACAACAACCCTTACAATCATACCATAGGCTAGCTTCTAGGGTTTAGCCTCCTTGATCTCGTGGTAGATCCACTCTTGTAAACATCCACAATATCAATATCAATCAAGCAGGACGTAGGGTTTTACCTCCATCAAGAGGGCCCGCACCTGGGTAAAACATCGTGTCCCTTGTCTCCTGTTACCATCCGCCTAGACGCACAGTTCGGGACCCCCTACCCGAGATCCGCCGGTTTTGACACCGACATTGGTGCTTTCATTGAGAGTTCCTCTGTGTCGTCACCGATAGGCTTGATGGCCTCTTCAATCGACAACGACGCAGTCCTGGGTGAGACTTTTCTCCCCGGACAGATCTTCGTATTCGGCGGCTTCGCACTGCGGGCCAACTCACTTGGCCATCTGTAGCGGATCGAAGCTTCGCCCCGCCATCAGGTCAGGTTTGAAGCCTAAACTTCACGGCCGATATCCGGGGACTTGATCTTCGATGGATCCGAGCCACAGCGGCGTGCGGCGCTGTCACGATGGGCATGACCTAACTCTGCCACGGACAGCACCTTGGAGGTCCGCACGAATCCGCTCCGACCCATAGTCCGGAGCCGATCGCTTGGATCGAGGACGGATGGCTGGACACCGCCTCGGGAGCTGCAACTTCTATGGCGATGGAGCCGAACACTTACCCTGTCCCGCATAAAGCTCATGACTCCGAGGTGTCGGACTCTCTGCCGGACTCCGAACCTCCTGCGCCCCACGCGGTCGAATTCGATTGGGCGCCGATCATGGAATTCACCGCTGCGGACATCTTCAGCACTCGCCCTTCGGCGATATCATAAATTCACTGAAGCATCTCTCGCTATCCGGAGAGCCCTGGCCGAACTACGGAGCCCACCCAACACGGACGAAGAAGAAATTCAGAGCCCACCCACCACCCACTTCGTAGCCACCGTCGACGATTTAACCGACGATTGACTACGACTCGAAGACATCGACGGTATGGACGACGATGCGGAGACTACCAAGAACCAGTGCCTACATGACACCGAAGACCACCTCGTCATACGACATATACATGGTGGACACCCCAAAAGATGGGGGACGGCGAAGAAGCAACGGAGGCCGATTCCTTAAAGAAACAGCCCAAGCGCCCGGCGTCGCGGGCGCCGCTCTAAATCCCGCCACGGCAAGAATGGAGATTCCGGCACAGGAGATAATAACACCCCGAGAAAGTGCGAAGACAACCCCTCCAAAGACGATCCGGCACAGGAGGAGGCGAAGCAAGCCCTCATGACAGGCGGCACGAAGAGGTCGAGGATGACAATTACCTACCTCCTCCGGAGACGAGGCAAGCCTCGATGATTTAATTCGCCGTGCCTGAGGATCCCGTCGAACAAGAGCGTTTCAGACGCAGGCTAATGGCCACGGCAAACAGCCTAAAGAAAAAGCAGCAACAGCTTCAAGCTGATCAAGACCTACTGGCCGACAGATGGACCGAGGTCCTTGCGGCCGAAGAGTATGAATGCCCCTCCAAAAGTTACCCAAAACGCAAGTTGCTCCCCCGACTAGAGGAGGAAGCGTACAGCGCACAATACGGAAGACCGACCACCTCGTGGCCGCGACAGAGAGGCGTGCAAGCCCTCCACCAAAACCGTACCGCGGCATCGCTCAAAATGCATGAAGCTACGGGGGAACGCGCCGGACTTGCAGGATATATTGGAGGACAAGGCAAGACAATCCAGATCTATCTATGGATCACGCGAGCGCCCCAAGACCCACGACGAATACCGTCGCGCCGGATACAACTACTCGGCCGGGCGAACACAGCAGACAACGCTCTCTCGAGCTACGTCGCGATATTGCTTAATACAGAGGCGCCGCACACCCACTATGCTTCACTGACGAAGTAATGGATCATCAAATCCCTGAAGGGTTTAAACCCGTTAATATTGAATCCTACGATGGCACAACAGACCCCGCGGTTTGGATTGAGGATTATCTCCTCCATATACATATGGCCCATGGCGGCATCTTCACGCCATCAAATATCTCGCTCAAGCTTAAAGGACCAGCTCGGCATTGGCTTAACAGCCTGCCCGCAGAGTCAATTGGATCTTTGGGAAGACACGGAAGCCGCATTCCTCGACAACTTCCGGAGCGCGTAATGCGACCACCGGACGCAGATGACCTAAGCCACATAATCCAGCAGCCAGACGAATCGGCCAGGCAATTCTGGACTAGGTTCTTAACAAAGAAAAATCAAATCGTCGACTGTCCGGATGCAGAGGCACTCGCTGCCTTCAAACATAACATCCGCGATGAGTGGCTGGCCCGGCACCTAGGACAGGAGAAGATGAAATCCATGGCATCCCTCACATCACTCATGACCCGCTTCTGTGCGGGAGAGGATAGTTGGCTGGCTCGCAGCAACAACCTCAGCAAAAACGCTGGCAGTCCGGATACCAAGGACCGCAATGGCAGGTTGCATCGAAACAAAAACAAACGCCGCATTAACGCGACAGCAATGAGGATACGGCAGTCAACGCTGGATTCCGAGGCTCCAAGCCCGGTCAACGGAAGAGGCCATTCACAAGAACCACTCCGGGCCCGTCCAATTTGGACCGAATACTCGACCGCTCCTGTCAAATACATGGAACCCCCGAGAAGCCAACTAACCACACCAACAGAGATTTTGGGTATTCAAGCAGGCAGGCAAATTAATCGCCGAAAACAGTGACAAGGGCTACAGCGATGATGACGAGAAGAGACCCGACCGCCCGAACAACATAGGACAAAGGATTCCCCCCTCAAGTTCGGATGGTAAACATGATATACGCAACGATATTCCCAAGAGGGAGCGGAAGCGTGCACTAAAGGGACGATATCTGTGATGGAGCCAATCGCCCCAAAATTCAACCCATGGTCCTCTTGTCCAATCACTTTCGATCGAAGAGACCATCCGACCAGATCCGCCATGGCGGATTCGCGCGATGGTTTTAGACCCAATCGTCAATGGATTTCACCTCACGAGAGTCCCGATGGGCCGGCGGCGTTAGCCTGAACCTGCTTTATCGAGGATACCGGTCGCAAGATGGGCATAGACCCTTCAAGGATTAAACCTACAAAGACAACCTTCAAAGGCGTCACACCAGGTGTCGAGGCCAGTTATGCGAGCTCGATTACTGGAAGTGGTCTTGAGATCCCGGATAATTTCGAGCGAGGAGTTAATCTTGACATAGTCCCGTTCATGGCGGCTATCACGCTCTGCTTTCGGACGAACCACGTTCGAAATATTTAACGCGGTGCCGCATTATGCATACCTTAAGCTCAAGATGCCAGGCCCTCCTGGAGTCATCACGGTCAATGGAAACACGGAACTCTCCCTCCGAACGGAGGAACATACAGCGGCTCTCGCGGCAGAAGTACAGAGCAGCCTTTTAAGGCAATTTTCGAGTCCGGCCGTTAAACGACCGGACACGGCCAAACGCGCCCGGAGAAACATCAACTAACACCACCTGGCACGTTCCGAGCATGCGTAGCAATGCGGCCTCAACCCCAGCCCTCGCAAAATTGTAAGACAAACTCTCCGCGTACATAATTACGCCCTGGAGATACCATGGGCATAGGGGGAAAGGCACAACCACAACAGACCCAGAGTGCGGTTCGACCACACCAGGGGCTCCCAAGTGTGTCGCTCTTTTTTCTTTTATTTCTCTCTTTTTTATACAGAACTCTGTCCGGCGGCGAACCTGCCGAACTCATGATGCAACAGCCGGGGAAGGACAAAGGCCGCGACGAACACTCGTGTGGTCTCCATCACGAGCATTAAATTTGTTAAATACAACATTCCATGCCTACCCTGGAGGGAGTCGCCTTGAATTCGTCCTATGCCTTGCTTTCCGCACTAGTTGTATCATTCCGCACTCATAGCATATCTTCTCGAATAAAATGCAGCACTTTTTGCCCATAATTGCATTACCTTATATATATATATATATATATATATATATATATATATATATATATATATATATATATATATATATATATATATATGTTCATTTACGACATGTTGCACCCGTACATTTTGGTACGGCCAAATACACCAGGGGCTTATGTTCTCCGCATTATGGTGTGATAAAGTCCGAACACTTTCACAAGTGCGGCACCCCGAACTTATAGCATTATATGAATCGGCTCCGAATCATGTCTTGGGTCAATAGTTGGGTTTGCCCGGCTCCCATGTTTGGCACCTTACGTTCCTTTCTATCGGCTAAGGTAGCACTGGGAGAACCACTGCAATTGCGCCCCGGTTGAGCCGGGTTAACGCCTAAGTGGAGAAAGCTAAAACCGACTGTCATGATAAGGCGAGAGACTGGTCGCTGTTCAGAGAGGTCCTTTCGGGTCCCTAAAGACCTACGCCGCTTCGAGCGAAGTTCCGGATAATGTCCGATGAAGGCGTGGATAGCGCCCCTAATTCGGTCCTCCGAATACTAGGGGCTTCGCCGAAATTTAAAATTATAGAATTCTATGGCTAAGTGAGAGTGTTCAAGCACTATAAGTCTGGTTGCCTGGTTCGTTGTGTTGAGCGCCTCCTAGATGGACCCAAAATGGGAACAAGAGTGCTCAAGTTTATCCCAAACACCCCGACACTTCGTGGCATGGGGGCTGAAGCCGACGACTTGCCATCTCTCTCGATTTAAAAATGGCCGCCTGAAGGTAATATTTTAAATTAACAAGCGTTGCTTAGCGCATATGAACAAAGTTTTCAGCGCACAGGATAACACATTGCGAATTTACTCAATAATTGCATCCCTGGGGCTCTCATCCGCAATCTTGCGGGCACACTTCAGGACAGTCTTATAGTACATTTCGGGCGTACAATATTCCTTGCCCGCTGGTGGCGCGTCAGTGATTAGCTTCTCCGCATCCAGCTTGCCCCAATGCACCTTTGCGCGGGCAAGGGCCCGACGAGCACCTTCAATACGAGCGGAGCTGATAACCTCCACCCAGGGCAAGCATCCACCAACCGTCGCGAGGCCGAAGTAGCTCCAGGCATGGCCTCTCCAGCCCTGGGACTATGAGGCCCTTCATGGCCTGCTCGGCCACCTTGTGGAGCTCGACCACTTCAGCTGGTCGCTAGGGGCACCGGATGGCGGCCTCAGATATCGAGACCAGAAGACCTTATCCGTTGAGCTCCCTCCTCGGCTCGGTAGAATGCGGCGGCATCGACACGCATGCGGCAGATCTGCAAACGCCTACAGAGAACTCTGAATTCGGGTAAGTAACATGTAATTTACATTCACATGCTTGCTTTGCATGAAAAATGCCTTACCCGCCGCTATCTTCCTCACCAACTCAATCTCCTGAAGGGACTTATGGGCATCGGCCTTGGCAGTTTTGGCACTTACGAGCCGAGGCAAGCTCGGACTCTCGAAGTCTTTGAGTCACGCTCCAAACTCTCATGCTTTTCCATGAGAGCACGGAGCTCTTGCTGAACCACCGCCACCCGCGCCTCCTGCTTTCTCGCTCTGCCCGTTCCGTGGCCGCATTATGCTCGTCATGACACGGCCTCGTTCAGGGTCGCCACCTCGTTCGTGGCCCCTGCAGTACCCATGTTATCCTTGTTAATTTTGTTGAAACCAAAATCCTTTTCTGTAAGGTACAAGTTCAAAGTGGTGTTACTCACCTTCTTTGTCCTGGAGCTGCTTCCTGGCTCGGCCGAGCTCTTGCTCGGACCGCACGAGCTCCTGCTTCAAAGCACCGACCTCCGCAGTCAGTGCGGCAGAGGTCAGCAGCGCAGCCTGCAACCCATATTGACATAATTTTTAAGAACCCTGCGTATATCTTCTTTTTTTTAGATCCTCGGTCCGGCTTTTCTTCCCGAACACCGAACCGAGCATCAGGGGCTACTGTCTATGCGGTATTACATTGCATATTTTTAACTTCTTACCTCAAAGCCCGATAGAAGGCTATCGCGAGCTTCGGTCAGCCCGCTCTTAGCAAGCTGCACCTTCTGAATCACCGCACTCATAATAGTGCGGTGTTCTTCCTTGATGGAAGCGCTCTGCAGCGCCTCCAACAAATTGCTCGGCGCCTCCGATTGGACGGAAGCCGCCGGCATCACGGTCTTGCCCTTCATTCGAAGGGGCCGCCGGCCGGACCCCGGAACCACTGCGGCTTCTGATATGGAGTCCGGGGCAAAGTCCGGGAGGATGCCTTGTGGCGCCTCCGGAGCCTCCCCCTGATGGGTCCCTTCTTGGGATCCCACCTCGGCGTCCTCGATGTCGCGAGGGGTGGAGGCGGTTGGGATGGAGTCTACATCCGACAGAGCCAACGACCTGCTCGATGAAGCGGGGAGATTATCACTGGCCGGACTACAGGCAGCATGCGGCATCAGAATGACACTATGTGACGCAGGAAAAGAAATTATAAATCATTCAGGAATCCGGATACTTACGATCTCACCGGAGGCCTGGCCCTTGAAGGCCATTCTTCCTCGCCAACGTTGATGTTGGCAGAGCTGCCGGGGGAATAGTCCTTCCCCTCTTGGACCCTTCGGCCTCCCCCTGTTGGGAAGCCTTCCTCTTCCTCTCTCCCTCTTCCGGGAGAGTCCGCTTCTCCTCCTCGTTTTCGGGGGAGGAGTCCGCCCCGGAGTCGTCGGACACCTGAAAACGGGAACTCTTTCGAGCACCCGTGGCCTCCTTCTTGGACTTCTTCTCCAGCACCACGTGCGGTGCTGGAACCAGCAGCCTCGCTAGACGGGCGTCTACTAGATTTTCTGGCATAGGAGCCGGGCAGATAATCTGCTCCGCCTTCCTCATCCAGTCCTGTCAAAGGAAAAGGGGAAATTAAAACCCTCATAGAGTCAAACTATGAAAAGCAAGTGTCCCGTAAAGGGGTAGAATCACTTACCTCGTCGGCTTGGCGCTGCGAGCGAAATCCGCGATCTTCAGTCGCGGATGTGGGGGCTTCGGCGCCCTTGAACAACACCCTCCAGACGCCTTTCAGCCGTGCGTGGGTCAAGAAACTTTCGGCGCTGGTGCTGCTCCGGATCGAACTCCCACAGATTGAATGCCCGCTCTTGGCATGGGAGAATCCGGTGACGAGCATGACTTGGACCACGTTAACCAGCCCGAGCTTCTTCACCAACTTCGGATACAGGCTTGGAGTCCGTCGGCTCCTCCGAACTACCCCACAGCAAGCCCTTCTCTTTCCGTGGAGGTGAGCTGCGTGGGGATACCAGATCTGAACTTGGGGGCCGCCCATGTAGGGTCACGCGGCTCGGTGATATAGAACCACCCGATTGCCACCCCTTGACGGATTCCACGAAGGCCCTTCAACCAAAGGACATTGGGCATCTTGCCCAACATGGCGCCCTCCGCACTCCGGCAGAGTGCCCTTCACTACCTTCGGCTTGACATTGAAGGTCTTGAGCCACAAGCCGAAGTGGGGCTGGATGCGAGGAAGGCCTCGCATACGACGATAAACGCCGAGATGTTGAGGATGAAGTTCGCGCCAGATCATGGAAATCAAGCCGTAGTAGAAAATGAGCCCCGGACAAAGGGGTGAAGTGGAAAGCCCAGTCCAGCGGAGGAAGTGGGAAGGAAAACGACCCTCTCATGGGGCCTGGGCGGGATGAGCTGCCCTCGTCGGGCAGCCGGTCTGCGATGTCGCCGGAGAGGTATCCGCGCCCTTGGCGCTTGGCGATGTGCTCCTCCTTAACGGTGGAGGCCAACCATTTACCTCCGCTCCGGACATGGTCGGAGAAGGTTGAGACGAGATGCGCGAACTTGGGCGCTGGAGCTCGAGTGCGCGGAGATGGATAAGCAAAGGAGAAAGAAGGCATAGGTGAAAAGGTGAATCCATATCCCTTATATGGGCGGGCGAAGTCTACGCGTCCCACACCGGCCTGGTAAAACTCGCTTATCTCCCAAGCGTCACCATCAATGGCGCGGTTGGGTTACCCACGTCCGTATTGATGAGAATCCCGGATTAAGGGGAACACGATCTCTGCTTCGACAAGACGTGCCAAGGAAACCGCTTCGCTGAATGCGCTGAGGTGGTAGAATAAAAAACGATTTAAATGATGGCTTGGTAGTGGCGTGACGTCATGCCGCAGAAAACGTCAGCAGATTGAACTTGTGTATCTATTATTCTCTCTACGGTGGAATGTGGAATTTATTTTGCAGAGACGGACACTATCCTGGTGTTCACAATCTTCTATCATTCGGAGGAGGAACCCGCCTTGCAATGCCAAGCAATATACGCGCCGGACTTATCGTCATTGAAGCCTGGTTCAGGGGCTACTGAGGGAGTCCCGGATTAGGGGGTGTCCGGATAGCCGGACTACCATCATCGGCCGGACTATCATCGGCCGGACTATCATCATCGACCGGACTCCAAGACTATGAAGATACAAGATTGAAGACTTCACCCCGTGTCCGGATGGGACTTTCCTTGGCGTGGAAGGCAAGCTTGGCGATACGGATATGTAGATCTCCTACCATTGTAACTGACTCTATGTAACCCTAGCCCTCTCCGGTGTCTACATAAACCGGATGGCTCTAGTCCGTAGGACACCACAACAACAACAACAACAACAACCCTTACAATCATACCATAGGCTAGCTTCTAGGGTTTATCCTCCTTGATCTCGTGGTAGATCCACTCTTGTAAACATCCACAATATCAATATCAATCAAGCAGGACGTAGGGTTTTACCTCCATCAAGAGGGCCTGAACCTGGGTAAAACATCGTGTCCCTTGTCTCCTGTTACCATCCGCCTAGACGCACAGTTCGGGACCTCCTACCCAAGATCCGCCGGTTTTGACACCGACAGTGCTCAACACATTATTACAAGTACGCCAATAATTATACATAATGGCGGATATGACACAATGGTGTGGGGTGGCATACTACCGACTCGAGAATAAAGTGGTAGTGGAATAACACAGTGGAGTGGGTGAAATGACTCCTAGACTGGCAGCTCATCGAGCGTCGAGGTGAGGCTCGATGAATTTATTTGGGTAGCGGAAACGGATATAATACAATGACCAATCCAGGGTCGCACGAGACTGACTGGGACTCCTCTAGGCGTCGGACTCGCTATCGAACTCCTCATCCATGAGATCGCCTTCATCAACATCTGGCCAAATCAACAAGCCAGGTGAGTACTTTGAAAGTACTCGCAAGATAGTCCGGACATAAGATATAACAAATGCATGCATGAATGCGTCATAAGCAAATAACAATGCACATTCAAATAATAAATATTTGCACAACTTGATAAGTAAAAGGAAGTAGGGCGGTAGTCTTCCCGAAATCCCAACAAAATAAGTGAAAACCGATCGGGTGTCTGGAGCGACGCCTCGAAGGGTAAACGGATAAAAAACATGCCGCAGTCGGGCGTCTAAGCGACATCACATAAAGGGATTATATTGAAAATAAAAGACATACATGCCACAGTCGGACGTCTGAGCGACATCGCAGAAAGGGCTTATGTCGAAAGTAAAATAACAAAGCGTGCCCGCGATCGGACGTCGGGGCGACATCGCAGAAAGGGCTTACATCGAAAGTAGAAAACAAGCATGCCACAGTCGGACGTCTGAGCGACATCGCAGAAAGGGCTTATATCAAAAGTAAACAACAAGCGTGCCACAGTCGGACGTCTGAGCGACATCACAGAAATGTCTTATATCAAAAGAAAACAACAAGTGTGCCATAGTCGGACGTCTGAGCGACATCGCAGAAAGGGCTTATATAAAAAAACAAGTGTGCCACAGTCAAACGTCTGAGCGACATTGCAGAAAGGGCTTATATGTCATCATTCATGCCTGATAAATTCACAAGTATATAGTACTCATAAGAAATATTCAGCACACAATAATAAACGGGTTAGTACATCCACCGGAATAAACACTTAACCGGACTCATCACTCATGTGGTTTACCGGAGTTTTTCCACTGAGACTGATGCTGACAAGATAAGTTGAACATAGAAGTCCGACATATATGAGATTGTTTCAAAGGATTTTTGACTCTGCAGAGTTTGTACTAATTATCCACAGCCAACAGATTTCCATAGTCGCGAGGACTAGTTCTGTTTACGGTATTTCGGTAGAAACACACCTAACCAGTACACACCCATCCCACCTCACGATGCCAGGAATCACCCTTGACAACGTTCAAGAAAAAGTTTGAGACGGGGAGATCACAACCTCGAATAGCATGGGATCAAATTTATATAAGCGCGCTCTAAGGGGTGCCCCCCTCTCGGTCCCAACCGGAAACACCCATGCCCCCTGACCGGATGACGGGCTTTGATCCAGGGCCATGGAACCCTCATCTCGGCCTCTCTATTTGGTGTGTACCAGGAAAGCGGTTTGCAACTTACTAAGCCATATCCCTTGCGGGAAACATGTGGTAGTACAGGTAGGGAAAAGCAGACGGAAGCTGGACTGATTCATGTTGACACTGAGTCAAATAGTCTGCATAAGATTAGCATGCTACAACACCGCCATCTTACCCATCCTCATGCCATCACCGCCATGCCAACTCACATCCAAAGAACTTATGGATTATCGAAATTCACCTACCTCAACTTTGCATGCAATATGACATTCATCGAGATGCTCATAAACATGCCATGGACTACTTAATGCAAACATGTCAAAGACACTCATCATATCAAAAGTTCAAACATGCTTGCCTGGTTCGGAGTAGTCGGAGTCTAGCTTGGCGAAGTTCGCGGTTCCGTCACCTCCTCCGGAATCTATGGATAAGAAAATACGTACTTATCGTAAATACCGTAAGTGCACACAAAAGTTTTCTAAATATTTATCAAATAAAACTTATAAAAAACTAGACAAAATTTTAAATAGGACAGAAAAAGAATCAATCAAAAATCCTTTTCTGTTTCAAAGTTATAAGAGTTTTAATCCAGGGACCTCTCTGTAATGAAATAGAAACTTCTTATGGGCTGAACAGAAAAGACCAGAAAAACGCTTCAGACTGAAAGCGTATTTGCCCAAATACGTTTTCAGAAAACGGTTCGTTCAGAAAGAAAAGAGAGGCTGACAGGCCGGTCCCACCCGTCAGGTTTGAAAATTCAAACGGGGAAGAACAGAGCCTGCCGGCGCCCGAGAGCTGTGGCGGTCGCCTGCGGCGATCCACGGCGAGGCAGGGGGATCGGGCGATACCTGCGTGTTCAGCGTGTCCTTCCGCGTCGGTGGGTGGTGGTGGTCGTCGGCGAGCACTACATCGACGGCGGCCCTTGCTCTGGCGGACGGCAGCTCGGGTGGAGTTGGATCTTGCAGGGGAGGGCTGCGAAGTTCAAATCGAAGCTTGGGTCAGCTCACTGGGTGCTCGAGGAGGTGCCTGACGAGGTTTGGGCGTCGGGGATGGCCTCACCGGAGTGATTTGAGCTGGTGGCCGAGGCAGATCGGGGCGGCCGGAGTTGGGGTAGGAGACCTCCTCGAGGTGCAGTGGTGGTGCGTGCTCGAGAGCGAGCTCGGGGTCCCTCTTTATAGGCGATCCGAGGCGGTGGCCGTGAACGGGGATCACCGGCGATGGTTACGGCGGCGCAGTGCTTGGTCGGGGAGTTCAGGGAGTTGGGCGTCAACGTCGAGGCTCACCGGTTCCATTTAGGTGCTAAACAGGTTTGGATTAGCCTCCCTGGCTGGCTGCGACGGAACGGGGCGGCGCGGGCCCGTCGGCGCAGAGGCGCGCCAGCTTGCTTGCCACCCGCAGCAGTTCTGGGTCTGGCATGCATGAGGCCACGCGAGGGCTAGGGGCGTTGGGCAGCGCGAGCAGCGTGGCGAGCAGCGCTTGCTCCGTTGGCCGCCACGGTGGCTCTGCCACCGCAGAGGCTGCCGGCGTTGGCGATGCTTCGCCGCCACCGCCTCGTCCGTCCGAGAGGGCGTGCGGTGCTCAGGTCAAGGAGATGGGGCCGTGCGCAACGTGCCAGGGTGCACGGGTGGTCGATGACAACACTCTGACGAAGAAACGACACTGCACTCTCTGAAACTCTGAACTTTCTGAAAATGCACAGGAACAATGCCGGCCAGGTGTTCGACGAAATGATTTTGGCATGTGGGGAATTTTCCTTGAGCTGATTTTTGGTGGGTTGGCCTCTCATTGCATCTGGGGGCTGCCTGAATTTTGGTAGAACTTTTGGGGAAGAGGAAATATGAATTTCACCAAATTTGACGAATCTGATCCAAACTTGCAGAGGATGAAACTTGAAAATTTTGAAAAGAGGAAGAGTGGATCTTGATGGATCTAGGTTGGGGGTGCCAAGGACTATCCAGAGGAGTTGGCTTGGGTCAAAACTCAAAGGGAATTAGGTACTTGTTTTGTAAATCACCTAGGCTTAAAATAAATGACAGAATTGTTTTGGGAAATAAAATAAATTAAATAAAATCCAAAAATGGGTTGGACTTGTTGGAACAGAAAGTTTAGATTGCTCCAAAGAGGGAGGAGGGGTTTCGGGAGGTTTTTACCACATGAGGCATGGTAAAACCATGGGTGGTTTCAAAATTAAAGAAGCCCCAAAACTCATAGGGTTACTCTTTTTTTTTGTTAAAAGAAAATAATTATCAAAAAAAATATTTGAGGAGCAAACAATCACAAGGAAGGTTCTCATTAACCAAACACCAAGGTTGAAGAAGATATAAAAAAAATCCTTGCCAAGGCAAAAGTTTTGAGAGAGAAGTTTTTGGAAGAGTTTAAATTACCCTCTTCAAAACCAACAAAGTTTTTGATGAAAACCAAATAATTTTTTTTTGAGTGTCACAACACCTACCCCCTTAGGAAAAATCTCGTCCCCGAGATTTCAGCCGATCCTCAAATAAGTGTGGGTGCTCTGTCCGAAGAAAATCCCCTCTTTCCCAAGATGCTTCACTTTCGGTGTGATTGCTCCACTGAACTCTGAAAAACTTGATGGTTTTCTATCGGGTCCTCCTTTCATACTCCTCCAAGATTTTTATTGGATGCTCCCTATAGGTGAGGTCTGGCTGCACGTCAATGTTTCCATGGGATACCTGTTTCTCTGGGTTGCTTACGTACTTCCTCAACTGTGAGACGTGGAACACGTCGTGGACATCGGATAAATCTTGAGTAAGTCTAGCTGGTAGGCTACCGTGCCTCTCCGTGCCACTATACTGAGAATGGTCCGATGAATCTTGGTGCTAGCTTTCCCTTAACCTTGAATCGCTGCAGGCCCCTCATAGGAGATACTGCAGTACACAAATTCACCGGTTCAAATCGACCCCGATGTTTGTGATCGTAATAACTCTTCTGTCGACTTTGGGTTGTCTTGAGTCGATCCCTAATCACCTTAACTTTATCTTCAGCCTCCTTAAGCATGTATGGGCGAAGATATGGCTGTCTCGATTCGACCAATTTAGCGGGTACGACATCTTCGCCCGTACAGAGCCTCAAATGGTGCCATTTGCAGGCTGGCTTGGTAATTGTTGTTGTATGCGAACTCTACGTATGGTAAGCTTTCTTCCCAACTGGTTCCATAGGTGAGGAGACATGCTCTTAGCATGTCTTCTAGAATTTGGTTTACGCGTTCAGTTTGTCCATCAATCTGGGGATGGTATGCGGTACTAAACGCCAGTTGAGTTCCCAGAGCTTGTTGTAAGTGATCCCAAACTCGAGAGGCAATTGAGTGCCTCATGCGATATTATCATCTTTGGGACTCCATGTAAGCAGCGATACGGGAAAGATAAAGCCCGGCAAGCTTACGAGTGGTGTGGGTTGACTTTACGGGGATGAAGTGTGCTACCTTAGTCGATCTATCGCTGATGACCTATATGGCATTAGTCCCGTGTCGTGACCGAGGTAGTCCAATAATAAAATCCATTCCAATTTCGTCCCATTTCCACTCAGGTATCTTATTTGGCTGTAAAAGTCCGGCTGGTTTCTGGTGCTCGGCCTTGATGCGTTGACAAGATTCACAACATGCGATGAACGTGGCTATGTCCCTTTTCATACCATGCCACCAAATTTTTTCCTGAATATCTTTGTAAATTTTTGTTCCTCCAGGATGGATCGAATACGGGGCGGTGTGGCCTTCAGCTAAGGTTTGCTGTTTAAGGTCCTCGATATTTGATGCATAAAGTCTATCTCCCGTACCACAATATTCCTTGCTCATCGATAACGAACTCTGAGGCCTTGACCAAACTCACTTTCCCTTTAATGCCTTCAATGCTGGGGTGCCCATGCTGAGCCTCTTTAATCTTTTCTATCAGGGTAAGCTGCACTTCTAAATTCGATAGGCTGCCTTAAGTAACCACCAGCAAGTTGAGTTTAGCAAACTCCTGCCGAAATTCAGGTCTCAGGTTTGGTAGGTTGTCGTCGTTCGGGCTAGGGTTCCCACTTAGAGCATCTGCCACTACACTTGCTTTTCCTGGATGGTAGTGGATTCCAACATCATAATCCTTCACTAATTCCAACCAGCGTCGTTGTCGTAAATTGATTTCCCGTTGTGTGAAAATATACTTGAGGCTTTTATGGTCCGTGTATATTTCACAACGATTTCCAAGTAAAAAGTGTCTCCATTCCTTGAGTGCATGGATGACTGCTGCCAATTCTAGGTCATGAGTAGGATAATTTTCTTCATGCTTGCAAAGTTGTGCAGAGACAGATGCGACCACCTTGCCTTCTTGCATCAACACGCATCCGAGGCCCTTTTCGGGATGCGTCACAATATACCTCAAAATTTTTGTGTATGTATACGGCACAATTAATCTTTGTCTTTGTCGTTAATTTCGTTTTTAGCTCTTGGAAACTTTTCTCGCAAGCTTCCGTCCATTCAAACTTCTTGTCTTTCTTGAGTAATTGCGTCATTGGCTTTGCTATGGTGGAGAATCCTTCAATAAATCTTCGGTAGTATCCTTCCATTCCCAAGAAACTTCGTACGTCTGTTACGCTGGCTGGTGGTTTCCAGCCAAGTACGGCCTTGACTTTTTCCAGGTCTACGACAATACCTTCTTGGGTCAGTACGTGGCCCAGAAAACCTACCTGTCTTAACCAAAATTCACACTTGCTAAACTTGGCGTACAATTGATGTTTCCTTAGTTCTCCTAGTACGATTCGGAGATGTTCAGCGTGCTCTTCTGGTGTCTTGGAGTATATCAGAATATCGTCGATGAATACTACAACAAACTTGTCCATAAACTTCATAAATACTTTGTTCATGAGGTGAACAAAATATGTCGGGGCGTCTGTTAGTCCAAACGGCATTACTGTGGACTCATACAGTCTGTATCTGGAGGTGAAGGTTGTCTTGGGGATATCCTCTGTCCGTACTTTTAATTGATGGTATCCCGACCTTAAGGCAATTTTTGAGAAGACCTTGGCCTGAGCGAGCTGATCAAATAAATCATTTATCCTTGGCATTGGGTATTTATTTTTGATTGTGACCATGTTAAGTGCTCGATAGTCTATGCACAATCACAAAGTGTCCCATCCTTTTCTTGGCAAATAAAATTGGTGAACCCCAAGGTGAGGAACTGGCTCAGATATATCCTTTGTCCAAGAATTCTTTTATTTGCTTCTTCAATTCTACCAATTTGGATGGTGCCATTCTGTATGGTTTCTTGTAAATGGGAGCGGTTCCGGGTGCTAGCTCAATGCTGAATTCTATCTCTCGGTCTGGTGGCATTCCTGGTAGCTCTTCGGGAAATACGTCTGGAAATTCACACACTACTGGAACTTTGCTTAATTCAGAAAAGTCCACCTTGTTCAATCTCGGTTGCCGGGATATTTTCCTCTCTTTGGCTGAAACTCTTATTGTCTTCCCGTGGTGGTGGGTGAGAATTACGATCCGGTTGAAACAGTCAATAAAACCTTTGTTGGTGGTTAACCAATCCATCCCTAGGATGACATCCAGTCCTTTATTTTCTAATACAATAAGGTTGGCGTGAAACTTCAATCCTTCAAATTCAATAACCACACCTTGGCAGTAACTCTGAGTCACTTGCTTAATCCCAGGGGACTTGATGATCATGGATTTTTCCAGGGGAAGCATCGAAAATTTATTTTGCAAAGCAAAACTCTTCGAAATGAATGAGTGAGAAGCTCCAGAATCAAACAAAACCATGGCAGGTATTGTGTTGACAGGAAACGTACCGAGTACGATATCTGGGGCATTCTATGCTTCCTCTTTGGTCACGTGGTTCAGATGACCCTTCCTGTGGTTGTTATTGGGGTTGAAATTGTTCCGCTTGGGCGCTGAATTATTGCCACCGTTGTTCGGTTTTGGGGTCGAGTTCCTTGGCTTGGGGCACTGTTTGGCATAGTGCCTTTCTTCTCCACACGCGTAGCAAGTAACGCCTGGGCGATATGTGAACTCCTTGTCCCTCGCATGAAAATTATTGATTGGGCGTGAGAGTTTGTCATGGGTTTGTGTGTCCCACCTTTCTGAAAATCCGTCTTGCTTCGGTGGTTGCGAGCAAGAGTAGTCTGGTCCCTTTTTCGCTTGTGAAAATCCTCCAAGCTGCGTCTCTGATTTTCCAAGGTAATGGCCTTATCCACCAGCATCTTGAAATCTGGAAAGGTGTGCACAACCAGCTGGCATTTAAGTGCGGGTGTCAGCCCTTCCAAGAATTTTTCCATCTTCTTGCTCTCAGTCATGCGCTCTTCGTTGGCGTAGCGAGACAACAGAGTAAACTGGCTGTTGTATTCTGACACCATCATGGTCCTTTGTTTGAGGTCATAAAATTCTCTCTTCTTGATCTTCATAACACTTTAAGGAATGTGCGCCCCATGAAAACCTTCTTTGAATTCCTCCCATGTTATTTCATTTTCGTTGGGGTGCATGTGTATGAAATTTTCCCACCATGATGCAGCTGCTCCAGTGAGATAGTGCGATGCATTTAGTACTTTCTCACGGTCTGAACACTATGCAATAATTAATTTTCTTTCCATGTCTCGAAGCCAGTCGTCAGCCTCAAGAGGTTTGTCAGTATGAGAAAATGTTGGGTTTTGCTTCTTCTGTAGCTCAGACAACTTGGATTGCTGCTGATACTGTCCATGGTGATTTCCCATATTGATGACTTGGTTCATCATTTCCTGATGTTGTTGCTGACTCTATTCGTAAAGGCGGCATACTTGGGTAAATGCTGTTTCACTGCCCTGTTGACTTGACTGCCTTGTGTGAAATTGTTGTTTGGTGGTGTGCCATAATTTTCCTCTGGCTGATTTGGCATGGAGCGCGTCCAAGGACGAGACATTTTTCACTCTGGGGATATATTTGTAAGATTCATAAGGAAATAAATTGAGTCACAAAAGTCAATAAATTCATAAAGGCGGGAAATTTTAAATGCTCCAAGATTTTTTTAGAGAATAAACGTTTGCGCACGGAGAAGGATTGCTCATTACATATCTTACACGCAAGCAGTAATTATACAATACATCACTCATTATATGCGTACATATTCCTGACATGTTATTTAGGCTAGTGCACTTCTCGTAGTTCCTACATGATGCGCAAACAAGATACTTCTCACAACCTATGTACATATAAACATATCGTACAAGTTGGTACATCGCATGGCGGCTAAGCGTACTCAGTCGGAGATGGTAAGGATTTCCCTTGGCCTGCCGAGGGTGAGGCGCAGTGAGGCTGGGGACTGAACCTCCTCCTCGCTAATAGGCTCCAGACGTGAAGTGTCGCGCTGAGTTGATGGAGCTGGTGCCATAGGTGGAGCGACACGAATAGGAGTAGGCGCAATAGGTGGTGCAGAACGAACTGGAGTGGGCGCAATGACTTGGTTGAACTCCTCAGTGGTAGGCAGGCGACGAGCAGTGGCGAGAATGGTAGGAGAATAAGATGCCGAGGACGAGACGAAAGTCAGCGGTGGTGCGGTGTGCAGGAGCTCTCTCCTGTTGGCGGCACAGCCATAGACTGAGTCCATGCGGGCAGCCACAAGGTCGTCCACCAGGCTGTCGAAGGCTACCTCCAGGGCTCGGAGGTACTCGCCAAGCATCTCAATAGCCTCATCTCGCTCTCCTCTGGGGCAAGCGAATGAGTAGTGACAGGTGTATGGCACGTGGCATGGAAGGTAGCGATGGCAGCGAGTCTTCATTGAAGGCGAGCATCCGGAGACGAGCTATCGCCTCACGGGCAGCCATCTGCATAGCATGCCTCTCCGTAGGCATGGCTCTCCCCAAGAACCGGAAGCGGTGTAACTCAACACGCCCTCCCTTGAATTGTACCGTGGCCTGGTGCATGGTCAGACTGTCATTGATCTTGTGCGGGTAGAGTGTGAAGACTGGGCGCACTGATGGCCCCATCACGACCTGGACGGTGAAGGAGAAGAGCTTGACGAACCCCTCAGGCACGTTGGCGATCACCTGTGACTCACAGTCGTTGCCAGCCATCTACAAAAGTAGGCAAAAATTCTGAATGGTCAGATCATAAATTTATGTTGACTGTCAGAAAATGACTACATTTTGCAAAAATATGAACAAACTCTATTATGCTAATAACCGATTAGCGATCGCACCTAGTGGCTTCCTACAGTCAGCCTGGCTATGGTACCAAGCTTGTCACGACCGGTTTTCCAATAAAATACTGATTGAGAAACTGATCCTTAAGTCCCAGTATAAGGAAAAATCCTCCTTACTGGTAGACAAAATCTTGATATAGAAAGCCAGTAGCATTAAAACATATTGCAGGGTCGAGCTGCGGGTGCTCAACACATTATTACAAGTACGCCAATAATTATACATAATGGTGGATATGACACAATGGTGTGGGGTGGCATACTACTGACTCGAGAATAAAGTGGTAGTTGAATAACACAGTGGAGTGGGTGAAATGACTCCTAGACTGGCAGCTCATCGAGCGTCGAGGTGAGGCTCGATGAATTTATTTGGGTAGCGGAAACAGATATAATACAATGACCAATCCAGGGTCGCACGAGACTGACTGGGACTCCTCTAGGCGTTGGACTCGCTATCGAACTCCTCATCCATGAGATCGCCTTCATCAACATCTGGCCAAATCAACAAGCCAGGTGAGTACTTTGAAAGTACTCGCAAGACAGTTCGGACAAAATATATGACAAATTCATGCATGAATGCGTCATGAGCAAATAACAATGCACATTCAAATAATAAATATTTGCACAACTTGATAAGTAAAAGGAAGTCGGGCGGTAGTCTTCCCGAAATCCCAACAAAATAAGTGAAAACTGATTGGGTGTCTGGAGCGACACCTTGAAGGGTAAACGGATAAATAAACATGCCGCAGTCAGGCATCTAAGCGACACCATATAAAGGGCTTATATTGAAAATAAAAGACATACATGCTACAGTCAGACGTCTGAGCGACATCGCAGAAAGGGCTTATGTCAAAAGTAAAATAACAAGCGTGCCACAGTCAGACGTCGGGGCGACATCGCAGAAAGGGCTTACATCAAAAGTAGAAAACAAGCATGCCACAGTCGAACGTCTGAGCGACATCGCAGAAAGGGCTTAAATCAAAAGTAAACAACAAGCGTGCCACAGTCGGACGTCTGAGCGACATCGCAGAAAGGGCTTATATCAAAAGAAAACAACAAGTGTGCCACAGTCAGACGTCTGAGCGACATCGCAGAAAGGGCTTATATAAAAAAAACAACAAGTGTGCCACAGTCGGACGTCTGAGCGACATCGCAGAAAGGGCTTATATTTCATCATTCATGCCTGATAAATTCACAAGGATATAGTACTCATAAGAAATATTCAGCACACAATAATAAACGGGTTAGTCCATCCACATGAATAAACACTTAACCGGACTAATCACTCATGTGGTTTACGGGAGTTTTTCCACTGAGACTGATGCTGACAAGATAAGTTGAACATAGAACTCCGACATAGATGAGATTGTTTCAAAGTATTTTTGACTCTGCAAAGTTTGTACTAGTTATCCACAGCCAACGGATTTCCGTAGTCGCTGAAGGAAATATGCCTTAGAGGCAATAATAAAGTTATTATTTATTTCCTTATATCATGATAAATGTTTATTATTCATGCTAGAATTGTATTAACCGGAAACATAATACATATGTGAATACATAGACAAACATAGTGTCACTAGTATGCCTCTACTCGACTAGCTCGTTTATCAAAGATGGTTATGTTTCCTAGCCATGGACAAAAGAGTTGTCATTTGATTAACGGATCCACATCATTAGGAGAATGATGTGATTGACTTGACCCATTCTGTTAGCCTAGCACTTGATCGTTTAGTATGTTGCTATTGCTTTCTTCATGACTTATACATGTTCCTGTAACTATGAGATTATGCAACTCCGTTTACGGAGGAACACTTTGGTGCTACCAAACGTCACAACGTAATCGGGTGATTATAAAGGAGTACTACAGGTGTCTCCAAAGGTACATGTTGGGTTGGCGTATTTCGAGATTAGGTTTTGTCACTCCGATTGTCGGAGAAGTATCTCTGGGCCCTCTCGGTAATGCACATCACTATAAGCCTTGCAAGCAATGTAGCTAATGAGTTAGTTACGGAATGATGCATTACGTAACGAGTAAAGAGACTTGCCAGTAACGAGATTGAACTAGGTATTGGATACCAACGATCGAATCTCGGGCAAGTAACATACCGATGACAAAGGGAACAACGTATGTTGTTATGCGGTTTCACCGATAAAGATCTTCGTAGAATATGTGGGAGCCAATATGAGCATTCAGGTTCTGCTATTGGTTATTGACCGGAGACGTGTCTCGTTCATGTCTACATTGTTCTCGAACCCGTAGGGTCCGCACGCTTAAGGTTTCGATGACAGTTATATTATGAGTTTATGAGTTTTTATGTACCGAAGGAGTTCGGAGTCCCGGATGAGATCGGGGACATGGCGAGGAGTCTCGAAATGGTCGATATGTAAAGATCGATATATTGGACGACTATTCGGTCTTCGGAAAGGTTCCGAGTGATTCGGGTATTTTTTGGAGTACCGGAGAGTTACGGGAATTCGCCGGGGAGTATATGGGCCTTATTGGGCCATACGGGAATAGAGGAGAGGGGCCAAAAGGAAGGAGGCCTGCGCCCACCCTCTGGTCCGAATTGGACAAGGGGGGCAGCCCACTTTTCCTTCTCCCTCTCCTCCTCTTTCCTTCTACAACAAGGAAAGGAGGAGTCCTACTCCTCCTCTTTCCTTCTCTTACAAGGAAAGGAGGAGTCCTACTCCCGGTGGGAGTAGGACTCCCCCCTTGGCGCGCCTCCTCCATAGGCCGGCCGCCTCCCCCCTTGCTCCTATATATATGGGGGCAGGGGGGCACCCCAGACACAACAACAATTGATCCTTGAGATCTAATAGCCGTGTGCAGTGCCCCCCTCCTCCATTGTCCTCCTCGATAATATTGTAGCGGTGCTTAGGCGAAGCCCTGTGACGGTAGAACATCAAGATCATCACCACGCCGTCGTGCTGACGGAACTCTCCCTCGACACTCGGCTGGATCGGAGTACGAGGGACGTCATCGAGCTGAACGTGTGCTAGAACTCGGAGGTGCCGTAGTTTCGGTGCTTGATCGGTCGGACCGTGAAGACGTACGACTACATCAACCGCGTTGTTCTAACGCTTCCGCTTTCGGTCTACGAGGGTACGTGGACAACACTCTCCCCTCTCGTTGGTATGCATCACCATGATCCTTGCGTGTGCGTAGGAATTTTTTGAAATTACTACGTTCCCCAACAGTGGCATCCGAGCCTAGGTTTTATGCGTTGATGTTATTTGCACGAGTAGAACACAAGTGAGTTGTGGGCGATACAAGTCATACTGCTTGCCAGCATGTCATACTTTGGTTCAGCGGTATTGTTGGATGAAGCGGCCCGGACCGACATTACGCGTGACGCTTCACGAGACTGGTTTTACCGCCGTGCTTCGCACACATGTGACTAGCGGGTGTCTGTTTCTCCAACTTTAGTTGAACCGAGTGTGGCTACGCCCGGTCCTTGCGAAGGTTAAAACAGCACTAACTTGACGAACTATCGTTGTGGTTTTGATGCGTAGGTAAGAACGGTTCTTGCTAAGCCCGTAGCAGCCACGTAAAATTTGCAACAACAAAGTAGAGGGCGTCTAACTTGTTTTTGCAGGGCATGTTGTGATGTGATATGGTCAAAACGTGATGAGATATAAGTTGTTGTATGAGATGATCATGTTTTGTTGAAGTTATCGGCAATCGCGTAAGCCCTATGGTTGTCTCTTTGTTGCATAAGATGCAAGTGCCAAATAATTGCTTTACTTTATCGCTATGCGATAGCAATAGTTGCAAGAGCAATAGTTGGTGAGACGACCATGTGACAACACATTGATATAGATCAAGATGATGAAGATCATGGTGTCGTGCCGGTAACGATAGAGATCATGACAGTACTTTGGATATGGAGATCAAAGGCGCAAGATGATCATGGCCATATCATGTCGCATATTTTGATTGCATATGATGTTTATCTTTTATACATCTTATTCTATTTTGTTTGACGGTAGCATTATAAGATGATCTCTCACTAATTATCAAGAATTAGTCTCCCTGGGTATGCACCGTTGTGAAAGTTCTTCATGCTGAGACACCACGTAATGATCGGGTGTGATAGGCTCTACGTTCAAATACAACGGGTGCAAAACAATTGCACACGCGGAATACTCAGGTTAAACTTGACGAGCCTAGCATATAACATATATGGCCTCAGAACACGGAGACCGAAAGGTCGAGCGTGAATCATATAGTAGATATGATCAACATATTAATGTTCACCGTTGAAACTACTCCATCTCACGTGACGATCGGACATGGTGTAGTTAATATGGATCATGTAATCACTTAGAAGATTAGAGGATGTCTATCTAAGTGGGAGTTCTTAAGTAATATGATTAATTGAACTTAAATTTATCATGAACTTAGTCCTGGTAGTATTTTGCAAATTATGTTGTAGATCAATAGCTCGCGTTGTTGCTTTCATATGTTTATTTCGATATGTTCCTAGAGAAAAATTATGTTGAAAAATGTTAGTAGCAATGATGCGGATTGGATCCGTGATCTGAGGTTTATCCTCATTGCTGCACAGAAGAATTATGTCCTTGATGCACCACTAGGTGACAGACCTATTGCAGGAAGCGGTATGCGGGCGTTATGAACGTTTGGCTAGCTCAATATGATGACAACTTGATAGTTTAGTGCACCATGATTAATGGCTTAGAATCGGGACTTCAAAGACGTTTTGAACGTCATGGACCATATGAGATGTTCCAAGAATTGAAGTTAATATTTCAAGAAAATACCCGAGTTGAGAGATATGAAGTCTCCAACAAGTTCTATAGCTAAAAGATGGAGGAGAATTGCTCAACTAGTGAGCATGTGCTCAGATTGCAGGTACTTCAATCGCTTGAATCAAGTGGGAGTTAATCTTCCAGATAAGATAGTGATTGACAGAATTCTCTAGTCACCATCACTAAGTTACTAGAACTTCGTGATGAACTATAGTATGCAAGGGATGACGAAAACGATTCCCAAGCTCTTCGTGATGTTGAAATCAATGAAGGTAGAAATCAATAAAGAGCATCAAGTGTTGATGATTGACAAGACCACTAGTTTCAAGAAAAGGGCAAAGGGAAACAAAGGGAAACTTCAAGCAGAATGGCAAACAAGTTGTCACTCCCGCGAAAAAGCCCAAAGCTGGACCAAAGCCTGAAACTGAGTGCTTACATTGCAAAGGAAATGATCACTGGAAGCAGAAATACCCTGAATATTTGGTGGATAAGAAGGATGGCAAAGTGAACAAGGGTATATTTGATATACAGGTTATTGATGTGTACCTTAATAGTGTTTATAGTAGCCCCTGAGTATTTGATACTTGTTCAGTTGCTAAAAATTAGTGACTCGAAATAGGAGTTATAGAATAAACAGAGACTAGTTGAAGGGAATGTGACGATGAGTGTTGGAAGTAGTTCCAAGATTGATATGATCATCATCGCACACTCCCTATACTTTCGGGATTAGTGTTAAACCTAAATAAATGTTATTTGGCGTTTATGTTGAGCATGAATATGATTTGATCATGTTTATTGCAATACGGTTATTCATTTAAAGTCAGAGAATAATTGCTGTTCTGTTTACATGAATAAAACCTTCAATGGTCATACACCCAATGAAAATAGTTTATTGGATCTCGATCGTAGTGATACACATATTCATAATATTGATGCCAAAAGATGCAAAGTTAATAATGATAGTGCAACTTATTTGTGGCACTGCCGTTTGGGTCATATCGGTGTAAAGCGCATGAAGAAACTCCATATAGATGGATTTTCGGAATCACTTGGAACGATGGAACGAGCAACAAACTTATTGGAAATAATACATACTGATGTATGTAGACCAATTAGTATTAAGGCTCGTGGCGGCTATCGTTATTTTCAGACCTTCACAGATGATTTGAGCAGATATGGGTATATCTACTTGATGAAACATAAGTCTGAAATAGTTGAAAGGTTCAAAGAATTTCAGAGTGAAGTGGAAAATCATCGTAACAAGAAAATAAAATTTCTGCAATCTGATCGTGGAGATGAATATTTGAGTTACGAGTTTGGTCTTCAATTAAAACAATGTGGAATAGTTTCACAGCTCACGCCACCTAGAACACCACAACGTTATGGTGTGTCCGAACGTCGTAATCGTACTTTATTTTGATATGGTGCGATCAATGATGTCTCTTAACGATTTACCAATATCGTTTTGGGGTTATGCATTAGAGACAGCTGCATTCACGTTTAATAGGGCACCATCTAAATCCGTTGAGACGACACCGTATAAACTATGGTTTGGCAAGAAACCTAAGTTGTCGTTTCTTAAAGTTTGAGGTTGCAATGCTTATGTGAAAAAGTTTCAACCTGATAAGCTCAAACCCAAATCGGAGAAGTACGTCTTCATAGGATACCCAAAATAAAATGTTGGGTACACCTTCTATCACCGATCCGAAGGCAAGACATTCGTTGCTAAGAATGGATCCTTTCTAGAGAAGGAGTTTCTCTCGAAAGAAGTGAGTGGGAGGAAAGTAGAGCTTGATAAGGCAATTTGTACCTTCTCCCTTATTGGAAAGTAGTTCATCACAGAAATCAGTTCCAGTGATTCCTACACACATTAGTGAGGAAGCTAATGATGATGATCATGAAGCTTCAGATCAAGTTACTACCGAACCTTGTGGGTCTTCCAGAATAAGATCCGCACCAAAGTGGTACGGTAATCCTATTCTAGAAGTCATATTACTAGACCATGATGAACCTACAAACTATGAGGCCATAAAATCTGAGATAGGGTCCATATATAAGAACAAAGTGTGGACTTTGGTTGACATGTTCGATGATCAGCAAGTCAAGTTAAATACATGGATCTTCAAGAGGAAGACGGACACTGATAGTAGTGTTACTATCTACAAAGCTCGACTTGTTGCAAAAGGTTTTCGACAAGTTCAAGGTGTTGAATACAATGAGATTTTCTCAATCGTATTGATGCTTAAGTCTGTCCGAATCATGTTAGCAATTGCCACATTGTAACACCCCGGTGTAATGATGCTACAGTAACCCCTGAGGTTAAGTTAATTGTTTTGCTAAACATGTGCCTGATCATTATTGTCTCATGCTCTTTCACATTCCAGTTGAATTCAAATTCAAATTCGTGAGATTCAAAATGCTCGGAACATGAACACAAAAATGTTCATCATGTGCCAAATAATCCACAACTAATATTGGTGGTGAACCAACATTTTTGCAAAAGGTTTAAGTGGCCTAAGCTACTTAAAGCGGTGACCTAAGCAATAAATTAAATGCCCTTTTGAATTTATAAAATTGGCAACTATTCCAAAAGCCTCCCCTTTTTGTGGCGGTGCAATATACTTCTTTGAAATTATTTTGGCCAAGGCATAATTTTTGCAAAATCTTTATTGGCTAAAAAGAAAAGGCAAATTGCTGCTCAAATTTTAAAAATAAAAACAAAGAAAAAGGAAAAGCCCCCTCAAGCTGGGCCGACGGGCCCAGCTAGCCACTGCCCCCCATGGGCCTCGGCCCACCTCAACCAGCCCGGCTCCGCACCGCGCCCCCTTCCTGTTCCCCTGGTGCGCGCCGCTACAGGGGCGCCGTCCCCGCCGGACCCGCCTCGCCGGCGACGCCCGGGCGAGGGGATAAGGCTTGCGCCAGCCCGACGCCTCGGGCTCCCTCCCCACTCGCCCACTTGCCCCCTCTCCCATCAGATCCACCTCACCTCTCCCCTATCCTCACGCTCGATCCCGACCTCGGTCGCTCGCGCTCGTCGCTGCTGCTCGCCGTCGACGCGGCCACCGACCCTCCCTCACCTCGTCGACGTGCTCAACAGCCCCGCCGTCGTCCCCTACGCCTCCCGCCACCTCTTGCTGGAACTCGGAGCCCCTGCAGCGACCGCGGCGACCTCGTCTCCCTCCTCTGCTCCGTCGTCGCCATCGCCGGAATCCGCGCCGCCCCGAGCACATCGAGTCTTCCCCGGGCCCTCTCTGCAATGGTCGTGAGCCTCTGAACCTCCTCCTCCTCCCCTCCTAGCTCACCGCATCCCGTAGCTCGCTCCCCCGTTGCGCTCACCCTCCCGCCGCCGCGGTCGAGCTCTCCGTCGTGGCCACCGCTGCCGTGGCCCCCGTCCGAGCCCTCCATCGTGCTCCTGGTGTTCCCAGGAGCCCGGCCAGCCCTTCCTCTCGCCCTCCCGTGCCCCCTAGCCCATTCCCGACGTGACTCCAAACGCCTCCGCCGCCCGTGCTCACCGCCGATGGCTATTCCGGCCGTCCCCGGGCGAGCCACCACTAGCACCCGACGCGGCGTCGTGTGCGCGTTTGAACGGTGCCAACCGCACGCGAAACGGCCGCCCCTAGCGCGTTTCCGACGAGGCCCGAGCGGCTCCGCCGCGTTCTAGCGTCGCCGGCGGCGAGACGCCGGCCGCCGCCGACGTGGCTGGGCGGGCCCGACCCCTGGCTCACTGCCAGTGGGCCTTAGGGGCCCCGTTGACTAGGTTGACCCAGTCAACATGCTGACATGGCGGTACAGTGCCACTGACGAACCGGCCCCACCGCTTAAATAATAAATAAAATGGTTTTTATAATTAAAAGTAATTAGTTTAGCTAATTAGCCACTAACATGTGGGGCCCATCAGCTAATTAACCTCAGTTTAGTTTAAAATAAGCTCTGTTAAGTAATTGAGGCTGACAGGTGGGTCCCCGTGTCAGTTTTGACCAGTCAACCGGACTGTTGACTGCTGACGTCACTCCTACGTCATGCTGACATCATATTCCTTTTCTTCTAGTATAAATAATTCCAGATTATGTTTAAAACTTAGAAAAATTCATATAAAATAAACCGTGCCTCGGATGAAAATGTTTTCTATATGAAAGTTGCTCAGAAAAATCCAACGACTCCGAATCATTGGTCCGTTCATCCATCACATGCCCCTAGCATGTTGAACATGGAACTTTCCCCTCTTTTCCTTTTAGGAATCCACCTAACCCGAAATTCATCCTCGGATGTTTCCCCTTTAAATGCAGCGTGTAGTACCGCGTTAGAGCACGCCTAAGCGCCACGTGTCGTCATGTCATGCTTAGTGATACCTCTGTTTGCTATGTATTTACTATTTCTTCCCCTCTTCTCTTGGTGAACCCCGAGGCGGCGATGCCACAGTGATCGACTACGTCAGTCGACAACGACCCCTCCTTGCCAGAGCTACCAGGCAAGCCCCCCCTTTGATCATCCCGATATCGCCCATTCCATTCTCTCATGCTTGCATTAGATTTTGCTGTTGTTATTGTTTGCTCCTATTCTGATGCATAGCCTGCTTTTGTATCTACTGTTGTACCTTGCCTGCTTATCCTAAATTGCTTAGTATAGGGTGGTTAGAGACCCATCAGTGACCCCCACTTGACCCGACTGCCCCGCTGGATTATCAGAAGCCCCTATCAACGGGATCGAAGACCAGGCCCCAACACCGCACATCACTTCCCCTTAGTTGCTCGACACTATTGGGTTACTATCGAGTACCGAGGGTGAGACCTCATCAAGACTTCCCGATGTTAACCCTGTAGTGTAGTTATTGATTCGTGGTCATCGAGGGTGATTTCCTCTTTAACCACTTACGACACGACTACGTCATGCAACCCCTCAAGTGTGGACCTCGAGGGTGAATCCTCTTCGTTCACCTTGATGACTACATCGAGTGGAATTCGCCGGGGTGATTCCTCGGGCTTTCCCTTGATGTTTAGACACACGATTACTATGGTTACTATGACTTTGCTGGACCACTGTTACTAAAGACGGGTTGTACGAGGGGTACCATGCGAGCTTAATTGGCAGTGATGTGGAGACGGGTTGACACGGAGGGTGCCCGCGAGATAATTACCAGCGTGGCGGGCATTCCTAGCCCTTGCCGCAAGTCCTCGAGGCAGCAACGGAGTCACATCTTTCGTGAGTCTCGCTTGTTACCGCGTTCCTAATCCACTACGATTTGGATATTTGATCCGAGGGCCTCGCCCGATAGCACTAACCATCACGTGGGCATAGTATGGGCGTTCTGCGTCGTATGCATCAGCCGAAGCTTAATAGGCGTCGTGATCGAGCGTGGCCGGGTTGGACCGGTAAGCTCCTGCCTTTTAGGAAGGTAGCTAGGTCTGCTCACCGGCCGCGTTAACGTCTTGAGGAGTTCCGGGAGATGGCCCATGACCCCGGAGGCATAGGTTTAGTCCGGCGTCTTGGCCTCTCTATTAAGCCTAGGTCGGGTTGCGGCGTATTGTTTGGCGAGGCGGGCATGACCACAGAAAGTGTGTCCTGCCGGAGTTAAGCGGCGTGGTGGGTAAATTGGTGCACCCCTGCAGGGAAGAAAACATCTATCGATAGCCTGTCCTACGGTAACGGACACTTGGAGTTGTATCCTGATCGATACAACTAGAACTGGATACTTGTGATGAGAATTGGATGGTGATGAGTACTGGATTGTGATGATAACTGGATAGTATGGCTCTGGGATATCTTTCTCGCAGGGAGTCGAGAAAGGATCTCCGGCCGAGGTTGATAATACTACTACTACTTTACTTTATGCTACTCTACTCCTTCCTGTTGCTGCAAGATGGTGGGTTCGAGAAGATGCTAGTCTTCGATAGGACTAGGCCTTCTCTCTATTCTGGCATTTCTGCGGCCCGCCACATATACAGCCTTCCTTTGGTAATGTTGCATATGTAGTGTAGATCCTTGCTTGCGAGTACTTTGGATGAGTACTCACGGTTGCTTTGCTCCCCCTTTCCCCCCTTTCTTCTTCTTTCCGATTGATGCAACCATATGTCGGAGCCCAGGAGCCAGATGCCACCTTTGACGACTGCTACTACCCCGAGGGTGCCTACTACTACGTGGAGACCGTCGACGACCAGGAGTAGTTAGGAGGCTCCCAGGCAGGAGGCCTTGCCTTTTCGATCGTTGTTGCTTTTGTGCTAGCCTTCTTAAGGCAAACTTGTCTAACTTATGTCTGCTCAGATATTGTTGCTTCCATCGACTCTTGAGTATTCGAGCTTATGTATTCGAGCCCTCGAGGCCCCCGGCTTGTAACATAAAGCTTGTATTATTTTATTTTGTGTCTAGAGTTGTGTTGTGATATCTTCCCGTGAGTCCTTGATCTTGATCGTACACATTTGCGTGTATGATTAGTGTACGATTGAATCGAGGGCGTCACACACATTTTATGAAATTTGGCAAAAGGATGTCAAAACTGCATTTCTTAATGAATTTATTAAAGAACAGTTGCATATGATGCAACTAGAAGGTTTTGTCAATCCTAAAGGAGCTAACAAAATGTGCAAGCTCCAAATGATCCATCTATGGACTGGTGCAAGCATCTCAGATTTGGAATACACGCTTTGATAAGTTAATCAAAGCATATAATTTTATACAGACATGCGGCGAAGCCTGTATTTACAATAAAGTGAGTGGGAGCACTACCGCCTTTCTGATAAATATATGTGAGTAACATATTGTTGATCAGAAATGATGTAGAATTTTCTGGAAAGCATAAAGGAGTATTTGAAAGGAGTTCTTTAAAAGAAAGACCTCAGTAAAGCTACTTACATATTGAGCATCAAGATCTATTGAGATAGATCAAGACGCTTGATAAGTTTTTTTTTCAGTAAGTACATACCTTGTCAAGATTTTGAAGTAGTTCAAAATGGAACAGTCAAAGAAAAGTTCTTTCCTGTGTTGCAAAGGTATGAAATTGAGTAAGACTCAAATACCGACCACGGCAGAAAATAGAAAGAGAATGAAAGTCTTTCCCTATGCTTCAGTCATAGGTTCTATAAATGTATGCCATGCTATGGACCAGACCTATTGTATACTATGCGCTGGTTTGGCAAGGGAGTACAATAGTGATCTAGGAGTAGATCACTGGACATTGGTCAAAATTATCCTTAATAGAATAAGGATATGTTTCTCGATTATGGAGGTGATCACATTCACCCCAAAGTTGGATAAAGCCATAGTTATTCCTTAGAATAGCCTCTTGAATAGTACACACACCTGTCGTGTTGACTACGAAGTGGTATCCATCGTACATCTTTCCTTATGCATGTTCCATCATGAATGATCCTTGTGTTTGCAAATGCTCAATGTTGAACTACCCCCTGTTACATGTTAGCAGGATGGTTAGACCCGCTGGTCGTGGCCGTGGTGCCAATGATCCACCACCGCCTGAATTCTTTCTTTGGAATGATGCAAAGCAGTTTGAGTTGAATCGCCATTCATGGAAGGAATGATGGCTCAGTTTCCCGTCCGAACATGAATCAACAGCCAGCCCGAGAACTCTGCGCAGGACTTCATGCACCTCAAACCAACTATCTACCGCAGCTCAACTCAACCCCTTGATGTTGATGGATGGCTCCATGACATCACGTATGAAATGGAGTCTGCTAGTGTGGCCCCCGCCAGCTATGTCACATTTGCATCTTTCTTTACGAAGGGTCCCATTGCTCAATGGTGGGACAGCCACAGGCGTACCCTACCTGCTGGAACGGTCAGTACCTGGCCGGATTTCCAAGCTGCCTTCCGTGCCCGTTTCATTCCTTAGGGAACCATGGACAGGATGAAGCGAGAGTTCCGCAACCTCACCCAAGGCAACAAGTCTGTAGATGCTTATAAACGGGAATTTCTGGACTTGTCACGTTATGCTGAAGAAGACATTGCAACTGATGCCCGTAAGCAAGAGAAGTTTTGTGATGGACTTCACCCTGATATCAAGCTAGCATTGCTCGTTCATGACTTTGCCGACTTTGCCACCTTGGTGAACAAGGCTATTCAGGTTGAGACTGGTCTTCAGGAACACCAGGGATCCCTTAGGCGTAGTCGCGACGTTGGCTCATCTTCGCCCGTCGGTTGAGCGTCGGATATGGATTCCCCACAGCATGTATCGTCCAATTGCACCTGCACCAAGACAGTCCTATGTTGCACCTCGTCTCGCCTCCTCCACCATGAGGCAGCCCCTTGAGCTATACCATCCCAAGCTCCTACTCCCGATCCCAATGATGGTCTCAGGTTTTATGTGGCCCTCGTGTCACCTTGCCAAAGGATGCAATCAGAAAAAGAACCAGCTGGCCCTGCCTTCAACTGGCCGTAACAATCAGCCCCATAACAACAATGCCAGACCTTATGGTCGTGGTCAGTCTAATCAAATTGATCCGAATGAAGCTCAAGACCAGCCTGCCACTCTGATGGGTACTCTTCTTGTTAATTCAGTACCGGCATCTATTTTGTTTGATTCAGGAGCATCGCATTCTTTCATATCAGAAGAGTTTTCCTTCACGCATGGCATTAAATACGAAGAGATGCACACTCCACTAGTGGTAAAAAACCCTGCGGGCCAATGTCAAACCTCCATGGTTAGCCACAACATATCAGTTGAAATCGAAGGGTTGGAATTTTTTGCATCCCCTATTATTCTGAAGTCTTCCAATATTGACCTTATTCTAGGAATGGATTGGTTGAAAGCACATATGGCTTCTATCGTTTGCGCCACCAAAACCGTCCACCTTATGCACCCTTCAGATGAGATAGTAAGCTACAATGCTCGTTCAGTTCAAAACGTCAAGCTTCGACTTTATGTCTTGAATGCGTTGAACGCAACACCTCTGGAGGGAATTGAAAAGATTCCAGTCGTTCGCGACTTCCAAGACCTATTCCAGAAGAACTTCCAGGAATACCCCCTGCCCGAGCTGTCGAGTTCGTCATCGACTTGAAACCAGGCACCGTTCCTATTGTAAAACGACCCTACAAGATGCCACCTCATGAACTCCTTGAGCATAAGGAGGAAATCGACAAATCTCTTCACAAGGGTTTCATTTGTCCAAGTTCCTCTGCTTGGGGAGCACCTTCTCTCTTCGTCAAGAAGAAGGACGGTACGAACCGTTTGGTCCAAGACTATTGCCCTATCAACCAAGCTACAATTCAGAACAAATATCCCCTTCCTTGGATCAATGATCTGTATGATCAACTGGCTGGATCATCGATATTCTCTAAACTCGACTTGAGGTTGGGTTACCACCAGATCCGTGTTCGTGAAGAGGATATTCCAAAGACCGCATTCGCCACTCGTTATGGTTCTTACGAGTACACCGTCATGTCATTCGGTTTAACCAATGCTCCAGCTACATTCTCTCGTCTGATGAACTACATATTCATGGATTACCTCGACAAGTTCGTCGTAGTCTATCTGGATGATATACTGGTATATTCGAAGAATAAAGAAGAACATGTTGAACATCTTCGTCTTGTTCTAAAGAAGCTTCGACAGCATCAACTTTATGCCAAGTATTCCAAGTGTGAATTCTGGTTACCCGAACTCACCTACCTTGGTCATGTTATCTCCAAGGATGGTATTGCCGTCAACCCAGAGCGCGTTCATGCTATTCTTGACTGGACCCTCCTAAGACTATCAAGCAAGTTAGAAGCTTTCTCGGCCTAGCCAGCTACTGTCGCTGCTTTGTCGAGAACTTCTCCAAGATCGCCAAGCCACTGACTAATCTTCTTCACAAAGGCGTTAAGTTTGATTGGACAGACAAATGTCAGGAAATTTTCCAGACACTCAAGGACAAGATGACTTCTGCCCCAGTGCTTGCTCCCCCTGATTCTCGCAAGGACTTCATCATCTATTGTGACGCTTCACGTCAAGGATTAGGCTGTGTTCTAATGCAAGAGCGCAGGGTGATTGCTTATGCTTCCCGTCAAGTGCGTCCTCACGAGGAAAACTACCCGGTTCATGACCTTGAGCTTGCAGCGGTTATCTTTGCATTGAAGCTATGGCGACAGTACCTTCTCGGTAATCGCTATGTAGATCTTCACTAATCATCGTAGTCTGAAGTACCTGTTTACTCAACCAGATCTGAACCTCCGTCGTGCGGTGGATGGAAGCTATTCGGACTACAATCATGCGGTATATCTTATACCCCTGGTAAGGCTAATGTAATGGCCGATGCCCTGAGCCGCAAGTCATATTGCAGCAATCACATGGTCTACGAAGCTCAACCCCACCTTTATGAAGAGCTATGCAAGCTGAACGTTCAACTAATTCCACAGGGTTCTCTGAATAACCTTGTCCTGGAACCAACTCTGCTGAAAGCAATTAAGTCTGCTCAAGCCAAAGATGCTCACGTGGATTTGATGAAAAGGGATCTTGCCTTAGATAAATCCAGAGATTTCTCACTTGGTGAAGATGGAACCTTATACTTCAGAGATCGCATTGTAGTACCCCGGTTCGAGCTTATGACAGAGAAGGTGATGAAAGAAGCGCATGACACCCCTCTCTCTATTCATCCGGGAAGTACCAAGATGTATCTAGACATCCGTCAGAAGTACTGGTGGTCTAATATGAAGCAAGACATTGCTCGATATATTGAAGAATGTGACCTTGTCGTCGCGTCAAAGCAGAACATCAGAAACCGGCTGGACTTCTACAACCGCTTCCGATTCCTGAATGGACGTGGGATAAGATTCAAATGGACTTCGTCACTGGACTTCCCAAGTCTCATAAAGGTAACGATGTTATCTTTGTCGTCATCGACCAATTCTCGAAGGTTGCTCACTTTCTGCCAATCAAGGAGACTATCACTGCTAGTCAATTAGCAGACTTGTATATCTCCAGAATTGTGTCGCTCCACGGCATACGTAAGGAGATCGATTCGAGACCATGGCGATATCTTCACTTGAAGTTCGGGATAGTTTCCAAGAGGCAATGGGAACTCATATCACCTGGAGCACTGCTTATCATCCCCAATCCCAAGGCCAAGTCGAGCGAGTCAATCAAATTCTTGAAGACATGCTTCGAGCTTGTGTTATTTCCTTCGGCAAGAAGTGGGAAGAATCTCTCCCTTATGCAGAGTTCTCTTATAACAACAGCTATCAAGCCAGCTTGAAGATGGCACCCTTCGAAGTGCTCTATGGACGTAAGTGTCGAACCCCTCTGAATTGGTCAGAAACTGGGGAACGGGCACTCATTGGTCCAGACATTATTCAACAAGCTGAAGAGCAGGTTCGCATTGTCCGGGATAATCTCAAGGCGGCCCAGTCCCGCCAGAAGAGCAACTATGACCGGAAACACTGGGGTTCAACTTATCAACCTGGTGAACAAGCTTATCTGCGTGTCACTCCTTTGAGAGGCACTCATCGGTTCGGAGTCAAGGGCAAGTTAGCTCCTCGCTACATTGGTCCCTTCCGTATTCTCGCCCGTCGTGGACTGGTGGCTTATCAACTGGAGTTGCCACCTCAGTTCTCTCATGTTCATGATGTCTTCCACGTGTCGCAACTTCGTCGATGCTTCAAGGATCCGGAACGTGAAGTGGATCCGGAATTGATTGAAATTCAAGATGATCTCACATACAAGGAGCATCCGATCTGCATTCTTGAAGAAGCTGAACGTCGGACACGCCGTAAGGTTACCAAGTTCCTCAAGGTGCAATGGTCAAATCATTCTAAGGATGAAGCCACTTGGGAACGCGAGGATAACCTCCGTCTTTGAATACCCCGACCTATTCCCTTCTACCTCTTAATTCTCGGACGAGAATTTCTTTTAGAGGAGGAGAGTTGTAACACCCAAAGGTAATGATGCTACAAGAACCCACAGGGTTAAGTTAATTGTTTTGCTAAACATGTGTCTGATCATTATTGTCTCATGCTCTTTCACATTCTAGTTGAATTCAAATTCAAATTCTGTGTGAGATTCAAAATGCTCAGACATGAACACAAAAATGTTCATCATGTGCCAAATAATCCACAACTAATATTGGTGGTGAACCAACATTTTTGCAAAAGGTTTAAGTGGCCTAAGCTACTTAAAGCAGTGACCTAAGTAATAAATTAAATGCCCTTTTGAATTTTATAAAATTGGCAACTATTCCAAAAGCCTCCCCCCTTTTTGTGGCGGGCAATATACTTCTTTGAAATTATTTTGGCCGGTGGCATAATTTTTGCAAAATCTTTATTGGCTAAAAAGAAAAGCCAAATTGCTGCTGGAAATTTTAAAAAATAAAACAAAGAAAAGGAAAAGCCCCCCTCAACTGGGCCGACTGGCCCAGCTGGCCCCCGTGCCCCCCCCCCATGGGCCTCGGCCCACCGCAACCCGCCGGCCCAGCTCCCTTTTGCCCCTTCATGTTCCCAGTGCGCGCCCGCTCTGAGGCGCCGTCCCCGCCGGACCCGCCTCGCCGGCGACGCCCGGGCGAGGGGATAAGGCTTGCGCCAGCCCGACGCCTCGGGCTCCCTCCCAACTCGCCCACTTGCCCCCTCTCCCATAAGATCCACCTCACCTCTCCCCTCTCCTCACGCTCGATCCCGACCTCGGTCGCTCGAGCTCGTCGCTGCTGCTCGCCGTCGACGCGGCCACCGACCCTCCCTCACCCCGTCGACGTGCTCAACAGCCCCGCCGTCGTCCCCTATGCCTCCTGCCACCTCTTGCTGGAACTCGGAGCCCCTACAGCGACCGCGGCGACCTCGTCTCCCTCCTCTGCTCCGTCGTCGCCATCGCCGGAATCCGCGCCGCCCCGAGCACATCGAGTCTTCCCCGGGCCCTCTCTGCAATGGGCGTGAGCCCCTGAACCTCCTCCTCCTCCCCTCCTAGCTCACCGCATCCCGTAGCTTGCTCCCCCGTTGCGCTCACCCTCCCGCCGCCGCGGTCGAGCTCTCCGTCGTGGCCACCGCTGCCGTGGCCCCCGTCCGAGCCCTCCATCGTGCTCCTGGTGTTCCCAGGAGCCCGGCCAGCCCTTCCTCTCGCCTCCCGTGCCCCTAGCCCATTCCCGACGTGACTCCAAACGCCTCCGCCGCCCGTGCTCGCCGCCGATGGCTATTCCGGCCGTCCCCGGGCGAGCCACCACCACCACCCGACACGGCGTCGTGTGCGCGTTTGAACGGTGCCAACCGCACGCGAAACGGCCGCCCCTAGCGCGTTTCCGACGAGGCCCGAGCGGCTCCGCCGCGTTCTAGCGTCGCCGGTGGCGAGACGCCGGCCCCCGCCGACGTGTGGCTGGCGGGCGACCCACAGCTCATCGCCCGGTGGGCCTTAGGGGCCCGTTGGTGGGTTGACCGGTCAACACGCTTACATGGCGATGCAGTGCCAGCAGCGAACCGGCCCCACCGCTTAAATAATAAATAAAATGGTTTTATAATTAAAAGTAATTAGTTTAGCTAATTAGCCACTAACATGTGGGGCCCATCAGCTAATTAACCTCGGTTTAGTTTAAAATAAGCTCATATTAAATGTAGAGGCTGACAGGTGGGTCCCCCGTGTCAGTTTTGACCAGTCAACCGGACTGTTGACTGCTGACGTCACTCCTACGTCATGCTGATATCATATTCCTTTTCTTCTAGTATAAATAATTCCAGATTATGTTTAAAACTTAAAAAAATTCATATAAAATAAACCGTGCCTCGGATGAAAATGTTTTCTATATGAAAGTTGCTCAGAAAAATCCAACGAATCCGAATACGTGGTCCGTTCATCTGTCACATGCCGCTAGCATGTTGAACATGGAACTTTCCCCCCCTTTTCCTTTGTCCGGAATCCACCTAACGTCGGGAATTCATCCTCGGATGTTTCCCCCTTCCGTCTGCAACGTGTAGTACCGCGTTAGAGCACGCCTAGCGCTACGTATCGTCATGTCATGCTTAGTGATACCTCTGTTTGCTATGTATTTACTGTTTCTTCCCCCTCTTCTCTCCGGTAGACCCCGAGGCCGCTGATGCCCCGGTGATCGACTACGTCGTCGACGACGACCCCCTCCTTGCCAGAGCAACCAGGCAAGCCCCCCCTTTGACCATCCCGATATCGCCCATTCCATTCTCTCATGCTTGCATTAGATTTTGCTACTGTTATTGTTTGCTCCTATTCTGATGCATAGCCTGCTTTTGTATCTACTGTTGTACCTTGCCTGCTTATCCTAAACTGCTTAGTATAGGGTGGTTAGAGACCCATCAGTGACCCCCACTTGACCCGACTGCCCCGCTGGATTATCAGAAGCCCCTATCAACGGGATCGAAGACCAGGCCCCAACACCGCACATCACTTCCCCTTAGTTGCTCGACACTATTGGGTTACTATCGAGTACCGAGGGTGAGACCTCATCAGCACTTCTGATGTTAACCCTGTAGTGTAGTTATTCGGTCGTGGTCATCGAGGGTGATTTCCTCTTTAACCACTTCGACACGACTCATTATGCAACCCCTCAAGTGTGGACCTCGAGGGTGAATCCTCTTACGTTCACCTTGATGACTACATCGAGTGGAATTCACGGGGTGATTCCTCGGGCTTTCCCCTTGATGTTTAGACACACGATTACTATGGTTACTATGACTTTGCACTTTGGACCACTGTTACTAAAGACGGGTTGGCCCCGAGGGTACTGCGTGAGCTTAATTGCAGTGATGTGGAGACGGGTTGACACGGAGGGTGCCCGCGAGATAATTACCAGCGTGGCGGGCATTCCTAGCCCTTGCCGCAAGTCCTCGAGGCAGAGACAGCGGGTCACATCTTTCATGAGTCTCTGCTCGTTACGCGCGTTCCTAATCCACTACGATTTGGATATTTGATCCGAGGGGCCTCTGGCCTGATAGCACTAACCATCACGTGGGCATAGTATGGGCGTTCTGCGTCGTATGCATCAGCTGAAGCTTAATAGACGTCAGCGACTGAGCGGCGCGCGCCGGGTTGGACTGGTAAGCTCCTGCCTTTTTAGGGAGGTAGCTAGGTCTGCTCACCGGCCGCGTTCGCAACATGCAGGAGTTCGGGGAGATGGCCCATGACCCCGGAGGCATAGGTTTAGTCCGGCGTCTTGGCCTCTCTATTAAGCCTAGGTCGGGTTGCGGCGTATTGTTTGGCCGAGGCGGGCATGACCACAGAAAGTGTGTCCGGCCGGAGTTAAGCGAGCATGGTGGGTAAGTTGGTGCACCCCTGCAGGGAAGAAAACATCTATCGATAGCCTGTCCTACGGTAACGGATACTTGGAGTTGTATCCCGATCGATACAACTAGAACTGGATACTTTTGATGAGAATTGGATGGTGATGAGTACTGGATTGTGATGATAACTGGATAGTATGGCTCTGGGATATCTTTCTCGCAGGGAGTCGAGAAAGGATCTCCGGCCGAGGTTGATAATACTACTACTACTTTACTTTATGCTACTCTACTCCTTCCTGTTGCTGCAAGATGGTGGGTTCGAGAAGATGCTAGTCTTCGATAGGACTAGGCCTTCTCTCTATTCTGGCATTTCTGCAGCCCAGTCCACATATACAGCCTTCCTTTGATAATGTTGCATATGTAGTGTAGATCCTTGCTTGCGAGTACTTTGGATGAGTACTCACGGTTGCTTTTCTTCCCCCTTTTCCCCCTTTCTTCTTCTTTCCGATTGATGCAACCAGATGCCGGAGCCCAGGGCAGATGCCACCTTTGACGATCGCTACTACCCCGAGGGTGCCTACTACTACGTGGAGACCGTCGGCGACCGGGGAGTAGTTAGGAGGCTCAGGCAGGAGGCCTTGCCTTTTCGATCGTTGTTGCTTTTGTGCTAGCCTTCTTAAGGCAAACTTGTCTAACTTATGTCCAGACTCAGATATTGTTGCTTCCGCTGACTCTTGAGTATTCGAGCTTATGTATTCGAGCCCTCGAGGCCCCTGGCTTGTAACATAGAGCTTGTATTATTTTATTTTGTGTCTAGAGTTGTGTTGTGATATCTTCCCGTGAGTCCTTAATCTTGATCGTACACATTTGCGTGTATGATTAGTGTACGATTGAATCGAGGGCATCACACACATTTTATGAAATTTGGCAAAAGGATGTCAAAACTGCATTTCTTAATGAATTTATTAAAGAAGAGTCGCATATGATGCAACTAGAAGGTTTTGTCAATCCTAAAGGAGCTAACAAAATGTGCAAGCTCCAGCGATCCATCTATGGACTGGTGCAAGCATCTCAGATTTGGAATACACGCTTTGATAAGTTAATCAAAGCATATAATTTTATACAGACATGCGGCGAAGCCTGTATTTACAATAAAGTGAGTGGGAGCACTACCGCCTTTCCGATAAATATATGTGAGTAACATATTGTTGATCGAAATGATGTAGAATTTTTCGGAAAGCATAAAGGAGTATTTGAAAGGAGTTCTTTAAAGAAAGACGTCGAAGAAGCTACTTACATATTGAGCATCAAGATCTATTGAGATAGATCAAGACGCTTGATAAGTTTTTTTTTCAATAAGTACATACCTTGTCAAGATTTTGAAGTAGTTCAAAATGGAACAGTCAAAGAAAAGTTCTTGCCTGTGTTGCAAAGGTATGAAATTGAGTAAGACTCAAATACCGACCACGGAAGAAAATATAAAGAGAATGAAAGTCATTCCCTATGCTTCAGTCATAGGTTCTATAAATGTATGCCATGCTATGGACCAGACCTATTGTATACTCTGCCCTGGTTTGGCAAGGGAGTACAATAGTGATCTTGGAGTAGATCACTGGACATTGGTCAAAATTATCCTTAATAGAATAAGGATATGTTTCTCGATTATGGAGGTGATAAAAGAGTTCGTCATAAAGAGTTACATCGATGCAAGCTTTTACACCGATCCAAATGACTCTAAGTCTCAATCTGGATACATATTGAAAGTAGGAGCAATTAGCTAGAGTAGCTCCGTGCAAAGCATTGTAGACATAGAATACTTGCAAAATACATACGACTCTGTAATATGACAGACCCGTTGACTAAACTTCTCTCACGAGCAAAACATGATCATACCTTAGTACTCTTTGGGTGTTAATCACATAGCGATGTGAACTAGATTATTGACTCTAGTAAACCTTTTGGGTGTTGATCACATGACGATGTGAACTATGGGTATTAATCACATACAGATGTGAATATTGGTGTTGAATCACATGCTGATGTGAACTAGATTATTGACTCTAGTGCAAGTGGGAGACTGAAGGAAATATGCCCTAGAGGCAATAATAAAGTTATTATTTATTTCCTTATATCATGATAAATGTTTATTATTCATGCTAGAATTGTATTAACCGGAAACATAATACATGTGTGAATACATAAACAAACATAGTGTCACTAGTATGCCTCTACTTGACTAGCTCGTTTATCAAAGATGGTTATGTTTCCTAGCCATGGACAAAAGAGTTGTCATTTGATTAACGGGATCACATCATTAGGAGAATGATGTGATTGACTTGACCCATTCTGTTAGCCTAGCACTTGATCGTTTAGTATGTTGCTATTGCTTTCTTCATGACTTATACATGTTCCTGTAACTATGAGATTATGCAACTCCCGTTTACCGGAGGAACACTATGGGTGCTACCAAACGTCACAACGTAACTGGGTGATTATAAAGGAGTACTACAGGTGTCTCCAAAGGTACATGTTGGGTTGGCGTATTTCGAGATTAGGTTTTGTCACTTCGATTGTCGGAGAAGTATCTCTGGGCCCTCTCGGTAATGCACATCACTATAAGCCTTGCAAGCAATGTAACTAATGAGTTAGTTACGGAATGATGCATTACGTAACGAGTAAGGAGACTTGCCAGTAACGAGATTGAACTAGGTATTGTATACCGAGGATCGAATCTCGGGAAAGTAACATACCGATGACAAAGGGAACAACGTATGTTGTTATGCGGTTTGACCGATAAAGATCTTCGTAGAATATGTGGGAGCCAATATGAGCATCCAGGTTCCGCTATTGGTTATTGACCGAGACGTGTCTCGGTCATGTCTACATTGTTCTCGAACCCGTAGGGTCCGCTTGCAACAAGGTTTCGATGTGATGCTTATATTATGAGTTTATTAGTTTTGATGTACCGAAGGAGTTCGGAGTCCCAGCTGAGATCAGGGACATGACGAGGAGTCTCGAAATGGTCGATACGTAAAGATCGATATATTGGACGACTATATTCGGACTTCGGAAAGGTTCCGAGTGATTCGGGTATTTTTTGGAGTACCGGAGAGTTACGGGAATTCGCCGGGGAGTATATGGGCCTTATTGGGCCATACGGGAATAGAGGAAAGAGGCCAAAAGGAAGGAGGCATGCGCCCACCCTCTGGTCTGAATTGGACAAGGGGGGCAGCCCACTTTTCCTTCTCCCTCTCCTCCTCTTTCCTTCTCCAACAAGGAAAGGAGGAGTCCTACTCCTCCTCTTTCCTTCTCCTACAAGGAAAGGAGGAGTCCCACTCCCAGTGGGAGTAGGACTCCACCCTTGGCGCGCCTCCTCCATAGGCCGGCCGCCTCCCCCCTTGCTCCTATATATATGGGGGTAGGGGGGCACCCGAGACACAACAACAATTGATCCTTGAGATCTATTAGCCGTGTGCGGTGCCCCCCTCCTCCATAGTCCTCCTCGATAATATTGTAGCGGTGCTTAGGAGAAGCCCTGCGACGGTAGAACATCAAGATCTTCACCACGCCGTCGTGCTGACGGAACTCTCCCTCGACACTCGGCTGGATCGAGTCTGAGGGGACGTCATCGAGCTGAACGTGTGCTAGAACTCGGAAGTGCCGTAGTTTGATTGCTTGATCGGTCGGGGCATGAAGACGCGTGCGACTACATCAACGCGTTGTTCTAACGCTTCCGCTTTCGGTCTCACGAGTGCGTGGACAACACTCCTCCCTCTCGTTGCTATGCATCACCATGATCCTTGCGTGTGCGTAGGAATTTTTTTAAATTACTACGTTCCCCAACAGTCGCGAGGACTAGTTCCGTTTACGGTATTTCGGTAGAAACACACCTAACCAGTACACACCCATCCCACCTCACGATGCCATGAATCACCCTTGACAATGTTCAAGAAAAACTTTGAGACGGGGAGATCACAACCTCGAATAGCATGGGATCAAATATATATCTGGCAGCGCTCTAAGGGTGCCCCTCGGTCCGAACCGGAAACACCCATGCCCCGACCGGATGACGGGCTTTGATCCAGGGCCATGGAACCCTCATCCCGCCTCTCTATTTGGTGTGTACCAGAAAGCGGTTTGCAACTTATTAAGCCATATCCCTTGCGGAAACATGTGGTAGTACAGTAGGGAAAAGCGGACGGAACTGGACTGATTCATGTTGACACCGGAGTCAAATAGTCGCATAAGACTAGCATGCTACAACACTGCCATCTTACCCACCCTCATGCCATCATCGCCATGCCAACTCACATCCGACAACTTATGGATTATCGAAATTCACTTACCTCAACTTTGCATGCAATATGACATTCATCGAGATGCTCATAAACATGCCATGGACTACTTAATGTAAACATGTCAAAGACACTCATCATATCAAAAGTTCAAACATGCTTGCCTGGTTCGGAGTAGTAGGAATCTAGCTTGGCGAAGTTCGCGGTTCCGTCACCTCCTCCGGTATCTACGGTATAAGAAAATACATACTTATCGTAAATACCGTGAGTGCACATAAACGTGTTCTAAATGTTTTTCAAATAAATCTGATAAAAAACTAGACAAAATTTTAAAGAGGACAGAAAATGAATCAATCAAAAATCCTTTTCTGTTTAAAAGTTATAAGAGTTTTAATCCAGGGACCTCTCTGTAATGAAACAGAAACTTCTCAGGGGGCTGAACAAAAAAGACCAGAAAAACTCTTCAGACTGAAACCGTAGTTGCCCGAATACGTTTTTGAAAAGCAGTTCGTTTAAAAAGAAAAGAGAGGCTGAAAGGCGGGTCCCACCCGTCGAGTTTGAAAATTCAAACGGGAAGAACAGAGCCACGGCGCCCGAGAGCTGCAGCGGGCATGCGGCGATCCACGGCGAGGCAGGGGGATCGGGTGATACCTGCATGTTCAGTGTGTCCTTCCGCGTCGGTGGGTGGTGGTGGTGGTCGTCGGCGAGCACTACGTCGACGGCGGCCCTTGCTCCGGCGGACGGCGACTCGGGTGGAGTTGGATCTTGTCGGGGAGGGCTGCGAAGTTCAAATCGAAGCTTGGCTCAGCTCACTGGGTGCTCGAGGAGGTGACTGACGAGGTTTGGGTGTCGGGGATGGCCTCACCTGAGTGATTTGAGTTGGTGGCCGAGGCGGATCGGGGCGGCCGGAGTTGGGGTAGGAGACCTCCTCGAGGTCCTCCGAGTGGCTTGGCGGGGTGTTGGCGAGGTGCAGTGGTGGTGCATGCTCGAGAGCGAGCTCGGGGTCCCTCTTTATAGGCGATCCGAGGCGGTGGCCGTGAACGGGGATCACCGGCGATGGTTACGGCGGCGCAAAGGTTTGGTCGGGAGTTCGTGGAGTTGGGCGTCAACGTGGAGGCTCACTTGGTTCCATTTAGGTGCTAACCAGGTTTGGATTAGGCTCCACAGGTGGCTGCGGCAGGCAAGGCGGCCTTGAGCCCGTCGGCGGTAGAGGGCGCCACATGCTTGCTGAGCCACGGCAGCGGCAGTGCTGCGGGGGTGCGCTGGCATGCATGAGGCCACGCGGAGGGCTAGGGGGCGTTGGGCGGCGCAGAACGGCGTAGTGAGCCGGCGCTTGGTCCGTTGGCCGCCACGGGTGGCTCTGCCACCGCAGAGGCTGTTGGCATTGGCGATGCTCGCCGCCACCGACACCTGCGTCCGTCCGAGAGGGCATGCGGTGCTCAGGTCAAGGAGAAGGGGCCGTGCGCAACGCGCCAGGGCGCACGGGTGGTCGATGACACCACTCTGACAAAGAAACGACACTGCACTCTCTAAAACTCTGAACTTTCTGAAAATGCACAGGAACAATGTCGGCCAGGTGTTCGACAAAATGATTTTGGCATGTGGGGAATTTTCCTTGAGCTGATTTTTGGTGGGGTGGCCTCTCATTGCATCTGGGGGCTGCCTGAATTTTGGTAGAATTTTTGGGGAAGAGGAAATATGAATTTCACCAAATTTGACAAATCTGGTCCAAACTTGCAGAGGATGAAACTTGAAAATTTTGAAAAGAGGAAGAGTGGATCTTGATGGATCTAGGTTGGGGGTGCCAAAGACTATCCAGAGGAGTTGTCTTGGGTCAAAACTCAAAGGGAATTAGGTACTTGTTTTGTAAATCACCTAGGCTTAAAATAAATGACAGAATTGTTTTGGGAAATAAAATAAATGAAATAAAATCCCAAAATGGGTTGGACTTGTTGGAACAGAAAGTTTAGATTGCTCCAAAGAGGGAGAAGGGGTTTTGGGAGGTTTTTACCACATGAGGCATGGTAAAACCATGGGTGGTTTCAAAATGAAAGAAGCCCCAAAACTCATAGGGTTACTCTTTTTTTTTGTTAAAAGAAAATAATTATCAAAAAAAATATTTGACGAGGGAACAATCAGAAGGAAGGTTCTTATTAACCAAACACCAGGGTTGAAGAAGATATATATAAAAAATAAAATCCTTGCCAAGGCAAAAGTTTTGAGAGAGAAGGTTTTGGAAGAGTTTAAATGACCCTCTTCAAAACCAACGAAGTTTTTGATGAAAACCAAATAATTTTTTTTTTGAGTATCACAGTGGTCCACCCTAAAAGAATATTGACAACAAATATGACAAGACAAGCATAGATGTAGTGAATCAATCATTTACTTGTGAGCTTATTAGGACAAGTATGCGTAATTGTAGCTGCGATGAAGAGACCGTCAAAATCTGAATGAAGAAGTTTGTCTAGCACTTATTATTTGCAACTAATCGACGTGAATAATTGGATATTATATCAAATGAGTAAGAAAGACAAGTAAAATTGTCAACAAACCTGGCTTGCAGTAGTAATCTGGGTCAATGTCACTATGACCAACAATCGAAAATGACTAGTTTCTGTTCCGGGGGCCAGAATTTTGAAAACCTTGTGAACTTTAGAGGTACTAAAGATTACCGAAATACATCTGAACTGTCGTGGAATTGTCACGGCAGATGTCCTTTTGCAAGGACTTAATCATGGAGCCATCGCAACTATAAGCTTAAAGGGGTTAATCGGGACAAAGGACACGAGAGGGTTTATACTAGTTTGGCTCCTTACGGTGAAGGTAAGCCTACGTCTAGTTGGGTTGGTATTTCTTGAGGTTTCGATGACCAGGAAGCGAGATATGCTATGCCCGGTTCTCAAGGTGTTGTTTCTTGCCCTAAGCCGCTGCCGGGTGGTTCCCTTATATACACGGGTTGACGCCCTGCGGCTTACAGAATCAAGGCCGGCTCATAAACAGTGTCCGGCTCGGTGACTAGTCAAGTCTACCTTATGATACAAGTCATGCCATTATGGCGGTTTACTACAACGGGCCTTAAGTCGCCTGTGGGCCTTAGGCTCCATGTTGAGTCGCCACCTTCATGCTTGGACTTGGGCTTGTTCGTAACTATTCATGTAACCCGGCCCCTCCTGGGCGGCTTACACAAATAGTTATATCCCCAACATTAGGCCCCAGATTGATTTGAACCTGTTCATGTCAATCTTAAAATAACTTAAAACATAAATCTTCCATCTTTGGGCTGCACAAAAAAGACTTTCTTTAACCCGGTGTGACGTCACCCTTTGGATCCATGTTAACCCGTCATGACATCATCTTTCCTTTAATTCCGCCGAATCGGCCCAACGGATCTTTGTCTTTATTGCCCGTTCCGACAATCGAGGCGTCGGGGCCGCTAGATAGTAATTCTTATCTCCTTGTTTCCCGCACCGTCTCGGTTATCCTCTCCCTATAAATAGGTGCGAATTTAGGTTTTTCATTCTTCTCCTTCCAGTCGTCTTCTTCCTCTCTTCTCTGTCACTCAAGCTCCGCCGCCGCCGCCGTCGAACCCCTCGTCTTCATCGACCTTGGCCGCTGCATCAACTTGAATCCGACCAGAGAACGGCAGCGCCTCTCCGCCACAGATCCAGCACTGTAAGTTTCCCCTTTCTGCATCTTATATCTATGCTAGGGTTGACAGTTCCTCTGTCCAGTTCGCAGTTCTTCCCCTGATCTTCGTGTTTCCTCTGTCGGGGCTTCTTTTGATCCCACCGTAGCATAAATCTCGTGCAGTACCTATTCCGCATCCATTTTATATACTGGCAGATCTTCTTTTCTTGCAAAGAATCCTCATTAGGATGCATGAACTCCTCTGTATCATGTTTTAGGTCTAGAAATTTTTCCTTTCTGAACGACCATTTGATCTAAAATAACAGTTGCAACTTATGAAATCTGTTTTTTATCACCTGGAACACTTCTTATATCAAATGCCTTCAACATGACTGTTCAAATGTCCGGTTTAAACACATCCCATTTGGTCTGTAAACCTTGGCACCTTCTTAGGTCTTTAAAACTTTTGAACTGTCGCTAACACTTGTGGCGGCTTAAATAATGCTGCCCAATTATCCTTATGTCATTAGGCCCCTTTAAGTCGCTACCTTTCAGCAATTTGAATGTCTTCTTCCGGGTTAAAATTTAAACCGGAACTTGTTATTTTGCAATAGGCCAATCTGTTGTCATGGCGCCTAAGCCAACCAAAGCTCCTGTAACCTGCAACTGGGTCCCATCCACTATCACCAAAAGCAAGCTGGCTGAATTTGTGAACTCTGGTCACTTGCCGAAAAAAGAAGTCATGTCTTATCGTGTTCCTGACCCATCCGAAGAAAAACCTCAACCAAAATACGGGGAAGTGATAGTTTTCACGGATCACATGAACCGGGGATTTGCCCCTCCCGGCTCAAAATTTTTCAGAGAAGTTCTGAATTTCTTTGACCTTAGACCTCAAGACATCGGGCCCAATTCCGTGTCAAATCTCTGCAATTTTCAAGTTTTCTGCGAAGTTTACCTGGGAGAAGAACCAAGTCTGCTCTTGTTCAGAGAACTCTTTTATTTGAACCGGCAAAACGAACGTGCCAACGGGCCGAGTCTTGAGCTTGGCGGCATCTCCATCCAGCGCGAAGAGATTGTCTTTTCCTTATGCTGAATTGCCAAGTCACCGGAAGATCGGAACCAGACGTGGTTCGACCGCCAAGATACATCACCGGTGATGAGAAGCCCATTGCCGCTTTCGCGCCCTGCGTCTCGAATCCAATCATCCACTGGCAGATAAGTTATCCGGTGTTGAACGCTTGCATCTCAACCCCACCATCAAGAAGATCAAAGCTCTTCTAGGGAACGGTTTGAATGGCATCGATCTGGTTCGAGTCTGGGTCACCTGGCGGATACTACCATTAAGCCGCCGCTCCAGCTTAATGTGTACTTATACAGGCGAAAAATATGACTCGATGCGTCATAGCTCTGGTGATCTATCAGACGATCCAATAAATGCTACCGTCCAAACTCTGTTGAAGGAAGGCATCAGAATCAAGAATGCCTTCGGCTTACTTCCCTTCTGTAAGAAGAACCCGGCTCCTGCGGTAAGTTACTAATCTTCACAAATACTCTTTTATATGTTACCTTCTTGTACTTATGACTCCTTATCTGTTTCCACATGCCAGCGATGACTTCTGGAAGGTCAAGTATGACCATGAAGCTGCTAAACAGTCCAGTATGCCAACAAGACCGAAGAAAAACCGCCCGGGGACGGGCACCTCTAAGAAGAAGAGACCCAGCGCCTTTGATCTGCTTAAACTAGATGACTCTTCTTCGGATGAGGAAGAGGTAATCTTTTTCAATTTTCTTTAACTCCTTTGCCATTCCTTACTAACATTTGACCCTTTCAGGAGGATACTCGAAATAGTCAAGCAGCTGGCGAAGAGGTAACTATAATTTCCTTCGACTCAGAGCCTTTGCCAACACAAAAAATCTGAAGGGTGACCCGGAAAGTAAGGTTTTCACGCCCTCTAGCTTACCAAGATCCTCAATTTCTTTTGAAGCAACAACAATTTGAGAACCGGAGGCAAACTCGGGCCACTCAAGACGCAGAACTCTCCTCCAGCTTGCCCGATATAACCAGGAAGTGTCGAACTGAGGTCATCTCCGCTTTGCATTCTGTTAATCCTTTGGCAGGTTTATTTCGTCGACCCCTCAATTCATTTGACTCCAATTATCAGCATACCTCTCCGTCTTCCGGCGAGTCGATGCAATCAAACATGCCGGTTTTTAAGACAGCTCCCGGGTAGTGCCACCTTTCTTACTTTAAGTTTTCCCATACTTATTCGTTGGTACTCATCTTTCCACTTTGACTGACAGCCTGCAAGTGAAGCCTAGCAAGAAGGCCAAAAAAATAATTTGTCCCGAGACCCGGTGATCACTGAACTGGCAATTGACTCATCCGTTCCTGAACCGGCTTTTGATATTCCGGTGTCAACCTCTGACCCGCCTGCAGAAGACGTTGTTCACGATTCTGATAAGCCGGAAACTCCTAGCCCGGTCCGCATAACCGAACCAGAAGTTGCATTCTTGAAAAGCCAATATGTTGAACCGGGCCAGCCCTCATCGCCTTGCTCGATGCACCGCCAAGGAGGAGTTTGCCCAACGTCTGAAAACCAAACAGATATCACCGATTATACTCACCTAAGCATTGGTGATATAGTCTCGGCTATTTGAACCAAGTGCACAATAGCCGTGACACTGAAATTGACATGGTGAAGCAAATACAACATAAATCTGAGGTATACCTTATCCTTACTTACTGTATCAGCCCCCAAGTCTATTTCTTATGAATGAATATGCTGTAGACTTAGAAATCTACTTACTGTTAACTTTGCCCGGCTTAAATTGAATATATTTAACTTGGTGATAGCATGAAACTTTGAATTTGGGTTACACATTAGCCCCCAAGTGTCAAGTGCCTTTACTTGTAAAGTGCTTGAAACTTAATATACCTGACCCGGTAAAATAGGTTAAGAAATTCTTTAAGAATACATTATCCCCCAAGTGCCAAGTATCTTTACTTGTGAAGTGGTTGGGACTTAAATGTAATCTTACCGTGATTCTTACCATAACCTGATGTCGATGCAGGCCGCCATAAGTCAATTTGAGACGGAGATTGCTGATCTGAAGAGTCAGTTGAAAACCCAAGTGCTTGAAACTCAAAAAGCCAACTCCAAGTTTGAATTCAGTGTCTCTGAACAAGAGAAATTGAAGAAAAATTTTGAATTGGAGAAAAAAACTTGGGCTGAAGAAAGGGTTTCATTGGTGACTCGGGCTGAAACAGCAGAGGCATCCCTTGCCGAGGCAACCGCCGAGCTGTCCGGCTTAAAACGCCAGATATCTCAAATGGTCTCAGCAATCTTTGGTAAGTTACGATGTATAACTCTGAATATCACAATGGTTCCTTTGATGTCTATTTTAATTGTTAACTCCGGCTTACCTTATATGTATAAACACAGGCCCGTGAGCATGAACCTTAAGCGAGAATATCTTTGTTCAAGCTTAAGGCGGTGTACACTCGTGGAACAACTATACACCGGGTCACAACGCACTTTAGCCGTTGTGGCTTTATCAAATGATGCTCCTTATCTCCTGCAAGATGTACTCAAGCGGCTTGCCATGTTACCTCAACGGATTCAGGAGTTAAGGCGAGCATCTGGTAGAGCCAGGGCCATAGCCGCCTTAAGTCGGGCCAAAGCATTGGCTCCAGAGATGGACTTAAATGATGTTCCTCTTGGATACCCCAGCTTAAAGGAGGACGGCTCTGCATTCAGTCAATCAGACTTCACCACCTATGTGAGAGTCGTACGTCCTGTGGCCACCATCATCGGCAACGATATTGATCTTACCAAGTACCAGTCGGGTTATGACAACGAGAACCGGAGGATCCCAACTCTGCATTATGACGATGTCAGCCTGATCCCTCCAACTCGTAAGCATACCTTTGCTCCTGAAGTTGACCCGGCCAGTTTAATAGATGATGAGGCTGAATTTGAAGCCTTAAGCGGCATTGACTGGACCTCGTCAACCTTCCAGGACAAAACAACCGAAGGAGAGGCGGGGAAGGATAACCCGGAGTCATCAAGCCAGCCGGAGGAATGAGCCGCCAGATGTGTTAGGAATTTTACAAAACAATGCTTCACTTACTTTAGACTCGGGGAGTCTTGTAATAGGATAGAAAAAACTCCTTAACTCTGTCATGCCTTCGTGCATGTTTTGCGGTGCTTAACAATGTCTCAAGCCGCCAGCAATGTGCACTGCCGACTTGCTTGAATCATCCAAAAGTTTTCTGCTTTACTCTGTGTATAAAACAAAAACTTCCTTTTGGCATCTCACCACATCCGGAGTCATGTAAGATAATGTTAATACGGAGTAAGAACCAAAACATCATAAGTGTCAGCCGGTTTTAAGGCGTACCTTACCGGCTTACTAAATCCCAAAAAAGCAGACAATTATACTTAACTTCCGAAAATTGGCACATGTAATGTTTACCTGGCCCTTAATATTATTTATTCTTATAAAATAAAGTAAACATGATTTTCAAAGGCCTCTGATTCGAATACGATCAGTAGAACCGTTCCAGAGAGGTTAAGCTGTGGCCACCGGATTTTCGGGATATAATTTCCAGAAAATGGCCGTCGTACTCACCAGCCCCAGGATTATTGTTAGCTGATGAGGCACCAACTTGATACAGAAATACCAAGCAAAATACAAAATGTGTGGTACAAGACCCTTCTGGTCTGTGAGTACAACAAATGGTTCCTAATGGTTGGCGGCGCAAGTGGTTTGTGGATCATCAGCGTTTATGGGACTCCAATATCCACAGGAACAGCTGACCAGGTTAACTCCTATCTTCGGGAGGCTGGTATCTCCATTGCTTAGGTTCCGGGGCTTTCATTGCAACGCTCCTCTTCACGCAAGAAATCTGGCCAAGACAATAGCCAGGGACAAGCCAGTGAGTACTTTGAATGTACTCGCAAACGTTATGAACACAGGTATAGTATAACAACTGTTAATCATGCTTTGAAAATATTCTATGATCACAATGTCAGTCATATGTTGAAAAGCCTTGATACATGCAAGCAGATTATTAATATGTACCAATGAATATGAAATGACAGAGTAGGAAATAAAATGCACTATTCAGATGTCTGAATCGACGTCTCAAAATGATGGTAAATAACAGGCATGCCTCAGTCGGGCGTCTGAGCGACACCACATAAAGGGCTTATAAGGTAAACAAATATCAAGCATGCCACAGTCGGGCGTCTCTGCGACACCACATAAAGGGCTAATAAATAAAATAAATAACAAGCAATGCCACAGTAGGGCGTCTTAGCAACACCACATAAAGGGCTTATAAATAAAATAAATAACAAGCAATGCCACAGTCGGGCGTCTCTGCGACACCACATAAAGGGCTAATAAATAAAATAAATAACAAGCAATGCCACAGTCGGGCGTCTTAGCGACACCACATAAAGGGCTTATAAATAAAATAAATAACAAGCAATGCCACAGTCGGGCGTCTCTGCGACACCACATAAAGGGCTAATAAATAAAATAAATAACAAGCAATGCCACAGTCGGGCGTGTTAGCCACACCACATAAAGGGCTTATAAATAAAATAAATAACAAGCAATGCCACAGTCGGGCGTCTTAGCGACACCACATAAAGGGCTTATAAATAAAATAAATAACAAGCAATGTCACAGTCGGGCGTCTTAGCGACACCACATAAAGGGCTTATAAATAATCACAGTGAATATCCAGGAGATAGAACCATCCCAGGGATATTTGATAATTCCAATAATATAGCGGGTAAGTCCATAACAAAATGATAATCATAATCATTGCAAGTCACAATTTGCGATCCAGTTCTGGTTTAACAATTTCTCCTCCGAAGACCGACACTAAGACCGACACCTGACCCATCCCAGACTGAAATCCTTAACCAAAGACACGGCTATTCGAATAGGTTTAATCTCTGCAGAGGGTGTACTCTTTACCCACGAGTAACGGATTCCTTTAGTCCATCGGGACTAATTCCGTCTAGGGCCTTTTAGTTGAAAACACACCTAGCTTGCACACACCAGCTTAACTTACCGGTGTCTGGAATCACCCACGACACTTGTTAGGCAAAACTCTAAGCGTGGAGGCTACAACCTCGCGTGGCATGTGATCAAATTTATATCACAAGGCTCTAAGGGGTGGCCTCCTCTCGGTTCCAACTGAAACACCCATGCCCCCGGACCAGGTGGCACGCCTACCGGCTACAACCGGTATCTTCCACCATGGCCTCTCATGCGGTGTGTCTTTGGAAAGGGGCCGACGACTTCATCGAACCATACCCTAATTGTTGTAGAGCCAAGTGGTAGTACAAAACAAGTATGGGGGTTACTGGAACAAGACTCGATCTATGGTCGATCAGGAGGTTTAAGTATTCCCTGCATGATATATATCACAAAAATATTTCAACCAACAAAATCAACAATCATTATACCTTACTATGCCATACCGGACATAACCGTTCCGACGGAGACGGCAACGACCTCATGCCTACCCAAGGTAGAGGTTTTCCCGGATTTCTTTCCAGCATGCATGCAAGGCACATGAGACTGATTACCGTCACAAGTATATTCATTACCAACAGCAAGGAAATCACTATTATGCATCCATGCAATTGATCATATCACATGAAATAACAAGTTCTCTGTAATAAGGTGGTGTTATAAACGTGTCAACTAACACACCAAAATATTATGCCGGGGTTCAGAATGCTTGCCTTCAAGTTGTGGAGGGGTGAGGTGCTCTCCAAAACTTTTAAAAGTTTTCTCCTCTCCTCCAAAAATCCTATTTTCAAAAATATTCAAACAACACATACTTTAAAAACAGCACAAAAAAGTTGTGTGAAAATTTTCAAATAAATCCTAAAATAAACTAGACAATATTTGAGAGAGGTATAAAAAAGAATCAATTCATTTGGAGTTATAATTAAAAAGATATAGCCAGTCAAAGTTTTGGCCAAAATCTGTTATTTTAAATAAAACAGAAAAGAAAACGGTTCGAATATAAACGTACACGTCGAAGGCGTATTCTGGAAACGCGCCTCCACTTATCCAGCGTGGACCATGCGTGGAGTCATCGACAGTGGGCCCGCCTGGCCCATCGGTTTGACGGTCTTCCTCCTCTCTTCTTTCTCTGCTGGCGGGGCAGGGCTCCGTGAAATTCGCCGACAAGCAGGCGGAACCATTCTGAAACCGAGGCCACCGCGGTCTCGAGGATCGAGGCGGTCCTACCGGTGGTCGTTTTGGTCTCTGGGGTGGGCCGGAGCTGCCGTGGCCCAGCTCCGCGGCCGGATGGTGGCCGTCGGGCAAAGTGAGTTTTTGGCTCCGGCGGTCCCTGACAAAAATCAAGCAGGGGGATGGACTCACGAGAGGGAGAGGGGGCTCTTGGTGAAGAGAGTGGAGAGGGGGAGGCCCTTGTTGCGCCGAACGGAGCCAGGAGGCGGCGGTGGCCGAACTGGCCGAAGTCGGGGAAGACGGCCTCCCCGGTTCGATTGTTGGCCAAGGGGGGTCCTAGGGAGATGGCTTGAGACTGCCTGCGTGCGGGGACGAGCTCGGGGCTCCTTAAATAGGCGATCGAGGTCGGTTCCGATGGTGGCCGCGGATAAGGTCACCGGCGACCGCCATTCTGTAGCTAGGGCGTCGTGGCGGTGACGAGCGCTAGGGGACACGCTTGTGGATGAGCTCGCCTTTGCTCCAGGAGGCAGGTGGCGGCGGGAGAGGCTCGGCGGCGCCGACCGAGCGAGGCTGTCAGCGGCCGTGGCGGCTAGCTCCTGGCCTGCCGGAGACGTGGCGAGGGCTGCTTGGCGTGTTGCGGTGAGTAGGGGAGTGTGTGGCGCGGCTCTGCAGTGAGGGCAAAACCAGGGGCGCGACGCGTCTGCTCGGGCGCGGCACGTGCAAAATGCGTGCTCTGCTCGCGCTCAGCGCACGCACGGAACGTGCTCGACGAAATGCCGGGGCAGGCTAGAGGTCTCGGGTGAAGTTAGCAAGCAACAAAACTAGGTTAGTGATAGAGGGAAGATCAAGGGACACGGTGGTTTGGTCAGGAGACTAAGTTCATAGTGCAAACAAGAACTCATGCCAAAACTGTCCATGCTTTCAAGGTGTTTGACAAAATGCCACAGGTACCTAGGCATCTCTTGGAGTGGCCAAATCTTCCACATTGAGGTCTCTTTAGATGCATAAGAAGGTGGTGAAGTTAGTTTGTCCAAAGCACAAACTTGCTAGTGCAAGCTTTGCAAAACTTCAATTCTGGACAGGAGATAAATGGCATTACTTCATGAACCAAAAATGATCCAATGGGTGCATGCTCCTGGACTTAGGGGTTTATCAGGGAGAACTACAAGTAGGAAAAGAAATCAAGGATAAAGGAGCAATTAAAAATGTGGTTGCTTTACAAATCCTCAAGTTGGACCAGAATAGAAAAGAGGTTGATTCACTCAAAATTTTCAAAGAACAAGGCTGGGTTTTTGCATAAGGCTGAATTGCATGCTACCACTGATCTCCCATAATTTTGGTGAAGACTCTAAAGAAATATTTAAATAGGCTGTAGTGCAAATCTGCCCACTGGACCAGATTTGAAAATAAGGGATAGAGCTCAAAATACCTCATGAATAAAGGTTAAATCTGCATAAAAGTGATTTAAAAGCATCACATGACATCTCCAAATTTTTGGTGGGATTTTTGAAAGGTTTTATAAAAGGGTTGCAGTTCAAAAAGGACCATAGAGCCATGGGAAACCACTTTTCAAGAAAATAAAGATTAGGGAGATTATTATATAATTAATTCCTCTGATGAAAAGAAAAGATTCTTCTTGAGAGGATAAACAAGTCCAACAACACATTTGGAAAGTTCTCACTTGGGGTAAAAACTCCATAATAATCCAAGAAAAGAATGGTTCTGAAATCAAGAAAACCAAAAAAAGGAAAGTTAAATTTCCTGGCAAAATTTTAATTAATAAAACAAGACTAAAATTTTTTGGGGTGTCACAACACTACCCCCCTTAAGAAAAATCTCGCCCTCAAGATTTGCTAAGGGCTGTGTTTATAAAAAAGGAAATATGCATTAAAACAAATGCGGTTACAGTGAGAGGGCAATAAGTGGTGCAAAACCACAGTGTGGAACACTGGCGCGGTGTGGAAAAATCCATGGTCTCGGGTAGAAACGAGCAATTTCTACGCTGGATATAAATTTAGAATAGATTCTAAATTTAATAAATATACGCTGGTCGTACCCGAGAGCTCAGTGCTCTCTCTGGCTGACAGGTGGCCCCGGGCCCACTCTCGGCCTCTTCTTCTTCCTATGGCTCTTTCTTCTTCCTCTCTCCCACGCGCTTTTCCCGTGCTTTCTCCACCGGCGATGTCTAGCTCGTAGGGCATCTAGGTCAAATACCCTTGATAGTCTTGGCGTGCTAGCTCTTTGGCGCGGCGTGCACTTACCGTGGGCAGTCTTGTTGTCGGCCTTTGCTCGTGGATTCGCCTCCGAACACCGGCGATCAGGCGACGGGCGGCGCTGGTGGACTTCGCCCACCGTACACCGAGCTCAAGCTATAAAACGGCCGAGGTGTTATTCTCTTCTTCCTCCCACCTGACCTCGCTTCTCCTCCTCCTCCTTCTCTGACTCGATTTGCCGGAGCTCGAGGCGAGGCTTTAATGGCGGCGGTGGTGCCGGACTGGTACGTGATCCTGTTATGCGGAGGGCTGGCAGCGGTGCTGGGGCTCTCCGTGCTCCTGTGCGCGATGATCCTCGATGATTGTCGTGATGCTGCGGCTCGGGTGTTGGCTCTCCGCGGCGGCGGTGATCACGAGGAGTAGGTGGGGTGTGTCGGGTGCTAACTGTTGTCGGGAGGTGCTCAGTTAGATGTATCTCAGTTGCAAAATTTTGCAAGCCGTGTATGTGCTCGAAGGATTTGGTTGTGAGTCTGCTGCCGTGGTGCTTGTGTGAAAAAAAAATCCACGTCGTGAGAAGGTGTAGATGCAGCAACTCAGGGAAAAGAAATCTCACTCCAGGATTTCATGCGAGAGAAAACAGTGATACACTTGAGTCAAACGCAACAGAACTACTCACAATAATAGAAATTAAAGAATTGCTCACTGCGCAAACTCGAGGTACTGCGCATAAGTTACAACACATAAACAAATGTTGCAATAATAAACACAGTGGTGACGTCTAAAACATGACGGGGTCCCGAGAGAACGTCTCTGGTACTGGAATACATTCCTCTTCTATCAGGGAAAGTGAATTGATTAGCCGATGAATGTGTCTCTCCTGGTCGGGCCTCAGTGATCTGCCTATGGCGATCTGAGGGTTTAAATCCGCGAGACTCTGGAGATAACCCATCACACGTTGGGTTAGACGCTCTTGAGTGATGACGTACTGGACAAGGTTGGCCAGGACTGGGTCTCTCTTAATTCGTCCACCGGGAAAAGAGGTTACTCCTCTGGGTGCTGCACGGCTCGGAAAGTAATAATACCCTCGTTCGCTGGCATAGGGTACTGCCAATCGAAGGCGAGCAAGCGCTTCGCATGCAGCAGCTTCTACGGCCATATGTGGGGTCGGCATAGATTTCCCCGCGAAGGAGACCTCTGTTGGGTCTTGGTTTGGATATACGTGAGGGATGTGCACGGCTGCCCAATATCTCGAGGTGGAAGGGGTGATTCTCGATTTGAACAGCTCGTACTGGGGTGGCTGGGTAGCGCCCATGGTACTGCAGGTAAAATCCCACAATATTTTGACAAAGCTACCGGGGTTGCATCCTGGAGTTCTCGAGATAAATACTAGGGCTCGGCATGGCAAGAAATGTTTGTGAGGAGGGTGCACAAGTTGAGGGATGCTTGGCAAGGTCTCGCGGTGGCCTTTTATAGCACCGAGCTGGGTTATTTTACCGTGGTGAAAGGTAATGAATTTGCCAGCTCGGCTCGTGGGTTGTGGTCAAAGCCACGGATACACATCTCACCAAAGTGACGTATCAATGTGGGGTTTGTCGGGTGGTTCTCGTAGTCTGTGCCGGAAAATATACAACCTGTGTCTTTACAGTTATGCAAGGTTACCGTTTAAAACAGAGGCACGACGACTGGCGGCGTTCATCTACAAGGTCACAAGATTACAAAGCGGGGATACACTGGGACTCGATACTACTAGAATGACTTAATCTACCTCGTTTACATCCAAGCGGGCTTGCCTTGTTGATGTCGAGGCTCCTCCATGGTTCTCACCGTCGGAATTAGCTGGAGAGGGTTGAGGGGCTGCGGGCTCGGGGTAGCGATGATGACCATCTCGGGGGTTGTTGGCCACAACTCCGTTGGAGTGTGCTCCCAAGAGGCGACGAAGCACTTCTGGGGTCATCAAAACGCCTTGGTTGATGGCCGGGGCGGACCTCAAGGTCTCGATTGGGTGTCCGAACAGCACGACTGGGTTGTCGGCGTCGGGCTCGTTCTCTTCTCTTGCCGGGGCTCGACGAACCAGCTCTCCACGAGCTGCGATCAGATCAATGGTGATTTGATCGAACAGTTCTTCTAGTGCACCTACATAGCGCACTAGGTGCAACAACGCAGGATCCGTCTCATGATCTCCGTTGGCAACCTGGGGTGGTCTGCCATACCCTTCACGCCTGGGGTAGTAGTGGAACGAGTGACAGTTAACTCTAGGCGACAAGTGCCGGAGATGAACTATAGCTTCTCGAGCAGCTAGTTGGATGGCTTGTGGCTCAAAGGAAGTTGTTCTTCCGGTGAACCTGTAGGGGCGCTCGGGCGCTAGACCCCTACTGTAAATGTGTATAGTGGCCCAGAATTGACGGCTTCACCGCTCATGGGTCCTTGGTACACAACATATTCGGGAGGCTCTTCTAACGCATAGGCACGACGGGTGAGGTTTGCGAGTATGGTCACAAAGCCTCCAAGGTTGGTTCTTTGTGGTCTCATTGTGCAATGACGGGCCGAGCATTGTGGCTCGATTTTGGGTAGAGGCTGTGCTGTGCTGGGTTGGGGCTAACGTGCCCTTTTATAGTAAAAGGGGAAGGAGTCTTCCTTTGCACGCTTGCGAATAAGACACCTTGGGTGCTGGTCACTGGTGCGTGATAGACAGGCTAGGTTGATAGGTTGGGCACCGACTGCCAAAAGGTGTCGGGTCACTGTGTGGCTATCTTGCACGAGAAGCTTGGCTGGGGTTCGGTTATGGTCTGGCAGGTTGGTTTGCCTAAATTTTTCGACCTGGCTAAGATAGGATTAGCCAATGGTCAGCCTGGCTCTGATACCAAGTCTGTGGCGACCGGGTTTTCGGGATATAATTTCCAGAAAATGGCCGTCGTACTCACCAGCCCCAAGATTACTGTTAGCTGATGAGGCACCAACTTGATACAGAAATACCAAGCAAAATACAAAATGTCTGGTACAAGACCCTTCTGGTCTGTGAGTACAACAAATGGTTCCTAATGGTTGGCGGCGGAAGCGGTTTGTGGATCATCAGCGTTTATGGGACTGCAATATCCACAGGAACAGCTGACCAGGTTAACTCCTATCTTCGCGAGGCTGCTACATCCGTTGCTTAGGTTCCGGGGCTGTCATCGCAACGCTCCTCTTCAAGCAAGAAATCTGGCCAAGACAATAGCCAGGGACAAGCCAGTGAGTACTTTGAATGTACTCGCAAACGTTATGAACACATGTATAGTATAACAACTGTTAATCATGCTTTGAAAATATTCTATGATCACAACGTTAGTCATATGTTGAAAATCCTTGATACATGCAAGCAGATTATTAATATGTACCAATGAATATGAAATGACAGAGTAGGAAATAAAACGCGCCATTCGGATGTCTGAAGCGACGTCTCGAAATGATGGTAAATAACAGGCATGCCTCAGTCGGGCGTCTGAGCGACACCACATAAAGGGCTTATAAGGTAAACAAATATCAAGCATGCCACAGTCGGACGTCTCTGTGACACCACATAAAGGGCTTATAAATAAAATAAATAACAAGCAATGCCACAGTCGGGCGTCTTAGCGACACCACATAAAGGGCTTATAAATAAAATAAATAACAAGTAATGCCACAGTCGGGCGTCTCTGCGACACCACATAAAGGGCTTATAAATAAAATAAATAACAAGTAATGCCACAGTCGGGCGTCTTAGCCACACCACATAAAGGGCTTATAAATAAAATAAATAACAAGCAATGCCATAGTCGGGCGTCTTAGCGACACCACATAAAGGGCTTATAAATAATCACAGTGAATATCCAGGAGATAGAACCATCCCTGGGATATTTGATAATTCAAATATTATAGCGGTTAGTCCATAACAAAATGATAATCATAATCATTGCAAGTCTCCATTTGCGATCCAGTTCTGGTTTAACAATTTCTCCTCCGAAGTCCGACACTAAGACCGACACCTGACCCATCCCAGACTGAAATCCTTAACTAAGGACACGGCTATTTGAATAGGTTTAATCTCTGCAGAGGGTGTACTCTTTACCCACGAGTAACGGGTTCCTTTAGTCCATCGGGACTAATTCCGTCTACGGCCTTTTAGTTGAAAACACACCTAGCTTGCACACACCAGCTTAACTTACCGGTGTCTGGAATCACCCACGACACTTGTTAGGCAAAACTCTAAGTGGGGAGGCTACAACCTCGCGTGGCATGGGATCAAATTTATATCGCGCGGTCTAAGGGGTGGCCTCCCCTCTCGGTTCCAACCGGAAACACCCATGCCCCCGGACCAGGTGGCCTGCCTACCAGCTACAACCGGTATCTTCCACCATGGCCTCTCTGTACGGTGTGTGCTAGAAAGGGGTTGACGACTTACTGAACCGTACCCTACTTGTTGTAGAGCCAAGTGGTAGTACGAAACAAGTATGGGGGTTACTGGAACAAGACTCAATCTATGGTCGACTCAGGAGGTTTAAGTATTCCCTGCATGATACGTATCACAAAAATATTTCAACCAACAAAATCAACACTCATTATACCTTACTATGCCATACCGGACATAACCGTTCCGATGGAGACGGCGACGACCTCATGCCTACCCAAGGCAGAGGTTTTCCCGGATTTCTTTCCGGCATGCATGCAAGGCACATGAGACTGATTACCGTCACAAGTATATTCATTACCAACATCAAGTAAATCACTATTATGCATCCATGCAATTGATCATATCACATGAAATAACAAGTTCTCCGAAATAAGGTGGTGTTATAAACGTGTCAACTAAAACACCAAAATATTATGCCGGGGTTCAGAATGCTTGCCTTCAAGTTGTGGAGGGGTGAGGTGCTCTCCAAAACTTTTAAAATTTTTCTCCTCTCCTCCAAAAATCCTATTTTCAAAAATATTCAAACAACACATACTTTAAAAACAGCACAAAAAAGTTGTCTGAATTTTTTTCAAATAAATCCTAAAATAAACTAGACAATATTTGAGAGAGGTAGGAAAAAGAATCAATTCATTTGGAGTTATAATTAAAAAGGTATAGCCAGTCAAAATTTGTTATTTTAAATAAAACAAAAAAGAAAACGTTTCGAATATAAACATACACATCGAAGGCGTATTCTGGAAACGCGCCTCCACTTATCCAGCGTGGACCGTGCGTGGGTCACTGACAGTGGGCCCGCCTGGCCCACTGGTCAGGTTTGACTGGTCTTCCCTCCTCTCTTCTTTCTCTGCCCGAGCGGGGGCGGGGCTCCGGCGAGACTCGCCGGCGAACGGCGGCACCGTTCTGGAAACCGAGGCCACCCGCGGTCTCAGGGGACCGAGGCGGTCCTACCGGTGGTCGTTTTGGTCTCTGGGGTGGACGGAGCTGCCGGCGGCGAGCTCCGCAGCGGACGGTGGCCGTCGGGCAAAGTGAGTTTTTGGCTCCAGCGGTCCCTAACAAAAATCGAGCAGGGGGATGGACTCACGAGAGGGAGAAGGGGCTCTTGGTGAAGAGAGTGGAGAGGGGGAGGCCCTGGTTGCGCCGAACGGAGCCGGGAGGCGGCGGTGGCCGAACTGGCCGGAGTCGGGGAAGACGGCCTCCCCGGTTCGATTGCTGGCCATGGGGGGTCCTAGGGAGATGGCTTGAGACTGCCTGCATGCGGGAACGAGCTCGGGGCTCCTTAAATAGGCGATCGAGGTCGGTTCTGATGGTGGCCGCGGATAAGGTCGCCGGCGACCGCCATTCTGTAGCTAGGGCGTCGTGGCGGCGAAGAGCGCTAGGGGACACGCTTGTGGATGAGCTCGCACTGCTCCAGGAGGCAGGTGGCGAGCGGGAGAGGCTCGGGCGGCGTCGACCTGAGCAGGGGCTGTCAGGCGGCCATGGCGGGTAGCTGTTGGCCTGCCGGAGACGTGGCGAGGGCTGCTTGGCGTGTTGCGGTGAGTAGGGGAGTGTGTGGCGCGGCTCTGCAGTGAGTGCAAAACCAGGGGCGCGACGCGTCGGCTCGGGCGCGGCACATGCAAAGCGCGTGCTTCGCCGCGCCAGAGCACGCACTTTAACGTGTTTCATTTAAATGCCGGGGCAGGCTAGAGGTCTCGGGTGAAGTTAGCAAGCAACAGAACTAGGTTAGTGATAGAGGGAAGATCAAGGGACACGGTGGTTTGGTCAGGAGACTAAGTTCATAGTGCAAACAAGAACTTATGCCAAAACTGTCCATGCTTTCGAGGTGTTTGACAAAATGCCACAGGTACCTAGGCATCTCTTGGAGTGGCCAAATCTTCCACATTGAGGTCTCTTTAGATGCATAAGAAGGTGGTGAAGTTAGTTTGTCCAAAGCACAAACTTGCTAGTGCAAGCTTTGCAAAACTTCAATTCTAGACAGGAGATAAATGGCATTACTTCATGAACCAAAAATGATCCAATGGGTGCATGCTCCTGGACTTAGGGGTTTATCAGGGAGAACTACAAGTAGGAAAAGAAATCAAGGATAAAGGAGCAATTAAAAATGTGGTTGTTGTACAAATCCTCAAGTTGGACCAGAATAGAAAAGAGGTTGATTCACTCAAAAATTTCAAATAACAAGGCTGGGTTTTTGCATAAGGCTGAATTGCATGCTACCACTGATCTCCCATAATTTTGGTGAAGACTCTAAAGAAATATTTAAATAGGTTGTAGTGCAAATCTGCCCACTGGACCAGATTTGAAAATAAGGGGTAGATCTCAAAATATCTCATGAATAAAGGTTAAATCTGCATAAAAGTGATTTAAAAGCATCACATGACATCTCCAAATTTTTGGTGGTATTTTTGAAAGGTTTTATAAAAGGGTTGCAGTTCAAAAAGGACCATAGAGCCATGGGAAACCACTTTTCAAGAAAATAAAGATTAGGGAGATTATTATATAATTAATTCCTCTGATGAAAAGAAAAGATTCTTCTTGAGAGGATAAACAAGTCCAACAACACATTTGGAAAGTTCTCACTTGGGGTAAAAACTCCATAATAATCCAAGAAAAGAATGGTTCTGAAATCAAGAAAACCAAGAAAAGGGAAGTTAAATTTCCTGGCAAAATTTTAATTAATAAAACAAGACTAAAATTTTTTGGGGTGTCACATAAGCTAAGATTCAGATACGATCATATAGCCCCCAATGGCTTTGGCGATGCCGATCAAATGGGTACTTTGGTTCGAATACGACCTATGTTTGAACAGGAAGCCCCCAAGTGACCATGAAAGTTGTTTAATGACGCTGATTCGAATACGATCCATGTCAGGCCCAAAGAGGTTAAGCTATGATTCAAATATGATCAAGAAGCCCCCAAGTGGATTCGGCAGTGTGCCAATCAATTGGGTATCGACAGCTATGTTCTCTTTGGTTCGAATACGACCTATGTTTGAACAGGAAGCCCCCAAATGACCATGGCTTGATTCAGATATGATCATAAGCCGGACCAAAGGGAAATCCGGATTCAGATATGATCCGCTCCCTGTTAGTCGTTTCCATCGCCTGGTCAAGAAGACACATAAACCGTGTAGGATGGAAAAGAAAGAGGTCCTGCTTTATTGCTTTATATAATATATACATTGCTAAAAAAGAAAAGATAAGTATACTCTAAAAGCCAGAGGCTTAAGTATAGTAGGGCCGGAGATGCGCTATGTTCCATGGTCAAGTGGTCTCCTCCTCCGACTTACGTGAGTCTTTGTGCTCTCGAACATCGATGAGGTAATATGACCCGTTGTTGAGATTCTTGCTGACCACAAAAGGTCCTTCCCAAGGAGGGGACAGCTTGTGCATATCAGTTTGATCCTGCATGAGACGGAGCACCAAATCGCCTTCCTGGAAAGTTCTGCTTCTAACTCGGCGGCTGTGATAACGGCGCAGGTCTTGCTGGTAAATCGCCAAGCGGGCTATGGCCAAGTCGCGATCTTCATCCAACAAGTCAAGTGCATCCTGTCGAGCTTTTTCGTTATCAGCCTCAGCGTAAGCCGCCACCCGGGGTGAATCATGCCGGATGTCATTTGGTAGAACTGCCTCTGCTCCGTACACCATGAAGAAAGGTGTATAACCAGTAGACCTGTTGGGCGTTGTGTTGATGCTCCATAGCACAGAAGGTAATTCCTCCACCCAACAACCCGGAGTTCGCTGTAAAGGAACTAAGAGCCGGGGTTTGATACCCTTCAAGATCTCTTGATTAGCTCTTTCTGCCTGACCATTATACTGGGGGTGAGCAACAGCCGAAACATCGAGCCGGATGTGCTCTTAGACAGAACTCTTCCATGGCACCCTTGGAGAGATTAGTGCCATTATCAGTTATAATAATGTGTGGAAAACCAAAACGAAAGATCACCTTTTTGATGAACTGAACTGCCGTGGCTGCATCACACTTACTGACCGGCTCTGCTTCAACCCACTTGGTGAATTTATCCACTGCGACCAACAGGTGTGTCTTCTTATCTTTAGAGCTTTTGAAAGGTCCAACCATATCAAGCCCCCAGACTGGAAACGGCCAAGTAATTGGAATCATCCTCAACTCTTGAGCTGACACATGAGCTCGTCTTGAGAATTTTTGACATCCGTCAAACTTGCTGACCAGATCCTCCGCATCAGCATGAGCCATCAGCCAATAAAAACCGTGACGAAAAGCCTTGGCCACCAGAGACTTTGAACCGACATGATGGCCACAATCACCTTCATGAATCTCACGAAGTATCTCCTGACCTCCGTAGGTGACACACAACGTTGAAACGCCCCAGTGACGCTGCGGTGATGCAACTCACCATGAACAATTGTCATGGATTTGGACCGCCTGGCGATTTGTCTTGCCAAGGTCTCGTCGTCAGGCAATTCTCCCCAGGTCATATAGGCTAAGTATGGGACCGTCCAGTCCGGGGTGGCATGGAGAGCCGCCACCACCGCGCCTCTCTGGGTGCAATCGCAAGCTCTTCCTCTGTAGGCACTCGGCTGTAAGGGTTATGCAAAACGTCAAGGAAATTATTAGGTGGCACCGGCTCACGCTGAGACCCCAGCCGGCTTAAAGCATCAGCCACCTCGTTCTTCCTTCGATCAATGTGCTCTACTTGATAACCCTTGAAGTGCCCAGCCACCGCATCAACTTCACGACGATAAGCCGCCATAAGGGGATCCTTAGAATCCCACGTGCCTGACACCTGTTGAGCAACAAGGTCTGAATCGCCCAAGCATCTTACCCGGCTTAAATTCATCTCCTTGGCCATCCGGAGGCCATGGAGTAAGGCCTCATATTCAGCTTCATTGTTAGTACAGGCAAACATAAGCCGGAGCACATAACAAAATTTGTCACCTCGAGGGGAAGTTAAAACAACTCCAGCCCCCGAGCCTTCCAACCTATGCGGACCCGTCAAGTGAATAGTCCAATACGTGTTATCCGGCTTCTCCTCCGGTGCCTGCAACTCCGTCCAATCATTAATAAAGTCCACTAGGGCTTGAGACTTGATAGCTGTGTGCGGCATATACTTCAAACCGTGAGGCCCAAGCTCGATGGCCCACTTGGCAACTCGTCCTGTGGCTTCCCTATTCTGGATGATGTCCCCAAGGGGGCGGAACTCACCACAGTTATAGGATGACCCAGGAAGTACTGTTTTAGCTTCCGGCTCGCCATGAACACCCCATAAACCAGTTTCTGCCAATGCGGATACCTTTGCTTGGATTCTATGAGCACCTCACTGATGTAATAAACCGGCCGCTGAACCGGATGCTCCTTGCCAGTCTCCTTACGCTCCACCACAATAGCCACACTAACAGCACGTGAGTTAGCAGCAACATACAATAGCAATGGCTCTTTATCAATCGGAGCTGCGAGAACCGGTGGTTCAGCCAATTGTATGTTTAAATCTTCAAACGCGGCATCAGCAGCCTCACTCGAGAAAAAGGTGTCTGCTTTCTTCATCATATGATATAACGGTAAAGCCTTCACCCCTAGCCGGCTTATGAATCGGCTTAAAGCTGCAACGTGACCCACCAGTCGCTGAACATCATTGATGCACGCCGGCTTAGCCAGAGAGGCAATCGCCTTGATCTTCTCCGGTTAGCTTCAATGCCCCTGTTTGAGACCAGGAATCCCAAAAGTTTGCCTGCAGGTACACCAAATACACACTTGTCAGGGTTAAGCATCATCTTGTAGACCCAGAGATTATCAATGGTTTCCTTTAAATCAGAGATTAAGGTTTCCTTCTCTCTGGACTTCACCACAATGTCATCCACATAAGCATGAACATTGCGCCCAATCTGATTATGGAGACAATTCTGCACACACCGCTGATAAGTCGCATGGGCACTCTTGAGCCCAAACAGCATAGACACATAGCAGAAGGCTCCAAATGGAGTAATGAAAGCCGTCTTCTCCTGGTCCTTAACTACCATCTTGATTTGATGATAACCAGAGTAAGCATCCAAAAAACTCAACCGCTCGCAACCCGCAGTGGCATCGATGATTTGATCAATGCGGGGCAGAGCAAAGGGATCAGCCGGACAAGCTTTATTTAGGTCCGTGTAATCGACACACATCCGCCAAGTGCCGTTTTTTTTTAGCACGAGCACAGGGTTAGCCAACCACTCTGGGTGAAAAACTTCCACGATGAACCCTGCCGCTAAGAGCCGAGCGACCTCTTCCCCTATAGCCTTTCGCCTTTCCTCATTGAATCGCCGGAGAAACCTTCGACCGGTTTATACTTTGGATCAATATTAAGAGTGTGCTCGTGAGTTCTCTCGGGACACCCGGCATGTCAGAAAGTTTCATGCAAAGATGTCCCGGTTCTCACGGATGAACTCGATGAGCGCGCTTTCCTATTTGGGATCCAAATTGGTACCGATGCTGAACTGCTTGGAAGAGTCACCTGGAGTAAAGTCAACCAGTTTTGTCTCGGCGGCCGACTTAAATTTCAAAGCCGAGTCTTGCTCTGTGGTTGGCTTCTTCAAAGAGGTCATATCTGCCGGGTCAACCTTAGTTTGATAAAACATCAACTCCTGTTCAGCACAAACGGATTCACCATAAGCCGCATCTCCTTCCTCGCACTCCAAAGCCACCTTTCGACTCCCATGCACAGTGATGGTGCCCTTGTAAACCGGCATCTTGAGCTGCAGATAAACATAACACGACCGTGCCATGAACTTGGCATAAGCCGGCCGTCCAAACAGAGCATGATATGGTCTTCTGATTTTGACTACCTCAAACGTCAGCTTCTCAGCCCTGGAATCGTATTCGTCTCCAAAAGCCACTTCCAGCTCAATCTTTCCAACAGGATACGCCGACTTACCGGGCACCACCCCATGGAAAACAGTGTTGGACGTCCTCAAGTCCTTATCAGTCAGACCCATACGGCGAAAGGTCTCATAATAGAGAATATTGATGCTGCTTCCGCCGTCCATGAGTACCTTACTGAATTTATATCCACCAACCTGAGGGGCCACCAACAAGGCTAACTGACCCAGGTTATCAACCCGGAGAGGGTGATCTTCTCTACTCCTAATGATGGGCTATTCTGACCACCTCAGATAACGGGGAACCGCCGGTTCAACCGAATTCACAACCCTTTTATGAACCTTCTGGTCACGCTTACACAAGTTAGTGGTAAACACATGGTATTGCCCACCGTTTAACTGTTTTGGATGGCTCTGATAACTCGATCGCTGCCGTCATTGTCCTCCTCGACCGGATCAGCCGATTATAGCCCCCTTGACCACCTTGAAAACCGGAACTTGAGCCGCCACCCGGGCCATGGAAACCACCTGCTCCTGAACCGCTGCCTGATCCGTGATTGCCATCAAACATGTTTGAATTCTTGAAAGCTTTCATGATCGCGCAGTCCTTCCATAAGTGGGTAGCAGGATTTTCTCGAGTATCGTGTCTTGGGCAAGGCTCATTCAGAAGCTGCTCAAGAGATGGACCCGAGCCACCAGATCGAGGAGGTCCTCTCCCCTTACACTTCTTGTTATTACCTTGAGCATTAGCATTGGCCACAAACGCCGGGTTACCGTCCGGCTTACTCTTGTTACCACTCTGACTTGCCGGCTGTTGCTGCTGACCCTTTCCGTTGCCGTTCTTCTTTCCCTTCCCTGTCTTTTCCTCCTCAGACACGGGATCGTCAGTAGTATCAGAATCGGCATACTTAACCAAAGCCGTCATCAGCGTACCCATGTCATTGCAATCACGCTTAAGGCGCCCCAGCTTCTGCTTCAGCGGCACAAAACGACAATTCTGATGGAGCATAAGTACCGCAGAGACGGCATCCATCTTATCAGATGAATGTATTCTTTCTTTGACCCAGCGCACCCAATGTGTGGTGGACTCACCCTCCTCCTGCTTACAATTGGTCAAGTCCACAATGGACATAGATTGCTTGCAAGTATCTTTAAAGTTCTGGATAAACCGGGCCTTTAACTCGGCCCATGAACTGATGGAATTGGGGGGCAAGCTTTTCAACCAAGTTCGGTCGTTCCATCTAACATCATGGTGAAATACTTAGCCATTGCCGCTGTCGCTGACTTCCAATAATTCCATGGCCATCTCGTAACTTTCAATCCATGCCCCGGTTGTAAGTCGGCCATGTAATTCGCACCTTTCGAGGACCCTTGAAATCCTTGGGCAGACGACATCTCAAGAGCCGGCACTGCATACGTGACACCGCCGGTTCTAGTGGCCACCCTGCTCCAATCAATTCATTGGATACTCTGGGAAACCATCATACGCCGTCTGCTGAGCCGCTTAATTGAGCCGCCTGCTCATCCTCCCCGATGCAATCGATCCTGCACCGGTTATAGTCGCCGGGTTGGTTGCGATGTTGGGCATTACTTGATAAAGCCTCGACTCCATGTGTCTGTCAGAATCGGACTCCGGTTTGGTTGAGGTGCCACCCAAGCTGAGGAGTGGAATGAATCCTGTCCCTGCTGTAAGAATAAGCCTCTTGCTGTGCCAAGGCCGTCTGAAGAAGCTCCCTAGCCCTCCGGGTTTCCACCACCGTCGGGTCATCACCCTCCACTGGGAGAGCCGCTAGATGCGCCGATGCTGCTATCAGGTTCTCCATCGGGTTAGAAAAGTGGCCCGGAGGGGTTGGTATGTGAGGGAGTCCTGGATTAGGGGGTGTCCGGATAGCCGGACTACCATTATCAGCCGAACTATCATCGACCGGACTCCAAGACTATGAAGATACAAGATTGAAGACTTCGCCCCGTGTCCGGATGGGACTTTCCTTGGCGTGGAAGGCAAGCTTGGCGATACGGATATGTAGATCTCCTACCATTGTAACCGACTCTATGTAACCCTAGCCCTCTCCGGTGTCTATATAAACCGGATGGCTCTAGTCCGTAGGGACAACATCAACAACCCTTACAATCATACCATAGGCTAGCTTCTAGGGTTTAGCCTCCTTGATCTCGTGGTAGATCCACTCTTGTAAACATCCACAATATCAATATCAATCAAGCGGACGTAGGGTTTTGCCTCCATCAAGAGGGTCCGAACTCGGTAAAACATCGTGTCCCTTGTCTCCTGTTACCATCCGCCTAGACGCACAGTTCGGGACCCCCTACCCGAGATCCGCCGGTTTTGACACCGACATTGGTGCTTTCATTGAGAGTTCCTCTGTGTCGTCACCGATAGGCTCGATGGCCTCTTCAATCGACAATGACGCAGTCCTGGGTGAGACTTTTCTCCCCGGACAGATCTTCAGATTCGGGCGGCCGTTTTCGACCGCGGGCCAACTCACTTGGCCATCTAGAGCAGATCGAAGCTTACGCCCTGGCCGTCAGTCAGGTTTGGAAGCCTGAACTTCACGGCCGATACCAGCGGGACTTGATCTTCGATGGATCTGAGCCACAGCCGAAGCGCTACCATGCTGTCACGATGGGCATGACCTAACTCGCCACGGACAGCACCTTGGAGGCCGCGACACGAATCTGCCTCGACCCATAGTCCGGAGCCGATCGCTCGGATCGAGGACGGATGGCTGGACACCGCCTCGGAGCTGCAACTTCTACGGCGATGGAGCCGAACACTTACCTTGTCCCGCATAAAGCTCGACTCGAGGTGCGGACTCTCTGCCGGACTCGAACCTCCCTGCGCCCGCCATTTAATCCGATTGGGCGCCGATCATGGAATTCACCGCCGCGGACATCTTTTCAAGCACTCGCCCTTCGGCGATATCATAAATTCATCAAGCATCTCTCGCTATCCGGAGAGCCTGGCGAACTACGGCCAGATGGTTGGGACGCGGACGACGAAGAAATTCAGAGCCCACCCACCACCCACTTCAGAGCCACCGTCGACAATTTAACCGACGATTTCGACTACGACTCCGAAGACATCGACGGTATGGACGACGATCCCGGAGACTACCAAGAACCAGCGCCTACATGACACTGGAAGACCACCTCGTCATACGACATATACATGGTGGACACCCCAAAGGGAAGCGATAACGAGGAACAACGGGACGCGACAGAGGATAATCCCGCCGATAAACAACCAAAACGGCGACGTAGACGCCGCCCTAAGTCCCGCCTCGAACAAAGCAGCATTCCTAACGACCCAGCGATAGAGCAGGGCAAACCAAATGGACGATTTAACAGACGAGCCGGATAATCAACCCTCATCACGGAGCAATCAACAGTCCGGACACAACACCGGGAGCATAAGAACCTTCACAAAAGACTCGTCGCCACTGCAAGAAGTTTGAAGAAGGAAAAACGGAAGCTCAAAACAGCGGAAGACATACTCAGAATGAAGTGGAGCAAAGTACTCCAGACCGCAGGCAGGTATGGCAATGGCCATCAAACAAAGAGCTACCCAAAGCGCAAGCTGCTGCCAGAATTCGACGAGGAAGCCGTAGAGCCCTCAAAATCAAAAAATACAAAGGCCGCCTGGCCGGATAGACGGTCAGATGACAGGCCAAAAGCGACAAGCGGGGCCGAACACAAGCCGAATTATATTCCTGGGAAAACGGACGGCCCAACTAGGTCCATCTACGGTCCAAAAAAGAGGGCCCCATGAAGTAACACAACACGACAAGTGTTCGAAGACAGCGGCACACCCAAATACAGGGGCGCCGTACACCGGCTATGTTTTACCGATGAGGTGCTGGATCATGAATTCCCAGCAGGGTTCAAACCCATAAACATAGAGGCATACGACTGCACAACAGACCCCGGAGTCTGGATAGAAGATTACATACTACACATACACATGGCTAGAGGAGATGATCTCCATGCCATAAAACACTGTTGGAAGCTGGGAAGAGCTTGAAGACGCGTTTAGAGCAAATTTTCAAGGGACTTATGTCCGCCCTCCGGATGCGCATTTATCTGAGTCATATAACCCAACAGCCCGGAGAGTCAGCGCGTGAATTCTGGAACAGGTTCCTTACCAAAAAGAACCAAATAGTCGACTGTCCGGACGCGGAAGCCTTAGCAGCTTTTAAACACAACGTCCGAGACGAATGGCTCGCCAGACACCTCGGCCAAGAGAAGCCAAGAACAATGGTCGTGCTAACAAGCCTCATGACGCGCTTTTGCTAGAGAAGACAAATGGCTAGCAAGATGCAGCACCAAATGACCCGAGTACATCCGAGATCGTAGATGGAACGGAAAGTCACGACGCAGGAAAGATCAGCGCCGGAATAAAGAAAAAAGCCCAAAGTGCACGGCGGTCAACGCCGGATTCAAAAGCTCGCGGCCAAACAATAAAACACGGCCTCTTAAGGACAACAGAGAAGAGCTATCAAATTTAAACAAAATTTTAGATCGGATATGTCAAATCCACAGTACCTCCGGAAGGCCTGCAAACCATACCAACCGAAATTGTTGGGTTTTTAAACAGTCCGGCAGACTCAACGCCGGAAACAAGGGGCTCGATGCGCCAAGCGAGGACGATGACGAACCCCACCAGCAGAGCACCGGAAGTCAAAAGACTTTCCCACAAGAAGTCAAAACAGTAAACTCGCTTCACGTGATAGTACGGAAAAACCAACACGGCACTCAGTGTCGCACGGTCCACCCCAGTGGAACACCGAGATTGGACGTCAAAACCAATCACTTTCGACAATCTGGATTAGTCCAGAAGTATCCGGAACGCAGGATAGACTGCCCTGATATTGGATCCCATAAATAGACGGACTGCATTTCACGCAGGTTTTGATGGACGGCGGCAGTGACTTAAACCTGCTATATCCGGACACAATCCGCAAGTTGGGATAGACCCTACTACAATTCGGCATAGCCGCACTTCCTTCAAAGGAATGGCGCCAGGCCCTTACGCCAGGTGCACAGTTTCATTACTACTAGAAGTTATGTTCGGGTCACCCGACAACTTCCGACGAGAAAAGCTAACCTTTCATGTCGCCCCTTTTAAAAGTAGCTATCAAGCATCACTGGGACAGGAAGCTTTCGTCCGCTTCAATGCAATACCACATTACGCGTCTCTACGCTTAAAATGCCCGGTCCACGTGGCATCATTTCATTAAAAGGTCGTTTGAGACCCCGGACACGGCTGGACGAGTCCGGAATAAATAAGCTAGGGGCTACCTGGCCGCACACCCCTTCACAAGGGTTTGTACATATAAGCCATAATGAGCTAGCATAGGCTCAGCTTTCTTAATCTATATTTCAATTTTTATGCACTTTTCGCACGATTTCTTTTCCAACCAAGTTCCTCTCTTTTTGCAGATGAACAGCGTGCACACCCGTCCAGGATACGGCACAACGGAGACACAGGCGCAGACGTGCAGTAGGGACCCGTTGCAAGGACTCTTTTCGGACTAAGACCCTACGTAAACCTTTCTTACTGTCTCTTGTTGCTATAATCCCCTGGTTTATCATTATAACCAGAGTGGAGATCAAGCGTTTTGGCATCGGCCGCGCCAGAAGAACCTTCCTGCACTGGACACAAGGGGCTTAGGGCTTTGTTTTGCCCGCTATTATAAAGACCGAACACCTTCGGGAGTGTTCGGCGTCTCGAAAGTTAGGCCTTATATGCATCAGCTCCGAATCATGTCTTTGGTCAAATGTTGGGTTTGCCCGGCTCACGTGTTTTGCTGCCTTACGTTCCGTATCATCGGCTAACGCGGCTCCGGAGAACTATCGCGATTGTGCCCCGGTTACCGGGCGAGCACCTCAAGAGAGAAAGCCGAAAACTGATCGTCATGATACAGCGAGACTGGTCAACCACTCGATCGACCATGGGAATGTTTAGGATTCCTCCGCTTTGACGAAGGGCCGCTTTCGGCCAGGCACATACGCCGCCCCAAATTCGGAGAGCGGTGCCCCGTGGGCTATGTCGTAGCCCCACCCTCGAACTCCATGGCTAAGTGAAAGTGATAAAGCATTATAGTCCGGTTGCCTCGTTTGCTTACGCTACCACCTCCTTTACAGGATCGAGACGTCGGATTAAGTGTGAAAACGCCGCTATTTTTTGCGAACACCCCGCACCTTGTGCGTGGGGGTAAAACCGACAACTGCCATCTTTCAGGTTATACACACGTATACATGAACGGTCGCATAGGAGATATTCTATTACTTGAACGCACAAGTATAAAAGGCGCTTACATCATAAATATTGTTTTACATCATACAAACGTTCATTCAAACGTAACATTTTTTGAGCACTGCGACTCTATTACACGAGCGCCACGCAGCACTTCGCCAAAATAGTGCTCGACGGGTAACCGGTTATCATCCGAACCCGGGGTCGCAACAGCGGTGGCATTAATCTCTGTCCAATGTGTCTTCACACGGGTGAGCGCCATCCGCGCACCCTCTATGCAGGCCGACCGCTTCATCGCCTTGATATGCGGCACCGCCCCAAGAAATTGCTGCAATAAGCCAAAGTAACTCTTTGGCTGGGGCCTATCCGGCCGGATATGGGTCACTATATCCGTCATAGCAAGCCCGGACAACCTATTTAGCTCAGCCCACTCGGCCAAACGGTCGGTCAATGGAAGTGAACGCTCCGGACTATGGAATTGAGACCAAAACAGCTCTTCCGCCTTGTGATCCTTCCGGCGAAAATGCACAACGGCATCCGCCGCACTCGCTGCTAAGTCCATATAAGGGTCCTCTGGACCCCACAGCTTGGCCCAGCTGAGCAGACTGTGGATCCGTACACCTTCGGCGCAGCAGAACAGGCGTGCCAGCTACAATCTCTCCGGCCGGGCGCAGCTCTTCCTTTATAGCCCGCATTGCAGAGCGGGCATCCTTGGCTTCGGCGGTGGCCTTCCGCAGGTCTTCTTGCCCCGCTAGGCGCTCCTTCCCAAGAGCCTCATTGCGGTCGGTAGCATCTTTTAACTTCATGGCCATTTCGGCCATCTCTTCCCTGCTCCGGCAGTGCGCGACCATTTCGGCCGCTAACTCCTCGGCCGCCCTCGAGGCTGCCGCATTACTCCTTCTGGCCTGCTCCTTGGCTTGAGCAAGTTCGGCCCGAAGGCTCTCCACAGCAGCGGCACTATCTGCATTTCATGCACATGTTGTAAGGAGCTGGCTTCGCTCCCTTACCAAGTGACCGCCAGCGATAACACTTACCTTGCGACTCATCAAGTCGCTGTTGACCAGCGTGATGTCCGCATCCGCAACATCGAGTTGCCGCTTTAGTTCAGCAACTCCATCAGTCCGGCTGGCCCCCGGACGACCCGCCACCTGCATCGGCACGACGGGAATTTAAACCTGCGATTTTGATCCTCGGCACGCTGTCGATTTCGACAACCTAGCGAGTCTCAGGGGCTACTATCTATACAGGGCGCATTCTATATGCAAAACTGTTAAAAGGCGTGTCATTTTTACGACCTCAAACCCCGCCAGCAAACTCCTGGCGGCATCATGCAACCCGCCTTCGGCGGACGAAATCCTTTCAATCACCATGCTCATCAATGCGTGATGATTTTCTGAGATAGACGCCTTCTCAAGCAGATCCTTCAGCCGTACACCAGTTGGCGCCGAACTATCCGGCTTTGCCAAACCCGGGGGCTCCCTCCGTGACGACACTTCAGGGTCGTCCTCCCTATCCGACGGCGCCCCGGACGGAGGCGTCTCGCTCTCTATCATCTCCGGACGAAGGTCCCACGAAGACGAGCTCATTTGCGAAGGACGGAGATCCGAACTACAAGGTAAAAACTTTAGTTATCCTCGTAAGCACAAATAGGGATGTCCCTTATTATAAAACTCCTTTCTTTCTACTTACGGCTCGTTGGAGGGCTGACTCTTTAAGGGAGATTGTGCGGCCGGGCCTCCCGGACGCAGGACCCTCCGCGAAGATTTCTTCCCCGCTTAGGGCTTTTTTCCCCGGGTCTTCGGAGGCAGTCCTCTTCTCCCCTTGGAGGGAGGGATTCTCGATCCCCCCCTCTTTCAAGAGCCTCCTTAGGTGAGGCAGTAGCTTTCCTGCTTTCCCCTTCGTCTTCCTCTGAAGGCGCAACCTCAAGCATCCGGACCAGCACGGGATCCGGCGCGGTCTCGGGGAGGGGGACCGGACACCATATCAATTTTGCTTCCGCTATCCACTCCTGTGTAGAAGGCAGTTGGTCATAAGGCGAATCATCGAAAGGCAAACAAACGGTATGTCCGGACTCGGAACTACTTACTTGAGTATCCGGGCGATTGCAGCTTAGGCCAGCATCCTCGGTCAATTCCGGACACACCTCTTGCGATCCGAAGAATAATTTGTACATCTCCAGGGGTGTCATACCCATGAAGTGTTGAAGAATTTGTGGGCCCTCCGGATTAAACTCCCATAGCCAGAGAGGGCGGCGTTTGCAGGGCGGGAGACGCCTAATCAGCATAACCTGCATCACCACCACCATATCGACCTCCCTCGTTTGGAGATCTCGAATCCGGCCCTGCAGTAGGGGCACGTCCTTTGACGGCCCCCTTGGTTGACCCACGACATCAACCGTCGTGGAGGTCCCGGCCGGAATAAGGGCGGCGGCTTTTGCCTGTGGCCCCTCGGAACAGTAATATAGAACCACTCTTGCTGCCACGGGCCGAGCTCCTCTTGGAAGGAGCCCGCGGGCCACGGGCATCGGCCCTCCTACTTATGGCCGCCCGCCACACTCCGCTTGACGCCCCGATCATCTTCTACGCCACATTGAAGGTCTTCACCACAGGTCAAGTGAGAGGTGACGCGGAGGAAGGCTTCGCAGACGACAATAAATGCGGAAATATGGAGGATGGACTCCGGAGCCAAATCGTGGAATTCCAACCCATAGTATAACATGAGCCCTCTCACAAAAGGATCCATCGGGAAGCCTAAACCCGACGGAGGTGGGATACAAAACGACATACTCGCCGGGCTCGGGGTGGGATGGCCTGCCCTTCGGCAGCAACCTGTGTGAAATCTCATAAGCTGTGTACTTACGCCCCGCAGCTTTATATCGCCCTCCTCCGTGACGGAGGAGGGCATCCACCGCCCCGAGGTCGGAACCGACATCGTTGAAAGTCTCAAGCGCTCGAACTGGAGCTCTAGGTGCTGGAACTTGGAGCGGGAGAGGATTCGATGAAGGATTGAAGAAAAGAAACGAGCCTTGGTCCCGTTATAAAGGGGAGAATACCAAGAGCCGCCTCCGTGACCGCTTGGGACTCGCCGATAGAGGGCGTGGCGACGGGCGCGGTTGGGTTACGACGTCCGTATTGATGAGAATCCCGGATTAAGGGGGAACACGATCTCTGCTCGACAAGACGCGTTAAGGAAACCGCTTCGCTAAATGCGCCGAGGTGGTAAAGTAAAAACAATTCAAGTAATGGCTTGGTAGTGGTGTGACGTCATGTCACAAAAACGCCGCCAGATTGAACTTGTGTATATATTATTCTCTACGGTGGAATGTGGAATTTATTTTGCAGAGCCGGACACTATCCTGGTGTTCACAATCTTCTATCATTCGGAGGAGAAACCCGCCTTGCAATGCCAAGCAATATACGCGCCGGACCTATCGTCATTGAAGCCTGGTTCAGGGGCTACTGAGGGAGTCCTGGATTAGGGGGTGTCCGGATAGCCGGACTACCATTATCAGCCGAACTATCATCGACCGGACTCCAAGACTATGAAGATACAAGATTGAAGACTTCGCCCCGTGTCCGGATGGGACTTTCCTTGGCGTGGAAGGCAAGCTTGGCGATACGGATATGTAGATCTCCTACCATTGTAACCGACTCTATGTAACCCTAGCCCTCTCCGGTGTCTATATAAACAGTATGGCTCTAGTCCGCAGGACAACATCAACAACCCTTACAATCATACCATAGGCTAGCTTCTAGGGTTTAGCCTCCTTGATCTCGTGGTAGATCCACTCTTGTAAACATCCACAATATCAATATCAATCAAGCAGGACGTAGGGTTTTACCTCCATCAAGAGGGTCCGAACCTGGGTAAAACATCGTGTCCCTTGTCTCCTGTTACCATCCGCCTAGACGCACAGAGTTCGGGACCCCCTACCCGAGATCCGCCGGTTTTGACACCGACAGTATGTATCGTGGCGGGGCCATGCTCCCGTGAAGAGGTGCCGTCTCTCGAGGCTGAACCGGCACTCCTGCTCCGGGTGTCATAAATTGATTGGCTTCGGGCGGATTGCTGGGATCAGCTCCGGGTGTCGTGAAAAAATTCCGAGGATCATAAGCCGGAGGCACACGGGACTGGGTTTTCTGATGTCTCCTTCTCATCACCTCATTGGATGCATTCAGATTCATGTTAAGCTGGAAAGCCTCTGACTGGAGTCGGCGCTCACAAGATCCAAAGCCGCCGCTCTGCAGCTAGCTCGGTGTCCTCACCGCCAAGGCACGGGCTATCTCTCACAGACCTTTGCCACCTCCGCGTTATGTTCATCTGGATTTGCATGAATAACCGTGGAGGTTAACAAAGACGTCAACGTGTCCATAAGATCTATCAGCACCTGAGCCAGCAGGCGCGCGGGGCCTCCTCCCTCGGCCGCTCCTAACCCGGACATGATTGCCGTCGCAGCCGTCGAGTTTTGAATGGGTTGGGTACCAGCCATGAAGACTCGTGCCCAGCTTGGCGGCTCATAGCAATCCGGCCGATGAAGACGTGGATTCCGCCAAAGGGGACCCGGTACCCGTACTCAATTGAGTCGGCGTCGGGGCCCCAGCCTTCGTTGTCGATGTAGATCTTGCCGCGACGACTCTTGGTCATCTGCCCATCACGTATCCCTTGAGCCCTTCGAAGCTGCCCTTCAAGAACTCAAATCCACCGTGCGTTGGCCCCACGGTGGGCGCCAACTATCGTGGAATTGTCACGGCAGATGTCCTTTTGCAAGGACTTAATCGTGGAGCCATCGCAACTAGGAAGCTTAAAGGGGTTAATCGGGACAAAGGACACGAGAGGGTTTATACTAGTTCGGCTCCTTACGGTGAAGGTAAGCCTACGTCTAGTTGGGTTGGTATTGCTTGAGGTTTCGATGACCAGGGAGCGAGATACGCTATGCCCGGTTCTCGAGGTGTTGTTTCTTGCCCTAAGCCGCTGTCGGGTCATTCCCTTATATACACGGGTTGACGCCCTGCGGCTTACAGAATCCCGGCCGGCTCATAAACAGTGTCCGGCTCGGTGACTAGTCAAGTCTACCTTATGATACAAGTCATGCCATTATGGCGGTTTACTACAACGGACCTTAAGTCGCCTGTGGGCCTTAGGCTCCATGTTGAGTCGCCACCTTCATGCTTGGACTTGGGCTTCTGTCTGGTAACTATTCATGTAACCCGGCCCCTCCTGGGCGGCTTACACAAATAGTTCTATCCCCAACATGAACCATTAAGTGTAGGTAGCACCGAGCACACAACAAACCCTAATGACAGTCCTGCCTAATGAGTAATGAATCAATTAGAAAATGGGTGATGAGGAGTGGCTGCTGAGTGTTGAGGACGTATCTCAGGATAAATCGGGTTGGCTTGGTGGGTGCTGCATGCCTGAGCCCTGAACGGACTGGGAAGGTAGGCACGGCGGCGCGCCCAGGCAGCGGTGACGCTATTGGGTGAGCGGCTCCTGGCCTCCTGTTAGTCCGGCGTCTCCTCCTAGAGTCATGCCGTTCGGGGACGGCACAAGCGAGGCAAAGCGGTCAGCGCAGTAGAGATCGGAAGCGCGCAGCAGAACAGAGGGGATTCGGGGCCTGGGACGACCCAAAATCCCAAGGTGGGCCAGCCCATTGTGGGCACCCTGTAGAGATACACACCCGAGCAGCGAACATGCATTTTCAAAACTAATTTAGGAACATTTAGCTGACCAATTAAACAACTCTGTTTTAATAATATCAGATTCGTATTTGAACATCTAAGCTTGTTTAGCTTGATGCGCAAAGAAAGGTTATTATGACACGAAGCACGTATTCTGATCGTATAGTGATCATAAAAGAGGGAAACTCCAAGTATATTTTTTTAGCAAAAGAGGGTTTCCCCTCCGATTTCTATTAAAGAAGCCACCACGGAACCAACATGATCAATTAAACCCTAAGCATGATCAATTAAACCGTATTATGGCTGTGCCATGGCAGATTTGATGCTGCAAACCGGAGAAATGATATTTAGCATCCATTGTTTGCTTCGAACTAAGAACTAAATTCTAAGAGCTGAAAAGAAAGTAACCAAGTTAAGATCTATTTTTGGTTGAGATCATAAAGTTGAGGAGATATGAAGTACCACCTCTCTGGCATCGCCGTGTAGGCATCGGGGGTGCGATGGCTGTCGGTGGCGTTGAAGTAGATCTGCGACGGTAGACGGGTGCATCGGGGGATAAGTCCCGTTGCTGTGGAAGAGAAGGTCGTGTGAGCGGCCCTGACAAAGAGGACGATGGCGCCGATGAAGCGAGAGGACGCGATGTAAGGCTATTGGTCCATTGACGTGGATGAGAAATGTCCATCTCTAGCAGTGGACGACGCGGTCTTGGTAGGCGCTCCGGCATGGTGGAGGACGGTGGCGATGGATGTGGTGGAGGATGGCGGCGATGGATGGGGTGGCGGACGGAGGCTGGTGTGGGGATGGGGTGTTCTAGCGCGGACGGTGCATGAATGGGAAAATGGAGGGAGAGGTATGGGGAACCATGTTTTTGGGACGCGCCTGTCTGAAATATGGGAAAGTTACGAACTTAGCCCCCGTTTAAAATTTGGACGTCTCGTCGGTTGGGGATAGGACGGTAATCTCAAGATCTCGCCAATATTTGCCCAGGCGATTTCGGCGAGGAGAGGGTGGTTGGCGCCCATGGTTGGCGCCCACGATGTATGAACGGGCTGACAGGTGGGGCGGTTGTGTCACGTCTGAGTGAACTTACAAACCTGCCCCTATTGAAAATATTTGCCTACATCGATTTTGGCCGAGTCGAGTTTGTTTTGCCGCCCACCGTGTATGAATGGGGAATGGAGGGAGAAATAGAGGTCTTTCGGACGAGCTTGAATCAAATGTGTTTTGTCGCCCATGTTTGACGCCCACCGTGTCGGAATGGGCTCAGAGGCGGTCGTGTCACGTCTAATTGAAGTTACTAACCTACCCCTATTTAGAGCAGTGGAAATCGGGCCGATGTATTGTCCGTGTAATGGGTAGATAGTAATTTCCATATCCCAAACACTTGGCTTCGGGCAGCCGACGTGGGAGTGGACACTTTGCTGCTTCTTTCAAATTTTTGGACAATAAGCATCCACGTTTACCCTGGCAATTAAATTTGAATCCATTTTGTATTCCTATATGAATCTTTATAAATCATTCTATGTGTTTTTATGTAACTTCAAAAGGACGACAAAGATGTCTTCCACTGTCATATATGAATATGATTTACAAATGCCGATACTCAAATTCAGAAACTAGTATCCATTTTAAGGTGAATTCGAATATTTGGAACACTTCATGTCCAACTCAAATGTCACACGCATCATAATGCGTACTCCCATTTAGATATGTACACAAGCGATGTATCAAGATTCAAATACCGAGTCAATCAACCAAGAATGTACATAACTAACCTACATACAAACACTTATAGAGTATATGGATCAGAAATATCAACTAACATACATAAGCCAGGCCGCTGTACTTTTTTTTGCTACAACAACATCCTTCTTTTAGCCAGCATCTTGGCCCTTTCCGATGCGTGCCACTTATGGTCCATCTATACTACTACTATTGTTGAATGCACATTCAGCCCGATTGGCATATTTGTAGGTCTGGCACAGCAATCCAAATGAACTGTCTCCGAGTCTTATCAATTAATACACACTTGTGCTCAAATAAAATTACAAACTAAAAAACAAAAAAAAACAATTATTACATGATCTCCAAAACAAAAGGTTTGATTGATTACATGAACAGAGAACACAAAGGTTATTCAACTATGGAAAGAACATTTCACCTATGATTTACGAAGTAGGAATTTAATTTTCTTTTTTCCTTCAGGACCTTAACAATCTGGTTAGTCTCAGCTTCCTTTGTTTTGAAATCCACCAAATATTTAATGGTTGTCTTGAGTACTGCTTGTGATTGTGCTGTTTGCTTCCTCAACATGTCAACTTCATCTCTAAGTCTAGAAGCAGAATCTCTTTCTACCACTAGTTTATCCTCTAGAGCATCAGCAGTTGGCAATTCATAATGCACGATTGGGCCGGTGCCACTGCTGTGGGATGATGCAACGTCCATGGGGACCTCGCTCTTTGATCTTGGGCTAACCTGTTTTGCCATTAAAGTTTCGATTGGATTCAGAAAAGTTGAAGTTAGCAAAACATCTCAACTAGGAGTTATAACAAAGAAACCAGTTAAACAAACAAGGAATTAAAGAGTTTCAATTGGATGTGAAAAGTATATTAACATCATTGTAACTCCATTGCAGCAGCAAAGAAGTTAAACAAACAAGTAGATATTTAAGTTAAGGCAAACAGGTAATTCTTAACAGTAAGTATCAAATACATAGATAGGCGCAATCTACAATATGATTAACAGGCTGTGCCATTATGTAATCAGTAGCAAACTAAATTAAGCCAAGCAACATAATTGAACAATTTTGCATTAAGTGGTTAACTAAAATTACGAGAAGCGGGTAACTGAACTTATGCTAGTTCTTTGTACAGGCACACTGCAACTTCTTTTTCGCTTACAAGGTTGTACAAAGGAGTCCATGGCATCAATTGCTTGGATACGCAGTCCCAATACTTCTTTCTTCCCACACTGCATGGGTAAGTCGAATGGTTAATCTGGTAAGATGGTGCGTCCTTGATATGTTATATGAGGACGTGTAGTCATACTAGTTGTAGCCAAACACATCACACTGGCTTTTACAGTATATTTCATGCGTTTACTTTTGGCATATCGAGATCTAAGCAATCTACAATAGGATGAAAAGACTGGCATCCTTCACATTATTGGCGAACTCAGTTCTAGAAACAAGCAATTCAACCATTCTGTGGGTAAATCAAAAGCGTCACTGGAATATTTTTCACTATCCTATCATACAGGCAAAAAGGGGCGATGCCACCATAGGGGTTGGTATGGGCGGCCGCCTCAGGTGGCTGGAAAGTGTGCACCTAGTTTGAGTCGTCCAGGTTGGCCCATGCTAGTTTTGTTCGTCCCAATGCACGAGCAGGCAATGTAAAAAATGAAGAAAAATGTTTCAATTTGGACGGGCCAATAACATAAGTGCAAGGAAGGCCCTATAGCAGGCTTGCGGCCCAAACGAGCGCCTCCCATATCGATCGACAGCGGAAAAATCCCAATTTATTCGCTCCAGCCTCCAGTCTGGTTCGCTCCTAACCTAGCCGCCGCTGGACAGACCGACACAGCACTTCCTTGCGCCCTCGTTGGAGGGTGGTCGACGGGCTTCGCTTAACGGAAGGACAAGAAGATGAAGATCCAACCCTGGGTGTAGCTGCATGGGAGGCAGCGGCGGCAAGACAGCATGGCATCGAGCTTGCGCAAACGGACAGTCGCAGCTTGCAAGAGTAGCATGTGCAACGAGCAAGTACATCACATCCCTGATTATATCTAATTCAACTCTTCAATTTCTAGCCAATAGTTAAACCTGACGGTGTTGTAAAACTGCTTGTATGTAGAAAATGAAACCAATTTCTACTTATTTTATAACTCCCCCAATCAATACCGAATCGATTGAATCTGATGTATCTAATCAAGTTTCCGGTGCAAACATACAAGCTCATGTTGTTCTTGAGCCTTAAGTGTCTAATGAATAGACTGCTAATGAAGGATTTGATGCAAACATTTTACATGCTCCTGGTGATGAACATATAGTGTCTAATGAGGGATCTAATTCAAGCATTTTGCAAGCTCATTGAAGGATTTAGTGTCTAATGATGATCTACTATGTTGAGAGAGATAGAGATTTGGAGGCATTGATGACAAGCAAATTATAGTGCATTTTCATAGCTTGAGGAAACGTCGAGGCCATCTACCAGAAAGTCCCCGTATCATCACAACATAGCATAAATAGTTTTCTAATCTGTTGTTTGAAACTATTGGCATACTTGTGCATGATAGATATATTGATATGCAGGTACATACCATGTTTGTAGATGGTTATACGTGCAATTACACTTCGATATTTTCAGCTAGAGAACGAATAATTCAAGCAGTGCATGCACCATGTTTGTAGTCCTTGTACACCATGTTGCATTTTGTGTTTTTTGGTGCTTGCATCATTTAGTGTTTATAATTTGAACAACTTTGGATCATTAGCTGGTTTTCAAAGTGCATGTAGCTTCACATTTCTCAAATTATGTTGATTTCCGGAGTGCAAGTGCCTTCATATTTTTTAAGTTAAATGTTCGCCCCTGGTAACTTGAATTTGTCGATCAGCCACTGCACACAAATCATACACGAATGCCAGTATGAATTAAATGAAATGCAGGGACTTACGCTAGCTCGTTATGCTGTGCTCATCGCAGCTCTGCTTGCGCTTGGGATGTTCCATGTACAAGTCCATGTTACCACTTGCTTGGATGTGCAGGCGTTGTGCTCCTTGCATCCCCCTCTGCATTTTTGACGCGGTGAATGGTTGATCAAATAAGAGGAATCGACCTTGATGTTGTACCGGAGGACGGATACTTATAAGGTTATACGGGTGTGCAGGATGTGTACCAGATCCCGTAGCCCCGTCAAGCTTCGCTAAAAAATGGATTTGCTTGTTTCAGATGATATCTCCAGAAGAAATAAGAGTTAAAGTCAGAGTTGCATAGGCGTGTAAGCTAAGAGAGCAGTGAAAGGATATCCAGATGTCGTCGGAACAGTGCACAAGGGAGTGATGTGTGGATACCTAGTTCGGGCCGGCGCTTGGGCATGCTCACCTAGCTAGAGTACGGGTCACTTCAGAGCCGTTGAGGGTGATGCGCTGGCGTTGGCTGGCCATGCACGGATGCAGATCTTGAGTGGCAGCGGAGTGCTACGATGCGGTGGACGAGACCGTTGGTGAACCCCCAACGGCCTCGGCGGGCGGAGGTGCGATGATGTGCTCGGTGAAGTAGCCCCGGTGAGCTGGGAGACGGCGTCGGTGAAGCGCACCTGATGCGGTGGAACTCGGTGTCTGTGAGGCACGTCGGTTGCGGCGGCCGACATTGTCGGTGGACCACCCGGTGCGGTGGACGAGGGCGTAGATGAGGTAGTTCCGGTGCGGTGGTGAAGCGCGACCGTCGTCTTCGCTGCCGTCGTCCGCACAGAGGTGGGGAACAGTGGGGAAAGAGACGAGACGAGGGGCGATTCGAGGGATGGCGGCGAATTAGGGATTTGAGCAATCTGGGCGCGGAAGGGGACGGTGGAGAAGAGATATTTTGCAGGGCTGGAATTGGGGCCGCCAGATATTTCAATCTGAAACATGGAAGCGCGAACTTATATTGCCGTCGTCCTTTTTTTGGTGGGAGGGGGTGGTTGGCTGGGTGCGACGCGTCCGTCCGACACACGCGACCACCCCGACAGGACTATGCTTCGGTGCCTTAAGGCACCTGCCTTTGTGTCCAAGACATGTGGGCCCAACAGGTGGTTGGCCCACATGTCAGTCACCCAAGGGCAGTTGCCTTTAAGGCACCAAAGCAACATCCACCCGACATGACCCTCGGTCCGCACTGGTGCGCCTACATTTGAGAATGCAAACGAATCTTCTTTCATTTGCAAACGAATCTATATGTATTACCATGCCCGTGTTTTCCTTGCAATAATTAGTCATTCAAGACGAGATACTCCATCCATTCACTTTTGTAATTCGTTTCAGACAACTTAAAATGAACTGTTTTGCACATTGTCTGAAATGTCTTCAAGATCTTATAAAAGTGAACAAAGGGAGTACTATAAATTAATTAATGTGGAGTTATTTGAAAAAAAATCGAAACAGTACCCACGCTAACGTGGATTAGAGTGTGTCACATAATTAGTTATTTGAATTAGAGTGTGTGTCACGTAGTTAGTTATTTGAATTAGAGTGTGTGTCACGTAGCGATCTCCAATTTCTAACATGGATTTCGCATTTCACTGTATCCACGCTACTTTTTTAATACAAATTCATATGTATATGATGAACACCATGGTAGTGAGAAAACTTTTGGATGGATTCAAACATATGACCTACAAAATAGCACAACAAATTGAGCCAATGTCAACTTTTTCGAAACTTCAGATGGCACAAATTCAAAATAATTACCCGTATGCCTGGTCCTCGGTTCAAATCTTACAATGTACACCGAATTGAAACATAGATATTAAGTCTCGTACTATGTACATTCAAATGTTGTTTTTAGCCCCCTCACAAGACACAAACGCTACATACTTCCTCAGACGGGTCAATCTTCCTCTCCTAACCACCTTAGCAAGCTATAGGTTTCCAACACACATTCGTTCTTTCTCTCCATGTTTCGATCTCTAAGTCTCTCAACTACACAACCCATTTTTCCACTCCTGTTACCAAATGTACTTACCTCACACAACCGCCATTGCACACCATGCCGAGCTCCCCCCCCCCCCCCCCTCTCCCTCTCACCCTCTCGCGCTAAATACATGCATTGCCTATCTAGCCCCCCCCCCCCCAACCTCTCGTGTGCACGAACACACGTTGTATATCTAGGTCACTCCCTCGAGACTGTCTCACTCTTTCTTCCGCACGGTGGGCCACACTCGCTCAATCTCGCTCTTTTTATCTGAGTCTCGTTTACCCTCGTTTTACTTCACACACAAATGATATATCTCCCTGTTCGGGCCTCGATCGACACACTCTATACTCTCTCACACATATTATCTATCTAGGTCAGTCCATCCAAACCGCCGCCACTCTTTCGACCTCATGGTGGGCCACGCTCACTCAATCTCCCTCTGTCTCTATCTCTCTCTCTCTGTATGTCTCGATTTACCTCGCTCTTTCTCGGACAAAAACGATATATCACCATGTTTGAGCCCAATTCGACCTATTCACATTGTATACTCTCTCACGCACATCGTCTATCTAGGTCACTCTCTCCAACACGTCTCACTCTTTCGATCGCACGGCGACCCTATGTGATCGGGTTGACCTTGCTTCCTCCCACGCACAAAATATATCTACACGCCTGCGGATCGATCATCTCTCAAGCCCTATCTTATAGCCCTCACCCTTACCAAAAGCTCAATCGGACAATATCTCTCCGGAGCATATATATTTGTTCAATGAATGTCGAACCACACTCACTTTGTCTCTCTATCTATATGTCTCTCGATTGACCTCGCTTCCCTTTAGTCCCGGTTCATGCCACGAACCGGGACCAATAGTGCTGCCTATATATACCCCTCGCTCGCGAGCAGAGCACTCCAAAGGTTTCTGTGTTTCTCTTTGGCCGGGCGAGGGGGCTTTGTGGTGCTCTAGCTCACCTCCTATGCACATGAGGTGTTCGATGAAATGCCCGAGCCACACTACTTAAGCTTTCTCCTCTCCGAGTCTAGGTTTAGCGGTCTGTCACGCCCCGTCCCTGTCTTCACCGCCGTCGATCACCCGCGCCGATCTCATCGCCAGCACCACCGTGGTGAGCCTCTTGTTCTTATCTTCTTTCTGAAAGGAAAAATATTCTTACTTGTATTATTTTCTTACTTTTATTATTGCATCTTATATAGTGCGATGGTTTTGGTATCCCCCCGTCGGCCCTCGTCCTGTCTATGATTCGGATGTGTTATATATTATCTTTTCATAACTATTGGTTCATTTATTGTTTATGAAAATTATGCCGACCAACGTGACATAGATTTTATTTATCTAGGAGGTTGTTGAACCGGAATTTCCAACCAACCCTATTGTCGAGAGGTTAAATTTAGTTGAAGAAGAAAACAATTTCTTGAAGGAAAAATAAAAAAACTTGAGGAGGAGAAGATGATATTGGAGTTGCATGTTGCGGATGTCGTCGATGATCACAAGATAAAGATGGATGCAATGCGCTTGAAGATGAGAAAGATTAGAAAATATGCCATTCATACCGAGGCTTGGTATCATTTGTTTTCGCATTGAAATGTTTTACATAGTTTCAATGTATGGTTTAATTAATTTAGATGCTCTGCAGAGCTTTATGTTGTTAGATGAGAACTATGTATGTACTTTGGTTTTATGTGATGATGAACTTCTATTAATTTGGTCACTTAATTATTTATTCATGATGTTCGTAATGATTTTTGACACACTTAATTATATAATGCACGCAGATGAACCGCAATGGATGTACGGTGACGTACACACCTCCGAGTACATTAAGGGCGTACATGATTTTCTCAAGGGCTGAGGCAAACAAGTAGAATGGTTTTATGTGTTGTCCATGCCCTATATGTGGGAATACGAAGTCTTACTCGACCGGAAAATCCTTCACACCCACCTGCTTTACAAGGGTTTCATGCCACACTATAATGTTTGGACGAGGCACGGAGAAATAGGGGTTATGATGGAAGACGGCGAGGAAGAAGAGTACGATGACAACTATGTGCCCCTGAATACGGTGATGCTATCGAACATCAAGATGCACTGTGACGATGTGCACGATGGTGCTGCAACGGGCGAAAGCTGCTGAAGATCAAGAGGAACCAGACGATGTGCCCGATGATGACGATCTGCGCGGGTCATTGTTGATGCAAGGACACAATGCGAAAAGTCAAAAGGAGAAGCTGAAGTTCGATCGCATGTTAGAGGATCACAAAAAGGGTTGTACCCCAATTGCAAAGATGGCAACACAAAGCTCGGTGCAGTACTCGAATTGCTGCAAAGGAAGGCGTAGAATGTTGTGCTCGATAAAGGATTTGAGAAGCTACCGAAAATAATGAAGAAGAAGCTTCCAAAGGATAACGAATTGCCCGACAAGACATACGCAGCAAAGAAGGTCGACGCCCTCTAGGATTGGAGGTGGAGAAGATACATGCATGCCCTAATGATCGCATCCTCTACCGTGGTGCCTACAAGGATCTGAACGCATGCCCGGTATGCGGTGCATTGCGGTATAAGATCGCATTTAGATGAACCTGGTGATGTTGACGGCGAGCCTCCCAGAAGAGGGTTCCTGGAAGGTGATGTGGTATGCTCCTATAATACCATGGTTGAAACGTCTGCTCGTAAACGGAGAGCATGCCAAGTTGATGCGATGGCACAGTTGAGGACCGTAAGAAAGACGGGAAGTTGAGAGCACCACGACGGGTCGCAGTGGAGAAAAATCGAGAGAAAGTAATCGGGATGAGTTTGCAAAGGACCCAAGGAACGTATGGTTTTCTTTAAGCGCGGATGGCATTAATCCTCCGGGAGCGAGAGCAGCAACCACAAAGACCGCCCATGACTCTATGTATGTATAACCTTCCTCCTTGGATGTGCATGAAGCGGAAGTTCATTATGATGCCGCTCATCCAAGGCCCTAAGCAACCCGCAACGACATTGATGTGTACCTAAGGCCATTATTTGAAGAACTTTTACAGCTGTGGAATGGAAACGGTGTACGACGTGGGATGAGCACAAAAGGAGGAATTTGACCTAAAGGCGTTGCTGTTCGTGACCATCAACGATTGGCCCGCTCTCAAAGAACCTTTCAGACAGACAAACAAGGATACCACGATGCACGCACTGTTTACTTGACACCGATAGTATATACCGAAGCTGCAGGAAGAATGTGTACCGGGCCATCGCCGATTTCTTCCGACCAACCATCAATGTCGAAAGAAAGGCAAGCATTTCAAAGGCGAGGCAGATCACCGGAAGAAGCCCGCCATGCGCATCGGTGATCACGCATTTGCTATGGTCAATGATTTACACGTAATCTTTGGAAAGGGTCCCGCGGACTAGCTGTTCGAATGACGCCGAGAATCACGCACCCATGTGGAAGAAGAAATCTATATTTTGGGACCTACCCTCACCGAAAGACCTAGAGGTCCGCTCTTCGATCGACGTGATGCACGTGACGAAGAACCTTTGCGTGAACCTGCTAGGCTTCTTGGGCGGTATGGGAAGACAAAAGATACACCGAGGCACGAGAGGACCTGCAACGCTTGCGAAAAAGAGGGCATGCCTCCGAAGCAGTATGAAGGTCCCGGCCTATGCTCTTCACGAAAGAAGAGAAAGAAATATTCTTTCAATGCCTACTCAAGATGAAGGTCCCGACCGCTTCTCGTCAATATAAAGGGAATAATAAATATGCCATAGAAAAGTTCCAGAACCTAAAGTCTCATGATTGCCACGTGATTATGACGCAATCGCTTCGTTGCATTGAGGGGCTTCTACCGAAAATGTCCGATTAGCCATTGTGAAGCTATGTGCATTCCTCAATGCAATATCTCGTAAGGTGATCGATCCAGAAATCGCATCAACGCTTAAGGAGTGATGTGGCGCAATGTCTTGTCGGGCCGAGCTGGTGTTCCCACCATCCTTCTTCAATATCATGACGCATGTCCTAGTTCATCTAGTCGACGAGATTGTCATTACGGGGCCCGTATTTCTACACAATATGTACCCATTTGAGAGGTTCATGGGAGTCCTAAAGAAATATGTTCAGAATCGCTAGGCCGAAGGAAGCATCTCCATGGGCCATCAAACAGAGGATGTCATCGGGTTTTGTGTTGACTTCATTCCTCGGCCTTAAGAAGATAGGTCTCCCTAAATCGCGGTATGAGGGAAGACTGACTGGAAAAGGCACGCTTGGAAGGGACTCAATAATATGCAGGGACGGATATTCTTGGTCTCAAGCACACTACACGGTTCTACAGAACTCTACCTTGGTGACCCCATATGTCGATGAACACAAGAATAGTCTGCGCTCCAAACACCCGGAGCAGTGCGACGCTGGATTACATGTGAACACATCAGGACTTTCAGCAGTTGGTTGGAAACACGTCTCAAAGGTGACAACACTGTTTGTGATGAGCTGTACTTGTTGTCCAGGGGACCATCTTCGATCAGTAATGATTTGGAAAGGATACGAGATAAATGGGAATACATTTTACATGATTGACCAAGATGAAAAGAGCACCAACCAAAACAGCTGTGTCCGCTTTGATGCAGCAACCGACAAGGGAAATGACACATATTATGGTTACATAGTAGACATATGGGAACTTGACTACGGAGTAGATTTCAAGGTCCCTTTGTTTAAGTGCAAGTGGGTCAATCTGTCAGGAGGCGGGGTACAGGTAGACCCACAGTACGGAATGTGAACAGTGGATCTGAAAAATCTTGGGTACACTGACGAACTGTTCGTCCTAGCCAATGATGCGGCACAGGTTATCTATGTGAAGGACATGTCTACCAGACCGAGGAAAAGAAAACATAAGGAAGCGAATACATCATACAATGAGCCAAAGCGCCACATAGTTCATTCAGAAAAGGGACATCCCGGGAGTGGAGGGCAAGACAGACATGTCTCAAGAGTATGAAAAGTTTCATGAAATTCCCTTCAAAGTCAAGGCTGACCCAAGCATCCTGATAAACGATGAAGATTATCCATGGTTACGGGCAATAAGCAAACGACACAAGAGAAGAAAAAGTGAAGACTTTCTCCGCAACTATTATGATGATACCATGCCAACTTTGTAATGCATTTAGTATGATACCATTGTCCGTTTTGTACAAGCACATGCTATGCCAACTTTTTCAGAGTTCATTTGAAAACTATGAATTTGAAAAACTCGCCAACCGAAGGGCGCTCACACCGGTTTATAAGCCCGTCCCTCTACACGCCTTTGTTGAGCTCACAAACTTGTGATTCACACAAATTTCAAAGAATTCAAATTTGAAAACTAATGGCACAAACAGAAAGTTTATAATTTTGCTGACCTAAAAGCAAAAGGAATTAAAAAATAAAGCAAAAAACCAAAAGAAAATAAATAATGCAGAAAACAAAACAAAAAACTTGAAAAATAATAAAAATAGCAACAATAAGTATTTTGCTATAAGTAGAAACAAAATAAAATAAATAAAGCAACAAAGAAAACAAAAAAAGTGTTTACAAATTTGAAAACTAATGGCACTAACAGAAAATTTATAATTTTTCTAAAACTAAAAGCAAAAAGAATTAAAAAATAAAGCAAAGAATAACAAAAAATAAATAATGCAGAAAGCAAAACAAAAAACTGCAAAAGAATAAAAATAACAACAATAAGTATTTTGTTGTAAGTAGAAACAAAATAAAATAAATAAAGCAACAAAGAAAACAAAAAAAACAAAAAAAAAGTGCCACCTACTGGGCCCCCACGGCTGAATACGACTAGAAACCCTACCAAGGCCAGGATTCAGGGCCCTGGGAGGCCTAGTAGGCCCACTGTGCATAGATTGCAGGTTTAGGCCAAAGCCTGCTTTAGAGAGGAGTTCGAGAGGAAGGCGCACCGCACCTTATAAACAGTGCGCCTCCCTCTCAACTAGCGAGGTGGGACTAAATATTTGGGTTCGGGGCAGCACAGGCCTTTGGTCCCGGTTGGTGGCACCAACAGGAACTAAAGGCGGCATTGGTCCCGGTTCATGGAACAAACCGGGACCAATGCTTTAGTCGGTTGGTGCCACCAACCGGGACCAAAGGTCACCGCTTCCCACCCTTTGGGATGCTAAAATAGGCCTTTGGTCCCGTTGGTGGCACCAACCGGGACTAGCAGGCATTAGTCCCGGCTTGTGCCACGAACCGACCAATGCACTTTCTATATATACAGGACTTTGCAAAAATTTCATTCAGTTCCTCATCCCGCCAGAGACGCCGCCCTTCCGCCGACGCCTACTCCTCGTCGCCGTTGCCGCCACAAGACGCCATCGCCGCCCCGAGCCCGTCGTCCCGTTGCCGCCCGAGCCCGCCGTCGGTGTCAAACCGCGGATCTCGGTAGGAGGTCCCGAACTATGCGTCTAGGCGGATGGTAACAGGAGACAAGGGACACGATGTTTTACCCAGGTTCGGGCCCTCTTGATGGAGGTAAAACCCCACGCCCCGCTTGATTGATATTGATATTGTGGATGTTTACAAGAGTGGATCTACCACGAGATCAAGGTGGCTAAACCCTAGAAGCTAGCCTATGGTATGATTGTAAGGGTTGTTGTTGTTGTTGTTGTTGTTGTGTCCTACGGACTAGAACCATCCGGTTTATATAGACACCGGAGAGGGCTAGGATTACATAGAGTCGGTTACAATGGTAGGAGATCTACATATCCGTATCGCCAAGCTTGCCTTCCACGCCAAGGAAAGTCCCATCCGGACACGGGGCGAAGTCTTCAATCTTGTATCTTCATAGTCTTGGAGTCCGTCGATGATGATAGTCCGCTATCCGGACACCCCTAATCCGACTCCTCGGTAGCCCTGAACCAGGCTTCAATGACGATAAGTCCGGGCGCAGATATTGCTTGGCATTGCAAGGCGGGTTCCTCCTCCGAATGATAGAAGATTGTGAACACCAAGATGGTGTCCGGCTCTGCAAAATAAATTCCACATTCCACCGTAGAGAGAATAATATATATACACAAGTTCAATCTGCTGACGTTTTCTGCGGCATGACATCACGCCACTACCAAGCCATTATTTAAATCGTTTTTTACTCTACCACCTCAGCGCATTTAGCGAAGCGGTTTCCTTGGCACGTCTTGTCGGGCGTAGATCGTGTTCCCCTTAATCCGGGATTCTCATCAATACGGATGTGGGTAACCCAACCACGCCACTGATGGTGACGCTTGGGAGATAAGCGAGTTTTACCAGGCCGGTGGGGACGCGTAGACTTCACCCGCCCATATAAGGGATCAGGATTCACCTTCTCACCTACGCCTTCTTCCTCCTTTGCTTATCCATCTCCGCGACTCGAGCTCCAAATACCAAGTTCACAAGATTCTGCTCTCAACCTTCTCCGACCATGTCCGGAGCAGGAGGTAAATGGTTGGCCTCCACCGTTAAGGAGGAGCACATTGCCAAACTGCGCGGCGCCGGATACCTTTCCGGCGACATCACGCACCGGCTGCCCGACGAGGGGCAGCTCATCCCCACCCCAGCCCTATGAGAGGGTCGCTTTCCTTCCCCACTTCCTCCGCTGGATCGGGCTTTCCACTACACCCCTTTGTCCGGGGCTCATGTTCTACTACGGCCTGGATTTCCATGATCCGCGCCGAACTTCATCCTCAACATCTCGGCGTTCATCGTCGTGTGCGAGGCCTTCCTCTGCATCCAGCCCCACTTCGGCTTGTGGCTTAAGACCTTCAATGTCAAGCCGAAGGTAGTGAAGGGCACTCAAGCGGAGTGCGGAGGCGCCATGTTGGGCAAGATGCCCAATGTCCTTTGGTTCAAGGGCCTTCGTGGAATCCGTCAAGGGGTGGCAATCGGGTGGTTCTATATCACCGAGCCGCTGCGTGACCCTACATGGGCGGCCCCCAAGTTCAGATCTGGTATCCCCACGCAGCTCACCTCCCGGAAAGAGAAGGGCTTGCTGTGGGGTAGTTCGGAGGAGCCGACGGACTCCAAGCCTGTATCCAGAAGCTGGTGAAGAAGCTCAGGCTGGTTAACATGGTCCAAGTCATGCTCGTCCGCCGGATTCTCCCATGCCAAGAGCGGGCATTCAATCTGTGGGAGTTCGATCCGGAGCAGCACCAGGCGCTGAGCAGGCTCTTCGACACGACGTACGAAGGCGCCTGGAGGGTGTTGTTCAAGGGTGTCGAAGCCCCCGCATCTGCGACTGAAGATCGCGGATTTCGCTCGCAGCGCCAAGCCGACGAGGTAAGTGATTCTACCCCTTTACGGGACACTTGCTTTTCATAGTTTGACTCTATGCGGGTTTTAATTTCCCCTTTTCCTTTGACAGACTGGATGAGGAAGGCGGAGCAGATTATCTGCACGGCTCCTATGCCGTAAAATCCAAGAGACGCCTGCCTAGCGAGGTCTTTGGTTCCAAAGACCGCACGTGGTGCCGGAGAAGAAGGCCAAGAAGGAGGCCACGGGTGCTCGAAAGAGTTCCTGTTTTCGTGTGTCCGACGACTCAGGGCGGACTCCTCCCCGAAAACGAGGAGGAGAAAGAGGACTCTCTCCCGCAGGAGGGAGAGAGGAAGAGGAAGGCTTCCCCAACAGGGAGGCCAAGGGTCCAAGAGGGAAGGACTATTCCCGGACAGCTCCGCCAACATCAACGTTGGCGAGGAAGAATGGCCTTCAAGGGCCAGCCTCCGCGAGATCGTAAGTATCCGGATTCCTGAATGATTTATAATTTCTTTTCCCGCATCACATAGTGTCATTCTCGATGCCGCATGCTGCCTGTAGTCCGCCGCTGATAATCTCCCGCTTCATCGAAGCGGGTCGCTATTCGCCGGATGTAAACTCCATCCCGACCGCCTCCACCCTCGCGACATCGAGGACGCCGAGGTGGGATCCCAAGAAGGGACCCATCGTGGGAGGCCCGAGGCGCCACAAGGCGCCCTCCGGACTTTGCCCGGACTCCATATCGTAACCCGCAGTGGTTCCGGGTCCGACCGCTGCCCTTCAATGAAGGGCAAGACTGCGGACGCCGCGGCTTCCGGCCCAACCGAGGCGCCGGGCAATTTATTGAGGCGCTGCAGAGCGCTTCCATCAAGGAAGAACACCGCACTATTATGAGTGCGGTGATTCAGAAGGTGCAGCTTGCTAAGAGCGTGTTGACCGAAGCCTGCAGTAGCCTTCTATCAGGCTTTGAGGTAAGAAGTTAAAAATATGCAATGTAATACCGCATAGAAAGTAGCCCCTGATGCTCGGTTCGGTGTTCGGGAAGAAAAGCTGGACTAAGGATCTAAAAAAAAAGAAGATATACGCAGGGTTGCTAAAAATTATGTCAATATGGGTTGCAGGCTGCGCTGCTGACCTCTGCCGCATCGGGATCAAGGAGGTCGGTGCTTTGAAGCAGAGCTCGAGCGGTCCGAGCAAGAGCTCGGCCGCCAGAAGCAGCTCGGGACAAAGAAGGTGAGTAACACCACTTTGAACTTGTACCTTACAGAAAAGGATTTAGGTTGCAACAAAAAATAACAAGGATAACATGGGTACTGCAGGGGCCACGAACGAGGTGGCGACCCTGAAGGAGGCCGTGTCCGCGGCCGAACGCAATGTGGCCACGGAACGGGCAGAGCGAGAAAAGCAGGAGGCACGGGTGGCGGCGGTTCAGCAAGAGCTCCAGGCTCTCATGGAAAAGCATGAGAGTTTGGAGCGTGACTCAAAGACTCGAGAGTCCGAGCTTGCCTCGGCTCTCGAAAGTGCCAAAACTGCCAAGGCCGATGCCCATAAGTCCCTTCAGGAGATTGAGTTGGTGAGGAAGATAGCGGCGGGTAAGGCATTTTTCATGCAAAGCAAGCATGTGAATGTAAATTACGTGTTACTTACCCAAATTCGGAGTTCTCCAGGGGCGTTTGCAGATCTGCCTCGCAGCGTATCTGATGCCGCCGCATTCTACCGAGACGAGGAGGGGAGCTCAACGGATAAGGTCTTCTGGTCTCAGTATGCTGAGGCCGGCCATCCGGTGCCCCCTAGCGACCTGCTGAAGCAGTTGGTCGAGCTCCACAAGGTGGCCGAGCAGGCCATGAAGGGCCTCATAGTCCGGCTGTGGCCTGGAGAGGCCATGCCCGAGCTACTTCGGCTTCGCGGCGACGGTTGGTGGATGCGTGCCCCTGGGTGGAGGTTATCAAGCGTTCCGCCTGTATTGAAGGTGCTCGTCGGGCCCTTGCCCGCGCAAAGGTGCATTGGGGCAAGCTGGATGCGGAGAAGCTAATCATTGACGCGTCACCAGCGGGCAAGGAATATCGTACGCCCGAAATGTACTATAAGACTGTCCTGAAGGGTGCCCGCAAGATTGCGGATGAGTGCCCCAGGGATGTAATTATTGAGTAAATTCGCAATGTGTTATCTTGTGCGCTGAAAACTTTGTTCATATGCGCTAAGCAACGCTTGTTAATTTAAAATATTACCTTCTCAGGCGGCCGCTTTTTAAATCAGAGATGGCAAGTCGTCGGCTTCAGCCCCCATGCCACGAGTGTTGGGGTGTTCGGGATAAACTTGAGCACTCTTGTTCCCATTTTTGGGTCCATCTAGGGAGGCGCTCAACACAACGAACCACGCAACCGGACTTATAGTGCTTGAACACTCTCACTTAGCCATAGAATTCTATAATTTTAAATTTCGGCGAAGCCCCTAGTATTCGGAGGACCGAATTAGGGGCGCTATCCACTCCTTCGTCGGACATTATCCGGAACTTCGCTCGAAGCGGCGTAGGTCTTTAGGGACCCGAAAGGACCTCTCGAACAGCGACCAGTCTCTCGCCTTATCATGACAGTCAGTTTTAGCTTTCTCCACTGAGGCGTTAACCCGGGTCAACCGGGGCGCAATCGCCGATAGAACGGAACGTAAGGTGCCAAACATGGGAGCCGGGCAAACCCAACTATTGACCCAAGACATGATTCGGAGCCGATTCATATAATGCTATAAGTTCGGGGTGCCGCACTTGTGAAAGTGTTCGACTTTATCACACCATAATGCGGAGAACATAAGCCCTCGGTGTATTTGGCCGCACTAAAATGTACGGGTGCAACATGTCGTAAATGAACATATATATATCGTGTAATGCAATTATGGGCAAAAAGTGTTGCATTTTATTCGAGAAGATATGCTATGAGTGCGGAATGATACAAATAGTGCGGAAAGCAAGGGATTGGACGAATTAAAGGCGTCTCCCTCCAGGGGTAGGCCACGGAATGTTGTATTTAACAAATTTAATGATCGTGATGGAGACCACCTGAGTGTTCATCGCGGCCTTTGTCCTTCCCTGGCTGTTGCATCATGAGTTCGGCAGGTTCGCCGCCGGACAGAGTTCTGTATAAAAAAAAGAGAGAGAAATAAAAGAAAAAAGAGCGACACACTTGGGAGCCCCGGTGTGGTCGAACCGCACTCTGGGTCTGTTGTGGTTGTGCCTTTCCCCCTATGCCCATGGTATCTCCAGGGCGTAATTATGTACGCGGAGAGTTTGTCTTACAATTTTGCGAGGGCTGGGGTTGAGGCCGCATTGCTACGCGTGCTCGGAACGTGCCAGGTGGTCTTGGTTGATGTTCCTCCGGGCGCGTTTGGCCGTGTCCGGTCGTTTAACGGCCGGACTCGAAAGTTGCCTTAAAAGGTTGCTCTGTACTTCTGCCGCGAGAGCCGCTGTATGTTCCTTCGTTCGGAGGGAGCGTTCCGTGTTTCCATTGACCGTGATGACTCCACGAGGGCCTGGCATCTTGAGCTTAAGGTATGCATAATGCGGCACCGCGTTGAATTTTGCGAACACGGTTCGTCCGAGCAGAGCGTGATAGCCGCTGCGGAACGGGACTATGTCGAAGATTAACTCCTCGCTTCGGAAATTATCCGGGGATCCGAAGACCACTTCCAAAGGTAATCGAGCTCGCATACTGGCCTCGACACCTGGTATGACGCCTTTGAAGGTTGTCTTTGTAGGTTTAATCCTTGAAGGGTCTATGCCCATCTTGGCGCACCGTATCCTCGATAAAGTAGGTTCAGGTTACTACCGCCGTCCATCGTGACTCTCGTGAGGTGAAATCCATCGACGATTGGGTCTAAAACCAATGCGCGAATCCGCCATGGCGGATATCGGTCGGATGGTCTCTTCGATCGAAAGTGATCGGGCAAGAGGACCATGGGTTGAATTTTGGGGCGACCGGCTCCATCGCAGATATCGTCCCTTTAGTGCACGCTCGCCTCCTCTTGGGAATATGCGTTGCGTATATCATGTTTACCGTCCGAACTTGAGGGGAATCCCTTTGTCCTCTCGTTGTTCGCGGTCGGGTCTCTTCCTCGTCATCGCTGTGTAGCCCCTTGTCACTGTTTTCGGCGATTAATTTGCCTGCCTGCTTGAATACCCAACAATCTCTGTTGGTGTGGTTAGCTGGTTTTTCGGGGGTTCCATGTATTTGACAGGAGCGGTCGAGTATTCGGTCCAAATTGGACATGCCCGGAGTGGTTCTTCTGAATGGCTTCTTCCGTTGACCGGGCTTGGAGCCTCGGAATCCAGCGTTGATTGTCGTATCCTCATTGTTGTCGCCATTAATGCGGCGTTTGTTTTTGTTTCGACGCAACCTGCCATTGCGGTCCTTGGTATCCGGACTGCCAGCGTTTTTGCTGAGGTTGTTGCTGCGAGCTAGCCAGCTATCCTCTCCCGCACAGAAGCGGGTCATGAGTGATGTGAGGGCTGCCATGGATTTCGGCTTCTCCTGTCCTAGGTGCCGGGCCAGCCACTCGTCATGGATGTTATGTTTGAAGGCGGCGAGTGCCTCTGCATCCGGACAAATGACGATTTGATTTTTCTTTGTTAAGAACCGTGTCCATAATTGCTCGCCGATTAAATGCAGCTGCTGGATTATGTGGCTTAGGTCATCTGCGTCCGGTGGTCGCACATACGTGCCCTGGAAGTTGTCGAGGAATGCGGCTTCCAGGTCTTCCAAGCATCCAATTGACTCTGCGGGCAGGCTGTTAAGCCAATGCCGAGATGATCCTTTAAGCTTGAGCGGGAGATATTTGATGGCGTGAAGATCGTCGCCGCGAGCCATATGTATATGGAGGAGATAATACTCAATCCAAACCGCGGGGTCTGTTGTGCCATCGTAGGATTCGATATTAACGGGTTTAAACCCTTCAGGGATTTGATGATCCATTACTTCGTTAGTGAAGCATAGTGGGTGTGCGGCGCCTCTGTATTGAGCAATATCGCGACGTAGCTCGAGAGAGCGTTGTCTGTTGTGTTCGGCCCGGCCGGAGCAGTTGTATCCGGCGCGACGGTATTCGTCGTGGGTCTTGGGTCGCTCGCGTGATCCATAGATAGATCTGGATTGTCTTGCCTTGTCCTCCAATATATCCCGCAAGTCTGGCGCGTTCCCCCGTAGCTTCATGCTTTTTGAGCGATGTCGGGGTACGGTTTTGGTGGAGGGCTTGCACGCCTCTCTGTCGCGGCCACGAGGTGGTCGGTCTGCCGTATTGTGCGTTGGTGATGTAGGTTTGTACGCTTCCTCCTCTAGTCGGGGGAGCAACTTGTGTTTTGGGTAACTTTTGGAGGGGCATTCATACTCTTCGGCCGCGAGGACCTCGGTCCATCTGTCGGCCAGTAGGTCTTGATCAGCTTGAAGCTGTTGCTGCTTTTTCTTTCGGCTGTTTGCCGTGGCAATTAGCCTGCTTCTGAAACGCTCTTGTTCGACGGGATCCTCGTGCACGACGAATTCGTCGTCGTCGAGGCTTGCCTCGTCTCCGGAGGGAGGTAGGTAATTGTCATCCTCGACCTCTTCGTCTGCCGCCCTCTCGTGAGGGCTTGCTTCTGCCTCCTCCTACGCTGGATCGTGCTGGAGGGGGTTGTCTTCGGCACTTTCTAGGGTCTTATTATCTCCTGTGCCGGAATCTCCATTCTTGTCGTGGCGGGATTTAGAGCGGCGCCACGACGCCGGGCGCTTGGGCTGTTTCTTGAAGGAATCGGCCTCCGCTGCTTCTTCGCCGCCCCCATCTTTTGGGTGTCCACCATGTATATGTCGTATGACGAGGTGGTCTTCCAAAGGTCCTCGTAGGCACCGGTTCTTGGTAGTCTCCGCATCGCCGTCCATACCGCCGATGTCTTCGGAGTCGTAGTCGAGCACGCCGGTTAAATCGCCGACGGTGGCTACGAAGTGGGTGGTGGGTGGGCTCTGAATTTATTCGCCGTCCGTCTGCCCCAACCATCCTGGCCGTAGTTCGCCATGGCTCTCCGGATAGCGAGAGATGCTTCAGTGAATTTATGATATCGCCCGAAGGGCGAGTGCTGAAAGATGTCCAGCGGTGAATTCCATGATCGGGCGCCCAATCGGATTCGACCGCAGGGTGCAGGAGGTTCGGAGTCCGCGGAGAGTCCGCACCTCGGAGTCATGAGCTTTATGCGGGACAAGGTAAGTGTTCGCTCCATCGCCATAGAAGTTGCAGCTCCCGAGGCGGTGTCTAGCCATCCGCCCTCGATCCGAGCGATCGGCTCCGGACTATGGGTCGGAGCGGATTCGCAGCGGCCTCCAAGGTGCTGTCCGCGGCAGAGTTAGGTCATGCCCATCGTGACAGCTGCACGCCGTCGTGGCTCAGATCCATCAAGATCAAGTCCCCGGATATCGGGCCGTGAAGTTTAGGCTTCCAAACCTGACCTAACGGCTAGGGGCGTAGCTTCGATCTGCTCCAGATGGCCAAGTGAGTTGGCCCGCAGCGGCCGCCGAATCACGAAGATCTGTCCGGGAGAAAAGTCTCACCCAGACTGCGTCGTTGTCGATTGAAGAGGCCATCAAGCCCTATCGGTGACGCATACGTAGGAACTCTCAATGAAAGCACCAATGTCGGTGTCAAAACCGCGGATCTCGGGTAGGAGGTCCCGAATCGTGCGTCTAGGCGGATGGTAACAGGAGACAAGGGACACGATGTTTTACCTGTGTTCGTGCCCTCTTGATGGAGGTAAAACCCTACGTCCTGCTTGATTGATATTGATATTGTGGATGTTTACAAGAGTGGATCTACCACGAGATCAAGGTGGCTAAACCCTAGAAGCTAGCCTATGGTATGATTGTAAGGGTTGTTGTTGTTGTTGTTGTTGTTGTGTCCTACGGACTAGAACCATCCGGTTTATATAGACACCGGAGAGGGCTAGGGTTACATAGAGTCGGTTACAATGGTAGGAGATCTACATATCCGTATCGCCAAGCTTGCCTTCCACGCCAAGGAAAGTCCCATCCGGACACGGGGCGAAGTCTTCAATCTTGTATCTTCATAGTCTTGGAGTCCGGTCGATGATGATAGTCCGGCTATCCGGACACCCCCTAATCCGGGACTCCCTCACCCACCGTCCCTGTCGCCGCCCCGAGCCCGCCGTCCTCGTCGCCCCTGCCCCGCGCCGCCCCGAGCCCGTCGTCGCCCCTGCCCCGCGCCGCCCCGAGCCCGTCGTCGCCGTCGCCGACGCCGTCGCCCTCGCCGGCCGCCCCCGTTGTGAGCCGCCGCCGTCGAGCCTCTGCTCATATGTTGCAATATGTTTTTTTTATTTTTATTAGTTTATTTTTTTGTTCATATGTGATGTATATGTGTATGTGGCTATAATGTATATGTTTTTTATTTTTATTAGTTTAGTTTTTTGTTCATATATAGAAAGTTACAATTTTAATTAGGTTAGTGCAGGAAAAGGTTAGTGCATTTTAATGAGGTTAGTGTAGAGGAAAAAGTAAAATAAGGAAAAGGAAGAAAAGAGGAAGAAGGAAGAAGGAAGAAGAAGAAGAAAAAGAATGAGAGGAAAAATAAGAAAAAGAAGAGGAGAAGAAGAAAGGAATAGAGGAGAAGAAGAAAAAATAGAAAAAATTCTATTTTTCTTCTTCTCCTCTATTCTTTTCTTCTCCTCTTTTTTTTTCTTCTTTTTTTCTTCTTCTTCTTCCTTCTTCCTTCTTCCTCTTTTTTCTTCCTTTTCCTTATTTTCCTTTCTCGAGGGATAAGAAGAAAAAGAAGAGGAGAAGAAGAAAGAAAGGAATAGAGGAGAAAGAAGAAACTTCAACACGAGGGGGGGGGTACCGATACCCCCTCCCCGATAACATTATTTTCCCATGTATATGTATGTCACGTCGTTGTCGATATAACGAGGGTGTCGAGGATCACGAGGGTCGAGGGTCGTTAAGGGGTCAAGGGTCGAAGGTTTCAGGTCGAGGGTTCCTATAGTGTCAACGTATTGAAGAAATCCATGGCTTCATCATTAGCCGGTAGTAATTATGGCATGATGGTACGAAGTCCTCCAAAGTTATTACGGAATGGAGTCCCGGATAGGATAATTTGCCTTTTTGTATGCAATTTCAGCAAAGGCCTTTCAAATAACGATATTCGAAGGTTCTTGCTGAACTTTGTACCAAAAAGCGAATTATTCTATCTGGGACTCCGCTCCAAAATAACTTTGGAGGGCTTCGCACCATCATGCACCTGCTACTTTACTAATGATGAAGACATGGTTTTGTTGAATCCTTTGACACTAGGCAACCTCCCGGCCCTCGACGATCCTCGACCCTTGACCCTCGACCGCCGGGCGATCCACGACCCTCTACCCTACATGGGCGCCGATGCCCACGCCACTTGTGGGACATAGATGTAGTGTTCAATGTCGCCCCCTCCCGATAGCTTCAACACGTGGGGGGTCGACATTACCCTCCTTGAAGCATTCTCGAGGCCACCCCTAACCCTTGAAGCCTTGTCGAGGCCACCCCAAACCCTAGAGAAGCAAATACGAGGCCACTAATATGATTCCTTATTGTGATTAGCTAGCTAGTTCTACGCTTTCCACTAATATATCCATATCTGTCATGTTTGAATAATAATTGCCATGTTGTAAATATTTGTAGAAACTATGGACACCCCCGAGACGAAGCACAAGAAGCGTTGTTGAGGGACATAATCGCACAAGGAAGTGATGCCGTCTCGCCGATGATGTTTCTCAACGACAACGATGGTCTGGAAGGAGAGGATGAAGAAGCAGCTGGCTATGATTTACATGGCTCTGGCGACCCAATGCCGGTGCAAGAAGGAGAGGGTGAAGAAGTAGACCGTGAGGACGGCTCCGGTGATCACCAAACCGAAGTTCGCCAGGTATATATATTAGTTAAGCCCGTGTCTTGACTAGCTAATTGATGCATTCATTGTTTTGGTATGTACACATATTAAATAACTCTCGTCTTTGTTCTTTTTTCTAGCCCTCCGGATCGAGCACAACTTCGGTAAAGAGACGAGGCCCGAAGAAAAAGTTGAGCTCGGATGAAAAGTTTGAGATCATACGAATCGCGCGCGACGGCCAACCGATTGAAACCTACCGGACAAAGAAGGCATTTGTTGCTCAGTGCGGGGTTCTGCTTAGGGACAAGATCCCGATCAGCATCAACCAATGGTATAAGCCTGAAGAACGAAGACCCTGAGGTGTCTTATGTCAATGATATGCAGAAAAATGATCTTTGGACCGAGCTGAAGTCAAATTTTACCCTACCGCTAGAGGATGATCCGGAGAAGCCAGTAATAGAGCCATTAATCAAGTCTTTTGCTCTTAAGAAGATGGCAGACCTATTCAGGAATTGGAAGAAAGAACTCAATACGTATGTCAAAAAATGAGACACCAGAATTCAAGGGCAAATATGAGAAGATCGAGATGACCGGCCCGCATATGTGGCCTACAAGACATCGGAAAAGAGTAAAAGATGTCGGTGACAAACAAGAGAAATGTTGCGAAGAAGAAGCTTCACCATCGCGACGAGGTCGTGGCTACCTCGTGAGTCGGCCTAAAGTGGGCCAAGGCTGAGAATGATCTGCTTGATAAAGGGATCGAACCGTAGACAATGAATCGCCAGACTGCTGTCGGACTTGGTTCTTCGGGCCGGGCGGATCCTTGGACCCTATAACAGGGAAGTGCATTTGGACCAGACGAACGATTGGACATACCGGTCAAGAGGCTTCAGCAATATATCGAATCATCGCAGCAAGGGAAGTTCTTTCCAGACATAGATAACGACGAGCTCACAATTGCCCTCTGAATCCTGATCACCCTGGACGGACACGATGCACGCCAGCTTCGCTTTAAGTGGAAGGCTGGATTTCGGACGCAGGGGTTACAAAACCCATGAGAGGAGGAAGAAACCGGAGCAGAGCCAAATGCAAAGCGCCTGCACGAAAGGGTAATGGGGCTAGAGGAACGAGAAGAGGGGCGAGAAGCGCAGATCGCAGCAAACGACTCACGAAGCTTCCCCGGTTACCCCACCATCTCGGCGGAGATGCAGCGTGGCTTCCATCGAAGCTGCTTCAGCTGAGCAGCATGCCTTGACGGCTCCTGCCAGCTATCCCGTGGATGCTATCATGGATGCTGAAAATTGCCACCTTATATGGCGCAATGGAGCAATTTGAAGGTCAAGGCAGCTGTTGGCTCTGTTTATCCTACTAAACCCGACTCAACTTTTCACCGCCGCTGATTCCGTAGGATATGCTAAGGTGATGGTTGATGAAATAATGGAGGGATTTGAGGACCTCCGGCTTGACCACCCTACGGTGAAGGGGAGTATCGGCTGGGTTCTCGCTCAAGACTCCATGCCTATGGCGAAGGATCTCATCAACCTTCCGAATCGACGCCTCCGCCTCCTCCTCCTCCTCCGGCGAAGTCAGGCACTCCGCCTCCTCCACCGCCTCCTCCGGCGAGTGACGATTAGGGCACTCGGCCGGCTCCTTCTCCGGCGTGGCGGCACTCCACCTCCTTCTCCGCTGCGCCGCACGCCCGAGCAGCCAGCCTCCTCCTTCTCCGCCTGCCGCCAAGGGCGCAGAGACCCGCCGCTCCGGCTGCTCCGGGCGTCGTAGTCCTTCTCTCTCGCCTCGTAAGCAAGGAAAGAAGACATCCGCTCCGGCTGCTTGCCCGGCGTCTAGCAAGACAGCCAAAGGCGGGAGGAGATCTGAGTTCGGTCCTTCTCAAGACTCGGAGAAGTTACCGTCTGAGAGGAGCGAGGTGGAAAAGCGTGAAGATCGCGCAGACCAAGTGGATGACTGGTTTCAAGGGTTGAAAGCAAAGAGACATCCACCTCCGGAGGAGAAGGTAGATCCGTGAAAGCGAAGCGCCTCTGGCTGCCCCGACAAAACCACCCAAGTCTCCGCCGAAGGCAACTATGAGCGCATTATTGGAAAGGCATTTGCGAAGCGGAGAGGTCGGGAAGTACTGTCGGTGATCAAAGGATGAAAGAACGACGAGCTGGGAAACAAATTTCCCAGCTCGTGAACAAGCTGCGCAATCGTGCCCCCGCTCAAGGTGCCTGCTAATGACATCGTCGATCCGAGGATGGTGCCCGGTTATGGCAATCCTGTAGATTACCTTCCCGATGATGTACATTATGATTTCTTGGAGGTGCAGATACAAAGATACGAGTACGGGAAGCCTCTCGTCAAAGATGAAAGTTCTCTATCAACGATGATGCGAAGATTGCATGATTGGTACATGAAAACCTGCAAAGAGTCCGAGGGAGGAGTACTTTGTATGTGAGAGTTAAAAAGGAGCATGACCTCCTTGGAATTGAACTGCTGCCTATTCCATTTGAGGAGTTCTATCAAATTTTCAATCAATTGGCCCTCGATAAAGCAACGGTCACCTGCTATCGCCTATAAGTAGTACTACTTCATCATTAAGTCTCTATATAACTCAGCCCTTTCATTGCATGTATTTATAATTATCCTCACTATATTATGCAGATTGAAGATCGCCGAATTGAAGAAAAGACAAGTGGGTGATATTGGGTTCATTAACACATATCTCGTAGATAAAACTGAGGTTGAATTTGATAAAGAAAATACCGAGGCCAACTTGCTACAATCGTTGGTAATAAATGAACACAAAGATATAATACTCTTTCCTTACAACTTCAAGTGAGTGTTACTGTCTTGTGGCATATTCGGTTTCCTTATTAGTCCAAAGTTATAGTAATGTAATATTGATGAGTTATGCATGTGTGCGCAGCTACCACTATATTCTCCTAGAGATTAAGCTTGAGAAGGGTGTAGTAACTGTCATAGACTCCAAGCGAAAAGATCCCAAGGAGTATGCGGACATGACTGAAATGCTCGAGAAGTAAGTTAAATCGATCATTATCCACCATATCAGCAACTTTGTTCATTTCTGATATCAAGTAATTGTTTTCTTTGTATGGCAGGGCTTGGAGAAAATTCACCAAAAAAGCTCCGGGACTACTGAAGAAGCTGCAATTTAGACACCTGAAAGTAAGTACTATATAGTAGCATATTCCACGCATCTCCTAGTGATTCAAGCGCTAGTTTCATCAATACCATTTAGCATGCTTGCTAATTATCAGTTTGATTGACCTCTATTTCTTGTAAAGTGGTTGTGGCAGGAACAAGGGAATGATTTCTGTGGATACAACGCTTATGCGAGTCCATCCGCCACACGACCTCGTGAGCGGGCTACTCCGACAAACAATATGAAGTGCGTAAATAAAAATATTCACAATTTTATTTTATTACCATCATTTGTGTTGAGTTTCATTGATTCATATATATATATATATATATATATATATATATATATATATATATATGTATTGACCCTTTCTTAAAATTAGATGTTTGAATGCGGGATTTAACTCCTAGCACCAGATCGCATGTGAGCAATTCAAGAGGAATTGGCGGCGTTCTTTCTTGACCACGTGATCGCTGAAGACGGAGAATACTATGTGGACCACGCGTCCGTATGTTAGGAGATTATATATTTGTAAAAGATAATTATTGTATATATGTAGCCGGTAGTGTCGGATAGATATCACGAGAACTTGTTGTTCGACCAATCTCTCGGAGAAGGAGAGGTGGTCGATATCACTTCTCTCTGTATGCATATATGTTCATGACAATCTTCTGTTTGCTTAATTACTAGCTAGTTAGCGTGTCTAGCTAGTCCTCTCTATACGTATGTATAGTACGTAGCGTCGACCAAGCACGGACAAAAGAGAGGACACTTTTCTCTATTAATTAGCTAGCTATAGCACAATATATGAAACACCCAAATTAACCCACCAAAACTCCCCAAACCCCCCCCCCTTTTAAAAAAACAAAAACCACAGCCATAGAAATGCTGACGCGTGGATGCCTATTGGTCCCGGTTGGTGCCACCAACCGGGACCAAAGGCCTCTCCTGCTGGGCTCATGGACAGGCCACGTGGAGGCCCATCTGTCCCGGTTCTCGATTGAACCGGGACTAAAGGGTCAGGGCATTAGTACCGACCCTTTAGTCCCGGTTCATGAACCGGGACTAAAGGCCCTCACCAACCGGGACTATAGGCCCTTTTTCTACTAGTGAAACTACACACCGAGGGGCCTACATGTCATGAAACAAATTTGGACCCATATACAAATTGAAAAATAAAGGACGAGGATCGAACATGCGACCGGGCCTTCAAGACGCACGTCAATAGGAAACATACGTAGAATATCAATGTTTGGTGTACCCCCTTTGTTCACATAATGTTTTTATATTACCACAACCTAGTTAATGGATAACATGTAATATTATTTTTAGTACTATTCTCCTTCACTTACTAGTGGGTTCCATGTGTGCTCTCTCTCTCTCTCCTCCCCTTCTGCGTTAGACGCACGGGCAAACAGGAAGAACTCGCGGGTGATGCTGCCGTTGACCATATCTGGACGCGTTCACAAGTCACGGCACCAGTTTCACGTATTACTAGGAGCACTAGTCAGTGTGTACGTGCAATGCACGTTAATTTGGAAGTATATTAAGTGCATGCAGATATTAACTACTAGGATATTATTTGCGTGTTGTCATGTGATTAGCACTATTTTGGCATGAAATTAACTGCAGGCTAAACGTGTTGAGCGCTCGACATTGAAGCAGTCTAGGTCGTTGGATGACAAGGAATACATGTGGCTTGATGACGTTTTATATTTAATTTGATACGGCTCTAGCAGAACATTCAATCGATCAAACCATACATTTCGTTCAGTCTAACTCCGACTTTAAATTATACGACGATCGATATAAAATAAACGGAAATGATAAATGTTCGGATTTTAAGCATGGCAATCCGAACGTTTTTCATGGCAAATTTAGATTACGCGGCGGCGGCGGGGGCGTCTCGCGGTGGGAAGCGGCTCCTCTGCCGTGCTCTGTGTGTCGTCGGGCCAATGACCGACGGCGACGGCGGCGTCTTGCGCCGTTGTTGGCGTACCCCTGGACGTTGGCCTAGCTTCAAGGAAGGCCAAAATCTTCTGGACTTTGGAGCGAGTCAACTGGCGGGAGGAGGCGACTGGCGTTGGTGCAAGGAAGCGGTCGATGGCGGCCATCCATGCCGCTGAGGGGGGCACTAGCACCCACGCGGGGACAAGCGATGTCAACGGCGCGGCGGAGACATTTGTGTGCACGGCACCGCACGGCGTGCCAGTACGATGCTGCAGCGCGATATGGCAGGTGCCAGTAGCACCAAAGACGGGCGCAGCTGCGTCGATCGCCGCAGAGAAGCGCATATCTGGGAGGTGCAGGCGCGTGAAAGTCGGCGGGACCTCGTGGAACCCCGTGGCATCAAGCTCGGCGACAATGTGCGGCTCCTAGCCCATCAATGCCACGGGATGGTGGCGCCGGCGCAATGGGCGACGGAGCCTAAGCGGTTGCGGGGACAAAGGCGGCGCCTTCCCGCAAGGCCGCCTAAGCTCGCCCCAAAGCTCCTTATGTTCTTGAGAATCCGGCTGGGTGTCTTCCTCATGAAACTGGAACACTAAGGGCAGACCATCGTGATGCGGCATGGCGTATGTTTAGGTCAGGCTAGTTGGAGGTAGACGACAGGAGAATTGGAGAAGAAGAGAGAGGATTGTAGCGATACCGAGTAGTGCGGGGTTTATTTTAAACTGCGGCACCGGCAACATTAAAAGTGGGAGCATTTGGGACGACGGGGGCGGCGGAGCCTGGTCAAAGGGCTCGCCTCCCGGTGAGTCTGCACAGCGGTCTACTCGCACGCCTCGACAACCGGCGTGGCGATCTGCTCAAGACGCCTCCGTCGACTCACACGCTTGTTAGGACGGCACTGCCGATGAGAAGCGGGGACTCGTGGTGGCACGTGAACGCCCACGGTTTCAATAGTGAAAGCGTTCGCTTAACGTGACAGGTCTTTGTTCCAAAATACCTTGGCTCTTCATTTGTGCAACTTGTCATAAGCAGCTTGTCTCGAATTGAAGAAAAAACTTACGAAGTAATATTTGTGCCATATCACGTGACCATGCTCAGTTTCAAGAATTTATGCTCATTTTTTAATTTTCTGAAATTTAAGATCCAGGATTCGAAACAATATCATAACCTGCATCATGCAATAAATTTTCAAGCCGTACATCTGTCCTGTTGTATTTCTTAAGAAAGTATTTGGTCAAGCATTTTGCTTAGTTAAACCTCCTTTCCAGTTTATAGGGCTCAATTCAAAAATCTCACCAACCAAGGTAGATGGTGAGTGGTGGAACAATTGTTGTAGTTTGCAAAACCACTCAATTAATGCGCTTTGTTTTCCTCAAAATTGTGTTTATTTAATGCATTATATGCAATGCATGCATGCATAAAGTACATGCATTGGTCAATTTTCTCTTAATACTTGCATGTAATGATTTATTGCACCTTGAAATCTGAACATGTCATGGGGAACAACCAAATTGAGACTTATAAAATGGGAAAACTAAAAAATTTAGATAAGCCCTATAAACCGGAAAGGAGGTTTAACCTGCATTTTGCAATAAATTTCCAAGCGATACATCTTTACAGTTGTAGATGTTAATATTTCTTAAGATAGGATTTGGTTAAACATTTTGCTTAGTTAGACTTCAGACAAGTTATATGCAGAGTAAAAGGATAATCCCTCCGTACCAGTGCATTGCCTGATATATTCACTCAAGTACTAGGCACGAACAAACGGGCTCAATTATGTGCTCATCCTGGTGCAGTAGTAGTAGTACTAGGCAATGCAGTTGACGGGTGACCTTGACGAGCGGCAACCGAGGGAATTGAACCGTGCTCGGCACGGTAGGTAACGTTGTCTAGTTAATAAAGCATTCCTCCGTTGTTCATCGGTAGTCATTATGGACCGGGGACATGAGGGGAATTTCCTAGGGCTGGAATTCTGGGCGCCAGATATTTTGACTTGAAACGCTGAGGCTCGACTGGTTGGGGTTGCCTAATGTGCATTTCACGCACGCCATCAAGGACACGAGCCCGTTTTTTTAGGATCAGCACGAGCCAAGGTCTGCTTGGTACGCCGTTGGGTCCTACCATTTGAGAATACGAAAGGAACCTTTTAAATTGCCGAACGAATCTATGTGTATTACAATACCTGTATTTTCCTTGCAAATACTAATCTCAATGTGGTAATTGATTTATGACGAGTTGTTGAATTAGAGTGAATTTGTGATATAGTGATCTCAACTTGGATTTCACATTTCATGGTATCCCTAGTAAGTTTTCCAATGCAAATTCAGATTTAAAAGATGAACAATATGGAGGTGAGAAAACTTTGTATGTATTAAGCATATGACCGCACACACACACACACACACAGAGACACACACACACACGAACACAACAACAATCCAATAAGTATAGTGCATATATTTTTCCAACCCATGCATGTATGACACGAGTTCAAAAATACTCCTTCTATTCCTAAATATTAGTCTTTTAGAGAGTTCAACAAGTGACTACATACGGAGCAAAATGAGTGAATCTAGACTCTAAAATATGCCTATATACATCCGTATGTGCAAAGTCCATTTGAAGCCTCTAAAAAGACTAATATTTAGGAACGAAGGGAGTAAAATGTAAGACATCCATGGTCCTCAGTTTAATATTTAAAATGAACATGAAACTGAAACATGAGTATTAAGTCCAGTACTACAAAGACATGCAAATGTTGTGTTTAGGCGGAGCTATGATTGTCGGGGGTCGACCTTAGATAAAATTGTGGAGCTCTGTTTAGGGTTGTTTAGATTATATTTGTCCCCACCCTCCCAACCACCGATTGGTTGTGCACCCCCACCCCTCCTCCCTGGGAGAATATCATGTGCCCCCATACCTTACATGTTGTATGCCGATACGAGTTGCTTGGAGCTTGTAGATCTGAGATATATCAGCTCACATGATGTGTCTTAATTTTTTTGCAGGAAACCTTGATGAGTTTGAGAATTGCACACAATTTGTACAAAAACTACTCAGAGGCCCTTTGATCCCATATCCAACGACCTCGAAGCTCGCATCACCATAGCATCTAAGATGAAGGAGGACATCATATTCTCCTGTATGTAAGAATATCATGTGCCACCACACCTTAGATGCTTTGGTGATACAAGCTCTTCGGAGGCGTCGGATTTGTGACCCAACACCTCCTAAGTGGTTCGAATGGTTTTTTGCAGAAAAGCCCCAAAACTGTTCGGCCACTGCTTACAAGCACAAAGACTGCTCAGATGCCATTGGATCTCAGATCAAACGACCTCCAAGCTCGTATCACCGTAGCATCCAAGTTGCGATAGCACCTTATGTTTTCTCGCACGGGAGAGTATGAGGTGCTCCCGCACCGTAGATTCTATGGTTGTACGAGTTCACTGAGATCTAACGGCCCACGGTAGGAGGTTTGAATGTTTTTGCAATATAGGCTGATAGAGTTTGGGAAATGTGCAGAAAGTACAAGTACTATGCATGTGCCATCTGATCACTAATCATACGACCTAGATGCTCATATCACCGTAGCAGGTAATTAAGCTACGGGGAGCACCTAATATTAGCACCGGGGAGCCGTTTGATCAAAGATGCAGCGGCACACACGAGGCCTGAATGTTTTATTTGCAAAAAAAAACTTTGGAGAGTTTGGAAATTGCGCATAATTACGAAGACTACTCCCAAGCCATTGGATCTCACTTCCAACGGTGTAAAAACTCGTATCACCATAGTATCTAAGCTGCGGGGTGGATGTGATATTCTATGCCGCTATCATTTTTTTCCGTAAACTTGCAAAATACGTGTAACTCGTGTTGTTACTTGTCTTACCGCACAAAGTGTTTGTTCAAAAAAACCATCCTACACTGAAATATCGAAACAACACACGGGGGTCCCACTTGTCATTAATCAAATTTGGACCTAAACTAACAAATCTGAAAGACGAGATTCGAACTGGCAACCTGGACTACAAAGCGTAAGTCGATAGCCTGAAAAAACGAATGGTTGTTGCCTTTGTCCCATAACTTGATTTTATACAGTACTTGCGTTGAGTAGAGTAGATGGAGTGCCTCGTCAACACATGCATGACCATTGTCTCACTTACGGGTGGGTCCCAGGTCTGCGATCTCAATCTCTCTTCTCTCCATCGTCTAACCTTTGCACGGGCACACACGAAGAGCGGCGCTAGCTTGCCGTGGTGTTATTACAACTAAAAAAAGCTTGGAAAATAGAAGAATCGCCTAGAACAAGAGACGTTGTGGCTGGTCGAGACGTAGCTAACCGTGCCACGTTTGCATGATGAAGCTATGTGGCTAGTGGGGTGTTTTCGACCGACTGGCTGGGTCCCGAGGTCGAACCATAGGTACTACGTCTGATATAGTATATTTTTACACGCACATTTTTCCTCCGTACCAAGACGTGGCACACCCTACCGCGCGGTTTCGGGATCCTCCCGGGTGGTGCACGCATATATTCTTCCTGACATGGGACTCCCTACCACGCGTTTTCTGGGTCCTCCTCGGTCGTAGCATCGAAGCAAGTAAATGAGTCTTCAAATCACGAAAGACCACCTTTCCCGCCAAGTACATCAGTGAAGCACAGTGGCTAGCTAGTTGGGCTAGTTCGACCGATTAGCTAGGCCGCCGCCACATTTGTTTTTTCACCCCTTTTTTATCTACTTGCCGGCAGGTAAATTTAAATATCCACCGCGGCGTTGCTCTGGTGTTTGGGTGCGGTAGGATTTTTAATTTTTTGATTGACGGGAGCAGGCGCGGAAGGATTTTTAATTTTTTGATTGACGGGAGCAGGCGCGGTAGCAATTAGTCACGATGACTCCGCCTCTAAAAACCCACTGCTCCCTGATGTGAGAAGTCGTCGACTGGTGTTTTACCGTGGTGAAAACCAAAAGATTCCCCGATCCTCGGCTGGCTCCCTCCGCCTTCCCGTAGATTGCATTGCCTTTCAGCCGTTTCGCCCCTTTGCTTCCTCTCCCCATTGCTTCTACCTGGTGCCATGGCGGCGCAGCGAGATCACGGAGTTCGAGGTGAGGCGCTGACACAGAGCTCCACGCCAAGGATACGGAGCTCAGGGCCAGGACGGAGCTCCATGAGCTCAAGGAGGAGAGGAGTGCCATGCTCCTCCGTTATGTGCAGGAGTTCACGGAGCTTCAAAAGCGGCAGGCGTCCACCACGAAGATGCTCGAGGCGTCGGTGGCGTTGCTGCAGAAAGCGGGAGATACGATAGGCCGTCAGGGGAGCCGGCTAGTGTTGCGGCTGCGCGATGCCTACCGTCATGCTAGCGCGACGATGCCGGCCGTTGGGCTAAATCCGTTCGACCACCCGGTCGACTTCAACGAGCTGCGGCTTCCTTTGGTCTCCTTCTTCACCTATATCTCCGAGGAGCTGAGCCGTCTCCGTGCGATGGTGGGGGGCTGAAATTTGGACAAGGAGGGGTTGCATCGCTGCCGTCGTTGCCGGGCAAATCCTTTCGTGGCTCCGCCACCGAATCCATTCGTGCCATTGGACGCCGTCTTTGACGAGCTGGCTCCCGTCGACCGGGAGCGGGCTCTGCGGGCGGTTGCACCCTGCATCAACAACGTCGTGCGCCTCGAAAAGCAGAGGGACTTCAGTGGTGTTTAGGCGCCCTCTGCATGGGCATGTCCATGTCTTGGTGCAACATGACCATTGGATCAAACTCAGACGGTGCAGATCAGGCACTGTAGCAAAAAGCGTGTGGGTGTGTTTGGTTGCGTTCTCATCTCAATATAGTTGTTTCCTCTTCGTGTATTTTTATCAACCTACTAGTGTGGACTCATGCACCCTTCATGCACTCTGCCAAACGCCCAAAAGTGGGTCGAGAAGGGAACTTTTGCTCCCATCCCGTGCACCCTTCATACACCCTGTCTAACACTATAGGATGTGCTTCATATGGTTCATGTTTCGTGGAGTACTGTAGCACCGTACTCTCTGTGCGCTGTGGACCTAGTTCTGTTAACATTGATCTCACCGTTCATTCTCGACCGGACAGTCGAAAAAGTGGTACTATGTTACATATAGGAGTAGTTGACATGCGCACAACATCATTTGTTATCGTCATATCTGACTGTACTACACTAGCAACAAGACTGTGTAGTACTGACGTATGAACCACTGCACATGCCTAGTAGTAGGAGCACTGTGTATGTTCAAGTGGCTGCCGTGTTTCGCACTCCTCCGTCGTAGGAGTGGAAACGCTTGCGGTAATCATTTGTACTGTTTCACCGGGCTCTTGCCGGATTTGGGATAGATCGCTTATGTTTGGGTGGGCGGGTGGAATTAAATTCCGAACCCCGTCCGATCTAAGATTCAGGGGCCAAGAAGTTTCCGAACTTGGAAGCTTGGGTTCTTGGAGGTTATCCAATGAATCTAGCTTGCTGCCTGACTTTAAGTTCAGGGCTTGAGTGGTGTCCTCCCCTCCGCGGGAATCCGGCATGGAGGGATCAGGAATCCGGACATAGCTAGTCCTTAAGGTAGGAGAGGAGTCGCCGTATTGTTCCTCTACCACAGCAACGTGGTGGGTAGCCTGGGAAGAGTTGATCTCTCTCAGATCGGTTTTAGGCCCAATCTGATCGTAGTCTGTAGCGACTCCCAGGGCGGCGATGCGATCCAAGAGCTCGTTCAAGGAAGAGAGCTCCATCGGATCTAACTGCTCGGCGAGTTCCGAGTTAATGTGAAGATTGCTTTCGATGACCCGAGTTCCGAGCTAACTGCGCGGCGGCCGAACAGGCGGTCATAAGAAAACCGCCTAGCCGGAGAGTTTGGCCGGTGGCCAAAGCTCTTTTAGCAACGGTGCCGTCTTCAAAGACGGGATGAGGCATCCTTCCTGACAGCAACGACACAGAGGAACTCTCAATGAAAGCACCAATGTCGGTGTCAAAACCGGCGGATCTCGGGTAGGGGGTCCCGAACTGTGCATCTAGGCGGATGGTAACAGGAGACAAGGGACACGATGTTTTTACCCAGGTTCGGGCCCTCTCGATGGAGGTAAAACCCTACTCCGCTTGATTAATATTGATGATATGGGTAGTACAAGAGTGGATCTACCACGAGATCGTAGAGGCTAAACCTTAGAAGCTAGCCTATGGTATGATTGTTGTTCGTCCCCACGGACTAAAACCCTCCGGTTTATATAGACACCAGATAGGGTTAGGGTTACACAGAGTCGGTTACAATGGTAGGAGATCTACATATCCAGACGCCAAGCTTGCCTTCCACGCCAAGGAAAGTCCCACCCGGACACGGGACGAAGTCTTCAATCTTGTATCTTCATAGTCTAGGAGTCCGCCAACGGTGATAGTTCGCTATCCGGACACCCCCGATCCAGACTCCCTCACCCGCCCGCCCGACGCTTTTTGCGCCACCCGAGCAGCCGGGCGCGTAGAAGGTCCCGCGCCTTGGCGATCGGCCGCCGGCTCGCGGCGTGGGATGGCCTCGGCTTCGTCATCGTCCGTCCAGTCCCTGAAGCCGGCCGTGAGCTCGGGGCCGCATGCCTCTCCGCCGGCTCCGCCTATGGCGTCGTCCATGGCGGCCGCCCCCAGATCTGGGTCGTCGAGGTCGTCCACCGTACGGTCGGCCATGAACTGGCGCTCTGGCCCTGTGGCCCCGACCACCGGTCGAAGAAGGGGGTTCTGCTCAAAGACAAGCCAACTAGTCAAAAGTCGTCCGTCAAGAACCCGGCAACAAAAGAAGAAGAAAAGAAGGAAAATTCACCACAGGCGGGGGATCAGCCCGAGAATACGGCGCCTTGCCATACTGCCACTCCTCTGTGAGCTTGCAGTTGGAGATGTAATTCACCATGTACGACACCTCGCTACGAGGCATCTCCCTGGTGCTCAGCCGGCATGGGTCGAAGCGGCCGCTCATCTGGTAGATCATGTGCGTCCGGCCTTGGAGCGGGAGGACCCGGTGCTCCACGAAGGCGGCGATCAGGTCGGCCCCGACCAAGCCCTCCGATTGGATCATCACCCGGAGCCAGGACGGCGGCGTTCCCGGCCAGGGAGAGCGACCGGGCTCGGTAGGACCAAGACGGCTGCCTCCCAGCCAGTGGGCCGGGTACATAAGCCGGCAGATTGACGAAGTCGCCTTGCGAGGCGACGTTCTTCACGTAGAAGTATGATTGCTGCCAGAGCTTCACCGCCTGGATCGGCGAGATAGGCGGAAAGGGGTTGTTGTCGGATGACCTCCGCATGGCGATGAAGGTGCCACAGGGGGCGGGCACACCCGCGGAGACGGTGCCAAGCTTGCACTGGAAGAACTCCCCAAAGAGCTCAAGGGTGGGGAGGACGCCAAGAAAACCCTCGCACAGGGTGACGAAGGCCGACAGCAGCATCACCGTGTTGGGGGTGAATGATGCCGCTGGAGGTGGTAGAACTCGAGGAAGGAGCGGAAGAACCCGCTCGCCGGCAGGCCGATGCCGCGCAGGCAGTGCGAGTGGAAGATGACCTGCTCGCCCTCCTCCGGCACCGGCGAAACCTCCGCCTACGGCGCGAGGCGGGTCTTCACGTAGCCCTCGCCGGCAACCGCCGCGTCTTGCGAAGCCAATCGATGTGGTCCTTGTGGACGTTGGAGCCATCCCACGAGCTAGATAGCGCCATGGGAGCAAGAGGAAGCGAGAGAGGCGCGGCGGCGGCGAGCACAGCCACGCTGCAGAGGAGCCGTGGCAGACCAAGAGGGTCGACGGCGGAACGGCGCTGTGGTGAGGGCGCCGCGGTGGCGGAAGAAAGGAGAAGGAGGTAGAAGGAAGGGTGGAGCGAGGGCGAGCATGCGAGCGTCTGCTGCTCCCCCTCCTCCCCCTACTCATAGGCTCGTGCGGCGGAGCCGAGGAGGCGAGGCGTGGGGGAACGTGAGATTAACTGCACCCCCTCCCCCCACGTCCCGCGATTATTGCACCCTAAAGATGTGCTGAAACCGCCGCGGGAAGGCGAGCGGTCCGTTCGGGCCGCGGAGGATCCGCACATGGGCCGAGGCCTAAGTATGGTGGGCCCCAGCCTGCGGCGACGTCCCGTAGCGCGCGTGGGCTGGCAGGCCTTTCTGGCCACGTGGCGCGCAGGGTAGCGCGCAGTCAACACGCGATTTGGCTCGCGTTCTCACCTTCTGGCTGCGGAACTTCCCGAAGACGGCGCATCCGCTCAAGGTCGGCTCCTAGCTGCCGTCCCCTCAGGATAGGAAGCTGATCGAAGCTTCGTCCCCTCTTCACCTCGAAGCTCAATCAGCTTCGGGACTACCGTCGGAGTAAATGACCACGGGTAGCCTAGCCGGCTCCCTGGGACCTCTGAAAAAATTATAAGCCAATCAAGCCATCCAACATCCAAGACGTGGGGCCGCCTTCCCCCGGCCGGCTGACCCTCAGGCCGGCTGTCAGGAGGCGGCCCGGCCCCAAAACCTACAGGAAGGAGGCCACAAGAGGGCCGGCTCACAAGGAGCCGGCCACCAGAGGGCCGACTCCACGGAGCCGGCCACGAGAAGGCCGACTCCAAGAAGCCGGCCCCCCAGCAAGCGGCCAACACCGCACCCTCGGAATCTGCACCCACATAACAGTGATGAGATGGGGCGTGGCTACAGTGAAGCCTGCCACCCCCGCATCCCGGAGCGCGCATGGCCATGGTGCGCAGTACGGGGGGGCATCACCCGTCCGTGGCAAGATCGCTTCCATGCCGACCATGACGCCACCCACGACAGTCGTCAAGATGACCCGCAGCGCGGGCCCTCCGGTCGAGAGATGCCCGAGGCGGATCGGCCTCCCCCAAATTTCGAGATATGGCCGGCTTCACATAGCCGGCTTGTTCCCTCCCTCGAGGGAAGCGCCTCATTAAGGAAACAAGACGAGGTGAGACTACAGTGATCGCCACCAAGGCGGCGGCACTGTAGCCATGCTTACCCGGCCAAAGCCCTCGGCCATCGTGGATTGAGGCAATAGTAACCAGCCGACAGTGGCCCTCAAATGATGGGACCAAATTTTGTCGACCAAGAAGCCGGCAGCCGGTGGGACCCACCAATCGGCGGGCCCTAGCGGCCGGGCGGAGAAGCTCATGGTTCTAGACACCGACGGCTAGGGCCCGCGCCACCGGATTATTATCGCACTCTCGGGGTAGGCATATATAAACCCCCCAGGGCACCCATGCAAAGGGTTGATCTCTTAGAGTTTTAGACACCACATAGAGGGAAGAGGAGAGCTAGCCATGCCCTTCTTCTTCCTCTCACTGAACAGCTCAAGGAGCCTCTTGTAGCTACTTGTTCATCTAGTGATCATGCGGAGACCCCGCAGAGCAGCAGTAGGGGTGGTATCTCCACGGAGAGCCCCGAAGCTGGGTAAGACTCGTCGGCGTGCATGCCTACGCCTAATCCCGTTTCCAGGCACCTGCGACGTCTTATTGGCTCCCACAATGATAAGCCACCTGTTTGCATATGTCGCACCTACCACCCGACAATAACCCAAAACTTGAAAACTTCAATCGCACAAAACTCAACAAAACCTTCGTGAGATCCATTAGTGTAAGAAGAATAAATCACTACTATAAGTACTGTATCAAACCAATTCATATTTTTTTTTGCATTATATCTACTGTATTCCAGTTTGTCTATGGCAAAAACTCATCAAAGAAAACCATAGAGCCATCAAAACAAGCGCACAACGCAATCAAAACAGAATCTGTCAAAACAGAACAGTCTGTAGCAATCTAGGTATTTCGAATACTAATGGAACTCCAAAAATTATGAAAAATTAGGAAGACCTGGGTAATTTGTATATTAATCTACTGCTAAAATAATTGGCATTTTATCACACTCTGGTAAAAATGAGAATTGTTTTCGTGAGCGCAAAAGTTTCTGTTTTTCAGCAAGATCAAACAAGCATCACCCAATAAGATCCTAAAGGATTTAATTGGCACAAACACTAACTAAAGGACAAAAAACACAATCATAACAGTAGCATAATTGTGCAAACACTCAAGAACACAAAGCAAAAAGTAAAAGTAAATTTTATTTATTGGGTTGCCTCCCAACAAGCGCTATAGTTTTACGCCCTTAGCTAGGCATAAGATTTCAATGATGCTCACATGAAATATAATAATTGAAACACGAAGAGAGCATCATGAAGCATCCGAAAAGCACTTTTGGGTCTAACATACTTCCTATGCATATGAATTTTATAAGTAAACAAATTATCAAAACAAGCGAAAACTAGCATATGCAAGGAAAAGGAATAGAGCATTGGCAATCTCAACATGAAGAGAGGTAATTTAGTAACATGGAAATTTCTATGACCATATGTTCCTCTCTCATAATAATTACATGTAAGATCATACTCAAATTGAAAAATATAGCTATCATATAAAATTTTCTCTTCGTGATCCACATGCATAAAAGTTTTATAATCTTCCAAAATAGTGGGATTAACATCAACTAAAGTCATGACCTCTCCAAACCAACTTTCATCAAAAAAACTCATAAGATAGAACACTCTCCAAATATGTGGGATTATTTTTACCTAAAGTTGATGCTCTTCCAAACCCACTTTCAGTATTATTGCAAACATTATTTTCACTAACATATTCATCATGAGGCTTCAATAAAATTTCAATATCATTAAAAGAATCACCCCAATCATGATCATTTAAATAAGTAGTGGACATATCAAAATTAGCATCCCCAAGCTTGGGGTTTTGCATATTATTAGAACAGTTAACATTAATAGAATTTATAGTAAAATAATAGCAATCATGCTTTTCGTTCAAGGATCTATCATGAATCACTTCATAAATTTCTTCATCGCAATTTTTAGATTCATGAATCTCAAGCAAAACTTCATAAAGATAATCTAGTGCACTCAACTCACTAGCAACTGGTTCATCATGATTGGATCTTTTATAAAGATTAGCAAGTGGATGGGGATCCATATCAATAAATTTTTAGCAAGCGAAGATGCAAGCAAATAGAAGGCACATAGAAACCAAACAAACATGAGATCTGACAAGAAAATGGCAAACGAAAAAGAGGGCGAATAAAAAGGAAAATTTTTGTGAACTGGGGGAGATGAAAATGAGAGGCAAATGGCAAATAATGTAAATTGTGAGGAGATGAGATTTTTGATTAGGAACCTGGTATATGTTGAAGATCCTCCCCAGCAACGGCGCCAGAAATTTCTTTTGATGCGGCTTGAAGCTACGTCGGTATTTCCCCAAAGAGGAAGGGATGATGCAGCACAACAGCGGTAGGTATTTCCCACAGATATGAAACCAAGGTTATCAAACCAGTAGGAGAACCAAGCAACACAACGTAAATAGCCCCTGCACACAGATAACAAATCCTCGCAACCCGACGTGTTAAAGGGGTTGTCAATCCCTTCCGGGTAATGGCGCCTCAAGATAGGCAAATCGACGTGAGATAAATTGTAGTAGATTGATAGATCGAACGCCAAATAAAATAAATAATAATAAAATGCAGCAAGGTATTTTTGTATTTTTAGTTTAATAGATCTGAAAATAAAAGTAAAGGAAAATATATCGCAAAGGCAAATAATATGAGAAAGAGACTCGGGGGTCGGAGGTTTCACTAGTGGCTTCTCTCGAGAAAAATAGCAAACGGTGGATAAACAAATTACTGTTGGTCAATTGATAGAACTTCAAATAATCATGACTATATCCAGGCAATGATCATTACATAGGCATCATGTCCAGGATTAGTAGACCGACTCCTGCCTGCATCTACTACTATTACTCCACACATCGACCGCTATCCAGCATGCATCTACTACTATTGCAGACGTGGCACTGTCACTCGTCCGCATTCATTGCAACAAAATGGACGAAGAGAAGCTGAAGAACCTCGGAGTGGCAAACTAGAAGAACATCAAGTTTGAGGATTTCATGCAGACCTTCGCTGAAGCTGCCACTCGTATTGCCGATGGGATCGACCTGGAGACCTTCGTTGATCCAGCCAGCCCTCCGCCAAAAGCTTCAAAACACTTGATTGAATTTGCCCCGGAATGCCGGGTGATTGATGTAATGAAATACTTCATGGAGCCTTGGGCTTGTTTTATCTCGAAGACATTCAGTTGAATCGGAACTTTAATTCAAAACCTTTTGCGCTTCTACTTGCTTCGTGTTTTGTTTGGTTTTAGGCGAAGGCTGGTGCATGGCTAAGCCCCCGAGTATGGAGTGGATCCTCACTCAGACGATTATTTTAACTTAGGCAAAAGCTAGTTCGCGGCTAAGCTCACAAGTGTGGAACGGATCCTCACTCAGATTGTTTTTTAACTTAGCCAAAAGCTGGTTTGTGGCTAAGCCCCCGAGTGTGGAGCGGATCCACACTCTGATTGTTTTTTAACTTAGGAGATTAGGCGAAAGCTGGTTCACAGCTAAGCCCCCAAGTGTGGAGTGGATCCTCACTCGGTTTCTTAACTTAGGCATTTAGGCGAAAGCTAGTTCGAAGCTAAGCCCCCGAGTGTGGAGAGGATCCTCACTCGGATCGTTTTTTAACTTAGGCGATTATGCGAAAACTGGTTCGCAGCTAAGCCCTCGAGTGTGGAGCGGATCCTCACTCGGATTATTTTTAACTCGGGCAAAAGATGGTTCGCGGCTAAGCCCCCGAGTGTGGCACTACTAGGAAAAGGCCTACTAATGGCGCATCGGTTTTGCCTACTAATGGCGCACTACCGGTGCGCCATTAGTAGCACGCCATTAGAATTTTTTACTAATGGCGCACCACTGGTGCGCCATTAGTATCTGGTATACTAATGGCTCACCACTGGTGCGCCATTAGTATAGGCCTCGGTGCGCCATTAGTATAGGCCACTGGTGTGCCATTAGTATAGGCCACGGTGCGCCATTAGTATTTTTGAATTTTGAAGGCGGGAAAATAGTAGTGGCGCACCGTCTAACCCCCACCGTGCGCCATTGCTATTTTTGAATTTTGAATTTGGATCTAGATCACGATTTTTTTGCCCATTTTTGCCTGCTTTTTTGCTCATTTTTTTTGCACGATATTATTTCAAATTTTGTTCCCGTTTTTGGATCTTGTACATTCTTTTGCCGTGTTCTTTTGCCGGAGAGGAGTTCGCCGGAGAGGAGGAGGAGGAGGTCGCCGGAGAGGATTTCACCGGAGCATCGGAGAGGAGAAACCATGAGGGGATGGGAGGAGAGGAGGGAGGAGGAGCTCACCGGAGAGGAGGGAGGAGGAGCTCACCGGAGAGGAGGGAGGAGGAGCTCACCGGAGATGAGGGAGGAGGAGCTCACCGGAGAGGAGGGAGGAGGAGCTCACCGGAGATGAGGGAGGAGGAGCTCACCGGAGAGGAGGGAGGAGAAACCGTGAGGGGAGGGGAGGGGAGGAGAGGAGAGGAGGGAGGAGGAAGTCGCCGGAGAGGAGGAGAAGGTCACCGGAGAGGAGGAGGAGGAGGAGGTCGCCGGAGAGGAGGAGGAGGAGGTCGCCGGAGAGGAGGGTAGTATGGTGGAGGAGTGGAGGAGAGGTGGAGTGGAGGAGAAGAATGAAGAGGTAAGGAGGAGAGGACAAACCCAGCCATATATACGGCATACTAATGGTGCACCGCGGGCAGGTGCGCCATTAGTAACTTTTTTTTATTTTTTGATTTATTTTGAATTTTGAAGGCAGGAAGATACTAATGGCGCACCACGGGCAGGTGCGCCATTAGTAACTTTTTTTTAGTTTTTTGATTTATTTTGAATTTTGAAGGCGGGAAGATAGTAATGGCGCACTACCGGCAAAAGCGCCATTAGTAAGTTTGAGTTTTTTTGAATTTTTTTGCCTCTCCAGATCTTAAAAGGCCCGTAACTTTTTTTCTGTTAGGTTTTTGAGGATTTTGAAAAATTTTAATGTTTAACGGGGTTTTTGAGGATTTTGAAAATGTTTAATGGCGCACCAACACATGGTGAGCCATTAGTATTTAGTAATGGCGCACCACATGTACAATGCGCCATTAGTGTCCATCCCATCTATAGCCCTTTTCCTAGTAGTGTGGAGCGGATCCCACTCGGATAGTTTTTTGAACTTAGGTGAAAGCTGGTTCACGGCTAAGTTTTCTCACCTCTTTTCACACACTAGAGGTGTGTTAGTTTACGAATACAATTATTTACCTGAGTGAAACGCGAGAGCAGGTCGAACTAGACAATTTATGAAAAAGCAAGACTTTTATTCATCTAAGTTCATTCGACTAACTATTACATGGGAGAAAATTTATTCGAAGTACAAACTTACACAACAAGTCTGCATTCCAAGACCTGGGCGCTTCTATTCCTCTGGTGAAATTGTATAGCGTGTATGCTCCATTGTGCAGGACCTTGGATATGGCGAATGGTCCCTCCCAAGGGGCCGCAAGCTTATGAGGTTTCTGTTGGTCCACTCGAAGGACCAAGTCTCCTTCCTGGAAGGTACACCCTCCGACGTGTCTGTCCTGGTAGCGGCGTAAGTCTTGTTGATACAAGGTCGATCTTATGAGTGCTAGCTCACGCTCTTCCTCCAAAAGGTCTAGGCCATCCAGACTTGTCTGCTCGGCTTCAACCTCCGAATAAAGATCCACTCGGGGAGAATTGTGGAATAGATCACTCGGCAAGACCGCCTCTGATCCGTACACCATGAAGAATGGGGTGCGGTTCGTGGATCGATTCGGGGTCATCCGCAGGCCCCAGAGTAATGATGGTAGTTTGGTCACCCGTGCACCTGAGGCATGAGTTGGATCAAGCTTGAGGCAGGGTTTCAATCCTTGAAGTACGAGCCCATTTGCTCTCTCATCTTTCCCGTTCGACTGCTTGTGCACCATGGAGGCATAGTTAACCCGAGTGCCTTGGGTGTTGCAGAACTCACGAAACACATCCGAGTCGAAGTTTGACCCGTTGTCGGTGATGATGCTATATGGGACCCTGAACCTAAAGATGATCTCCTTGATGAACTGAATTGCAGTGGTCGAGTCTAGCTTCTTTATGGGCTTGGCCTCGATCCATTTGGTGAATTTGTCTACTGCTATCAACAAGTGCGTGAAGTCGGTCGCCCCAGTCCAGAGAGGACCGATCATGTCGAGTCCCCAGACAGCGAATGGCCAAGTGAGGGGGTTGGTCTTTAGAGCGGCCGCCGGCTTGTGCGACTGGTTTGCATAGAGCTGGCACCCAGCACATTGATCTACTATGTCTCGGGCGGCCTCGTTGTCTTAGGGCCAATAGAATCTGGTTCTGAACGGTTTGGCGACCAAGGTCCAAGAGGAGGCATGATGCCCGCATGTTCTCGAGTGAATCTCTTGCAATATTTGCTGCCCCTCCTCTGGGGATATGCACCGCTGGGTGACTCTGGTTGTACTTTTCTTGTATAGCTGATTACCCATATGACGGTGAAAACTTTGGATCGATGGACGATCTGACGAGCTTCACCCTCGTCCTTTGGGAGCTCTTGATGGAGCAAGTATGCCAGATATGGTTCAGTCCACTCGGGAGTGATGACCAATACTTCTTGGACGAAATCGATTATTGCGGGAATGTCTACCTTAGTCGGATTAGAAGGTCCGACTGGCTACGGGGGCTCTTCCACAAAAGGATCTTCCTTGTTAGTGGGCGAGTCTAGGTGCTCCAGGAACACATTCTTGGGTAATGTCTTTTGAGTGGAACCCATCTTGGCCAGTTCGTCGGTTTCTTGGTTCTTGAGACGTGGCACATGGTGAAGCTCCAGCCCTTCGAATTTTTTCTCCAGTTTTCTGACAGCATTGAAGTAGCCGGTCATTGCTGGACTTCGGATGTCCCATTCCTTCATGACTTGATTCACCACTAGATCTGAGTCACCGTAGATCATCAAGCGGCGAATCCCCAGAGAGATTGCCATTCGCATCCCATGCATGAGAGCTTCATATTCAGCTTCATTGTTGGAAGAGTCAAAGTGAATGTGAAGAACATACCTGAGTCGGCCGCCTTTAGGACACACCAAGACCACTTTGGTCCCGAAGCCGTCAAGCATCTTGGAGCCGTCGAAAAACATCGTCCAGTGTTGAGGAACACTTGGGATAGGTTGCTCTTTCTCGATCCACTCGGCTAGGAAATCTACTAGGGCTTGCGACTTGATGGCCTTCTTGGCCTCAAACCTGATGTCCAACTGGAGTATCTCAATGACCCACTTGGCCCACTCGGCCAGTAGCATTTCTATTTCCATGATCTCAGATAAAGGAGCGTCACTTATCACCGTGACCGAGTGCTCTTGCAAATAATGTGCCACCTTCTTCAGTTAGATAAATTCCATATACTAGCTTCTCATAATGTGGATACCTTTGCTTGGAAGGTGTGAGGACGTCAGAGATGTAGTAGACTGGTCGTTGAAGCCTGAAGGCTTTGGCTTGTTCTTCCCGTTCCACAGTGAGGACCGTGCTAACAACTTGGCTCATGGCCACGATGGATAATAGCAAAGGCTTCTTCCTGCTTGGAGCAGCTAGCACCGGCTGGGTGGAAAGCAAGGCTTTAAGTTCCTAGAAAGCAGCCTGCGCTTCAAGGGTCCACTCGAACCTATCTAACTTCTTCATCAATCGGTAAAGCTGCATGGATTTTTCGCTGAGTCTTGAGATGAACCTACTCAGGGCCGCTAGGCAGCCTATGAGGCACTGCACCTCGTACAGACATTCCGGTAGCTTCATTCGGACGATTGCCCGTATCTTCTCTAGGTTGGCATCAATCATGTTCAGGAACGAGGAAACCGAGTAACTTGCCGGCGGGTACGCCGAATGTACACTTGGTTGGGTTGAGTTTGATGCCAAACACTCGCAAGTTTGTGAAGGTATTAGCAAGGTCAGTCAGGAGGTCAGAACCTTCCCTGGACTTAGCCACAATGTCATCCATATAAGCGTCTATGTTCCGACTGATTTGCTTCCGTAAGCACTTTTAGATCATACGCTGGAATGTGGCCTTCTTGGGGTGATGAACACTAATTTTATTTCATCAGGGCCATACAATCGGATCTGGTGGTACCCGGAGTACGCATTCAGAAATGGTAACCGCTCACATCCAACAGTAGAATCTACTATATGATCTATTCAAGAGGGAGGAAAATGTTCTTTCGGGAAGGCTCGATTAATGTGCCTAAAATCTACATACATTCAAAGAGACTTATCTTTCTTAGGCACCATGACGACGTTGGTGAGCCACTCGGAGTGGTACACCTCTCAGATGAAGTCAGTGGTTAAGAGTCGTGTTATCTCCTCGCCAATTGCCTTGTGCTTCTCGGTTGAAGATCGTCGAAGATACTCTTTGACAGGCTTTGACGCTGAATCGACACAGAGTCTGTGCTCGGTCAGTTCCATGGGAACACCTGGCATGTCAGAAGGCTTCCATGCGAAGATGTCGCATTTCTCACGGAGGAACTGGAAGAGTGCGGCTTCCTATTTGCTTTCCAGGGCACTACTAGGGAAAAGCCTAGCAGTAGCGCGGGTTTTAGGTATATCAGTAGTGTGGGTGCCCGCGGTACTGATACGGCGCTACAGCTAACTGTTAGTAGTAGCGCGGGTGCCACCCGCGCTACTACTACGTCCGTTAGTAGTAGCATGGATACAACCCGCTCTACTACTAACTAGTAGTAGCGTGGGTCTGGACCCTCGCTACTGCTAACTAATTAGGATTTTAAAAAATAAATTCCAGCCATGGCAGCTGCTGCTAGCTAGGCGTCATCGTCTCTTCATCCATGGTCGATGCTGATCCTGGAGGGGATGAAGTCGTCCATGGTGATGGTGCTTCCCCATCCAAATATTCTCCACACCTCTCCTTTGTTGCTGCTATGAAAAAGAGACAAGGATTAGAAGAGGAAGAGAGATATAGATAGGAGTAGGTGCAGCAACTCACCAGTGGACGCCGGAGTTGGAGCCGAAACCCTAGATGACGCCATGGGTTGCGTCCATCAGAGATCTAGCAATCGTCATGGGCGGCGCTCTGTCAAATCTTCCTCTCCTTCCAGCAGCGGACGAGGAGGAGAAGGAGGAGGAGGAGGAGGAAGGAGGGGCAGCGGAGAAGGAGGAGGAGGAGGAAGGAGCAGCTACGATGGAAGAGGAGGTTGCCGGATTTGAGGGAGACATCAAGGTGCGAGGTCGGGAGTTGCGGTGGGCGAGGAAGGGTGTCGTAGGTGGGAGGGAGAAGTGAAATCCAGAGAGTGTGTGGGTCTGGGATTGGGCCTCCCTACGCTATGTTTATACATGTGTCGGTGGGTTGATAATAGTAGTGCTGGGTTTATACCCACGCTACTAATGTGGCATGTCCCGGGGTGCACGGTGGAGACCACTAAGTAGTAGCATGGGGTTTATAACCCGCGCTACTACTATTAACTTAGTAGAAACCCGCGCTACTACTATTAACTTAGTAGTAGCGTGGGTTTATAACCCGCGCTACTACTTTGGCTGGTCCCGGGAGGCACAGTGGAAATCACTTAGTAGTAGCGAGGGGTAAAAATCCGCGCTACTACTATCAACTTAGTAGTAGCGAGGGGTAAAAACCCGCGCTACTAGTAAGTAGCAGTAGCGAGGGTTATAAACGCGCGCTACTAGTAAGCGTCTTCCTATAAGCTTTTTCCTAGTAGTTGGGTGGTGGAGATGTTGGTCGGGGCAGCATTCGGGTCCTCAGGGTGGTTGTGCACCGGCTTCGTCTCTCCTGCAGACTGGAAATTGGATTCCATAATCGGCTTCATGGACTTCAAAAGTTCACTTGGGTCTGCCGCCTTCTTGTATTCGTCCAGCTCGGCCATCGTCATTTGCTCATCTACAATCTAGGAGCCCTTCTGGAGGCACTCTTTGTCCAACTTCCGATTGCGTGTGATGGTGATCACGCCTTTAGGCCCTGGCATCTTGAGCTTCAGATACATGTAACATGGACGGGACATGAAACATTCGTAGGCAGGCCTAGCCAGCATGGCGTGATAAGCACTCTTGAAGTCGACCACCTCAAAAGTCTGTCGTTCCTTCGATAAGTTCTTATCCTTGCCGAATACGACGTCGAGAGCTATCTGGCCGAGTGATTTAGCCTTCTTCCCGGGGATTACTCCGTGGAACTGCATATTGCTTTTACAGAGCCGAGTCATCGGGATTCCCATTACCTCTAAGGTGTTGGCATAGATGATGTTAAGCCTGCTACCTCCATCCATTAGGACTTTGTGCAATTGGACTCCTCCCACGACTGGATCGACCACCAAGGCTTGCTGCCCAGGGGTCGGTATGTGAGCCGCATGGTCTGACTGGTCAAAAATTACTGGTGTCTTGGCCCAATCGAGATATTTGGTGACAGTCGGAACTGCCATGTTGACCTCTCGGTTGATCACCTTGAGGTGGCTCTTGCTTTCGACGTCAGCGAAGATCATGAGGACATTCTCAACGTTGGGGTACCCAGAAGTACCTTTGCCTCCGTCTTTGACGTCTTCGTCTCTTTCTTCAGAATCTTGCTGCATGCTTCTAGTGAACCTGTTATAGACACACCTGGGAATCCCAATGATATTTATATTTCTGATGCCGAGACACAATCCGGTGATGAAGATGAACCTAGTGCAAATGTTAATGATGATGTTCATGTTGATGCTCAACCTAGTAATGATAATGATGTGTAGGTAGAACCTGTTGTTGATCTTGATAACCCACAATCAAAGAATCAACGTTATGATAAGAGAGACTTCATTGCTAGGAAACATGGTAAAGAAAGAGAACCATGGGTTCAGAAACCCATGCCTTTTCCTCCTAAACCATCCAAGAAAAAGGATGATGAGGATTTTGAGCGATTTATAGAAATGCTTAGACCTATCTTTTTCGTATGCGTTTGACTTATATTCTGATAATGTCTCCTTATGCTAAGTATATGAATGATATTGTTACAAATAAAAGAAAGATACCGGAAGCTAAAATTTCCACCGTGCTTGTTAATTATACTTTCACGGGTGGAATACCAAAGAAACTAGGAGATCTAGGAATACCAACTATACCATGCTCCATTAAAAGAAACTATGTTAAAACTGCTTTGTGTGATCTTGGAGCCAGTGTTAGCGTTATGCCTTTCTCTTTATATTGTAGACTTGAATTGAATAAGTTGATACCTACTGAAATCACTTTGTAAATGGCTGATAAATCAACTGCTATACCCATCGGTATTTGTGACGACGTGCCTGTTGTGGTTGCAAACGTTACTATCTTAACGGACTTTGTTATTCTTGATATTCCCGAGGACGACAGTATGTCGATCAGCCTTGGTAGACCCTTTTTGAATACTGTAGGGGCTGTTATTGACTGCAAGAAGGGAAATGCCACTTTTCATGTCAATGGTAATGAGCATATTGTACACTTTCCGGAGAAACAACCTCAACTTCATAGTATCAATTATATTAGAAAAATTTCAATTATTACTATTGGAGGTTTTGAATTCCCTCTTCCTACCGTCAAAAAGAAATATGATATTCTTATTATTGGGGACATGCATATCCTTGTTGAGGTAACCTAGTGTTATTCAAAAATTCTCCGGTTTTATGTCATGCGGAAGAAGTTTGTTAATAAGACTTGATCAACCTTGTTAATGGATTCCTTTTGATGGGCATGAGATGGATGAATTTAGAAAGCACAACTTTCTGTACTTACTTTTTACTTTCTGTTATTTAGAATAAATAAAGAAAAATAGTATTATTCTTCTATTTTCTGAATTATCCATTAAAAAATGTCCCGAAAATAAAAGTTCTCCAAATGCCCTAAAAATTAGTATGATTTTTTATAGAATATTTTAGAATTTCTCGCACTGAACATGCACCAGGGGGCTACACCAGTGGGCCACAAGGGTGGAGGACGCCCCCTACCCCCTGGGCATGCCCCCTGCCTTGTGAGTCCCACGTGGGCCCTCTCACTTATTCCAGTACCCATCCACTTTGTGTTCCTCCAAAAAATCATCTCGTTTCTCAAACCCGTGTTCTTGCTCATCTTGCTACCATTTTCGATCTCCTTGTGCAAAGCTCCATTTGCAAAACTGTTATGGGGGATTGTTCTTTGGTATGTGACTCCTCCAATGGTCCAATTCACATATTTATCTTTGCTACATTACTTTTCCGTTGCCACTGTTACAGTTGCTACAAAACTGCTACTGTTACTTTTGCCACTGTTACCGTTACTTCCATACTACTTTGCTAATAAATACTTTACTGCAGATATTAAGTCTTTCAGGTGTGGTTGAATTGACAACTCAGCTGCTAATACTTGAAAATATTCTTTGCTCCCCTTGTGTCGAATCAATAAATTTGGGTAAAATACTCTACCCTCGAGAACTATTACGATCCCCTATACTTGTGGGTTATCAGCCCTGCCACAAGGCCCGGCCTCTGTCGACCAAGTTCTGAGCAAAGACGGATCTCGCATGGAACAGTGGGTATCGAGCGCCCCTCGATGAACGAGTAGGACTCGGCCTGCGGTCACCGTCGTGGTAGAGTTTGCGCTCATACGCGGCGTCTTGAGGTGGAGGCATCAATGCACGATCTTAATTGTCGTTTCGCCAGGGCGACGCGACTCGATCATGTCTCAGATCTTCATGACTGTTTCTGGAGAAGGAAGTAGCTTGGTGCCTACCCGAGCCGAGTGGGTGATGGTAGCTGCAACTACGTCGGTATTTCCCTGAACAAGGAGGGATGATGTAGCACAACTATGGTAGGTATTTCCCTCAGTTATGAAACCACGGTATCGAACCAGTAGGCACTACAAAAAAAGACACATCCGTGACATTTTGGGCCGAACAAAAAAAATTATGTCATACTTATGACACTTCTATGACGATAATTGTGACAAAACCCGGTATCATCATAGATGTGGTGGGCTCCTACTTTTATGACAAAAAATCATGACAGAAAATGGGATTTTCGTCCTGGGCGGGCCGGAGGCGCAGCTACATGACATTCTTTGGGTCGTCCATGACGGAAAAAACCGTGGTAGAAGCGAGGGCAAGGAAAATATCGGAGGAGTTCCCGGTTACGGTGGGTGGTCGGGGCCGAGCGATGCACATTTCTCTCGTACATACGCGCGTGTGTTTGAGGCGTTGCGCTCTAACTGAACTCGAGCGAGGCGTTGGGCTCCAAATGAACCCGAGCGATTGCAGTAGCTACGTTACTGAACCCGAGCAATCAATCCCTTGCTGTTAACTGAGCCCGAGTGATTCCTTCGCTACTGCTGCTAACTGAAGTCGATCGATGCTGCCTCTAGATGAATAGTGAGCGTTTTTGGGGGGTTTGGATGAACAGTTACAGGTGCGGGGTTGGATGAATAGGATCCTGTGGTAGTAGAGGCCGTTGCTGCTAGATGAACAGTACCTCGATCGATCGAGCCGGTGGATGAACAGGTCCCCGTGGAGGGCTGGATGAACAGGACGACCCCGTGGAGGGCTGGTTGAATAGTAGCCAGTGGAGGGCTGGATGAACAGTAGCCCGTGGAGGGGTGGTTGAACAGGACCCCGTGAAGAGGGCTGGTTGAACAGTAGCTGGTGGAGGAGCGCGCGGCGGAGGCTGGATGAATAGGATCCCGTGGATGAACAGTCGCAGGTGGAGGCTGGAGGAGGTCGATGGTGGATGAACAATATCCCGTGGAGTCCCGTTTTGCGGTAGGCCACACCCCTCCCAATGAACAGGACCGTCGTTTCGACCGTAGTGCTCCAACCCAAGTCCATTTCCTCCGTTTTGCGGCACGCCACACCCCTACCGATCAACAGGACCCCGTTTCGACCGTAGGAGGTCCGTTTCCTCCGTTTTGCGGTACGCCAGACCCCTCCCGATGAACAGGATCCCGTTTTGACCGTGGCCAGTCGAACACAAGGTTGGTTCCTTCGTTCTGGGGTACGCCAAGCCTCGTTTCCATCGGCTGTTCCGTCCAAGCCGGTTGGCTCCCGATGAACAGCATGCATTCCGTTGCCTTGCAATGAACACAATGCATTCTGTTGCCTCCCCATGAACACGACAACGACGCAGTTTCTCCATTCCGACAAGCCATGTACACGAGCCCTGGCCGTACGGATGCGCGAGTAGGTGTTCGAGACGCCACCCGTATGTACGTACATGGCTGTATTTACTTTCTTGCACCCTGGCCATTGTACGTACATGTACATGCTACGTGCACGCCTCTACTACGACACGTGTGCGTCTCTACTACGAGACGTGCCCTTCCTTACACGGCCACGATTCATCACTGCAGCCTGCAGACAGACCAATCGACCAGTATGTACATACACGTTCACGACCAGAATGACAACGCTATATACGCTTCGACCAGGTGGGTCCCGACTGTCAGGCACTTCCTTCCGTGTGAAGATGTACCTAGCAGGTCCCAGCAGTCAAGGGGTGAATCATTTTTTTGCCCATAATGTGGACGCACTTCCTTGCGTGCGAAGATGTAGCAGGTGGGTCCCAGCAGTCAGGGGGGAAACGTTTTTTTCATGAAATTCGGTGGCCCGTCCGGTGGGTCCCTGTTGTCAACTGGAGGAATCATTATTTTCCGCGTAATAAGGAGGCACTTCCTTGTCGCGGTTTGTGGACCCAAATGTCACCTCTCCACGTGACTGATACTCTTCCGATGGAAGTCGTTTGTTGACCACATTGACCATGCCGCACCGAGAGCACCAAGGCGGTGGACGACGGCAAGGCCTAGGAAGGGAATGATGCAGAGCCGGGGAAGACGCGGCAGTGGATGCCCACGCGGAGAGGAGTACAAGGGTTCACTGGTTCTGTTGCTGTGTGAGGCTACCGTCGCCGTAGGGCCTGGCCAGCAATGGGAGTAGTAGGGGGTTGTGAGGCCTCCGCGGCAGCACAGCCAACCACGGGAGGCAGGAGCAAGCGGCACGACCGGTGCTGCTTTGGGTGGCTGGAACAAGAAGACCAGAGGTTGAAGAAGCACGATGGTCGTTGGATGGACATCATATGGTAACTGCAGCTATAATCGTTTATATTGACTAAGTTGACAAAGCCCTTGCTACGCGTCAACTTAATAGGCCCACATGACAGCCTATGAAACGGTGCACCCCAGATGTCAGGGGGAGGAATCATTTTTTGGGCGGGTGAAGCTAGAATATCCGAGATTGAAGAAGAAGCATGACATTTGTTGGATGGACATCCAACGGCCACTGTTGCTAGAACCGTGTGTTGACTATAAGTTGATAAAGCCTGGCATACGCGTCAACTTATAGCCCATTTGAGATTTGTAAGAATATACAGCCCATTTTTAAATTCTAATGGAATTTACAACAGCCCATTTACTGTTTGTTAAAAGTACAACCGATTTTCAAGCTAGGAAAACGATTATTAATTCCAACCAACCGTTCAAAACAGAATTCAATTAAATTTCCCACATTTTGATGGGATCCGAAATATTTTTATCTCTAAATTTATAGTCAAATTAAATACAATTTCAATGTAAATTTGTCTTACGTCAAAATCCAACGAAACATTGCGCGCGCAAAAATTAATGAAATTAAAATTTTCAAAATCCAAAAATAATATTTTATAAACTAATTACGTGTTTGGTGCATTTTTTATAGTTACAGCGTAGTTTTTATAATTACATCCCATTTATTATTTCATAAAGCCCATTTTCTTGTTAAGCCTAATGCATCCCTCCTAGAAAAGAGTTGCGGCCCAGCGGGGCGGAGAATAACAAGTTGACCTTGCCTGGGTATTCCTCAAAAAAAAGTATAGCTAGGCTAGCCATTTTCTGCTTGGAAAAAATTAATATCTAGGCTGGATATATGGCCTGGGCTAGACGGGCCACAGCCCGCCCAGTTAATAACCTGCTCTCCTCTGAACAACAACGAAAACATCGCTCTTGTCTCAAAAAATGAAAACATCGCTCAAGAAAAACTCTGCAGTGCTCACACCTCAAAAACACAAATACTGCTCAGTTGCTTGGTCCTAGCTGTCGGCCGCTCCTTGCGCAATTCTCTCGTTTATTGACTACATACATTGACAATGGTGTGGGACCGTGATGTCAGGAAACCAGGAGGAAGAAAAAAATTACAGTTTTAGTATATAATAAGGAGGCACTTGCGGACGTGCGGCTATGGCCCTGGTGGGTCCCAGTGTCATCCTCTCCAAGTAAAGTCATCTCCTCATTCCTCATGTCTGTTGACCATGTTGACAACGCGAGATGGTGGCGCCACGACGAGCGCAACAACTCGTGGGTCGACGAAGAGGGCCTCGCGGGCCCTACGGATGGTCTGATACAGCACCCGCTACTCATTCGGGAAGCCAGGATCATAGGGCCACATGTCCACGACGACATTGTCGTTCACTTGTTCACCGGTGCTCGTTGACGAGATGGAGGTTGCAGCACAGGTCCTCCTGCACTGGTAGCTCTTCCGCCATTAGGGCGTCGAAGTGCGGCCGCACCTGCTTTATGGTGAACACGACATGAACCGGCTTGGACAGTGGCGCCGGCTCCTGGTCGGAAGCTACGTCCATCGTCTAATTGTCATCGCTCAGCTCGGCGAGCATGCTAGTGAGCCAGCATGTCCGGCTGCTGGACCAACCCGCTGCCAAGCACGAGTCTGACTGCCTTAGCCCATCCGGACCGCCTCCCTCTCCCGTGCGCGCTTTCCGCCCAAAATGGTCAGTGCCGCCCTCCCCGCTTACCGGTGCAGGCGATTGCTCCGCCTTCAGACGACACAAGTGCCATCCGTTCGTCCGTCTGCCGCCCACATTAATGATACGCGATTGCCGAGGCGGCTACTCCGGTGCCACACGTTCGTCCCTCCGCCGCCCACCATTGCTATATAAACTATTGCGCCGGCCATAGCCGCAGTCATCCGCCTCCCTTCCCTTTCTCCTATCCACACCACTACTGCCCACCATGGCTTCCTCGCGCTCCAGCGCTCTTTGGGACGGCGGACGACGGACCACAAGGAGATGGCAGCCTTTGCTGCCGACTGCCTGGCCGGCAGGCAGCGGAGGACGACGACGTCCCAATGGAGAACAATGGTAGTTTTTCTTCGGCGCCAACGCCGTCCTCCGTGCCATCCTCGCCGGTGCATGGCACCATGACCATCGGCGAGGCCCGTGCCCAATACATGGACACGATGAGGCAGAAGTGTGAACAACAGTTTCGGAGGCGCAGGCCGACGCCACCTACAACCACCATCTCCTGCAGGAGCACCTTCAGGCGGAGGAGCAGATCACCGCGGAGCGGGCGAAGCAAGAGGCGCTGCTCGACTCCTACCGGTCCGCCCGCGAGGGCCGCCTCGAGCGCTGTCGATACCGCATGCGGGTGGCGGAGGCTGCGGCCGCGTACAAAGAGGGCGATGAAGCGGGCGAGGCGCTGTTTGGCGAGTCCGAGGACGAGGCAGAGGACAATGCCGGTTCCGACGAGTCCCCGCTCTGCTGGCGTTGACGAGGCCATGCTCCGCCGAGGCCCCACGGCGCCAACAACGAGGCAGAGGACACCGCCGGCTCCGCCGAGGCCCCGCCCCGCCGGCACCGAGGCGGAGGCCCTACTCTGCCGAGACCCCGCCCCGCCAACATCGAGGTAGAGGACATCGCCGGCTTAGTAGAGGCCCCACCCTTCCGTCAACGAGGGGGAGGATTTCCCCCGCTCCACTGAGGCGCCGCCCTGCTGGAAATGAGATAGAGGACATCGCCGGCTCCGTCGAGGCCCCGCCCCGCTGCCAACGAGGCCACGCCACACAGAAAACGAGGAAGAGTAAAACACGGTAGGTCGCCGCCGCTCGGGTCCATGTAAGGCCACCGCTGCTACCCGCAGGTTGAAGCCAAGCTAGGCGGGTTGACCATTGACGGCCGATTAGCTTCTTGGCGGCGACGTGGAGTCGGAGAGCTATGTTGGAGAAGGACGCTGCTTCTACTTAATTGTTGGCGCAGTTGGCTCACCGACATGTGGGCTAAGGGAGTCCTGGATTAGGGGGTGTCCGGATAGCCGAACTATCACCATTGGCCGGACTCCTGGACTATGAAGATACAAGATTGTAGACTTCGTCCCGTGTCCGGATGGGACTTTCCTTGGCGTGGAAGGCAAGCTTGGCGATACGGATATGTAGATCTCCTACCATTGTAACCGAGTCTGTGTAACCCTAACCCTGTCCGGTGTCTATATAAACCGGAGGGGTTTAGTCCGTGGGAGGAACAACAATCATACCATAGGCTAGCTTCGGATTTAGCCTCTCGATCTCGTGGTAGATCTACTCTTGTACTACCCATATCATCAATATTAATCAAGCAGGAGTAGGGTTTTACCTCCATCGAGAGGGCCCGAACTTGGTAAAAACATCGTGTCCCTTGTCTCCTGTTACCATCCGCCTAGACGCACAGTTCGGGACCCCCTACTCGAGATCCGCCGGTTTTGACACCGACATTGGTGCTTTCATTGAGAGTTCCTCTGTGTCGTCATCCTTAGGCCTGATAGCTTCTTTGATCATCAACAACGACGCGGTCCAGGGTGACACTTTTCTCCCCGGACAGATCTTCGTATTCGGTGGCTTTGCACTGCGGAACAATTCACTTGGCCATCTGGAGCAGATCAAAAGCTACGCCCCTGGCCATCAGGTCAGATTTGGAAGTTTGAACTACACGGCCGACATCCGCGGAGACTTGATCTTCGACGGATTCGAGCCACAGCCAAGCGCGCTGCACTGTCTCGATGGGCACGATCTAGCTCGTCGAACAAAGGCCCCCGGAGGCCACACCAGCGTCCGCTCTGACCCTTAGCTCGGAGCCGACTCCGCCGATCGAGGACGAGTGGTTGGACACCGCCTCGGGGGCTACGATCTCTACGGCGATTGAGCCGAACTCCATCCCTGTCCTTTGCGAAGACCGTGACTCCAAGGTGCCGGACTCCTTTCCGGACTATGAACCCTCCGTGCCCCTGCCAATCGAATCCAATTGGGCGCCGGTTATGGAGTTCGCGGCCGCGGACATCTTTCAGCACTCGCCCTTTGGCGACATCCTGAATTCACTAAAGTCTCTCTCTTTATCAGGAGAGCCCTGGCCGGACTACGGCCAGGAAGGTTGACATGCAGACGGCGAAGAAATTCAACGCCCACCCCGCCCACTTTATAGCCACCGTCGAAAGCTTAAACGACGTGCTCGATTTCGACTCCGAAGACATCGACGGTATGGACGACGATGTAGGAGACAACCATGAACCAGCACCTATAGGATACTAGACAGCCAACTCATCCAACGACGTATACATGGTGGATACACCTAAAGGAAGTGATGACGAGGAACAACGGGACACTATGAAGGATAAATCCCTCGAAAAGCAGTCAAAACGGCAACGTAAACGCCGCACCAAGTCCCGCCTCAACAAAGACCCAGCCATAGAGCAGGGCAAACCGGTGGACGACGAACATGCTATCGAGCAACCGTCCGAACAGGACAACTTGGACAAACAACCCGTCCCCGGCGAAGATAACAGTCCGGACGATCTCACGCCGGACAAATTATTAGAGCATAAGAACCTCCACAAAAGGCGCGTCGCCACTGCACGTAGCCTGAAAAAGCAGAAGCGGAAGCTCAAAACAGCGGAAGATGCACTTAGAATCAGATGGAGCAAAGTACTCAACACCGCAGAGAAATACGGCGACAGTCGCCAAACAAAGAGCTACCGCAATTACTGGCCGAATTCGATGAGGAGGCCGTAGAGCCCCCGCAATCAAAGAACAAAGAGGTCGCCCGGTCGGATAGACGACCACATGGAAAACATGGAGCGGCAAGCGGCACCGCACACAAGCCGGCACGCGATCCGCATAAGGATTCGCATCAAATAGATAGATTTGATTGTTTGTTTGATTGTTATGTGATTGATTGACTGAAAGTGAGTAAAATTCAAAACTTTTTGAAAGTTAAATGAGAGGGAATAAAAGGACTTTCCCAAACTTTCATTCTTGCTTTCTGATCTCCGTGAATTCAAATATTTTTCATCACAAAACCCTGGAGAGAGGATAACATGACTTCTTCCATTTAAATGAAAAGGGGGTGTTGAAAATATTTGAATTTCATTTGGAAATATTTTCCAATTCATAAACTGCATGCAACTCAATGATTTTCATGAGAGAAGATAAAATGACTTCTTCAAAACATATGAAATATGGGTTGGGAGTTTAAAAGGATCAATTTAAAGTTCTTTTGAATTTATTTTCAATTTGGAGTTATTTGAGTTTTATTCAAATTATTTTTCTCCAAAAATAAAATATATGGAAAATAGGGTAACATGATTCCCTACATCAGAAAATTGGAGAGAAATAAATTTGAATTAATTTTGGTATTTTTAAATTGATTTTTATTGGATTTTATTAGAGCAGGAGCACTGTTTGAATTATTAGAATTTGTGTGTATTTTATTTGATGCTAGAAAAATGTCCATGTCGTAGGAAATCTTTTTCTAAACTTTTTGATATATTACATGCCTATAGTATTTTTATTTTGGTGGTTTATTTCTATTTATTGTTTTCTGGAAATTGTTAAAAAAACTTCCCTCCGCCGAACTAGGCCGGCCCAGCTCCTGCCAGGCCAAGGCCCAGCCCAGCGAGCCGCTCGCTCCCCTCCCCGACCGGGACTCGTCCCGAGTCCGCCGCCGCGCCGCCATGGACGCCGTGCCGCCTCCGGCCTCCTCTGCCCCCTTCTCTACGGGCTCTGGCTCGGCCTCCCTCTCCTCTCGGTCGGGGCCGGAGGTGGTGTAACATCCCAAATTTTCAATTTGGAATGTTATACATTAGGTCATCATGCATATCATATTTTTCTCGCATTTTTCCGATCCTAGAAAATTTCACGCAACTCAAGGACCCTCGGAGAGAGTTGGAAGTTTCATTATTTTCATATTTGGGATTTCTCAAATTTTGAAAATAGGATCATTGGATTTATTTAATTATCTTCATAAAGTTTTCCTATAAAAAACTTAAGAGAGGGAATAATATGACTTTCCCAACATTTAGGAAAATGGAGATATTATAAATAAATCAAATTTGGTTTTGGAAGATTTATTTTGCTTAGGCAAAATGAGCATTTTAAAAATTTATGCATGTTTGTCGCTTTTAAAGTTCATTTTGTTCGACTCACTTTTCGAGTCGGGGAAAATTATTTTTATTAAAATCGGAGTTCGTTTGGTATTTTTTTAATCCGTTTTGTTTTGTTTTAAAAAATCGCGCCCCCGGGCCAAGGCCCGGCCCACCCGGCCTTGACCCAGCGCCCGACCCTCCCTCTCTCCTCCCTTGTGATCTCCACAAGACGCCACCGCCCGCCGCCCGAGTCCGCCTCCGCCCGGCCCGGCTTGCCCCTCCCCCAAGCCGTGAACCCCCCCCCTCCTTATAACCCCGCCGCCCTCCTCTCCCTCAACCCGCCCCGCCGCCCTCCACCCGAGCCGCCGCCCGCCAAGGCCCGCCGTCGCCGGAGCCACCCACCGCCTCGTCGCCTCGCCTCGCCGCCCCTCCAGGCCCCCGGACCCCCCCCGCCTCCCAGAGCCCCGCCGGCGAGCCGCCGGAGGTAGCCGCCGCCACAACCCCCGATCCGGTTTTTTTTAAAAAGACCCGATCCGTTTCTTTTTAGATGTTCGGTTTTTAAAAAAAAACCCTAGATGGTTTTTTTTATTTATTTATTTTCTCGGTTTTCTTATTTAGTGAACGTTCACCGACCCGTTCGTTTCAATGAACGTGTTCGTTGGATTAGTTCTGTTAACGAACGTCCGTTATTTAGTCCGTTCGTGCTTTTTTTTAATCGGATTTAATCCGTTATTTTTCGAATTTGATTTCGATCCGAATTTCAAACCTGTTTTATTTCTTGCTCGTTTATCGGAATCAGTGATTCAAGCGCTGAGTTTCGTTCTGAAACCGCCATTCCGACTAACCTACTTACACAGAGTTTTGCTACTGTAAAATTTTGACTTAGTTTCAGATTTGCTAAACCGAGTCGTTCTCTCGAGTTCCGACTTTCGATGCTTTATTTGATTCGATTCTTTTGCAACCAGGGTTCTTAAGTTGAACTATCTGGTTAGATTTGTTATTCGAGATTTCCCCGTGCATTAGATGAGTACTTATTGTATGCTTGTTGTTTGTCTGCGTTAGATCACCCGGAGTGCGCCGCTTGTTACTTCGAATCTCTAGGTCTCGCGGATCATCAGCAAGGCAAGTAACACTTTGATCATACCTTTTCTACTACCCAGATTTATTGCATTAGATCAAACCCTCAAACACTTGCATGTTTAGGATCTAATTAAATTGTGGGATGGGAAGTAGATTGAGGTAGTACCTATTACCTGTTTTACTTATGAAACCTTGGGAGTTACTTCTACGTTTGCTTATTATGCCATGCTATGCTAGTAGACGTGGATTGGGTGAGTGAATATCCATGACATATGTGAGATTGTTAATTAAGGTTTATCTAAGGTGGCAACCTAAACACACATCTGGGTGGATTGATGCACCTGGTTTCTATCAGGACTTGCTCAGATTTCTTCTGGACCGCCACCCGTGCTCTAAGGGATCATAAGATTATTCAAACTAGAAACTTCCGTGTGCAGCCACAAGCTAATTATGGGCTCGCATAGTTGACTAAGTTGTGCGAACTCTTACGGGTAGACTAGCAGATGTAGGGGAAAGTAGGTGTACCGGTCTACCCACAAGTAAGGTGCTAAGCGCTTACGAAAGACTGTGTATCTGTCATCAGTCTCTCAAACCCCATGTAGTGCGAGAACCAAACGGAGGCGATCGAGTCTTGTGGGGAAAAATGCAAACCTCTGCAGAGTGTATAAACTAATCATGATTAGCCGTGTCCCGGTTATGGACATCTTGAGTATCTAGTACTTGAATATCATGTGAATCTCAACATGTTACTTCTAATAATAAATGTTATTGGGTTTTTAATGAGTACTTTTAATTGGGATTGAGGATGCTGTCAACCATTCTCAATGTTTAACAACCACCATGATAGTTAAATAAAATTATTCCTTTGATGTAGGGAAAACCAGCTTTATGCAAAATGTAAATCCGTAGAGCCTTACCACCAGCCATATATGCATGTAGTGTAGGATTGTTGCTTCATTGTTCTCTATGTGTTACATTGCCAGATATTCCATGTGCTGACCCGTTTTGGGCTGCAACTTTCACGTTGCACTTTTGAATTTAGTAAGGTGTTAGGTCGTGGTTCTATACTCAGTGATGCCGATGGAGTTGATGGACTCACTATTCTTCCAAGTCTTCCGCTGTTATTATTAGATGGCCTTAAGCCATATTATTATATTAAGTTCCCTTGTGGACAACGATGTAATAAGTGTGTGATTGCTACTCTGCTATAAATCCTTCGATGTACTGTGTGGTGTCAGCATTACTGATCCAGGGATGACACTGAGCACAGAGCGCTAGATCCATTCGGTCCGGTCGCCACAGAGAATGGTATCGTGAGCACACGCCGACCGTAGGACACGACCACTAAGATAAAGCCATAGATCACTATTCTCTTCCCATTTTCTAACTCCTCATCTTTTCTACTCTCTTTAGGATGAAGGACGCGAAGATCAAGTACACCCAACCGGATGAAGGCACACCTTTTGGATTTCACTTGAACGAAGTTACCAAGTACCTGAACATTGGACTACCCAGCTTCACCGGGACTTTCAACGCCACTCTGCCTGAAGAGGAGCTGGAAGATTCACGCTCACGTTCCAGGAAGGACATTCGCCCCAATCACCAAGCCTATAGATAGTGTTTTCAGTGCACCAACTTGGAGTGCAGGAAAGAGCATGGCAGCTCACATCACCATGGGACGCATTGGAGAAGTTTATCAAGAAGACCTCAAGGACACTATCTACCCGATTTGCGGACGCCGAGATGACAAATGGGACGTCGTCAAGACCAAGAAGGATAGATCCATTGCAGCATTCATCCAGAGTTAAACCAAAGCACATTCGGCGCCAGGAGAACCAGATGTGCAATGATATGTTGGAGTTGCAGAATGCAAAGGGAAGGATCATCGAACTTGAAGAAAAACTAAAGACAACTCGCAAGGACTATATGGACGAGATCGTAGCTCTAGCAAGACACAATAACGATCTTAAGTACGAGATTGAAGAAGTCAAGAAGAAGTTGGCGCTCAGGAATGAAGACCAGTATGTCGATTGCCCAAGCGACTACATCAACATCGACGACACCGATTCGGATCCAAGTGAACCCGACTTTGAAGACGGTCGAGCAGACATTATGGAGTCTTCCACCGGTTCAAATTAGTAGAAGTCCCCACATATTAGTAGTATTTCCCCATGTAAACATTATAGTATACGCACTTTTGCGATAGTTAGATCGTTGTAAGCCTTGTTTGATTGAATGAAGTGATTTTGTGTGTATTTGCTCATGTGCATTTGGGTAGTGATTCCCCTTAGACCTCATTCTATTCTAAATTCTCATCTTTTCTAAACCCATCGATGCCTCCGAGACGCGACCCGGATTTGTTTTCCGCCAGAGATCACCCAACTGATCCAAAAGAGAATACCCTGATTCAAACATTGGTGCAGAACCAGGGCAACAACAACAATCCACCACCACCACCACCACCTGCGGATCATCTGACTCGTTTCCTTAGACTAAACCCGCCGGTGTATTCCAGTAGCACCGAGCCAATTGTAGCAGATGACTGGCTCCGCAAGATAGGAAGGGAGCTGACCACCGCAGGATGCACGGACGGAGAAAGAGTGAAGTTTGCAGCCCATCGACTTGAAGGACCCGCAAGACATGGTGGGAGAATTTCACAGCCACTTACCCCGTAGTCACCGCCACATGGGATCAATTTCAGCAAGCTTTCCGCCGCCCATGTTTCAGCAGGAGCTATGGCCATGAAGAAGCGTGAGTTTCAGCAACCCACGCCAAGGAGGAAGGACTGTTGGCGATGTGGATGACTTTAGTAAACTAGCACGTTATGCCCCAGATGACGTTGCCACCGATGCAGCTAAACAGGAGAAGTTTCTAGAAGGACCGAATGATGAGTTCAAGATGCCGTTGATGGTAGCCAGTTTCAATAACTACCAGGAGTTAGTAGACCGAGCCCTCATGATTGAAGGAAAGCAAAATTGAGAACCGTAAGCGGAAGTATGGGCAAGGGAAGTATAACTGGAGCTCAAAGCAAAACCTCGTTATACCCCTAAGTCAGAATTCAGTTTCAGCATACTCATGGAGGAGGTAATTCGCATAACCATAACAGCACCAAGAATGGGAACGGAATGGAGGAAGCAATGGATGTAATCGCACCAACCCGTCAACACCATCCAAAGTAGACATGAGTCATATTACTTGCTTTAAGTGCCGCAAGATCGGGCATTATGCCAATGACTGTCGAGAAGGCCGAATGGAAATGGAAATGGAAGCTCGAAAGAAGCCTAACCCTTTCAATAGGGGACAGGTGAACCACATTGATGTGGAGGAGGTTGAAGATCAGCCCGATGCACGAATCGGTAAGTTTTGGTTAAGTCATTTACTGCACTAGTTCTTTTCGATACGGTGCATCGCATTCATACATATCAAGGGATTTGTAGAGAAGTATAGCCTACCTACTCGGATTCTTAAAACCCCTTTGTTAGTAAGCTCACCAGAGCGGAGTATATGGCCGCACAAGGATGTTTTCAAGTGCCATTAAGTATAGGAAGGCATGTATTCCCACGGATTTGATCATTACGGAATCGCAAGGATTTGATGTAATTCTCGGTATGGATTGGCTGTCGATGTATGGAGGAAACATCGATTGCGCAAGTAAGACGATTTTGCTCACAACACCGTAAGGAAGAAGGATTAAGTATGTATCACAAGACGAGCCGAGAAGAGCGCAAGTTAATTGCCTATCGTGAGTGGTGCGGGAAGAAGTACCAGTGGTAAAGGATTTTCTGATGTATTTCCTAAGAGTTGCCGTGAATGCCACCGGATAGAGACATTGAGTTTTTGATAGAACTTTTGCCGTGAACAGGCCCAATATCGAAGCGACCATATAGGATGCCAAAGACAGGATTTGGCGGAAATCAAGCAGATTAAGGAACTATTGGATAAAGGTTTTATCGCCCAACTTCTTCACCTTGGGGATCACCCGTTTTGCTAGTGGAGAAGAAGGATGGATCGTTAAGAATGGTTGTTGATTATCGTGGATTGAATGAAGTAACAATCAAGAACAAGTACCCACTACCTATGATAAATGATCTGTTTGATCGCTTGCAAGGAGCCAAGGTGTTTTCCAAGATCGACTTGCGATCAGGGTACCATCAGTTGAAGATTCGGGAGCAGGACATACCCAAGACAGCATTTACCACGAGATATGGACTATACGAGTATACCGTTATGTCATTTGGACTGACTAACGCACCAGCCTATTTCATGAACCTGATGAACAAAGTGTTTATGGAGTTTTTGGATAAGTTCGTCGTGGTGTTCATTGATGACATTTTGATTTTCTCGAAGAATGAAGAGGAACACAAGGAACATTTGCGATTGGTTTTGGAGAAACAGAGGGAACACCAGTTGTATGCCAAGTTCAGCAAATGTGAGTTTTGGCTAAAGGAAGTTGGATTTCTCGGACATGTTATATCCGGAGAAGGAATAGCAGTTGACCCCACAAAAGTTGAGACCGTAACCAAATGGGAAGCACCAACGACAGTTGGAGAGATAAGCAGTTTCCTTGGACTCGCAGGAAACTACCGAAGATCCATTGAAAATTTCTCAAGGATTGCTAAGCCTATGACAGAATTGTTGAAAAGGAAAACAAATTTATATGGACCGAGGACTGTGAGGCAAGTTTTCAGGAGTTGAAGAAAAGATTGGTTACCTCACCAGTTTTGATATTGCGGATCAGACTAAGGATTATGAGGTGTATTGCGACGCTTCACGTCGAGGACTTGGAGCAGTGCTTATGCAGGAAGGAAGAGTTGTTTCGTATGCTTCACGACAACTTAAGCCCCACGAGTTGAATTATGCCACTCATGATTTGGAGCTAGCAGCCGTTGTGCATGCCCTGAAGACGTGGAGACATTTTCTCATTGGAAATCATTGTGAAGTATATACGGATCACAAGAGTTTGAAGTACATTTTCACACAGAAGGAATTGAATCTCAGACAAAGGAGATGGTTAGAGCTTATCAAGGATTATGACATGAGATTGCACTATCACCCCGGAAAGGCTAATGTCGTAGCTGACGCATTGAGCCGCAAGAGCCACGTCAATACCCTAAAGATGGGAGGAATACCCAATGAGTTAGCCGAGGACCTTCGAGAGCTATGTTTGGAAATAGTTCCGAGAGGCTATGTAGCAGCATTGGAGATTCAGTCTACGTTGATGGACAAAATCAGAGAAGCCCAAAAGGCAGATAAGGAAGTTGCCTCTATAAAGGAGAAAATGAGCAAAGGAAAAGCTAAAGGATTTCGTGAGGATGAGCACGATACCCTATGGTTTGAAGACCGTGTTTATGTGCCCAATGACCCAAAGATCAGGAAGTTGATTTTACAAGAAGCTCATGATTCACCCTATTCGATTCAACCAGGAAATACCAAGATGTACTTGGATTTGAAGAATACTTTCTGGTGGACCGGAATGAAGAAGGATATTGCGGAGTATGTAGCAGTTTGCGATGTATGTCAGAAAGTAAAGGCAGAACATCAGAAGCCAGGATTGTTACAACCATTGCCGATACCCGAATGGAAGTGGGATAAACTAGGCATGGATTTTATCACAGATTGCCAAAGACTCGTTCAGGATATGACTCGATTTGGGTCATAGTAGTCGACCGTTTGACAAAGGTAGCTCATTTCATTCCAGTCAAGACTACCTATAGCAGTGCTAAGTTGGCAAAGATATACATGACCAGAATTGTGTGCTTACACGGAGTTCCGAGGAGCATCAGACGTATAGAGGAACCCAGCTTTACCTCAAAATTTTGGAACCGGTTACACTGAAACATTGGGAACCCGATTGGAATTGATGACTTTCCACCCATAGACCGATGGACAGACCGAGAGAGTCAATCAGATTCTGGAGGACATCTTTGAGAGCTTGTGCCCTAGATTATGGATCTAGCTGGGATGATAATTTGCCGTATGCAGAATTTTCCTACAACAACAGCTACCAAACCAGCTTGAAGATGGCACCTTTTGAGGCTTTGTATGGAAGAAGGTGCAGGACACCGTTGTTATGGGACGAAACCGAGATCGTCGGTTGTTGGACCAGATTTGATTAAGGAGTCTGAGCAGAGAGTTAAGTTGATTCGAGATGTGCTCAAGGTAGCCCAGTCCGGACAAAAGAGCTATGCCGATTCAAAGCGCCAGCGATTGAGTATGAAGTTGGAGACAGAGTATATCTTAGAGTATCCCCACTTGAGGAGTTAAGCGTTTTGGAGTTAAAGGAAAGTTAGCACCCGTTTCGTTGGACCGTATAAGATTTTTGCAACGCATGGGAGAAGTTGCTTATAAGTTGGAATTACGGAAGGACTGTCGGCGTTCATGACGTATTCCATGTTTCTCGATTGAAGAAATGTCACCCGAGATAGCAGAGGTACCGTTAAGAGACACGATTACACCGGAAGCAATTCAGTTGAAGGATGACTTGACATATGAGGAGAAACCGTTAAGATTCTAGATTATGCCCAGAGTTACCCGCAGAAAGTTATCAAGTTTTGCAAAGTTCTGGAGCCACCACACCGAGGATGAAGCCACCGAAAGAGAGGAAGTTTTGCTCAAGGACCACCCTCACCTATTTTCTAGCCAACCCGAATCTCGAGGGCGAGATTCATCTTAAGGGGGTAGGTTTGTAACATCCCAAATTTTCAATTTGGAATGTTATACATTAGGTCATCATGCATATCATATTTTTCTCGCATTTTTCCGATCCTAGAAAATTTCACGCAACTCAAGGACCCTCGGAGAGAGTTGGAAGTTTCATTATTTTCATATTTGGGATTTCTCAAATTTTGAAAATAGGATCATTGGATTTATTTAATTATCTTCATAAAGTTTTCCTATCAAAAAACTTAAGAGAGGGAATAATATGACTTTCCCAACATTTAGGAAAAATGGAGATATTATAAATAAATCAAATTTGGTTTTGGAAGATTTATTTTGCTTAGGCAAAAATGAGCATTTTAAAAATTTATGCATGTTTGCCGTTTTAAAGTTCATTTTGTTCGACTCACTTTTTAGGAGTCGGGAAAATTATTTTTATTAAAATCGAGTTCGTTTGGTATTTTTTTAATCCGTTTTGTTTTGTTTTAAAAAATATCCTTCAGGCCAAGGCCCGGCCCAGTGCCAAGCGCCCGACCCAGCGCCCGCCCACCTCCTCTCCCTCCCTTGTGATCTCCACGCCGCCGCCACGCCCCCCCCGCCCCGGGAGTCCGCCTCCGCCCGGCCCCGGCTTGCCCTCCCCAAGCCGTGAACCCCTCCTTATAACCCCGCCGCCTCCTCTCCCCTCAACCCGCCCGCCGCCGCCCTCCACCCGAGCCGCTTGCCCGCCAAGGCCGCCACGCCTGAGCCACCCACCGCCCTCGTCGCCCCCTGCCGCCTCCAGGCCCCATGGACCCCCCGACCGGAGCCCTTGAGCCCAGCCCGTGAGCCGCCGGAGGTAGCCGCGCCACAACCCCGATCCGTTTTTTTAAAAGACCCGATCCGCTTTTTTAGATGTTCGGTTTTTAAAAAAAAACCCTAGATGGTTTTTTTTATTTATTTTCTCGGTTTTCTTATTTAGTGAACGTTCACCGACCCGTTCATTTCAATGAACGTGTTCGTTGGATTAGTTCTGTTAACGAACGTCCGTTATTTAATCCGTTCGTCGTTTTTTTAAGCGGATTTAATCCGTTATTTTTCAGATTTGATTTCTGATCCGATTTTCAAATCTGTTTTATTTCTTGCTCGTTTATCGGAATCAGGTGATTCAAGCGCCTGGAGTTTCAAGATTCTGAAACCGCCATTCCGACTAACCTACTTACACAGAGTTTTGCTACTGTAAAATTTTGACTTAGTTTCAGATTTGCTAAACCGAAATGTTTCTCTCGAGTTCCGACTTTCGATGCTTTATTTGATTCGATTCTTTTGCAACCAGGGTTCTTAAGTTGAACTATCTGGTTAGATTTGTTATTCGAGATTTTCCGTGCATTAGATGAGTACTTATTGTATGCTTGTTGTTTGTCTGCGTTAGATCACCCGAGTGCGCCGCTTGTTACTTGAATCTCTAGGTCTCATGGATCATCAAAGAAGGCAAGTAACACTTTGATCATACCTTTTCTACTACCCAGATTTATTGCATTAGATCAAACCCTCAAACACTTGCATGTTTAGGATCTAATTAAATTGTGGGATGGGAAGTAGATTGAGGTAGTACCTATTACCTGTTTTACTTATGAAACCTTGGGAGTTACTTCTACGTTTGCTTATTATGCCATGCTATGCTAGTAGACGTGGATTGGGTGAGTGAATATCCATGACAGATGTGAGATTGTTAATTAAGGTTTATCTAAGGTGGCAACCTAAACACACATCCGGGTGGATTGAGGCACTTGGTTTCTATCAGGACTTGCTCAGTATTTCTTGGACCGCCACCCGTGCTCTAAGGGATCATAAGATTATTCAAACTAGAAACTTCCGTGTGCAGCCACAAGCCAATTATGGGCTCGCATAGTTGACTAAGTTGTGCGAACTCTTACGGGTAGACTAGCAGATGTAGGGGAAAGTAGGTGTACCGGTCTACCCACAAGTAAGGTGCTAAGCGCTCGAAAGACTGTGTCTCGGTCATCCGACTCTCAAACACCATGTAGTGCGAGAACCAAACGGAGGCGATCGAGTCTTGTGGGGAAAAGTGCGCAAACCTCTGCAGAGTGTATAAACTAATCATGATTAGCCGTGTCCCCGGTTATGGACATCTTGAGTATCTAGTACTTGAATATCATGTGAATCTCAACATGTTACTTCTAATAATAAATGTTATTGGGTTTTTAATGAGTACTTTTAATTGGGATTGAGGATGCTGTCAACCATTCTTAATGTTTAACAACCACCATGATAGTTAAATAAAATTATTCCTTTGATGTAGGGAAAAACCAGCTTTATGCAAAAATGTAACCGTAGAGCCTTACCACCAGCCATATATGCATGTAGTGTAGGATTGTTGCTTCATTGTTCTCTATGTGTTACATTGCCAGCATATTCCATATGCTGACCCGTTTTCGGGCTGCAACTTTCACGTTGTAGACTTTTCAGACGACGAGTAAGGTGTTAGGTCGTGGTTCTATACTCGATGATGCCGATGGAGTTGATGGACTCACTATTCTTCCAAGTCTTCCGCTGTTATTATTAGATGGCCTTAAGCCATATTATTGTATTAAGTTCCCTTATGGACAACGATGTAATAAGTGTGTGATTGCTACTCTGCTATAAATCCTTCGGCATCTCGTGGTGTCGACATTACTGATCCAGGGATGACACTGAGCACAGAGCACTAGATCCATTCGGGTCTGGTCGCTACAGGTGGGCTGGAGCTGGTGGAGGTGGGAGCGTGCCGGCCGGATCTGACGCGACATTTCCGGTAGGCGGCGCGGGTTGGGGCAGCGGTCGGCGTGGCTGTTGCTCCGGCCGTGGGCGGCGACGAGGGGAGGTCCGGGGTGGTGGCCTCCCGGTGGCGCGGCGGCTACACGGTGGCCGGCGGCTCTGCCCGTGACGACGGCCGGCTTCTCCGGCATCAGCTCGTCTGTGGTCGGGCCGTTTCGACCTTGCTTCATCTCCTCGTCGTCCGGGATCTACTTGCATCGAAGGGCTGGCCCGCTTCCAGCTGCGGGCCATCGCTCGTCTCGCGCCCGGTGCCGCGGGATCGAGCTCGTCTTGCGCCCGGCGGCAGGATCGAGCTCGTCTCGCGCCCGGTGCTGCAGGAAGGGGCGATGGTGGCCAATTTTGGCCGGCCTATTGGGTCTCGGCGTTGGGGGGCGCTCAGGGGTGCGAAAGCCCGGGTCTTTCCGCTTGTCTCTTTGGTTGGGGTAGCGACGAGTCTCGGGTGAGGTGGTGTCTTGGTCTTGGATGCCGGGGCGGCGGCCCTGGTGGTGGTAGCGCGGTGCTCATGGGTGGAGCCCGTGGCTTGGTGCTGCCCGGCTGCCATGGCCGTGTGGGCGGCGTGGTGGCCAGGGTGTGGCGTTCGGTGGCGGTGAGTGTTGGCCGGGGTGAAAACCTGTTCTATCCTCGGATGGACTGCAGCAGCGAAGTTCGTTCCCTTCTTGAAGGCGTCTTCGTGGCTCTCATTGCCCTTGTGTTGCTCCAGGGGAAACTCTGACCCTCGGGTCGGGCGGCGGTGCTTCGGTGTCGTATCCTTCCTGAAGGCGCCGTCTTGGAGTCCACGGTTCGTCGTATGCGGCTTCATCTCTTCATAGATAGGGGGTGATGTTGATGCACTCAGCGCCTATATATCCTGCCTTGGATGTGTGCGTGTATGATGACGTGCGTTTGTACCGTTGTTTTGATGATCATTGATTTATATATAAAGCGGGGCGAAAGCTTTTTTCGATATGCGAGATCATTTTGACACATGAATATATTTGTCATGCATTTACTGCATCACTACCTTCTCACTTACAATATTTCGTCTGATTGAAGTGCTGACCAGTCACCTCCAAAATTATAAGGTTTATGGTTTTCCTGGGGTCTTCGTGCCATGTGGTGGCGTCGATGCGTGATTTGGTCGGTTTTGAAGATTGCGGCTGGATATTTAGTTAGCTTGGTTTTTAAGTGTCGGTAGAAGTTGGATTATCTTTGTTGGCTTTGGTTATGTGCATAATGTATATGGTTTGAAAAGGTTCAAGATGTACCCTTAACCCATGCTTGAAACAAAAGAACACGAGTTTGAAGCCAAATCATTATTCTTATGCGTTTACATGACTCACGGCACCACATCCATGTACTTGTATGAGTAAAATCTACTTAAGCTAGCGGGAGCAACCTCCTGGACCTCCATAGGAACATTTTGCACCTTGGATAGGTGAGATAGAGTAACAACTACTCTTACTCTGTAACCTGTCTGTATTCACAGTCAGGGCTGCAAGAAAAGCTCGAGGCTCATGAGCCGCTCGAGATCGACTCATTTTTTGGCTCGACTCGAGATCGACTCAAAAAGAAATGAGCTGAGTGTGAACACTTTCTGTAGCTCGGTTGAGAAACGAGCTGATCTTGAGTCAATACTAGCTCGCTCGATTTTAGCTCAATGGCTCGACATAATATAATTATGTTAAATGATCATGTCATATATTAAATAGAAATAGGATAATTTATTACCATATATATCGATCAGGATTTTCTTCATTTTATTTACAAGCAAACATGAAAGCTTAATTAATTGTAGGAAAAATTTAGACCATATTATGGTACGTGGTCGGCCATGTGTTCAATAGTCTATTGTTTTTGGCATCTCCAACATGCACTATGCTGCAAGTTTTCATGATTGTTGGCCTATATTTTGTTTTCCCAGACTTTAAGTTGTGAGAGAATAAGTCATTCTAAGAAATTTATATTATCATTGTTTTGATTGGGATAAATATTTTTAATGTTTTCTATGTCAAGTTGTGCCTTATCTAGTGGGAATAATAGTCATAGACTTTAAAAAAATTGTCGTCTCATTGAGCTTGAAATTAGCTCGAGATCGACTCGAGATCGTTACAAGCTGAGCACGAGTCACGTTCTACAGCTCGATCTTGAGCTTCACTCAATTTGAGCTCGCTCGAATTATAATATGAGTTGAGTTGAGCCAAGTCCAATTCGCTCGAACTCGACTCGTTTGCAGCCCTATTCACAGTAAAAGGTGTCATCTTGCCATCTTCCCCAATGAGTGAAATATCTGTGATTAATGCAGCTTTATCAGACGGCAAGAATCCACTACCCATTGGAGGGGATGGGATAGACGGACTCCCCCAACAACGCTACCAATTGAAATTTGGGTCGCCTTTTTCGATAACTTGTCAAACAGTTTTGCTGGGTAATAGCCCACCGGTGTTGGGGCCTTGTTGAAGCCGTAGTGTATCCACCAATTTCCCGTGGTTTTTTCCTGCCATGTAATAGAAGCAATTGACCTTCAAAAAAAATAGAAGCAATTTGAGTAATGTATGCCACAAATTCAGCAACATGTGATTAGATCATTATGATCTATATGCTTCACTGGTGGAAAAAAGGCCTTTGGTCGCGGTTCGCAACTGCCATTAGTCGCGGTTGCGCAACCGCGACCAAATAAGCGCGACTAAAGCCCCCCACCTTTAGTCGCGGCTGCTTAAGAACCGCGACTAAAGGCCCGTCCACGTGGGCGCCAGGCGGCCGTCGGGGCGGAAGACCTTTAGTCGCGGTTCTTCTGGCCAACCGCGACTAAAGGCCGCCACAGGTTTAGGGTTTTAGCCACCCTCCCCTAAACCTGTTTTCTGTTTAATTTGTATTGTTTTATTTCTTTTGTGCTTTATTTTAATTTTGAAGGAGTTTCATATATTCTACGGTACTACATACATGCATATGAATGTACAATCTCAAATAAATTTGAAATTAGAACCAAAAGAATTCAAGAGGAATATACAATATATATTCAATATCATCGGATGACCATATACAATTTTGAACAAGTTTCCATACATGATTTAATCCATATAAAGTTCTACGTCCTCGTAATAGTGTTCTCCTTTAGGATGGAGGACTTCCTGCTGAACCATCTAGCTAGTTCCTCTTGAAGTGGTCGGAAGCGAGCTTCTAGACTAAGCATCATCCGGAGGTTATTCCTCCGAGCATTGGTATCACTCGGAACCCGCTCAGAGGTGTATCTCCGGATCCTCTCATGCATATAGTATCCACATAGATTGGTCTCCGGTGGCTGAATATCCCCAGCATTCTTAGGCTTTAACATTTTGAATTCTAGCTCTTTTTGAATTCACCGACCTTTGTATCTCGAACCGTCTCCAAACCCTACGAGGCAAAGAAAATTAAGTGAACAAGAGAGTTATTAGTTACTTGATATTAGGAAATGAACGAAATAGGCCGATCGATATAGAGCGCAAATGAATGAAAATAATTACTTCTGCAGCATTCTTCTCATGTCGGCCCAAAGCTTTGGATCCATATTCAGAGAGTCGTGGACGAGACATTCTGAGGTGTTAAATTTAATTACTAGCAGAATCCAGTGGAACCTGCGGACACGATACAAGCACAAGATCGTCATGCATAACTCATCGATTAGCCGCCACATACCATGCATGGAGTAAACAAAAGAGAATTAATGTGCTCAAGACAGAAACACTCACCCAAAATGGTAAGGAAATAGAATATCACTTTTGAGTTCCTGCTTTGTAAGAAACTGCCACAGGTCTGCCTCCACGTCAGCGGGGTGACGCTCCAACACATGTCCATTAACGATGTGTGGGTCAATGAACCCAACATCATGGATGTTCCTTACTCTGCATTCCTTAATCTTCATTCTGCATGTATAATAGCGGACACAACAATATAGTTAGGACATATATATAGTGCAGGCAATATGAACGAGATGGGGTAGAAATTAATAAATCACTTACGTAACGTAGCAACCGATGATAGATTTGTCGAGCTCGCGCAGATTGAAAAGCTGGAACAATTCACTCAAGGCAATTTGTACATAGTAATGTTTGAAGTGATGCTCATGTCTAACTTCCGCATAAATATATTCTTTGGCGTTTTATTTTTTATGTAACCCTTGTACCAATTCAGCAGACCTTTCATTTGGTCGTAGATCATTTTCTCGCGCAGCTCGACGAGAGGCCCATTCTTGACATATGTAATTACTACCTCCTTCATCGGGCGCCTCATCAAGGCCTAACAGTTCATGAAGAGTAATACCTAAGTTGGCCGCTTGTTCTCCGCACTCGTTACGGTCAATCCATGTGTTGTCGCAGCTTGTATGATCTCGGGGGCATCCGGGCTTCCACTATAAGCGGGCAATCGATTGTTTACTTTGTTCCCCGAGCTGGGCAACTTGTTTCCCGCTTTTTTACTTTCGGCCTTCTCCCGCTCTTTGTTCTCCTTGAACATGAGTGCCTGCCTGCCAAGTTCACGTGCATAGTCGTCGGGCAGATTCTTCATGACTTGGGACGGTGTGCTCAAAATGACTTAGCCCACTTCTTTTGCTCATCGAATATACCGGCTTGGGCTCGGGCTCTCTTTTCTTCTTGCAGTCCGCCTTCCATTTCTCATAATGAGCAGTCATGTCGCCGACTTCCTCGGCACTACGTTCCCAAGGCCTTGTGGGGAGAGGCTTCAGTGATGGCTCGGTACCTTTGTGGTCTTAGGTACATAAGGGTCCGGGTTAATAATCCAGGACTGCTTCGCTTCTTTTGTCGGAGGTGGATTGGGGCGGCGTCGATCACCCGCCAGACGAGGACCTGGGGCGGCGATCGATCACCCGCCGGACGTTGTGGATCGGGGCGGCGTCGGTGGCGTGACGGAGGTGTAGGTGAACCGCCACCACCACCCCCACCCCCACCACCCCCACCGCCACCACCACCACCGTAGGGGTGGACTTGTTGTCCTTGGCGCCTCGCTCGAAACTTGATAAACTTCTTTTGCCATAGAATGAAATGGCGCTTGACATCTCCAAGTCTTTTCTCCCCTTCAGGTGTAGCAATGTCAATCTCCGTGTCCTCAAACCCTTGGACTATGTCCTCCACCGTGACACGAGCATAGCCATCTTGAATGGGGTTGTTGTGGTGGAGTGCTCCGTAAACATGGTAAAGCACTGCTGATGGCTACCTTCATGGACATGTTCCCGATAGGATAATACAGATGACATTCTTTCATCTCCTTTATATCGCCCACGGGTAGCGAGGAGGCTCCGGTGCAGTAATTTCGACCACCGTGAGGCTCCGTGCAGTAATTTCGACCACCGGAGGCTCCGGTGCAGTAATTTCGATCGTCGGTGCATCTGCACCAGCCGGTGGGCCTCCGTGGAAGCCACGCCGCTTCTCCGCTGCTGGCTTCCGAGATCCGCCGATGATCTTCATGTTGCACCCGAGCTGCATCTCTTTCGCTACTAGTACACTCATGGTTTTCTTCATCACATCCATTTCCGATGCCAACCGCGCCACAACATCTGATTCCCGATCCATCTTTCTCTTACGGCTTCAGAATCAGACGGGTCATCGTCTGGGGAACCCTATTTTCCACGGAATGTGCCCCATGCCTCGTACACGTCCTCCGCGTTCAGGATTCCCGAGGGCTTTTGTCAGCCGCTGCTCTCTCTGTTGAACTTGATCTTCCCTCGTTGAGCATCCTTCATTGCGTCAATAAGGGCTTGGGTGGGTTTAATTAATTTGCCCGGTAAACACACTCCCCTGTCTCCGGGTTCAGCGTTCCCCATGCCCGTACCACCAGCTTTTGGCCCTTGGGTCCCATCCTCCGCACTGGACGGATTCCTCGCGCCTCATCTCGCTTCTCCATCTTCTCCAACCTAGGCACCAAAATGCGATACCCTCCTGGCCCCATAACATGATTGTACTCCTTCTTAGCCGCATTTTCCTTATTTTTTCGATATTTCAATGAACTGCTCCGATTTCTTTTGCTTCACAAATTCTGGCCAATCATGTTTTAGTTTCTCATATTGTCCTTTGAAATCCGGAGTCTTGTTCTGCTTGACAAAGTCACGGGCTAGATTTTGCTTGAATTTCCGAATGCGTCGGCCATCTTATGAAGAGCGAACTGTTTGACTAGCCTCCTCCTCTCCTTGTTTTCCTCAATCTTGTTACCCTCCTCATCGAATTTGTTGTATTCCGGAGGTAGAACGAAATGTTCCATAAGCTTCTTGAAGCAATCTTTTTTGTTCTCTTATCGACAAAAGTGAAACCATCAATTCGTGCCTTCTTTGGCTCATTCCACTCCTCGACGGTGATCGAGACGTTGTCTCTAACAATGGCTCCGCATTGGCCGACAAACTTGGTGGCGTTCTTGCGGGGCTCCAGCTGACTCGCCGGTTGCACCGTCGACAACCTCGATGGTGCATGTTTCTCCTTGTTTCATCGTCTTGGTTGCGCCCACGCTTTGACGACGTACTCGATTGTTTCGACGATCCGCCGAGGGCTAAAATAAGAAAGAGAGTCGCGTTAGTACACACATATTTATTCAAATCGGTTAGTTTGTATCACCAGAGGCTCAATGTATATATATACCTCGGCCACCGGAGGTGGTTGCTACTTCCATTTGAAGATAAATGCGTTTATCGACGCGTTTCTTGACATCTTCTTCTTGACGGCGCCTTCATCTTCACCGTCAAGGTTCAGATAAGAAGAGATATCATCTTCTTCTTCTCCGGTCGGCACATATTGAATATCGCCGTTTATGATGCCGAACATATGTGCTTCACCGTCCGGATCATAGTTGTCCATAATCGGGTCAGCTCTATCGTCCGCCATTATGTCAGTCCCGAAAACATGTAGTAAAAACAAATTAATTAAGTGAAGAAGGGGCGGTGGCGGTGGCGGTGGCGAAAGGGCGGTGGCAAAGGAGGCGAGGAAGGGTGGGAGAGGGTGTCGCGGTAGAGCGCGAGACGGGCGGCAGACAGCGGCCACGGGAGGGGAGGCGAGGACAACACACACGGAGAGGGAGGCGAGGACAACAGACAACCACGCCTTCACGGAATGGGCGATATCGGGATGGTCAAAGGGGGCTTGCCCGGTTGCTCGCAAGGAGGGGGTCGTTGTCGGCGTAGTCGATCACAGGGGCTGCATCGGTCTCGGGTCTACCGGAGAGAAGAGGGGCAATATGATGTGCCGGAGTGACCTAACATATGGCTACACGATAAAGGTGAAGGGGGATTCAACCGAATGTTTTCCGGTTCCGACCTGTGTCGATAGAAGACCGGAGGGGAGAATTCCATGTTCAGATAGTTAGAGGCATCGACATGTATGTGGGTAGCGATTCGGGTTCGTCTCGCTGCTCGAGCAACTTTCATGTATAAAGTTTTTGATCCGACCTACGGTTTATTTAATATGATTTTTCAAAGTTTTAAATAGCTTATTTGGAATTAACAGATTTAAATAAAAGGAAAACAGGGTTATGACATCAGCATTAATTACTTTTAATTATTATCATTTTTAATTTTTATTTATACATATTTCTTTTTGTTCTTCTTTTTAATGTGGGGGTTGATCGTAAGTGGCCTAGGAGGCCACGTGGGTTAACGGGCGCAAGGGCGTTGCAGGCCTGGTCGTAGGTCTAGCCCGAGCGCGAGCGCGCAAAGGCCGGCCGGCTGGAACGGGGCGAGGCCCGACGAGCGGCGGGGGTGACGGCGAGCGGCGATGGGGGGCGGCATCGGCCTCGGGCGTCGCGGGTGTCGAGGAGAGGCGGAGAGGCGACGGTGACGAGGCCGGGCCGAGGGCGTGAGCCGCAGCGGCGCAGCGGCACTGAACGGGCGCCGGCGACGGAGCGCCATGGTCATGCCTCGTTCAAAGACGGATCGAGGAGGTGCCGGGCGCCGTCGGGAGGGGACGGAGAGGCGAGGTGAGGCAGTCCAGCGAGCAAGACTGAGGCCGCCGGCTGTGCCAAGGCGGCGAGGGCGACGGCGGGCGGCGCCGAGGGCGAGGGCGAAGCGGCGGCCGAGGGCGACGGCGACGGGCGGGCGCGCCGAGGGCGCTGCCTAGACGAACAAAGCGAAACGGCGGGCGGCGTCGAGGGCTTGTATTTATAGCCCCACCTTTAGTCGCGGTTGGCGAGGCCCAGATTAAAGGTACCCTTTAGTCGCTGGTCGCTCGCCCAACCGCGACTAAAGGGGTTTTATGGCGGTTTTTTGCGATCCCGCCGCCCCTTTAGTCGCGGTTGGGCAGGCGGCCCATGATTAGCAGTACTCTTTAGTCGCTGGGCCTCCCGCCCAACCGCGACTAAAGGCCTTGTCTTGCCTCGCTAGAAAGTTTAGTCTCACTCGCTAGTTGAGAGAGCTCGAGAGTGGTTTATAAGCGCCGCTGCGCCCACCCTCTCGAGCTCCTCTCAACCTGCAGGCTTTCGGCCTAATCATGTCACTAGCTATGTGCCTGTGGGCCTACTTGGCCTCTGGGCCTGAATCCACAGCCCTTGTAGGGTTTCTAGTCGTATTCAGCCGTGGGGGTCCAAAGAGGCGGCACTATTTTTTCCAGTTTTTTGTTTTGTTTTCTGCATTATTATTTATTTTTGTTGTTTTTGCTTTATTTTTAATTCTTTTTGCTTTTAGTTTTAGAAAAATTATAAACTTTCTCATTAGTGTCATTAGTTTTCAAATTTGAAAACACTTTTTTGTTTTCTTTGTTGCTTTATTTATTTTATTTTGTTTCTACTTACAACAAAATACTTATTGTTGCTATTTTAGTTTTCTGCATTATTATTTATTTTTTGTTGTTTTTGCTTTATTTTTAATTCTTTTGCTTTTAGTTTTAGAAAAATTATAAACTTTCTGTTAGTGCCATTAGTTTTCAAATTTGAAAACACTTTTTTGTTTTCTTTGTTGCTTTATTTATTTTATTTTGTTTCTACTTACAACAAAATACTTATTGTTGCTATTTTAGTTTTCTGCATTATTATTTATTTTTTGTTGTTTTTTCTTTATTTTTTAATTCTTTTTGCTTTTAGTTTTAGAAAAATTATAAACTTTCTGTTAGTGCCATTAGTTTTCAAATTTGAAAACACTTTTTTGTTTTCTTTGTTGCTTTATTTATTTTATTTTGTTTCTACTTACAACAAAATACTTATTGTTGCTATTTTAGTTTTCTGCATTATTATTTATTTTTTGTTGTTTTTTGCTTTATTTTTTAATTCTTTTCAATCTCTCATCACTCTCTCATGGCTTCCAAAGACTCCACTCTAACCTACCAAATAGTGGAGGAGCTTTGCATACTCGAACTACCCTTGACTACCAGATACATTTATTTATGGCTATGAAGACTACTTAGTATGCATATTATACGCCTAGGCAGGAGTATGACTAAATCACTCCAAATTTCATGTATCATCAGTGGTATCTCGAATCATTCAAAATGGACACCAAACACATCACGGGTAATATAATTCACATGATCCATTCAACAAAGTTTGGTACAATAAATTATTACACATCATTTCTTCCCTTGTGTCCCTCGCTTGCTTACGATTGTGCCGTATCCATGGAGCATCCTCATCATTTAACTTAATGCTTGGGTCGGTGTTCATTTTGAAGGGCGGAATTTCAGCAAACATATTATAATCTTCCGACATGTCTGCCTTGTCCTCCACTCCCACGATGTTTCTTTTCCCCGAAAGAACAATGTGGCGCTTTGGATCATCGCATGATGTAATCGATCGCTTTTCTTATCTTTCCGCTTCCTCGGTTTGCTACTCATGTCCTTCACATAGAAAACCTGAGCGACATCTTTCGCTAGGACGAATGGTTCGTCAAGGTAACCAAGATTGTTGAAATCCACCATTGTCATTCCGTATTGCTGGTCCACCTTTACCCCACCTCCTGTTAGCTTGAACCATTTGCACCGGAACAAAGGGACCTTAAAGGAGGGTCCATAGTCAAGTTCCCATATCTCCTCTATGTAACCATAATATGTGACCTCTTGCCCATTCTCGGTTGTCGCATCAAAGCGGACACCACTGTTTTGGTTGGTGCTCTTTTATCTTGGGCGATCGTGTAAAATGTATTCCCATTTATCTCGTACCCTTGGAAAGTCGTTATAGTCGAAGATGGTGTCTTGGCCAACATGTACAGCTGATCTACAACATCATTGTCATTCATTAAATGTTTTCTCAACCAACTGCCGAAAGTCTCCATGTGGGCCTTCCTAATCCAGGATTCAGGCTTCCCGGGTTGTCGAACGTAAAATATTCTTGTGTTTCTCAAAGTACGGAGCCACCAAGCTGGAATTGGTCAAGATAAAGGTGGTGTGCTTCAATGAGAATGGTCAGTCCATACATATCGTTGATTTCATTCCGATCGCGTTTTTCCACTTAGTCTCCCCTCGTGCCGCGATCGAGGAAGACCAATCGGCTTAAGGTCAGAACAAAGTCAACACAAAACTCAATTACCTCCTCATTTCCATAGCCCTTGGCGATGCTTCCTTCGCCTAGCACGGTTACTTAACATATTTCTTTAATACTCCCATGAACCTCTCAAGGGGAACATATTGTGTAGAAATACAGGACCGAGAACGAAAATCTCTTCGACTAGGTGAACCAGGAGGTGCGTCATAATATTGAAGAAGGATGGCGGGAACACCAACTCGAAATCGACAAGACATTGGATCACATCGCTCAGAACCGTGGTAGAACTTCTGGATTGATTACCTTCGAGAGATTGCATTGAGGAATGCACATAGCTTCACAATGGCTACTCGAACATTTTCCGCAGGAGCCCTCAAAGCAATCGGAAGCAATTGCGTCATAATCACGCGGCGCCGTGAGACTTCAGGTTTTGGAACTTTTTCTCCGCCATGTTTATTATTCCCTTTATATTGGACGAGAATCCAGACGGAACCTTCATACTGCTCGCCAGCATTCAAAAAGATGACCTTCTCTTCTTTGGTCGAGCGTAGCTGGCACGACCTTGAAACCATTCCGGATGCCGGTCATCGTGGTCTTTCAAACGCGTTGCTGGTCCTGCCGTGCTTCCTTTGTATCATTTGTCTTCCCATACACGCCCAAGAAGCTTAGGAGGTTCACGCAAATATTCTTCGTAACGTGCATCACGTCGATTGCAGAGCGGACATCTAGGACTTTCCAATATTCTAGCTCCGTAATATAGATTTCTTCTTCCACATGGTTATGCGTGCCGTCGGCTCCCTTCGAACTGATTGTCCGCCAGACCCTTTCCAAAGATGACTTTCAAATCCTTGACCATATCAAATACCTCAGCACCAAGCAGGTTCGCGAGCTTCGCCGATGATCTGCCTTGCCGTTGTAATGCTTGCCTTTCTTTCTTCTTGGATGAATTTTCGGAAGAAATCGACGATGCCCAAGGTACACGTTCTTCTTACAATTTGGCAAATGTACACTTTCGGTCTCATGTAAGCGGTGCGTGCATGCATTGTATCCCTTATTTGACAGTCCCGAAAGGTTACTAAGAGCAGGCCAATCGTTGATGGTTACGTAAAAGCAACGTCAGAGGTCAAATTCCTCTTGTTTGTGCTCATCCCACACACGGACACCACCCCACAGCTGTAAAAAGTTCATCAACTAATGGCCTTAGGTACACATCGATGTCGTTGCCGGGTTGCTTTGACCTTGGATGAGCACCGCATCATAATGAACTTCCGCTTCATGCACAACCAAGGAGGAAGGTTGTAGATGCATAGAGTCACGGGCCAGGTGCTATGGCTGGAGCTCGCCGCCAAAAGGATTCATGCCATCCGTATTTAGAGCAAATCTTATGTTCCTTGCGTCACCGCAAAATCTTTGAACCATCTGTCGATCTTTCTCCATTGCGTTCCATCTGCGGTGTGTCTCAACTCCCCGTCCGACTTACGGTCCTCTTTGTGCCATCGCAACAACTTGGCATGCTCTTTGTTCCTGAACAGACGTTTCAACCGTGGTATTATAGGAGCATACCACATCACCTTGGCGGGAACCCTCTTCCGGGTTTCGCCCTCAACATCGCCACCGTGGTCATCGCCTCGATCTTATAACGCAATGCAGGCATACCGGCATTCATTCAAATTCTCGTATTCATCATGTAGAGGATGCGATCGTTGATGCATGCATGTATCTTCGTAACCTCTAAACCTAGAGGGCAGACAACCTTCTTTGCTTCAGTGCGTCTGGCGGGCAACTCGTTATCCTTTGGAAACATATTCTTCAACATTTTCAAGCAAGTTTTCAAATGCCGAGTCAGCTACACCGCCTCTGCCTTCCATTTCAGCAAATCCAGCAGTGCAGCCCAAATTTTTTCGCACCATCATCGCATCCGGGTACAGCGCCTTTCTGTGATCCTCTAACATGCGATCCAAATTCTCCCTCTCCTTTTCGGTTTCGCAGCGTCTCCGTGCATCAAGAATGGTCCCACCAAGATCATCAACGGGATCATCACGTGCCTCTTCTTCACCTTCCCTTCACCTTCAAAGATCCTCCATGAAAGTATCACCGAAATGAGCAAGATAGCTTTCATCGATGAAATCATCCCTTCTTCATCTTCTTCCATTATAACCCCTCTTTCTCCATGCTTGGTCCAACAATTATAGCTTGGCATTAAACCCTTCTTAAGCATATGCATGTTAACAACTCTTTTGTATGAGAAACCCTTCTAATTCTTACAGATAACACATGGCTGATAAAAAACCCCCCCCCCCCCGCTTGTTCGCATTAGCCACTACGAGGAAATCTTTCAAACCCGTAGTGAACTCACGAGAGTCGGTTACCGTACATCCATTGCCGATTCATCTGCATTATTATAATATAAAATATATAATTAACCATCATGCATTTGTTAAACTAACTAGCTACAAACAATATAAATTAAACAATGAACTACACACATGCATATTGACACATCAAAGGTTCATCAAGTTGCTAATCATGATCGAAGAGTGTGGCTCCAACACTTCATGTCATGTTTGTTTCATGCTCTTGGGGCATTTCATCAAACACCTTATGTGCCTAAGAGGAACCAAAAGCAAACCTACACCCACTTGTGAAGAGACTGGCTCCAAATGGCTAAGTGTTGGCTCTGGATGGGTATATATAGGGAGGGCTTTAGTTGCGGTTGGCACAGCAAACCGTGACTAAAGGTACCCAAAGGCCTTTAGTCGCGGTTGTCTCGCCAACCGCGACTAAAGCCCCTCACGCACCACCAATTTGGCCACCGAGCGCCTGGCTAGTTTTGGTCGCGGTTCACCTCCGTAATCATGATTAAAGGTCCCATTAGTCGCGGTTCCTACAGCTTCGCGACTTATGGGGCTGGACGGAAGCCTGTTTTTCCACCAGTGCTTACAATTGGAAAGTATACTAGCTAGATATAGTTAATTACCCTAAACACTTTAATTGTAATCTTTTGACGTACACCATGAACATGAGAGACTGGTTGTATTGTGCCACCCGGAGCGATTTTTGACCCCTTAACAAGCTGGAAACCAGGGCAGTCCATGTCATAGCACCCTGTATGATATGTGTCTCTCTGTTTCACATAAAGTTATATGGTCACTAGATATTCTAGCTTTGTGTGCTACAGTTGAGGAACATAGTTTGAGTGAAAAGGCAGAAGCATACAGTCCAACTCGTGAAGAAGTGAGTATGTGAGTCCCCATATTTTTTTGGGTCAACCTGGGAAGAAACTGAAGAGTCACTAAGAGCATTATAAATGGCATCGAGAACGTCCAAACTAATGATGGTAAGATGGCAACAATCTGTAAAAATCATAATATATCTAAATTACGACTTACTTGCCACCCGACCTAAATTGCATTCTCATCTGTCTTTGGATCACCCTCCATGTTAGCAATCCAAATAGATGTTATGATATGACCAGCACTGATATTGTGTCCGTACACATCCATTGTAGCAGCAAGTCCATAGTAGCTACCGGGATGTGTCCTATGTGTCGCAAACTGTAGAAGGCAGAAAGTTAAAAACTTTGAAAGTGACGGTAAGAAAACATTGGCTTGTTAAAAGTTCCAGGATAGAGTGACTCACATAAACGATGTCATTGGAATTTTTTGATGGAGAAGCATGTGCATACCATGCCTGTAAGGCTTCAGAGTGAGTATGCAATCCAGATATTGCTTGTTCGGCTTTTGTTGCTTTAAAAAAACATGTGGAGAACAAAATATACATTTTAAAGGTAAAACTAAATACACATAGCTTAAAATGAAACATGTAGAGTACAAAATATACATTTTAAAGACTAGAAAACAAACTATAATGTGTACCATGCATCGAATCTAAGAGGCACCAGCCCTATCCCCATGCCTTTGTGACAATCAATCCATGCAGATTTGCCATTCATATAAAAAACCCACTCATACATAGTACAAAGATGAAAATTAGGAAATTAAAAGAAAATCCAGTTTGAATAACCCCAGCAACTCCTATACTCCAAACTCCTACACCTTCGCTATGAGAGAAATGGTTGTAGTTCATCACATAGTTGCATTTCTCTATTTTCACCTTCTTTTGGTACGGATTAATTTTTTCTGTAGAATGAACAATCCTTTCTATTTTCACTGCTATATCACCCCTTGGTTCGAACTACTAATTACTCAAATTTGTAGGAACAATATGTTTACCTTTTGGTTGGTTGGATGCAATCCACCTCCATGGATTTGGTGAGCAATGAAAACAACATATATGGCAAGAATATGTAATCCTAGATTAAGTTTAGACATGATGAGATGCAAGAGAATTACAAGGGATGAGTCCTTTATATAGATGAATTTCCGGTGGCCATTTATCAGGGAAGAGTGAGTTCCAAATCTCGCAAATAAAGTGGTACAACTTATATCTTCACATCTCTATTATTGAATAGTACATATGGATGAGATGTAAATGAAAGTTAATAAATGCGAGCATTAAAACAAAATATTTAGGAAGGCGAAAACTTTGTCTTGTTATATTACCCGGAGATCAAATAACAACAAAGGACAGGTCCGGTCTAATGTAAATGAAAAGGACGAGTCTGGTCTTCTGCTAGATATTCATTTCAGAAGATATAAAACAACGTATCCTCTCCGATCCAAATTAACTGTCGTTGCCTTAGTACAATTTTGAAAATGCCCATGCATGTATATCTGCAGAACACGTTTACTTTCTGGTTCCATGGAAGATGTGCATCACAAATCTTCACAAATATGTACACATAAATGTATATGTGCACGCGTTAGTTTTTTCAATATCTCACTGTATCTCTAGCACTGAATGCATATGACAAGATGCAAATGAAAGATAATAAATATGAGCATTAAAATTATTCAAAAAATAAATAAATAATTGTGATATTTTTACTAAATTAGCCAAGAGGGATATTTACAAGGGATGAGTTGTTTATGTTGATCATTTTCTATTAGCAATTCATTAAAAGAAATGTGGATATCAAACAAATCTTCACAAAATGTGCACATTTTTATTGACACTAGTTTTCAATATATAGCACAACATACATATGGATATGGACAATGTGTAAATGAAGAACAAATATGAGCATTAAGCAAACTATTTGTAAAGGCCAAAGCTTTGTCAGTTACTCAGCTATATAAGTAAAGCAGAGAGAACAATTAATCAGTCCAATAGACAATTTCTACTAGTCATTTAGTACGGAAGATATGATTCTCAAATCTTCACTAATACGTGCAGACGAATATATTCAAGTCCCCATTAGTTTTTCAATATTTCACACAACTGATTTATTTCTATCTCTGGCACTGAATACAGATGGAGGTGTAGCCTGGATATCTGCAACTGCTCGTGCTCAAGCTAACGTGGAAGACGCTGAAGCGCTCCGCGTCAGGATTTTGGACAATCAGACTGGTAGTTTTTGTCCTCCAGGAATTGCCAACGGTGTCATGAGCAAAGGACAGACTCGACTGACGCTGTCTTTGAAGAACCAGTCGATCCGTCTCAATCCTTTCCAGGTGTTGGACTGATGTTAAGGGCTCCAGCGTGCAGGCTTTCAGATTCATGGTCCTGGTAACATGTGATCGGAGCATTTTCCCAGGGCTGCCCTGATTTCCTTCAGCATCTCGTCGATCCCGATGTGCCTCCTGCAAAGGGTGGGAAAACAATGGAAATGAGATTTTACAACGGCAGAGAAGAACAGCTTCTTGCAACACCAAGGAAATTAAAGTGAGAAATGTTCAATTTGTACAACTTGAGGACAGTTGAAGCACTGTTCGAGAAAACTCGTGGTATGAACAGCAATGCAAGCACAAACTTAAGCAAATACTCCCATAATATAAGAGCGTTTTTGACCTACACTAGTGTCAAAAACGCTCTTATATTATGGGACGGAGGGAGTATTAAACAGGAACAACAGATTAAGTAGACTTGTAGTACGCTTGTGTCATTGTGCACAGGTTAAGCAAGTATCCAATATTATAAGCTGTTTAAGAATACAGTAAAACATGTGTTTAGTTGGTCAGGTGAGGAGACTTACAGTACGCTTGCACCGATTACAGCTTGAGGTCTTGGATAGTCCCCAAGTTCCTTATCATCGTCCTCTGACATATGGTGTCTGTTGAAATTTTCATTTAGCTTTTCTTTGCTGGTATTGTTGTCGTGGCATTCTTCACAGCCTACTGAAGATATTTCAAGTGCTAATGAAGATAACCTATCTTGGGCCTATAAGGAGGAAAACAATTGTTAGGACTCCAACCAATGCCAAGAAAGATCAAACTTTCAGGAGATTGGTTGAAATAGAAAAGTAAAGGCTAAAAACTAGGGAAACCATAGTCTGATTCAAATTAAGTATGAAATTGCACCTTAGGAAGATCAATCTTGTTCAGGACCACAACATAAGGCCGCTCCAGGTATTTGGGGTTATACATCCTTAATTCCTGTACAGAGATGGTTGTTAGATGACCATTCAACACAAAAGCTATAATAATTAAGAAACAAACATAGACATATGATTCAGTTTTTCACAAGACTTGCATTCAAAATATAAGATTTTACACTCCCTTAGCAAAGCAACTATTATCCTACAAATCCTGCCAAGTTGCCAACTGGCTAGATCCTAGTACTTAACAGCCAACAGAATTGTTGGTGCAAGTTCCGCTACTTCAATCCCTTCCCTTTAGTTCTATTGATTAAACTTCCTATATACAATTGGCAATAAGATTGTGCCCCCAACACATGATAAACAAAACATGTCAAACTGTCTCACTACTGATGCTAGTGTAACAACAGCTTCCAGGTTCCAGGTTCAGGGCTATAACTATGGACAGATTATATAATGAATGTGATCGCAATTTTCAAAACAGAATATGACTTAGGAATGATGAAAGCAATTAGAAATTACATCTCTGACAATCTTATAATCGTTCACAGGGTCATCAGCAGCAGCATCAACAACGTGGACAATTACCCTCGTTCTCCTCAAATGTCTCAAGAAATTGCGACCAAGACCCTGCAGTGTAATTAAACCACATGATGAATCCACAGAGGCTAACCACGGGAAGCAACAAGACCTTATCTTCAAACAAATATTGTGCAAATAACACAAAAGAAAACAGTACCTTGCCCAGATGAGCGCCCTCAATAAGACCTGGCAAATCTGCCAATGTTGCTCCAGAGGAAAACTGCATAGCCCCTATAGTAGGATCTCCACCAAGCCGGCCAAGATTTGGCATCAATGTAGTGAATGGATAATCAGCAATGTCTGGTCTTGCAAGTGTTATAGCTGATAGAAGTGTTGATTTTCCAGCATTTGGAAGTCCCTGAAAATGCAAATGAAGACGATTAGGCCAACATTGTGATATGCCAAAGAAATAGATCTGAAGCAAGCCGTGAAAACCTGATAATCCAACATTGAACCCTAAAAGTGAAATAGAAAGGACTCCTAGCAATGCAACCCTTCTAAAGCAGAGCCATCCGATATCTCGACTCTTGGATATAGAAAATGACCTGAACACTTTTTTCCTTAAAACGAAAAACAAAAGCAATTACACATGAGATGTACGTAGTAGTGCAACACTCTTACCACAAGGCCAACATCTGCAACCACCCTTAAGATTAACTCCAAGCTTATTTCCTCACCAGGCTGGCCATGAGTTAATACCTACAGAAAAAAGAAATGATACAAAATCACCAAAAAAATGGAGGTGAAAATGGAGAATGGTAGCCACCAAATAAAGATGTCATTATTTGAAATCTTTGGATAATCCTACACCATACTGATAGAAGTACAGAGCCAAACAACAATGAAGCAGCGAATGAAGATGTCGTTATTCGAAATCTTTGGATAATTCTACACCATACAGATAGAAGTATAGAATCAAACAACAATGAATATCACATGTTCAGTGGTTCAAGAGTCCGCACGTACTCATTGGCATTAGTGGCTGAGCATCTGTTGTTTGTCGCTCATTACCAATTTGCGATAGGCAGAACAACAAGTGGATACATGCAAACAGCTAGAGTATTGCTGGACGTGTGTGAACTTCGAGTGAAGGCAGAGAACTAGATTACACTATGCTCTCTGATGCACAAGTATGTTCCTGTGGTATTATTATCTATGTGGAACTAGTGTAGCCAGTGGGTATGTATAATTACTACTTAAGTTTGGGCGTGTAATTACTAATTAAATTTGTTCCTACCTTTTCAATACAATGAGCCACAAAGCTTTTGCATTTTCTCAAAAATAAAAATAAACACTTAACAAGCAGTGCATTATAAGAAACACAGAGCATTTATTCCAATCAATCCTTCCCCAATTTAACAACCCCAATAAGACAACTTATCAGTAAAAACAGCATCGAATCTATACCATCAAATCCAGGATTATTTCATAGGTAACAACTTACCTTATCAGTAACATCACGCATGACATTAGGCGATAAAGCCATGGCTTTCCCTCTTTTGTAATCGGGCGCATCGATCAAGCTAATCTGCAAAAGGGAAGTAAATACGTAAAACCATAATAATATTAGCAAGCATATGTATCATACCAAATGAAAAGGAATATCAGAAAACAATGAAAAGTGTCCACTTCACTGTTTTACATGAGGTAATCACATACTCAATCATACTGGAATCTGTATTCAGAGGAATAGGCATGGTTATCGTCATCTCAACTAGTCACAGTGACGGATATTTGCAATTGCCTCCATACCCACCTGGTCATATACAAACTCAGATTTTTCTCCCGGAGCAGCGGCCCTTTAGGACAATTGGGCCAGGAATTTTAACGTGCGGTGGGGGTCGTAAGAAACAGCAGATCCGACGGTAAAAAACGCCTCGATCACTAAAACGGACGGCCAAAATGAAGGAGGCGTGCGAGGGCTGGGATTAGGCTCAATTTTACTGTCCTAAATGCCATCCATTGGTAACACAATCTTACCCGGTAACAATCTAGTTATAGACTCTGATACAGCCCTCAGAATGCACTTTTGGTATAACAACGGATACAGGTTCAGGGGTAGAACGATTCAACTTAAATGAGTCGAAACTACACAAATGCATCTTGACATGTTAAAATTGGTTAACTATGATACTTAGCAAGCAGTTTACACAGTTTTCCTGCAAGTGCCATAAACCAGAGCATCATCGTGGAATGGTTACTAAGCTCTATAGTGTTTGTGCTGTCCATAATAAGGAATAACTTTGGTCTGCTTATTGCTAAAGCAAAACCCATGGCTCCTGGCATAGTTGTCTAAATGTTTGCTAAGTGTCGTACGCATTTGGAGATAGAAATTCAGAACCCCTCTGTTTTAACATTATAACACGACGATACAGATTAACATCTACCAACTCACCCCGCCCTGTCCACCCCTAGCGACGAGCACCTCATCACCAGGATGAGCCAAATCGGCAAGAACAGATCCTTTCTTGCGCCTCACCACGGTGCCTGCAATCCAACGAGCAGGCAAAGGCATCATCAGGGTCAAACGCCCAACCTCACAGATCCACAGAGCCAAAAAATGGTCCGCGTTCACAGCAGCAGGCCTACAAACCTACAGGCACGGGTATCCTGAGCGTCTCCCCGGCGAAGCCGTTGTGCATCCGGGAGCTGAGGGTGCCGGTGGCCCCCACGTTGCCGCCCCTCTTGGCGCAGTGCCGGGCCTTGGCGTGGAACCCCAGCAGCGACTCCTCCGCCTCGTCGGCGTACAGCACCACGTCGCCGCCGTGCCCGCCAACGGGCAGCGACACCGACCCGTCGTAATTCCGCTTGAACGACACCTTCTTCCCGCTGCCCTTCTTGGCCTTGCCCTTGTCGGCGGCTCTGCCGCCGCCGCCGCGTGGCTTCGAGGTGGCCGCGTCCGCGGAGGAGCCCGGCGGCATGTTGAGGACGGCGCCGTGGCCGCCGTCCCCCGCGCGCACGCTGACGACCGCGTGGTCGAAGTACTTGTGCGCCTCCTTGGCCAGCGCCTGCGGCGGCGGGCCCGCGTTCGCGGTCGGGGGCGCCTTGGCCCTGGCCGCCGCTGACGCCGCCCGGCACGCCACTGCGATGGGCCTGCGCCTCCTGCTCGCCGCGGCGTGCAGGGCGTCCCCGAGGAGGTCCGGCTGGAGAAGCGGGTGGTGGTGCGCGCCGCCGGAGAAGACGGCGCGGCGGTGGTGGCTCGCCGCGTGGGAGGGGAGGAGAAGCGTCGCCATTGCTGTGCTGCTGCTGCCACTGGTGGTGGTGTCAGTCAGTGCAGCGCCGGAGGTTGGGGATAAGCCGCGGGGTTTAGTTATGGGCCGTTGATGAGGCGCAGCCCGTGGGCTCGGATCCGCTCGTACTGGGCCAATTTGCCACGCCTTCCAGCTCGACGTTCGGGCTTTAGTTGGGCCGTTTGCTTCCTCAAGCGAGTGGACAGTAATAGCTTGAGCTTGTCTAAAAAAAGTAATAGTTTGAGCTTTTTCTTCTAAAAGAAATTTGTTCGAGCTTTTTGTTCCCTAAAAAAAGATTGAGCTTTTTTAAAACATTTTCTAGTAAAAGGGAATTCACTTGATATCCTTTCTTCCCCCAAAAAAAGAAAAAAAAATGGTGCCTGTTTTTCTAGTCAATGAAGAAAGGACTTTAAGCTCACTCACCATTGTCCAAGTCAACACAAAGGGGGGACGGAAAAAAGAAGAGAGAAAAATGACTCCCTCTAACAGGTAGGTCCACATGGATATGCAAAGTCGCAAACTGGCCGATTGCCAGACTCTAGAAGAGACTCTCAATACAGGTTCGTTCTACATCAAACTGGAAACAGCAATGTACATCCACCGCATCACATGCGTGAAGAGATGGAGGACTCCCGTCCAGATCGCCTTCGCCTTCACCGCCGTCGCCGCTTCGACTGCACCTGCTGAATGTAGGGCAGAGATGAATTAGTCGCAACTCATATAGTGGGCGCGTCGACAGAAACAACATCTAGTATCAATTATGTCAAGTTCCGATGTCGTTCTATATTATAATTCCATGTGTTTCTATCCATGCACTTCCATTTGTTGCGTCCCAAACTCCCAATGGCCAATGCCCCCTGGTTTTAAGGGGTTATTATTTCTAAAAAGGACAGACTGCGTCAAACCCCAAGACCTCTTGGCGCAAGTGGGGAGTACTTCACCACCGCGCCAGGCCTGTCCTTCACATGACAGCCATCTCAAAAAGAAAGAAAATACTACAAGACAGCTAACCGATGGTATAATTGCACATCGTTAGGAAATGCAAGATCATCTATGCCAAATTCCACTAAATTAGAAGATTCCTTGAACCGCTAGTTTTGCTAGTGATACAAATTAAGAACCGACTCAACAACAATTTAATCAATCAAAGCATCAAATTACTTACCTTCTCATCTGATTCACCAGTAGATTCATGGGAATTTTCGTTCTTCACTCCATTTCCATTTCCATTTTCAGCAACACAACCTTCGCATGTAAAATTCTCAAGTTTCTTTGCTTCTTTGATGGTCTTTCCAATACAAGCAGGGTGAAACCTGGGAGGGGACAATGTCTCAGGACATCGACAAGATATTCTGAAACTACTGTTGAAAGATACTAGTTTGCCAAAATGCTCAAAAAGCTGAAAGTGCTACAGAGCAGCTGATGCATGAAAATGGATGGTGTACGTGAAGAAAGGAAAGACTTTATAATGTTCTCAACTCACTATCTTATTGGAATTAATAAATATCATTAAGCAATGGTCACTTAATATTCTGTGAAAGGGAGTAATCAACTTTTTACTTGCAGAAACTAAATGCATGTGAAGACTGTACAATCTATGAAAAGGTCAAGAACTCAAAAGCGCAACTCTCTCAGGTGGATATCACAAAAAATGGAATCGCTATCTATTTCAATCAAAAAGCCAGGAATTAGACTATGCAACACTACAGCCCAAAATGAACTATTAGTACTCATTTTTTCTCTGATGTTCAGTATCAGACACTCAAATTGCAGCAACCAGTGGCAGATTAACTTTTTAGCCTGCTAACAGCCTTTTTGATCGGTTGTGTAGTTTGCCCCTGTGAAATTTAGTTGCTTCACTGCTAGTGAGGAACATGCTTTTACGAACGCAATAGGATGCTCAACATCCTGGCTCCATTGAATGACACAAATGCAAGACAGTCTCCATGTTGCTACCATTCTGATATAGAGAAACTAAACGAATGCATCAACTGAAACTTACCAATCAGAGCATTCCTCACACTGGATCATAAGATCATCAGGGTTGTATGGCATCTCACACTTACAAAACCTGTTATATTGTTAGAAGAAGAGATGGAAAGTCAGTTGATTATTTCAAATAGAAAAACTAAACATGTGGTGTCTGTCATAAAAGGGAGATACGGTGTATCCCAATAGGTAATATGTGTGTTAATCAAAGAGTGCTACAGGAGAGCAAAGATATAGTTTGGCCAAAATCTGCAAGATAGGTCTTACAAAGGCTCCCCTGACTCGGACTTTGCGGTAACAGTATTGGTAAACAATGTACCTAGTTGAATCTGGCACAACAGAACATAGACAAAACATAGTGAATTAAAAGTCCCGAAAGGAGTACTAGGGTTACAGTAGAGAGTATCTCTTATAAACCCATCTCTCATGGTAACAAGAGAACCAAGTTATAAATTATCGACCATGGGAACACAAAGCCAGAGGTTTTGGAGAGAAAAAAAAAATCATAGGTTAGGGTCATGGAGGAAACCATAAGAAAGTAAGAAACAATTGCTCACTCAACACCATGAAATGCAATGCACACTTTGCTCAACTGCCTTCAGCATCAAACTAATTGTCTAAAGATCCTAGCAAAATAATGAAATTATGAAGTTGTAAGGTATGCCATAGAAAACCAGAGGTTCGTTTAAATTCTTACACAGCAATGCGATCAGGCACAAAGCTGCCTGTGATTGACTTGTACTCGAAGCGGCAAAAATAGTCCTCAGGATTGACAGCAGAAAGCTTGGTGTAGTCCCGGAAGCTGTAGACGTTGCACTTGCACTCGATGGTGTCAGCACTCTGCACATCTTGGTGGTCAGAGAGGAACACCTCCTTTTCGCCATGGAATGGCCTGCGCCCACCAATGGACTCCTCCGGTCGGTAGTACCAGCGCACTTTAACCTTGACATTTGCGCCCCGAGGTCCTGCTGCCTCGATTTCCTCAATCTTGGCCACATACGGAGGCTTTGATGTGTCGGGCGCCTTCATCAGCACAGAGTCCCCAGCTGAAACAAAACACACCATGGGCTTAAATGCTAAGCTAAAACTGGAAAGTAGTACTAACAAGACTAGGATAGCGATGTTTAATTGCCCCAGGACTGATAGGGCAGAAGGTTATCACATTTTACGGCGAACTATTGCCGCCGACATCCTGAACTGAGGAATGTCAGCACAAGAAATGCAAGTTGTGCAGCCTAGGATCAGCCTCCACATAACCTCCCATCATAATCCCTTTTGGCTCGGTTAGCAAAAAGACTTACATTGCACCCAAAGATAAGCTTTTAGGGTTTCGGCCGACAGAGCTACTCTTAAGTCCTCAGCTCCATGTGCATACTCGGGAGTGAGTGTTAATCCGACTGATACAAAGAAGACACTAATTAACCCTGCTAAAGCCCAAATCCAGCTTAACCCCAGTTCTTGACTGACAGTGCCTTCCCCGAATGTTCAAGGGTAAGTAGATTAAGAAACCAAAGCTGTAAAATCAAGAACGCTCCAGGATTTACAGCGTACTAGGACCATTTCAGGACGTACGGCTTGCTAACGCCAGATTTTTTTTAGGGGGCGCGAGTGCAGATTCTACATCTGGAATGACCCCGGCCCCCCAAACCCGTCGAAATCGGAGAAATCCCGCCCGGGCACCCGAAAATCCGCCGAAAAAATCTCGGAGACAAACTAGACCGGACTGGACTGGAATCACGAACGGAGAAATCGGGGGCGAGAGGGAGAAGGGGGGGGAGGGCTCACGGCGGATGACGCCGTCGGATCCCTTGATGGTGTAGGACTCCAGGATCCGCCTGGGCGTCCGCGGCGTCTTCCCCGGCGTCTTTGACATGGGCGGCGGCGGCGGCGGCGGCGCGGCTCCGACGAGGGGAGGGGATGGGGAGGGGGATGGGAATGGGAATGGGAATGAGCGAGCTCTCTCTGTTTTTTTTTCTCTCTCGGCCCTGCGCGAGCCCGACGAGCCCCCTTTATTTTCTCCCTCGCTCGGTGTGACTGTGCGCGTGTGTGTCTCTCGCTCCCGTCCTCTTTCGGTCTCCCTCGACTCCAACAGGGCTCCACCACGCGTCGCGGCCGGCCACCGGCGCCGCGCGGGCGGCTCCTCCGCCGTCCGATCCGGGGGGTGGGGCCCCCCATTATCGCCATCGGACGGCGGTCAGTGGTCGATGGTGACCTGCTGGGAATGCAGACATCGCACACCAAGAAACCGGTCGTTTCTTCGGGTGCCGAGAACACAAACAGGTTTGAGATCAAATACTTCCTCGGTAAACAAATAAAAAAATATAAGATTGTTTAGATCACTAAACGATCTATTTCATTTGTACAAAACGAACCGTCCAACTTTTGAACGGATATATTTCACCGTGAATTTGGTTTCTCTGGTTTGAACAAACTTCCTGCGTTCCGAACAAGGCTTTTAGCGATGGATATGTCGCATTTTTAGTAGAGGCATGAAGAATCAGTTGTGGAACATCTGTATCTAGACACGTTTTAGTGTTAGATATGTCCGTGTTTATAAAAATCTAAGACAAATATTTTGGGCTGGAGATAATATATGCAAGTTGGCTGAATTTGCAATTTGGCTAAGTTGATTATGTGTGTGTGTGTGGGGGGGGGGGGGGCGGTTTGAGGACGAAAGCTGGAAGAAAAAGAAAGATCGTTGAATATTAATCTAGCTAGCGCGTTGCTGCGGGATTGGTTGGAATTTTTTTATGATGTTTTAGTGGAAATTAAAATAGATATAATATATTGTATTTGATTACAATATAGTTGTAAATATATATAGAACATACGTTTGTATTTTTCATGCATGTTAAGAGAGAGATTTGGGTGGGTGGGGGGGGGGGGGCTTTCATTACTCATGGAGGCCTCTCGGCCTTAACCGAGTTTACAAGGAAGTCCGGTCCTCCTGCGAACCAAACTTTCTTACGTGGGGTGCTACGGCCATACGCGGCCAACTCATGACTCGCGGTATTCTGCCAACGGCTACACTGCACGAATACAAGCTCTCTAGCATGACAACGTGCTAAGCTGCTAATCTCTTCGACGAGAGAGCGGTGTCGTGACCTGTCTATCTTTGGTGCTTTGAGCATCGCCACCGCCTCTGCGCTATCTAACTCCACAATGATAGGCATCATGGTCATGTGTGGAGCAAGGTCTATGCCTTCTCTACAAACTGAGAGCTCCGCCTCCACGCGGATTAAAATAGCCCGCGAAATAGCCGCGATAGCTGCGCTATAGCTGCCCAGGAGCCTCGCCGCTATGCTATGGCTGCTGCCGTGAAATCATCCACAAATCCCTCTAAATGGCTCAACAATGAGCAAAACCCTATAGAAATCATCTTTTCCACTAGTAAATTTCCGCTATTTGCCGTGATTGCCCGCTATGGCGGCCGCTATAGCTGCTGGGAGGGGCTGCCGCGAAATCGTTTCTCCCGCGATTTTAATCTGCCGCTATCACATGTGCGGATTTCTGTGCATGCGTTGAAGATGATATCTCCTTTGTCATCTCGAAGGATCATACCTCCGCCTGCTGCTCCTAAGGCTGCAACAAAACTGCCATCCGTGTTAAGCTTGGCCCATCCCGCGCGAGGGGGGATCCAGCGTGCCCGCACCCTATCCATCCTGCTGGGTTCCGCGCGCTACGGGGTGGCGCATACAACCATCTCCCCCTTCTCCGTGTTAGCCGTCGGGTGTTGCTGAATACATAGCAGGGAATTAATGTACCCGCCTGTAAGAACCGACGAGAGGCCTCGGCAGCGGGGGGTGGTTTGTCATGGGTAATCTCATTAAGAACATGCCACACTCTCCACATGATCATGAGTACCACCAGCCTCGCCGTCTCAGGGGTTCCAACAGAGCGAAAAGCCACTCTAGCCCCGTGTCACGGATAGTCTCCATCTAGGGGATGTTTCCAGTCCAACGTCATGATTCTCCAAAGCTCCCTTGCCAGTGGGCACCTACATAGCGCGTGGAATCCATCCTCGCATTCAGCACCACACAGGGGGCATAGTTGTAAATATATATATAGAACATAAGTTAGTATTTTTCATGCATGTTAAGAGAGAGAGAGAGAGATATTTAGTCTGATTGATGAGGTGGCTTGTGTGCATGTAGAGAGAATCGATATTTTTGATAAAAGATGGATTTTATTTCGTCAAAATGAGCATAAGTGAATACAAACATAATGAGCACACACCCGACCGATGCTTACTTAGGATGCACACACATAAAATACGTCGGCAAAGAGCAAAGTCATACAAGACCAAAACTATGCCTAAGCGAGAGAAGAAGAAAAATAAAGCGATCAAAACAACAATCACCAAACTACTACAATGATCATATCTGCACCAACAATCTCTTGACACCACAAGGACCATGAGGTTACTCAACATCAACGCCGGTTCTTCATCAGTAACACCTTCAGGAAGTAAACAACCCATCATTACTGGATTCAACCATCACGGGCCAAATTCTAGATTTTCGCCCTGAGGAACAAGTCCGAACATATCCGAACAATGCCTTTAACAAGATAATGACGCACAAACCTCATCATTGCCAGGTAGAATCAACTCAGGACGTACCTAGGGTTTTCACCCCGGAGCTCAAGACAGGGTACTCGAGAAGCACCACGTCGAAGTCAACATGTGTTGTCGCCACCATTTTTTTTACGATCCCAGCAGTACATGCGCTAGGCTAGAAAACCCACCATCGTCGCTGCACAATCATTCCTCCTATGTCAAGCTGACGTCCATGGATTACATTTGTCTGCATAAAGGCAAACTAACTGGAGTGAGAACCCCCAAAATCCATAAAAGCATGGATTGCATTTGTATGCTGAAGGCAAACTGAGTGGAGTGAGAACCACCAAAACCTATAAAAGGAGCCTTTTGCATGCAACTCGCAACGTTGTCAGAGATAGTAAGGATCAACTATTTATCTATATTCTATTAGCAAAAAAAAACTATTTATCTATATAGGATGACCTAGAAAATCTATATAACTAAAATAAATTTGGATACAATCCGGTCCCGATTAACGCGCTGAGGCCGTCTAGATTTGGTAACTACTCCCTCCGTCTCTTGTATTATGGGACGGAGAGAGTAGTTGTTAAGACAGACAAAAAGACCATTATCGCTCATCTATCTAGTACTTCCTTCATTTTTTATTTACTCCGCACTTTCCACAAGTTTGTAGAAAAATATATTAACATGTACACCACCAAATATATATCATTGGATTCATCATTGCAACTACTTTCACATCATATAAATTTGTTACTGTAAATGTTCATATTGTTTTCTACAAACTTGGTCAAACTTTATAAAGTTTGACTTCAATCAAAACTAACATGCAAAGTAAATAATAAAAACGGAGGGAGTATAAATATAAGACGTTTTACAAACTTGAAGAACAGTAGGAGTACTTGCTTATAAATTTAAGCAAGACAAAAAGACCATTCCCGCTCATTGTGGGACGGAGGGAGTACTTTCTTTTGTTTTGCGAAAAGGGACGGAAGGAGTAGTTGCTTATAAAAAAGCACACACCGCACCTGATATGTTCCTCACACCACCGACAACCTGGAAACAACATTAATTACATTAATCCTGATTTGGAAACAACATCAATTACATTAATTGCAATTAATCTTGGAATCAACATTAATTGCAGCACGATTACTGTTAGATGTACAAGGTTATGAGAAGATGCACAAGTTAAAGACAAGGTTACAAGAAGGCACAAGGAATCACAAGGAGACCCCCCAAATCCCCAATCCAAACTCAAGCCCGGTGTTCTGCAGCTACAGCTCCACAAGGCCCTTGATGCAGTAGGTGCCCACGAGGAACCACCCGGTCATGACGGCTGCGAAGGCGAGGAGACCGAGCAAGAACGTCGTGCCGCCGAGGAGAACCCCAAGGGCGAGCACCACAACAAATGGTGCCAGGGTCTTCACCGCGGCTCCCGCGCTCACCCAGCGGCCCCGAAGGAACATCACCGCGGCCAGGCTCACCACGTTCCACTTGTCATGGCCGGCGTAGAAGAGCCGGTTCAGGTTGTTGGCGACGAAGGAGTGGCAGTTGCAGGTGAACAGGTTGTAGTTCCTGTTCTGAAACTCCTGCACGCCTTTCCTCAGAGCACCATCCCATGTCGTCTCTGTGCCGGTGTCGAGAAGTTTATAGCACTGCGTGTGACAAGAGATTAACGGCTTGTGAGTAATAGTATGATTTGAGATTTGAATGCTGCGTAAATATTACTCCCTCCGTCCTAAAATAAGTGTCTCAACTTTGTACTAGCTCTAGTACAAATTTGTACTAAGCTCAAGACACTTATTTTGGGACAGAGGGAGTAGTATATAAACCACAAAGTACAGACCTCATCACCATTTAATTGAATGTAACGTGTAACAGCTCCAAAGGCAAAGTTGTCAACTGACACAAAATTTGGACCGGCAAAGTCCAAGATTACACCATCTTCTCTGCAAATGCCAATGTGACCGATAAATGGCATCAGCCATGTGATGAAGGGTATGGGAGTCCACACTATGCAACAAGGAAACCGAGCTCTTCTTGGGTCGATTGGACTAAGCTGGCTTCTTTCAGCTTCCATCAGCTCACTCTAGTTGAAGCTGCTGATCCAGATGCAAGGGAGAACTGCTCCAGAGGAATGTTGCAGAAAAAATAGCATCAGAAGAAGAATGCACATTCATGCTGTCAGGAAAACAAGAAAAACACATGAAATGGATGCCAAGTACTTGACATTTATAATGGCCTGCACATGCAAAATTGAAGAAGTTCTACTCAACAAGGAGCATAAAACAAGTGCAAGAACTTAAATCCACAAGCAGCATTTAGGCAGACAGATGTTCTTATTTTGAGAAATAAATCTACCTTTGTATTTTAATGGTCAAATGTTGTCTCAAATGAACCATAAGAAAAATAGCACCTTTAGACCAAATGGTTACTGCAAGTGTGATGTACCAATATAAAATAGAAGGGAATACTTAAGATGCTGAAATAATAACACAAACAGCATGAACACAGCACAGTCGCAGTAAATCTATTCTACTCTAGATATCTATTAAGTTGAGGAGAACTGCCAAGCAAAAAGTTATGGGCTAACTTGATTGCTGCTAACTGTCAGGCTGGTGCCAAAAATGCAACTAAATCACATAAGGAAATTACCATACTATTTCCTATCGCTATGTAGTGTAAGACAAAAGGATGCTCCTGTTTTCTGAAGAAGCACGAGTTCAGTCATAATGTTTCTCCCTGCATTGTCATCCCAAAGTGATTTCTACAATCCTCTGTATGATTGAACCAAATTTTATCACAGTAATATGGTCAGACATTCTGTGTAATTCTCTAATTAGACTTTTTAACGCACTTGTTTTTGTCAAGATTACTATAACAGTCAATCACTCGAGAAATGATATTAGGCCTTAAATCATGCCATTTTGCACATGGATCCACCTAGGTGATCGCTCAGGAAGCTTTCTTCCACATATCTAATCTACTCTCTCTCTCTCTTTTCTTTTCTTTTTTGCGAGTGTATCTAATCTACTCTAATATTTGGAATCGACGAAGCCGGAAACCCAGTGTGGTTAAGGAGATTTAACATGATTGGGAGGCACATTCTAGAAAAACCAGCATACCTCAACACAATTTCTATCTGATTTGAATCCCAATTCTGCTCCCGTACATCCAGTCCCACAGGAGACGGGACACAGGATAATGCCTATTCGCCAAATCCAAGACCAACAAAGGACCTGGTCCATTGGCTGTTTCACCGATCCAAGAGAACCAAGGAAACCCCAAATCCCCTAACTGAACCAGTACATTCGAGACAGCCAACAACATCTCCGATGCGAAGCTTACTGGGATTCACGAAAAACTGGAGGAAATCATTACGAAACCTAATTGGGGGGGGGGGGGGGGGGGGGTCATAGATAGGGTTCGTCCGTCTGGTTCACGCTGGAAAACACACGAGCAGAAAAGGTAGGTATGATTCCGGTTCCGCTATCTTCTGTCGATTGGACTTACCGAGAGAGGAATTCCTCGCGGAGATCGACCTGACGCCTTCTCCTCGGCGAGGACAGGCGGCGGCGGCGGCGACGGCGATGGGGCCTGCTAGTGCTAGGAGATGCAGCGGTCGGGGTTGGGGAGAGCTCGTGCTTGGAGATGGGTGCGGTGGGGAAAATAACCTATGATACCAGCCATGGCATGCTACCGTGCTCCTAGGCATACCTGGCCAAATGGGCCGGCCCGGCACGGCACGGCCCAGCCAGGATTACACGGGCCAGGCACGGCACGGCCCAGCCAGGCACGTCTAGTACACGGGCCGTGCCGGGCCAGCACGCGTGCCGGCCTCCCGGCCCAGGCACGACACAACAGCCTCACGGGCCGGCACGACGACCCACCTGGCACGCTGGCCATCGGCGGCACGACCGCACGAGCGACCGGCGATTTTTTTAATACGTGTATGTGCTGTACAGCTGTACTGCAGGCAGGAGCATAGGAGCGCGCCGCACGCTGCGCATGCAACGGCCGGCCCCACCTAACGAGCCAGCGAGGCAGCCTGCTCGCGGCTGCGCTGCGCACGAGACGCCCGAAATTTTAAATTTGAGGCTCCCGATCCCCGCCAGCATGCCGCCACACGAGCAGCCGTCTTGCGTGTCGGGCTATCTCTAAGCGTCTTGCGGGCCGGGCACGCTGCTCACCGCATGCCCGTGCATCGGCCCTGGCGGGACGCGTCAAGACGGCCGTTTAGCCATGTCCGGGCCGGCCCATGACGGGCCGAGCACGCGGGCTATCAGGCCGGCACGCTAAGGCCGGCCCATTTGGCCAGGTATGCTCCTAGGCAATGTGGTGCGTCCGATGTGTGGGAACCATAGGATCAACTCACTTGTCTATTCCATCTCAAAAAGAAAAAAAAACCCACATGTCTATTAGCTTGTAAAAAAAAAGGTTCAAAAAAAATTCACTTATAAACTGCGACCATGGTTTCAGCTCGCCACGACGACCACACTCCTTGCGGGGGTTTGGTCCAGCAAGATGCGATCACCGTTGTAGCATCGTATGGTCTGTTTTCCTTTTCCAGCCCATCGCACCGTCGTTACAACACACCGCGGCCATGGTCGCAGATATGGAGAGAGGGGTAAGAGGGCAGATGGGGAGTAAAAGGTATGTGTTCGGGCGGGAGGGTGTTCTCAAATAAACGAGAGATGAAAGAAAAGGGAGAGATGAGAATGTAAGGCCGAGAATAGAGATAAAGGAGAGGATGAAGTAAAAAAAAGTGGCCGCTGGGACCCACCAGTCATGCGACACGTGCCAGAGAGGTTTCATGAAACGTGAGCAAAGGAGGGAGCGTTCGATCGCCCGGTTGCGAGGATTTACCCACTAACATCTAAGAGTGCACAATACAATGTTGTTCATAACATGTATGATGGACAGTCCAGATGCAAACATTTGTTTATGATGTAGATTAATTTTGCCTGGAGCTTTGTTAGTTTCTTTCTGTTAGCTCCAGTGAAAGACATTTGAGGTAGCAAAAGGTGATTGTATATTGCTAGATAACGATGTATGGGTTAATTACCACATGCATGTAGTAATTATATTTGTTACTCCCTTTCATTCCAAAATATCCACGACCGGTATTTTGGAACAGAGGGAGTTTTAAATAAGGAGGTAAGATTAGAAACATATCAACTGATCGACAACTACAAGTAGAAAGTAATTCATTCTTTACGTTGCTCGCTTTTCTTGAAAGCTGACAACAAGTTTTCTTTGCAATTGAATGGTTTCTTTCTAGTGTGATATGCAACTTTCTAAAATTCATCTATGTCAGTGAGAAATGCCCACCCCCCCTCCGCGCGCAAAAAGAGATGCAAGACTGACATGTCATAATGCAAAGTTGCAAACTGGCAATTTATCAAAAGTTATAAAGTCTGCTTTGTATATTGGGCAGTGGATTGTGTGGATGTTCAACCCTGTCCCTCAGGCACATATCCAACAAACCACATCTTCAAGGATCACGATGTCATACCAGTGTCGGTATCACTGGATAGTATCGATGCAAATAGTTCTCTTTCTAACCACACAATTAGGAGTAACTCTATTGTTATTCCCAAAAGGAGGGTAAAAAATGGGTAGGGGCACTCGGTGAGGTGCTAGGCCTTCTTCATTAACTTATTTTGATAATGGGTGGCCTTCTTGGTATGCTGGTTTGTTGTGTTCTTCATGTTGGTCAAAAGCCAAATGATGGTGTCTATTGTAGCAGAATGGAGGTGAATCTCATTGTCTAGATATATAGAATGGTGAACCCGATGAATTACACCATGTTAATTGGCATAGGTTAGCTCCTTTAGCATAAATGTCGTCTCCAAACCCCATGAGAGGTAATCTTTGGGTGCATTGTGCCGCCACCTCTCCTCCGTCGATAGGTCACCCCCCATCCTCCTCTACCCGCTTTACTGGTGTGGAAGTGCTGAAAACCCCTCGTCTATCGGATGGAGGTGAGCTTTCTTTGATTTGGGACGTTTAGGTAGGTCTTCATTGTCCATTGCTTCAGCTCTTCCAGCAGTGGTGGCGACAACGCTCAATAAGGTCTTCTCAAGTGGCGTGTCATTGATGGTGGTGGCAGCGTCAACTGACAAATAAGGTCCCCTCGAGTCTCCTATGGTATCGTCTAAGGTGGAGCTAATGGACTATTTTTCTGTTAGTTATTTTGTCTGGTGAGATTATGGTTTGCAAGGTTTGTTGCACCGCAGCGGCAACAACTTCCCTATGTACGTAGTTTGATCATCTGGCCATGTCCATCATTCCGGTGCAACCTGTAGTACTGGCGCCAAACCTATGAGAAATATTGGAGTTTTGGCTCTGGATATGCGGCTCTTCCAATGATGATGGTTTCTCTTCCAGGGCGTTGGTCCGACAAAACCGTGCCTTAATGACTCCCTTACCTGATCAACCATGACATGTTAGCTCCATCGATGGAGCGACATGCGGTAGCGCGCAATCAATTATTTTGGAGAGGGGGGCTAGGGTGAAGTGGGTCTACCCCTAGGGGTGTTCATACTATTGATTTGGTGAGTACATCTCAGGGTCTGAAAAAATTGAGCGGATCTTCCAAATCATGTCACGTAGGCCGATGATTCATACTCCCTTTGTTCTTGAAAAAGACAAATAAATTTTGTTTGAAATCAAACTATGCACGTCAACTCCTTCACTGACTCATTTCCTAGAGGAAGTCAGCTTTAGAGCTTTGCACACCTTCTGGCGCTAGGCACCTGAGGCGGTGTTCTCGTGCTATGGGACGAGGGTTACTCTAGGTCTCCAATGTCCTGGTAGGACCTGGCTGATACCTTCTGCCTTTTTAGTCGACGTCAAGCTGCGAGAGTCCGTGGACCAAATGGAGTTCAAGATCACCGTTGTTTACAACCGTATTGAGTATGCAAAGAAGAGTCGTTCTTCACTAAGTTGCTTTGCTTTAAAACCGTCCTTGGGGCAAGGGGCTCCCTTGCCTAGCACCGGGTGATTAAACCAAATATACCACGCTAGGGACAAAAATAATCTCAATATCAGTTGAAACAGACTCAACCGTTTCAGGGTTGCTCTCCAGAGTTGCGAGCTTTGAGAGATTTGTTGGGTAACGCAGCAGAAAACAAAAAATTTCCGACCTACGCACCAGCCCAGGACCACTACGGAGACTGCATACATGGTTTGATTTTTTTTCTTACCGACTCATAGCGCAACGGAAGTAGAGTCGATGACAAACGGCGGTGCAGATCCCCGCAGCTATGATTTACAACCTCCCAACCACGAGGATGTATACCCTCATCCGCCCCACGGACAGCCCTCCGGGAGGCGGTCGGCCAGTCCCTCTGACTGTGTCGCGGACAGCCCTATGGGAGGACCCTCAAAACTCTGACGGTCACTCGGACAACCCTTCGGGAAGACTCACAGAACTCGGACCGTCACTTGGACAGCCCTTCGGGAGGCACTCTCAAAACAGCCCCTCGGGCAAAAGGATCAAAACTACGACCTCTCTACGGGGTTGCACACATACGGTGTCATCTATTCGGCAGGGCTTCGCCCGTCGAACTAGTTCCCACCGAACCTGCATAACCTTTCGGCTCTACGAAACTATTTCACTGGGAGGGAGAGAGAAGCCAGATCATGCATGGCACTTGTATGTGAGAAAGAGTGTGTCTTTAGGCAGCCTCCTCCACCCCTATTTATAGGCCAAGCCCAAGGGTGGCTTCTCTAAGAAGCCAAGGGGATAATACCAAATGGCCCTCGAGGTGGCTTCTCCAAGAAGCCAAGCAAAAAGCACTTTCACTATTCATGACGACATTTTTCAGCGTCCGTTCGAACTGAAAATATTTATGTGGGCTCAGAACATTTCCAGTACACACTAAAATAATTTTCAACATGTTCCGAAACAATTTCGGTTTAGTGATTTTCATCTGCGAAAAGCAAACAAGAATGCGTTTTCACTATTCATGAAAACAATTTTTCGCGTCCATTAAGTCCAAAAATATTTCTGTGGGTCTTAGAATAATTTCAGTACCCACTAAAATGATTTTGGATTCGTTGTGAAATAATTTCAGATTAGTGAATTTCATCTGCGAATAACAACCAAAGCGGTACCGGCAGCTCCGAAACATTTACGGTTTTTATCCCCAAAATTTCCCAGAAGTTTTCAGAATAATTCTGGCACCCTCCAAGAATTATCAGGCGTGTCCCGAAAGCAATTTGACTTAATGGTATATACCGAAACAACTTTTCGGTGTTACGAAACTATTTCGCTATTCTCTCTCCGGAACTCTTCCATTGTCTCCGAAACTTTTTCGGCAAATTTCTCTCAGACTCCCTGTCTAGTATTCAGCAGATAGATGACCCTTAAGCGTGTGACCCTATGGGTTCGGTGAAGCATAGACATGACCGGAACACTTTCCGATCAATGATCAACATCGGAGCCGTGGACACCCATATTGACCCCTATAACTAGACGAATGAATATTCGAGTGAACCTCCAGTTGCCTTGTGCTATTCCTGTTGCTTCGCGATATGTTACAAAGACCCGAGGTGAGATTTACTTGCATCCCCGTGGATCAACAACTTGTCCACTATGCTAGTTACCTCGTTACTGGTTTTGTTCTCTTTTCTCGTTTCCGTATTCCGGCATCCCTGTGATCAAATCACACTATGTCTGGCCAGACGATGATGGATACCGTAACACCGAGAGGGCCCGAGAATATCTCTCCATCGTCGAAGGAGAAAATCCCAATCTTGAGCTATCAAGTTACTTGACATACTTTTCCATGAACCCATAGGCCGCCGTAATAGCCACCCATTTACGGATGACGTTTAACAAACCCAAAGTTCATGAAGCAAGCATGAAGAAACTCGATACTCTCATGGTCTAAGGAATCATGCAAATGTTAACCATCTCTGTGTTATGTACCATTAACTTGTGACGAATGAATCTCATAGCATAACATCAATCCGGGTCGATTCAACACAAATGTTCTCTTAACATTGTGCCCTCAAAGTTGCTGGCATTGACATGCCCATGATCAGGAACAGAACCATCATGCAACACTTGAGCTATTCTTAGAGGCCAGACTAAGAATACTTCTTACCGTTTATTATTCCACACGTGCATATGAGTCTTCCTCCGAGCCTCGTGTTATTGTAGACTCGAGAACCATAGCAGTTATAGCATGGAACATAAACATAATTATGAACTTGGAGATAAATAATATCATTTATTATTGCCTCTAGGGCATATCTCCTACAAGATTCACATGTAGAATCGCTGCACCTGAAGCAATGAACGTCAGACCCCCAACCCTTAACAAGATAGACAATTTTTCTTCGATGAAGACTGGGACATTTCTTTCGAGGATCATATTCTCCCGGCCCTATCAAACTTTGTGTCTGATCACTGCCCCTTGCTGCTAGCTTGCGGTTTGGGTCCTGAGAAACCTAGACCTTTCAAGTTCAAGAGCTTCTGGACGCGTTTGCCTGAGTTTATGGTGGTGGTGCAAAATGCTTGGTACGAGCCCTCAAATCATCATGATCCATACCAACGACTCTTCCACAAGCTTAATTGTAAGGACAAGTGCTTGAGATCCTAGGGCCGCAGCATGTTGTCCAATCACAAGCTTCAGCTGCTTATGGTCCTCTCGGTTATTTGGCATCTTGACATGGTCTTGAATCACCGGCCTCTTTTCTGATGATGGGGCGGATATTCGCTCCAGACTCAATAGGCGAGGCATTAGTCTCGTTGCACTGGAAATGACGAGAAAAAAAGGGGTGAGGATTAATAGTGTCCACAAAGGTGATGCAAAGTGTGAATGCTAGGAGAAGAGAAAAAATCTCCATCATTCATTAAGAAGTCGATACATGTATCTGAAAGGAAAAGGTACGAAATGAAAGTCCCCGATCTTCTGTAGCGATATTAAATGATTGAGATATGCATTCAAATGGGATCGCCTGCCATCCGGATCATATCATTCACATCGCCTAGCATAAAAAAGTTAGTTTACCATGTCTGTTGTTATATTGCAGGTTACTCGACCTCGGTCAGTCACTAGCCTCATATTATCGACTCTAATATCCGGTTGTCATATAGTATGTCAACAACCTCGAGCTTAACACTCAATATGAGGGGGGGGGGCTGCTTGGCGTATGCGATGATCGTCTTGTTCATTGTTGGACGCCTCACAACATCGTCACAGTGTAAGTGTACCTATACCTCGTGTGTGCATGTCATATTCCTCGCATATTCTTGCTCGTGTTATCTGTCATTTCAGGACAAAAGCCAGACCCTATCGGGCAGACCATGTTTTCTTACACGGGAAGAATGCAAGGCCAAATGCCCTATCTGTGAGCCAAACCGCCCTTCTAAAGGATATGAAGCTGAATGCATCACCCGGACCTGATGGATTTAATGTGGAGTTCTATCTTTCTACATGGGAATGGATAGGGGATGAAGTTACTCAATTGGTGGTTAACTTCTATAGAATAGGTATTTTACCACCTCACAAAAGTGATACCAATATAGCTCTCATTCCCAAAAAGCTTGTTCCTCAGGTTCCTATGGATTATAGACCCATTAGTCTTTGTAATGTAGTTTATAAAATCATTGCTAAATCTCTGGCCAATAGACTGAAGCCTCACCTTCCTGATTACATCGATCCGGCTCAGCAGGCTTTTATTGAGGGTAGAAGAATTAGTGATAACATTATTATTTCTCAAGAGATTACCCATACTTTTTCTCTTAAATCTTGGAAACATCATGCTTTTATGCTCAAAATTGATCTTGCTAAGGCTTTTGATCGGTTAGAATGGAGCTTCATCGTGTCTGCGCTTACTCGTAAAGGGTCACATGGTCATTTCATTAATTTGATATATGCCTGCATTTCATCTCCGAATTTCTCTGTAATCTTTAATGGTCAGCCTTCACATAAATTTAAAAGTTATAGAGGGATTCGTCAAGGCTATCCTATGTCACCATATTTGTTTGTCATTGCTATTAATGAATTGTCTCTTGCTCTTAATGATGCTCTTGCTGCTCACAAACTTCAGGGGATTTTACTTGGACCAAATTGCCCTCCTATTCTCTCTCTTTTGTTTGCAGATGATCTACTTGTTTGTGGAAAGGCAATTGTGCATGAAGCTGCTTCTATGCCTCAAATCATTCATCACTTTTGCTCAGTTTTAGGGCAAACTCCAAATTGGGCCAAGTCGGCTATTATCTTTAGTGCCCATGTTAATCAGGCTACTATTCAAGACATTAAACAAATTTTTCCTGTTTCTAACATGGATAGTACTTTCACTCATTTAGGCCATCCTATTATTCTCCCTGCAAAAAATAGAGCTGCTGCTTATAGTTTTGTTTTAGATAAGTTTACGAATAAGCTTCCTGCATACAAAGCTAATCTGCTCTCTCATGCTGCTAGGCTTGAGCTGATTAGGTCGGTTTTCTCTGCTGTTCTTATGTACTATATGGCTAATATTTTATTCACCAAGAAAATTATTGCCAAACTCACTGCTATTATCAGGATTTTTTGGTGGACGGGAATTAGAGAGAATAATTCTAATAGAAGCCTTTGTCTTAGGGCCTGGAAAGACATTTGCAACTCTAAGCAAGAAGGTGGCCTTGGTATAAGGAATTTGCAAGCTATCAATGAAGGTCTGATTCTTACAGCTGCTTGGAGACTTGCTAAAGCCCCATCTTCCCATTTACATCTTGTCCTTGAATCCAAATATTTCCATGACACCTCCATTTGGACAGCCACTCCAAACACTCCTAAATCAGCCTTCTGGTCTTCCATTTTAAAAATGCTTCCTAAGCTCAAAGCTCATTCATTTTACCAGATCACACAAGGAAATATCTCTCTCTGGAGCACTCCTTGGTGTTCTCATTGGGCTTCTATTCATGATCATCTCAATGTTCAGTCTCCCGGGTATACATACCCTTCTCTTGTTAAAGATCTTTGGCTTCCGGGTCAGAAAGTCTGGAATAACAATCTCATTCACTCTCTTTTTCAGCAACCTTTAGCTTCTACTATTGTCCAGACTGAAATTATTCATGAAGATTGTCCTGATTTGCTATGTTGGGATCTTACTACTAATGGAATTTGTTCTTCCAAATCTGCTTATCAATTGTGTTTGCAGGATATTCATGCAATTCCAAGGAATGCCCCTTCTCAAGTATCCTTACAGGTTAAAAATCTTCTCAAGATCATTTGGAAGCAAAAGCTTATGATTCCCAGAGTCCAAACATTTGCTTGGAGACTTATTCGGAAAGCTCTTCCCACAGGTTTGAGGGCTGGTCGTTTTTCTATACATATTTCTGAACTTTGCTGTAGATGTGGCCAACAAGAGAATGAGATTCACCTCTTTTTTCTTTGTGATTTTGCTAGAGCAGCTTGATTCGGCCATCCTTGGTATATTAGATCAGATGTTTTAGTTTAGAGTTATTCCAATATGCACAATATTTTTTTTAATCAACATGAATCATCCACATGCTTCTCTTTCAAACATTCTCAACTTTATGTGGTGCCTTTGGAAAGCAAGAAACGGCTATCTTTTTGACAGAAAAAATGCTCTCCCTCACCATGTTAATATTTTTGTAAATTCTTTGTCTTCTGAATCTAATGATCTTCTTAATATCTCTCAACAATTACAGCCTCAGACTCCCATCCGGTCTTCAACTTGTACTAACCAAATTCTTTTGCAGGGTCATACACTTAAATCTGATCTTCTTATTGCAGGTTCCAAAGTTTATTCTGATGCTGCTTTCAAATGTAAAAAAGTTCCAAGTTTAATGCAGGGATCAGCAGCTACTGGAGTTGGAGTATATATTTCTTTGCAACATGATCAAATTGAAATAAATGTGCAGCTTCAGGCGTCCACATCCATCACAAGCACACCTTTGCAAGCTGAAGCTCTTGCCCTTCTTTTTGCTGCACAGGTGGCCAACCGTCTTCACATTACCCATCCTACATTTCTCACAGATTGTCTTTCTTTGGCTTCGGTTGCGGCAAGCAGAAGGATTTCAGAAGCTTCTACTCCTTGGTCTATCAGGACAACTTTGGCTGATTTCTTCCACTACTCTTCAGATCTTCAATCACATGTGTTTCACATTCCTAGAGAGATAAATGGAATTGCTCATAATGTAGCTCATCAGGTTCTTAGATCAGATGTTGAACCTAACATATGTTGCTTTGCCTCAGCTCACAGGAATATGTTATGCCCTGTAGTTTCTCTTCTCTCTAACTTTCAGTTTCAGGGACTTGTAATTCATGCTGTACGTTGTTACTGAGCTGAGTGAAAAGTTTGGCGCTTCGTGCGCCTTCTGTTGTTAAAAAAAGGGTACCTAATTAAATAAACGGTGAGAATATTGTCAGGTCTGCTGGTAAATTCTAATAAATGTGAATCAGAAGGAAAGATGTACGCTCTTAGAATATACTATACTGCACTACCAATGATGTACCAAACCAAATACGTATGGGTCTAGGCTGATATTGTGGCTTTGGTACTAGACTAGAATCTCTATCTCTATCTCTTTCTTTATGCGAAAACATAGCATTCCATTAATTGGTGGACACTACAGAATAGCCGGCTACAGAGGCACTTACATAAGAAAAAAGGGTTTCCCCCCGCTTTATAATTATATTATAAAGCAGACAACCGATACATCCAGTTTGCTGGGGCCACAGCACAGCAAAGCCCAAAAGGAAAAACAAGAAGAAAAAGAAGAGAAATAAATGCCGACATCGGCAGATCAACGGAGAAAGGAAGCCCGGCAATCGTTGCACCCTCCGAAGAAGGACCACCACACTCCCAGCACCCGAAGCGCCGTGCACCAAGCAACACCGTCAAGAAGGGATGAGACGGTGTCGTCATTGTTGCCCGAACAAGTTCTAGGATTTCCCCCGGTACACGGGGGACGATGGTGGGGAAGGGATACATCCGACGCCCCTCAGGAGGGACCGATGGCGCCTGCAGGCGTCACCGCGTCGGTGCCGGACAAGCCGACATGGATTTCTCCCGATCCACGATGATACATCTCCAACGTATCTATAATTTTTTATTGCTCCATGCTATATTATCTATTGTTTTAGGTAATATTGGGCTTTATTATACACTTTTATATTATTTTTGGGACTAACCTATTAACCGGAGGCCCAGCCCAGATTTGTTGTTTTATGCCTATTTCAGTATTTCGAGGAAAAGGAATATCAGACGGAGTCAAAACGGAACGAAATCAACTGGAGAAGTTATTTTTGGAAGGAAACCCACCTGATGGACTTGGACCCCACGTCAGAAGATACAGGAGGAGCTCACGAGGGTGGGGGGGCGCGCCCCCCTGCCTCGTGGGGCCCCTGTAGCTCCACCGACGTACTCCTTTCACCCATATATACCTACGTACCCTAGAACTTTCAGAACAAAGATAGATCGGGAGTTCCGCCGCCGCAAGCCTCTGTAGCCACCAAAAACCAATCGGGACCCTATTCCGCACCTGAGGGGATCCCATCACCGGTGGCCATCTTCATCATCCCGGCGCTCTCCATGACGTGGTGTGAGTAGTTCACCCTCGGGGCTGAGGGTATGTACCAGTAGCTTTGTGTTTGATCTCTCTCTCTCTCTCTCTCTCTCTCTCTCTCTCTCTCTCTCTCGTGTTCCCTCTATGGCACCATCTTGATGTATCCCGAGCTTTGCTATTGCAGTTGAATCTTATGATGTTTCTTCTCCCCCTCTACTCTCTTGTAATGAATTGAGTTTTCTCCTTGAAGTAATCTTATAGGATTGAGTCTTTTTTTAGAACACTTGGTGTATGTCTTGCCGTGCTTATCTGTGGTGACAATGGGATATCATGTGCCACTTGATGTATGTTTTGGTGACCAACTTGCGAGTTCCGCCCATGAACCTATGCATAGGGGTTGGCACACGTTCTTGACTCTCCCAGAGAAACTTTGGGGCACTCTTTGAAGTACTTTTATGTTGGTTGGATGAATCTGAGATTGTGTGATGCATATCGTATAATCATGCCCACGGATACTTGAGGTGACAATGGAGTATCTAGGTGACATTAGGGTTTTGGTTGATTTGTGTCTTAAGGTGTTATTCTAGTACAAACTCCTTTATAGATCGATCTGAAAGAATAGCTTTGAGGTGGTTTCGTACCCTACCATAATCTCTACGTTTGTTCTCCTCTATTAGTGGCTTTGGAGTGACTCTTTGTTGCATGTTGAGGGATAGTTATGTGATCTATCTATGTTATTATTGTCGAGAGAACTTGCACTAGTGAAAGTATGAACCCTAGGCCTTGTTTTCTATCATTGCAATACCGTTTACGCTCACTTTTACCGTTCGTTACCTTGCTGGTTTTTATATTTTCAGATTACAAAAACCTATATCTACTATCTATATTGCACTTGTATCACTGTCTCTTCGCCGAACTAGTGCACCTATACAATCTACCATTGTATTGGGGGTGTTGGGGACACAAGAGACTCTTTGCTATTTGGTTGCAGGGTTGCTTGAGAGAGACCATCTTCATCCTACGCCTCCCACAGATTGATAAACCTTAGGTCATCCACTTGAGGGAAATTTGCTACTATCCTACAAACCTGTGCACTTGCAGGCTCAACAACGTCTACAAGAAGAAGGTTGTGTAGTAGACATCACACGACCACCACCACCGCCCCAGGCATTTCGACATGCATCACCCCAACAACCGCCCACCAGCGTGTGCCACCACGATACCAGGCAACCCTCGCCGCCTCACTGGAGCTGCCAACACGAGACCTGGAGACCCCAGAGGCACTTACATTCAGCAAGATAGTTAGGCAGTCACACAGTATGGCTAAAAGATTGCATAGTGTTGTCGCTCCAATTGAACAATCATCTCGAGATGAACACTCACGAAGATATTTCGGTTACCACCGTTGTTATGGAGCCATAGGAGGTCACTGTAGTACTGTCCGCAGTCATCCCCACCTGGTCGACCGGATCTGGATCACCACCACCAGCCGTGCACCATAGCGCTGTTGACCGGTCACCGCCTGCATGAAAGTCTAGCACCTCGCCATCGTGATCCACCTCCCAGCAGAGCTAGACGAGTGCCAAAGTATTTTTCCTTTTGTTTTTGCTTCATATACATGATTTTTTTAGATCTGTTGTATTTCATGAGCATGGCAATTTTGTGTTTTTTTTGCAAAATCATGTCATTTCTTGTGTACATGAATTTGGGTTCAGCCTATATCCATGTTGTCGGCATTAGTTTAGTTAATGTTTTGACATGTAAACTTAGATTTTTTTTGCCATGACAAACTTAACATGTGTTTTGATACGACAACTTACAGAGTGTTTTGCCATGGAAACTAAAATATACTCTTGTCATGGCAATTTGACATGTGTTTTTACCAAGGCAAAGTAAGATATGTTTCCATGACAAGTTTGGAGTTTTTTGACACGCCATTTAATACTTGCCATGGCAACTTTAAGATGTGTTGCCATGTCAAGTTTAGGTTTTTTTACGGTGTGTTTTGACATGAAACTAAAATATACTTTTGGTCATGGCAATTTAAGATGGGTTTTTGCCACGGCAAATAAAGATGTGTTGTGGCGAAAACTTTGGAGTTTTTCACACCACCATTTAAACACTTGCCATGACAGCTTTAAGATGTGTTACCATCGCAAGTTTAAATGTTTTTTCCCACGCGCCAATTAAAAGACCGTGACATTTTTTATTTTTCCCATGGAAAATTTATTTCTATGAGCATGGCATTTTTATTGTTTGAACCATGGAAAAAAGTATTAACCATGGCACCTTTATTGTTTGCATCATGTCAGATTTCTTTTTCAACCATGGCAAGTATTTTCTTTTTATTTGGACCATGGTACTTTTTTGTAGCTTAACCATGGCAAAATTATATTATGGACAATGACAAATTTATTTAGGTGACCATGGCATTTTTATTTGTTTAAACCATGGCAAATTCATACTTCATAACATGGCAAAAAAAATTAGAACCATGGCAAGTTTATTGTTTGCACCATGGCTGATTTATTTTTCTACCATGGAAATTAATTTGTTTTTGTTTGGACCTTTGCTACTTTTTTTTTGTATTTTAGACCATGGAAAAATTATATGATGGACCATGACAAATTTATTTCTATGACAACATAATTTTTATTTGTTTGAACCGTGGCAAATTCATACTTCATAACATGGCAAAAAAAATTACAAGTGTAAACCTTTTGTTAGCTAAGTTTTCCATGACATATAGACCATTTTCCATCAAGGATTATATACCTGCATGTTTCTCATTTTATACGTGGCAATTTTTCCTGTGTATGTTGTTTTTGTGTTTCTTACAATAGCAAATTTATTTTATATTCTACGGAAAATTCATCGAGTATACCAAATCACAAACATGCAGATTTGTGTGATTTTTTAATTGTGTCATGGCACTTTTGTCCCTGTTTTTTACTTTTTGTTAGTTGCGTGTAAGTAAAATGCAAGTAAATTGATGTATTAAAAGATAAAGTTAAGAAAATTTGATTTATTGATATGGCATTGCTCATAAATCTTTTTGTATATTCTATATGTCCATTTTTTTTGTTTTTTATGATATCATGGCAAAAATTTCACACTCAAATTGTCATGAAGTGTGTTTGAACATGATGGAAAATCATGAAAATTTCTGTATTATAACTTTTATTTTTCATAAAAATATGATAATTTTATTCATTAGAGCAAGGCAACTTTTTGTCATGTAGTATAGATTTCCTACATTATTTTCAGGAAGTGTTTTCTTGATCCAGTGCATTTTCAGGCCTTTTTGATATTCTCTATTTGTTCGGAGAGGCAGGAGCAGTTTTTGGCGTACAACATTGCAATTCTTGTTTTTTAAATTCTTAAAGGCAATGGCCTGGTCCGCTGGAGGAGTTCGCGTGGGGGGAGATCGTAGCAAATAGATCTTTCGTTCGCTCCCCTCTCGAATCCTTCGATCTGAGCTCCTCACCTCACCGAACGTTAGGGCGTTATTGGGCTCTTAATATTATGGACATTGATAACTGTCATGCGTGCGGCACAATAGACACCCGACCACATGACTCGTTCGGTCATACCCAGGAGACAACCCACATGATTCTGTGTGGGTGAATATTAAAACTGTCCATGCATTTGGGCGCAGCTACGATGGCCCGCACGACCCTTGTGTGGCAACTGCCCACCCCCACCCAATGAGCGCGAACGCGCGTGTAATCAACTTTAGTTTTTTTGATCAACTTTAGTTGCCATGTGTAATTAACTATAGTTGCTATGTCTGTCATGTATCATTAAATATAGTTGTCATGTGTAACTAATTGGAGTTGCCACGCGTGGTCAAACCATAGTTATCATGTATGATCAACCATAGTTGCCGTGCGTAATTAATTAGTTGTCATATATGCACAATGTGTAACTAATTAAAGTTGCCACGTGTGGTTAAACCATAGTTATCATGTATGGTCAACCATAGTTATCGTATGTGATTAAGTAGTTGCCACATATACACATCTTGAGTTGCCATCTATCATCATGTGAGTGTCGTGTGAGCGAAGAGCAGTTTCGCCCACATGTTCGGGCGAGCGTCCTGTGTCCATTCGGGCGAGGAGCGTCCACATGTGGGGCACTAAATGATAACGCCCACACGATGCTGGGTGCTTACGTGGCTCCCGACCTATATGGCAACTGCTGTAATATTCGTGCAAATGAATCAAACAACATCAAGTGTTTGGCCCACGTTGAATTGTGACACACGTGTGTACGCTATCATTTAGGAATATTATTTGGTGGCGAACACTAATCCTACTTGGCCAGAGGTTTAAGCCTCCTTTTCGGAAGGAAAAAAAGACGAATCCTACTCGGAAGGGATTGGGTGACGAACCCGAATCCTACTCGGAGCTCGAACGATTGGGTGACGAACACTAATCCTACTCGGAGCTCAAAGGATTTGGTACCCAGTCCATATAATGATGCGTACGTGCCTATACCAAACTTACCAGCCCGTTTCCAATAAATTCGGTGTTTGCAAGAGGTCGATCGCCCGGCCGGCATGGCAATGGCGACGCTGGAGGCCAAGGCAGCATATCCTTCCAACATGCCCGGGAGCCTGGCGCTCACCACAGAGGCGGTGGCAAGGATGATGCGGCAGTGGAACTACCGCGAGGGCTCCGGCCTGGGCGCGCAGCGGCAAGGGATCATCGCCCACGTAGAGCCCGTGGTACTGCCGCGCCCGAACGCCGGGATCGGCCATGACGACACACCGCACGACAACGGGCTGCAGAACACGCCGCCGGTGGCCGAAGACGAGTGGTCCCGCCGGTGGCGAAACCTTTCACGAGCGTTGTCCCTTGAACGTGAGTGCTGCGACAAGACCCTCGCGCTGCTGCATTCGCTCCAAGGAGAAGGTGGAAGCGCGGAGACGGCGAACGCGCTGTCGGCCGTCGTCGAGTCCACGAAGGTGTTCGACGGGGAGCGCACGCCGGGGACGTGGAGAGCGTCGCTGCCTCCTGCCACCATACGCTACATCGTCGAGGAGGTGATCACGCCGAGGATGGCCGCGGACGCGCGGGAGTGGGAGCCGGTGTGGGACCCGAACTGCCAGCACTGGCTACGCCCGTGGATCCCCCTCCTCGGGCACTTGCCGGACAGCCTCTACGACACGGTGGCGAGCAAGCTCATCACCTACGCCGATCACCACGGCATCGTCTCGTCTCTGAAAAAGTACCTTCACCCAATACAATGGGACGCCTTCGCCGGGCGTCACATCCTGCCGAGGCTCGCACGTCAGCTGCGGGAGCTGAGGATCACGCCGCCGAAGCAGATGGACGGCTCGCTCCTCAAGGTGATGCTGTGGGCGCCCCTAGTGCGTGCGCAGGACATGGTGACCATCCTTGAAGCTGAGTTCTTCGACAGATGGGAAGAGGCGCTGCTCCACTGGCTGCGGTCCGCCAGGCCTTCGATGGGGGAGGCCGTCGCGTGGTGGGCTGGCTGGAGGAATGAACTCACGCCGGAGCTGCTCGCCGAGGAACGCGTGCTCGCGCGCCTCGAAGCCGGCGCTGCCATGGTCGATCGTGAAACGCAGGGCCTCAACTGTCTTGTAGGCTATAGGGTGTAGATCTGCCTGCATGCATCGGCTGCGATTTGGAGAGCGCATTTTCTACCATGCACGGTTGATCAGCCACTTAATTATTTCAGGGTCATAAAGAAATCACAATGTACTAACCTACTTTTCTCCACCTTTCTGTCACATGATCAGTTTGTGTGTGTCAGCCTTTTTTAAATATTGCTCTTTCGTTTGGATGCCTCTCCCTTTTGCAACTCTATCTCAAAAATATATTTTCTCTTTCTATTTAAAGATTTGGATGCTTGATATCTTTTGAAATAAAAGTTTGTGTTATATTCTATTTGGACAAATGTGTCTATACTGGCGAGATATTTTAAACAAAATTATACAAAACTGATCTATAAAAACATGATGAAACTTGGTACATACAGTTGTATTTTACAGTTTCGTAAGGTCTCTCCATGTTTCATATTTGAATTTTAAAATTTGTGAAAATATATTCAAGAGTGATCTTATTTCAATGTTCTCTTCACAAGGAACATAAATTTGCAAATGTATCATAATTGAAACTTACGGTTCAAAAGATAAAATAAATTTAAATTCTAGAATCATATGAAAAAAACGTGAGAGAGTGTAGTACTACTCGTTTCTACTTTGTGAGTGAGAGAAGAGATATTGCAGATAATAACTACGGGAAAAAGTTGTCAGGAGAAATAGTGACTGATTGATATGACATAAATTAATAGAACAAGGGGTCATAAATTGAGGTTAACTAAGCAACACAAAGACTAGATGCATGCACGGATCCGAATCTCAAAGACAACCGGTGGCTGAAACATGCACAGTATATATCATGCATGGTAGAATGTCTTTTCTCCTGCGATTTGTCTTGTAAGTTTAGAAGTCTTGTATGCTACAGTTGTTGACGCTTGAACGAAGCTTGAACATGCATGATTGCTCTGTTTTTTTAGCGGGATCTGTTTTTTGTTTTTGGATTTACGAATCTCCGCGCAGAATCCATGTTGGATAAGACATAGTTATCCTATATTTTTTTATCTAGATGAGAGTTAGATACACCCTTCTCTTTTCTTTCTAAAAAGATCTATTTACTCTCTTGAATTGAGCATATGTTATCTTTCAGGATTGCTCATGCAGAGTTGTCTTGTATGCTTTGGCTTCAAGGATGGCCTTTCCATTTCGCTTCGGTTCCTAGGACGGATAAACGAAATGAGCGTTGCGATTCACAAAATGATGGCTTTTGCTAATGACCATATTATTGTGTTCTTTTAGAGCATCTTCAATAGGTGTTGTAATAATAAGTCTTGACCACTTTCAGGCCCGGTCCTGAGATTTTGGGGGCCCGGGGCAAGTCACACTAATAGAAAAAGAGCCTATAGTCCCGGTTCATAAGGGCCTTTAGTCCCGGTTCGTGAACCGGGACTAAAGGGTCGGTACTAATACCCTCACCCTATAGTCCCGGTTCTATCCAGAACGATGATCAAACCTCCACGTGGCCTGTCCGTGAGCCCAGGCGGAGGGCCTTTGGTCCCGGTTGGTGGCACCAACCGGGACCAATAAACATCCAGCGTCGACATTTCTTTGGCTCTGGTTTTTGTTTTTTTTTTCAAAAGAGGGGAGGGGGGTTTGGGGGGTTTTGGGGGGTTAATTTAGGTGTTTCATATATTGTGCTATAGCTAGCTAATTAATAGAGAAAAGTGTCCTTTCTTTTGTCCGTGCTTCGTCGACGCTACGTACTATACATACGTATAGAGAGGACTAACTAGACATGCTAGCTAGCTAGTAATTAAGCAAACAGAAGATCGTCATGAACATATATATGCATACAGAAAGAAGTGATATCGACCACCTCTCCTTCTCCGAGAGATTGGTCGAACAACAAGTTCTCGTATATCTATCCGACACTACCGGCTACATATATACAATAATTATCTTTTACAATACGGACGCGTGGTCCACATGGTATTCCCGTCTTCAGCGATCACATAGTCAAGAAAGAATGCCGCCAATTCCTCTTGAATTGCTCGCATGCGATCTGGTGCTAGGAGTTCATCCCGCTGCGAAACATCTAATTTTAAGAAAGGGTCAATACATACATATATATATATATATATATATATATATATATATATATATATATATATATATATATATATATATGAATGAATGAAACTCAACACAAATGATGGTAATAAAATAAAATTGTGAATATTTTATTTACGCACTTCGTATTGTTTGTCGGAGTAGCCCCTCTCACAGGTCGTGTGGCGGATGGACTGCATAAGCGTAGTATCCACAGAAATCATTCCCTTGTTCCTGCCACAACCACTTTACAAGAAACAGAGGTCAATCAAACTGATAATTAGCAAGCATGCTAAATGGTATTGATGAAACTAGTGCTTGAATCACTAGGAGATGCGCGTGGAATCTGCTACTATATAGTACTTACTTTCGGGTGTCTAAATTGCAGCTTCTTCCGTAGTCCCGGAGCTTTTTTGGTGAATTTTCCTCAAGCCCTGCCATACAAAGAAAACAATTACTTGATATCAGAAATGAACAAAGTTGCTGATATGGTGGATAATGATCGATTTAACTTACTTCTCGAGCATTTCAGTCATGTCCGCATACTCCTTGGGATCTTTTCGTCTCGAGTCAAAGACAGTTACTACTCCTTCTCAAGCTTAATCTCTAGGAGAATATAGTGGTAGCTGCACACATGCATAACTCATCAATATTACATTACTATAACCTGGACTAATAAGGAAACCGAATATGCCACAAGACAGTAACACTCACTTGAAGTTGTAAGGAAAGAGTATTATATCTTTGTGTTCATTTATTACCAACGATTGTAGCAAGTTGGCCTCGGTATCTTTGGCACGAAATTCAACCTCATTTGCATCTATGAGATATGTGTTAATGAACCCAATATCACCCACTTGTCTTTTCTTCAAGTGAGGATATTTATAAATACATGCAATGAAAGGGCTGAGTTATATAGAGATACTTAATGACAGAAGTAGTACTACTTACAGACAGTAGCAGGTGACCGTTGTTTTATCGACGGCCAATTGATTGAAAAACTGATAGAACTCCTCAAATGGAATAGGCAACAGTTCAATTCCAAGGAGGTCATGCTCCTTTTTAACTCTCAAATACAAAGTACTCCTCCCCTCAGACTCTTTGCAGGTTTTCATGTACCAATCATGCAATCTTTGCATCATCGTTGATAGAGAGCTTTCATCTTTGACGAGAGGCTTCCGTACTCGTATCTTTGTATCTGCACCTCCAAGAAATCAAATTGTACATCGTCGGGCAAGTAATCTTGAGGATTGCCATAACCGGGCACCATCCTCGGATCGACGATGTCGCTAGCGAGCACCTTGAGCGGGGGGCACGATTCTTCGCTTGTTCGCCGAGCTGGGCAATTTGTTTCCCAAATCGTCGTTCTTTCATCCTTTGATCACCGACAAGATTTCCCGATCTCTCCGCCTCGGCAAATGCCTTTCCAATAATGCGCTCATAGTTGCCTTTCGGCGGAGACTTGGGTGGTTTTGTCAAGGCAGCCAGAGTGCGCTTCGCTTTGACCGGATCTACCTTCTCCTCCGGAGGTGGATGTCTCTTTGCTTTCAACCCTTGAAACCGGTCATCCACTTGATCTGCGCGATCTTCGCGTTTTCCTCCTCGCTCCTCTCGACGGTAACTTCTCCGGAGTCTTGAGAAGGACCGAATCTATCTCCTCCCGCCTTTGGCGCATCTTGCTAGACGCCCGGCAGAGCGAGCCAGGCGGATGTCTTCTTTTCTTGCTTACGAGGCGGAGGAGAAGGTCTACGACGGCCGGAGCAGCCGGGCGGCGTGGGTCTCTTCCGCCCTTGCCGACGAGGCGGAGAAGGAGGAGGCTGGCTGCTGGTCGCGCCCGGTGCAGGCGGAGAAGGAGACGGAGTGCCGCCACACGCCGGAGAAGGAGCCGGCCGAGTGCCTGATCGTCACTCGCGGAAGAGGAGGCGGTGGAGGAGGCGGAGTGCCCCGACTCGCCGGAGGAGGAGGAGGAGGCGGTGGAGGAGGCGGAGTGCCTGACTTGCCGGAGGAGGAGGAGGAGGCGGGCGTCGATTCGGAAGGTTGATGAGATCCTTCCGCCATAGGCATGGAGTCTTGAGCGAAACCAGCCGATACTCCCCTTCACCGGTAGGGTGGTCAAGCCGAGCTCCTCAAATCCCTCCGTTATTTCATCGACCATCACCTTAGCATATCCTTCTCGAATCGGCCGGCGGTGAAAAGTTGAGTCGGGTTTAGTGGGATAAACAGAGCCAACAACCGCCTTGACCTTTAAATTGCTCCATTGCGCCATAAGGTGGCAACTTTCAAGATCCGTGATAGCATCCACGGGATAGCTGGCAGGAGCCGTCAAGGCATCTTTGCTCTGGCTGAAGCAGCTCGGTGGAAGCCACGCTGCTTCTCCGCCGAGATGGCGGGGTAACCGGGGAAGCTTCGCAGGTCGTTTGTTGTGATCGGCTGCTTCTCGTTCCTCTTCTCGTTCCTCTAGCCCCATTATCCTTTAAATGCGGCGCTTTGCATTAGGCTTTCTGCTCCGATTTCTTCCTCCTCTCATGGGTTTTGTAACCCCCTGCGTCCGAAATCCAGCCTTCCACGAAAGGGAGCCTGGCGTGCCTCGTGTCCGTCCGGTGCTCAGGATTCCCGAGGGCCATTGTGAGCTCGTCCTTCTCCTCGTCTCGAACGAACTTCCCTTGCTGCGCTGCTTCGATATAATGCTTAAGCCTCTTGACTGGTATGTCCAATTGTTCGTCCGTCCAAATGCACTTCCCGTTATAGGGTCCAAGGATCCGCCGCCCGAAGAACCAAGTCCGCAACGGTCTGGCCAGTTCATTGTCTCGGTTCGATCCCTTTATCAAGCGAGATCATTCTCAGCCTTGGACCACTTAGGCCGGGCTATGAGGTAGCCACCGACCCCGTGCGATGATGAAGCTTCTTCTTCGCAGCATTTCTCTTGTTTGTCGCCGACATCTTTTTACTCTTTTCCGATGTCTTGTAGGCCATAAATGCGGGCCATCATCTCGATCTTCTCATATTTGCCCGTGAATTCTGGTGTCTCATTTTTTCGACATACGTATTGAGGTCTTTCTTCCAATTCCTGAATAGTTCTGCCATCTTCTTAAGAGCAAAAGACTTGATTAATGGCTCTATTATCGCTTCTCCGGATCATCCTCTGGCGGCAGGGTAAAATTTGACTTCAGCTCACCAAAGATCATTTTTCTGCATATCATTGACATAAGACACCTCGGGGTCTTCGTTCTTAGGCTTATACCATTGGTGGATGCTGATCGGGATCTTGTCCCTAACCGTAACCCCCTTGACCGAGCAACAAATGCCTTCTTTGTCCGGTAGGGTTCAATCGGTTGGCCGTCGCGCGATTTCTATGATCTCAAACTTTTCATCCGAGCTCAACTTTTTCTTCGGGCCTCGTCTCTTTACCGAAGTTGTGCTCGATCCGAGGGCTAGAAAAAGAACAAAGACGAGAGTTAATTAATATGTGTACATATATATATACCAAAACAAAGGCGAGAGCTAGTCAAGACAGGCTTAACTAATATATATACCTGGCCGGACTCGGTTTGGTGATCACCGAGCCGTCCTCACGGTCTACTTCTTGCACCGCATTGGGTCATCAGAGCCATGTAAATCATAGCCAGCTGCTTCTTCACCCTCTCCTTCTAGACCATCGTTATCGACGCTGAGAAACATCATCGAGGAGACGACATCACTTCCGTGTGCGATTATGTCCCTCAACAACGCTTCTTGTGCTTCGTCTCGGGGGGTGTCCATAGTTTCTACAAATATTTACAACATGGCAATTATTATTCAAACATGACAGATATGGATATATTAGTGCCAACGTAGAACTAGCTAGCTAATCACAATAAGGAATCATATTAGTGGCCTCGACGCTGCTTCTCTAGGGTTTGGGGTGGCCTCGACAACGCTTCAAGGGTTAGGGGTGGCCTCGAGAACGCTTCAAGCTAGGAGGTGCATGTATCGACCCCCCCCACGTGTTGAAGCTATCGGGAGGGGGTCGGCGTTGAACAGTACATCTATGTCCCACAAGTAGGGTAGAGGGTCGTGGATCGCCGAGCGGTCAAGGGTCAAGGGGTCGAAGATTGCCGAGGGGTCGGGAGGTTGCCTAGTGTCAAAGGATTCAACAAAATCATGTCTTCATCATTAAGTAAATGCGAGGTGCATGATGGTGCGAAGCTCTCAAAGTTGTTTTGGAGCGGAGTCCCAGATAGGATAATTCGCTTTTTGGTACAAAGTTAAGCAAAAGGCAAATTATCCTATCCGGAACTCCATTCCGTAACTACTTTGGAGGACTTCTGCACCATCATGCCATGGTTACTTCCGCTAATGATGAAGCCATGGATTTCTTCAATACTTTGACACTATCGGTACCCCCTATCGGAAAAGGAAGAAAAGAGGAAGAAGGAAGAAGGAAGAAGAAGAAGAAAAAAGAAGAAAAAAGAGGAGAAGAAGAAAGAATAGAGGAGAAGAAGAAAAAATAGAAAAAAAAAATCTATTTTTGCTTCTTCTCCTCTATTCCTTTCTTCTTCTCCTCTTCTTTTTCTTCTTTTTCCTCTCATTCTTTTTCTTCTTCTTCTTCCTTCTTCCTTCGGATCCTAGAACCCTCGAACCCTCGACCCTAGAACCCTCGAACCCTCGACCCTAGAACCCTCAAACCCTCAAACCCTTGTGCCTCGAAACCTCGACCGGCCTCGATGACCCTCGACCCTCAAAACATTGACCCTCGACCGGCCTCGACGACCCTCGACCCCTCTGTGACCCTCTCGACCCTCTAGCCTAGTTCCCGACCGTCGACCCCTCAGCGATCCTCGACACCCTCGTTCCCGATAAAAAGAAGAAGAAGAAGAAGAAGAAATGAGAAGAAGAAAAAAGAGAAGAAGAAGAAAAAATAGAAGAAAAAAAGAGAGGAGAAGAAGAAGGAAAAGAGGAGAAGAAGAAAAAATAGAATTTTTTCTTCTTCTCCTCTATTCCTTCTTCTTCTCCTTTTTCTTCTACTTCCTCTTCTTATTTTTCTCCTCTTCTTCTCCTTCTTCCTTCTTCCTCTTTTATTCCTTTTCCTTATTTTCCTTCTTCCTCGACGACCCTAACTCTAAACAGTACAACTTCCTCGGCGTCCCGCCTCTCTCTAATGAACAAAATAAAATCTATGAATAAAAAAACATCATATTCTATGAACAAAAAACATCATATTCCATCCACATCGATCCATGCATACATCATATATATGATCATATCTATATATGCAGAAAAATCACATATATATGCAGAAAAAAAAACATTAGATCAACACTGCAAAAATCACATATATATGCAGAAAAAAACATTAGATCAACACTGCAAAAAAGCATCATACATATATCCATACATCAATATATATACATTTAGGCATGAATCTGAGTGCAGATCAAGACATTTGGCAATTCACACCTGGACAGGTAACATACAAGGTATCCACAGCCTATGTCACTTTGACCATTGCCCCAGAAATCATACCAGCAATCAAATGGCTATGGAAAACCTGTTGCCAACTTAAGCACAAGATTTTCTTTTGGTTATTGCTCAATGACAGGATTAACACCAGGGCCCTTTTGCAGAGAAAATGTTTCTTTTTGCAGGATTACACTTGTGTCATGTGCAACCTGCAAGCCTTGGAAACAAGGGATCACCTTTTCTTTCATTGTCAATTTGCACAATTATGCTGGAGCTACATTTGCACCAACTGGCAGCCAGCACATACATGCATTCAGGAGGAAATTAGCAACCTAAAGCAACTGCTGGGCAATCTGGACAACTAGGAATGATCACATATTCCAACACATTCAGCCAAGCATATACAGATGCAGAAAGAAGCTAAAAGAAGAACTCAAATGGATCATCTCTGAGTCAAGAGGAAGGAATACAGTGGATTTGAGGCTTGGATCAAATCCTTTAGATAACTTGTTATGTTGCTGTTGTATTTGTTGTTTACTATCTCTTCTTTCTTTCCATATCTGAATCTGAGAAAAAAATCATGGCGGCGGGCGGTGGCAGGGCAGGTGCGGCTCACTCATCAGGCGGAGGCGACGGCGAGGTCGCGCGACGGAGGCGGCGGGAGGCGGAGGCGACAGGTCGAGGAGGCGGAGGCGACAATGGTCGGGAGGCGAGGCGGCGACGGCGAAGTCGGCGAGGTCGGCGAGGTCGCGGAGGCGGCGGCAGCGGCGAGGGCGGCGGGCGAGACGGCGACAGCGAGGCAGGGCGGCAATGACTGGGGCAGATCTTGATCTGGCGGCGACGGCGGGGCGACGGCGGCAACGGCGTGCGGGCGACGGGCGACAACAAGCGCTGGCGACGGCGATGGTGACGACAGGCGTGGCTGACGGCGGCAGCGTCGGCGGCGTCGGGGCAACTGGCGGCGTCGGGGAGGTTAAGGCAAATGGGCGATGAATCTGAAATATCCCAAGTCTTGCTTATATAGAAAGAGCATTGGTCCCGGTTCGTAGCACGACCGGGACTAATACTTTAGTCCCGGTTGGTGCCACCAACCGGGACCAAACAAATTTCAGCAGCCCAAAGGGCGGAAGCGGCGACCTTTGGTCGGTTGGTGGCACCAACCGGGACTAAAGGCATTAGTCCCGGTCGTGCCACGAACCGGGACTAAACCCACCTTTAGTCTCGGTTGGTGCCACCAACCGGGACCAAACTGTCTTGCCCAGCCAAATGTTTAGTCCCACCTCGCTAGTTGAAGGCGCCAGACTGGTTTATAAGCTACTGGTGTGCGTCCCCTTTCGAGCTCCTCTCAAATGCAGGCTTTGGCCTAATCATGCTCTTGCTCAGGCCTATTGGGCCTCATGGGCTGAATCTGGCCCATGTAGGGTTTCTAGTCGTATTCGGGCCGTGGGGGCCTAGTAGGTGGTAGTTTTTTTGCTTTATATTTTATTTCTTTTTGCTTTTAGTTTTAGAAAAAATATAAACTTTCTATTAGTGCCATTAGTTTTAAAATTTGAAAACACTTTTTTGTTTTCTTTGTTGCTTTATTTATTTTATTTTGTTTCTACTTACAACAAAATACTTATTGTTACTATTTTTATTTTTTCAAGTTTTTTTGTTTTGTTTTCTGCATTATTTATTTTCTTTTGGTTTTTGCTTTATTTTTTAATTTTTTTTTTTGCTTTTAGGTCAGCAAAATTATAAACTTTCTGTTAGTGCTTTTAGTTTTAGAAAAATATAAACTTTCTGTTTGTGCCATTAGTTTTAAAATTCAAAAACACTTTTTTGTTTTCTTTGTTGCTTTATTTATTTTATTTTGTTTCTACTTACAACAAAATGCTTATTGTTGCTATTATTATTATTTTTTCAAGTTTTTTGTTTTGTTTCCTGCATTATTTATTTTCTTTTGGTTTTTGCTTTATTTTTTAATTCTTTTTTGCTTTTAGGTCAGCAAAATTATAAACTTTCTGTTAGTGCCATTTGTTTTAGAACAATTATAAACTTTCTGTTTGTGCCATTAGTTTTATAAAATGTGAATTCTTTGAAATTTGTGTGAATCACAAGTTTGTGAGCTCAACAAAGGCGTAGAGGGACGGGCTTATAAACCGGTGTGAGCGCCCTTCGGTTGGCGAGGTTCTCAAAGTTGGCATAGTATGTTCATGAACAAAACGGACAATGGTATCATACTCGTGTGTTATAAAGTTGGCATGGTATCATCATAATAGTTGCGGGAGAAAGTCTTCACTTTTTCTTCGCTTGTGTCGTTTGCTTATTGCGCCGTAACCATGGATAATCTTCATCATTTATCAGGATGCTTGGGTCAGCCTTGACTTTGAAGGGAATTTCATGAAACTTTTCATACTCTTCGACATGTCTGTCTTGCCCTCCATTCCTGTGGATGTCCCTTTTTCCTGAAAAGAACTATGTGGCGCTTTGGCTCATTGTATGATGTATTCGCTTCCTTATCTTTTCTTTTCCTCGGTCTGGTAGACATGTCCTTCACATAGATAACTCCGTGCCACATCATTGGCTAGGACGAGCGGTTCGTCGGTGTACCCAAGATTTTTCAGATCCACTGTTGTCATTCCGTCTTGTGGGTCTACCTGCATACCCGCCTCGACAGATTGACCCACTTGCACTTAAACAAAGGGACCTTAAAATCTACTCCGTAGTCAAGTTCCCATATGTCTACTAATGAACCATAATATGTGTCATTTCCCTTGTCGGTTGCTGCATCAAAGCGGACACCGCTGTTTTGGTTGGTGCTCTTTTCATCTTGGTCAATCGTGTAAAATGTATTCCCATTTATCTCGTATCCTTTCCAAATCATTACAGTCGAAGATGGTCCCTGGACAACAAGTACAACTCATCACAAACAGTGTTGTCACCTCCGAGACGTGTTTCCAACCAACTGCTGAAAGTCCCGATGTGTTCACATGTAATCCGATCGTCGCCTTTGCTCCGGGTGTTTGGAGCGCAGATCTGTTCTTGTGTTCATCGACATACCGGTCACCAAGGTAGAGTTCTGTAGAATCGTGTAGTGTGCTTGAGACCAAGAATATCCGTCCTGCATATTATTGAGTCTCTTCCAAGCGTGCCTTTTCGGTCAGTCTCCCCTCATACCGCGATTTAGGGAGACCTATCTTCTTAAGGCCAGGAATGAAGTCAACACAAAACCCGATGACATCCTCTCGCTTGATGGCCCATGGAGATGCTTCCTTCTGGCCTAGCACGGTTACGATTCTGAACATATTTCTTTAGGACTCCCATGAACCTCTCAAAGGGGTACATATTGTGTAGAAATACGGGCCCCGTAATGACAATCTCGTCGACTAGATGAACTAGGGCGTGCGTCATGATATTGAAGAAGGATGGTGGGAACACCAGCTCGAAATCGACAAGACATTGCGCCACATCACTCCTTAGCGTTACTTACGATTTCTGGATCGATCACCTTCGAGATATTGCATTGAGGAATGCACATAGCTTCACAATGGCTAATCGGACGCTTTTCGGTAGAAGCCCTCTCAATGCAACCGGAAGCGATTGCGTCATAATCACGTGGCAGTCATGAGACTTTAGGTTCTGGAACTTTTTCTCCGACATATTTATTATTCCCTTTATATTCGACGAGAAGCCGCCGACCTTCATATCGAGCAGGCATTGAAAGAATATTTCTTTCTCTTCTTTCGTAAGAGCGTAGCTGGCGGGACCTTCATACTGCTTGGAGGCATGCCCTCTTTTTCGTAAGCGTTGCAGGTCCTCTCGTGCCTCGTGTATCTTTTGTCTTCCCATACACGCCCAAGAAGCCTAGCAGGTTCACGCAAAGGTTCTTCGTCACGTGCATCACGTCGATCGAAGAGCGGACCTCTAGGTCTTTCCAAAGAGGGTAGGTCCCAAAATATAGATTTCTTCTTCCACATGGGTGCGTGATTCTCAGCGTCATTCGGAATAGCTAGTCCGCCGACCCTTTCCAAAGATTACGTGTAAATCATTGACCATAGCAAGTAATGCGTGATCACCGATGCGCATGGCGGGCTTCTTCCGGTGATCTGCCTCGCCTTTGAAATGCTTGCCTTTCTTTCGACATTGATGGTTGGTCGGAAGAAATCGACGATGGCCTGTGTACACATTCTTCCCGCAGCTTCCGGTATATACTATCGGTGTCAAGTAAACAGTGCGTGCATCGCGGTATCCCTTGTTTGTCCGTCTCCGAAGGTTATTGAGAGCGGGCCAATCGTTGATTGTCACGAACAATAGCAACGCCTTCAGGTCAAATTGCTCCTTTTGTGCTCATCCCACGACGTACACCGTTTCCATTCCATAGCTGTAAAGTTCCTCAACTAATGGCCTTAGGTACACATCAATGTCGTTGCCGGGTTGCTTAGGGCCTTGGATGAGAAGCGGCATCATAATGAACTTCCGCTTCATGCACATCCAAGGAGGAAGGTTATACATACATAGAGTCACGGGCCGTGCTGTGATTGCTGCTCTGCTCCCGAAAGGATTAATGCCATTCGCGCTTAAAGCAAACCATACGTTCCTTGGGTCCTTTGCAAACTCATCCCAAGATTTTCTCACGATTTTTCTCCACTGCGACCCGTCAGCTGGTGCTCTCAACTTCTCGTCTTTCTTACGGTCCTCACTGTGCCATCGCATCAACTTGGCATGCTCTCCGTTTCTGAACAGACGTTTCAACCGTGGTATTATAGGAGCATACCACATCACCTTCGCAGAACCCTCTTCCAGAGGCTCACCGTCAACATCACTGTGGTCATCTCGTGCGATCTTATACCGCAATGCACCGCATACCGGGCATGCGTTCAGATCCTTGTAGGCACCACGGTAGAGGATGCACCATTAGGGCATGCATGTATCTTCTCCACCTCCAATCCTAGAGGGCATACGACCTTCTTTGCTGCGTATGTACTGTCGGGCAATTCATTATCCTTTGGAAGCTTCTTCTTCATTATTTTCAGTAGCTTCTCAAATCCTTTATCAGGCTTCTCAAATCCTTTATCAGGCAATTCGAGTACGGTACCGAGCTTTGTGTTGCCATCTTCGCAATTGGGATACAACCCTTTTTTGTGATCCTCTAACATGCGATCGAACTTCAGCTTCTCCTTTTGACTTTCGCATTGTGTCCTTGCATCGACAATGACCCGCGGAGATCATCATCATGGGGCACATCGTCTGGTTCATCTTGATCTTCAGCAGCTTAGCCAGCAAAGCACCATCGTGCACATCGTCTGTGCAACTTGATGTTCAGTAGCATCACCGTATTCAGGGGCACATAGTTGTCATCGTACTCTTCTTCCTCGCCGTCTTCCATCATAACCCCTATTTCTCCGTGCCTCGTCCAAACATTATAGTGTGGCATGAAACCCTTGTAAAGCAGGTGGTGTGAAGGATTTTCGGTCGAGTAAGACTTCAGATTCCCACATATAGGGCATGGACAACACATAAAACCATTCTGCTTGTTTGCCTCAGCCACTTCGAGAAAAGCATGCACGCCCTTAATGTACTCGGAGGTGTGTCTGTCACCATACATCCATTGCCGGTTCATCTGCGTGCATTATATATAATTAAGTGTGTCAAAAATCATTACAGAACATCATGAATAGATAATTAAATGACCAAATTAATAGAAGTTCATCATCACATAAAAACCAAAGTACATACATAGTTCTCATCTAACAACATAAAGCTCTGCAGAGCATCTAAATTAATTAAACCATACATCAAAACTATGTAAAACATTTCAATGTGAAAACAAATACGATCATAATCGCAACCAAGGTAACAACTGATCCAACGGCATAATGATACCAAGCCTCGGTATGAATGGCATATTTTCTAATCTTTCTCATCTTCAAGCGCATTGCATCCATCTTGATCTTGTGATCATCGACGACATCCGCAACATGCAACTCCAATATCATCTTCTCCTCCTCAAGTTTTTTTATTTTTTCCTTCAAGAAATTGTTTTCTTCTTCAACTAAATTTAACCTCTCGACACTAGGGTCGGTTGGAATTTCCGGTTCAACACCTCCTAGATAAATAAAATCTATGTCACGTTGGTCGGATTAATTTTCATAAATAATAAATGAACCAATAGTTATGAAAAGATAATATATACCACATCCGAATCATAGATGTGACGAGGGCCGTCGAGGCGGATACCAAAACCATCGCACTATATAAGATGCAATAATAAAAGTAAGAAAATAATACAAGTAAGAATATTTTTCCTTTCAGAAAGAAGATAAGAAAAAGATGCTCACCAAGGTGGTGCAGGCGATGAGATCGCCGAGGGATATCGACGGCGGTGAAGACGGGGACGGGGCGTGACGGACCGCTAAACCTAGACAAATATTGAGGAAAATGGAGGTTAGAGGTCGAGCTTGGAGAGGAGAAAGCTTAAGTAATGTGGCTCGGGCATTCCATCGAACACCTTGTATGCATAGGAGGTGAGCTAGAGCACCACCAGCCCCTCCCCTCGGCCAGGAAAAAACAGGCAGTGTGCTCTGCTCTTGTGAGGGGCTATATATATAGAAGCACCATTAGCCCCGGTTGGTGGCATGAACCGGGACTAAAGGGAAGTTTTTGGTCCTGCTCATGCCATTGGGACCAATAGTGGTGGGCAGAGCCAGGACCATTGGTCCTGGTTCGTCCACCAACCCACTAAAAGGTCCGGACGAATCCGACCAATGGCCCACGTGGCCGGCCGCCCCCAGGCTCACGAATCGGATAAATGCCGATTAGTCCGGTTCTGGATTGAACCGGGACTAATGGGCAAAACAGGCCTCAACTATAGCCCCTTTTTCTACTAGTGTCAATTCGGGGCCCCTAGAAAAAGGGACAATAATAATGAACACTTAAGTGCATCCAATTTTGATACTTACAACTAATTTTTTTTACATATTATCCCTAAAATTTTCTTCTAAAATCCCGTTAGACATCCACGTCCTAGTGGTTAGGCCATGATTTGCATCATTGCATGGCAAGAAATCACTCATTCTTCTATTAGGGATAGACATATGCATGAAGAGAAAAAAAACACCTAACGTTAGACATCCATTGATCCCGGAAAACATAGAAAAAACCAAGCTACGCAGCGCCGAACAAGGTTAAATGACAGTAAATAAATGATGAGGGCAGTGTAATTAATAGGGAATAGAGATGATATACCTCAGAACAATCACATCGGCTGATCGGCGTTCATGATTACGCGCTCCACAACAACATGATGTGGACGGAGGCACTCGGCGATGTACTCCCAGCGCCTGCAAAGTGGATAGCGGACGGGCTCGGCGCTGTCAATCGCCATGGCCTGACGATGTGCGTGTGAGTCCTGCGTGGCCATGCCCAGCTACGACTCACACTCGCACGCCGCCGGCAGATAGTACTCCTATATGATGTTCAGGACCAGGTCGCCGGAGTATTCTCTATTAGCGGGATCTGAAGTTCGGGGCCAAGAAAAAGGGTATAGGGAGTGAATTAGGGATCCGATCTCACGTCTGACGAGTTACAATCGTATTGATTGTACGACGTGATTGCGTGCGTACAATATGGGCCTAATTTCGTTTCGGGAGATGAAAGTAATGAATTGCTGATTACGCCCTTGCCTAGTTTTGCCTAGGCTTTCCTTTCGTTTTTTGCGGTGAGCCTAGGTTTATGGAGGCAATTTCGTTCTGGAGAAGGTACGGGCCTATGGGCCACCTGCGTACAGCATGTCTGGGAGGGGGCTCCTAGATGTTGGGGGGCCGGGGTGGCCGCCCCCCCATCAGGGCCGGGCCTGACCACTTTTTGGGCCAGAATGATGCTTCAATAGTGCCCTATCTGCAAAATTTATTTTACTCCAAATATACAGCACCACCAATGTGGGGCACATTCACCTAAAACACCCAATGTGTGGGGGCATCGAGTGTTGCAGATATACAACACTTGGCTAGTGGAGTAAAACAAATTCGACCGCGCAGCTGCTCCACCCCCACCCCACCCGACGGCCTCACCTTGCCACACGGTTGCCACCACCACCACCAAATCGGCTAGTTTCGGCCCCGCCGCATGCCGGCGCCGCTAGATGCGACCCCACTCCTCATCGGCGTCGCAGACCGATTCCGCCGCCACGTGACACATATTTCGCCACCGCTGCCGCATCCCCGCACTTGATTCGGCCACCGCCCGTCCCCATTGGACGACGCAACACCTCAACGCCACCGCCGTCTCGGCCTCGTCGTCGTTTGCGGCCCACCCTTCCGCCTCGTTGCCACGTTGTCCCCGTAGCCGCTCCGCTGCTATGGCGCCAAAGTCCAAAAGAAGACCGGCTTCAAGGTCGTGCGGGCGCATGGCTCCGTCAACTTCCCGAAGATCGCAACCCGGGCGTATGCGGAGTTCATCGCACCACCAGTGACCATTGTGCCGATCAATGAGGAGGAGGAGGAGGAGGAGGAGGAGGACATCTGCATTGTTCGCGAGAGAGAACCCACAATACCCCCCGTATGATGCAGAGTTCTTCTCGAAGCGAGATGGCAAGGAGGAGGAGGTAAAGATGAGGACACCGATGTCCCATCGACGGGGATCAATCTTTCTTAGCCGGAGTACTAGGAGGAGGAGTTCATCTCCAATTAAGAGGAGACCTTGGCATATTGGAACTTCATCGACTAGTAGAGAAGTGGTGTGATCTTTTATGTTTGGTGAAGTAGTAGGATGAACTTTTATGTTTTATGTTTAAATCTATGGAATTTGTTTTAAAAAAAAGCAAAATTTGGTCCAACCATCTTGTTGGGACCTATTCGAGATGCCTCGGAGATGCCCTTAGAGCATCTTCAACAGGCGCGCAACTCGCGGCGCGCTAAAAATGAGAATAATGCGCTGGATGAGCCAGGTTTTGCGCACGGCGCTGCGCTGGCTCTAGCGGCCGCCGCAAAATAAAGCGCGCCCGAGCCGCTCCAGCAGGCACGCTATATTTTTTTGAGACAATTGCATACATAGCATACAAATATGAAGATAGTTCGGCACATAGCCTGCTTCTACAATACAAAATGCGTACATCTAGGCTTCTCCAACGATATATAGTTCTACTACGTCCACATAGCTTGCTTCTATGATACAAAAGAAAACTAAAAACTACTACTACTCGTTCTCCGACTCGGAATCTGCCTTGGTGATGTCCTCCTCCGACGTCTGAGCATATGCGTCAAGGAACCGCTCGTCGCAGGAGTTCCAGGACGACGCATCTCCTAGCGCCATGTTGTATTTAGCGACCGCCTTCCGCGTTTGCTTGTCCTCGCGATAGGCGGCTCGCTCCTTCCTTCTCTCCTCCCTCTCCGTCCTCCTCTCGGCGAAGAACTGTTCCTCGTTGATGATGTCTTGCGGGAAGCGTTGCCTCCATAGCGCCATGGCTTCCTCGTCCATCTCGGCCAGGCTAAGACGGCGCTCCCGCCTCCGGTGTTTGCGACGATCCTTGTCAGTGTTAAGCCGCAGGAAAGGCACCAACTCCTGTGCCCGCTCCCGCGTCACCACGTCGGTGAAGTTGATGTCCCAACGGGACCGCCGGAGGCGCCACGCTGCAGCGTCGTACGCGCGGGCGCCATCCTGGGCGGTGTCGAAGGTTCCGAGGCCGAGGCGCACGCCGCCGCCCGACTGAATCAAGGCGGAATAGGTGCCGGCCGGACGCATGCAGACGCCGCGGTAGCCCGAACCTCCCCGGTGGCGAGGCGGCATGGTGGCGCGGTGGTGGTGTGTCGGCGGCGAGGAGAGAAAGCAGTGGAGGAAGCGAGAGAGAGCGGCAGAGGGCGCTGCAATTTCATAGGCACGCGTGAAGTGCCGTGCCAAATCTAGCGCGAGAGCTGCCGCCTTTTCCCGCCCGCGCTAATTTGCCGCCACCGCTGGAACACGTGAAACTGGGCCGCACGCGCTAAAAAGCCAATTTACCGCGCGTGCGCGTCTTTTGGCGCGCCTGTTGGAGACGACTCTTATGATTTAACTTCCATTTCCTAGCCTATACGTACAAAGGACCGGTCTTCCAAAGAACATCCAGGAAAACGAATCCAGTCGAAACATGGGCGTTCTCAGCGATTTGGGCCTCCGAGCCGTCCGATCGAGTTGCTTGATGCGATTCCCGCCGTCGGATCGAGCCGCTGGAAGATCTCGTCCGTCCGATCCAATCCCGCCCCCCATGTAGCACATTTGATCCCGCCTAGCTCGCGCGTCGGTTACTCCTTCCGTTTGACCTGTTCTCGCTGACCTGTGGGCCCCAAGCAGGTGGGACCCCCTTGTCAGCGACCGTGGCTGGAGAAGCGCCCGGTGTATATCATTTGCGGTCAAAATATCATGCCACTGCCTGTAATTTTCACAGCCCGCCGAGAGTATATGTGGTATTTCGTGTGTCAGTCACTGCCGACGACGCGAGGAGGGAGACGGTGGATGGAGACCGCGCGGTCCACCGCTGCTCGTGGGCTGCTCGAAGGAGTACAAGAGGATTTGCGCCGACTGCTTTGCCCCCGCCGACCCAGGTGTGTGTTTCGCAAACTTCGCGGTTCCCACCACCAGCGCTTCACTGATTCTCTGGTGGCTACGTCCCCGGCTATCCCTGTAGATGGAGACAGGCACGTCACGGGTGTTGAGGGTGTCACACCCTGATTTTCATGCCACTACACTTAAGTTAACAATCATGATAAAATGTGGTTTTGCAAAAACTTTTGAGTGATTTGGACCTTGCCTTGATTGGTTTTTGTCTGCTGTTTGCAAGTGCTCTAAAAATCAAATAAATCCTCCAACTCCTATACTTCATCTCCTTGCTCCAAACTCTTGAACCAATGATCATGCCATGTGTATAGGACATAAAATAATTTCTTGCAAAAATAATTTGGCCAAATAGTATTTTCAAAATTAGTTTTTCAAAACCCTGAAATTGAGGTTTGCACTGCAAGTACTTAATTATGGGCAGTAAAAATCTTTCCAAAATATATTTGACTCCTATTAGATATAATATACCCAGAAACCACAAAATATAATTTTAAAAGTTATTTTCCTATTTTATTTAAAGGCTTTTTCTTAAGTCCAGAAATGGTCTTTAATAGGTTAAAATTATTTTAATGCTTTAAAAATATTTGGGAAAAACCTAGGGAAACTCAGTGGACATATATTGTCCATATATAAGAGTTTCAATACATGGTCATGTTCAAAATATTGGTCAAATCCCTCAAAAACCCTTTTTGGATATTTCAAGCTTTTGAAATATTTAGAAAGGAAATATTCTCCAAAAATTCCAAGGAAATTCTATCATGTCACATATGAAATGTTTGATGATCTTGACAAGTATCATGGCATGGAGAATAGTATACCCCCACGAAATCCCCTCAAAACCATTTCTGTCCATTTTGAAGTTTGAGCAACTTTACATTGCCAAACATGTCCAAATGTTCTCAAACCTTGTGAACATGCTCAAATGGTCTAATAATTCATCTAGACCAAATGGCACAAGTTGGAGAAAATGTTATATTGATCAAAGTGCCCCAAAACCCTTCCTGTCCAGTATCAAATTTGAACAACTTTGTATTACCAACTTTCTCTACTTGACCCCAACTTTTGTGAGCATGTTCACATGACCAAATGAGGCTACTACACCAAGTGGTGCATCAAGGAGAAGTGATTTGCTCAACTAGATCTACACAAGTTCATTTCTATAAATTTCTAGGGTTTACAAAAGTTGCATTGGCAACTTTGCCCAAATAGGCTCCAATTTGGTGGAAGGCCCTAATTATATGTGTCATTTCACTCTGTGGAGTCTCATGGCAGTTGGAAATCATCTGCTGGTCCAAACCATTATCAAACACCATCTGCCACTTTTCAGAAATCACCATTTTGACCACTAACACTATTCTCCTTGAACTCAACTCTTTACCACAGCTCCTCCTAGTCCTCTCCTACATCCAGTAACTCTCCTCCTTCAACAGCTCAATTATTTTGGGGTAAAACCCATCTCTTTCTCTCTCTGTTTACCCATGGCAACTCCTCCTCTCTCTCATTTCTATATTCAGCGCCCACCTAGCTCCTTACCACTCTAGAGCATCCAAGGAAGCTCCAGGACACAAATGGACATGCCCCTGACCTTTTAAAATGGCGACGCCGGCCATATGCATGCTCTGGAGCATGCTACAGTGCGCCCTTGCACTGTAGCTGCCCTCTGCCCGATGCCTCCGACCACCTAGGCCCTCCCCCGCACGCCTGCCGATGCGCCTCGGCGTTCGCAGCACGCTACACCCCTGTCCCCTTCCTCCTTGTCCCTCCTGCGGCCCCACTCCGCACGCGCGCCGGCCGCCCGAGAGCTCCAATGGATGAGCTCACACGCGCGACGCCGTGGCACTTCCCCGCTGCTTCTCTCCCTTCCCCTGGCCGCAGACCATCTCTACAAACGCCCCGGACACGCACACACGAGCCCCCGGTGACCCCAAGCAACGGCAACGACCTCGCCGGCGCGCTCGTGCACGGTGCACCATCGCCCCGCCATAAAAGGCCACCCCTGACCTCCCTCTGGAGCTCCTTTGCTCTCTCTCCCTCCCGTGCACCCCCTGGACCAACCCACACCTCTCCCCGTGCCCTCCATCCACCGCAATGGCCGGAGCGCCGTCGTCGGGCTCCGCCTAAATTCGGGCTATCCCGAGCCTCTCTCTCTCTCTCTCCCCTAGACATTCCAACACCCTCTCATCACCACCGCCAACTCACCCCGTGCCACATCCCCTCCTCCTCGTGCCTTCCTCGCCGTGCCGAAGCCCGCCATCGCCTGTTCCTGTCGCGGCCGAGGCCTTGCACGTTCTGGCGCTCCCCGGCGGAAACTGGGTCCCCAGGTGGACGCGGCCCATCCTCCCGGGCTCGCCGGAGTCCGGGCGATCGCCGGAGGTGGCCGAGCCACCGAACGGGCGCCGCAAGCGCTCGGCCCGCCTCCTCTGCCTCCTCTGTCATGGGCGGGAGGAGGAGATGACCGCTGGTGGACCCCTTGGTCAGTGACCCGCCAGTGACCCCGCCCGTTTAAGTGGAGACGGTCTCTCCGCTAACTGTCGCCACGAGGGAAGGCGTATTCCCATGAATCGCCTCCTGCGTCGGCAGACACTGCAGAGGCTGTGCAGTTGGGCCGGCCCGCTACTGATCTCTCGCCTTGCATGCATGATAAGGGTAAAGCCCCCTTTTTCCTTTTTCTTTTTTCAGCAAGATCCGAACTTTTCCACAGACCTCACTTCAAGTCCAAATCTGATGGTTCAAATTTTCAGTAACTCCATAAATCATGATCTGAGGCATAGTGAACATTTTTATTGTGCTTGGTTTTCACTGGGTACATTAAATAGGTAATTTATCCACATAAGTCCACTTTAAAAATCCATAGGATATTCATTTGAACTCCAAATCCAGTGAAACCAACTCCTAGATGCTTCTAAAAATATTCCTTGTTAAATGGGTGCCTTTGCTCATTTTTCAAAATAATTCTTCTGTACAGTTCTTGCAAATCCATAAACCCCTTGATTCCATCATATCAAAATGTTTAGAACTATCCATTGATCCACTTCCAATGAAATCACTTTGGTCATTCCTCATATGACCAGAGGTATCCTAGAAAAGTCCAACTCACATTTTAGAGCACTTTTATTTTTGCCTTGTTGTATTGCTTATTGTGATTGTTTCTGTCGTTAGTTGGCGGAGTAGACGGAGTACTTGAAGATGGACCAGAAGGTTTGAAGACTCTGAAGGACAAGGCAAGCAGCCCTATGACCATGTCTATGATACCTTTTTATGCATGCCATATAGCACTTTTATTGCTTGCATCGGAGACATGATATTGTGGTGACCACATGGGGTGGCTTGCCACCGTTACTTCCTCGTTGATACTTGCATTGTGCGTGACCCTACCTTCTTATGAGGGTTATGCCGGTGGGAGTAGATAGGATGCTAAGTAGTGCTACGCAAAAAGGGACGGGGATATGCATGGTGATGGAGACAAAGTATTTTCAAAAGACTTTTCGAAAACCCCATCGGGTGCCACTTATGCCTGAGGGAGATAATGAGATGGGTAACCACTTGATGACGAAGTGGTGTACCGAGGCAAGTGTGTGTGTTGTTTTCGAAAGCGGATTAGATTTAAGATTTGTCAACTGCCCCAACCTTACATGCGCAACCACTCTACCCTTGTATGGGAAAGGGCATTATTGATTACCTAGGCCGATACTAGCTTGGAGCCTGCATTACTAGTGACGGGGGAGAGTTGGTGCTCTCTCGGGGCGGCATCGTGCCGTAGGGCGGCCATGACTGTTTTCACAGGCACCGGACACACCGTTGGTCCCTTCTGTATGCAGCGTAATAATGTGAAAAGGGCAGAGTCCCACGATCTTTTGCTTATACACGAGGGCCGTGTATCAACGAGTGGACTCCTTGTTAGTGTCGTCTAGGGAGAGATAGTGACCGGGTGCTTACCCCGGGTACTTGAGGTACCCCGGGTCGTGGATGACACGAAAGTTCCCCGGATCTTGTGGGTAAAGTGTGCAACCTCTGCAGAGTGTAAAACTATTCAAATAGCCGTGTCCACGGTCAAGGACAGTTGGGCGGTGCTGCTTAAACTAAGTCCAGAGCTTTGCAAACCAGTGTGTGTGTTTGGATAAGTGGGAAGATCTACTTGGGTCAAGTCAAGGACTTGACATGATTGAGTTGGGTTGATGCCCACTCTATTTATGTTGATATATGTAACCTGTCCTCATGGTTACTTGAATTCTCCTGATGCATGTCTTACAAGTTGTTGAACATGCCATTGCAGTCAAAACTAGCTTTCTGCAAACTACCTACTTAGTGGTATATCTTTGCATTATTGTGCTTTGTTCCAATCATGGGTTGCTTGCGAGTACATTCAAAGTACTCATTGTCTTGCCACTGGTTATTTAATTGGCCAGGCATGGAAGAGCAGGAGTTCGAAGAAGAGTTCTTTGGAGACGAACATGCGAACTAGGACGTTTCCCAGTAAGAATGCCTGTAGGGTTAAGGCAGACGGCATGGGTTCTACTTATCGACGAAGATTTCCGCTGCTAAAGTTTATTTGGTATTCGGCCCCTGTGGCTTCATCTATGTAAGACTTGACCATAATGGTCATAATTTGTGTATGACGGTATGTATGTATGTAAGACTCTTGTTATTCAGCTTCTGTGTGTTCAGTGAGCATTGATCTCTGGGATCATCAGACATCGTGCATTCGGTGATCACGACTTATGAGTCGGGTCCCCACAGAGCTGGTATCGAGTCATCCCGACCGTAGGAAGCCTTAGTTAGCATGGTCGTTAGTTAGGGTAAAACTATTTCCAAAACTACTACTAGTTTTTAAAACTATCTATACTTCTCTTCCCTTCTCGCTTTTTGAAAACTAAGGTATACTTTCCTTATTGATCTCTTCCCTTCAAAACCTTTGGTCGCTAGAACCCTTATGCCCCTGACCACTGGATTCTTTGTAATCCTCGTGGATAATCTAGAAGGAAGATGCCTTGCCAGACATTCACCCACATCTCCTGTACACAAGATTGGCGACACCACAACAAGACGACACCAACAGAAGATACATCCTCGAGGAATGAGGACATGAAGACCTAGGAGATGGTGACACCCTTGACACTGCCCCAAGATGATGCAACCTTAGCCTACGACGATCAGGGCATAGCATATGCAAGATCACGATATACATCGCTAATAGAGCAACCATGTCCTTACCATTGTTGTAACGGCAACCACTGGTGGATGAGAACCTCGCCATTTGGTCCGCCTCACTATAGTGAGCAGGAAAACGGTTCTCTTCATCCCCCGCTCTTGGTGTCGATGTTGTCATCAACGTAACCGACATGTTGGACCTCTACTATGCCTTGTTAATGTCCTTGCATAAAGGATTACGAACCTGGTACCATCGACGCCTTAGAAAGCAAAAGCGATCATCATGATTAAGAAGACAAGAGAAGACCAAGTCAAAGACAGCCACGAGGAGCCACCATCACCCATCACCTCCTCAGGCGAGAAGTTGTCGAAGATTCTTCCGGCTCAACCCAGACCGTTTCATCAAACAAGAGACGTAGCAACACCTGAGGAAAACTCAGAAGACTGCATGAGGCACAAGGCACGACTAATGAGTCCGAGAACCCCTAGGGTAGGATGAGTCGTGTACCCCCTATGCGCAGTCGAGTCCGTATGATGGTTCGAATAGAACCATGATTGTGTGTTGCTTGTTTTTATTTGTTTGTGTTTTGATATAGGTCGCACTTTTGCCCTAGGCGACAAGTATGCGACTATATCACCTTCCTTACCTTGCTTCTTCTGTTTGGCCCTTTTTGCACCTGTTTGTTTGCACTTGCACTATAGAACCCCCTTTAGGCATTCCCCTCCTCTATGCTACCTCTCCCTCTCATCTCTCTCCTCAACTGAAGGCTAGCAAGACAAGATACACCAAGGATTCTACTTTGGCAACCAACAAGCATCAAGACTTTTGCTACAACCTCCTCGACCAAGTGCAACCTCCGAGAGTTATGTTTACCTCTCAAGACTGTAAGCCCATCACTATACCCTTCGAGACTTCATGAGATACCCCAGCTCGAATCCTTAACCAAGTGCTTAACCCACAGAATTACAAGTGGACCAGTTAAGCCTCTGTAACCTCGCATAGCACTAGGTTCATTATGGAACTAGTGGACATAGCGAACGAGCACATTATCATCCTAAGATAGCACCAAAACTGATGATGCCATAGGAGAGACCAATTTGGGGATATAGGAACGGAGGACAAATGACTTGATGAGTTTATATCAGAGACCTTGAGGAATTGACTGGGACTCATTGGTGGATTATGAGGCTTTCATGTTGGTAGATGAACTTGGTTGGATCATGATTATAGATTAGCATAGCTTTCATTACCCCTGAGTAAATTAGATTTATAGGACAATTATGATCGCAAGCTGAAACTCCTGGAAGTGCAAGGATTTGACTTGATCAGATGATATTGATAGGAGATAGTTGATATTACGATAATGACTTGGGGGAAAGTGTGGAAATTCTCGTTGGACACAAGATTTGGATTTAAATAGGTGATCCTAGTTGAGTATAGATGCTGGGTAAGTCTACATGGATCGGAGTAAATTGGAATTAGATCGATAGTCTTGATCGTGATACCATGTTTCCCGGTGGACAATAAAGTAGGAGATTGGATTAATTGTCGGAGTTGATATAAACTTGACCATGATAATGGGAATTGGTGGACTGACTATAGTAGAGATAGCCTTTCAAAGCATATGGGGGGTTATAGGACACTAGAAGATCATGTGGAACACCATAGACATTGGATTTATATAATTAATGGATTATGTAGGGATTAATGGAAGTTAACGGATTGTTTGAGTTGATTCATAGGAAGGAAACAAGATTTTGGAGTGGCATATGACGTGTTTCCTTAAAATAGATATGCACTAAGAAGGACCTTGGAAGAATAGGATGAGCACTTGGATTGTCCTGTTTCATTCCAGCTTGGAAGCTTCTATGCACTACCCATGGATTTTTAGGGGTAGCCATACATATGAGTTTGGGGATCGTAGACATATAGGATTTTATTAGACCTCCCCTTCGGAGTCACGAGCATATGAATAATATGAGTGATGATTGGAGTTGACCTATACGAGATGATTCTTTTGGTAATATGATGTGAAGACTAGGTAGAACTATTGGCATCCCAGAAACCGTGCTTAAAGATAAGATGATAAATGTTCACTTGCACATTAGAATTCCTGAAAGCCTTACGTCCTACCAAGCTACAACATGGTCGGATCAGGACCTTAGGGCCTTGACACTAGATCTAGAACACCTTGGCCCACACTCAACAAAACCACCACTAATTCCCCAGCCTACTTTATGTACCCCGTCAACAAAGCCTTCATGGAGTACTTAGACAAGATAGTTGTCATCATTATTTGGTGACCTACTTGTCTACCCGAAGACGGAAGAAGAGTCGTTCAGCTGGTCAAGGAACATTTGAAGACCGCCATGCCAAGGAGAAAGAACTATACCAACCACCATCGTCAAGGAGTGAACTTTCTCGTCAAGAAGCGGTGTGTATCTGCAAGCCACTCCTCTCTAAGGAACCAAGCATTTCCATGACAAGGAAACCCACACCAAGATTCATCGGCCCTCTTCAAGATCACTCCAAGATTTAACAACCCCCTCTGAGATCACTACGAGACGAAGAGAAGACAGATTCTGTTGGAGTTGCCACCGAGTTACCTGATGTGCACAATGCTTTCCATGCATCACAACCCCGGAAGTGTTTCCAACTTCCTAACTTGCGCGATCTCTACGAAGGCATTAACCATCGAGCCATCAACCCCTAGCCCAATACCGCGAGCTACCCATTAGCAACCTGGATAAGAGGAGCGTCATACACGAAGCCACACCATCAAGTACTTCAAGCTCAATGGAGAACTACACGGAAGCAGAAGCAACATGAGGACTTGAAGACTACCCCGAATCCAAGTTTCCATACTCCTTTCCGCGCCTAGTTTGGGAATCTCGGGGACGAGATTCTTGTAAGGGGGGTAGGTCTGTCACACCCTGATTTTCATGCCACTATACTTAAGCTAACAATCAGGATAAAATGTGGTTTTGCAAAAACTTTTGAGTGATTTGGACCTTGCCTTGATTGGTTTTTGTCTGCTGTTTGCAAGTGCTCTAAAAATCAAATAAATCCTCCAACTCCTATACTTCATCTCCTTGCTCCAAACTCTTGAACCAATGATCATGCCATGTGTATAGGACATAAAAATAATTTCTTGCAAAAATAATTTGGCCAAATAGTATTTTCAAAAATTAGTTTTTCAAAACCCCTGAAATTGAGGTTTGCACTGCAAGTACTTAATTATGGGCAGTAAAAATCTTTCCAAAAATATATTGACTCCTATTAGATATAATATACCCAGAAACCACAAAAATATAATTTTAAAAGTTATTTTCCTATTTTATTTAAAGGCCTTTTCTTAAGTCCAGAAATGGTCTTTAATAGGTTAAAATTATTTTAATGCTTTAAAAATATTTGGGAAAAACCTAGGGAAACTCAGTGGACATATATTGTCCACATATAAGAGTTTCAACACATGGTCATTGTCGGCGTTCTGGGAACGGGGGTCCCCAGACTTGCCTGCCTGCGGCCTGCGACGTGGCTCAAAGGAGGCCCAGGACGGCCCATCTTCATCAACACAAGCTCAAGACCCTCGCGAGGGGCCAAGCCTCGCGGGGCGGACGACCAAGAGCTTCCTCAGGCACGGCCTCGTCAGGCTGGTTCACGAGGAGGCGGAGAGTTCAAGGCAGGGTACCTCGCGAGGTGCCCATGACACAAGCCATGACGACCAAGGGCACCAGGCCGGCGCCAGCCTGGCCAGAGCGTCCTCCTTTCCTCTTTGGTGCAAAGGGAGCAAGCGCAGCAAGAGCATCAAGCAAAGGCATCCGTTTGATTGCAACAAGACCAAGACCAGCCCCAACGGCTGGAATGCGATCATTGTGGAGCCCAAGCAAAGGCCATCACCAGAGCCTTTGGCGGCGAGGACCAACTTTAGTAAGGATAAGTGTACCCGCTGTTCCCCTTCAAAATGGCCAATTGTTGGCGCCCTTCCCGCTCAATATTTGGGAAGAGGCCCAGGGCCTTCGTCTATATAAGTAGAGCTAGCCACCATAGGAGGGGGACGAAGGATCCTCCATTCGGAATCCAGGGAGAGAGAGAGATAGAGACCCGATCCTCAAGCCAGAGCGACGGGATACCACTTAGCAGTTCATCACACCCACCAAGAACAGACCCTCGCGAGGCTGTTCTTCCCTGTACTGTTCCTCATCAGCCCAAGAGGCAATCCACACACCACACACCTTTGGGTAGGGTATTACACCACGATGGTGGCACGAACCAAAGATAAATCTCGCGTCTCTTGTGCTATTCTTCTGAGTAGTTTAGGTTCTTGCGATTCGGCGAGGGACGAGACGGTGGAGGGTTGGATCTCCGCGCGCACCCCAGAGTTCAAACCTTAAGGGTCTGCCGGAACCCGAAATCCGACATTTGGCGCGCCAGGTAGGGGTGCGCCGGAATTTGCTTTTCGTCGCCTCGTTCTTCCCCGACCACCGCAACAATGTCTGACGCCCGTTGGGCTCGCGCCGAGCGCCGAGCCGCCCTCGCCTCCCATGTTGCCCAAACGGCCCCCGTCGGCGGGCGTCCTCGTCGCTCCCCGTCACCTGCTATCAACGCCGCCACCGGCCCGTCGGGGAACGCGCAGCAAGTGTCGTCCCAGTACCCATCCATGAGGCGGGACGGCCGCACCGCCACGCCTTCGCTCACCCCCGCTTGTTCTTCGTCGCGCGCGCCCCGCGCGGCCATGGAGGCCCGGGCTGCACGCATCGCGCTAACGAAGCTCTGCGCTACCGCCCGTCGGCAGCGTCTCTGAAGAATGGCTCGACCGCGTCGCCGAAGCTCGTCACGCTGCGAGGCGACCGCGCCGTCCGTCTCGCTGCACCACACCCGCCCAGCAGCGATGAAACTCCGGGCGCCTTAGCCGCCTCCTCCTCAAGACGGGCGCTAGCCCCAAAGCGCGCGGCCTGGCGGAACCTGTTCCGCCAGGCACCGGCGCGGCAAGAGCAAAGCTACCAAGAAGTTCCTCGCCCGCAAGAAGCTGCCCGAGCGCTCCCCGCTCCAGCACGTCAAGACCCTGCGCTGCCCCCAGCCGCGGCGCAGGGAGACCACAAGACCAAGCTCTCCGCCGTCCGAGACCCCCCGCGACCACGGCGGGCTGCTGCGCCTTCACCACCGAGCTGCACAGCGTCGCGTGGCCCGCCAAGTTCAAGCCCGACCTGCCTCCACGCTATGACGGCACGGCTGACCCTACGGAGTTCCTCCAGCTCACGAGCTGGGCATCGAGGCTGCCAACGGGATGAAAAGGTCATGGCGAACTGGTTTCCCATGGCGCTCAAGGACGGAGCCCGCACTGGCTCTGAATCGGCCCCAGGCACGATCTCTTCCTGGGCCGAGATGCGCACCCGCTTCATCGCCAACTTCCAGGGTACTCGCGACCGGCCACCCGCCGTGAGCGACATGCGCCGGATCAAGCAGCAGCCAGGGGAAGCCCTACAAAAGTACATCCAACGCTTCAACAACGCGCGCCTCAAGATCCGGCATTGTTGAAGCGTTGGATGGCCTCCTCCGTCGGAGAAGGCAGAGATGATGGCCTCCTCCGTTACCCAATCATCAGCAACGTGATGGTCACCAAGACCCTCATCAACGGCGGACCAGGGCTCAACGTCCTGTCCGTGGAGACATTCAACAATCTTCAAGTGCCCTACAGTCAGCTTCAGCCAACCAAGCCTTTCTACGGAGTCACCGATGGCTCCACGGTCCCGATCGGGCAGGTCCGCCTTCCTGTCACCTTCGGGGCCCGCGACAACTACCACACCGAGCTCATCGACTTCGACGTCGCCCACATTCGCCTGCCAGACAACGCCATCCTTGGGTACCCAGCGTTGGCCAAGTTCATGGTCAGAACCCACCATGGCTACAACATCCTCAAGATGCCAGAAGCGGCGGGGTCATCACAAAGGCCCTATGAAGAGAAAGATGCGATGTGCTCCACTGGGCGAGCTTTTCAGCCGCATCATTTGGAAGACCCAGACCACAGCAGCAGGACGCCTCCCGAGGCAACACCCAAGAAGAAGAAGACATCGACCGGCCCGACTCTTCAAGAGACAGGCCCCTCAGGGCCCGCACCGGTCCAGGGGGAGCCTCCTTCCATCGCATAGGAAAGCGCGCCTGGCGCCCACCTCAGGCGGGGCTCGGGGGCTCTCCCCTGGAGGGCCGCCGACCTCGCCAAGGTCTCGAGGGAGGCGCTTGGGCACCACGTGGAGGCGTGTTTCGAAGCACGTTTCCCGCAAGCAGGAGCAAGACCGGGAGGACAGAACCCCCAAGAGTTCATCAGCAAGGCCATTCAGAAGCTACAGGAGTCAAGGGTCATGAGGGGCAGCCGCCGCCACCATTGTGGCCCTCATCCAGGCGAGGATGGTGGGTTGCGCGTCTGCATCGACATACCAGGGCTCAACCGAGCCGCATCTCAAGAGCGCCTCTGGCCCTCGCGAGTGGGACGTTGCGAGGGTCCGCCCCACAGCTACGTACGCATGCCTTATGGCCTGCCAAACGCGGCTGCTGCGCACCAGCGTCTCATGAGGACCATCCTGGAGGCTCAAGAGGTCAGGCACGCCGCAGCCCTGGCGGAGATGGAGATGGCCCATGAGGAGCCGCCAGCGCCTCCGGAGCCTCCCGAGGCCCCCGGGCCTGAGGGCTCGTGAGGATCGGCTCCCGCAGCCCACCGAGTCTGCTACATCAACAACCCTTCATCCCCAACATCACCAGGTGACATCTTTAAGTTTTACTTCCGGCTGGGAGCGCCTTCAGGGCCGCATTATTCCCAGCCCGCGTGGGTCCGTCCCTGTGGCATGTATCCCTTTATTTCATGTCTTTAGCTTATCCTGTTGGGGGCGCCCCTCGGGCTGCATCATCCCCAAGCCGCTCGGGCCGATCCCCGGTAGCATGTATCCTTCATGCGTTTTCCTTAGGATTATGCTCTCGTTCCTCCATGCTTGTTATTTGGTGCCTTCTCACGGGTGGCGAAATCTTGCACGTTAAAGGGGGGGTGCACGAGCATCGCGACTCAGGCTCCTACGGCTCTCCGGCCCTCACCCTCTGGTCTTGTCCATGGCATCGCGACACGGCTTGCCATGACGGTAGAGACCAGCCCGAGAGCTGGGACCCGAGGGCGTGAGTTTCGCCATCCAATCCAGCTTGGCGTTAAAGGGGGGTGCACGAGCATCGCGACTCGGGGCTCCTACCGGCTCTCCGGCCCTCACCCTCTAGTCTTGTCCATGGCATCGCGACACGGCTTGCCGGCGGACGGTGAGAGACCAGCCCGAGAGCCGGGCCCCGAGGACGTAGAGTTGTTGCGTCTGACCCAGCTTGCGCGTTAAAGGGGGGGTGCCTGAGCATCGCGACTCAGGGCTCCTACCGGCTCTCCGGCCCTCACCCTCTGGTCTTGTCCATGGCCTCGCAACCTGGCTTGCCAGCGACGGTAGAGACCAGCCCGAGCCGGGACCGAGGGCGTGAAGTTGCGCCATCTAACCTAGCTTGCGCGTTAAAGGGGGTGCACGAGCATCGCGACTCAGGCTCCTACCGGCTCTCCGCCCTCACCCTCTGGTCTTGTCCATGGCATCGCGACACGGCTTGCCTTGACGGTAGAGACCAGCTCGAGAGCCGGGACCCAAGACGTGAGCACCGACATCCGCCAAATTTGCAGGAACACACTCGAAGATAAGGCCCAGAGCCAGGCGCAACCCTCCTTGAGGTAGGGCCTCGTGAGTCCCGCGCTGGCTCACGGGTGCCCAGATACACCTCGTCTAGCCCTACCGTGCCAGCCACGTGTCAGGGTGGGGCTGTATACGCCCCGGGGGCTCCTCCCGGAGGGGAGCCCCTCCCACGTTCGATGGAAGCACCATGCTCCTTGTTGGTAGCGACGACATTGCCGAGGCGGCTATGCCCGTCTGCATGCGGAGCGCTATGCTCAGCTGGTGATAAACAAGCGAGGGTGGCCTCCGGGCCGCATAAACCTCGAGCCCAGAGCTCGATGTCGGCCTCGTCAACGCCTCCCCTCGGGAGCGCCGCCGCGAGGGGCTGGGCACGCAGGGGCTGCGCCAGGTCACGCCCAGACGCACGCCACCCAGCCGAGCCCCTCGGGCCTGGTTCGTCGCCGCCACTCCCGGCGGAGCCACGGTATGCATGCCGCTTGAGCGTCAAGGGGGACTCCTGAGCATCGCGACTCAGGAGCCTAACTGGTCACGTAGCCCCTCACCCCTTAGTTCCGAAAGGCTAACGGCGGTTGGGGTATGCGCGGGGCCGGGCTCTGCAGACGTAGAACGGTGGATCCGCCCGTGCCTCACCTCCCTACTTGCTGTTCGTGCGCCAAGGGGGACTCCTGAGCATCGCGACTCAGGAGCCTAACTTGTCACGTAGCCCCTCACTCCTTGGTCCCGTCCTGGTTTCCGGTCGGGACTAACGGCGGCTGAGGTATGCGCGGGGCCGGGCTCTGCCGATGTAGAACATAAGCAGGTAGGAAGCACAAATTTCAAGGACTTCAAAAGCAAATATTACAGTCCACACTGTTATCGCAGTACCAAACGCAAGTTTAAACGCCTCCCCGAGGCATGATACATGTGCAGGAATTAAAAGCAAGGCGAAGCCGCGGTGAGTCACTTGTCGGCGATGGAGCAGCGCGGAGTGGGCTCGCCTTGTGAAGAAGCAGGGCGGCGCGCCGCTTGGCTTGGTGCTGAAGGCCGGAACTTCCCAACAGAGTCTCCACATGACCCTTCACAGCCTCGGCGGCGGCAGCCGCATGCTACGCCGCTTCTTTGGCTCCAGCGAGCTGTCCATGTCAACGCTGGGATTGCGAAGATAAATGTGGGTGAGGATCCGCGTCGGTGCCGCATGAAGACAAGACACGCCTCGGCCTCAGCCGTGGGGCCAAGACCAAGGAGACATCTTCAAGAGCGCGAATCAGAAGGGAAGCAGCTTGGCGGGGCCGTCCTCTCACGCCGGACAAGGCTCTCGGGCCGCTGTCATAAAGCTCCCTTAGCGAGACCACGAGCCTTCACCTCCATATCCATGAAGGCCACGCGATCTCCGGCAAGAACCAGCGCCTTGGCGTCCAGCTCGACCTTCCTCGCCTCCGGCTCACTGCTCCCGCCAGCGCCTAAGCGGTCGCGGCGCTTCTTTTGGCCTCCCGGTCCTTGATGGCTGCCTCGCGAGCCTTCATGCCTTCCTCCTGCTCCTGGCGGAGGCGGGCCTCCTCGGCGAGCTGGTTCTGCAGGCCCTTCAGCTCGCCCTCCAGCGTCTCATAGCGACCTTGGATGCTGGCTGCCTCCCCCAGGGCAGCATCGCGGGCTACCTTCGCCTCGCGAATAGCCTGCTTCTCCTCGTCACAAGCCGTCGAAGCCTGGACCAGCGCCGCCCGAATCGAAGCGTCGGCGCGAATCCAGCCAGAGGCCAGCTCAAGCGGACCGGCCAAGCGAGGTCGGCGCCGAAGATCTGCCGCGGCCGATCCAGCTTCAGCAACAGCCGCAGTCCAGACCACGGAGGAGTCGGAGAGACAGCGATTGGCGGTGTAGGAGGAGTTGGCGGCGGCGTAACCACTGCGCCACGGCGGAACCAGCGGCGCCACGGCAGCGGTGGAGGCCCAAGAAACCACCTCGAGTCGCCTGGGACAAAGTGAGCTTCGCCCAGCAGGCTCAGCCAGGCCTCGCGAGGACGCCCGGGCAGGAGAGGTCTGGGCGTCGGGGTCATCTTCCTTTTCGGGCAAAGGCACCGCCACGGATGGGGCCTCAGGAGCCCCCTTTAGCTTCTTCGCTGCGGGCGCCAGCCTGGCCGAAGAGCATAGACATCAGACCTTGTCGACAGAACAATAATCAAGACAGGAAGCAGGCACTTACAAGTCATCACTGGTGGACTCGAGCAGCCTCCGGCCATACTTGAAGCCCGAGAGCCGGCTGCAGGGATCGGCTTCAAGGAGACCAGGAGCGGGAGGCGCGTCTGCGGATCGCCCCGGGGCCGGGGCGGACCCGCGGGGGACCAGCCCAGTCCGGTCCTTCTTCGGGATCGGGGGCAGGCTTCTGCCTCCCCGCTCACCCTCATCCTCGTCGTCGTCGCTCTCGGGGAGGCGGAGAACGCGGGGCCTGCGCCGCAGGGAGGGAGCCCTTGACTCTGCCCCTGAGTCAACCCCCTCTCCTGGCTCCCTCTCCTCCACCTCTTCGCCGGAATCGGAAGAGGACACGTCCACCAGGTCCTCCGGAGCCTCCGCGGGCACGAGCCCGTCCCCATTGAAGGCGGGCAAGGACCCCACCACCTGCTCCCAATCCTCGCGAAGGAACAAGGGTGCGGGGGCGCCCTCAGGTCTCGCCACATCGCCCCTAACCAAGGACTGGAGGACCGTCACCAGATCCTCGCTGGCCAGGGCCACGGGGATCGGGTTAGGCCTCCACATCAAGCGCAATCGCCACGCTTGAGCCGGGTTGGTGCTCCAGAACTCCCTCAAAGAACGACGCAGTCAGCCTCGCCGCCGCCGCATCGTCCGGCCAGATCTGCATCCATCCTCTCCAGGCCAGCCATGCGAGGATCCCAAAGCTTCGCTCGGGACCAGTCGTCGGAACTCTCGGCGGGCTCCGTGGGCAGGATCAGCCGAGGGTGGATCTGCCTGGCATCCACCAAGACCCACTTGCTCCTGAAGCCCTCAATCCGCTTCCCAGTGTTTGAAATGGCAATGGCTCCGCCGTATGCGACAAAGCTCACGCACGCGGAGACGGGACCACGGGAGAATCGGAGGAAGAAGTAGTGGCGCAGCAAGGCCGCCGAGGGCTTCACCCCAACATGGGCCTCACAATAGTAGGCGAAGATTGCCAGAAGAAGGACGGAGTTGGGATGAAGGTGCAGAGCGTGAATGTTGTAATGACGAAGGACGGAGAAGAAGAACTCAGAGAAGGGAGGTGCCAGACTAGCAATAATGGCGCCCGCGAAGAACGGGTAGAAGGTACTCCCCCGACGCTCAGGGGCGGAGGAGCCGGCCTTGAACACCGCCGTTCCGCTGACGCCCTGCGTCTCCGCCAGCCGGTGCATCAGGGCAAGGCTCGCCGCTGACACATTAGGCGGGTCCAAGGCAGGAGAGTACCAGGCTCCGGCCGGGGTTTGACGAGGAGCCATGACTGGCTAGGGCACGAAGGCGGAGTGGATCTGAAGGTCTTGGAAGGCGAAGGAGAGGCGCAAGAAAGGGGATCTCGAGCAAGAATCGGAGAAAGTAAAGGAGGCAAGTGAGATGCCGCTCTATTATCAACCCGCGCGGTTGCAGAGGCGCCCACGTCCAATCAACCGCCACGCGACGCCTAAGGCCGCAGGCTGTTAGGGCCCACAACGCTTCGCACTTGCCCTTTCGCCTCTGCTCAGCCAAATTGGTGGCGCCGTGGGCCAGGGGGGCTCTTGTCGGCGTTACAGGAACGGGTCCCAGACTTGCACACTGCGGCTGCGGCGTGGCTCAAAGGAGGCCCGGACGGCCCATATTCATCAACACAAGCTCAAGACCCTCGCGAGGCCAAGCCTCATGAGGCGGACGACCAAGAGCTTCCTCGAGCACGGCCTCGTCGAGCCGGGCTCACGAGGAGGCGGAGAGTTCAAGGCAGGGTACCTCGCGAGGTGCCCATGACGCCAAGCCATGACGACCAAGGGCGCCCGATCGGGCGCCCGACCCGCGGCGTCCTCCTTTCCTCTTTGGTGCAAAGGGAGCAAGCGCGAGCAAGAGCATCAAGCAAAGGCATCCGTTTGATTGCAACAAGACCAAGACCAGCCCCAACGGCTGGAATGCGATCATTGTGGAGCCCAAGCGGCGTCATCACCAGAGCCTTTGGCGGCGAGGACCAACTTTAGTCGGGATAAGTGTACCCGCTGTTCCCCTTCAAAATGGCCAATTGTTGGCGCCCTTCCGCTCAATATTTGGGAAGAGGCCGGGGCCTTCGTCTATATAAGTAGAGCTAGCCACCATAGGAGGGGGACGAAGGATCCGCCATTCGGAATCCAGGGAGAGAGAGAGATAGAGACCCGATCCTCAAGCGGGCGACGGGATACCACTTAGCAGTTCATCACACCCACCAAGAACGAGACCCTCGCGAGGCTGTTCTTCCTGTCTTATTCCTCATCAGCCCAAGAGGCAATCCACACACCACACACTGGAGTAGGGTATTACACCACGATGGTGGCCTGAACCAGTATAAATCTCGCGTCTCTTGTGTTGTTCTTCTGAGTAGTTTAGGTTCTTGCGATTCGGCGAGGGACGAGACAGTGGAGGGTTGGATCTCCGCGCGCACCCCAGAGTTCGAACCTTAAGGGTCTGCCGAAACCCGAAATCCGTCAGTCATGTTCAAAATATTGGTCAAATCCCTCAGAAACCCTTTCTGGATATTTCAAGCTTTTGAAATATTTACAAAGGAAATATTCTCCAAAATTTCCAAGGAAATTCTATCATGTCACATATGACATGATTGATGATATTGACAAGTATCATGTCATGGAGAATAGTATATCCCCATGAAATCCCCTCAAAACCATTTCTGTCCATTTTGAAGTTTGAGCAACTTTACATTGCCAAACATGTCCAAATGTTCTCAAACCTTGTGAACATGCTCAAATGGTCTAATAATTCATCTAGACCAAATGGCACAAGTTGGAGAAAATGTTATATTGATCAAAGTGCCCCAAAACCCTTCCTGTCCAGTATCAAATTTGAACAACTTTGTATTATCAACTTTCTCTCCTTGACCCCAACTTTTGTGAGCATGTTCACATGACCAAATGAGGCCACTAAACCAAGTGGTGCATCAAGGAGAAGTTATTTGCTCAACTAGATCTACACAAGTTCATTTCTATAAATTTCTAGGGTTTACAAAAGTTGCATTGGCAACTTTGCCCAAATAAGCTCCAATTTGGTGGAAGGCCCTAATTATATGTGTCATCTCACTCTGTGGAGTCTCATGGCAGTTGGAAATCATCTGCTGGTCCAAACCATTATCAAACACCATCTGCCACTTTTTAAAAATCACCATTTTGACCACTAACACTATTCTCCTTGAACTCAACTCTTTACCACATCTCCTCCTAGTCCTCTCCTACCTCCAGTTACTCTCCTCCTTCAACAGCTCAATTATTTGGGGGTAAAACCCACCTCTTTCTCTCTCTATTTACCCATGGCAACTCCTCCTCTCTCTCTCATTTCTATATTCAGCGCCCCACCTAGCTCCTTACCACTCTAGAGCATCCAAGGAAGCTCCAGGACACAAGTGGACATGCCCCTGACCTTTTAAAATGGCCACGCCGGCCATATGCATGCTCTGGAGCGCGTTATATAGTGCGCCCTTGCACTGTAGCTGCCCTCTGCCCGATGCCTCCGACCACCTAGGCCCTCCCCCGCACGCCTACCGACGCGCCTCGACGTTCGCAGCACGCTACACCCCTGTCCCCCTCCTCCTTGTCCCTCATGCGACCCCCCTCCGCACGGGCGCCGACCACCCGAGAGCTCCAATGGACGAGCTCACACGCGCGACACCCTGACACTTCCCCGCTGCTTCTCTCCCTTCCCCTGGCCGCAGACCATCTCTACAAACGCCCCGGACACGCACACACGAGCCCCCGGTGACCCCAAGCAGCAGCAAGCGACCTCGCCAGCCTTCGTGCCTGATGCACCATCGCCCCGCCATAAAAGGCCACCCCTGACCTCCCTCTGGAGCTCCTTTGCTCTCTCTCCCTCCCGTGCACCCCCTGGACCAACCCACACCTCTCCCCGTGCCCTCCATCCACCGCAATGGCCGGAGCGCCGCCGTCGGGCTCCGCCTAAATTCGGGCTATCCCGAGCCTCTCTCTCTCCCCTAGACATTCCAACACCCTCTCATCACCACCGCCAACTCACCCCGTGCTACATCCCCTCCTCCTCGTGCCTTCCTCGCCGTGACGAACCCCGCCATCGCCTGTTACTGCCGCGGCCGAGGCCTCGCTCGTTCTGGCGCTCCCCGGCGGAAACTGGGTCCCTAGGTGGACGCGACCCATCCTCCCGGGCTCGCCGGAGTCCGGGCGGTCGACGGAGGTGGCCGGAGCCACCGGAACGGGCGCCGGCAAGCGCTCGGCCCCGCCTCCTCTGCCTCCTCTGTCGCGGGCGGGAGGAGGAGGCGACCTCTGGTGGACCCGCAGGTCGGTGATTCCGCCAGTGAGCCCCACCCGTTTAAGTGGAGACGGTCTCCGCCATGTCGCCTTCGCCCGAGGGAAGGCGTATTCCAGCGAATCGCCTCCTGCGTCGGACACTGCCAAGGCCGTGAGTTAAACCCGGCCCGCTGCTTATCTCTCGCCTTGCATGCATGATAAGGGTAAAGCCCCTTTTTCCTTTTTCTTTTTTCAACAAGATCCAAACTTTTCCAGAGACCTCACTTCAAGTCCAAATCTGATGTTTCAAATTTTCAGTAACTCCATAAATCATGATCTATTTAATGAGGCATAGTGAACATTTTATTGTGCTTGGTTTTCACTGGGTACATTAAATAGGTCATTTATCCACATAAGTCCACTTTAAAAATCCATAGGATATTCATTTGAACTCCAAATCAAGTGAAACCAACTCCTAGATGCTTCTAAAATTATTCCTTGTTAAATGGGTGTCTTTGCTCATTTTTCAAAATAATTCTTCTGTACACTTCTTGCAAATCCATAAACCCCTTGATTCCATCATATCGAAATGTTTAGAACTATCCATTGATCCACTTCCAATGAAATCACTTTGGTCATTCCTCATATGATCAGAGAGGTATCCTAGAAAAGTCCAACTCACATTTTAGAGCACTTTTATTTTTGCCTTGTTGTATTGCTTATTGTGATTGTTCCGTCGTTAGTTGGCGGAGTAGACGGAGTACTTGAAGATGGACCAGAAGGTTTGAAGACTCTGAAGGACAAGGCAAGCAGCCCTTTGACCATGTCTATGAAACCTTTTTATGCATGCCATATAGCACTTTTATTGCTTGCATCGGAGACATGATATTGTGGTGACCACATGGGGTGGCTTGCCACCGTTACTTCCTCGTTGATACTTGCATTGTGCGTGACCCTACCTTCTTATGAGGGTTATGCCGGTGGGAGTAGATAGGATGCTAAGTAGTGCTACGCAAAAAGGGATGGGGATATGCATGGTGATGGAGACAAAGTATTTTCAAAAGACTTTTCAAAAACCCCGTCGGGTGCCACTTATGCCCGAGGGAGATAATGAGATGGGTAACCACTTGATGACGAAGTGGTGTACCGAGGCAAGTGCGTGTGTTGTTTTCGAAAGCGGATTAGATTTAAGATTTTTTAACTGTCCCAACCTTACATGTGCAACCACTCTACCCTTGTATGGGAAAGGGTATTATTGATTACCTAGGCTGATACTAGCTTGGAGCCCGCATTACTAGCGACGGGGGAGAGTTGGTGCTCTCTCTCGGGACGGTGTCGTGCCAGGTAGGGCAGCCATGACTGTTTTCACAGGGCACCGGACACACCGTTGGTCCCTTCGTGTATGCGTAATAATGTGAAAAGGTCAGAGTCCCACGATCTTTTGCTTATACACGAGGGTCGTGTATCAACGAGTGGACTCCTTGTTAGTGTCGTCTAGGGAAAGATAGTGATCGGGTGCTTACCCCGGGTACTTGAGGTACCGCGGGTCGTGGATGACATGAAAGTTCCCCGGATCTTGTGGGTAAAGTGTGCAAACTCTGCAGAGTGTAAAACTATTCGAATAGCCGTGTCCACGGTCAAGGACAGTTGGGCGGTGCTGCTTAAACTACGTCCGGAGCTTTGCAAACCAGTGTGTGTGTTTGGATAAGTGGGAAGATCTACTTGGGTCAAGTCAAGGACTTGACATGATTGAGTTGGGTTGATGCCCACTCTATTTATGTTGATATCTGTAACCTGTCCTCATGGTTACTTGAATTCTCCTGATGCATGTCTTACAAGTTGTTGAACATGCCATTGCACTCAAAACTAGCTTTCTGCAAACTACATACTTAGTGCTATATCTTTGCATTATTGTGCCTTGCTCCAATCATGGGTTGCTTGCGAGTACATTCAAAGTACTCATTGGCTTGCCACTGGTTATTTAATTGGCCAGGCATGGAAGGGCAGGAGTTCGAAGAAGAGTTCTTTGGAGACGAACATGCGAACTAGGACGTTTCCCAGTCAGAATGCCTGTAGGGTTAAGGCAGATGGCATGGGTTCTACTTATCGACGAAGATTTCCGCTGCTAAAGTTTATTTGGTATTCAGCCCCTGTGGCTTTATCTATGTAAGACTTGACCATAATGGTCATAATTTGTGTAAGACGGTATGTATGGATGTAAGACTCTTGTTATTCAGCTTCTGTGTGTTCAGTGAGCATTGATCTCTGGGATCACTGTACACGTGCATTCGGTGATCATGACTTATGAGTCGGGGTCCCCACAGAGGGGGGCCAGCCATCCGCGGCGTCGTGGCCACCGTCCAGAACGCTCACGAACGTGGATGCTTGGGGCGAGGCTGGGGATGTCGTCCCCACTGTGCTGGTGGAGTCGGAGCCAAGCAACGCGCGCCAGCCCCGGTGCTGATGGGGAAGATGGGCGCCCACCAGATCCGACCCCAGGCATGCTCCCTCCTCTCTCTCTCTGCATTTTCTTTCTGATGGGGGGGCTCAGTTCGTCATCACAATAATCTTGGACCTCCCTTGAGTTCAGACAACATCGGCAGCGATGGCTGTCGTACTCCGGCTGCTTGCCTGATCCTGCGCCGAGACTGAACCGAGTTTGTTTTTTCTCGCCTGATTTTGCAGGTCGGAATCGGAGTTGCCATGGGTTCAGACAACATCGGCACAAGAGGTACCACCGCTCGCTTCCTTGTTCCTCGTCTCACCCTGTATCGTATCCCAGTTTATGTTCTTCTAAACCAACATAATAATAATAAAAAAGATTTGACAACGATCTGCACAAAGGTGTAAACAAATGATTCACTACTGGTGTGGCATGACGTGAGACACAATTGATTTTGTTTCCTTTGATTTTCTTGTGTGCATGTATTTGTAGAAGTAATCAGAAAAACTAAAAATTAAGAGAAAGATCATACGAAAGAGAAATGTTTTATTGTATATAGTGTGCTACAAAACATGCTGCGGTTAGTAACTTCTTCCTTTCCGATATACGTATTTGTAGCCGAGTGTACCCGTATGAGTGGTTTCCTAGGCACCATGTCTTCCTTGTCTGCTACCAAACTCGGCTCCGTAGCTATTGAAGTGAAATCAGTATCTTCTCTATATGCCCCCTAAAGGTATAATCTGTTGACTCTGTTTAACCCGACAGTAATAATAACAAGGTACCTGGGGGTGATTATCTGCTCTGAAAAGGGCAAGTGTGGATCCATCCCTTGTGCAGGAGGTCTTCTCAGCAATGTCTTGAGTGCTAACTTGGGGCAAGCTCCTGCGAGACAGGCTGCCTTAGGCGCAGGGATACCAAACATGGTTGTTTGCACCACCATCAACAAAGTCTGCGCGTCCGGCATGAAAGGTTTGAGCTAATTAGACCATGTCAGTATAATTTGTGCTTACAGTTTCTGTAACTCAGACAATTTTAGAACATGATCCTGTTTTTTCCCCTCCCTTTCTGCAGCAACGATGTTTGATGCACAGTGGATTCAACCGGGCAACAATGATATTGTGGTGGCAGGTGGTATGGAAAGCATGTCGAATGCTCCGAAATACATGTCGAAAGCATGTCGATTCAGGGTGTGCCTTGGACTCAGGATCCTTACTATTTTTGTACTAGATGTGGTGGTCTTATTAGTTAGTCAGTGTCTCGTATGGTTAGGATGCATATGCATATCCGGTTAGAACAGAGTCATTCATGCATTGTTAGAATATTTTCATGTGTAATTATTTGTTTGAGGTGTGTTTAGCTGGTTTCCCTTCGGTCATATTCATTGCATAAAACAAACACTATGGTCGAAATGTAACAAAAGTTTTCATTGCACATATTTTGTGCTATACAACTTGTTCTTTCTTTCCTACAAAACTCCTATTTTTTATTTGAAGAACACCACTGAATTTTCATTACACATGAAAGGAATTACTGCGACTAGCGGACACACAGTATTCAGTGTGTGTCTTTCAAGGTCTACGTCTTAAAAAGAAGTCCAACTGTTCATTATACAAGGAATTACAATTGGTAGCATGTAACTTGACTCTTATTTGTCGCATAAAGTAGTGGAATGATTGCTGCTTGTCCCTGAGCTTCACACTTCATTTGTTGCAGTCCTTGCTTCTTTGTTTCTGGGTCATATTAGCTGAATAAATGCAAAATGCACGACGAAATTTTCGGTAGGGTGCTGCTGCGGTTATCAGAGGAAACAATTATATTTTCCTATCTTTATGTTTAATCCATAGCTTTTGATTTTGTTCTTCTGCCAGACCTGGAAGCTCCTGAAATGCAAACACGAGGAGATAGGGATGTCAAACTGAAACAAAGAAGCCTAGCATACCGGCCGTCCTCCTCTTTGCCGACCTGCACCATCTTTGCCACCTCCCCAAGCCGACGTCCGTCGCCTCCCTCCCCTGTGAACGATGTTGTCTCCTTTCTTGATTGCTATGGCTGTCTCCCAAGAAAGCTGAAGTTACTTTGCTCCTCGGTGTCAATGGCGTCCCCAAGTAGCAAGGTTTGTTGTTATTCCTCCCTACCAATTGCTTCCCTACACTTGATGTGCTATTCCTCCCTCCACAGCAAGAGTGTGGTTTTACTTAAACGCTGTTGTTGTTCTAGGTTTGATTATTTGTAGCCTTGTATGCTGCTGCTGCCGCTACTGTATGCTTAATTCGTATGTATAATTGTTTTAAAAAAAGCCATCCACGGTTTTTGGCAGGATACCCGGAGAAGAACAAGCAACTTATCTGAAAATGGAAGAGCTAGCACCAAAGAGCCCCAGCCCAATTCATGGATAGTGGTATGATACTTCTCCTGCCTTTTTATTAAGATGAACATGCTTTGTGTGGTTAACTGAATAAGGCATCTCAAAATAATTCTGAGAGATTCTCAATTGGAGCTTCACTAAGAGTCTAAGATGCATTTGTTAGGACTAATGTTCTCCTTTTCACTGTATATCTCAGATGCTTAACCAAGAACAACTAGAACAAGGTACATTTAATGCAGGTTAAAAAAATGATATATCAAAATTGGCTATAATATAGAAGTCGCTATTTTTTTAAATGATGGGTAGGATGATCCTCTTCGGGTGCTTCGACTTAAGTTTTCAGACAAGCTAAACTTCCCTTGGGAAGAAAAAGCGCCATACTGTATTGTAGATGTCTCGTGACTGGAGGTAAATTAGTTTCCTTGAAGCCACTCAATCGGCAAGGTGATCCATGGAAGATTCTTAGACCATCCCCTGTATCTTAAAAGTATCTTTCCTTTTGGGTTGTTCTTGATGTCTGTTTTATGGATAATGTGGTGATAACGAAACAGCCTTGCTTTTTTTGCTAGATGAATAAAGAAACACGTTGTGTTCAGGGCCGGTCCTGAGATTTCAGGGGCCCGAGGCAAGATAACATAATGGGGCCCGAAAACAACATAAACATTTGAGTATTTTCTTTTCATATTTCAACTGCAAATATATACCCAGCACACTATAACTTAGGTTGCATTGTCATCTCAACTATAAAAACCAGGGCCATAAGTATTCATAGTAAAAGTTGTCGATCTTGCCAATTGGCACCTATATATTTTTGTATTATTAGCTCGTCCTATAATTTTTTGCTAGGTTCTTCTTCAATAGTATCTGAAGTTATTCGTTTGAATTCCCAGTAGTAGAACTACTTATGCATGTTTATAATATTATGTCAATACAATAGCTACTTTCAGGAACTCAATCAACAAAATGCATGTTTTTTCCTTACCATATACATAATAGTAATCTTGCTAATTAGCGCACAAATGTAAGAAGCAAAAAATTAGAAGACTGATAATCAAATAAAAAAGCTAGAACTAGGAACCTGGATGGCTAGAAAATTAGAAACCGCAAGATTTTGTTTCTGCTTATGAATCACAAACAAGCATCTGAGTTCCTCTTTTCTAATCCCAACAAATCAATAAATTAGACTGTGAGAAAGAGATATGTAAGGGGGAATAAAGGATGATCTTCTCGAACTAATGAATGATCTGACAAGAATATAAAAAAAGGAGATTTGCGTTCAAGAAGAGGTTAATGGAATCTGGAAAATCGCACCCAGCAGTAGAAAATCACAATTAGATGACGTCGGCGTAGCACCACCGACCTGGGCAATGACTGATTTGTTGCCTATTGAGGAAGAGAAAGAATAAAGCCGAGAAGACTGCGCGTGCGTCAAGCCGGGAATCAATCAATATTTTCCGTACTTTTCCACTAATTCGTTGCAGAAAATCAATATTTTCCATACGACACCCACAAAGGAGGAGTAGTAATCGATTTCTAAGTCTATAACATCATTTTCCTGTTATATGAGAATCTATCGACCGGTTATATGGGGTACGCACATTTAGGGAACCAGGCCATCGTGGGGCCCTTCATGCTAGGGGCTGGGGCGGCTGCCCCTCTGCCCCCCCAGGGCCGGCCCTGGTTGTGTTAAAACTAGATTGGAGTGGACATAGTTTTGGTTTGATTTCCTACAAGTAAAAGATGATGTCGGTAGCTGATGCATGTTATCATATTATGACAACTTACCTAATATAGTACATGCAATTCTCATTCATGGTTTCAAAAAACATATCATGACAACTTTACTATTTGAGGTTCCTTTGTTTATGAATCTGGTAAATGATACTTTTCTTCTTCTTAATGACAAAGTTGGCCATCTGAAGTGACCCAAGGTGTTGTGCATCCGCACAGGCTTTATTTTTGACAATGAGGAAACATCAAGATGATTAATGGTGTTGCCAATGCTACGAGAAATAGTGTACAATAAAGAAAATTTGATTAACTAATGTGCATCTATCAGTTCTTGGAGGTTTGAATCTATTTACATTGTTTGAAGAAGAAAAAGGTTGTTGACATGTTTAGGAGCTAAGATCTTTCTCAATGTTGCATGCTGTTGAACTGTTGTTTTGAAGCACAATTGTGGAGCGTTTTAAGTTTGTTAACATGGCCCGAAGGTATCATAATCGTACTACTTCAAGATGAATAAAAATGCTAGAGTTAACATATGTATGGATAATTTCGGCTTCAATTATGAGGTTGCACCGCCTGTTCACTTCATCTGCAATCACGTGATTGGTAGAACTTGGTTCATTATCTGAATACGCCTCCTATAACTTGTTGTTTTAGACTTCTGCTTATAGCATGACTGAATTCTGAAATGGCTTGATTTTTTCTTTCCAAACAAAGGCTTACAATTTCTGAACCATTTCAGTTCAGTTTGCTTAATCTCTCTAGAATTTGATGGTGTAGTATATTTGCATTATTTCAGGTGCCTCGTGGCGTTGGCTCTTGTTAGGAGTGAGTTATGTGATGTGTGCAACAAGTTCCAGACCATGATGCAGGTAGCTCCTTATGTGCCTATGAGTCTAGCGGCTGTTCTCTGGTTGCCTATCTAATATTAATCTGGTCTAAAATATACTTAAGGGTGTGTTTGATAGCAAAGTAATATATAGACCAAAGTGTCAAAAACTACAATATTTTTGTCTGTAGGTATGAGATACCATAGTTTTACCAAAACACAATATTTCAAAATATTCACAATACACAGAACCTGTTTGGTTGTTGCTGCACAACGCTGTAAATTTTGCTGCCTAGCCGTTGTATTCAAACAATCATCAGCTACCTAGCCGTTGCGTTATCTCCCAGTACAAGCACACATACCTAGCCGACTGTTTGAATACTAGTATTTCTGTTGCGTTTTTGTAGCTAGCTATCCCTTAACATCTGCGTGCATAACAGCCAAAGCTGAACAACCTCTCAATCATCATACAGACAATGGGGGAAAGCGAAAATTTCCCATATCAGATGTTTGCCAACGATGATGAAACAAAAGCAGTGTGTTCAAGTACTGCAGCCGCAGGTAACGAACAACTATGAGACCTCAGCTCAGACAGTTTGTACTTACACACATGGGTGCCTACTTCCTACGTAGACCCTTCTTTTCGATTGCTCTGTTTTTTAAAAAGAGGTCTGAGGTTCTTTTTTTATGCAAAGAAAAAACTGCAGTTTCGCCAATACTACAATATTAAAATCACAGTTGTTAGAGGCAACCAAACATGCCATTGTAAATATAACTGTGATAATCTCAAAACTGTAGTATTCTCAAAATACTTAGAAAATACTTTGCTATCAAACGGGCCCTAAGTGTACTGGTCTACTACAACTTATGTTAGTTCAACAATCTGCTAAGATGATCCTTGTGCAAGGATATTTTGATTGTAGTTGGTAACTAATTATGCAAATTTGGTGATCTATCTATTTGTTTCACTTTAGAGTTGTTTGAATTTACTAGCCCATATTGTTCACTGCATTGCAAAATTAACTTTTACACAAAATCTATTTGCAAAGTTAAATTCTGACCATTTTACATGTTCCACTATATGGTGATCCCTGTCAGGAACCTTCTATTCTGTTTTTCTTTTAAGGGGTATTGAAATAGCTACAGATATGAACCGTTAAAGCTATGGATGTTTCAGCAAGTAAATGAGCAAAACAATTATCTTTAGCCAGATATTTATCTTGCATCTTATAATGAAATTTCATTGTCTTAAGGCAAATTCATTTCCCTTCCAGTTATGTATGTGTTCAGTCTAATTAAGCATTTTTAAGTAGCTTTCTCTTTCAATCAGTTATTATTTCTACATTTCTATGATATTTGTCGTATATGTCATCTATGATTTATCTTTGTTCTTATATGTCCGACTACTTAAAAGAAATGATAGGTAAACCAAAGAAATAACCTTAGTAGATATCAAAGATAAGCTAAAGTGCAAGTGGGTGTTTTTGTTCGATATTCTTGAACCAATTCGCTAATCTTTTTTTCATGGTGGTTTTGTTTTGCAGTTTGAAATAAGGAATTGGATCTGCAACATCCTGAAATACTTGACAAACTACAGGAAAAAACATCAAGAACTTGCTTCCCTATGAAACAACTCCACAATACCATTGTCACATACTGTTTCATTTGCTATGAGCATAGTGATCCTCGCGATTGACCCAGACGAAGTAACTTTAGCGAAGCTTGCCCTTTGCCCTACTAAAGAGTTACTTCTTTTTGTAACAGGAGCTGCCCGGTTTTTATTGCTCAGCATATCTCTTTTGAGACGTTAAGTGATAATGATAGTGGTTGATAAGTTGTATTGAGTTTCGCCTTACCTATGCACCCTAAAACGTGTTATCAACCAATCCGTTAGTGTATATATTGCAATGTAACGCTCATTGTGGTGTAAGTATATACATGCAATGGTAGACTCATTGTGACTGTTATAGTCGTTATGAACGCACTAAAATTGATTCTGCCTTAGTCTCATGCTTATATTGAGCATCACTATGCCTCGTTTCTATCACAATTGAATGTTTTCATTTTACTCCTCGATTATCTGCTTGACCAAAACATCAGACCGGCACCCTCGCGCCAAGGCGCGATTCCGATCTAGCAACTAAGTTAACCAATCGGTTGCAGCGAGAGACCCATCCAACCCTAGTGCGCTGACCCGCATGACATGACGGCAGCGTCTCGATCTTCCTGCCGTCGCTACTCATGGACGAATCTCCCGCTGGAGCTCCTGGGCCTCGTGCTCCTGCGGCTGCCGTCGCACGCCGCCGTGTCCGGCTCCCTGCCGTCTGCCGCGCGTGGCGCTCTAGCGAGCGTGTGGAGCCACGGCCGCTCCCGCCGCTGCTCCCGTGGCTCGCGCGCCCTCCCGGACGACACCTTCCTCAGCCTCGCCGACGGCGCCGTCCACCACTTGCCTGTCCCGGACAACTTATTTTGCCGAGTCTCCACCGGTGGCGTGCTCTTCCTCGTGCACCACGCTGGAAGTAACTCCGAGATGAGTCCTTCCTCCTCAGCGACGACGCATGCAAGATCTCCCCGTCCCTGAGATAGAGCATTGGTGCGAAAGAGCCAACTACGCACAAAGCATCCGCAAGGTGGTGCTTTCCGATCACCTTGTCGCCATTCTGATACAGAAATGTTAACGCCCACACGTGTGGGCGTTAATCATCTCGACCACACGCAGCGATCACCGTTGGGTACTTTGTGCATGAATCTTGGCACAATCCGGTCATTTTTCTGCGCCACATAGGACGAGGCGCGTGTGCGGTGTGCGAGATAGTTCGCCCGCACGTTGGTTGCCCTCCCGCGGTCAGCGGTTGCCACTCGGGGGCGTGCGGTGGAACTGCTATGCGCCCGCACGCCACGCGGCTACCACGGTTGACGTCAAACACGTCGCGCACCTCCCCCTCCCTCTCCCTCACGGTTCCATTTACCCACCCCCGCAGTTACTGGCACAATGCACTTCGCATTTCAAACCATTGGATGAGAAGACGAGGGAGAAAGGCGGCAATGAGGCGGAAGAATCGGCGGTGTTCGCGGCCGTCGGTGGTGCTCGCCCGGAGCAGGCGGCTTGGCCGGGCGCTGCAGATTGAAGGTAATGCTCACTCCAACTCTCACAATCCCTTCCTGCATTTTCCCCCTTCCCTCCTGTTCGATTCCTCGATCGAGATTCATAGAGATTCAGCGATTTGGCGATGCGTCGGCGTTCCGCGTGGCGAGTCTATTACTAGCCGTTTTAATTGCTTGGGCAGTTTAAATGCTGCTGCGGGCGGCCTCGTCGGTGTGGTTATGCCTGTCCAGAGGCACGCACTAGTTGTGCCTTGGGATTGGGCAGGTGTCTCCCGGTTTTTAGTTGCGCATCGGTTCGAATTGGTGTTTGCAATCAGTTCGGGGGAGAACTTTGAGGTTGAATTTGGAGTCACTCTAGTTGCCATTGGACCCTAGATCTAGTTAGTTGTTTTTGAAACTGCAGTATGAGGCAAACGGTGTAGTTTGATTAACTATCATGACTGTATGGCAACTAACTTCCTGAATGAATGTGATAGTTGCCACAAACATGCTTTCGCATGCGGCAACTAACTTCTTGAAATGATCGTGATAGTTGCCACAAACAAGCTTTCCCATGCGGCAACTAATTTGTTGAATGACTGTGATAGTTACCACACACACGCTTTTCCATGTGGCAACTAATTTGCTGAATTACTGTGATAGTAGCCACAAACATGCTTTTTCATTGTGACAACTAATTTTCCTGAATGATTTGTGATAGTTGCCACACAGTATGAATTGTAAAGTGTAGTAAATCGGTAGTCAATGCAGTTTCAGCAACCAACTGCATCGACGGCAACTAATGTGCACATCAAGCGTGCTGTTGCCACATGGATAGTATTTTCTTGTGGCAAATAGAATGTGTACACACTGTGTACATTTGCCATCTTGTAGACAGGACAATGTGGCAAATTGGCTGCATAACATGGCAACCAACTTTTCATATCAATTGTGTCAGATGCCATACATATGCTTTCCATGTGGCAAGTTTTTGTCTGACCACATTATGTCGGTTGCCATGTTACAGTCAGTACAATGTGGCAAATTCATTGTACTGCAAACACATTTTTTGTGTTTTGCCACAATGACTTTATCTAAACACACTGTGGCAATTTTCAGGTTCTTGATTAGATGTTTTTCATCGCCTTTTCGTATTATGTGTTGCATTTTAACATGGCAATTTCAACCTAGCACATTTTTGCCGCTGAACACATGGAATTTCATTGGTGTATTTAGGACAGGGTGTGAGCTGCCACGTCTTAGTTTTTGTGATGTGGAGGATTTTGTGTCTTTCTATCGTACTATCTTGGGCTAACATGGCAACTTCAATATTTTGTTTTCAAGTGCATTTACGATCTGTACACTTTTTTTTTGAAAATGTAACCAATGTGCTTACTTGCCACATTTATGTTTTCGACAATCACAGGAGGAGTGCGTGCGTGTTCATGTGATATTTTGCACTCACTAGTTGACATATTATTTTAGGTGACAACTACTTACATCTTGCATTTTCATTTCCACCTTGACAATTTGGTATGTTCCTATCTCAGCAGAATGGCTCGTGGTGATCATCAAAATGATGATGATGATTTCATGGATCCACCACAGCATAATCGGGCAACTGGACAGAGAAAAGAGGGTGATGAGGTAACTGTCCACACACCCCCTCCTCCTGCTTATGTTACTGGTTGCCACCTCAATCTTGCAATCGTCTGTCATGAACTAAAATTTCATGACATTGCAAAACATGGCAACAACTGATCACTTTTTGTCTGTTTTTTTTGCAGAAGAAGAAACATATTCGCAATAGAGCCTCCCAAGAACGACTGACTATGTTGACTGACAAATTTACTGACGATCAGAAGGGAGCTGCTGCTGAGATTGGTATCACGAGCTCGATGAATGTCCGTGCACGAACCTTGTCAACCACATGTATGCGGCGGCTTGGTGAGATTTACGACCCGCCTCCAGGGAATTTGTGATTCCGGGACGTGGAAGACTACCGTTGAACGAGGAATCCATGTTCTGCACTTTGGGTGTGCCTCGTGGACATATCGAAGTCCCGTACGAGGTCAATAACGAGATCAAGGAAGCGCTGTTCCCCCGTTTGTTTCCTGGGTTGGTATCCATGCCGAACACGTCTGCACTGGCAGATTCGCTGCAGGCCATGACGACGCATGGAGATGTTTTTAAGATGAAGCTACTCATGTACCTCATCTCAGCTGTTTTTGCGCCGACCACTTCTCTTCTCCAAGCAACAAATGCTTCCCCATCCCGGTGAATGATCCATCTTTACTACTTTATTTTCCTTCAATCTTTTGGCTCGATGTCATGTGTAAAGCTAGTCACTGCCAGTGTTTTTGATGTTTTTTTCATTTGATTTCTGATGCGGCAACCTTTTTTGTCCTGAAATTTTGTGCGGTACAGGCGGATCTAAAAAAATGTGAAGAACATGAACTGGTGTAAGTTTATTGCCGACTTCCTGCATGATGCATTCCCAAGCAAGATGTACCAAAAGGGTTGTCGACTGCATTTAATGGTATTTTTTTGCCAGTCCTTTCTGTGAACACTCTTTTTTAACACACTTTTATTCATGCATGGCAACCTGATCATAACAAGATGGCAACTGCTATAATGACAATATGACAACTGGCATAATGATAATATGGCAACTGTCATCATATTATTATGGCAACTGTCATCATACTCTGATGGCAACTGCCATCATAGCAATATGGCAACTGCCATCACACTATGATGGCAATTAGCACATCTGAGATGGCAACTTCTTCTTTTCTTCTCTTCTTCATGCACCTCAACTTGATTATCATGGGAACATATATTATCCTGTTTTTTTCCACAAAGTACCCATGATGGCAACTGATATTTCTCTCTTTTTAAAATTGTTTTACATCAGCTCATGTACGTCGACTGTCTTGATCTGTCCACCATGGATTTCACTCAGACAGGAGGCCCGCCGCCTACGCACAAGTTTGTTGTTTCTGCGTGGACTGTCAACACTGTCAAGGCTGTGCTTGCCGCAGACAAGGTTACTGACACCAAATATGGAAAATTGCAGGTTAGTTCTGGTTTCTTTGTCCACACGGCATGCTTAAAAATTTGACATGAGGCAACTGTCTGTGGTTCATAAGAGATGACTACCTTTGTTATCCATGGCTGTCTGCGTATTGTATCCATGTCTCACTCCACATGGCAACTCTTTTCATTCCTGCTGAAACTTACATTCTCTCTCTTACGTCCTAGCTTTTTTTTGTTTTTTCCAGCTGATGGCCAAGCATGCTATAGACTACAGCGTGTTTGGGGGGCCTCAAAACTTTGGAAAGTGGATGGACGTGCACTCAGCTCCGTCTTGCCCTACCGAGGTAATCAAAAGATCTACATCTATGGTTTGCCGTGGATTATTTTTGATGGCACGCAAGCGACTGCAATATGGGTGGTTATTGATGCTTCTTTGTTTCGTGCACAGGTGAGGGCACCTGTTGAGCATCTAATAGGGCAGTTTGCATCCGGAATGACCAGCTTTCTCGAGAAGTTGGTTGAGGGGTGGACGTCCCTCAGTGGCTCTGACAGCGACGCGGTTGCGAGGCAGTTCACTTCATTTATCCCAGAACTTACACATCGGCCAACCGGTTGCCGTGGCCGGTATGACTACAACAGTTCCCAAGAGCCTGCTGACACACAAGATGAACTAGATGGAGATGCTGGTCTCAGCAAGGATGACGACGATGACATGGAGAATGTGCATCATGACACCGATGATGATGAACATGCTGAAGTTCGCGCAGGTGGTAACAGGGGCAAGGATGCAACAGATGTTCCCCAACCGGAGAAAGTCAAAGAACATACGGCTGCGAGATGCGAGGGGGTGTTGCCATCAAAGAGGGGGAGGGCTCCAGAGGGTGTTGGGCAGGGTTCTCCTGGCAAGAGGTCTAGGACCGATCCCGTAGCTGCCAGGAGGAGGTTCGACTTTAATTTTAGTTTTTTGCTTTGTCTATTTTCTTGGACTTGTTTTTGTCAAGAGCGGCAACGAGTTTGCTGTCTGACAATTGCCACCATTTTTCCCTCCATCTCATACGTGCATCGAGCCGTCGGTGGTGAAAGACGATTCTGAAACAGCGCCAACGCCAACCCGTGTTTACCTTTCGGTTGAACAAAGGCGCCCCATTACGGTGACACCCTTCCACCAGGTCATCTCCTCGTCTGACGCACGACCAACACCGGGATCCTGTCGTGTTGCCAGACCTGAGGAAGGCAGTCAAGAAGTAGGTTTTTCCATGCGCTTTCATTGACATAGTGCTATATTTTCTTGATTTTCCAATGCATCCGTTCAGCTTGTCAAATTGTCTTCTGTCATTGCCCCCCACGTGGCAACTGCTGTTTTTCAAATGATTTTCCTTCCTTTTTAAGTGTATGGCAACTCCTATTGGTTTTTACATGGCAACTGGCATCTAGGCCAAATGTCAACTTTTACTGTACCTAATGGCAACTGCCGTCTTTACCGTTGGCTTGTGAGCTCATCCCATACCTAGGTTTGAAATTGCATTCATGGCAGATCAGACATTTTTATCATTCTTCAAGTTGGCTAACATGGCAACTACTGCTGGATTTTGTATGGCAACTGCTAACTATGACACATGGCAACTCATGTTCCCCTTACATGGCAACTACCAGCTTTTCCACTTGTTTTTCATTTTTTAAGATTTCTACCATGGCAAACATATTTTTGTTCATTTTTTAATACCTTTTTCATGTGCTTTATTTTTTTGCAGGGTGAAGAAGACTACTACGCGCGGGGCCAAGCATATCAGTAAGGACCCACTCGAACGCCTGCATTCAAAGTTGTCAACAGGGGCAAGTCGAGATGTACATGAGGCGCCAGGCGACAATCTTCTTTGCACCATCAACTGCTCCCACTAACTCTAATGCAAGTGGCCGACCATCTCCGCCGGCTGCAGATGTGCAGGCCAGAACAACAGGCATCCGTACATCGGGGAGTGACGAGTCGGTATCTGCCAGGACAGCTGAAATATTGCCAACTCTTCTGGTAATGGAGGATGCGGCTGTGAGCCATGCCACCCCATCAGCAAGCGTTGAAGTGGGCGCTCCCGAGACCAACCTAAGCAAGGAAGATTCTCGCTCATCTGACACTGATTCCAAGCGCGTGCGTGGTGGCACTCCTATGTCCACGACATAAGCGGCTGAGGCGGCATTCAGAATGATATGCCATCTACAGGTGAGAGTCCTGGCACAACAGCTCCAGCTCCTGTCGGTGCAGATACTGCTAAGGCGACTGTTTCGCGTGCTGGTCTTCCACCTAGGCGTCGTAGCCCCCGCAAGCAATCAACAGACATACCCAACGCACCGGCTGTAGCTAGGAGCAGGAGAGACGAGTCTGGTTATGTTCCAGCGTCCACACTGTTCCCACCACCTGCCAAAAGCAATGTGATGGAGAAACCGAAAGACCGGAGCACAACTGATGCAGGTGTCAATCCGGGCACGAGTGACGCAGGTGAACGCCCGGAGTAGACTGCGCCTTCACCCACAGTGGAAATCCTCAGCTTAAATCTGCGCACTTCCAGGCTCCCAGTCAATGTGGGTGTCCCCTACAGCCCAAACAAGAAGATTGTCACGAAAGCTGCGGTTGATACCGCTGACAACACGCCCCGCCCTACAAATAAGCCCGATCATTCTGTAGCGGCCGATTCAGATATGTTTGTCAATCTTTCACCCTTGGATTCTGCCCCACAAGTCGTTCGTGGTCCGGCCAGTAGGCATGAGAGGCACCCAATGGCCTTCACCCCACCGAGCTTCAGCCTTGGCATCACCAAGATCAACCCGGTGGTGCCAGATCCTATGCCAGTTGCCTTTGCTTTCCGGGGAGGCATGCCCGCAATGATGGCGCAGCCAATGGTCGAGGGCAGGAAGGCTGTCAAGTTCGCAGAGCCGATAGTGCAAGGTACATTTATCATGTCCTTATGATTTTCTTGTATACATCTTTGTAGTTTGACTTTTGTCCCAATCATATTTTTTGGGGGTTCTCACTTGTGATGGCAATTGACATGTGATGACATGGCAACTGGATTTGATGCACCAAGTCACCTACATTTTTTTTGCTGCCATGCTGCATTTTACATTGGGCAACCACATGGCAACTGAAGTTTATTCAACACGGCAACTATAGTTGTTGTCACATGGAAAAATACAGTGCAATACACATGGCAACTGGATTTGCTGCACCATGTCACCTGCATTTTTCCATATGGCAAGCACATGGTAAGTGGAGTTGACACAACATGGCAACTGTAGTTGCTGTGACATGGCAACTACAGTCCAACTAGATGGCAACTACAGTGCAACTACATGGTAACTGTAGTTGCTATGACATGGCCACTGTAGTTGCACCACACATGGCAACTCCCATCTTTTTGTACCTACATCTCACATCATGCACCCTATCTTCTCACAATCCATCTGTTTTTGATTTCTAGGTATCCTAATCCACTCTTTTTTGATCCTTGCAGCCACCCCTGAGGAGATTTCACCGTCACTTGATGAAGCTTACCGCGGGATCAAGGAGGCAGCATTGCAGAGGAGGTCCTCACGAGGGCAAGGGCAATCAAGTTCCAACGTGCCTGCAGATACGGTATTTGAGGATACCATTAGGAGTGCCACCCCTGGTTCTGTGAGGCAGCAGAGGGTAGTTCACCCACCTCCCGCGGAAGACTACGAGCCCGAATTCAGGGCCACTAAGGAACAGACCCAGCTGTACGATATTGTCAAGCGGTTTGGAAATGCGAGGGCCAGCAGCAAGCACATGAAGGAGCTGAAAGCGTAAATGACCACACCCCATAATCTCTCATTTTGCTTTGCTCCTTTTTACCATTCATTTTGTTCGTACTTTCTATACATGATCCGCTTACGTTTTAGTTCTTTCATTTTTTTTACTTAGTAGGCATGATTCTTTCATGTTATATCGTTTTCATACAGCTCATGTTTGGACAGAACCAAGGTCATTCAATGCGCGGATGACGACGTCGACCTGGGTGATCTTGCCGAGTCCGTGAGGCCAAACGGTAAAATGTCAACTAATGTAGTTGCATGCGGGATCTACTACATCAACAATCACACAGATGTGTGTGCCGACAAAATAATCATGCATTACACTGTGACCTGCAAAATATGGGATGGTGACTTCTACCACAAAATCCCGAGGAAGAATTTTGCTCAACACGGTGAATTCAAGCTCACACTGAAGAAATATGTGAGTACTCCTTCCCTGTTTGCACTTTTTTTCACATGGTATGGTTTTTTGCCATCATCTGCACTCTGTTTATGTGGCAGATGTTTCATGTGGCAACAGCTGCCGTGCAAACTGACTTTTTGATTTTTGCATCCCGTGCAAACTATGTGGCAACTTCATAGTAAAATACACGGCAAATTTTGTTCATACATGGACGACAACTTTTTTCAACTACCCCCACCCATAACCAAACATTCTACGTGATTCTACTTTTTTTGTCCCTCTGCTGTTCTTCATGTGAACTCTGCTTCATTTCCTTCACTTTTAAATGCAGGTCATGTTCCCCATGTTCCGGGAGCTTGCACCACATGACCCACACGACAAGTGTGGTCACCACTATGCAATCTGTCTTGACCTGAAGAACCAACGTTTTGAGGTGCTTGATTCAATCCGTTCGGCAGCTGATGCAGACCTTACTACGCATGCTGAATTCTTCATCAACAACCTCAAAGAGACATGGAACCGTCACTACGAACACTCAAAGGTCCAGATCAGGCATTTCCCGACTGAGTACGTGGCGACTGCGAAGCAAGGGAACACGTAATTTCTTACCCCCTCCTTCATGTGCCATTTACATCAATCCAACCCCTCTTTTGTTGTTACATCTGAATTGAAGTCTGTCATTGCTATGTCTGGCCTTTTTGCGAGTTCACCTGACTCTTTTTCTTGTGCAGGACGGACTGTGGCTTTCACACGTTGGAATACTTTGCAAAGTGGGAAGGTAGACTTGTCCCCGCTGTCACAGCTGCAACGGTCGTTGAGCTCCGGAAAATCTACACATGGAACTGGTTGACGAATGAAGATTTCAACAAGCGGTCCGGAGCACGCGAGTTCGTGGAGGAAGCTGTCAAGAAAGTCATCAAGAAGTACAAGTGATCACGTGGCATTACACACCGGACGCATACCTTACATTATGTTGCCGAGGAATGTAAGGTACTATCTCTTTGTTCTCGTCAAAAACTATGTTCGTGTGCTATGTTATGACTGCAACCCCGCGTAGCCTACTATGTAGTGGTGGTGTGTGAGCGACATTTGAATAGTCTCTGTAATATATGTGTGGATGTGAACCTTTTTAGGCGTTACAGCAGATATGTTTTTATGTTTATCATTATTACTATGGTTTCATCGCTTCTAGCACCAGTTTGCTGTTTCGAATGCGTCTACGATGTTTTAAAACATGGCAAATGTAGTTCATCAGACATGGGTAGTGAAAGTCATCGTCGTTTTTCATTTTGGCTATTTTGCTTCTTCTTTTTCATCGCTAATCGCACCTGCTAGCATGGGTAGGTTGATCATGTAGCCACAACCTTTCTTTGCGGTTTATGCACGTTACGCTTTTTCCAACTTGTTTCCCATACATTGCACACAACACACTATGTATCACTAAACCGCGTCGAATTGTCATGGAAATATATGCCATGCAGAGTCATTACAAATACCATGGCATATTTTCAGTACAGCTAACATGGCAGATCCAGTACAAACAACACGACATATCCAGCATAATTAACATGGCAGATCAAGTACAACTAACATGGCAGATCCAGTACAACTAACATGGCAGATCCAGTACAACTAGCATGGAATATTTAGTATAAAATAGCATGGCATATTTAGTATAAAATAGCATGGCAGACTAACTACACATAACATGTCAGATTAACTACACATAACATAGCAGATTAAGTACCCACAACATGGCAACTGCATTTATCCATTCAATGTTTTTTCCTTCAACTTCTGATGCCCCTCAAGAGTCATTCTCCCAATTTTAAAAAAATTCTCAACATCTAGGGTACAAAACAAAATGTCCACAAGGACCATGTCACAGCGCCCCAATTTTTGCTTATGGATTGCCCGTCCCTTTCTTCGTTTTATTGTGTTTTGCTTGAATCTCCAATCCCGACTTGTACCTTACCTCTCTTGGATGTCCTTTTGTGATGGAACGGGGTGGGTTCTTGACCTGGGTTTGTGTGCTTGCTGTTCCAGATCCTATCTCCGAGTTTTCAGATGATGGCCCCGTGGATGAAGGCACACTTGATGTGCGGAGGAACCAGTGTAAGGCTTCCTCAGCTTTCCTCTTCTTGATCTCATCAAGCTCTCTTTTCAGGGCCTTCCTATGTTTTTCTGCGACTCTCGCTATCTCACTCTTGCACGCTTCATCAATTAGCTCAGCATAGTTCTTTGTCAGCACAACGTGGATCACGGCTTCCATGGTTGACTTAGGTCTCTCGTCATGCACAGCCAGAACTGCGTTTGTTGTCTGCGGCGCCAACGCGTCGTCAACGTCCCAAGTCCATCGCCGCCTTATGAAATGGTGGGGCATCCGTGTCACAACGTTCATGTCCATTACTTTTAGTATGTGACAGCACACAATGCCGTCCCGTTCAAACTTGCAGCATTGGCAGTAGTACTCGCCTTCGCCTATCGAGGCTTTGACGCAGTAGTTCCTTCCTTTGTCCGGGTCTTTAGGTTCTGAATCTGACATGCCCAAAACAGAACACACCTTGAACGTATGTTCGTCCACCTGGAAAGCCGTGAACATGCTGGCACGCTTTATTTCTTCCTGGAATCTACAAGTTTTGTGTGTTTTCTGTTAAACTATCGCGCGCTCTTTTTTTGTACCACCTTATGTTGTCATGGGAATAGAAATACATTTTGTTTGAACATGGCAAACATAGTACATTGAACATGGCAAATATAGTACATTAGACATGGCGACTGTAGTACATTAGACATGGCAACTGCAGTACACCAGACATGGCAACTGCAGTACACCAGACATGGCAACTGTAGTACATTTTCAACTTGACATCGTCATTTCCACACCAACATTCCCCAATGGAAGCACATTGCATAAAACATGGCAACTGCATTTTTATTAAACATGGCATCTACAGTTGAGTAAACATGGCAATTGCATTTCTACAAACATGGCAGTTGCATTTTAGTAAACATGGCAACTACATTTCAGCATATGTGTCGACAATATAACATTTTTCAGTTGACATTGGCATTTGCATACCAACATGCCCCAATGGAAGTACAGTGCATTAAACATGGCAACTGCACTTCATTGAACATGGAAAATGCATCCGAGCAAGCATGGCAAATGTAATTTTCATTGAACATGGCAATCAGAATGAGTAAGCATGGCGCATAAGATTTCATTAAACATGCCTGCATATCATGGCAACTCCATTGCACTCTATATGGCACCTACTGCCTTAGTGCTTTTGCGCAAATAAGGCTGTAACGCAACTGACTTACTTGTTAAAGATCTTGGTGGTGTATATCTTGCTCATTTGCCTCTCCATCGGTAAATACGTTAGCAATTTTGGCTGCTTTAGTGCCGTGGTCACTTCTTGCTGTAGCTCAGATCCCATAATTTTTTGTTGCAAAGCTGTGTACTGCTTGGCAAACTGAAAGCAATGAGTTGCCGTGGCTCACGCATCGCTTCAAAACAGCATTGAACCCCTCATTTGTCGCGTAGTCTGCAGAAAGGGAAGAAGCACTGCATGAAGTAGGCCGGCACCCAAGACATTCGCTTCTCCCACAAAGCTAACAAGAGTCTCGTTGTCTTGGACTTGATGTGTTTCACCACGGCCATCCAGCTCCTTTCAAACTCCTCCTTTGTCAAGCTGTGGTCCACGCACAGCTCGAATGCCTTGTGCAGCTCGACGGTCAAGAAAGAACGGTCCTAAGCGTCTCCTCAGCCTTCTTTATAATCAGCCACCGCAGCGTTCGTGCACACCGCCAACGGAAAGACCTCCTCTATGCTCGCACGCATGTGGAAATCCTGGTCTCATTATTATGTTCGCTTGAGCAAGTCCATCCATGCACTCCAAGAAAGTCTTGAACAGCCAAACGTACCCATCCGTGTCTTTGTTCCGAACGATCCCGCAGCCGAACTGCAACGACTGATTGTGGTTATTTATTCCTATGAACGGAGCGCATGGCATCTTGTACATATTAGTGAGATATGTCGCGTCGAATGAAATGCAATCTCGGAAATGTTTGTAGGCTCTCCTTGCAGCACCATCCACCCAATACATGTTCCTGACACGGTCCTCGTCGTCCAACCTTATCCTGTAGAAGAAATCTGGATCTTCCTTCGCTTTCTCATCGAAGTAGGCCATTGTGGCCTCTATGTCAGCCAACTTGCTCTCTCTGATTACTTTGCAGTAGGTTTGTGACGTCACCGGTATGTAGGGCATGCTACTCAGAGTCCCCTTTTTGCTGTGGATGAGTGATAGTATCTGGACCATTCTTGATGGATCGACGTTACAATCATGTAACAGCTTTACGAATTGCCTTTCGACGGGGGTGAATCCTCTGTGGGCGGTCATAAATTTTACCAGGTCGAACTTCTTTATGAGTTTGTGGTTGTGCTCGTCAAAATATTCAGTGACCACCCACTGTGCTCCATCTACGTTTAGCTTACACCGGACATGGCATTCTGTCTTGAGAATGATACCTCTCTTTCGTTCCGAAACGACAGGCGCAACACCTTTCCCCTTCTTGTTCCTCCGTGCCTTGTGGCACCTCATCTCACCTCTGCTGTACTCGTTAGTTTTCTTAATTTTCCTATGGTATTCGGTGTTGACCGCAAATCCATGGAACTTTGCATATGTCCGTAGAATTCCTTTGCTTCTTGAGCGATTCAAATCTCTGCCCAACGTACGGTGGCTGAGGTACCACGATCTCTGATTGCCCACCATCTTCATCCCCTTGTGCGTCGTTGTCAGTTTCATCATTCACTTCAGTATCGACGGCAGTTCCATCTACTTGAGTGTTGCTAGTGCTTGTGTTCAAAGGGGTGCTTGTCGGCATTGCTGGAATGATTGCCATTTCCGACTCTGACTCGACATTGTTTGCGGCATGATTGTCTGCTGGCTGGTGGAACGCGTCTTCCGTGCGCTCAGAGCTCCCCGCAGTAGATGTCCCCGCGCCGCTGTTCACTGTAGTTGTAGGCCCTGTAATAGAAAAAACAGGTACGAGAGTAAGATTTTTGTTTGAATAACATGTTTATCGCAACGGATCACATCAACTTCGAGTGATTTGGCATGACATCATTTCAAACAGCAAGCCGTGAGTCTGCGCGTGGACATGTATGGCAACTGTAGTTGTCCAGTCATGGCAGCTACAGTCCAACAAACATGGCAACTATTGTTTGCCAATGCACGACAACCAGCTCCTTTTTAGTATGAAAACTTGGGTTACATACGCATGGCAGCTGCAGTCATGCATACATGGCAAATACTGCTACCAACACATGGCAACCAATGTGTTCTAGCGTCAAAACTATTGCATTCTAAGCCTGATCTCACTAGGCAAATGCGATCAACCATTAGTGCTGCACACATGCTTTTAGCAGTTGGCAAATTTTTGAAGACAATACATGACTCATTACACACAACCATTTGTTAGCGTTTTATGCTTGGTTTTGTCCACCATCACTGCTACAAACCTTCTTTTTTGTCATGTGCTATTTTTTGCCACAAAAACAAATGTAGTGCTCTTTTGTGGTTCATTTTTTTCCTGACCTTGTTGTCCTGCATGTGCCCATCTTGTGTGGTCTGTGACACCAAATTGACGTGCTCTATCTACAATCTGTGAAGCTTGCCATGAGACGTTTGCCGGGTTACCACCACCGTAATAACCTGTAAGCATCGTAGTAGTTGGTCAGTACATGGCAAATGCAGTTTGTGCTAGCATGGCAACTACAGTTGCCCTGGTATGGTAACTGCAGTTGTCCTGGCATGGCAACAGCTGTTCTCGCTATGGCAATCGCAGCTTGTCCAGAGCATAACAGCTATGCTGCCACAATCGCAATCGCAGTTTTTTATCCATGGCAATTGCAGTTGTCCAGTCATGGCAACTGCAGTTGTCAACTATGCTCCTTCGGCTAATTCACCGTCCGCAACTTCACTTTTTTTATGAATTCACGTGTGTATGACGTCGATGGTAGGTACATGGGTGTCACTCGATGCCACGTCTTTGCATGAAGGTTCTGCATTTTCACCCGTCATAACTCGTGAGTCTTTTTGCCAACTTTTGCAAGTTTATTTTTCATGTCCATACCAGTATGTGTTCTTTTTCGTATGTGTTACCTTGATTAGCCATATTAGCTAGTTGAAGTTGGCTGCCCATACATTTGTCAGTGTTAGCGTCCTGTGTCTGAACCTGCCACAGAGGCCCACTGAGTGTGTTTTGGTCATAAGAACCTGCGAAAAAATGACAGTGTATGACATAAGTAGAATGTCATCTTCATCATTGCGAACATGGCAACTGTTCTTTTCTTTTGTTATCATGCATCATACCAATGCCTGCATGCTGTTCTAGTAGTGGCAGCAACGGCCCTGCAGAAATGAGTTGATCAGACTGATGCATCCCAAGGGGCGTTTAAGCCTTTGAGAACCCCAAGTATCGGCGTCATCTTCGTGATTCATTTTTTCCACGCCTCGCTTCTTCCAAAGGTGTTCTCAATCACTGCATGAACAAGAACGCATCAACAATCCAGAAGAATTGCATTCTTCCGCTGCTTGCACATAGAAGATAACATGTTAGTGTTATTACATTTTCATGTGTAGGCAACCAACACATCGCGGCAAGTAGGACATGCACATGGACACTCTTTTTTCTAAATTTTTGGGTGCTAGCTATCCGCTCGATTAGATGGCAACAGCCACTACAATAGGATGGCAAGCAATAAGTTGACATGGTGGCAGTTGACGACAATGATAGGTGGCAACTGACGTTAGACACCAGTGGAAATTAATTCTCACACCCCCCATTATTCCAAATTTCTCAATTTTCTCTACCTTTTTATGGATTCATACACATCCATTCATTTACCAACTACGTGCATCAATCTAGTGAGAACTTACGGTTATCTCTTCGTAGTACATGGCAGATCTAGTGTATTCTCGCTTGGCAATCATGAAGACACACAACCCATGTAGTGTATTACCCTCAGAGGATGGATCTAGTTGCCAACCTCGTCGGTAATTTTGCAATTTTCTGTGCCACGTAGAAGGGTCAGAAGCATTAGGGAGATCGGGAGATTCACCTGCTTTTAGCTGGTCGTCTTCGGAGGGCGTTGTTGGATTGGGGGTGGGGGGAGGGGGTGGGGGTGGGGGTGCGGCCTGGGGGGGGGGTGTGGGGGTGTGGTTTGCGGTGGGAAGGGCCTACGGATCTGCTCTGGTTGCCATGGCAACCAGAGAAGGCCGGCGATGGAGGTAGGGGTTCGGGAGGTGGGAGAAGATGGGGGCAGTCAGGATTCGGGAGGTGGGAGAAGAGGTCGGGACGGCTGGATCGTGCGGGCTGCTGGGTCTTCTAGCCCGCACGTCCGGGCGGGTTTGCCACACACCGAACGTGTGGGCCGTGCTTTTGTCCGCGCGGACGTGGTCGTGCGGGCTGGTTCCTGTCCATGCCACACGAGGCGTGCGGGTGGGTTCCTACCCATGCCACACGTGTGGCAGTTATCGGGACCCTTCTGATAAAGTCTAAGATTCACGACGACTACGTTTACGACTTCATCCTCTCTACTCTCATGCCTCAAGGAACCAGCATGACAAGCTCGACTACGCAGTGGTGGTCGAGTGCAAACATGGTCATGGCTAACATTTCCCTCTTTGAAGGTAAGCTTGTAGGAATAAACACGACGTGTAGTCGTGTGTCCTAGTCGGACACTGGTCCGGCACGTATAGTAGCAGTAGGATTAGAAGCCCTATCCGAGTAGGTTAGGTTGATACTCCTAGCTGCTATATATACTGACGTATAACCCTGTAATCTGGACAACAAGAAAAGCAATACAAAGAAGTATTCAACAGGACCGACAAGGTCCTGTGGCCATCACATCGATTCATTTCCTGTCGCCAAGTTACGCAAGTGTTCCATCAACGGCGCCAACGTAAATCGATTCATACAGGTCGCTACGTGTGTGTACCGTTGCATGCAAAATCGATCAAGCTGCTAGCTTGTTTGCTTGCTAGCTTTGCACTACGTGCGTGAGATCCTGGGAAATTTGGTCTAGCGACCGAAAGTCAACAATTGGTATCTAGAGCCTCGACGATCTACGATGATGGACAGCGACAAAGAGTCGATCAAGTCCGGCAATAGCAGTTCCAAGGCGAACAAGAACGGTGACACGATGATGAAGGGTGGAAAATCAGCGACTAGTGGTGGCGGAACGGGCGGCGCTAACGTACTGGCGCATCGCAACATCCCCATCCAGTATCCGATGCTTAGAGACGCCAACTACGGCGTGTGGGCGGTGAAGATGAAGATCATTCTCCGAACTCGAGTGTGGGAGGCCATCACGGACGATGACGTCGACAAGGAGTGTGACGATGGTGCCATGGCCGCCATAGCCCAGTCTGTGCCGGATTCCGTGCTAATGACATTGGCGAAGTTCGAGATAGCAAGAGAGGCATGGAACACACTCAAAGAGATGAGGATCGGAGAAGATCGCGTCACCAAGGCTCGGGCACAAGTGCTGAAGCGCCAATTTCACAAGTTGCAGATGGAGGAAACTGAATCAGTGAACGACTATGCCATGCGTATGACTACATTGGTGGGAGAGATCCGCGCGCTTGGTGCAAAGCTCAACAAAACCGAGATTGTGAAGAAGTTTTTCAGTTCGGTGACTGATAAATTCACGTACATCATCGACACGCTCGAGCAACTTTACGACATCGACGACATGACCATAACGGAGGCGATCGGACGCTTGCGGACATGGGAAGAGAATGCTCGTGGTTGTCGGAAAGGCAAAGGAGGAGGTGATGACCAACTCATGTACTCGCGCGCAGATTGGGAGTCCCCAAGTAGCAAAGGAAGGCGCAACATTGGCGAAGGCTCAAGCAACGCGAAGCGCGGCAGACAAACCAAAGAAGGCAAAGGAAAAGGCAAGCCACAAGGTCGTGGTAAGGCGGACCGATCTAAAGAGCGGAAGCCACGGAACTTGGATATGTCCGAGGTCAAGTGCTATAACTGCAACGAGATGGGTCACTTTGCGAAGGATTGTCCGGAGCCTAACAAGAGGGAGATCAAGGCAAATTTAGCGAAGCAGGAAGACGAACGTCCAGGTCTTCTGATGGCCGAAGTTTGTGATCTCGTGGAGCCTAAGAAGCGGGAGATCAAGGCAAATTTGGCGAAGCGGGGAAGGCAACGTCCAGGTCTTCTCGATGGCGAAGTTTGTGATCTCGTCCAAACAATGGTTGTGAAACCAAACCGGAAGGTGCTACTTCATGAGAAAAAAGTAACACCAAAGTTATCCGGAAGCCAGAACGTGTCGTGGTATCTAGACACGGGTGCTAGTAACCTCATGACGGGGTGCAAGGAGAAGTTCCTCGAGCCAGAATATGATGTTCAAGGCTCAGTCAAGTTCGGTGATGGTTCAAATGTGGAGATTTGCGGGCAAGATTCTGTCCTCTTCGAGGGTCTCACAGGAGAACATCGCATACTCACCAGAGTGTACTACATCCCACGGCATCGCAACAACATCATCTCTGTTGGGAAACTTGATGAGAATGGATGCAAGGTGGATATTGAGAACGGAGTGATGACGATATTCGACAACCTCCGAAACGTGCTAGCGCGTGCGAATCGCACGCAGAACATGCTCTATATTCTCAACCTTGATCAATTTCAACCGGAGTGTTGGCTCACCAAGAGTGATGATGATTCGTGGTTATGGCATGCTAGATTTGGACACGTTAACTTCTACGCCTTGAAGAAGATGTCGAAGTTGGAGATGGTATCTGGGATGCCGTTAATCAACCATGTTGATCGAGTATGTGACGGGTGCTTAGTTGGAAAACAGCACCACATGCCATTCCCTGCTCAGTCTACCTATCGTGCAAGTGATGCACTCGAGCTGCTCCATGATGATCTATGTGGCCCTATCACCCCAGCAACTCACGAAGGAAAGAAGTACTTCTTCCTTGTGGTAGATGACTACTCGAGATACATGTGGGTCATTCTCCTACGATCTAAAGATGAGGCGTTTGAAGCGTTTAAGAAGCTGAAGGCTACAACGGAGATGGAACACTAGTTGAAGGTTCGTGCTCTACGGACAGATCGCGGCGGAGAGTTTACGTCAAACGAGTTCAACGACTACTGCAAGAAGATTGGAATAAAAAGGTTCCTCACGGCACCTTATACACCTCAGCAGAATGGGGTTGTTGAAAGGCAAAATCGAACCGTCGTTGACATGGCGAGAAGTTTACTCAAGAGCAAGAACTTGCCGGGGACTTTTTGGGGAGAAGCTGTTTCAAAGGCGGTCTATCTTCTCAATCGGTCTCCAACGAAGGCGGTGATCGGCAAGACTCCGTATGAAGCAATTTACGAACGTAAGCCGAATGTGTCTCATCTACGGACGTTTGGGTGCGTGGCGCATGTGAAGATGGCGGAGCCGCATCTCTCAAAGCTTGCTGATCGTAGCACCAAGATGGTGTTCATCGGATACGAGAGGAGTTCCGGCACCAAGGCATACCGCTTCTACGATCCACGAACCAAGCATCTACGGATTTCACGCGACGTTGTGTTTGAAGAAAACCAAGCGTGGAATTGGAGCGCAGCAGCCGACGATGCTCCAAACGGTAACATATCCACAGTTGAATTTCCAACTGATGATGATGCAAGGGAGGACATCCAGGTGGTTGGCAAGACACCCAACCAAGGTGACCGCAATGGCAGTGATCACCATGGTGCCGACACCGACGACGACGCGCATGGGTCGCAAGGTGATAGCGACGATGACGCGTACGACACGGGCAGACATCTCGACAATGAGGCGCATAGTGACGATGACAATGAAGATGATGGTCACGGTCACAACGACTACGCCGACGACGAGGATGACAACGATCTGGCATCTACCACGCCCGAGACTCAACGGTCTTCCTCAAGTGCATCGACGCCGACACAATTTGTGTCCCCCCCTTCGCAAGCCACAACGGATTCTTCCGGGCATCGTCGCTACAAGACCCTCAAGAAAGTCTACAAGTACGCAAAGCTAGTTACACTCGAGTACTCTGATTTGTGTTTACTCGGAGTTGAGGAGCCGGCGAACTTCGTAGAGGCGAGCAAAAGTTCAAGTTGGATGCATGCCATGGATGAGGAGATGAAGGCGATCGAGAGCAATGGCACGTGGACTTTGGTAACCTAACCTCCGAACCAAAAGGCCATAGGTTTGAAGTGGGTTTACAAGTTAAAGAAGGACATGAAGGGTGCCATTGTGAAGTACAAGGCAAGACTTGTTGCAAAGGGCTACGTCCAACGTCAAGGAGTTGACTATGAGGAGGTGTTTGCACCGGCTGCTCGAATCGAGACGGTGAGAGTGCTCCTAGCTTTGGCAGCACAAGAGGATTGGAAGGTTCATCATATGGATGTTAAATCCGCTTTCTTCAATGGTGACCTCATAGAAGAAGTGTATGTGGAACAATCCCTCGGCTACGAGAAGAAAAGAGACGAAGGGAAAGTGTACAAGCTCAAGAAGGCACTTTATGGGCTGAAGCAAGCGCCAAGAGCTTGGAACTCAAAGTTAGACCAAAGATTGGTCTCACTCGGGTTCAAAACACCCCTCGATGATCCAAATGACAGTCTATCAAGTACCGAAGAATAGGTGAAGGTTGAAGACGCGACCAAGGAGGAGCGCTGGCGTCAAGCTACAAATGAGCCGACGACAGCAAAGACGGACCCTGAAATGCTGCGAGGAACGACGAAGGCAATTGTTGGGGAACGTAGTAATTTCAAAAAAAAAATCTTACGCACACGCAAGATCATGGTGATGCATAGCAACGAGCGGGGAGAGTGAGTCCACGTACCCTCGTAGACCAAAAGCGGAAGCGTTAGCACAACACGGTTGATGTAGTCGTATGTCTTCATGATCCGACCGATCAAGTACCGAACGCACGGCTCCTCCGAGTTCAACACACGTTCTGCTCGATGACGTCCCTCGAACTCTGATCCAGCCGAGCTTTGAGGGAGAGTTCCATCAGCACGACGGCGTGATGACGGTGTTGATGATGCTACCGACACAGGGCTTCGCCTAAGCACCGCTACAATATTACCGAGGTGGAATATGGTGGAAGGGGGCACCGCACACGGCTAAGAGAACAATGATCAATTGTTGTGTCTAGAGGTGCCCCCTGCCCCCGTATATAAAGGAGCAAGGGGGGGGGGGGGAGGCGGCCGACCAAGAGGAGGGCGCGCCAAGGGGGGAGTCCTACTCCCATCCTTTCCTTGTAGGAGTAGGAGAAGGGAAGAAAAAGGAGAAGGAAGGAGGGCGCCCCCCCTCCCTAGTACAATTCGGACCAGTCCACGGGGAGGGGTGCGGCCACCCTTTGAGGCCTTTCTCTCCTTTCCCGTATGGCCCATTAAGGCCCAATACGAATTCTCGTAACTCTCCGGTACTCCGAAAAATACCCGAATCACTCGGAACCTTTCCGATGTCCGAATATAGTTGTCCAATATATCGATCTTTATGTCTCGACCATTTCGAGACTCCTCGTCATGTCCCTGATCTCATACGGGACTTCGAGCTACCTTCGGTCATCAAAACACATAACTCATAATATAAATCGTCACCGAACGTTAAGCGTGCGGACCCTACGGGTTCGAGAACTATGTAGACATGGCCGAGACACATTTCCGATCAATAACCAATAGCGGAACCTGGATGCTCATATTGGCTCCTACATATTCTACGAAGATCTTTATCGGTCAAACCGCATAACAACATACGTTGTTCCCTTTGTCATCGGTATGTTACTTGCCCGAGATTTGATCCTCGGTATCTCAATACCTAGTTAAATCTCGTTACCGGCAAGTCTCTTTACTCGTTATGTAATGCATCATCCCGCAACTAACTCTTTAGCTACATTGCTTGCAAGGCTTATAGTGATGTACATTACTGAGAGGGCCCAGAGATACCTCTCCGACAACCGGAGTGACAAATCCTAATCTCGAAATACGCCAACTCAACATGTACCTTCGGAGACACCTATAGAGCTCCTTTATAATCACCCAGTTCCGTTGTGACGTTTGGTAGCACACAAAGTGTTCCTCCGGTAAACGGGAGTTGCATAATCTCATAGTCATAGGAACATGTATAAGTCATGAAGAAAGCAATAGCAACATACTAAATGATCAAGTGCTAAGCTAACGAAATGGGTCAAGTCAATCACATCATTCTCCTAATGATGTGATCCCGTTAATCAAATGAAAACCCATGTCTATGGCTAGGAAACACAACCATCTTTGATCAACGATCTAGTCAAGTAGAGGCATACTAGTGACACTATGTTTGTCTATGTATTCACACATGTATTAGGTTTCCGGTTAATACAATTCTAGCATGAATAATAAACATTTATCATGAAATAAGGAAATAAATATTAACTTTATTATTGCCTCTAGGGCATATTTCCTTCAGTCTCCCACTTGCACTAGAGTCAATAATCTAGTTCACATCATCACGTGGTTTAACACCAATATTCACATATGTATGTGATTAACACCCATAGTTCACATCATCATGTGACCAACACCCAAAAGGTTTGCTAGAGTCAATAATCTAGTTCACATCGCTATGTGATTAACACCCAAAGAGTACTAAGGCATGATCATGTTTTGCTCGTGAGAGAAGTTTAGTCAACGGGTCTGTCACATTCTGAGCCGTATGTATTTTGCAAATATTCTATGTCTACAATGCTCTGCACGGAGCTACTCTAGCTAATTGCTCCCACTTTCAATATGTATCCAGATTGAGACTTAGAGTCATCTGGATCGGTGTAAAAAGCTTGCATCGATGTAACTTTTACGACGAGCTCTTTTTTCACCTCCATAATCGAGAAATATTTCCTTCGTCCTCACTAAGGATATTCTTCACCGCTGTCCAGTGATCTACTCCTAGATCAAAATCGTACTCCCTTGCCAAACTCAGAGCAAGGTATACAATAGGTCTGGTACATAGCATAGCATACTTTATAGAACCTATGACTGAGGCATAGGGAATGGCTTTTCATTCTCTTTCTATTTTCTGCCGTGGTCGGGCTTTGAGTCTTACTCAACTTCACACCTTGCAACACAGGCAATAAATCCTTCTTTGACTATTCTATTTTGAACCACTTCAAAATCTTATCAAAGTATGTACTCATTGAAATATCTTATCAAGCGTCTTGATCTATCTCTATAGATCTTGATGCTCAATGTGTAAGCAGCTTCACCGAGGTCTTTCTTTGAAAAACTCTTATTCAAGTATCCTTTTATGCTATCCAGAATTTCTATATCATTTCCAATCAACAATATGTCATCTACATATAGTTTTAGAAATGCTACAGAGCTCCCACTCACTTTCTTGTAAATACAGGCTTCTCTAAAAGTCTATATAAAACCATATGCTTTGATCAACTCATCAAAGCGTATATTCCAACTCCGAGATGCTTGTACCAGTCCATAGATGGATCGTTGGAGCTTGCACATTTTGTTAATACCTTTTGGATTGACAAAACCTTCTAGTTGCATCATATACAACTCTTCTTTAATAAATCCATTAAGGAATGCAGTTTTGACATCCATTTACCAGATTTCAAAAAATGTGACAATTGCTAACATGATTCGGACAGACTTTAAGCATCGATACGAGTGAGAAAAAGCTCATCATAGTCAACATCTTGAACTTTGTCAAAAACCTTTTTTGACAAGTCTAGCTTTGTAGATAGTAACACTACTATCAACGTCCGTCTTCCTCTTGAAGATCCATTTATTTTCTATGGCTTGATGATCATCGGGCAAGTCAATCAAAGTCCACACTTTGTTCTCGTACATGGATCCCATCTCAGATTTCATGGCCTTCAAGCCATTTTGCGGAATCTAGGCTTATCATCGCTTCCTCATAGTTCGTAGGTTCATCATGGTCTAGTAACATGACTTCCAGAATAGGATTACCGTACCACTCTGGTGTGGATCTTAATCTGGAAGATCTACAAAGTTCGGTAGTAACTTGATATGAAGCTTCATGATCATCATCATTAGCTTCCTCACTAATTGGTGTAGGATTCACTAGAACTGATTTCTGTGATAAACTACTTTCCAATTCAGGAGAAGGTACAATTACCTTATCAAGCTCTACTTTCCTCCCACTCACTTCTTTCGAGAGAAACTCCTTCTCTAGAAAGGATCCATTTTAGCAACGAATATCTTGCCTTCGGATTTGTGATAGAAGGTGTACCCAACAGTTTCCTTTGGGTATTCTATGAAGACACACTTCTCCGATTTGGGTTCGAGCTTATCAGGTGAAACTTTTTCACATAAGCATCGCAGCCCCAAACTTTAAGAAACGACAACTTTGGTTTCTTGCCAAACCACAGTTCATAAGGCGTCGTCTCAACGGATTTTGATGGTGCCCCTTTTAACGTGAATGCAGCTGTCTCTAATGCATAACCCCAAAACGATAGTGGTAAATCGGTAAGAGACATCATAGATCGCACCATATCTAGTAAAGTATGATTACGACGTTCGGACACACCATTACATTGTGGTCTTCCTGGTGGCGTGAGTTGCGAAACTATTTCACATTGTTTCAAATGAAGGCCAAACTCGTAACTCAAATATTCTTCTCTACGATCAGAATGTAGAAACTTTATTTTCTTGTTACGATGATTCTCCACTTCACTCTGAAATTCTTTGAACTTTTCAAATGTTTCAGACTTGTGCTTCATTAAGTAGATATACTCATATCTGCTCAAATCATCTGTGAAGGTCAGAAAATAACGATACGCGCCACGAGCATCAACACTCATTGGACCGCATACATCGGTATGTATTATTTCCAACAAGGCAGTAGCTCGTTCCATTGTTCCGAAGAATGGAGTTTTAGTCATCTTGCCCAAAAGGTACGGTTCGCAAGCATCAAATGATTCATAACCAAGGGATTCCAAAAATCCATCTTTATGGAGTTTCTTCATGCGCTTTACACCGATATGACCCAAACGGCAGTGCCACAAATAAGTTGCACTATCATTATCAACTTTGCATCTTTTGGCATCAATATTATGAATATGTGTATCACTACGATCGAGATCCAACAAACTATTTTCATTGGGTGTTTGACCATCAAAGGTTTTATTCATGTAAATAGAACAACAATTTTATTCTCTGACTTTATATGAATAACCATATTGCAATAAACATGATCATATCATATTCATGCTCAACGCAAACGCCAAATAACATTTATTTAGGTTTAACACTAATCCCGAAAGTATAGGGAGTGTGCGATGATGATCATATCATTCTTGGAACAACTTCCAACACACATCGTCACTTCACCCTCAACTAGTCTCTGTTTATTCTGTAACTCCTGTTTCGAGTTACTAATTTTTAGCAATCGAACAAGTATGAAATACCCAGGGGCTACTATAAACACTAGTAAGGTACATTTCAATAACCTGTATATCAAATATACCCTTGTTCACTTTGCCATCTTTCTTATCCACCAAATATTCTGGGCATTTCCGCTTCCAGTGACCCATTCCTTTGCAGTGTAAGCACTCAATTTCACGCTTTGGTCCAGCTTTGTGCTTCTTCGCGTGAGTGACAACTTGCTTGTCGTTCTACTTGAAGTTCCCTTTCTTTCCCTTTGCCCTTTTCTTGAAACTAGTGGTCTTGTCAATCATCAACACTTGATGCTCTTTTCTTGATTTCTACCTTCGTCGATTTCAACATCACGAAGAGCTCGGGAATCGTTTTCGTCATCCCTTGCATACTATAATTCATCACGAAGTTCTAGTAACTTGGTGATGGTGACTAGAGAACTCTGTCAATCACTATCTTATCTGGAAGATTAACACCCACTTGATTCAAGCGATTGTAGTACCCAGACAATCTGAGCACATGTTCACTAGTTGAGCGATTCTCCTCCATCTTTTAGCTATAGAACTTGTTGGAGACTTCGTATCTCTCAACTCGGGTATTTGCTTGAAATATTAACTTCAACTCCTGGAACATCTCATATGGTCCATGACATTCAAAACGTCTTTGAAGTCCCGATTCTAAGCCGTCAAGCATGGTGCACTAAACTATCAAGTAGTCATCATATTGAGCTAGCCAAACGTTCATAACGCCCCAGATCTGCTCCTGCAATAGGTCTGTCACCTAGCGGTGCATCAAGGACATAATTCTTCTGTGCAGCAATGAGGATAAACCTCAGATCACGGACCCAGTCCGCATCATTGCTGCTATCATTTTCAACTTAGTTTTCTCTAGGAACACATATAAAACATAGGGAAGCAACAATGCGAGCTGTTGATCTACAACATTATTTGCAAAATACTATCAGGACTAAGTTCATGATAAATTAAAGTTCAATTAATCATATTACTTAAGAACTCCCGCTTAGATAGACATCCCTCTAATCATCTAAGTGATCACGTGATCCAAATCAACTAAACCATGTCCGATCATCACGTGAGATGGAGTAGTTTTCAATGGTGAACATCACTATGTTGATCATATCTACTATATGATTCACGCTCGACCTTTCGGTCTCTAGTGTTCTGAGGCCATATCTGTATATGCTAGGCTCGTCAAGTTTAACCTGAGTATTCCGCGTGTGCAACTGTTTTGCACCCGTTATATTTGAGCGTAGAGCCTATCACACCCGATCATCACGTGGTGTCTCAGCACAAAGAACTTTTGCAATGGTGCATACTCAGGGAGAACACTTATACCTTGAAATTTAGTGAGAGATCATCTTATAAAGCTACCGTCGAACTAAGCAAAATAAGATATATAAAAAATAAACATCATATGCAATCAAAATATGCGACATGATATGGCCATGATCATCTTGCGCCTTTGATCTCCATCTCCAAAGTAATGTCATGATCTCTATCATCACCGGCACGACACCATGATCTCCATCATCTTGATCTATATCAATGTGTCGTCACATGGTCGTCTCACCAATTATTGCTCTTGCAACTATTGCTATCGCATAACGATAAAGTAAAGCAATTATTTGGCGTTTGCATCTTATGCAATAAAGAGACAACCATAAGGCTTCTGCCAGTTGCTGATAACTTCAACAAAACATGATCATCTCATACAAACACTTATATTTCATCACGTCTTGACCATATCACATCACAACATGCCCTGCAAAAACAAGTTAGACGTCCTCTACTTTGTTGTTGCAAGTTTTACGTGGCTGCTAAGGGCTGAGCAAGAACCGTTCTAACCTACGCATCAAAACCACAACGATAGTTCGTCAAGTTAGTGCTGTTTTAACCTTCTCAAGGACCAGGCATAGCCACACTTGGTTCAACTAAAGTTCAAGAAACTGACACCCGCCAGCCACCTGTGTGCAAAGCACGTCGGTAGAACCAGTCTCGCGTAAGCGTACGCATAATGTCGGTCCGGGCCGCTTCATCCAATAATACTGCCGAACCAAAGTATGACATGCTAGTAAGCATTATGACTTGTATCGCCCACAACTCACTTGTGTTCTACTTGTGCATATAACATCTATGCATAAACCTGGCTCGGGATGCCACTGTTGGGGAACATAGTAATTTCAAAAAAAATTCCTACGCACATGCAAGATCGTAGTGATGCATAGAAACGAGCGAGGGGAGTGAGTCCACGTACCCTCGTAGACCGATAGCGGAAGCGTTAGCACAACGCGGTTGATGTAGTCGTACGTCTTCATGATCCGACCGATCAAGTACCAAACGCACGACACCTCCGAGTTCAGCACACGTTCAGCTCGATGATGTCCCTCGAACTACGATCCAGCCGAGCTTTGAGGGAGAGTTCCGTCAGCACGACGACGTGATGATGGTGTTGATGATGCTACCGACGCAGGGCTTCGCCTAAGCACCTCTACGATATTACCGAGGTGGAATATGGTGGAAGGGGGCACCACACACGGCAAAGAGATCAATGATCAATTGTTGTGTCTAGAGGCGCCCCCTGCCCCCGTATATAAAGGAGCAAGGGGGGGAGGCGGCCGACCAAGAGGAGGGCACACCAAGGGGGGAGTCCTACTTAGGACTCCTCCTTTCCTTGTAGGAGTAGGACAAGGGAAGGAAAAAGGAGAAGGAAGGAAGGGCGCGCCCCCCTCCCTAGTCCAATTCGGACCAATTCATGGGGAGGGGTACGGCCACCCTTTGAGGCCTTTCTCTCTTTTCCCGTATGGCCCATTAAGGCCCAATACGAATTCCCGTAACTTTCCGGTACTCTGAAAAATACCCGAATCACTCAGAACCTTTCCAATGTTCGAATATAGTCGTCCAATACATCGATCTTTACGTCTCGACCATTTCGATACTCCTCGTCATGTCCCCCATCTCATCTGGGACTCCGAACTACCTTCGGTACATCAAAACACATAACTCATAATATAAATCATCACCGAACGTTAAGCGTGCGGACCCTACGGGTTCGAGAACTATGTAGACATGACCGAGACACATTTCCGGTCAATAACCAATAGCAGAACCTGGATGCTCATATTGGCTCCTACATATTCTACGAAGATCTTTATCGGTCAAACTGCATAACAACATACGTTGTCCCTTTGTCATCGGTATGTTACTTGCCAGAGATTCGATCGTCGGTATCTCAATACCTAGTTCAATCTCGTTACCAGCAAGTCTCTTTACTCGTTATGTAATGCATCATCCCGCAACTAACTCTTTAGCTACATTGCTTGCAAGGCTTATAGTGATGTACTTTACCGAGAGGGCCTAGAGATACCTCTCCGACAACCGGAGTGACAAATCCTAATCTGGAAATACGCCAACTCAACATGTACCTTCGGAGACACCTGTAGAGCTCCTTTATAATCACCCAGTTACGTTGTAACATTTGGTAGCACACAAAGTGTTCCTCCGGTAAACGGGAGTTGCATAATCTCATAGTCATAGGAACATGTATAAGTCATGAAGAAAGCAATAGCAACATACTAAACGATCAAGTGCTAAGCTAACGAAATGGGTCAACTCAATCACATCATTCTCCTAATGATGTGGTCCCGTTAATCAAATGAAAACCCATGTCTATGGCTAGGAAACACAACCATCTTTGATCAACGAGCTAGTCAAGTAGAGGCATACTAGTGACACTATGTTTGTCTATGTATTCACACATGTATTATGTTTCCAGTTAATACGATTCTAGCATGAATAATAAACATTTATCATGAAATAAGGAAATAAATAATAACTTTATTATTGCCTCTAGGGCATATTTCCTTCAGCCTCCCACTTGCACTAGAGTCAATAATCTAGTTCACATCATCATGTGATTTAACACCAATATTCACATCTGTATGTGATTAACACCCATAGTTCACATCGTCATGTGACCAACACCCAAAAGGTGAGGTGGCTGAAAACCTTGATGCTCATTGTCGTCATCATGGTGTTGCTTCTATTGTGGGCGGGTTAGTACATTTCTTCAAATACGAGCCTAAATCAAATACTATCACTAGTAGAAAACAGGGCTTTGGTTCGGGCCTGGCCAGCTCATTAGTCCCGGTTCTTCACGAACCGGGACCCATGGGGGGCATTAGACCCGGTTCATGAGCCCAGGGGGCCGGCCGAGGCCTCGTGGGCATTGGTCCCGGTTCATGTGGATCCATTTGTCCCGGTTCTAGGCATGAACCGGGACCAATGGGCTGCGCTCCTGGTCCACAACCATTGGTACCGGTTCGTGCCTTGAACCGGTATAGAAGGGTGAATTTAGTCTCGGTTCATGCCACGAACCAGGATAAATAATTTGCCTATATATACCCATCGCCGCGGCAGAGCACTCCACAGTGCTCTGTTTTTTCTGCCCGCCGAGGGGAGGGCATTTGGGTGCTCTAGCTCACCGATGATGGAGATCATGATGATGGAGATAATGGTGTCATGCAGGTGACGATGATGATCATGGAGCCCCGAAGATGGAGATCAAAAGGAGCAAAATGATATTCGCCATATCATGTCACTATTTGATTGCATGTGATGTTTATCATGTTTATACATCTTATTTGCTTAGAATGATGGTAGTAAATAAGATGATCCCTCATTAAAATTTCAAGAAAGTGTTCCCCCTAAATGTGCACCGTTGCGAAAGTTAAATGCGTTCGAAGCACCACGTGATGATCGGGTGTGATAGATTCTTACGTTCACATACAACGGGTGTAAGCCAGATTTACACATGCGAAACACTTAGGTTAACTTGACGAGCCTAGCATGTACAGACATGGCCTCGGAACACAAAAGACCGAAAGGTCGAGCATGAGTCTTATGGAGGATACGATCAACATGAAGATGTTCACCGATGATGACTAGTCCGTCTCACGTGATGATCGGACACGGCCTAGTTGACTCGGATCATGTAATCACTTAGATGACTAGAGGGATGTCTATTCGAGTGGGAGTTCATGAGATGAACTTAATTATCCTGAACATAGTCAAAAGATCTTTGCAAATTATGTAAAGCTCGCACTTTAGTTCCACTCTTTTAGATATGTTCCTAGAGAAAATATAGTTGAAAGTTGATAGTGGCGATTATACGGACAGAAGAAAGCTTATGTCCTTAATGCACCGCTCAGTGTGCTGAACCCCAAACGTCGTCTGTGGATGTTGCAAACATCAGACATACACGTTTTGATAACTGGGTGATAGTTCAATTAAACGGTTTAGAGTTGAGGCACCAAAGATGTTTTCGAAACGTCACGGAACATATGAGATGTTTCGAGGGCTGAAATTGGAATTTCAGGCTTGTGCCCACGTCAAGAGGTATAAGACCTCCGACGATTTTATTAGCCTGCAAACTAAGGGAGAAAAGCTCAATCGTTGAGCTTGTGCTCAGATTGTCTGAGTGCAACAATCAATTGAATCGAGTGGGAGTTGATCTTCCAGATGAGATAGTGATGTTTCTCCAAAGACATTGCCACCAAGCTGATAGAGCTTCGTGATGAACTATAACATATCAGGGATAGATATGATGATCCTTGAGCTATTCGCAATGTTCGACACCGCGAATGTAGAAATCAAGAAGGAGCATCAATTGTTGATGGTTAATGAAACCACTAGTTTTAAGAAGGGCAAGGGCAAGAAGGGATACTTCATGAAACGGCAAATCACCTGCTGCTCCAGTGAAGAAACCCAAGGTTGAACCCAAACCCGAGACTAAGGGCTTCTCTAATAAGGGGAACAGCCACTGGAGCAGAATTACCCTAGATACTTGGTAGATGAGAAGGCTGGCAAGGTCGATAGAAGTATATTGGATATACATTATGTTAATGTGTACTTTACTAGTACTCCTAGTAGCGCCAGGGTATTAGATACCTGTTCGGTTGCTAAGTGTTAGTAACTCGAAATATAAAAGCTACGGAATAAACGAAGACTAGATAAAGGTGATAAAGGTGAGCTGACGATATGTGTTGGAAGTGTTTCCAAGGTTGATGTGATCAAGCATCGCACGCTCCCTCTACCATCGAGATTGGTGTTAAACCTAAATAATTGTTATTTGGTGTTTGCGTTGAGCATAGACATGATTGGATTATGTCTATGGCAATACGGTTATTCATTTAAGGAGAATAATGGTTACTCTGTTTATTTGAATAATACCTTCAATGGTCTTGCGCCTAAAAGAATGGTTTATTGAATCTCGATCGTAGTGATACACATTTTCATGCCAAAAGATATAAGGTAGTAATGATAGTACCACTTACTTGTGGCACTGCCATGTAAGTCATATTGGTGTAGAACGCATGAAAAGCTCCATGTTGATGGATCTTTGGACTCACTCGTTTTTAAAAGTTTGAGACATGCGAACCATGTCTATTGGTGTATACGCATGAAGAAACTCCATGCAGATGGATCGTTTGGACTCACTTGATTTTGAATCACTTGAGATATGCAAATCATACCACATGGGCAAGATGACCTAAAAGCCTCGGTTTCAAAGAAGATGGAACAAGATAGCAACTTGTTGGAAGTAACACATTTTGATGTGTGCAGTCCAATGAGTCTTGATGCATGCAAATGAATATCGTTATGTTCTTACTTCACAGATGATTCGAGTAGCTGTTGAGTATATTTACTTGATGAAACACAAGTCTGAATTATTGAATGGTTCAAGTAATTTCAGAGTGAAGTTGAAGATCATTGTGACAAGAGGATAAAATGTCTATGATATGATCATAGAGATGAGTATCTGAGTTACGAGCTTTGGCACGCGATTAAGACATTGTGGAAATTGTTTCACAATTAATACCGCCTGGAACACCATAGTGTGATGTTGTGTCCGAACATCATAGTTGCACCCTATTGGATATGGTGCGTACCATGATGTCTCTTATCGAATTACCACTATCGCTCATGGGTTAGGCATTAGAGACAACCGCACTCACTTTAATAGGGCACCACGTAATTCCGTTGAGATGACACCGTGAGAACTATGGTTTAGAGAAACCTAAGCTGTCGTTTCTTGAAAGTTTGGGGCTGCGACGCTTATGTGAAAAAGTTTCATCGTGATAAGCTCGAACCCAAAGCAGATAAATGCATCTTCATAGGATACCCAAAATGGTTGGGTATACCTCCTAATTCAGATCCGGAAGCAAAAGTGATTGTTTCTAGAACGGGTCCTTTCTCGAGAAAAGTTTCTCTCAAAAGAATTGAGTGGGAGGATGGTGGAGACTTGATGAGGTTATTGAACCGTCACTTCAACAAGTGTGTAGCAGGGCACATGAAGTTGTTCCTGTGGCGCCTACACCAATTGAAGTAGAAGCTTATGATAGTGATCATGAAGTTTTGGATCAAGTCACTACCAGATTGTGAGGGGACAAGGATGCGTACTACTTGAGTGGTACCGTAATCCTGTCTCAAGGTCATGTTGCTAGACAACAATGAACCTACGAGCTATGGGGAAGCGATGGTGGGCTCATATTCTGACAAATGGTTAGAAGCCATGAAATCCGAGATAGGATCCATGTATCAGAACAAAGCATGGACTTTGGTGGACATGCCCGATGATCGGCAAGCCATTGAGATAAATGGATCTTTAAGAAGAAGACGGACGTGGACGGTAATGTCACCGTCTATGAAGCTCGACTTGTGGCGAAGAGTTTTTCACAAGTTCAAGGAGTTGACTACGATGAGATTTTCTCATCCGTAGCGATGCTTAAGTCCGTCGGAATCATGTTAGCATTAGCTGCATTTATGAAATCTGGCAGATGGATGTCAAAACGAGTTTCCTTACCAGTCTTCGTAAGGTAAGGTTGTATGTGATACAATCAGAAAGTTTTTGTCGATCCTAAGGATGCTAAAAGGTGTGCTGGCTCCAGCGATCCTTCTAAGGACTGGAGTAAGCATCTCGGAGTTGGAATGTGCGCTTTGATGAGATGATCAAAGATTTTGGGTTTATACAAAGTTTATGAGAAACTTGTTTTTCCAAAGAAGTGAGTGGGAGCACTATAGAATTTCTGATGAGTATATGTTGTTGACATATTGTTGATCAGAAATGATGTAGAACTTCCGAAAGCATATAGGGTTGTTTGAAAAGTGTTTTCAATGGAAAACCTAGATTAGGCTACTTGAACAATAAGCATCAAGATCTATAAGATAGATCAAAATGTTTAATAATACTTTCAAATGAGCACATACCTTGACATAATCTTGAAGGTGTTCAAGATGGATCGATCAAAGAAGGAGTTCTTGCCTGAGTTGTAAGGTATGAAGTTAAGAGTTAAAGCTCGACCACGGCAGAAAAGAGAGAAAGGACGAAGGTCGTCCCCTATGCCTTAGACGTAGGATCTACAGTATGCTATGATGTGTACCGCACCTGATGTGTGCCTTGCTACATATCTGGCAAGAGGGTACAAAGGTGATCAAGGAGTAGATCACCAGATAGCGGTCAAAATTATCCTTAGAGGAATAAGGATATGTTTATCGGTTATGGAGGTGATAAAGAGTTCGACGTAAAGAGTTTCGTCGATGCAAGCTTTAACACCTATCCGGATAACTCTGAGTAGAGATACCAGATACGTATAATGGAGCAACAATTTGGAATAGCTCCAAGTGGAACGTGGTAGCAGCATCTATGATATGACATAAAGTTTTGCAAAATACATAGGGATCTGAATATTGCAGACCCGTTGACTACAACCTCTCTCACAAGCATAAACATGATCAAACCCATAACTCATTGAGTGTTAATCACATAGTGATGTGAACTAGATTATTGATTCTAGTAAACTCATTGGATGTTGGTCACATGGCGATGTGACCTGTGAGTGTTAATCACATGGCAATGTGAACTAGATTATTTACTCTAGTGCAAGTGGGAGACTGTTGGAAATATGCCCTAGAGGCAATAATGAATTAGTTATTATTATATTTCCTTGTTCACGATAATCATTTATTATCCATGCTATAATTGTATTGATGGGAAACTCAGATACATGTGTGGGTACATAGACAACACCTTGTCCCTAGTAAGCCTCTAGTTGACTAGCTCGTTGATCAATAGTTGGTTACAGTTTCCGGACCATGGACATTGGATGTCGTTGATAACGGGATCACATCATTAGCAGACTGATGTGATGGACAAGACCCAATCCTAAGCCTAGCACAAAGATCGTGTAGTTCGTATGCTAAAGCTTTTCTAATGTCAAGTATCTTTTCCTTAGACCATGAGATTGTGCAACTCCCGGATACAGTAGGAATGCTTTGGGTGTACCAAACGTCACAACGTAACTGGGTGGCTATAAAGGTGCACTACAGGTATCTCGAAAGTGTCATTGGGTTGGCAACGAATCGAGATCGGATTTGTCACTCCGTGTGACGGAGAGGTATCTCTGGGCCCACTCGGTAGGACATCATCATAATGTCACAATGTGACCAAGGGGTTGATCATGGGATGATGTGTTACGGAACGAGTAAAGAGACTTGCCGGTAACGAGATTGAACAAGGTATCGGTATACCGACGATCGAATCTCGGGCAAGTACAATACCGCTAGACAAAGGGAATTGTATACGGGATTGATTGAATCCTCGACATCGTGGTTCATCCGATGAGATCATCATGGAACATGTGGGAGCCAACATGGGTATCCAGATCCCATCATAGTTATTGACCGGAGAACGCCTCGGTCATGTTCGCATGGTTCCCGAACCCGTAGGGTCTACACACTTAAGGTTCGATGGCGCTAGGGTTATAAAGGAAGTTTGTATGTGGTTACCGAATGTTGTTCGAGTCCCGGATGAGATCCCGGACGTAATGAGGAGTTCCGGAATGGTCCGGAGGTAAAGATTTATATATGGGAAGTCCTGTTTTGGTCACCAAAAAGTTTGGGTTTTATCGGTAACGCATCGGGACCACCGGAGGGTCCTGGGTCCACCAAGTGGAGCCACCGGCCCGGAGGGCTGCATGGGCCAAGTGTGGGAGGGACCAGCCCGGGTGGGCTGGTGCTCCCACCCCCACAAGGGCCCAAGGCGCCTAGGGTTTGGGGAGGGGGCGCCCCACCTAGCTTGGGGGCAAGTTTCCCCCTCTTCCCCCCTTGGCCGCCACCCTAGATGGGTTTGGGGCTGCCGCACCCCTTGGGGTGGAAACCCTAGAGGGGGCACACCCCCTCCCTCTCCCCTATATATACTTGAGGACTTTGGGGCAGCCAACACATGAGTTTTGTCCTCTCCATGACGCAGCCCTGCCTCTCTCTCTCCTCCTCTCCCGCGGTGCTTGGCGAAGCCCTGCAGGATTGCCATGATCCTCCACCACCACCACGCCGTTGTGCTGCTACTGGATGGAGTCTTCCTCAACCTTTCCCTCTCTCCTTGCTGGATCAAGGCATGGGAGACGTCACCGGGCTGCACGTGTGTTGAACGCGGAGGTGCCATCCGTTCGGCACTAGGATCTCCGGTGATTTGGATCACGACGAGTACGACTCCTTCAACCCCGTTCACTTGAACGCTTACGCTTAGCGATCTACAAGAGTATGTAGATGCACTCTCCTTCCCCTCGTTGCTGGTTTCTCCATAGATAGATCTTGGTGACACGTAGGAAAATTTTGAATTTCTGCTACGTTCCCCAACACACAGTTCTACAGAACTCTACCTTGGTGACCTCGTATGTCGATGAACAAAAGAACAGTCTATGCTCCAACACCCGGAGCAGTGCAATGACTGGATTACATGTGAACACATCAGGACTTTCAGTAGTTGGTTGGAAACACGTCTCAGAGGTAACAACACTGTTTGTGATGAGCTATACTCGTTGTCCAGGGGACCATCTTAGACTGTGTTGACTTACAAAGGATACGAGATGTGAGGGCCGGATTTTCGGGATATAAATTTCCAGAAAATGGTCCTTGTGCTCACCAGCCCCAGGATTACTGTTAGCTGACGAGACACTAACTTGATACAGAAGCTCCAAGCAAAATACATAATATGTAGTACAAGACCATTCTGGCCTATGAGTACAACAAATGGTTTCTAGTGGATGATGGCGGAAGCGGTTTGTGGTTCATCAGCGTCTATGGGACTCCATTTCCCATAGGAACAGCTGACCTGGATAACTCCTATCTTCTTGAGGCTGCTATCACCAGTGCGTAGGTTCCGGGGCTATCATTGCAACGCTCCTCCCCATGCAAGAAATCTGGCCAAGACAATAGCCAGGGACAAGCCAGTGAGTACTTTGGAATGTACTCGCAAACATTAAGAACACAGGTATAATACACAAATGATAATCATGCTCTAAAATATTCTATGATCACAACGTCAGTCACAAAAATAAAATTCTTGATGCATGCACGCAGGTTGTTTATATACAACATGAACACGCAATAACGAAATAGAAATAAAATGCACCGATCGGGTGTCTGAAGCGACGCCTCGAAAGGATGATGATATAAAGCATGCCTCAGTCGGGCGTCTAGGCGACACCACATAAAGGGCTTATAAAGTAAATAAATAACAACATGCCACAGTCGGGCGTCTGTGCAACACCACATAAAGGGCTTATAGAGTAAATTAATAACAAACATGCCACAGTCGGGCGTCTGTGCGACACCACATAAAGGGCTTATAAGAGACTAATCACGATGAATATCCAGGAGGTAGAACCGTCCCAGGGATACTCAATAATTCAAATAATATAAATGGTTAGTCCATAATAATATAATCATAACCATCATGAGTCCCAAGTCACGATCCACGTTCTGGTTTAGCAGATTTTCTTTTTCCTCACCGACACTAAGACCAACACTTGACCCATCCCAGACTGTAGTCCTTAACCATGGACACGACTATTCGAACAGATGTTTAATCTCTGGAGAGGGTGTACTCTTTACCCACGAGTAACGGATTCCTTTAGTCCGTCGGGACGAATTCCGTCTAGGGTCTTTTAGTTGAAAACACACCTGACCGCACACACCAGCCTAACTCACCAGTGTCTGGAATCACCCATGACACCTGTTTAAGCAAAACTCTAAGTGGGGAGGCTACAACCTCGATTAGCATGGGATCACAAAATTTATAACGCGCGCAAACTAGGGGTGCTACCCCCTCGGCTCCAACCGGAAACACCCGTGCCCCCGGACCAGGTGGCATGCCTATCGGATGCTGCCGGTATCTTCCACCATGTCCTCTCTGTACTGTGTGTGCTAGGAAAGGGGTTGACAACTTACTAAACCGTACCCTACCTATGGCGGGGACAAGCGGTAGTACGTAACAAGTATGGGGGTTACTGGAACAAGACTCGATCTACGGTCGACTCAGGAGGTTTAAGTATTCCCTGCAAAATTAGCATAACAAATATATTTCAACCAACAAACAAAATCACCCCTCATCATACCTCACTATGCCATACTGGACACAACCGCCTCGACGAAGACTGGAGACAAGCTCGTGTCTACCCAAGACAGAGGTTTTCCCGGATTCCCTCCGATAGGCATGAAAGGCAGACGAGGGTGATTACCATCACAGCATATGAACTTCCAACAGCAAGGAACATTCATTATGCACTCCCGAGTATGATCATATCATCACATAAAATAACGGAAACTCCGAAATGAGGGGTGTTGTAACTGCATCAAACAACACACGACAATATTATGCCAGGGTTCAGAATGCTTGCCTTCAAGTTGTGGAGAGGCAGGGTGCATTTCAAAACTTTTGAAAGTTTTCTTCTCTCTCCCAAAATCTCTGATGTTTACGCCTTCACTTAGTCCAGCGTGGACCGGCCGTGGTCACTGACAGTGGGTCCATGGGGCCCACTGGTCAGGTTTGACCAGTTGCCTCTTCCTCCTTTTCCTCTGTCCGAGCGGAGGCGGGACTCCGGCGATCGCCGTCGACGAACGGCGCTTCCCCGCGGGGTTCGGAGGGCGGGGATGGATCCGTCAGTTCAGGGCGGTCCTCCCGGTGGTCGAACGGCCGGCAGGGGTGAAGGGAGTCGCCGGCGACGAGCTTTGCGGCCGACGGTGGCTACGGGTGCATTGGGGGTTTGGGCTACGGTGGCTCCCCGACGAAGCTGAGGGTTTGGGCGGCTCCGCAAGACCAAGTGGAGTCGGGTGGTGGCGTTGGATGGGCGGGGGAGGGTCTGGATGCGACGAGCGGGACCGGAACGCGGCGGCGGCCGAGCTGGCCGGAGACGGGGAAGACGACCCTGCCTGGTCGATTGCTGGGTAGGGGAACTCTAGGAGGATGGCTTGAGCTTGCCTGAGTGATTGGACGAGCTCGGGGCTCCTCTTATAGGCGGCCAAGGTCAGTTCCGCGGCGGCCGGGGATAAGCTCGACGGTGAACCGCTGTTCTGTAACCAGGGGGCGCGTGGCGATGGCTGGCGGGGTCTGGCAGGGCGATGTGATGAGATCAAGCTGTTCAGGGCGAGCTGGCGCGCGCGAGTGGCTCGGGCGGCGCCGTCCATGGCGAGGGATCGCCGCGCCGCCTGGCTGCCATGGCCGACTGACGCAGCGCTTATAGGGCGCTAGGGGGCTTGGATGGTTCTGGCGAGCGGATGAGGACGGTCGTGGCTCTGTGGGCGAGCAAATGCCAGGGGCGCGGGGCGAGCGAACGCGGCGGCTCGGTTGCACGCGCGCGTGCAAAACGTGCTCTCTGGGCGCGCCCAGAGCACGCAGGCTGCGTGTTCGGCAAAATGCCACGGCATGCCAGAGGGCTCCAAATCACATGAGTTTGATGAGGTTGGGGCTATAGACTATGGTAGAGACATTAGACACGCTGGTTAGGCAAAGCAAGCAGGTCCAATGTACAAATAAGAAACTATGTCAAAACTGACCATGCACATATGGTGTTTGACAAAATGCCAAGGGCATCTAGGCATTTCTTGGGGTGGCCAAAATCTCCAGATCAGTGTCTCTTTAGGTGTAGGTGATGGTGGCAAGGTTAGTTGGTCAAGACTAGAAACTTGATAGTGCAAGTTTTTGGGAAAACCATTTCTGGACAGAAAGAAAAGGGCATAGTTTCATGGACCAAAAATACTCCAATGGGTCCATTCTCCTGGACTTAGGGGTTTTGTAGGGAGGACTATAAGTAGGAAAAGGAATCATGGGCAACAGAGCAAAATAAAATGGGGTTGCAGTAGAAAGTGCAAAACTGGACCACAGAGCAAAAGAGGATGATTTGCTCAAAGTTTTCAAATAACATTAGTGGGGATTTGCACAAAGATGAATAATATAATCCTACTGACCTCCCCTAATTTTGGTGGAAGTTTTAAAATAATATTTAAATAGGTTGTAGTGCAAAAGTGCAATTTGGACCAGATTTGAAAACTTGGTGTAGAGCTCAAATTCTCCAAATTCTAAAAGATCTTTTTGCATAAAAGTGATTTAGGGACATCATATGTCATCCCCAAATTTTTGGTGGGATTTTTAAAAGAATTTATCAAAGGGTTGCAGTGCAATTGGAACCCAAAACTTATGAAAAACCATTTTCAAAAGAATAAAGCTCAGGGAAAATAATCATATAAATAATTTCCACTGATACAATAAATGCTTTTCTTGAGAGGGTATAAAAGTCCTATAATATTTTGAAAAGTTTCCACTGGGGGTGAAAACTCCGCAATATTAAAGAAAAGAGGGGTTCTGAAATCAAAAGAAAATCGAGAACGTAAATTTTTTTAATCTCCTGGCAAAATTTTAACAAACAAAACCTAGTTAAATTTTTGGGGTGTTACATGAGATAAATGGGAATACATTTTGCACAATCGCCCAAGATCAAAAGAGCACCAACCAAAACAGCGGTGTCCGCTTTGATGCAGCAACCGAGAAGGGAAAGGACACATATTATAGTTACATAGTGGACATATGGGAACTTGACTACGGAGTAGATTTTAAGGTCCCTTTGTTTAAATGCAAATGGGTCAATCTGTCAGGAGGCAGGGTACAGGTACACGCACAATACAGAATGACAACAGTGGATCTGAACAATCTTGGGTACACTGCCGAACCATTCGTCCTAGCCAATGATGTGGCACAGGTTATCTATGTGAAGGACATGTCTACCAAACCGAGAAAAAGAAAAGATAAGGAAGCGAATACATCATACGATGAGCCAAAGCGCCACATAGTTCTTTCAGGAAAAAGGGACATCGTGGGAGTGGAGGGAAGACAAACATGTCCGAAGATTATGAAAAGTTTCATGAAATTCCTTCCTTCAAAGTCAAGGCTGACCCTAGCATCCTGATAAATGATGAAGCCTATCCATGGTTACGGCGCAATAAGGAAAGGACACAAGTGAAGAAAAAGTGAAGACTTTCTCCACAACTATTATGATGATACCATGCCAACTTTCAACCTTTTCGTAGTTCATTTGAAATGCCTATTGTAACAGACAAGTTTCCATATGAAATCCTGATACTTCGAATGAGATTGTATGTTTTGTACACGAAGTGCATCCAGTTTTTGCCGTAACCCTCTCAACTTTCTTGCACATGCTATGTGGATGAAATGATGATACCATGCCAACTTTCAACCTTTTCAGAGTTCATTTGAACTGCTTTTCAATTTCAGGGTCTTATAGCTCAAAATAATCAGTAAATGCATGAAAAATAACAAATGAAGTCAGAAGGGGTTGAAAATTGATGATGTGGCTTTGAATGGTGCTTTTTGAACACACAAAAATTCAGGAGTTCAAATAAGTTTAAAAAAATGAAATCCCTTTGTAATGCATTTTCTCGTGATGAAATCCTGATACTTCGAAAGAGATTGTCCGTTTTGTACATGAAGTGCATCCAGTTTTTGTCGTAACCCTCTCAACTTTCTTGCACATGCTATGTGGATGAAATGATGATACCATGCCAACTTCCAACCTTTTCAGAGTTCATTTGAACTGCTTTTCAATTTCAGGGTCTTATAGCTCAAAATAATCAGTAAATGCATGAAAAATAACAAATGAAGTGAGAAATGGATGAAAATTGATGATGTAAGTAGAAATCAAATAAAATAAAATAAACTTTATAAAATATATAAGTAGAAACAAAATAAACTTTGATAACATAAATAAAATTTATGGACCTAAAATTACCAAAGTATTTTCTGTTCAAAACATTATAAGCAAAAAGAATTTTCCTGAAATAAATAAAATAGCAACAGTAAGTATTTTGTTGTAAATAGAAACAAAATAAAATAAATAAAGCAAAAAAAGAAAATAAAAAATAGGAAATTTTTTAAAAAAGGCCACCTACTAGGCCACCACGGCCTGAATACGACTAGAAACCCATCCATGGGCCAGGATTCAGGCCCGCAGAAGGCCCAGCAGGCCCACAGGCATAGCAGTGCGAGATTAAGCCCAGAGGCCTGTAGTTGAGAGGAGCTCAATGGAGCTGGCGGGGCAGGGCTTATAAACCGGTCCTGCCGCTCCTCGGCTAGCGAGGTGGGACTAAACATCCCACCACACCGCGGCTTTGGCAGCAGGACATTGGTCCCGGTTGGTGCCACGAACCGGAACCAATTCACATCTTTGGTCCCGGTTCGTGGCAGCAACCGGTACCAATGCCACCCCTTTAGTCTCAGTTGGTGCCACCAACCGGGACCAAAGCCCTCTGCTTCCCGCCCTTTGGGTTGCTGAAAAGAGACCTTTGGTCCCGGTTGGTGCACCAACCGAGACTAAAGGGCAGCATTGGTCCCGGTTGGTGCCACGAACCGGGACCAATGCTTCAACTATAAGAGAAAGACTTGTGAAAATTTTCAATTTTCATTGCCAGTTGCCCCCCGCCCGACGACGCCGCGAGCTCATCGATGCCGCCAGGCTACCCTGCCATCGCCATCGCCCGTGCCCCGAGCCAACGCCGACGCCATCCGCCGCGCTGCCGCCCGTCGCCGTCGCCCTCCGCCCCCGCCCGCCGCCGTCACCCTCCGCCGCCCCCAAGCCGTCGCCGTCGCCGTCGCCCTCTGCCTTGTGGCCGCCGTCGCTCTCCGCCGCCACGCTGTCGCCCTCCGCCGCCCGCCGTCGCCCCTGGGACGCCCCCGATGTGAGCCGCCGCCGCCACGGCTCTGTTCAATTTTTCATATAATTTGTATTATTTTTTGTTCATTGCATTTTTTTCATATATATAATGTATGTATGTATGTGGTAGCTATATGATGAATGGATGTGGCTATGTATGTATGAATATAATGTTCATAGCATTTTTTTGTTTATATATGTATTAATTTTTTTATTTTGGTTAGTAGATACAGATTTTAGGTTAGTGCTTAGTAATTGAACTTGTTGATTTAATAAAACTACTTTATTAAATTTTACTCCATCTATAAACTAATATAAGAGCGTTTAGATCACTACTTTAGTGATCTAAACGCTCTTATATTAGTTTACTGAGGAGTACTATATATAGAAGTAGTTTATTTTTAGTAAGAACTACTTTATTTTATTTATTTATAGTAAGTGCTTAGTAGTTGAACTAGTTGATTTAATAAAACTGCTTTATTTTACTATATATAGAAGTAGTTTATTTTTAGCAAGAAAATTAATAGAACTAGTTTATTTTTTTAGTTCAAGCATTTAATCCTGCATCGACGTCGACGATGCCTACCCCGCATCCTCGTCGTCGACTCGGCGGAGGAGGCCGGCTTGATCAGAGGGGCCATGTCCGGGACTGGGCTCCGCCGGGCTGGTATTGGGAGGTGCTACCTTCCTGGGGCGAGGTTGGTGAGTAGCCAGCCCGTTGTTGACCCGATCCTTGTTTGGTGGCGGTCGCGTGGGCGATGGCGGTGCCGAGGCTTCCGGACACCACGGAGGTGGTACGTCACCGTGTCAGCGAGGTGGACGAGCACGTCCGTCGCTACATGGTTGCGTTGGAGGGCAGGTTTGACAATACCTGGCAGGTTCTTCAGGGATCTCACTGGAGCTATGATCTTGTGATGGTTCCTTCTGTTTGGGTGTCCACCGCCCGCAACGATACCCGTCGGGCACTACGGTTCTAGCGGTATTAGCGATGCTATATGTATGATAGTATCGAGGAGTATTAGTGATAATATTCGATGATGTACGAACACAAGAGATGATGTAGTTTTGCTTATAATTGACTGCATGCTAATTTGAATACTACTTTATTTTACGATTTGGTTATTGCTTATTGAATGCTCAAATTGGAAAAGTACTCCTACTTTGAACGCTAAAATTGGAGAGCACTATGCAGAAATCTAGGAGCCCCCTCCATCATCTGCGCCGTCATCCCCGTCACCGACCCCCCTCCGACCTCGAGGTAAGACCAGCCAAATCTCCATGTCAATATGAGTCCTATAATATGAGTCCTCGGGTTGACTTTAAGTCTGTCGAGTCTCCACCTATATGAGAGGACGAAGAATCCCGACTGTTGTCGTGGGGTATCTTCTCCTTCGTTCCGTGTGCTAGACACAATTTGGTGTAATGCACTTGAACGCAAGGAGGAGCTACCATCACTGACGGTCGCAAATGTCAGAGAGGAATCGGTGAGGGAGAGTCTCCAACCATATATATATATGAGAGGACGAAGAATCCCGATTGTTGTCATGGGGTAGTTTCTCCTTCATTCCCGTGTGCTAGACAATTTGGTGTAATGCACTCAGGAATGAAAGGAGGAGCTACCATCACCGACGGTCGAATATGTACACCACATGAGCCGAGAGTTTTCAAGAAAAGGCTCGACAGACCGATAGTCAAGCCGTGATTTATAATAATGATCTAATTTAGGTTTTTTAGTACATATATTTAATTACACAAGTTTAATATTTGAATTATGAACATAGGAAATGTCGTACTCGGACGATGAAAACCGCCCGGGGGAGTGCGACTGGTGCCACGACGACCGAGGTATGTGCGACAGGTTCCTTGAGCTGGACGAAGATCGGCGCTTCAACATTAAGCTCGAGGAGACCTTCGATGTTGAAACGGTACGCAACGATGACAAGAGTTTTTTTTCATAATTAAGCACGACTTCAAGTATTTCAACGTGTACTTTTCATGTTTTTCAATCCGACTAGCTTATCCCATACTATGCAAGACGCTATGTCTTGGAGAGGATGGGTTTCGAAGACCATGAAAGTATGGAAACAAATAAAATTCACCTAAGGACCCTTCATGGTGTGGATTTTGAAGTAAAGTTGTACAATTCTGAGAGTGTAACTCATTTTAGTTGCAAAAATTGGGAAGCACTTTGCAAGATGTATGGTTTTGATGAGGGTATGCTTGTCACCATGGATCTTGGTGATCCTAAAATTGAGCAAGACAATATGGACATTTGGGTCCTTGTTGATACGCTTCCAATTCTTCCCCTATGTGAGCTTCTCAAACATAGTTATTAAGTAATTTATATTGTTTAATTCAAAATAGTTGACAACTTATTTCCATTGACAGCTTATTTTCATTCTTCAAAGAATGTGCGGAAGATGGTAGACAAAACCCACTACACCGATGGCTCCGAATTAATTTATCAGGAGAAAAATCATCTGATCGCATTTTGTACTGATATTGAGAATTACAATATCTACAATCGAACTCCTCAACATTATGGTCAATGTGTGCCACTAGTGCACATGTTGAACTACGGTAACTACCATGGAGATGCCCTGATAAGATTTTTTACTATTACATCCGTGCATCTTTTGCATAGTTCTAAAACTAGTACATCATTGCAAACTACGAAGTTATTACTATGTTTTTCAATAAATAATCCCGAATGATTGTGTGCCTCATCTGATGTATCAGCATGATCGCATTGATGTTTTGAACATACAACCATGTCAACCTACGAATCTCAACTGTCCATACCGGATTTCTAAAAAAAGTGGAGACATGACAATCAAAGAATGGAAAAAATGTATAGACAGTCGTAAGGAGGTTCTTGGAAGCAAAAGGAAGCGAAGCACAAGAATTGGAGACATGATGATCTCCATTCTCCATAATGGAGAGTCAGGGTCTATATTGTTTTATGCTATTTTACCTTAAGGGTATTTAGGTCCAACCTAATATTGATGATCATGTGCTAAGAACAATTAAGTAGGGTTGGTTCGATGACTATGAGGATGATGATCGTATGACTTGTTTTTAATAACGAGTAGAAGTTGTATGATGATGCATTATTAGTAGGACTTGTTATTATGTATGATGATGCATGATGCGAGCATGAAGAGTTATTATATATTAGCAGGTAAAATGAACATAGCAGTAGTGTTGGTAAACAAAGCATGGAGATATAAGAGAGGACACTTCTCTCTATTAGCTAGCTAATAACAACCTAAATTAACCCCCAAAACCCCTAAACCAGCCCCTTTCAAAAAAAAAGAAAGAACCTCAGCTCCAGCCAGCTGCTGACGTGTGGATACCTTTTGGTCCCGGTTTATGTCACCAACCGGGACCAAAGGCCCCCATGCCTAGGCTGGCCGCAGCGGCCACGTGGAGGCCCATATGTCCCGGTCCATGTAAGAACCGAGGCCAATGGCATTAGTAACGACCTTTTAGTCCCGGTTTCTAAACCTGGAAGAAGGCCCTTACGAACCGGGACAAATGGCCTTTTTTCTACTAGTGTATAATGCTAACTCAATAATTACAGGAGCTCCGATGAACCATAGAGGCAGCAAGGAAGCGTCCCCTTGAGCCCACGTCGTGGTTGTAGCCTTCTAGTTTATTATGATGTTTATTAACTTTATATGTTGAGTGTGATGTATACTTCTCACTAGTTATTTGACTTCAATACTTGTGAACTTATGTTATTGTTAACTTTCGGTGTTCATATGTGATGCAATACTCATTCCAATATTGTGAGCAGCAGACATATATATGTATTTATTTCAATACATGGCTACCAACAATATATATATAAACAAGAAAAAGATAAGATTTTTGCCGAGTTCAGAACTCGGCAAAGGAACAATATGACGGTCTGCTGTCAAACTTCATCGAGTGCGGAACTTGGCAAAGAAACATTAGGCTGTTTGCTGTCAAACTTCACCGAGTGAGGAACTCGCCAAATATGTAATTAGCAAGTCGGCAGTCAAAATTTCGCCGAGTTCATTTTGGTGATACAACTCGGCGACATGTGGACAGCATGACACGCGGCAATCCCTTATTGGTTGGAGTTTGCCGAGTTTCAAACTCTGCAAACTCTTTGCCCAGTTTATATTCTAAAAACTGGGCGAAGTTTGTCACACGGTAATAACGCTGTGCCACGCGGCACACCCTAATTGGTTACATGTTTTCAGAGTGTTGAACTAGGCAAATAATTGCCTGGTTCTGCTGAATGATGAACCCAGCAGATTTTTTGTACTAGGCAATGCGTTCTGCCACGTGGATTATTTCAACCGGTGAGGTTTCGCCGAGTTTTGGGCAGAAAAACTCGGTGAATGTATGCCATGTGGCAAGTCCATTAACGGCGCACTCGTTCTGACGGTGAGGTTCACCGAGTTTTTTCCTACAAGAACTCGGCAAACATTGTTGACATATGCACCGAGTTCTTGATAGAATGCACTCAGCAGCATTAATGATTGCCGCGCCCCGTCCAGCCAAGTGCGCTGGGCCGAGTTTGGCACTCGGTGAAGATTTCGCCGAGTTCAATAAGTGCTCTGCCGAGATCAAAACCATCTGGCGCAATTTCTTTGGTTCTCATACCTCCAGCCAAGCAGATTCCCAGAACGAGGCCCGAAATCCGTCCGAAACAAAACCTTGATGGCAGCCACAAAAATATATGTTATTGCAAGGGTTCCTCATGGCTTGACTGGATCCGAACAAGCAGCCCATGCGGGCGTTCTTGTACGAGGTAAAGTGGATTTATGTCTTCTTCAACAGACAACGTAAGATGTGATCCTACGGCATATGAATGTGACATGAAATTTTGGTTTTGTTTGCCGTGCCTTGAAATGCACGTACACTTGCAGCTGGTGGATTAATGTAGTGTCGGTGCCTTGGAATGCACGTACACTTGCAGCTGGTGGATTAATGTAGTGTCGGTGCCTTGGAATGCACGTACACTTGCAGCTGGTGGATTAATGTAGTTTTGGCGTTTGGTTTAACAAACAGTTGTTCACTTCATATTCTTGAAACTCGGAAGCATATGACGGGGTCCGGCCGGCAGCCAGTAAAGGTCAGATGTTTTGGCAACTTAAACAACTAGTTATGAAATGATTTGTTTATAAGTCTCAATAAATTTAGATGACGGCTTATTTTTTAAACTATAAAGAGACAACTTATTTTTTAAGCCGCCTACAAGAACTGGCCCTAAATTATTGTAGCCCGCTTGAGTGCTTCACATTCAGGGTCACCTGTGTGAAGAAATAAATCAGTTAAGTTGATCATAGTGGAGAGTAATTATGCTGGTTTGCATGCTATCTTCATAGTGTATATTATCATATTCTGGTAATTTAGATGATCTCGTTTATAATATACACTATATTCTGAATGTAACACCATTAATGCAGTCAGATCATGACACAACGGTGGGTGATTAACGACTGAGAGAAACAAGAAGATCAACTTAAAATAAGGATGCTTAATTTTTGATATGCAAATTAAAATTGATTAGACCATAAGGCCCTTTTTTTAGAGACCATAAGGCCCTTTTATGTGAAATGATATCTTTTAATTAATCTCCACCCTTTAATACTTTTAAGGGGTTGTACTAAAGCAGACTCCATATATACTGTAGTAAAGTATAAAATTCAGCAAAAGTGATAAAGTTGTTACCTAGAGTTACTCTCGTTGGGGGTGCCTTTCCGATATACCAGTGTGGGGGTTGATGGTCGTTACGTGTTGGGTATGTTTGTCGGACTGATGTGAGTAGTCTACATGTACTATCGGTTTTAAAAACTAGAAATCATTTTAAAAACTGAAAATCTAAAAAGATTCTCACATGCATGCATGCGATGACGTGGCAATCTGTTTGCTTTAGGGACGTGTGGTGCGCCTCCTTTCCTGCCACACGTGTGGCAGTTAGCGACATCTTGATTAATTGATGAGCAAATCTTTTACCTCCATTTTTTTTAAAAGTTGTCAGCTAGCTAATTATGGTTCTATATATCGAGTAGTGTTGCTGAGTTCCCAAAGACACAGCCAGCAAATGCCTGCTCTGAATCCTCCCCATTTTACACGGGTATTTATCCGATACTTATGCCTCTACCACTTGCTACTGTCACTCCACCTGCCTCCCCGTGCTTCCTCGCTTTCGTTCAACTTCAATTTTTCCCTGCCCAGCGGCTACAACGCAAAAGATTTCATCCTTCAGGGCGATGCATACTTCGACTCCCAGATGATCGAGCTGACAAAGAACGAGCAGAGCCAAAGAAACCATGACAGCGTGGGCCGCGTGGTGTACGCGCAGCCGGTGCCGCTATGGGATGTCACCACCGGCAAGCTGGCAACTTTCAACACCACCTTCTCCTTCCAAATCAAGCCTGAGGATGGTGCAGTTACGGGCGACGGCATGGCTTTCTTCCTGGGCCACTACCCACCGACAAGCATCCCGAAACCAGGCAGGAACCTCGGCCTCTTCACCAACAACAGCAACATGAATGCCACCGGCAACGACCGGATCCTGGCGGTTGAGCTGGACACCTATTTGAATCAAGGCATAGACACCAGCAACAGCCACATCGGCATCGACGTCAACTCCATAATCTCGCGGGTGTACACCAATGTGACAGTGCCCGGCAAGAACCTGACGTCTGGTCTCCCTATGACCTGCCAGGTTAGCTACGACAATAACACACAGGTCTTAACCGCTACTCTCCAGATCGGTGACGTGGCCTACCACGTTGACACCAGTGCCGACCTGAGGCAGCTATTGCCTAGTGTCGTGGCCATCGGCTTCTCTGGCGCAACCGGGGCAGCCGTCGAGCTACACCGGGTACTGTCTTGGTCATTTGACTCCACTTTAGATGTGTCTCCAGAGCCTAAACCTAAGAGCCACTCAATGCTCCCCTGGCCCTCGATACTAGGTATTATTATTGGTGTCTGTGCAGCTGCAGCACTATTTGTGTGGGCCGTGGTCTTGTATCGCCGCCGGCACCGGAAGTCCACACGAAATAACCTAGATGAGGCTCCTCCTCCCCCTACAGCTGCTGTTCCCATGCAGATGCAGGACGTGGTACTAGTGGACCCGGTAAACAACTTGGCTAGCATCGCCAGAAGTTTCCAGTATGATGAGCTTGTCGAAGCGACAAACAACTTTGCTGAGGATACGATGCTGGGAAGAGGGGGCTTTGCATCCGTGTATCGGGGCCAATTGACTAATCCAGACAAACTGGTGGCGATAAAGAAGTTCAATGGGCTGAGGGGAAAGGGGACATTCCAGGCTGAAATCCAGGCCATCAGTGGACTGAGGCATCGGAACCTGGTAGAGTTAGTAGGCTGGTGCAATGATGTCGGCAACAACCATCTCTTGCTAGTTTATGAGCTTGTATCACAGGGTAGCCTCGAGGAACATTTGCATGAGAACAAGAGCTGGTTGTCATGGCCCAAGAGGTAACTGAACCACCTTCTAAACATGCACCACCCTGAACCTTTTTTTCCCTCTATCTAGACAGCTTAATTTGAACTAAAGCCATGACAAGAATTTTGCAATGGAGGAAGTATATACGCAAGATTGAACATGATGCATGACTGGCTCATTTTATTTGTTCATTGTTGTGCAGGTACAGGATCATCCGTGACATAGGGTGTGCCCTAGAGTACATCCACAAACAATGCAATGATTGTGTCTTGCATGGTGACATTAAACCTTGTAACATATTGCTCGACGAAAGGTATCAAGCTAAGATTACAGACTTCGGTTTGGCAAGGCTGATTGATCACGAAACCAAGCAAAAGACGACACAGTATCTAGCCGGGACCCCAGGGTATATAGACCCGGAATTTTTGGAAACGGGCAAGCGGAGTAGGGAGTCAGATGTCTACAGCTTTGGCATCGTTTTGCTGGAGATTGTTTCAGGCCGGCGTCCAGCTGGCAGCCGATTGCTAACAGAGGTGAGGAATCTGTACCGCACACACGCGATCGTTGAAGCAATAAATCCACGCCTCCTGGATGAGTCAACCAGTAGGGATCACGACGAACGCAAGATAAAGCGTGTGCTGCTCATCGGGATCTGGTGCACACACCCCGACCCAACCAAGCGTCCACTCATCGCAGAAGCCATGAAGTCACTCGAATCAGATGATGAGAATTTGGAGATCCCTGCACTGCCGCATCATGTGGCTGAGCCATTAGGTCACAGCGCCTCCTCAAGTGAGACTTCTAGCGTGCACGCCTCCACAGCTCATGATCAAGATTTTCTAGCTCGTTAGCACGCACTTCACTAGCTGAATTCTCTATGCAATTGTGAGACCATAAACTAGTCCCTCCGTTCACAAATATAAGATGTTTTAGAAATTTCAATGTGGACTACAATACGGATTGACATGCACATATATATAAGTCGAGGAGTAGTCACTACTGGAATTTCACTGTACGCCGAGAGTCAAAACACGGGCTCTCAGCAAAGACATATACACCAAGAGCTGTACTCGGCACACTACTAGAAAAAGGCTATAGATGGGATTGACACTAATGGCGCACCAGACAATGGGTGCGTCATTAGTATATACTAATGGCGCACCACCTGCTGATACACCATTAGAGTTGAAACTACTAATGGCGCACCTGGCCCAAGGTGCGCCATTAGTATCAATTTTTTTTTGAACTAGTGCGCATGTCCAAACATACTAATGGCGCATCCAGACAAAATGCGCCATTACTAGTTGTAACTAGTAATGGCGCACCCGTCGGAAAGTGCGCCACTAATGTTGTTTTTTTTATTATATTTTTTATTCCTTTTTTTGCAATACTACTAATGGCGTACTGATCAACCGTGCACCATTACTAGTTTAAACTAGTAATAGCGCACTGTGGATCAGTGCGTCATTAGTATTTTTTTTTTGCAAAACTACTAATGGCGCACAGCCAGAAGGTGCGCCATTAGTAACCTGGATTACTAATGGCGCATTTAGTGCTGGTGCGCCATTAGTAAGTGGGCAGCAACAAGATATTTTGGACAGCCTCTCCTACCCACACTCACTTTCTCTCCACTTCATTCTCTCCACCTCCTCCTTGTCTCGGTGCCTCCTCTTTTTCACCTCATTTCCACCATAGATTCATTCAAATTAAGTGGTTAAATTACCTTGTTTTAATAGGTAAGTAAGGGGAAGCTATATTTATGTTGTTCTCCCTACAACAATGTGCACATGCACTTTTTATGGCCTAGCTAGATCTATGTATGTTCGTGGTGTTGCATATGTTTGTGGTGTTGCATATGTGTTTGTGTTTGGAGGTTGTACCGGTATTTGAAATGCGATAGTTGCCAATATTTTGCCGGAATGTTGATTCATCTCCGTTTCGGCGAGAATTTTGGCATTAAGCATTCTTTTTGGTCCTATTTTTAGGGAAAGTCATGCCAAATTTTTTCTTGGTTCTAAAATATCTTTTTGCTCTACCACAGGCGACCATGGTCCGCCACGATGACCGAAGGCATCGTGAATAGGTTATTGAGGTCCGCGAAGGCCGAGATGCTTCAAAAGAACGAGACGGAGATAAGATGTCCGTGTCGAAGATGCAAGCTGAAGATCCTTATTGCGGACCCGGATTCCGGGCAGGTGCGGGACCACCTGCTCTTGCGTGGTTTCATGGATGGCTATCGGTGGCAAGGTGATGAAGATGACTACGAAGTCGTCCATGGGGGCCGGGCAAGAAATGAGGAAGGGCAGCAAGACAACCACCGCGGCTCGGGCGGGCGAGAAGACGGAGAATCTCCAGGACATGATCACGACGGTGATGCTGTACTCAGTCATCATGTAGAAGATGCAGGACATGATGATGAGGAAGATGCCGGAGCAGGCGACGGGCATGATCATGAAGATGATGATGCCGGCAGAGCAGACGACGCTGGACCATCGATGGGCTGGGTGCAGGACCCTCATATTCAAGAGCTGCTTCTCAAGCAGACGGATAACGCAAGAGCTGCCGCCCAAGAGAAAGCCAAGATGGATCAACTTGAGTTAGACGCGGTTACTCCATTGTATGAAGGATGCAGGCCCGAGGATACCCGCCTGAAAGTAACGCTCATGGCTCTGGAGATGAAGGTAAAACACAAAATGACCGACGCATGTTTCGACGAGAACATGTCGTTCTGGCACGAAAGTCTTCCCAAAGGGGAACAAGTGCCCGACCAGTTTGGAGGAGGCGAAGAAAATCGTGTGTCCTCTGGATTTACCGCACGTGAAATACCATGTGTGCATGAACAATTGCATCATTTATCGGGACGAGCACGCGGAGTCTACCATATGTCCGGTGTGGCGTCACTCGACACAAGAAGAGGAAGAAAGCTCCTCGAAAAGTGGTGTGGTACTTTCCGATCACTCCTCGTCTGCAGCGGTATTTCGCGGACCCTAAGGTAGTAAAGCTCCTGCGTTGGCACGCAGATAGGGAGGAGAAGAAGCGAGAAGATGACGCAAATGATCCGAAGATAGATAAAAAAGACAAGATGCTGAGTCACCCTAAGGATGCGAGCCAGTGGCAAGCGTTGAACTTCAAGACTCGAATTTGGGAACGATCCAAGGAACATCGTGGCCGGGCGCGAGCACCGATGGAGTCAATCCGTTTGGCGGTCGGAGAAGCACACATAGCACTGGCCTGTGTTTGTGTGGATGTACAACCTTCCCCCGGTTGTGCATGAAGAGGAAGTACATTCACATGAGTATGCTAATTGAAGGGCCGAAACAACCGAGGAACGACATCAATCAGACCGGGGCTGCTGAAAGAGGAGCTTGACACGCTGTGGAAAACGCCACCAATACGTGGGACGCCACGGAGAAAGAATATTTCCCTATGAGAGCCGCATCGCTCACGATGGTGCACGACTATCTCGATTCTACGGATATCTCGCGGGCAGGTAGTCCACGGATTTTCTGGATGCGTAAGGTGCATGGAAGACACAATGTATCGCCAGCTAGATAGAGATCCCGGGTCTTCGAAAACCGTGTTCTTGGGACATCGAAGGTGGCTTCGCGACGATGACCCGTGGAGGAAACGCAAGGATCTGTTCGATGGTGAAACCGAACCCCGAAAACGCCCGTGTACGAGGAGCGGCGAGGAAATAGACAAGCTGTTGAAAAATTGGAAAGACTGCCTTGCCGGAAAGAAGCAAAAGGCGCCAGAGCCGGAAAGAAGCGAAAGCGCCAGAGCCGCTGCTGAAGGTATGGAAAATGAGGTCTGTTTTCTGGGACTTGTCGTACTGGAAGATCCACCGTGTGCCTCACAGCCTTGATGTCATGCATATCACGAAGAACGTGTGCGAGAGTCTGCTTGGTACCCTGCTCAACATGCCAGAGGACCAAAGATGGGCGAAAGCAAGGTCGGACTTGAAATCAATGGGCATCGTGCAGGAGCTTCACGCTAATGATGATGATGATGATGATGATGATGATGATGAGGCGAAGCAGACACGTAAAGTCGTCGCCAAAGGCAAAAGGCCAAGAAGACCAGAAATGACTACCCTCCGCGTGCTTCACTCTAAGTCGAGGAGATCGAGCAGTTTTTCACCTGCCTCCTAGGAGTAAAACTTCCTTACGGTTCTGCTGGGAAGATAAGCAGATACCTAGACCCAATGAAGCGAAGTTCGGGGGATGAAGTCTCACGATCGTCACGTCTGATGACGCAGATACTTCCGATTGCAATCCATTGGGATCATGGACGCGCACGTCCGTGAAACGCTATTTGGCCTATGCAACTTCTTCGACGTCATCTCTCGGAAGTCGATTGGCATGAGGCAACTCAGAAGGCTACAGGAAAAGATCGTGGTGATACTATGTGAGCTTGAGATGTACTTCCCGCCCGCATTCTTCGACGTTATGGTGCATCTGCTGGTCCATATAGTGGAGGATATCATCCAACTCGGCCCGACGCGTTCCTGCACAAAGATGATGCCGTTCGAAAGGATAAATGGTGTCATCAAAGGATACGTTCGGAACATGTCACGTCCAGAGGGAAGTATAGCCAGGGGCTTTCTGACCGAAGAGTGCATCTCCTACTGCACGAATTATCTAGGCGTCAAGAACCCCGTTGGTCTGCCCGTCAACAGGCACCTCGGCAGGCTCGCTGGATGGGGTCACCGTGAGGGTCGCCGCGAAATGCATGTCGACTTCGAGGGTCGACTCACCGACTTTGAAAGAGCAAACCTAGTCGCGCTACAACACATAGACGTGGTCGATCCTTGGGTGGTAGAGCACAAAACCTTTATTGAGAAGACGTACAATGACCGAGGCCAACAGAGGACGAACGGAGATATACTCAAAGAGCACAATTCATGTTTCACGCAGCGTTGGTTCAAGCGAAGCTTACGTCGTACCCTTTACATGAAGATTCTTCCGCGGAAGAACAACTCATATTCACCTTGTCACGCGGCGCCGAGCACAACCTCGATGACCTATGAGGCGTACGATATCAACGGCTACACATTCTACACCGAGGACAAGGACATGAAGAGCGATGGTTATCAGAACTCCGGGGTAACGATGGAATCTTACACCGGTAAGGACAAGGACAGATACTACGGAAGGATCGAGGAGATCTGGGAGTCGAGCTACGCTGGAGAGAAGGTGCCGATGTTCCGTGTCAGATGGGCCAAGAGCGTCCTAAAAGAAGACCGATATTTCACCACCATGGTTATACCCGAAGCCAAATCCAAGACAGCGGGCGCAAACGTCACCGCGAAAAAAGAGCCATGGGTACTGGCTTCCCAAGTGGACCAATGCTTCTTCATTACCGACCCGCCAAAGCCCAGTCGTGTTGTCGTGAGGAGAGGCAAAAGGAAGATCATCGGAATGGATGGAGTAGCCAATGAGCAAGACTTCGACAACCACGGCGACCCGAGGATCGAACATGACGACGATGATGAAGTAGCAGCATACACCACAAGAAGAAGCAGGATCACCCTACCTAAAGGACGTCCATTCCACAGAAGAACTCCATTTGCGAAAAAGAAGGGCAAGAAGATTGTGAACAGATAGCTAGCTAAGATCGATTGTATTTAAATCATAGCCTTCATTTCTCGTTTGTATTTCATGGGCACTTTTTGAACTATCATGAATATTTTTAAATTTCATGGACACTCGATCTCGATCCCCCTCCATCTCGATCGCTATCCCACCTCGCCAGATCCGGTCCCCCTCGCTGCCTAGCACCCCCCCGGTCCACCGGCCGCCGCTGCCGACCCCCCGCACCCTCGATTCCCCTACTCAACCGCCGCCGCCGACCCCCCGCACCCCGCGCACCCTCCCCCGCTCCACCGGCATTACTATTTGATGATATTTTAAAAAAAAATATTACTGTCTTATAAAAAAATATTACTGTTATGATTTAAACAAGTTTGAACATATTTAAACACAAATAAGTATCAAACAGCATTTTAAATGCCTAAAAAAATTGTGGAGCACAGGAATCGAACCTAGGACCTCCTGGTGTGAGAACTGGCTGACGGTCACCGAGCTAGTAGAGGAACTTGATGTGGATCAGGTCGTGGAAGATAACCTGTTGGCTCGAAAGCAGAAATCAAAAAAATACTAATGGCGCACAGGCGAGGTGCGCCATTAGTATGGATGTACTTATGGCGCACCGAGGTGTGGTGCGCCATTAGTATTGTGCCCCCCACCATCCATACTTCCTCCCGGCCTCGATCCCTTCCTCTCCTCTCCCCTCGCCACGCTGCCCGCTGCCTCGGCCGCCGCCCCGCCGCCTCAACGCCCGCCCGTCGTCCTCGTCTCCGCGCCCGACGCCTTGTGACGCCGCCTCTCCTCTCCAGCCTTGCCGCCGCCCGTCGTCCTCGTCTCCTCGGCGCCGCTCTCCCGTCGCCCCTGCCTCTCTCCCGTCGGCCCGGTGAAGCACAGCGCCGCCTGCACTGGCCGCACCTTCACCGCCGCCGCCGCACGGCCATAGCACCGCCTCGTCGCTCCTCGTCTCCCTGCAGCTGCAGACGTTGCAAGTGCAGCCAAAGTATGCTCATCTATGTTTGACTTTCGAAATAATTTTGATCACAATGTTTCGCCTAGCTTTGAATTTTTTCTGCTTAGGCTTTGCATTTTGATAGATAGTAGGAGGGCATCCTAGAAAATACATTTGGTGGGACGAATCAGAGCAAACATAAAACAAAAAGGAAAAGAAGGATAGACAATTTGAATATGGGGTTAATTTGCTTGTTCAGAAAATATGGGATAGTTTTGCTGTAAGAGCAAAACTTATGGGTCACAATTTCTCTTGTTTGTTCTCCCAAAATTTTGATGCACAACAAAACAGTCTTGTATTATCCTTGTCTTGTCTTGTCTAATCAACCCGGTCCTTTGAAGAAAGTGCTTTTTGTGGGATTAGTGTGTATGATGTATCCAAAGTGCTTGGTATTTGGTAGTGTAGCGACACACAAAAATAGTTACCATCTTGTTTTAGGTTCATAGTTTCCACCATGGCACCGGTGTGTTTATCAACATGGTTTAGCAGTGACCACGGTCAACGGGGCATCTTGTGTGCTATGAGATATTTTTTAGCAGTGTTGAAGATCATGTGTGTTTGCGAAAATAATGTTTCTTAGGTGTAGATTTTTTTTGTGTGGCTCGATTGCATGCCCAATGCACTAGGTTCTGAAAGACATGAAGATGAAGCAAGCTTGCTTCACAATCTGATTTGTTTAACTATTTCTTTGTAGTTGTAGAAACATTTTTTTGGTAACTCTCATATAATATGATGAGTCACTCTATTTCTCTTTCATTGGCACATACATCCATTTCGACTAGATCACAATCATGTGCCGTGCATTTTCCAGATCCCCGGTTAGCTTTATTGCTTATTTCCAAATTTACACAGTACTAGTCTGTTAATACTTGTTTTGAGGGTACTTTTACTTCTTCTTTCCTGAGTTTTATTAGTGTACTTTTACTGTCCTCTATAGGTGACGTGTGAACCGTTGCTTATGCCGATCGACTTGCCGACTACCTATTTAATTGGTTTTCTTTTAAATCTTATAGTTCCGTTGATTATAAACTGGCGGCCGCGATCAATCAGTTGGTATTGATTTTGTCGTGAGACTTTGAGGTCAGTTTAACTTTGTCATTTTTCAACAGTACTCAACTATTTCAATCTATCATTATTTCTGTCAGACTTTGAGGTCAGTTGGTATTGATTGCATTGGGCTGTGGGGATTTTGAGCTGTTTTCGACATGTCTTCTTTTAGTGTACTTGTCTCCCGCTTGTTGGTTACTTCTCATGGTTAGAAGATGTGTTGTAGCTTTTCTTAGACTTGTACTGTAAATGGATTTGGTTGTAATAGAAATGACATTTTCTCTACTCAAACTCATTATATTGGAATTATTTGAAGATGTGTGGTGTTAGCCTATCGGTAATACTTATGTGTTAGTGTGAGTTTATTCTTCCTGTGAGCATTCTAATTTTATTTCTTTGGATTCAAGCAATGGGTTTGGACTTGCAAGATTCAGTTCACAAGTACTTGTGGGCTTTGGCTTTTAGCCTAATGAGGTCTCTTACTTGTGACAGTTCAGTTGTCAGAGTAATATCTAAGAAAATTCTACTATGTCTCTAGAGGGCTCGGCATATATTGTTTCACCTCTTCACATGCCAATGTATTTTCCATGTTGTGATGAAGGCCTTTTTGCCTTGTCCACCGAGAGGCCCTTGAGTTTGCTGGAATGTCGATTAACTTCCGTTCCGGCAAATTGGTACTCCATATGTCCTATTTTCAGCAAAGGTCATGCTGAAATTTTCCGTGAATTTTAGCATGACTTTGCTAAAAATAGGACATATGGGGTACTTGTGACTAATGCATGGGCCGGGTACTTGTGACTAATGATGAAAGCTTAGGCTTTTAGGGTGCCTCGGCGTCGAAAAACCCTCAATGATAAAAGCTTAGCTTTTAGGATGCCTCGGTGTCGACAAACCCTAAATGATGAGACCATGATCTTGTTCCTTGACAATAACCAACTTTTGACCAAACTTTGTTCCTATTTAGAGAGAAACATGGCCAACAACGATGAGGCCGGGGGTTCAGGAGGCAAGGCATTCTGGGAGCTGTCCCAGGAGATGGAGGAACAACCTCACTTGTATGAGGACGCGCCTTCCCCACCAATCCTGAGACCACTGATGGTACCGCCGAGGATGACCCCACTGATGCCACCACTGATGGTGCCGCCGAGGATGCCACCACTGATGATGGCGGCGCACGCACAGATGGCAGCCAACCGAAGAGGCAACGGAAGGACCGGCGCCCGACCGTGCTCCGCACCCTCAAGGAGGAAGTTACTGAAGTGGACTCCGGCGGGGAATCCAACGGCGCCCAAACGAATAGTCAAGGGTACTCGCTTCAGCTCGGGTGCATTCTCCGAGCACCGTCTCGATCAACACCGAGAACACGAGGCATCCTGACCGAGGGAATTTGCGCAACCTCCTCTTCACGAAGCTGCACGAACGATACAAGTTCCCCGCTGAATTTGAAAACATAAGCCTCAAAGGTAATAAAGTGAACAATGCTGCCCTCACGAAGATGAGCAAGGCCCTGTCTACTTGGAAAAGCAATGTGAAGAGAATGATCGAGAAAGGTGAGAGTTATGAGAAGATCAAGGAGAAAAATCCTTCGATCACCGAAGATGACTACAACGACTTCAAGATCAATTGCTCGAGCACCGCAAACTCCGAATCAAGTCGATTGGGGGAAAGAAATGCGGAGCTGAACTTAGGGAACACACACTCGGTCCGGCGGTTCTGAGTGGCGCAGCCTATATGGGACAAGGAGGGCGCGGGCGTGCCGAGCAAGGCCTACCGCCCTCTTCGATAAATCTGGTGACAAGCGGACCAGGAACTTTGTCGGGGCCCGGTACAAGAAGGACCCGAAAACAAAGGAGCTTACCACGGATCCAAGACCAGGGCGCTTGAGGTTGTTACGGTAAGGAATACCACCCCGCCGTAATTAGCTCCATATGGTTGCATTCTAATTAATGAAGCCAAATTTCTAAATGGTTCACATTCCTTCCGCAGCGATCGAAAAGCGATGGCGCTGGGTCGACTAAGAGCAACCCTTGGGACACCACTCTAAATAGAGGCGTTGAATGTAATGAAGAACAAGGATAAGCTCGATGGCCGGCGTCGGCTGGTCGTGTGGCCGACAAAGGCTTGTCCACAAAATGGGGTCATACTATACGCTGGTGTGCGGAAGGAGAAAAGACCAGCTCGGAAAGCGGTAGCGCGAGGTTCAAGAACTCAAGGCAGAGGTGGCGCGGATTCCGGAGATTGTCCAAGAGCAAGTGCAACAACAACTCGGGCGACGATCACCGCCATTGTGCCTACCTTGATCCAGGGGTTGAGTGCGTGGATTGCGGGCGGCCAACAGGGCCGCCCGATTCCTAGCTTCACGGCCAGCAACTTCGCAGAATGCGATGGCGGGCCATTGGTGTCTCCGGCGGAGGCGGCATTGGTGTCTCCGACGCCGACACGGAGCTTAATGCACCGGGTGTACGCCCGGCGGCACCTCTGCAGCAAGCGGCCCCTCCGTCAATCGCGCCCGCCGTTGGCGGTGACTCGACATTAGCCGAGCTCGATGCCATCATCACGGTAACTAATTAAGCCTCTCTCGGCCGAGGACTTCATCTCCTTGCCTTTGACTGGGCATCCCTGACGCCCTACATGTTTTCGCAGGGCGCCGCCGATGTTCCGTGCACTCTCCTGCACTTCGTGAACAACGAGTTGGTCGATGTCGCCAAGGGCAAAATCGTTCAACCGGCAACCCTTGTTCCACGGTACCCGGATGCCACCCAACTTGTTTAGGGTTGAACTGGTTCGGTGCTGCCAGGCTGCGACGAGTTGTTACCTCCGATTCGACCCGTCGGGGCCGGCGATGATGACGTGATGACCCTCGGCGCCTAGCTGGCCCCTGCTTTGGCGAAGAGCCAGATTTGTTTGGGGGCGGGGACACCACCCCAAAGACAACACCGCCGATCATGTCGGCGCCAAGTCGGCCCCATGGCAAGACCGCCATAGCGGTGCGGACATCCCTATGCCACTGGATCCAAACATGCATATGGCACAGGATCAGAACGATGACGACGACGATACATTTGCCAACGTCGATCAGTACTTTGCCGATCATGGGTACGGTGGCGACTTCATGGGGCCTCCTTCTCAAGAACCCAACCCAACAAAAGACGTGCGCGATCTAGCTGGTACCGCGGAGAAGCCAAGTTGCAACAGGCGTCGCCTGCCGTTCAGCTCTCAGGAGACGCCTCCAGCTGCCGACTTCACCGAGCCTCAGATAGGCGATGTGCGAAATATTATCAGCCCCAACACACTCAAGAAGGCGGTCTGTGAGCAGAACTCGGTCCCATTACAGGAGAAGAAGAAGGCACGCAAAAGAAAGACTAACAAGGGTGCGGGCCAGCCGCACCGAAATGCGATTCGTGCTCAGACGGGCCACCTTCTCCGAGGATATCTCGAGGAGGGTGCATGTGGCGGGTAGGGCGATGCTACCGACAAATATGCTCAATGCTGCAACCGGTGCTATCGGAGTCTGCATGATGTTGTTCTTTCTTTGGAGAAGCAGCGTCTCGAGAGAAGGATGTGGCATACCCGGTTTTCGTGGCCAAGGTGCCGAGGGCAAGGGCTTTGTGGATAACTCCATCGGGCGTACGATCGTCCTGCGGTTTGATGACATCCACACTATGTTGAACCTTCATCCGCTGCACTACACCTTCGTTCGGCTATTTTCGCTGAGTATGGAGATGCGGATCATTCGCGACAAGACCCCGGACAACGTGATAGTCGACCCCTTCTACATGCGTGCCAGGATCTTGGGCAGCGCTGGGGACCGGCAAGTCGCGAGTTCTTACCTCGAAGGCGTCATTACGGCAAACCAAGATAAGGATAACTTCCTCGTGCCTTACTTTCCCGAGTAAGTCCTCCCTCAACCGCCCGTAACATATGAATTCTTAGATTTCGATCGTTTTCTTTTAACATTCCGTGTTTTCTGCGGTGACACACATTGCACGCTCATCCTCCTAAGCCCCAAATATTCCATGGCCACGTATTTCGACCGGACCGTCGATCGAACGTAGACTATACAAATGTCAAGAAGGTTCTTGATGATGTTCTCCCGGCCACGCCCAATCTGGAGGCACCTTCACCGGGCCTATTCGTAATCACGGCAAGCACGTGTTCTCCCACAATACGACGTTACTGCTGCGTCAAGCAGCCGCTGGCGGTCGAAGGGTGCCTACTCGCCATCCATCACATGCGAGGCGATCGTGCGGGACCATCATCAACTTCGCTATCGAGTAAACTCAAAGATTGGGCCGCGGCGTGTCGGCAATCCAGACGCGGACATCGACAAGAATTCTTTCGCATCCAATGGAGTTTGCGGAAATCATCCATCAAGATGTCCTTCGTACCTCGAGGCAGTTCTACCTCGTAAATCAACCGTCCAACGGTGACATCGACACAATGCTACAAATGCAGGTGACAACGCCCGTTCTTTCATGACTCCCACGATAGACGGCGGCTTCATCCACGCTCCGGTCCCTTGAGTCGAGTCGAAAGCAGTGATGCTGTGTCTAGTTCTGAAACATCGATTGGCTCATGTTGTAATTAAACTTTAATGAACTTGTATTATGTCTCTTTGGTTTCAAGAGTCATTCAACTTAGATGTAATCGATGCTATTAATGTCTTGCTTTTCTCTTCCGATCGTTCTGTTGCATACTTATATATTGCTTATGTATTGTTTGTGAATTGGTATTAACGTTTCGTTTGGCTAGTGCCTAGCGATGCCGTCGTATGTCGTGTACAAGGGTAAGGTTCCCGGAGTCTCTGACGGTGGGAGGAGTGTCGGAGACAGGTTCACCGATTCAGCGGTAACAGTTACAAAGGGTACACCACTAGGGCCGAGGCTGAATCTAGATACGCCCGCTATCTAGCGGGAGAGGGGAGGGAGCGTTGGAGGAACCGGATGAAGACGAGTTTCATCGTGATGATGCTCATCGTGATGACCGCAGCTCTCTTCTATGTGATGGTAGTTTAGATGATCGATATCGACTTGTAATGTGAAGACAAACTCGCTACTCGTGGTCTCGAGACTTGTAATATAATGTTCTATCTTTGTTCGGTCTTTTCAATTCGGAGACTAATATGATGAATTGTATTCAGAGACTAATATGATGAATTGTATTCAGAGACTAGTCTTCTATTGTATTCGATGAATCTGTTGTTGATGTGTGCTGTCTATATTTTGTCCAATTATACATTTTGTAACCTGTGCAAAAAACAGAAAATAAAAAAAACCTAATATTCATACTAATGGCGCATCACATCACAGTGCGCCATTAGTATGCCAAAGTATACTAATGGCGCATCATTAAACAGTGCGCCATTAGTATGCCGAAGTTACTAATGGCGCATCTTGCCGTTGTGCGCCATTAGTATGCCAAAGCACCTGGTATACATGGCCCCCTGGGAGGCATACTAATGGCGCACTGTTGTATATACTAGTGGCGCATCCAGTGTTGCGCCATTAGTATACCAGATACTAATGGCGTGGCACTAATGGCGCACCACTAATGCGCCATTAATGGCCAAATTAGGTGCGCCATTAGTAGGCCTTTTCCTAGTAGTGGCAATGAGATGTTGTGCCGAGTCAAAGCAGCAACATACACAGCGAAAGGAGCACACTAAGCAAAAAAACGCCGAGAGCCGTACTCAGCAAAGAAAAGCACACGGCAACGAGATGTCGTTGCCGAGTCGAAGCAGCAAAGTATACAGCGAACGGAGCACACTCGGCAAAAAAAAGCATACACCGAGAGCTGATCATGACAAAGAAATGCCACTTGTCATGTCCATTTGCGCTTGACGGCTCCGTGACTTGGGGGGTTTGTTTGCCGAAAGTTTTGCCCGGGTGCTTGGCATATATTCAAAAAAATATTTTTCTTTGTGTAATTTACAACGATTGACGCACGGACCCACTTGTTAGCGACAAATCATTCTTGTCTAGTCAGCAAACAGGTCATCCCACCATGGCCCACTTGGCATACAACATTTCTACAATTTACCGCGACTGATGAGTAGGCCCCACTTGTCGGCTGAGGTCCATAATAAAATTTCTCTCTAGCACACTCGCCAGCCGAGCTGGCTCCTCCACTGCGCTCTCATGCTAGAGACCTGAGTTTTTATCCCACCCGAGGCAGACTGGAGAAAGCCTTCTTTTTTGCGAAATATTTCGACCCGACAGGTGGGTCCCACATGTCACTGAAATATTTGAAAATTATTTGGTATTTTTTCTTTAAATAATTCGAATCCTGAAACATTTTTTCAAGTGTTTCTCTTGGCGAACGTTGCATGGAAAAAAATTCTACGCACATGCAAGATCTATCCATGAAGATGCATAACTACGAGAGGGGAGAGTGTGTCTACGTACCCTCGTAGACCGCTAAGAGGAAGCGTTTAACAACGCGGTTGATGTAGTTGAACACCTTCGCGATCCAACCGATCAAGTACCCAACGTACGGCACCTCTGCGTTCAACACACGTTCAGCTCGATGAAGTCCTCGCCTTCTTGATCTAGCAAGACGGGCAAAGTAGTAGATGAGTTCCGGCAGCACGACGGCGTGGTGCTGGTGGTGTGAACATGTTCCCGCAGTGCTTCGTCGTGTCCTGCGGAAAACTAGACGGAGGACGAAACTATGGAGAGGGACGCTGCACATAGCTAAGAGATTGTCGTGGGTTGTGTGGCGCCCCCTCCCTCTCATATATATAGGTGGGGGGAGGCAACCAGGGTGTACCCCAAGGTGGTCGGCCGGCCCCATTGGGCGCCTGCCCTATGGCGTCCCCCTTGCTTGTTTGCTCGCGGGGGAAGGCACGAGGGGGTGCCCCCCCTCCTTCCTCTTAGGTGGAGGGAAGGAAAGAGAGGCTAGCCCTCCCCCTTTCCATCCATAGGGCCGACGTCCTAGAGGAGGGGCGCGCCAGCCCCTTGTGGGCTGGTGTGCTCCCCTCTCTTGGCCCATATGGCCCATTAATCTCCCGGGGCTTCTCGGAACCCCTTTCAATGATCCGATGACTACCCGATTCACTCTGAAACCTTTCCCGTGACCAAATAGCATCCTCCTATATATCAATCTTTACCTCCGGACCATTCTGGGGATCCCCGTCATGTCTGTGATCTCATCCAGGACTCCGAACAACATTCAGTCACCAGTTCACATAACTCATATAATACTATATCGTCAACGAACTTTAAGCGTGCGGACCCTACGGGTTCGAGAATGATGTAGACATGACCGAGACGCCTCTCCGGTCAATAACCAATAGCGGAACCTGGATGCGCATATTGGTTCCTACATGTTCTACAAAGATCTTTATTGGTCGAACCTTTGTGACAACATACGTAATTCCCTTTGTCTGTTGGTATGTTACTTGCCCGAGATTCGATCGTCGGTATCTTCATACCTAGTTCAATCTCGTTACCGGCAAGTCTCTTTACTCGTTCTGTAATACACCATCTCGTCACTAACTCCTTAGCCACTTTGCTTTCAAGCTTCTTGTGATGTGTATTACAGAGAGGGCCCATAGATACCTCTCCTATACACTGAGCGACAAATCCCAATATCGATCCATGCCAACTCAACAGACACCTTCGGAGATACTTGTAGAGCATCTTTATGATCACCCAGTTATGTTTTGATGTTTGATAGCACACAAGGTATTCCTCCGGTATCCGGGAGTTGCATGATCTCATATTCGAAGTAATATGTATTTGACATTAAGAAGGCAATAGCAATAAACTAAACGATCATATGCTAAGCTAACGGATGGGTCTTGTCCATCACATCATTCTCCTAATGATGTGATCCCATTATCAAGTGACAACACATGTCTATGGTTAGCAAACCTTAACCATCTTTGATCAACGAGCTAGTCTAGTAGAGGCTTACAGTACTAGGGAAAAGCCTAGCAGTAGCGCCGGTTTTAGGTATAGCACTAGGGCGGGGTTGCGTGCTACTGATACAGTGCTACAGCTAAAGTGTATCAGTAGCGTGTGTTTGCCCGCGCTACTGCTATACGCCTATACCTGCTTAGCGGTAGCGCTTTTGGTAGAGAGCGCTACTGGTAGTTACTAGCAGCTGATACGTCCATTTTGCATCATGCATGCTTTTATATCAATATTTATTGCATTATGGGCTGTTATTTCACATTATGTCTCAATACTGATGGCTATTCTCTCTTATTTTACAAGGTTTATCATGAAGAGGGGGAACGCCGGCAGCTGGAATTCTGGCTGGAATTCTGGCTGGAAAAGGAGCAAATATTGGAAACCTATTCTGCACAGCTCCAAAAATCCTGAAACTCCACATAAGTTATTTTTGGAATTAATAAGAACTATTGAGCGAAGAAAACACCAGAGGGGGCCCACACCCTACCCAGGAGGGTGGGGGCGCGCCCACCCCTACTGGGCGCGCCCCCTGTCTCCTGGCCCCCCTGGTGGCCCTCCGGTGCCCATCTTTTGCTATATGAAGGCTTTTACCCTGGAAAAAAAATCAGAAGCAAGCTTACGGGACGAAACTCCGCCGCCACGAGGCGGAACCTTGGCGGAAAATCTAGGGCTCCGGCGGAGCTGTTCTGCCGGGGAAACTTCCCTCCGGGAGGGGGAAGTCATCACCATCGTCATCACCAACGATCCTCTCATCGGGAGGGGGTCAATCTCCAGCAACATCTTCACCAACACCATCTCCTCTCAAAACCCTAGTTCATCACTTGTATCCAATCTTGTATCAAAACCACAAATTGGCACCTATGGGTTGCTAGTAGTGTTGATTACTCCTTGTAGTTGATGCTAATTGGTTTACTTGGTGGAAGATCATATGTTCAGATCCTTAATGCATATTAATACTCCTCTGATTATGAACATGAATATGCTTTGTGAGTAGTTACATTTGTTCCTGAGGACATGGGTGAAGTGTTTCTATTAGTAGTCATGTGAATCTGGTATTCGTTCGATATTTTTATGAGATGTATGTTGTCTCTCCTCTAGTGGTGTTATGTGAACGTCGACTACATGACACTTCACCATTATTTGGGCCTAGAGGAAGGAATTGGGAAGTAATAAGTAGATGATGGGTTGCTAGAGTGACAGAAGCTTAAACCCTAGTTTAGGCGTTGCTTCGTAAGGGGCTGATTTGGATCCATATGTCTAATGCTGTGGTTAGGTTTACCTTAATACTTCTTTTGTAGTTGCGGATGCTTGCAATAGGGGTTAATCATAAGTGGGATGCTTGTCCAAGTAAGGGCAGAACCCAAGCACCGGTCCACCCACATATCAAATTATCAAAGTACCGAACGCGAATCATATGAGCGTGATGAAAACTAGCTTGACGATAATTCCCATGTGTTCTCGGGAGCGCTTTTCTCATTATAAGAAATTGTCCAGGCTTGTCCTTTGCTACAAAAAGGATTGGGCCACCTTGCTGCACTTTATTTACTTTCATTGCTTATTACCCATTACAAATTATCTTATCACAAAACTATCTCATTACCTACAATTTCAGTGCTTGCAGAGAAAACCTTACTGAAAACCGCTTGTCATTTCCTTCTGCTCCTCGTTGGGTTCGACACTCTTACTTATCGAAAGGACTACGATAGAGCCCCTATACTTGTGGGTCATCAATACTCTTTTCTGGCGCCGTTGCCGGGGAGTGAAGCGCCTTTGGTGAGTGGAACTTGGTTAGGAAACATTTATATAGTGTGCTGAAATTTTCTGTCACTTGTTACTATGGAAACTAATCCTTTGAGGGGCTTGTTCGGGGTATCTTCACCCCGACCAAAAGAGCAAAGAGTTGCTCCTCAACCTACTGAACCTACTGAAAATATTTACTTTGAGATTCCTTCGGGTATGATAGAGAAACTGCTAGCTAATCCCTTTGCAGGAGATGGAACATTGCATCCCGATTTACACCTTATCTTTGTGGATGAAGTTTGTGGATTATTTAAGCTTGCAGGTATTCCCGATGATGTTTTCAAAAGTAAGGTCTTCCCTTTATCTTTGAAGGGAGATGCATTGACATGGTATAGGCTATGTGATGATACGGGATCTTGGAATTATAAACGATTGAAGTTGGAATTTCACCAGAAGTTCTATCCTATGCATCTTGTTCATCGTGATCGTAATTACATATATAATTTCTGGCCTCGCGAAGGAGAAAGCATCGCTCAAGATTGGGGAGGCTTAACTCAATGTTATATTCATGCCCCAATCATGAGCTCTCAAGAGATATGATTATTCAAAAAATTTATGCTCGACTTTCTCTCAATGATCGCACCATGCTCGATACTTCCTGTATTGGTTCTTATATGTTGAAGACTACTGAATTCAAGTGGGATTTATTGGAAATAATTAAACCCAACTCTGAAGATTGGGGTTCCGACGATGGTAAGGAGTCAGGTATAACACCTAAGTTTGATTGTGTTAAATCTTTTATGGATACCGATGCTTTTCGTGGATTTAGCGCTAAGTATGGACTTGACTCTGAGATAGTAGCTGCTTTTTGTGAATCTTTTGCTACTCACGTTGATCTCCCTAAGGAGAAGTAGTTTAAATATAATCCTCCCATTGAAGTAAAAGTAGTTGCACCTATTACAGCTGAAGAAAAGACTGTCACTTATAATGATCCTATTGTTCCTACTAGTTATGTTGAGAAACCACCTTTTCCTGTTAGGATGAAGGATCATGCTAAAACTTCAACTGTTGTTCGTAAGAGTAATACTAGGACTTATACACCTCTTGAGAAAATCAAAGTCGAACCTAGTGTTGCTATGGTTAAAGATCTCTTGGATGATAATTTAGATGGGCATGTTATTTATTTTTGTGGTGAAACTGCTAATATTGCTAGACCAGGTGCTAAGTTACATAGACCTGTTGTAGGCATGCCTGTTATTTCTGTTAAAATAGGAGATCATTGTTATCATGGCTTATGTGATATGGGTGCTAGTGCTAGTGAAATACCCTATGACTTATATAAAGAAATTATGCATGATATTACACCCGCTGAAATAGAAGGTATTGATGTTACTATTAAGCTTGCCAATAGGGACACCATTAAGCTAGTTGGGATTGTTAGAGATGTTGATATTTTGTGTGGGAAAGTTAAATTTCCTGCTGATTTTCTTGTTCTTGGTTACCACAAGATGACTTTTGTCCCATTATTTTTGGTAGACCCTTCTTGAATACTGTTAATGCTAGGATTGACGAAAAGGATATTGTTACAATTGGCTTATGGGATATGTCTCATGAGTTTAATTTTGCTAAGTTTCGTAGACAACCCCGTGATAGAGAGTCACCTAGTAAGGATGAGATTATTGGTATTGCTTCTATTGTTGTGCCTCCTACTGATCCGTTAGAACAATATTTGCTAGACCATGAAAATGATATGTTTATGAATGAAAGAAGGGAAATAGACGAAGTGTTCCTTCAATAGGATCCTATTCTGAAACACAACTTGCCTGTCAAAATCATAGGGGATCCCCCTCCACCCAAGGGTGATCCCGTGTTTGAGCTCAAACCATTACCCGATAATCTTAAGTATGCTTATCTTGATGAAAAGAAAATATACCCTGTTATTAATAGTGCTAACCTTTCAGAGCAAGAAGAAGAAAGATTATTGAAAACTCTGAAGAAGCACCGTGCTGCTATTGGATATACTCTGGATGATCTTAAGGGCATTAGTCCCACTCTATGCCAACACAAAATAAATTTGGAGAAAGATGCCAAACCAGTTAGAGATCCTCAACGACGATTGAATCCTAAGATGAAAGAAGTGGTAAGAAAGGAGATATTAAAGCTCCTTGAGGCAGGTATAATTTATCCAGTTGCTGATAGCGATTGGGTAAGTCCTGTCCATTGTGTTCCTAAGAAGGGAGGTATTATAGTAGTTCCTAATGATAAAGATGAATTGATCCCGCAAAGAATTATTACAGGTTATAGGATGCTAATTGATTTTCGTAAGTTAGATAAAGCTACTAAGAAAGATCATTACCCTTTACCTATTATTGATCAAATGCTAGAAGGACAATTCAAACACACACATTTCTGCTTTCTAGATGGTTATGCTGGTTTCTCTCAAATACCTGTGTCAGCGGAAGATCAATCAAAAACTACTTTTACTTGCCCTTTCGGTACTTTTGCTTATAGACGTATGCCTTTTGGTTTATGTAATGCACCTGCTACCTTTCAAAGATGCATGATGGCTATACTCTCGACTTCGTGAAAAGATTTGTGAGGTATTCATGGATGATTTCTCCATTTATGGATCCTCTTTTGATGATTGCTTGAGCAACCTTGATCGAGTTTTGCAGAGATGTGAAGACACTAGTCTCGTCATGAATTGGGAAAAGTGCCACTTTATGGTTAATGAAGGCATTGTCTTGGGGCATAAGATTTCTGAGAGAGGTATTGAAGTTGATAAAGCTAAAGTTGATGCTATTGAAAAGATGCCATGTCCCAAGAACATAAAAGGTATAAGAAGTTTCCTTGGTCATGCCGGTTTTTATAGGAGGTTCATTTAGGACTTTTCTAAAATCTCTAGGCCTCTGGCTAATTTATTGCAGAAATATATTCCTTTTGTCTTTGATGATGATTGTGTAGAAGCATTTGAAATACTTAAGAAAGCTTTGATCACTGCACCTATTGTTCAGCCACCTGATTGGAATTTACCGTTTGAAATTATGTGTGATGCTAGTGATTAGGCTGTAGGTGATGTTCTAGGGCAAAGAGTTGATAAGAAATTTAATGTTATCTAGTATGCTAGTAAAACTCTTGATACTGCCCAAAGAAATTATGCTACTACTGAAAAAGAGTTCTTAGCAGTTGTATTTGCTTGTGATAAGTTTAGACCTTATATTGTTGATTCCAAAGTTACTATTCACACTGATCATGCTGCTATTAAATATCTTATGGAAAAGAAAGATGCTAAGCCTAGACTTATTAGATGGGTTCTCTTGATGCAAGAATTTGATTTCATATTGTTGATAGAAAAGGAGCTGAGAACCCCGTTGCAGATAATTTATCCAGGTTAGAGAATGTTCTTGATGACCCACTACCTATTGATGATAGCTTTCCTGATGAACAACTAGCGGTCATTAATGCTTCTCATACTGCTCCTTGGTATGCTGATTATGCTAATTACATTGTTGCTAAATTTATACCACCTAGTTTCACATACCAGCAAAAATAAAAAGTTCTTTTATGATTTAAGACATTACTTCTGGGATGACCCACACCTTTATAAAGAAGGAGTAGATGGTGTTATTAGACGTTGTGTACCTGAGCATGAACAGGAACATATCCTACGCAAGTGTCGTAGCTCAGAATGAAATAACTTATATATGAAAAATTATCAGAAAAATGCAATCTATCCATCTGTATCATTTTCATGCATGTTTGAGAAAGTTAACCTCACTGTTTAGGATGAAACATGATTAGGACAAATTTGATAATAGATTTGGAGTTGGAATTTGATCTAGTTTTGAATTCCACTTCAATCAAAATGACCTTCTGTTGCATTAGCTCAAATCACAGCATATTGCCATGTCATGATCATGCATCATATTGTGCATTGCATTGATTGTGTTCTTTCTCAGTTGCCGGTGTTTGTCCCCTCTCGATAGACGTGGTTCCGACGATGAGTTCGATGACACCGATGAAGAGCTATAATATCTTCGTGGAGTTCGAGCAAGCAAAACCCCTTGTTCATTCCGATACAATCCCACTCTATCGCTCCTGCTCTCTTTACTGCAATAGGACAACAACGATTCATCTGTTACTTGCTGCGGTAGCTGAACCCCTTTATCCTCCGCATGACCTGTCATTCCACAGTAAATAGATGAAACCCACTAGCATGAGTAGGAGTTGTTTGAGCCCTGTTGTGCCTACTCATTCATGCTTGTTTGTCATGCCTGCTACTGCTTAGAGTTGAGTCAGGTCTGATTCATCGGGAATGAATCGGAGGTGTATGAACATGTCCTACTGTTGAGAGCTAAGTGTGTGAACACGATTTGGTAAAGGTAGCGGTGAGAGGCCATGTAGGAGTACATGGTGGGTTGTCTCATTGCAGTCGTCCTCAGGAACTGAGTTCTGTGTTTGTGATCCATGAACAGTTACTACCACGCATTGGAATGCTTAAGTGCCCCTCTCGACTTATTAATCAACCTGATCTCTGTGCAGGAGTTGCAACTAGTTTCTGGTGTTTGTAGGATATGTGTTGGAGGCCGTGCGTAGCGCTGACCCTAGGGGTGGGCTATGATGCGGTAAATACACCGTGGCTCGGTGTACCGAGTACCTGTTTGGTGTCTCGGGAACCCTGCACACATCGTTTGGGGCCGAGAGCGACACCCCGGCCGGATCTCCTTGCGGATGGAACCCGAATAGGCGATAAACCTGGACTAGAGACTTGTGTGGTTAGTCAGGTCATGGCCGACTCCCTCGCCAAAGCTTCCGCTTGAAGGTTGCCGAGATACACGACGTGTACATGGTGGTAAGTGGCGAGAGCGTGTGTGAAGAAGTACACCCCTGCAGGGTTAATATGATCTATTCGAATAGCCGTGTCCACGGAAAAGGACTTCTGGGTTGCCTGTACAGTTCATAGACAACTGAAAGTGGATACTCTAAAATGTGCAAGATAAGTGTGAGTGCTATGGATGGCGTTCTCGTAGGGAGACGTGAGCGGGTCCATAGTGGTGTATTGATATGGTGAATATGTGGACTCGTGTGCGCCACCTCAAAGGAGTTACTTGCAGTCATAGTTCAGGATAGCCACCGAGTCAAAGCTGGCTTGCTGCAGTCAAACTCCACCACCCCCTTTGTTGATAATGATGCATATGTAGTTAGTTCTGATGTAAGTCTTGTTGAGTACATTTGTACTCACATTTGCTTATTTTATGTTTTGCAGAGAGACGTCAGTCTCGCTAGTAGTTCCGCGTGGACTTCGACGTTTAGCTTGTTACCTCAGCTATGATCTTGTGCCCTCGGCAGGATCTGGTAGATAGTCAGGCTTCTAATCCTTTTTCATTTGTAGATGTCTGTACTCAGACATGTTAAGCTTCCGCATGTGCTTTGACTTGTATGCTTTGAATGTTGGGTCATGAGACCCATGTTTGTAATATCTTGGCTCCTCGGAGCCTAATGAATAAATACTTGAGTCGTAGAGTTATGTTGTGATGCCATGTTGTATTTACACATATCGGGCATATTGTGTGTATGTTTGAAATGCTTGGTATGTGTGGGATCCGACAATCTAGTTTTTTATCCTTGGCAGTCTCTCTTATGGGGAAATGTAGTCTAGTGCTTCCTTGAGCCATAGTAGTCCGCTTCTGACCGGTTCACCGGAGTCCTGCTAGCCCAAAGACTACCGCTCAGACACTTGGTGGCTGGCATGTGTTTCACTTTGTTCCTATGTCTGTCCCTTCGGGAAATGTCACGCGGTGACATCCGGAGTCATGCCTAACTCGCTACAGCCCGGGTTCCGGAGTCCTGTTAGCCAGTGCTTCTGACCGGATTCACACGGTCTTTGACCGACATGCTCGATGTGATTCATGTATGCTGTCCCCATGGGTTAGTGCCGCTTTGGGTTCACGACTAGCCATGTCGTCCTGGGTTCTCTGTCATATGGATGCTAGCGACACTATCATATACGTGAGCCAAAAGGAGCAAACGGTCCCGGGCCATGGTAAGACGACACCCGTGGGAATACCGTGCGTGAGGCCGCAAAGTGATATGAGGTGTTACCGGCTAGATCGATGTGACTTGGAATCGGGGTCCTGACGGCGTTGGTATCAGAGCCTGACTGCCTGTAGGTTTACCAAGCCAAACTGGTCGAAGTTGTGTCTAGAAATGCTTTAGTTATGTAAGGGAATTGATTGCGGAAGGGAACGTAAGGCTCTTTTTACTCCTTATACCTCATGGTCTTCTGATCTGAGTCATCCTCTTCTCTTCTACGGGGATTAAGAACTAGGCTTCTCATCTAAAAATTTGGATGTAACTTTTCGAGTAGATGATTTTTCATATAAAAAACTTTTTCATCCGAGTTAGTATGCAAAAGTTATGCCCATTTTTACAAATTCTCGAGAGATTTTGCAAATAAAGTCGAAATTCAGATTTGCAAATTTTCCCAACAACTAGACCACATATCACATGGGAAACTTATTTTCTTTTATTTTTTTGACATTTTCATCATTTTCTTTTATTTTTTTTAAAACTGAAAAGGCGATCCACAGGGGGGGTAGAGTTTGAAAATGGGACCTTTAGTAGTAGCGCGGTTTTTTACCCCCTCGCTACTACTATGGCACCACTTAGTAGTAGCGAGGGCTAAAAACCAACGCTACTGCTATCAAACTTAGTAGTAGCGAGGTTTTAAAAACCCGCGCTACTACTATGGCATGTCCCGGGGGGCACGGTAGAGACCGCTTAGTAGTAGCGAGGGTTAAAAACCCGCCATCGCTATCAACTTAGTAGTAGCGAGGTTTAAAAACCTGCGCTACTGGTAAGTAGCAGTAGCGAGGGTTTTTAACCCTCGCTACTAGTAACTTTCTGTGTATAGGCTTTTTCCTAGTAGTGTCACTCTGAATCGTATGCAGGACACCACGCTGGAGATAGAACTGCACATAAGGTATTTCAATCTGGTTTTTATTGGCCTACTCTCTTCAAACATGCTCGTAAGTTTGTCTTATCTTGTGATGAATGTCAAAGAATTGGTAATATTAGTAGACGTCAAGAAATGCCTATGAATTATTCTCTTGTTATTGAACCATTTGATGTTTCGGGCTTTGATTATATGGGACCTTTTCCTGCCTCTAATGGTTACACACATTTTTTAGTTGTTGTTGATTACGTTACTAAGTAGGTAGAAGCTATTCCAACTAGTAGTTCTGATCATAACACTTCTATTAAAATGCTTAAAGAAGTTATTTTCCAAGGTTTGCAGTCCCTAGATATCTTATGACTGATGGTGGTCCACATTTTATTCATGGTGCTTTCCGTAAGATGCTTGCTAAGTATGATGTTAATCATAGAATCGCATCTCCGTATCACCCGCACTCTAGTGGTCAAGTAGAGTTGAGAAATAGAGAGCTCAAATTAATTTTGCAAAAGACTATGAATAGATCTAGAAAGAATTTGTCCAAGGAACTTGATGATGCATTATGGGCCTATAAAACCGCATATAAAAATCCTATGGGTATGTCTCCGTATAAGATGGTTTATGGAAAAGCATGTCACTTACCTCTTGAACTTGAACATAAAGCATATTGGGATATTAAAGAGCTCAACTATGACTTCAAACTTGCCGGTGAGAAGAGGTTATTTGATATTAGCTCACTTGATGAATGGAGAACCCAAGCCTATGAGAATGCCAAGCTATTCAAAGAAAAAGTCAAACGCTGGCATGACAAAAGGATACAAAAGCGAGAATTTAATGTAGGTGATTATGTGTTATTATTCAACTCACGTTTAAGATTTTTTGCAGGAAAACTTCTCTCCAAATGGGAAGTTCCTTACATTATCGACCAGGTCAATCGTTCCGGTGCCATAAAAATCAACAAATTCGAAGGCACAAGTCCGAGGGTGGTGAACGGTCAAAGAATCAAACATTATATCTTAGGTAATCCTATCAATGTTGAAACTAATATTATTGAGACCGTAACCCTGGAGGAATACATAAGGGACACTTTCCAGAACGTTTCAGACTCCGAAAAGGAATAGGTATGTGGTACGGTAAGTAAACCGACTCCAAAACAATTCTAATGGCAAGTTTTATCCGTTTTGGAATATTTGAGAATTTTGGAAAGAAAGAAGTAATCCGGGAAGGACACAAGGCCTCCACGAGGGTGGAGGGCGCACCCACCCTTACTGGGCGTGCCCCCCTGTCTCGTGGCCACCTCGTGTGCCTCCCGGACTCTGTTTTCTTGCACATTACATATTTTGGTCGATAAAAATTCATTATATAATCTCCCGAAGGTTTTGACCACCGTATCACGCAATTATCTTCTGTTTTTGTTTCGAGCTGTTCCTGTTGCAGATTAAGAGCAGGATGTCTTCTCAAGAGTCAGTCGAGGAGAGTCGGGTGTCTCACCCGACACCAGGTCCAGGAGCAAATAGTGATGCCTATCACTTTGGACCATCAACGGAGGATGATATGGAGGCCAACTTGAAAAGGATAGATGCCATGGAGGAAGATCAAGAAGTTACCTCTCGCTTCCAAGCAGGATTCATGATGGGGGAACTATAGAGCTTGACTATTCCAAATTCGGGCATCCCTTCCAACGTTAAACTTCTTTCTTATGAAAACATGAAAAAGAGTGTCACTTGTTCTCCAGAAGCTATGCAACATCCTTGGGTAAAGGGAGATTTAGCCGTTACGGGCAAGCTCCACAAAGAAATTATGGACCTCAAAAAACAAGTCAATAAGCTCGAGGAGGAGAATTGTATCCTGAGGGGCATCATCGCCAAGAATATCACAACACCAACTATGAAGAAGGAGACATAATCACATGGGTATGGGCACTCCCCTTGGAAACTACCAAGCTTGGGGGAGGTGCCTCGGTATCGTATCAACATCACACTCCTATCTTTACCGTTTTACTTAGTTCGATCCTTTTAGTAGTATCTTGATCTAGTAGATTGAAGTTTTGGTATCAATTAGTTTTGAGTTTTGCTTTGTGATCTCTTTATGTAATCGAGTCCGTGAGTTATCTATAATAAAGATTAGTGTTGAATCAAGGGCTTTGCTATTTTGCTATGATCTTGAGAAAGTAGAAAGAATAAAAAGAATAAAAGAGTTCATATTGATCTTGTGGATAGTAATGACTTCACACATAGAAAGTATGAGGCATAAAAGTTGTTGAGAGTTGACAAACGTAGTTTTGGTCATCGTTGCAATTAATAGGAAGTAATAAGGAAAGAGAGGTTTTCACATACAAATATACTATCTTGGACATTATTATGATTGTGAGCACTCATTAAGTATGACATGATAAAAGAGTTGATGTTGGACAAGGAAGACAACGTAATGGTTTATGTTCTATCACATCTCAGTTAAAGTATATTGTCATTGATCTTCCCAGCATGTTGAGCTTGCCTTTCCCCCTCATGCTAGCTAAAATTCCTCGCACCAAGTAGAAATACTACTTGTGCTTCCAAATATCCTTAAACCCAGTTTTTGCCATGAGAGTCCACCATACCTACCTATGGATTGAGTAAGATCCTTCAAGTAAGTTGTCATGTTGCAAGCAATAAAAATTGCTCTCTAAATATGTATGATCTATTAGTGTGAAGAAAATAAGCTTTATACGATCTTGTTATGGAAGTAATAAAAGCGACGGACTGCATAATAAAGGTCCATATACAAGTGGCAATATAAAGTGATGTTCTTTTGCATTAAGATTTTGTGCATCCAACCCTAAAAGCAGATGACAACCTCTGCTTCCTCTGCTAAGGGCCTATCTTTTACTTCATGTATTTACTTTATGCTTGAGTCAAGGTGATCTTCACCTTTCCCTTTTTCATTTTATCCTTTGGCAAGCTCCTCGTGTTTGAAAGATCTTGATATATATATATATACATATATATATATATACATACATATATATATATATATATATATATATCCAATTGGACGTGACGAAACTCCGCCGCCACGAGGCGGAACCAATCTAGGGCTCTGGCGGAGCTGTTCTGCCGGGGAAACTTCCCTCCGGGAGGGGGAAGTCATCACCATCGTCATCACCAACGATCCTCTCATCGGGAGGGAGTCAATATCCATCAACATCTTCACCAGCACCATCTCCTCTCAAAACCCTAGTTCATCTCTTGTATCCAATCTTGTATCAAAACCACAAATTGGTACCTATGGGTTGCTAGTAGTGTTGATTACTCCTTGTAGTTGATGCTAATTGGTTTACTTGGTGGAAGATCATATGTTCAGATCCTTAATGCATATTAACACTCCTCTGATTATGAACATGAATATGCTTTTTGAGTAGTTACGTTTGTTCCTGAGGACATGTGTGAAGTCTGGCTATTAGTAGTCATGTGAATCTGGTATTCGTTCGATATTTTGATGAGATGTATGTTGTCTCTCCTCTAGTGGTGTTATGTGAATCTACATGATACTTCACCATTATTTGGACCTAGAGGAGGGCATTGGGAAGTAATAAGTAGATGATGGGTAGCTAGAGTGACAGAATCTTAAACCCTAGTTTATGCGTTGCTTCGTAAGGGGCTGATTTGGATCCATATGTCTAATGATGTGATTAGGTTTACCTTAATACTTCTTTTGTAGTTGCGGACGCTTGCAATAGGGGTTAATCATAAGTGGGATGCTTTTCCATGTAAGGGCAGTACCCAAGCACCGGTCAACCCACATATCAAATTATCAAAGTACCGAATGCGAATCATATGAGCGTGATGAAAACTAGCTCGACGATAATTTCCATGTGTCCTCGGGAGCGCTTTTCTCATTTTAAGAAATTGTCCAAGCTTGTCCTTTGCTACAAAAAGGATTGGGCCATCTTGCTGCACTTTATTTACCTTCATTGCTTGTTACCCATTACAAATTATCTTATCACAAAACTATCTGTTACCTACAATTTCTGTGCTTGTAGAGAAAACCTTACTGAAAACCGCTTGTCATTTCCTTCTGCTCCTCGTTGGGTTCGACACTCTTACTTATTGAAAGGACTATGATAGATCCCCTATACTTGTGGGTCATCATCAGCGCGCCGCTCTACCCGCGCTACTACTATTATTACGTATTTCTTTTTTGTTTTATGTTGTATTCATACGCCATTATACAAGTTTTCATACAGTAGCAATTTAGAGATTGTTTTTACATCAGAATGAGTTTTTACATCATTGGGTGAAAGAACTGTGGATTAGTTTCAAGTGCATGGATCCAATGTGACCAATGGTCACTTTGGATCCATCCACTTGAAACTAAATCATGGTTCTTTCACCCAATAACATAATAACTCATCATCATCATCATCATCATCATCATAATATCATTAATAACTTGTCGTCATAATACATCATTGTCATGTAACAACTCCTCCTCATCATCATTTTCATCCATGAGACATCATATAAGAACTTGGTCACTAGTTATAATAACAACTCCTCCTCCTCCTCCTCCTCCTCATCATCATCATCATCATCATCATCATCATCATAGTACTCATAATCACTACTCCTCCTCCTCAGCATCACCATCAACTCTAACACATTGTAGCACATAATAAAAACTTCTCATCATCATCAAAGTCATATATAATCAACACTAACTAATTGTTCTTAATACCTAGGACCTACTCCTCCTGCTCTCTCTCTCAGGTAAAATAGCATATAACATGTGTAGCACTCCTGCTTCATCATATTGAAGAATGTAGATGAACCTGTCTCCTAATTGTGGGTTGCGCTTCTGATTGCTGCCCCCTAGTACCTCTCTGCTATGATCATTGACAATTTCGCTCCAGTCTTTGACTATTAAGAGTTGCTCGCTTTGAGAAATGATGAATGCACTCATGTGCAATGCAGGATATCTTGGCTGTAAGCTAACCATTGTCATGCGACCTTTAGACTCGGTCCAACGAGGCACAACGCTCATCGGGAGTCCCTGTTGAAGAACATCGTAGTAACATACTTAGCAATAAAGTTTAGCTTAAAAAATAATGTATGCAAAAGATGCATTGAGGACAAATAGTAAAAATCTTACCATCCTTCCTGAATAGATGTGACCGTAGTTCAGTACGCACACTAGTGGTCGCACATTTTGAGTAATAATATATCGAAGTCCATGAAAATAACCTTTCTTGACAGTATCAAGATCCTCAACCCATGAAACATAATGACTTATCTTCTCGCAGTTTAGTTCAGCCCCAAGATAGTAGTAGGTGTTGTCTACCAAGCGTCGGACATGTTTGCTTGAATGGAAATAAGTTGTCAATAGAAACTAGTTGTCAACTATTTTTAAATAAACAATATAAATTACTTAATAAATATGGTTGAGAAACTCACATAATGGTAGAACTGGAGGTGTCTGCACGTGGATCCATATGTCGATATTACCTTCAATTTCATCTTCCGGACGAATATCAAAGGTAATAAGCATATTAATAGGCTCAAATGCATATGCCTTACATAGTGCTCCCCAATTTTTGCATTCAAAATGGGAGTAGTTCTCTGTATTGTATAATTTTATGGAAAATTGTAACCATGCTCGGTCCTCAAGTGAACTCTCTTTACCTCCATACTTTCCATAGTACTGAAACCAATCTTATCCAAGACATACATTCTTGCATGGCAGGGAATACGCTAGTAGAATTGTAAAAAATTAAAATTATAAGTTGAAGAAAAAGAAGCAGAAGCCATGCTCAATTAGGAAAAAAGACTTGTCGTTGTGACTTACTGTATCCACTTCGAAGGTCTCATCCAGCATGATGCTGAAGCTCCTACAACCAACTAGGTGAGGCCTGTCGCACAGGCCACGCTAATCTTCGCAGTATTCGCACATACTGAATTCCCTATCGTCGTCAGACATTTTCTATGTTCATATTTGAAACAATGAAAATCAGTCGAAGGAAACTACCAGGAAACTCAACACACAGATCACTATTACTCAATATGCAACGGGTTGACTTTAGGTCTGTCGAGTCTTCCTTCCTAAACTCTTATCTCACGTATATGGTGGGCACTCCCTCTCTAATATTGCGATCGTCGGTGATGTTCGCTACTTCTTCTTCCCCTAGTGCATAACAAAGGTCTAGCACAAAGAGAAGAAGGAGAAGCGCCCCCCAAGACAATAGTCGGCATTCTTCTTCTCTCATATATGGTGGACACTCCCTCACCGATTTTTCGACCGTCGATGATGGTCGCTACTCCTTCTTCCCCTAGTGTATAACAAAGGTCTAGCAAAAGGAGAAGAAGTAAAACCGACCCCCCCCCCCCCGACAATAGTTGGCATTCTTCTTCTCTCATATATCGTGGAGACTCTCCCTCACTGATTTTCCACCTCTGGTGAAAAATAAATTTTTCCACCGATTCAGTAGGAAGCGGGTCAAATTTGAACTGCAGCTGCTTCATAGTTTGCTCTTTATTTTTTCCAAAAATCATTTCTAGGTAAATAAGTATCTATTTAATCATAGAAACACCAACATTTTTGCAAAATTCAACAACTAGCGAGGAACGGTCCTGCCCGCCGTTTTGACCGCATTTTGAAATGGGCGTGAAAAATTCAAAAAAATTCAAAAAATTGGAAAACCTTCGCATCACGTCATTATATGTGACCAAGTTACAAGAAAAAATAATAACTTGTAATATGGTCATTATTTTAAAAAGTGTTCTCAGAAATGAGCTATCATGTGTGAAGATTCATGGCTTTCAAGCCAAATGCTCTATCTTATGGCCACATTCATGGCATAGTTTGTTCAAATGATCTCATATCATGCACAAGGGTGCATGTTGGAATGGCAAACAATGTTTCCTAAGGAAGTTTCCATTTTCTTTGGACGAAAAAATCATTTTCCATTTTTTCGAGTGACCGAAATGAGTATTTTTGTGAAGGACCTATGATATATTTGTTGCAAATTTGTACCAAATCATTTTTATAAAATACTACGCCATATTTAATGCACAACTGACCAAATGGTTGGGCGTCCAAAGTTATTATCCACCTCTGGTGAAAACGACAAATTTCCGCCGATCTAGTTGGAAACGGGTCAAATTTGAACTGCAGCTGCCTTGTAGTTTGCTCTTTATTTTTCCCAAAAATCATTTCTAGGTACATAAGTATCAATTTAATCAGAGAAACACCAAAAGTTTTCCAAGATTCAACCACTAGCTAGGAACGGTCATGCCCGCCGTTTTGACCGCATTTTGAAACGGGCATAAAAAATTCAAAAAAAAATAAAAAATTGGAAAACCTTCGCATTGTGTCATTATATGTGACCAAGTTACCGGAAAAATTACAACTTGTAATATGGCAATTGTTTTAAAAAAGTGTTCTCAGAAATGAGCTATCATGTGTGAAGATTCATGGCTTTTAAAGCAAAATGCTCAATCTTATGGTAACATTCATGGCATAGTTTGTTCAAATGATCTCATATCATGCAAAAGGGTGCATCTTGGAATGGCAAACAATGTTTCCTAAGGAAGTTTTCATTTTCTTTGGACGAAAAAATCATTTTCCATTTTTTTGAGTGCCCAAAATGAGTTTTTTTGTGAAGGACCTACCATATATTTGTTGCAAAATTGTACCAAATCTATTTTATAAAATACTAGGACATATTTAATGCACAATTGACCAAATGGTTTGTAGCGACCCGACCCGAATGGATCAAGTCTCTGTGCTCAGGTGTCATCCCTGGATCAGTAATGCTGACACCACACAGTACTTCGAAGGATTTATAACAGAGTAGCAATCACACACTTATTACATCGTTGTCCAAAATAGGACTTATTACACTAAATATGGCTTAAGGCCATCTAAATACGATAACAGCGGAAGACTTGGAAGATAAGTGAGTCCATCAACTCCAGCGGCATCACTGAGTATAGAACCACGACCTAAAGCACCTTACTAAATAAATGCGAAAAGTCTGCAACATGAAAGTTGCTGCCCGAAAGCGAATTGACACATGGAATATGCTGGCAATGTAACACATAGAGAGTAATGAAGGAATAAGCCTATACTACATGCATATATGGCTGGTGGAAAAGCTCTACGGTTACAGTTTTGCATAAAGCTAGTTTTTCCCTACTACAAAGGAATAAATTTGTTTAACTATCATGGTGGTTGTTAAACATTGAGAATGGTTGACAGCATCCTCAATCCCAATTAAAAGTACTCATTAAAAACCCAACAATATTAATTAGAGTAACATGTTGAGATTCACATGATATTCAATACTAGATACTCAAGATGTCCATAACCGGGGACACGACTAATCATGATTAGTTTATACACTCTGCAGAGGTTTGCGCACTTTTCCCCACAAGACTCGATCGCCTCCGTTTGGTTTTCTCGTACTGCGGGGTGTTTGAGAAACGGATGACCGAGACATAGTCTTTCGGCGCTTAGCACCTTACTTGTGGGTAGACCGTACCAACCTACAACCCCTACATCTGCTAGTCTACCCGTAAGAGTTCGCACAACTTACTCAACTATGCCAGAGCCCATAATGGCTTGTGGCTGCACACGGAAGTTACTAGCATGAATGATCTTATGATCCCTTTGAGCCAGGGTGGCGGTCCGAAGAAAAACAGACAAGTCCTGATGGAAACCAGGTGCCTCAATCCACCCAGATGTGTGTTTAAGTTGCCACCTTAAATAAACCATTAATTTAACAATCTCACATGTGTCATGGATACACTCACCCAATCCACGTCTACTAGCATAGCATGGCAATTAAGCAAACGTAGAGGTAACTCCCAAGGTTTCATAAGTAAACAGGTAATAGGTACTACCTCTACTACTTCCCATCCCACAATTTAATTAGATCCTAATCATGCAAGTGTTTTAGGATTGATCTATACGTAAAAACTGGGTATGAGAAAGTATGATCAAAGTGTTACTTGCCTTGCTGATGATCCGCGAAACCTAGAGATTCGAAGTAACAAGCGGCGCACTCCGGGTGATCTATCGCAGACAAACAACAAGCATACAATAAGTACTCATCTAATGCACGGGTAAATCTCGAATAAAAGATCTGACCAGAAATTTCAACTTAAGAACCCTGGTTGCAAAAGAAAACGAATCAAACAAAACAACGGAAAACATCCGTGAGGAAAAAACAGCTTCGGTTCTAGCAAGTTGAAACTAGGTCAAATTTTACAGTAGCAAAACTTTGTTTAAGTTGATTAGTCGGAACGGCGGTTTGAAACAAAACTCCAGCGCTTGAATCACCTGATTCCGATAAGCGGCGAGAAGATAAACTAGAACGAAGATCAGAGCTGAAATTGCGATCGGAAAATAGCGGAATAAATCCGTTAAAGAAAAACGACGAACGGTTAAACGAACGGACGTTTGTTAACCGGGAATAACCAGTGATCACGTTCGTTAAGACGAACGGTCCGGCGAACGCTCGCTAAACAACAAAACCGGAAAAATATAACCGATCTAGGGTTCCGAAAAGAAACCGAACAACGGAAAAGAAAACCGGAACGGTTTTTATATAAAAAAACCGAACCGAGGGGAGGGTGGCATGGCGCGGCTACCTCGACGAGGTGGGGCTCCGGCGGGGCGGCTAAGCGGCGAGGCGACGGGCGACATAAGGCGGGCGTTGACACGGCGGCGGCGGCGGCGGCGGCGGCGTGCAAGTGGCGGCGGCGGCGACACAAGTGGCGGCGGCGGCTGCGGGTTGGGGAGGAGAGGGGGTCTTGGGTATTTAAAGGGGGAGAGGGTTGCTTGGGGAGGGCAAGCAAGGAGGAGGAGGAGTCCTCCTCGAACTCGGCCGGGCGGCGGCGCCTGTGTGGCCATGAGGGGAGGGCGGTGGGCAGGGCCCTTGGCCCAGCGGGCGCCATGCTTTTTTAAATAAATAAAATCACGCGCAGAAAAATGAATAAAATAAAATCTAAACGAACTCCAAAATTTACAAAGTAAATTTTTCCCGATTCCTAAAAATGAGTCGAACAAAATGAACTTTAACACGGGCCTAAAATGCAATTTTTTTAAAAAAACACGCATTTTCCCTAAGGCAAATAAAAGCGAAAAACTCCAAAATAAAATCTTATTTGATTTTTTTATAAGTCTTCATTATTTCTTTATTTTGGGAAAGTCATTTTATTCCCTCTCTCATATTTTGATAGTAGAAATAATTGAAGATAAAATAAATAAAATCAAATGATCCTATTTTCAAATTTTGAGAAAACTCAAATATGAAAATAACGAAATCTCAACTCTCCGAGGGTCCTTGAGTTGCGTGAAATTTCTAGAATCGGCAAAATGCAAGAAAATATGTAATGCATGATGACTTAATGTATAACATTCCAAATTGAAAATTTGGGATGTTACAAACCTACCCCCCTTAAGATGAATCTCGCCCTCGAGATTCGGGTTGGCTAGAAAATAGGTGAGGGTGATCCTTGAGCAAATCTTCTTCTCTTTCCCAAGTGGCTTCATCCTCAGTGTGGTGGCTCCACTGAACCTTGCAAAACTTGATAACCTTGCTGCGAGTAACTCTGCTGGCATAATCGAGAATCTTGACTGGTTTCTCCTCATATGTCAAATCATCCTTCAACCGAATTGCTTCAAGTGGTACTGTATCTCTTAACGGTACCTCTGCCATCTCGGAGTGACATTTCTTCAGCTGAGAAACATGGAATACATCATGAACTCCTGACAGTCCCTCTGGCAATTCCAGCTTATAAGCAACTTCTCCCATGCGTTGCAAGATCCTATATGGTCCAACGAAACGTGGTGCTAATTTTCCTTTAACTCCAAAACGCTTAACTCCTCGAAGTGGGGATATTCTAAGATAAACTCTGTCTCCAACTTCATATTCTATCGCCTTGCGTTTTGAATCCGCATAGCTTTTCTGTCGGGACTGGGCTACCTTGAGCCTATCGCGAATCAACTTAACCTTCTGTTCAGACTCCTTAATCAAATCTGGTCCAAACAACTGACGGTCTCCAGTTTCGTCCCATGATAACGGTGTCCTGCACCTCCTTCCGTACAAAGCCTCGAAAGGTGCCATCTTCAAGCTGGTTTGGTAACTGTTGTTATAAGAAAACTCTGCATACGGCAAGTTATCATCCCAACTAGATCCATAATCTAGTGCACAAGCTCTCAGCATATCCTCCAAAATCTGATTGACTCTCTCAGTCTGTCCGTCGGTCTGTGGGTGGAAAGCTGTCTTTGAATTCCAGCCTGGTTCCCAATGTTTCGTGCAACTGATTCCAAAACTTTGAGGTAAATTCGGTTCCTCTATCTCGTCACGATACTCCTCGGAACTCCGTGTAAACACACAATTCTGGTCATGTATATCTTTGCCAACTTAGCACTGCTATAGGTAGTTTTGACCGAATAAAATGAGCTACCTTCAGCGGTCGACTATAACCCAAATCGAGTCATAGCCAGAACGAGTCTTTGGCAAACCTGTGATGAAATCCATGCCTAGTTTATCCCACTTCCATTCGGGTATCGGCAATGGTTGCAACAATCCTGCTGGCTTCTGATGTTCTGCCTTCACCCTTTGACATACATCACAAACTGCTACATACTCTGCAATATCCTTCTTCATTCCGGTCCACCAGAACGTTTCCTTCAAATCTAAATACATCTTGGTATTTCCTGGGTGAATCGAATATGGTGAATCATGTGCCTCTTGCAGAATCAACTTCCTGATCTCTGGGTCATTTGGCACATAAACACGGTCCTCAAACCATAGGGTATCGTGCTCATCCTCACGAAATCCCTTAGCTTTTCCTTCGCTCATTTTCTCCTTTATAGAGGCAACTTCCTTATCTGCCTTTTGGGCTTCTCCGATTTTGTCCATCAATGTAGACTGAATCTCCAATGTTGCTACATAGCCTCTCGGAACTATTTCCAAACATAGCTCTCGAAGGTCCTCGGCTAACTCACTGGGTATTCCTCCCATCATTAGGGTATTGACGTGGCTCTTACGGCTCAATGCGTCTGCTACAACGTTAGCCTTCCCGGGGTGATAATGCAATCTCATATCATAATCCTTAATAAGCTCCAACCATTTCCTCTGTCTGAGATTTAATTCATACTGCGTGAAGATGTACTTCAAACTCTTGTGATCCGTGTACACCTCACAATGATTTCCAATGAGAAAATGTCTCCATGTCTTCAATGCATGCACAACAGCTGCTAACTCCAAATCATGTGTGGCATAATTCAACTCATGAGGCTTAAGTTGTCGTGAAGCATACTGAAACAACTCTTCCTTCCTGCATAAGCACTGCTCCAAGTCCTCGGCGTGAAGCGTCATAATACACCTCATAATCCTTGGTCTGATCTGGCAAAATTAACACTGGTGAGGTAACCAATCTTTTCTTCAACACCTGAAAACTTGCCTCACAATCCTTAGTCCATATGAACTTGGTATCCTTTTTCAGCAATTCCGTCATAGGCTTTGCAATCCTTGAGAAATTCTCAATCAATCTTCGGTAGTATCCTGCGAGTCCAAGGAAACTCCGGATCTCTCCACTGTCGTTGGTGCTTCCCATTTGGTTACGGTCTCAACCTTTGTGGGGTCAACTGCTATCCCTTCTCCGGATATAACATGTCCAAGAAATCCAACTTCCTTTAGCCAAAACTCACATTTGCTGAACTTGGCATATAACTGATGTTCCCTTAGTTTCTCCAAAACCAATCGCAAATGTTCCTTATATTCCTCTTCATTCTTCGAGAAAACCAAAATATCATCTATGAACACCACGACGAACTTATCCAAAAACTCCATAAACACTTTGTTCATCAGGTTCATGAAATAGGCAGGCGCGTTAGTCAGTCCAAATGACATAACGGTATATTCATACAGTCCATATCTCGTGGTAAATGTTGTCTTAGGTATGTCCTGCTCCCGAATCTTCAACTGATGGTACCCTGATCGCAAATCGATCTTGGAAAACACTTTAGCTCCTTGCAAGCGATCAAACAGATCATTTATCATTGGTAGTGGGTACTTGTTCTTGATCGTTACTTCATTTAAACCACGATAGTCTACAACCATCCTTAATGATCCGTCCTTCTTCTCTACTAAAAGTACGGGTGATCCCCAAGGCGAAGAACTTGGGCGTATATAACCTTTATCCAATAGCTCCTTAATCTGCTTCTTGATTTCCGCCAAATCCTGTGCGGGCATCCTGTATGGTCGCGTCGATATTGGGCACATGCACGGCAAAAGCTCAATCAAAAACTCAATGTCTCTATCCGGTGGCATTCACAGCAACTCTTCCTAAACACGTCCGGGTAATCCCTTACCACTGGTACTTCTTCCCGCACAACTCACGATAAGGAATTTACTTGTGCTCTCCTCGGCTCATGCCGTGATACATACTTGATTCTCCTCCCTTCCGGGTGGTAAGAAAAATTGACTTAGTGGCGCAATCTATGTTCCCTCCATACTTGATAACCAATCCATGCCTAATATCACATCCAATCCTTGGGATTCCAAAACTATTAGGTCTAAGGAAAAAACATAGTGTCCAATCCTTAATGGCAGTCGATCACACCATATACTAGCCATGTATTCTGCTCCGGGTGAGGTTACTAGCATGGGTAACCTAAGGGCTTGGGTTGGTAATTTGTACTTATCCACAAATCCCCTTGATATGTATGAATGCGATGCACCAGTATCGAAAAGAACAACTGCAGTAAATGACTTAACCAGAAACTTACCTATTACTGCATCGGGCTGATCTTCAACCTCCTCCACATCAATGTGGTTCACCTGTCCCCTGTTGAAAGGGTTTGGCTTCTTTCCTGAGTTTCCATTGCCATTTCCATTCTGGCCTTCTGGACATTCGTTTGCGTAATGCCCATTCTTGCGGCACTTAAAGCAAGTGATGTGGCTCAGGTCTACCTTGGATGGTGTTGATGGGTTGGTGCGCTTCTGTCCATTGCTTCCTCCATTCCCGTTCCCATTCTTGGTGCCATTATGGTTGTGCGAGCTACCTCCTCCATGGGTATCTTTGGCCCGAACTCCTTGTTTAGGGGTATAACGGGCTTCTGCTGGGCTCGAGTTATACTTCCCCTGCCCATACTTCCTCTTGCGGTTCTCAATTTGCTGCTGCTTTCCTTCAATCATGAGGGCACGGTCTACCAACTCCCTGGTAGTTATTGAAACTTGCTACCATCAACTGCATGCTTAACTCATCATTCAGTCCTTCCGAAACTTCTCTGCTTAGTCTGCATCCGTAGCAACGTCATCCGGGGCATAACGTGCTAACTTACTAAAATCATCCACATACTGGCCAACAGTCCTTCCTCCTTGGCGTAAGTTGCGAAACTCACGCTTCTTCATGGCCATAGCTCCTGCTGAGACATGGGCAGTGCGGAAAGCTTGCTGAAACTGATCCCATGTGACAGTATCTACAGGGTAAGTGGCTGTAAAATTCTCCCACCATGCTGCTGCGGGTCCTTCAAGCTGGTGTGCAGCAAACTTCACCTTCTCTCCATCTGTACATCCTGCAGTGGTCAACTCCCTCCCTACCTTACGGAGCCAATCATCTTCTACTATCGGCTCAGTGCTACTGGAAAACACCGGCGGGTTCAGCCTTAAGAAACGTGTCAAGTGATCCGCAGGTGGTGGTGGCGGTGGGTTGTTGTTGTTGCCTTGGTTCAGTACCAATGTTTGGATCAAAGTGTTCTGCTGCTGAATCAACTGGGTAATCTCTGGCGGGAAAACAAACATGGGATCGCGTCTCGGAGGCATCTGATGGGTTTAGAAAAGATGAGAAATTAAGAATAGAGTGAGGTCTAAGGAGAAACACTACCCAAATGTATATGAGCAAATGCACACAAAATCACTTCATTCAATTCAAACAAAGGGCTTACAACGGTCTAACTATCGCAAAAGTGCGTATACTATGATGTTACATGGAGGTAATACTACTAATATGTGGGGGTCATCTATTTATTTGAACCGATGGAAGACTCCATGATGTCTGCTCCAACTTCGTCTTCAAAGTCGGGTTCACTTGGATCCAAATCGGTGTCGTCGATGATGATGTAGTTGCTCGGACAGCCGACGTACTTGTCTTCATTCTTGGGCGCCAATTTCTTCTTGAGTTCTTCAATCTCATACTTAAGATCGTTATTGTGTCTTGCTACAGCTACGATCTCGTCCATGTAGTCCTTACGTGTAGACTTTAGTTCTTCTTCAAGTTCGATGATCCTTCCCTTCGCATCCTTCAATTCGATCATATCATTGCACATCTGGTTCTCCTGGCGTCGAATGTGCTGGTTTAACTCCTGGATGAAAGCTGCAATGGATCTATCCTTCTTGGTGCTGACTATCTCCCATTGTTCATCTCGGCGTCCACAAATCTGATAGATGGTGTCCTTGAGGTCTTCTTGGTAAACTTCTCCAATGCGTCCCATGGTGATATGAGCTGCCATGCTCTTTCCCAGACTCCAGGTTGGTGCACTGAAAACACTATCTATAGGCTTGGTGATTGGGGCGAATGTCCTTCCCGAAACGTGAGCTTGAATCTTCCAGCGCTCTTCTTCAGGCAGAGTGGCGTTGAAAGTCCCGGTGAAGCTTGGTAGTCCAATGTTCAGGTACTTGGTGACTTCCTTCAAGTAAAATCCAAAAGGTGTGCCTTCATCTGGTTGGGCGTACTTGATCTTCGCGTCCTTCATCCTAGAAGAGTAGAAAAGATGAGGAGTTAGAAATGTTAAGAGAGTAGTGATCTATGGCTTTAACTTAGTGGTCGTGTCCTACAGTCAGCGTGTGCTCTGATACCATCTCTGTAGCGACCCGACCCGAATGGATCAAGTCTCTGTGCTCGTGTCATCCTGGATCGATAATCGACACCACACAAGATTTGAAGGATTTATAACAGAGTAGCAATCACACACTTATTACATCGTTGTCCAAAATAGGACTTATTACAATAAATATGGCTTAAGGCCATCTAAATACGATAACAGCGGAAGACTTGGAAGATAAGTGAGTCCATCAACTCCAGCGGCATCACTGAGTATAGAACCACGACCTAAAGCACCTTACTCGTCGTCTGAAAAGTCTGCAACATGAAAGTTGCAGCCCGAAAACGGGTCAGCACATGGAATATGCTGGCAATGTAACACATAGAGAGTAATGAAGGAATAAGCCTATTCTACATGCATATATGGCTGGTGGAAAAGCTCTCTGATTCTGATTTTGCATAAAGCTAGTTTTTCACTACTTCAAAGGAATAAATTTGTTTAACTATCATGGTGGTTGTTAAACATTGAGAATTGTTGACAGCATCCTCAATCCCAATTAAAAGTACTCATTAAAAACCCAACAATATTAATTAGAGTAACATGTTGAGATTCACATGATATTCAATACTAGATACTCAAGATGTCCATAACCGGGGACACGGCTAATCATGATTAGTTTATACACTCTGCAGAGGTTTGCGCACTTTTCCCCACAAGACTCGATCGCCTCCATTTGGTTTTCTCGTCTTTGCAGGTGTTTGAGAAGCGGATGACCGAGACATAGTCTTTCGTAAGCGCTAGCACCTTACTTGTGGGTAGACCGTACCAACCTACAACCCCTACATCTGCTAGTCTACCCGTAAGAGTTCGCACAACTTACTCAACTATGCCAGAGCCCATAATGGCTTGTGGCTGCACACGGAAGTTACTAGCATGAATGATCTTATGATCCCTTTGAGCTTGGGTGGCGGTCCGAAGAAAAACAGACAAGTCCTGATGGAAACCAGGTGCCTCAATCCACCCAGATGTGTGTTTAAGTTGCCACCTTAAATAAACCATTAATTTAACAATCTCACATCTGTCATGGATACACTCACCCAATCCACGTCTACTAGCATAGCATGGCAATTAAGCAAACGTAGAGGTAACTCCCAAGGTTTCATAAGTAAACAGGTAATAGGTACTACCTCTACTACTTCATATCCCACAATTTAATTAGATCCTAATCATGCAAGTGTTTGAGGATTGATCTATGCGTAAAAATTGGGTATGAGAAAGTATGATCAAAGTGTTACTTGCCTTCCTGATGATCCGCGAAACCTAGAGATTCGAAGTAACAAGCGGCGCACTCCGGGTGATCTATCGCAGACAAACAACAAGCATACAATAAGTACTCATCTAATGCACGGGTAAATCTCGAATAAAAGATCGACCAGAAATTTCAACTTAAGAACCCTGGTTGCAAAAGAAAACGAATCAAACAAAACAACGGAAAACATCCGGCGGAAGAAAACAGCTCGGTTCTAGCAAGTTGAAACTAGGTCAAATTTTACAGTAGCAAAACTTTGTTTAAGTTGATTAGTCGGAACTGCGGTTTCGAAACGAAACTCCATGCGCTTGAATCACCTGATTCCGATAAACGAGCGAGAAGATAAACTAGAACGAAGATCGGATCTGAAATCGCGATCGGAAAATAGCGGAATAAATCCGTTAAAGAAAAACAACAAACGGTTAAACGAACGGACGTTTGTTAACCGGGAATAACCGGTGATCACATTCGTTAAGACGAACGGTCCGGCGAACACTCGCTAAACAACAAAACCGGAAAAATATAACCGATCTAGGGTTTCGAAAAGAAACCGAACAACGGAAAAGAAAACCGGAACGGTTTTTATATAAAAAAACCGAACCGAGGGGAGGGTGGCGTGGCGCGGCTACCTCGACTAGGTGGGGCTCTGGCGGGGCGGCGGCTAGGCGGCGAGGCGACGGCGACACGGCGGCGGCGGCGACACAAGTGGCGGCGGCGGCCGCGGGTTGGGGAGGAGAGGGGGGTTCTTGGATATTTAAAGGGGGGAGGGTAGCTTGCGGGAGGGGGCAAGCAAGGGGGAGGAGGAGGAGTCCTCCTCGAACTCGGCCGGCGGCGGCTTCTTGTGTGGCCTTGAGGAGGCGGTTGGGCAGTGGGCCCTTGGCCCAGCGGGCGCCGCTTTTTTAAAATAAAATCACGCGCAGAAAAATGAATAAAATAAAATCTAAGCGAACTCCAAAATTTACAAAGTAAATTTTTCCCGACTCCTAAAAATGAGTCGAACAAAATGAACTTTAACACGGGGCCTAAAATGCAATTTTTTTAAAACACGCATTTTTCCCTAAGGCAAATAAAAGCGAAAAATTCCAAAATAAAATCTTATTTGATTTTTTTATAAGTCTTCATTATTTCTTTATTTTGGGAAAGTCATTTTATGCCCTCTCTCATATTTTGATAGTAGAAATAATTGAAGATAAAATAAATAAAATCAAATGATCCTATTTTCAAATTTTGAGAAAACTCAAATATGAAAATAACGAAATCTCCAACTCTCCGAGGGTCCTTGAGTTGCGTGAAATTTCTAGAATCGGCAAAATGCAAGAAAATATGTAATGCATGATGACTTAATGTATAACATTCCAAATTGAAAATTTGGGATGTTACATGGTTGGGTGTAAAAAGTTTTCTCCACCTCTCGTGAAAAAGACAAATTTCCGCCGATTCAGTTGGAATCGGGTCAAATTTGAATTGTAGCTACCTCGTAGTTTGCTCTTTTTTTTCAAAAATCATTTCTAGGTACATAAGTATCTATTTAATCAGAGAAACATCAAAAAATTTCCAAGATTCAACATCTAGCTAGGAAAGGTCATTCCTACCGTTTTAATCGCATTTTGAAACGGGCATAAAAATTCAAAAAAAAATAAAAAAATTATAAAACCTTCGCATTGTGTCATTACATGTGACCAAGTTACCAGGAAAAATAATAAACTTGTAATACGACAATTATTTTTAAAAAGTGTTCTCAGAAACGAGCTATCAAGTGTGAAGATACATGGCTTTCAACCAAAATGCTCAATCTTATGGCCACATTCATTGCATAGTTTGTTTAAATGATCTTATATTGTGCATAAGGATGCATCTTGTAATGGCAAAAAAATGTTGCCTAAGGAAGTTTTCATTTCCGTTGGATAAAAAATTCATTTTTCATTTTCTAAGTGCCCAAAATGATTTTTTTGTGAAGGACGTACCATATATTTGTTGCAAATTTGGACCAAATTAATTTTCTAAAATACTAGGACATATTTAATGCACAATTGACAAAATGGTTGGGTGTCAAAAGTTTTGATCCACCTCTCGTGAAAAAGACAAATTTCCGCCAATTCAGTTGGAAGCAGGTCAAATTTGAACTGCAGCTGCCTTATAGTTTGCTATTTATTTTTTCCAAAAATCATTTCTAGTTACATAAGTACCTATTTAATCAGAAATACAAGGTTTGGTGGAGATACGTCTAGGTTTGGACGGTGGCCAAGGGCCCCAACTCTAGAGCGCGTAAACTCGCATGCCCGCCGCATGGTCACCGCGTGACCGTGGCGTCTCCATGCGTTCTGGGCGGCCTAGGCATGTCTAGTGGGTTGGGCACTCCCCAGGTAGGTGCTAGGAAGAAAATTACAACATAAGATTCTCACGAGGAGACCGATCTATACTCAAACATGAATTAGCAGCCAAGTATTTGATTAGCGGTACGGGAAATCCACATGGCTAATGGGCGTGAGTTTTGGCTGAGGATGATCAGTTACTAAGAAGACTGTCTTCAAACAAGTTCATCTCAAAAGGAGGATCCTAGGTGGTACTTGCTTTGCAAAGTACCACATTGGACATAAATACGAATGTTGAAGCTGGGCTCAAAATAGTGAATGGATGGAGCTGAAATTTGGTGGAGGATGGTAATTTTAGCATAGGAAAGCACTGTATAAAATGGATACCATTTGGACATGCCAAAGTGCTACTTCCTTCACAATGCTCTTCTCTAGACAGAAACTTTGGAAAATTAGTGAGAGAAATTGGCTAAATGAAATGAGCTCAAATTTGGTGTAGGTAAGTTACATAGGCATATAGAATATGTGGCAAAAGTTCAACTCATTAGGATATGCATAGCTAGTACTTCTTTCATAAAGGTTCTAGGTGGACAAAAACTTTGGAAATTTGCCGAGGAAGATTTACTAAGCAAATAGAGCTGAATTTTGTCACGAGGCAATGATTTGGATAGGAAAGAGTGCCCAAAAATTTTGAGGGCAACCAAGAATATAGAATAGCACTTCCTTCACAATGCTCTTCTCTGGACAGAAACTTCGGAAAATTAGTGAGAGAAATTGGCTAAATGAACTGAGCTCAAATTTGGTGTAGGTAAGTTACATAGGCATATAGAATACGTGGCAAAAATTCAACTCAATAGGATATGCATAGCTAGTACTTCTTTCACAAAGGTTCTAGGTGGACAAAAACTTTGGAAATTTGCCAAGGAAGATTTACTGGGCAAATGGAGCTCAATTTTGTCATGAGGCAATGATTTGGATAGGAAATAGTGCCCGAATATTTTGAGGGCTATCAAGAATATATAAATAGCACTTCCTTCACAAAGTGTTGTTCTGAACAGAATTGGAAAATGAATATTGTTGAATTATTTTTTAACTAGGCAAGGAAGGTTTTTTACATATTTGACAAAGATATGACCCAAAGAATTTATGGGATTGTTTGGGGAATTTTGGGAATGACAGAAATATAGGTTGCTTCACAACCTAGGGCAAAAATTGACACATGGACATGACACATAGGCAAAACTGATGAGGTGACGCCTAGTCATAGCAACCCACCACAATTTACAAGGTTATGACCATCTATATTGGTCGTGATCAGCTAGAAATAAGGCAGCGAACCAGTGCTATCTTCTTTATGACCATTTCATGTAAGGAAATTACGACCTTTCTGACCAAAATGATCGTTACAGTTCAGGGTTTGGAGCCCCCCGAACAGCTTTTGACCAATTGGTCTCAAATGGTTGTAGAATTATGACCAATTCTCCCAGGGTCACTGATAGAAGGTCACAAGTTGACACATTTCTTGTAGTATTGACTGCTGTCCAGTGATCCACTCTTGGATTACTTTCGTACCTCCCTGCCAAACTTATGGCAAGGTACACATAAGGTCTGGTACACAACATAGCATACATGATAGAACCTATGGTTGAGGCATAGGGAATGACTTTCATTTTCTCTGTATCTTCAGACGTAGTCGGGCTTTGAGTCTGACTCAATTTCACACCTTGCAACACAGGTAAGATCCCTTTCTTATATTGGTCCATTTTGAACTTCTTCATAACTTTGTCAAGGTATGTGCTTTGTGAAAGTCCTATTAAGTGTCTCGATCTATCCCTATAGATCTTGATGCCCAATATATAAGCAGCTTCATCGAGGTCTTTCATTGAAAAGTTCTTATTCAAGTACCCTTTTATGCTAACCGGAAATTCTATATCGTTTCCATTCAACAATATGCCATCCACATATAATATCAAAAATGCTACAAAGCTCCCACTCACTTTCTTGTAAATGCAGGCTTCACCATAAGTCTGTATAAAACCATATGCTTTGATCACATCATCAGAGCGTATATTCCAACTCCGAGATGCTTGCACCAGTCCATAGATGGATCGCTGGAGCTTGCAAACTTTGTTAGCACCTTTAGGATTGACAAAACCTTCTGGTTGCATCATATACAACTCTTTTTCAAGAAATTCATTAAGGAATGCAGTTTTGACGTCCATTTGCCAGATTTCATAATCGTATAATGCGGCAATTGCTAACATGATTCGGACAAACTTAAGCATCGCTACGGGTGAGAAAGTCTCATTGTAGTCAACCCTTAGAACTTGTCAAAAACCTTTTGCGACAAGTCGAGCTTTGTAGACAGTGACATTGCCATCAGCGTTCGTCTTCTTCTTGAAGATCCATTTATTCTCAATGGCTTGCCGATCATCAGGCAAGTTCACCAAAGTCCACACTTCGTTCTCATACATGGATCCTATCTCAGATTTCATGGTCTCAAGCCATTTATCGGAATCTGGGCTCATCATAGCTTCTTCATAATTCGCAAGTTCACCGTGGTCTAATAACATGACTTCCAAGACAGGATTACCGTACCACTCTAGTGCGGAACGTGCTCTGGTTGACCTACGAGGTCCAATAGTAACTTGATCCGAAGTTTCATGATCATCATCATTAGCTTCCTCTCTAGTTGGTGAAGCCATCATGGGAACGGTTTTCTCTGATGTGCTACTTTCCAATTCGAGAGAAGGAACAATTACCTCATCAACTTTCCAATTCGCACCATATCTAATAAAGTACGGTTACGATGTTTGAACACACCATTACGTTGTTGTGTTTCAAGTGGTGTGAGTTGTGAAACAATTCCACATTGTTTTAAATGAAGGCCAAACTCGTAACTCAAATTCTCACCTCCACGATCAGATTGTAGAAATTTTATTTTCTTATTACGATGATTCTCTACTTCCCTCTGAAATTCTTTGAACTTTTCAAATGTTTCAGATTTGTGTTTCAATAAGTAGATATACCCATATCTACTCAAATCATCTGTAAAGTTTAGAAAATAATGATACCCGCCGCGTGCCTCAACGCTCATCGGACCGCATACATCGGTATGTCTTATTTTCAATAAGTGATTAGCTCACTCTCTTCTTCTAAAGAATGGAGTTTTAGTCATCTTGCCCATGAGGTATGGTTCACAAGTATCAAATGATTCATAATCAAGTGATTCCAAAAGTCCATCCGCATGGAGTTTCTTCATGCGCTTTACACCAATATGACCAAAACGGCAGTGCCACAAGTATGTTGCACTCTCATTATCAACTTTGCATATTTTGGCATCAATATTATGAATATGTGTGTCACTACGATTGAGATTCAACAAGAACAAACCATTCATCAAAGGTGCATGACAATAAAAGATATTATTCATATAAATAGAACAACCATTATCCTCGGACTTAAATGAATAATCGTCTCGCAATAAACAAGATCCAGATATAATGTTCATGCTCAATGCTAGCACCAAATAACAAATATTGAGGTCTAAAACTAATCCTGAAGGTAGATGTAGAGGTAGCATGCCGACGGCGATCACATCGACCATGGAACCATTCCCTACGCGCATCCTCACCTCGTCCTTAGCCAATCTTCGTTTATTCCGCAGCTCCTGTTTCGAGTTACAAATATGAGCAACGGAACCAGTATGAAATATCCAGGAGCTACTACGAGCATTAGTAAGGTACACATCAATAAGATGTATATCAAATATATCTTTGTTCACTTTGCCATCCTTCTTATCCGCCAAGTAGTTGGGGCAGTTCCACTTCCAGTGACCATTCCCTTTGCAGTTGAAGCACTCAGTTTTAGGCTTGGGTCCATCATTAGGCTTCTTCACGGGAGTGGAAACTTGATTGCCATTATTCTTGAAGTTCCCTTTCTTTCCCTTGCCTTTTTTTTAAACTAGTGGTCTTTTTAACCATCAACACTTGATGATCCTTCTTGATTTCTACCTCAGCGGCCTTAAGCATTACGAAGAGCTCGGGAATCTTTTTCGTCATCCCTTGCATATTATAGTTCATTACGAAGCCTTTGTAGCTTGGTGGCAGTGACTGAAGAACTTAATCAATAACACTCTCAACTGGAAGATCAATTCCCAGCTGAGTCAAGTGGTTATGGTACGCAGACATTTTGAGTATGTATTCACTGACAAAATTGTTCTTGTAAGGGCATATTTCTCCCTAAGTGGTTTTGGTGATTGATGATAGTACTTTTGCGGACTAATCGTGTGCATTGAGCATTTCAGATATTTCATATCTAAGCACAAGACGATTCGGTGCCCCTCGGAGCTTATCAAAGACAGCAATTCTCTACGGTTCTTTTTGGTGGTTTTGAGTCGTAGGAAAGCCGTACTATTAAGAGGGGGTCCGCTTAGGAAAGGTTAGGGCGGAATCAACACGTACACATTTGTTCCTTTGCACCATCTTTCCTTCGCATCGATGGAGCACCGTCCGCTTATCTTTGTCTCTGCAAAATGAAGGTTGCCAAATGCTAAAGTGTCTGTTGAGTGCGGTAGTACTGCTCAAGGGAGCAGTAGTACTGCAGGGGTTTGCGGTAGTACCGCTCCAGGGTGTGGTAGTACCACAGGGCACGCGGTAGTACCGCTCCTGGTGAGCGGTAGTACCGCTGCCTCCAGCCCTGGCGCTGACGCATGTGGAAGTAGGTATGGATGTAATTTTTTACATCCGCTCCAACGCTATAGTACCGCTCCCTATGAGCGGTAGTACCGTGCCGGATTTTTGCACAACTCCGAACTCAGCGGAAGTTGTTACGGAAGTAATTTATTTATTCCGTGCATTTCCAGCCCCAGATGAGCCCTGCCTTACGATAGTACCGTAGGTGCGTGCGGTAGTACCGCTCCGGCGGTTCTACCGCTCGTTGCCCTATGCAACAGGCCCTCGTCTGGTCACTACCGTGCAAGCGGTAGTACCACACACTGCAGTGGTAGTACCGTATCCCTTTGCGGCAGTACTGTGGCTGTGTGCGGTAGTACCACACCGCACAGGATGAGTGAGGGGATAATAGTTGGATCTTTTCCCCCACTATATAAAGGGGGTATTCTTCCCCAAGAAGACCACCTCTTCCCTCCCAAGCTCCATTGTTGCTCAAACCTCCATTTCCGCCCGATCTCTCTCCCTAGCCAATCAAACTTGTTGATTTTCTAGGGATTGGTTGAGAAGGCCCCGATCTACACTTCCCCCAAGAGAAATTTGATTCCCCCCTAATCCCTTGCGGATCTTGTTACTCTTGGGTGTTTGAGCACCCTAGACGGTTGAGGTCACCTCGGAGCCATATTCCATTGTGGTGAAGCTTCGTGGTGTCGTTGGGAGCCTCCAATTAAGTTGTGGAGATAGCCCCAACCTTGTTTGTAAAGGTTTGCTCGCCGCCTTCAAGGGAACCAATAGTGGAATAACGGCATCTCGCATTGTGTGAGGGCATGAGGAGAATACGATGGAACTAGTGGCTTCTTGGGGAGCATTGTGCCTCCACACCGCTCCAACGGAGACGTACTTCCTCTCAAAGGGAAGGAACTTCCGTAACACATCCTCGTCTCCTCCGGCTCCACTCTTGGTTACCTCTTATCTTTACTTGTGCAGGCTTTCATTGTGTTGTATCCCGTGATTGCTAGTGTGCTTGTTGTTGTTGCATCATATAGGTTGCTCACCTAGTTGCACATCTAGACAACCTACTTTGATGCTAAGTTTAATTTGGTCAATAAAAGCTAAAAATTGTTAGTTGCCTATTCACCCCCCCCCCCTCTAGTCAACCATATTGATCCTTTAAGTTCTCCTCCATCTTGCAGTTATAGAACTTGTTAGAGACTTCATATCTCTCAACCCAGGCATTATCTTGAAATATCAACTTCATCTCTTGGAACATCTCATATGCTACGTGGCATTCAGAACGTCTTTGAAGTCCTGGTTCTAAGTCGTAAACATGGCACACTGAACTATTGAGTAGTCATCAGATCGAGTCTACCAGACATTAAAACTGAAAGATCATTATGCTAAGCTAACGGATGGGTCTTGTCCATCACATCATTCTCCTAATGATGTGGTCCCGTTATCAAATGACAACTTCTGTCCATGGTTAGGAAACCTTAACCACCTTCGATCAACGAGCTAGTCTAGTAGAGGCTCACTAGGGACAGGTTGTTTGTTTATGTATTCACACATGTATCAAGGTTTCCTATCAATACAAATCTAGCATGAATAATAAACCTTTATCATGAATAAGGAAATATAAAATAACAACTTTATTATTACCTCTAGGGCATATTTCCTTCACTATGGAGGATCTCCATCGAAGTTGCACATGCAAGCATTCAAACTTTTGTTGAAACAAGTTTAGAAAAGAAAATCTAAACCTAGAGTTGCCTCATCCTAACTGACAGGAAAATACAGTACTAGATGTTTTAATTTATAGGTACGGGCAGTCTAACTTATGATTAAGAAACATATTTTGTGCTTGTCTGATTTTGTACTAACCCTACAAGGGTTAAATTTCAAAATTTGTAATCGAAAGTTCTTCACGGGGGCATGGATATTTATCAGTTTATGCAATCATACAGTTAGAATAGAGTTGATTTATCTTTATATGATTTTTATCCTGTCATTTGATGCAATATTTAGCAAGTGTGCATGTTATTTATATGAGGTTTTGCTATTATAATCCTATATAGGGTATAGGCCAAGGAAAATTTTCTTCTCTTCACAAGTCAGGGGCAAGCCAATAATCTTGGTTATGTATTTGACTTCAGTCTCGAGAGGAACAAAACTTGCATATTTTCTTTGTGATTTAATTGAAATGTATTCAAAATTCTTATACCATGATGTGCTCTAATTCTTGGTAGACTGTTCTCACACGAACAGTAATAATAGAACAATTGTTCATCTAAACCTTCATAATTTTGCATCTTGGAGTGGATAGGAGACGATGCAGCTGAAGGCACACTTCGGTACTCCTTTATTTAGTATTTCCTTTTTCCTTGTGTCCATGAGATCGTTACCAGCATTTGTTCCCAAACATGTATTACCAATTAAAGTACCAATTTTTATTCCAGTCCATCCATTTCCCCTCCACAGGATCTGGTTTCTTTACATTGGTGACAAAGGGAGATGTTGACCTCCTTTACAATGAAGGCATGGTGCTGAGGAGATCATCTGTTGTTTTTCGGGATTTGATTAAGTTCAGATGTTTAAACAATAATTATTACTTCCAAATAAAATTGATCATGACGTGATATATATATATATATATATATATATATATAGATATATATATATATATATATATGAACTTGCAATTTTCTCCTTTATGTTCAAGTACCCATTCTAAAGGTCGTTGTACAACACTTACATTTATACCAGACCTTTGTAGATTTTCCTTTTACCCATTGGTTTGTAGTTAGTACCGAGTATTATAGTCCCTTAATAAGGCGTAGGAGGGAAGTTAAAAAGTTGCGTAGGATATCAGAAAAATAGGTTAAGTGAAAAATTCTTAAAGCCTAGGATGGATTTTTTTTTAGGCTATTAGTGCACATTCCGCTGTAAGAACTAGGACTTCCTTTGTTTTTTTTTAAATAGTGTGTCCAGCATTTGTGATTTTAGATCATGGCAATCAATCAGTCATGGATAAGATGTCTTAGAAAGTTGGTTTGTATTTCATATGGTAGTGAGAGAGGCTCTTCTGCTCCAATCAATCAGTGGTAGATCAAATACTTGCCATAAAGAATGCGGTATAATTAGAACAATCTATATTAATTTTATCCCTTGCCCGATTATATTTCTTATATAATTCATTTTTTACTTTGGTTGACGAGACTGATTTCTTGTCTTTTTGTTAGATGAGAGCTCAAGGACTCTTCAATCTGAAATCATCTTCTTCCATTTCAGCCGACATGAAGGGAAAAACTCCCTGGTGATCCCAACATCAAGAGTTACTCATAATCTATTGGCGAGTTTGGATGCTGTCTTCACAAGAATCGACAGAGTGCTCAATGTACCCGTGGGGAAAACTGCAATACCATGGGGTGGTGCATGTGGAATAGGAGCCAGAAAAATATATGGAGCAAAAAGTGTGGGTGGAATAGGACGATGAGTGGGAAATAAGCGGCATATGATGGAGACCAAAATAGTTGTGTACAGGAGAGGGAAAGTTGATTCTGTAAACGATGAAGTCTTTCGTATTTTCATATTAGCAACAAATAACATCTAGATGTTGCTTGAAGGTGCTGGCACAATACCTTTAAAAGCCGGTATATTTCAATAGTTTATTTTCTTAGAATTATTATCTAATTATTGTGAAGATAATGTATATATGTGCCAACAAGTGAAGTTGTGGTTCATTATGGCCACATTACAATGAGTGTCGAATGTGGGGAATATAAAAAGTACCTAACTTGATGAAGATCCACAACCTGAGGTACATGGTTCGGGAAACACATGGCTGCAATAGATAGTTATGTAAAGATACATAATGAACATCCAGGATAAGAACGTTACTATTTCTAATTTTTGTTTTCATTTTTGCGGGAATAATTAACAATATTTTTATCATGTCTGCATTACCTTTATTGCTTGTAGTTACCACACAAACATCATCACTTCAAAAATAGCAACCTAGACCGTGGCAACGCTCGGCATTCAGCTAGTTAACATAGTGAATCAGAAGGAAAAATTTACGCTCTCTTAGAATATCGTTACAGTTACTATGCTCCCAGGAAATCGCGGCCTGGGAGCGATCGGGTGTTTTTTTACCTTATGGGCCCCGCACGTCAGCGCATAGTATACTATACAGCACTACCAATGATGTACCAAACCAAATACGTATGGGTGTAGGCTGATATTGTGGCTTTGGTACTAGACTAGAATATCTATCTCATGCGAAAACAAAGCATTCCATTAATTGGTGGATACAACAGAATAGCCGGCCACAGCGGCACCTACAGTTAGGATAGTTAGACAGTCACACAGTACGGCTAAAGGATTGCATAGTGTGGTCACTCCAGATGAACACTCATGTCGAGATGAACACTCCAAAAATATTTCGGTTACCACCGCTATGACGGAGCCGTAGGAGGTCAGTGCAGTATAGTCCGCAATCATCCTCACCTGCCCGGACCAGATCCGGATCACCATCGTCAGCCGTGGGTAGGGATGAAAACGGAGCGAAAACAGACAGAACTGAGTGCTATCATATTTGTTTTCATATTTTTTTGCAGAAGCAGAAACGAATACAGAAACCCCGAAAATGAATACGGAAACAGATACTACCGAAAACGAACACGGAGAGAATACAAAGCGGATACGGAAACAGAAATAGGCATTGATCGGAACTTAAAAACCCCTTGAATCATAGATAAATACACACAAAAACAAACAAATTTAATGAGTTGTTAACATGGTTACAAAATAATATCATTATGTTAGCAACTTAGCGTAGTATTGTAGTAGTACCGGACAATTGCGTATAGGGTCAAGCTGAGTACATGTGTGGTAGTAGAAGTTGGGCCTTAGATCCATTCTACTAATTGTGTCATTGTGTTCTCTTTGGTGGTTGGGCTACAAAGCAGCTATAGGTCTATAGTAAAAACACAAATCCCATATTCACGGAAACGGAAAGTTCCATTTCCATGCATGTTCCACCGGAAAACACCGTTCCTTTTTTGTTTCTGTTTCCACATAAAAATTCCATTTTCACTTTCATTTTGCAAATTTCCGTTTTCGTTTTCATATTTCCTCCCTGTTTCCATTTTTCATCCGGAAAACGGAAAGTTTCCCCTCCATTTTCATCCCTAGCCGTGGGCCATAGCACCGTTGATCGATCAGGCAATCACTGCGTGCGTGAAAGTCCAGCACCTCGCCGCCGCAATCCACCTTCCAGCAGAGAGCCAGACACGTGCCAAAGTATTTCCCTTTTATTTTTGCCTCATATACAAGATCTTTTTTTAGATTTGCTGTAATTTTATGACCGTGGAAAATTTGTGTAGTTTATCTTTTGCAAAATCATGGCATTTTTTGTGTACATGAATTTGGGTTCAGCCTATATCCATGTTGTCGTTATTAGTTTAGTTAATGTTTTGACATGTAAACTTAGATTTTTTTTTGCCATGATAACATTAGCTGTGTTTCCATGGCAAAACTTAACATGTGTTTTGATACGACAACTTATGGCTTGTTTCATCATGGAAACTCAAATATAATCTAGCCATGCAATTTAAGATGTTTTTTTACCAAGAAAAAGTAAGATGTGTTTCCACAACAAGTTTGGAGTTTTTTGACACGCCATCTAATACTTGTCATGGTAACTTTAAAATGTGTTGCCATGGCAAGTTTAGATGTTTTTATGGTGTGTTTTAACATGAAACTAAAATATAGTTTTGCCCATCGCAATTTAAGATGTGTTGCCACGACAAGTTTGGAGTTTTTTCACAATGCCATTTAAACACTTGCCGTGGTGACTTTAATATGTGTTGTCATGGCAAGTTGAAACGTTATTTCCCAGACACCAATTAAAAGTCCATGTCATTTTTAGTATTTTTCCCATGGCAAATTTACTTTTCTAACTATGGAAAATTTATTTCTATGAGCATGGCATTTTTTGTTTGAACCATAGCAAAAAAATTATTAAGCATGGCAACTTTATTGTTTGCACCATGCCGGATTTCTTTATCGACCATGGCTACTTTTTTTTGTTTGGACCATGGTTTTTTCTACAATTTTTTTGGTGTTTAGACCATGGCAAAATTATATTATGGACCATGAAAATTTTATTTCTAGATCAGTTTTAACATGCTCCCTCTTACCCTCTCTTTTCACATGAGAGGTAAGAGTATATAATAGATCTGAGCCGTTGATCTCACTAATTAGTGGTCTGATTAACTCTTACCTTTTTACCTCACAAGTAAAAAGAGGGGTAAGAGGGAGCATGCTAAAATTTGCCTTATTTCTATGACCATTACATTTTTTTTTTTCAAAACCATGGCAAATTCATACTTCATAACATGGCAAAATAATTATGAACCATGGCAACTTTATTGTTTGCACCATGGCAGATTTCTTTTTCAACCATGGCAATTAATTTCCTTTTGTTGGACCTTTGCTACTTTGTTTGCATTTTAGACCATGGAAAAATTATATTATGGACCATGGCAAATTTATTTCTATGACCATGTCATTTTTATTTATTTGAACCATGGCAAATTCATACTTCATAACATGGCAAAAAAAATTATAAGTGAAAACCTTCTGTTAACTAAGATTTGCGTGACATATAGAACATTTTCCATCAAATATTGCCATGGCCCATGGCATAAACTTTAAATCTGCATGTTTCTCTTTTAATACCCTCGTAATTTTTCTATTGTGTGATGTTTTTCTACTTCTTACCATAGCAAACTTATTTTATATTCCACGGAAAATTCATCCAGTATACCATGATCACAAACATGCAGATTTTTGTGATTTTTTAATCATGTCGTGGCACTTTTGTCCCTGTTTTTACTTTTTGTTGGTTGTGTTTACGAAAAATGCAAGTAAATTTGTGTATAAAAAGATGGCAACGTTAAGAAAATTTGATCTATCGATATGACATTGCTCAGAAATCTTTTTGTTCTATCCTATATGTCCATATTTTGAACTTTTTTCATAATATCATGGCAAAAGTTTCACGCTCAATTTTTCATGAAGTGTGTTTGAACATCATGGCAAATCATGAAATTTTCTGTAATACAACTTTTATTTTTCATGGTAATTTTTTGTCGTGCAGTATGGGTTTCCTAGATTATTTTCAGGGAATGTTTTTTGGTCCAGTGCATTTTTAGGCATTTTTTTCTCTATTTATGAGAGAGGCAGGAGCAGTTTTTGGGCTACAACATTGCAGTTCTTGTTTTTTAAATTCTTCAAGGCAAGGTGTTTTTGGGCTGGTCCGCTGGAGGCGAGTGAGAGCACTTCGTTTGCGCGGGGGGAGATCGTAGCAAATAAATTGGTCGTTCGCTCCCCTCTCATGGACCGGACGAATTGTTCGATTTGGCTCCTCCCCTCACCGAACTTTCGGGCGTTATTGGGGTCCTATTATTATCGGAAAAACTAACGCCCACACGTGTGGACGTTTGGAGATCGCCCATACGCCTCCATCACCATCCATTTTGCCACGTATGAATAGATGACATTGGCAGAAATCTTTTTGGTTTTCGGCTTAAAATGTTTTATCTCCTAAATAAACTAGCGAACTAAAAATCCGTTTTCACCATTAAATCCGTCTTGACGAGATCTTCAAAACTAGATCCCATGTTGATATGTTTAGACGAATTTTTTTTTGTCCAGAAGTTGCCATGATGTTTACACTATAGTTGCCATAGTGCTTAAACTAAAGTTGCCATGTGGCAATTTTAGTTTGTAGATCATGGCAATTTCAGTTTTTTGATGATGGCAATTCCAGTACTTTGACCATGAAAATATATTTTTATTGAACCATGGCAATTTTAAGTGCATGTATCATGGCAATTTTAGTTTATAGTGCATGACAAGTCTAGTTTCTTAATTCTCCATTTTATAATATGTTAAAATTTACTTTTAAATATAAAAGAAAATAGTTGAAACATATCATGGCAACTTTAGTGTAAATATCATGGCAATTCATGTACAATAGACATGGCAACTTTTAACTAAAAAAATTCGCCGAAATATATCAATATGAGATCTAGTTCTGAAGATCTCGTCACGAGGGATTTAATGGTGAAAATGGATCTTCAATTGGATTTTTCATTTAAGAGATGAAACATTTTAAAAACTGAAAATCCAAAAAGATTCTCGCATGCATGCATGCGATGACGTGTCAATCTATTTGCATTAGAGACGTGTGGTGCGTCTTCATTCCTGCCACACGTGTGACAGTTATCGACGTCCATTATTATTGGGTCCCGATAACTGCCACACGTGTGGTGTATCAGGCAGTTATGCCACACACCTCGTGTGGCATGGACAGCAACCAGCCCACACACCTACGTGTGGGTAAAACAACTAATTCCCACACATATCTTTTTCCCCCCCTGAACCCTCTCACACGCATGCGTGTGGCGCGAAGTTGATAATGCCCACACGCCCGTATGTCAGGCCTCGTACCCTCCTGGTCCCGCACGCGATGCATGACGCCCATCGCGCGCCCGCAGTTGCCATGGTCCAGACCCTCGTCCATGTTCGTTTAACTGCAGTTGCCATGTCACTGAACTACGGTTGCCATGTCGGACAACTGCAGTTGCCATGGTTGCTCAACTGCAGTTGCCATGTATGGTCTGATCTAATGTATAGTTGCCATGATTTCATAACTTTAGGAGTTGCCACATACTAACACTATGCAGTTGAGAGAGTTGCCATGTGCTTACAAGCATGCTAGGGCAGTTGCCATGTAAAAAGGAAGAGTTGCCATCTGCTTACGTGCACGTTAGGGCAGTTGCCATGTACGTGCACGTTGGGGCAGTTGCCACCTACCATGCAAAAACACATGGCAACTCGGTAAAAGAGAGTTGACATCTGCTTACGTGCACACTAGGCAGTTGCCGTGTACCCTGCAAAAACACATGGCACCTCGGGTAAAAAAAGAGAGTTGTCACCTGCTTATAAAGCACACTAGGGGCAGTTGCCATGTTCGCTGCGAAAACACATGGCAACTAGCAGCTTGGGTGTGGGAGAGGAGACGGGCGTGTGGGCGAGATGACAAATGCCCACACACCAGCCCTTGTGCGTGACTGAAAACTGATGTGTGGGTGAACTGCTAAACGCCCACACACCGACCTCTCTGTGTGGTAAAACGGATATGTGGGCGAACTATGTCACACCCCACACACAAGCCTTGTCCTACGTGGCACAGAAAATCAGCCAGATTGCGTCAAGATTCGTGCATATAATACTGGACGGTGATGGATGCGTGTGGTCGAGATGGTCAAAGCCCACACGTGTGAACGTCAACATTTTCGTTATTATTTGGTGACCAACACTAATCCTACTTGACCGGAGGTTTAAGCCTCCTTTTCGGAAGAAAAGAAAACACGAATCCTGCTCGAAGCTCGAGGGATTGGGTGACGAACACTGATCCTACTCGGAGCTCGAAGGATTGGGTGACGAACACTAATCCTACTTCGGAGCTCAAAGGATTTGGTACCCCGTCCATATAAATGATGCGTACGTAAGACCTACCAAGCTTACCTACCCGATCGAAGCATCGATCACCACGCCGGCCGGTTTCCAATAAATTCGGTGTTTGCAAGAGGTCGATCGCCCGGCCGGCATGGCAATGGCAACGCTGGAGGCCAAGGCAGCATATCCTTCCAACATGCCCGGGAGCCTGGCGCTCACCACAGAGGCGGTGGCAAGGATGATGCGGCAGTGGAACTACCGCGAGGGCTCCGGCCTGGGCGCGCAGCGGCATGGGATCATCGCCCACGTAGAGCCCGTGGTACTGCCGCGCCCGAACGCCGGGATCGGCCATGACGACACACCGCACGACGACGGGCTGCAGAACACGCCGCCGGTGGCCGAAGACGAGTGGTCCCGCCGGTGGCGAAACCTTTCACGAGCGTTGTCCCTTGAACGTGAGTGCTGTGACAAGACCATCGCCCTGCTATGTTCGCTCATGTAAGACAATAGGTTTTGGGGGAACCGGCACAACCCTCTAGGAGTGGCCTATCACATATATATAATGAGGTGATATACAACGTTACAGTATACACATGTAAATACAGAAGCTATACAGTCTAACACCCTCCCTCAATCTTAGCCACTTCCTAAAGAATCTAGAAGGGTAAGATTGCGCCTGCAAGCCTCAAACTGTGGTGAAGGCAATGGCTTGGTGAAGATGTCTGCAAGTTGATCCTTGGAAGAAATAAACTTGATCTATAGTTGCTTCTGAGAGACACGTTCACGCACAAAGTGATAGTCAAATTCAATGTGTTTCGTTCCGGATTTGCAGAAAGGTATGTAGCACCGATGTTATCACACCAAAGGACAGGAGGCTGTGATTGGGATATACCCAACTCCCGGAGCAAAGACTGTACCCAGATAATCTCCGAAGTGGCATTGGCCACAGCTTTATACTCAACCTCAGTACTGCTACGCGAGACAGTGGCCTGTTTCCGAGCACTCCTGGCAATCAGTTTAGAGCCAAAGAACACAACATAACCCCCCGTGGATCGCCTGTCATCTGGATTGCCAGCCCAATCTGCATCAGAATATGCTGAAAGACAGCCAGAGGGGGGACGGTCGAATATGCAATCCATGAGCCACCGTGAATCGAATGTAGCGCAAAATTCACTTAACATCAGACCAATGAGTATCACGGGGTGATTGCAGATACTGGCAGACTGGGTTAACAGCAAAGGAAATGTCCGGTCGTGTGATCGTCAAGTACTGAAGACCACCAACAATACTCCTGTACTCCGTCGCATCAGAAGAAGATAGAAGCACACCATCAACAGCAGTGAGCTTATCAGTGGTAGACATGGGTGTAGTCATCGGTTTGCACTTAAGCATCCCAGCGCGCTGCAACAAATCCAGAGAGTACTTCTTCTGCGTCATAACAAGACCATCAGCCCGAGAAGTAACCTCCACACCAAGAAAGTAGTGAGGCTTCCCAAGATCCTTGACCGCAAAATCAGCACCAAGTGAGCGAACAAGCGCAGTAGCAGCCGACTGAGAGGAGCTGATCAAAATGATATCATCTACATAGACCAACAAGTACATAGTAACCTCAGGCCTCTGTAGAAGAAACAGTGAGGAGTCAGCAGTTGATGATGCGAAACCATGAGCACGAAGAGCCAGTGCAAGACGAGCATGCCAAGCACGAGGAGCCTGCTTCAGACCATAAAGTGCCTTGGACAGACGACAGAGATGATCAGGGCGATCCGGATCTGAAAAACCCGGAGGTCTGGCATATAGACCTCCTCCTCCAACACACCATGAAGGAAGGCATTTTGAACATCAAGCTGACGAAGAAACCAACCTCGAGTAACGGCAAGAGAGAGAAGAAGCCTGATGGTAGTAGGCTTGACCACTGGACTGAAGGTGTCTTCATAGTCAAGACCAAAACGCTGTCGAAAACCACGAGCAACCAGACGAGCTTTGTAGCGCTCAATGGACCCATCAGAATGCCTCTTCACTTTGAAAACCCATTTAGAATCAATGACATTAACCCGTGATGGTGGAGGAACAAGAGTCCATGTCTGATTGCGAATGAGAGCTTGATACTCCTGCTCCATGGCCTCTCTCCAATGAGGAATGCGCATAGCAGCTTGATACGTGCGTGGCTCGGAGGATGGATCTGCAAGAGCAGCAGACATGCAGGCAGCTAACCAGGCAACTGTTCCATCGTGACGTTGCTTAGGCTGAAAGATGCCACTCCGGCTGCGCGTATGTGGACGTAGAGCAGCAGCAGGAGCCGTCGAAGTCGAGAGCGATGGAGACGGCGCGGTCAGCGAAGAGCCAGACGTCGCCTCAGGAGAGCCAGTACCGGACGGCTCCAGGCTGCAGGAGGCCAAAATCGGCCTGGGCGAAGCCGGCCCCGATGACAGTGGCCCGGAGGCCATAGGCGAACCGAGGACGGGCGAGGCCGGCTCCGGTGACAACGGCCCAGACGCCCTGGGCGAGACGAGGGCGGGCGAGGCCGAGCCCGGTGACGACGACCATACGCCCTGGCGAGGCAGGGGCAGGTGAGGCCGGCCAGCCGTTAAGCGTGACTGGGTCGCGGCGCGACCGCGATGCCGCCCGAAGCGAGGCGACGAAGCGGGCGACCGGACCGGGGCAGCGATCGGTCGTGCATGGGCACGGGGACCGAGGCCATGCAGGGGCGCCATGTGATCGTCATGCACAGCTGAAGGTGCCGACGATAAAAGCGATGGCGACGAAGGAGGCGATGGCGCCTCTAAAATCTCCAAACGAGCCCCACGACCGATTACGCACCATGGTTAGGCAACAACAGAGGAGAATATGCAACATCATCAAATTGGTCAGAAGCAACAGAGGATGAATGCATGGGTGGTGGTTCGGCAGTGGACACAGGGAGTTTGGCAAAGGAAAATACATGCTCATCAAACACAACATCCCGAGAGATGTAAACACGATTAGTGGGCACATGAAGAAATTTGTATCCTTTATGAAGAGAGCTATAACCAAGAAAAACACACTTCTTGGAACGAAACTCAAGCTTGCGCTTGTTATATGGACGGAGATGGGGCCAGCAAGCACACCCAAACACCTTGAGAAAGGTGTAGTCCGGTTGTTCATTAAGGAGAACTTCAATGGGAGTCTTCATGTTCAAAACACGAGTGGGAGTACGATTGATGAGAAAACATGCAGTGGTGAAAGCATCACTCCAAAACCGAAACGGAACAGATGCATGGGCCAAAAGAGTAAGACCAGCTTCAACAATGTGACGATGCTTACGTTCTACTGAACCATTCTGCTGATGTGTATGTGGACATGCTAAACGGTGAGCGATCCCAAGCGACTGAAAAAAGGAGTTGAGGTTGCGATACTCGCCGCCCCAGTCTGACTGAACATGAACAATTTTGTGCTTGAGAAGGCGTTCAACATGTTTTTGGAACTGAACAAAAATGTCAAACACATCAGATTTACGTTTGATAAGATAAAGCCAGGTAAAGCGACTGTAAGCATCAACGAAACTGATATAATAATTATGACCACTGACAGAAGTCTGAGCAGGACCCCATACATCTGAAAACACAAGTTCTAAAGGATGTTTCACCTCACGACTGGACTCCGAAAAAGGAAGTTGATGACTCTTCCCCTGCTGACAAGCATCACACACTGCTACATCTTTATTGCTAGACACACTAGGAAGCTCATGACCACGCAAAACATGCCGGACAATAGGTGTGGCCGGGTGACCAAGACGAGCATGCCACTGTGACGGAGATACCCGAACTCCACTAAAGACGCGAGCGACGCCAGGATGCTCCAGACAATAGAGGCCCTGGCAGAGCCGCCCACTAAGAAGAATGTCCCTCGTGCCCTGATCCTTAATAAAAAGATCAAAAGGGTGAAATTCACAAAGCACATTATTATCCCGTGTGAGTTTAGGAACTGAAATAAGATTACGTGTCACAGATGGAACTCGAAGAACATTGCGAAGCTGAAGACTCCTATTGGCATGTCTAGTGAGAAGCGATGCTTGACCAATATGAGAGATGTGCATACCTGCTCCATTGGCGGTGTGGATCTTGTCGGAGCCATGATAGGGTTCACGAGTGTGAAGCTTCCCCATCTCGCTTGTCAGGTGCTTTGTCGCCCCAGAGTCCATGTACCAGTGGGGATCGATGGAGTAGGACTGAGTGTGTCCCTGTTGCTTCTGCGGCGCCGGACGATCAGCCATGGCGACCTGACGGGCAAAGTTACGTGTATCCTTGCCGTCATTGCCAAGACCAAGAAAACTCCGCTGGAAGCGCTTGTGACACTTGGAGGCCCAGTGCCCATCGCGGCCACAAAGCTGACACACACGCGGACCGCCAGCCCCCGGTAATGTCGCAGTAGGAGGGGGGGCCGAGGCGGGCGGTGGTGGCAGCCCCGAAGGGGCCCGGGATGATGAAGAAGAGCGGCCACCCTTGGTGGCGGCGTTGGCCGAGAGGGATCCGTTGCCCCTGGAGCGGCGCGTCTCGACCCGTTGCTCAGTGAGAAGAAGGCGGGAAAACACCTCGTGTGCCAGCATGGGTGTCGAGTTGCCCCGCTCGTTGATGATCTCGACTAAGGCATCATACTCCTCATCAAGACCATTGACAATAAACGAGTTGAACTCGGAGTTGGTGAGGGGCTGTCCAATGGAGGCCAACGTGTCGGCGAGGCCCTTGACCTTGTTGTAGAACTCAGTGGCAGTGGAGTCAAGCTTCTGACACTCCCCAAGTTGACGACGGAGTGCAGAGACACGAGCCTGCGACTGTGCTGCAAACGAGCGCTCAAGAATGGTCCACGCCTCATGGGACGTCTTGGCGAAGACAACAAGACCGGCAACGGCCGGAGAGAGCGACCCCTGGATGGAGGAGAGGTTCGCCTGGTCCTGCCCCGTCCAGACGCGGTGGGCCGGATTGTAGACCGGACCGTGCACGCTGTCCACCAGTGCGGGGGGGGGGGGGGGGCCGGGAAGAGAGCCGTCGAAGTAGCCGAGCAAATAGTGGCTCCCCAAGAGTGGAAGAACCTGCGCGCGCCAGAAGATGTAGTTGTCGGCGGACAGCTTGATGGTGATGAGGTGGCTGAAGTGAAACGGCGGCGGCGATGACGATCCCATCGAAGAAGCTGCCTGGGGCGCGAGCACCATGGAGGCAGCCGGAGGTACCGAAGACGGCGCGGGGGCCGACAGCGCCGCGGCCGGGGCTGACGCCGCGAGGCCTGCCATCAGGGCGGTCTCAGGCGCTACCGGTGGTAGCGGCGGGGTAGCACCCGCAGGAACCGAGGCGGACGACGCGCCGCGGTGTGGACCGCGAGCTCGCGCCCGAACGACGAGAGCGGCGTAGTCGAGAAGAAAGAGCCGATGCTCCGGGTCCCGAGCAGGGGCGGCACAGCAGCGGCATCCAACGGGAGGTTCAGCAGTATAATGAGGTGATATACAATGTTACAGTATACACATGTAAATACAGAAGCTATACAGTCTAACAGCTCCAAGGAGACGGTGGAAGCGCGGAGACGGCGGACGCGCTGGCGGCGGTCGTCGAGTCCACGAAGGTGTTCGACGGGGAGCGCACGCCGGGGACGTGGAGAGCGTCGCTGCCTCCTGCCACCATACGCTACATCGTCGAGGAGGGGATCACGCCGAGGATGGCCGCGGACGCGCGGGAGTGGGAGCCGGTGTGGGACCCGAACTGCCAGCACTGGCTACGCCCGTGGATCCCCCTCGTCGGGCACTTGCCGGACAGCCTCTACGACACGGTGGAGAGCAAGATCATCAACCACGCCGATCACCACGGCATCGTCTCGTCTCTGAAAATGTACCTTCACCCGACACAATGGGACGCCTTCGCCGGGCGCCACATCCTGCCGAGGCTAGCACGTCAGCTGCGAGAGCTGAGGATCACGCCGCCGAAGCAGATGTACTGCTCGCTCATCACGGTGATGGGGTGGGCGCCCCTAGTGCGTGTGCAGGACATGGTGACCATCCTTGAAGCTGAGTTCTTCGACAGATGGGAAGAGGCGCTGCTCCACTGGCTGCGTTCCGCCAGGCCGTCGTTGGGGGAGGCCGTCGCGTGGTGCGCCGGCTGGAGGAATGAATTCACACCGGAGCTGCTCGCCGACGAGCGCGTGCTCGCGCGCCTCGAAGCCGGCGCTGCCATGGTGGGTCATGAAACGCAGGGCCTCAACAGTCTTGTAGGCTATAGCGTGTAGATCTGCATACATGCATCGGCTCCCATTTGTCCTGTAAATTTGGATGTCTTGTATGCTACGTTGTTGACACTTGATCGAAAGCTGCTCACTGTGTTTTTCTTTTTCTTTCCGAAAGGATCTATTCGCTCTGTTGAATTGAACATATGTTATGGTCGTGCAGAGTTGCCTTGTATGCTTTGGCCCTTGGATTTCGCTTAGGATACTAGCACTGAGAAACAAGATTCAGAAAAGGGCAACTGGAACTCTATCTCTCTCTGTTTTCTTTTTCAGTGTTCACAAGACAAGATTCTATATTTTGTTGCAGGAACTAATTAAGAAATTCTTCAATGTGTACGTTGGTAAAAAAATAATCTCTAGATTGACCTTTTAAAATATAAACGGGTACTTCTAATTTGTAACATGCTCAATACTTTCATTCCAAGGAGTATAATTTCAGCTCCTTTCTCCATGTCCAACTCCCATTCCAAGGAGAAGCCTCCGCGAAAGTTAAGTTTCTGAGCAGATTGGACAGACAGACAGAGCATTGGGTGAACTTAAATAAAGCCAAAATAGCCACTACCAGAACTGAACAACAGCAAAACGGCTGCATTATCAATCACTTCCTGAAAAATTCGCTGGTGACGGTACATTCCTTGACGAGATTGTAATCAGCAACGGTGAACATGTCTTTAAGGTATCTGCTACCGTACACCAATTCATGGTGATACCCTGCAGGAATGGACGCCTTCTCCTTGATCTTGCTCTTGACGGTGGCAATGGTGTCGGATCTCGTGACCTCCACGGTTATGGTCTTGCCCCAGGGGATCTTGGCAAATATCTGCATCTTCTGTACAAGGGACTGTTTCTCCAGCTTGTCAATGAACACTTCGGTCAGTGCATTCTTCGAAGTAGGCGCGGCTCGCAGCAGCGCAACAGCCTGCAAGAACAACGAAAATCATTGGTAAAAAAAACACAAAGAAAAGTAAATTTAATCAATTCACAAGATAGATTACCTCCTGCTTCCCGACAGTAATGTCCATCTCCATTACCATGTCCTTGTACCTTCCAGACCAGTACTTCATCACGGACATGGCAGTGGCCTCATAAATAAGTTTTTTTTTTAATCGAGGCAACAGATTTGCCATTTTCATTGATTAAGGAGTGACGGAAAACCGGGCTAAAACCGATACAATTCAACCCATATAACATGGGTATCATCGGCCAACCTGGCCACCGACATGGGATCACAAAGCTACAAAGAGGACAGCTGCACCGAAACCATGACGGCACATGCCAACAGAAGGCCACACGCGCGAACAACTGACAGCTTCGACTCTGACGACGATCATCACAAGGGAAAATGCAGGACTTGCGCCGATCGTGCCCGCCGTAGCCGACCACCGAGCGCCTGTCATCGTCACCGCATGGACAACTCCACCGCAGCTCCGACTTTAAAGCAACCAACGGAAGAGCACCTCGGACACGCCGGGAAGATCCGACTACCGAAGCCCGAGCCGCGACCAAAGCTCCTCTCGACGTCATCATCGTTGCCAAACAGAAATCAGCGCCCTTGAGATGGCCGCTTCAGCAAACTACGCGGCAAAGATGCCGCAAACCACGCGGCTAAGATGCCGCCATCCACTGGTCTCCAGGTTGTGGCCGGCTCCGAGATGATGCCCCCAAGGAGGAAGAAGACGTGAAGGCGCCTTCATCGCCCGATCTCGAAGATCTGAGGTTTTCCTCCAAAGCCAAGGCCGCGGGGAGGGGGGAGGAGCACCACACATCAGCAACGCTTCCAAGAAAGAGCACGACGCCCACGGGCGTCGCCGTCGCCAAAACCGGCAGAGGCCGGACATAGGATTTCTCCCGGAGATGCTCAACCACCACCTGCCCGCACCAACGCAACCAACGAACCCCATCCTGCCGAGGCCGACCTCGAACTGGTCGTGGGATCCCGAGACCCACCACGCCCAGATGCGCGCACCACCCCCCACCGGGCCGCTTCCACCGTCCGGGGCCGCCGCCCCGGCAGCCACCACCATGCCGGGCTGGCAAACTGGCCAGCTCCTCAGCACCAAGCCGAGAGGGGGGGCCGCCACCCCGCCCCAACCCGCCGAGCAGGGCTGCCGGGCCGAAGATGGAGCACCCCACATCAACCGCATCACCGCCGGGAGGAGCCTCGTCAAGCAGCCAGGAGCCGCCGTCCGCATCCCCACTCGCCGGATCCACGCGCCAGGAGCCGCCGGAGCGCCGCCAATCGCCATGCCGTCCCCGCCAGATCTCGTCGAGGTGCATCAAGGCCGCACCCGACGCACGCACCGCCATGCCCTCGCCCGCCAGCACCACCTGGTCAGCTCGCCACAAGACCGCTGCGCCACCACCTCGCTGCCTCGCCGCGCCGCCCGAGAGCTGGCGCCCGAGCTCCCTCTGGAGCGGCCGGCCCGCGCCGCACCATCTCGAGCGGGAGGAGGAAAAGGAACCCCGCCGCCGCCGAGCCGCGCGGGCTTCGCCCGGCGACTCCTGCCGGCGGCGGCGAGGGGGAGGGGGTGGCGGGGTGTGGCTAGTGGCGGCGGCTAGGGTTCGCTCCGAGGAGCTCAAACTCGCTGTGGAGAAGAATAACTCCCGGCCCCATAAATAAGTAGATCATCGCCTATGACATACCTCCGATCCTCGACAATCTCAGGATGGAAGCAATACGGTGCTAGCTCTGGCATCGTGTCCTTCGGACACTGACAGTCAAGCGCCCGGCACCGACCAGACATGATGTTGCTCAAAATGTTAAACGGCACAATGCTTGGATCCAGCAACATCACACTGGGGAGGCCACCTGTGAAGCAACCAGCACTGGCGAGCTCTGCAACGCTGCCATAGAGATTGCTGAAGCACCTGCCAAGATGGCGAGTGCGAGCTCCTGTGTGCTTGATCACACAGCTGATAGGGTAGGTTAAGAAACCCAGGAGCAGGTCCACGAACTCGCTGTTACATTCAGCATACACGATAGGCGTCGTAGAAAACCTTGATCTTGGTTTCTGGTGAAGGACCTGCGGAATCTTGATTGGGCAGTAGATCTTTCTGACTGATGCTCTGTTTCTTCATAGTACTGCCATGAGCAGCCTTGGTATCAGGTTCATTTGATAGAAATGCATCACTGAGTATGGTATCTGAAGAAAGTAAGGCCTTCAACATGAATAAAACCTAAATCGTAACCAAGTCCAGATGTTAGACAAGAGAAGGGATCTACTCCGATGGCAATAGTTTCGTATAGAGTAGCTAGTAACTAAATCTATCGTCTTACGGTAGACCAGCCGACGGTCACTTCGAGCTCCTCAAAGTCATGGCAGATCCCATCAGGACCGAACGCCCGAAGCAGCGACTGAATGCTTCTGGTAGATGCCGGCTTGATTGTCATGTCATCACTGATCACAAACCGTCCGGTGCCACGTACAAACGTCTCTTTTCTGAACTCTTCGTAGACATGCAAGGCTGTAGCCATAACTAAGCAACACTTGCAGGCCGCGGTAGGAGCTCTCTTGCAGTACTTGATAGCTGACTTACAGTCCCTGGCAAATCAAGACGAATAACTGAAGTCACAGTTGGATAATGTTTTGATGAAAACTCAGACTTATAGATCATATATACCCTTTCCGGTCCTTTTTCGTTTGCATACAAGTTTTGTCCAAACTTACAGAAAAAGTATCAATATTCACAATACCAAATCAATATTGTTAGATTCATTATGAAATGTGATTTTATAGTATACATATATTTGCTATTGTAGATGTTGATATTTTTTAATGGACGCGATTAACCACCAGCCGACTGGTGGTTAGCGACAGATCCGCACAATCGGGAACCTGCGTCCCTCCCCGCGCGTGATCCAATTCGGCAGCTCCACCCACGACCCAGACTTCTCTCGCTAGGCCCACCTCCCCCCTACTGCGTCCTTCCCCGCGCATCAAGGCCCAATTTGGCCCACCTCCCCCCTCCTGCACGTGACTTACCACCCAAAACCTAGTTTTTTACCTCCATCGCAAGAAACAGCCACCTGCCCCGATCAGTTCTCTCCTCTCTCCCCGACGCGCCACCGTCGCCGGCAACATCGACGCCAGATCAGATCCACCAAAAAAAAGGAAACCATGAAAAAACACCACCAAAACACAAGGATTTGAGGGAGGGCCCCGGTTTACCACAAGAACATCATAGGGGTTATCATCAATTCGTCCAAATTTCGTCATAATCAGTCAAAAAAGAAAGGAGGTAAGTGATTCAACCTCTATACCCATGCTGCATTTGCATTTCATACCAATAAAATCAAGGGGGGAAAAACATGGGGAAAAAACAACAAGAACTATAGCATGCAAAAAAAAGGTAGTATTTTTACTACATGTGTGTAATTCCTATGTTGAAATTGAGTTACCACTCAAATTCAGTCAGGTTACCAACAAAAAGATTGACTAAATTTCATCTTTTACAGTCAAGTTAGAAAATACATGTATGAATTTTCTCATTAAAACTGACATACCATCTCGATTGAAAATAGATTACCAGAGTGTGTGCATTGAGTAATCAGCATCCTGTAAGACTTATTCAACATAAAAAAAGATCCCTTTCTTCCTTTATATATTGAACACACCCATGTCAGAACAAGTTATCATGCTAATTCATTACAAATTACCAGGAAAAACTCAGAACCAAAGGTGCTAAAAACACTACAAGAATACCATGTGTTGATTTACATTGTTGCCACCATTCTTTTTTGATAAAAAATGATATTCATGAAATGAGGTTCATAGAAACTGTCGATGTCATACTCCCATATGCTGGTTACTGCCAAAACGATACCTGTTATAAAACAGAAGTTATCATGGCATTAAAAGGAAAAATATATAGTTGTTGTGAAAAAATAATCAAGATTGCTAGTAATTGTGGAAAATTAATTGGTGCAGTCATATGTACTAGCAGGTGCTACGACACAAGAAAATGGCGCATGACAACGGGGGTAATGTGGATGTCATGATGAGTGGTGTGGGGACAAACCAACAGTGTGAATATGGACACACGGCAAGCCTTGCTTCTGCCAAAACAGATGAAGGTAAAACATTTACCATGCTACCACAATTTTGTACACAAATTTGTTACCATCGTACTTGAATTGCAACTACCACCTTAGGTTATTTACAACTATCACATTCACCATGAAACAGTTGACAAATCACGTAGCTTGATGCACACAGGTTACCATGAATTTAGGTACAATTACCACACTTACTGCATACAAATTATCATGCAATCTGTATTGCAATTGGAATTACATGCTTTCACTGGTTACCATGAATTTAGGCACAGTTACCTCACTTACTGCATACGAATTATCATGCAATATGTATTGCAATTGGAATTACATGCTTTCACTTTACAGCTACAAAAAAACATCTTAATGCATGCAAACTTTACCAAGCAACTGGAGTACAAGTTACCACTAGTTTTGGCATGCAGAAAAATATAACACAAAATAACAACTTTCAAAAACATTACAGGTGCTACTTCTAGAAGCAACCCGATGGTTCGAGAAACAAGCAAAGAACCGACTACTAGCAGCATAGGGGGGAGAGAAAGCTTCTTTGATCATTCAGTCAGCGAGCCAGCGAGTCCAGAAACAGGGGGAGAGAATGCTGAACAGGGAGACAAAAATACCGAGGCATACTCCACACCGAAACCTCCTGATGAAACGATGAAGTTTGATACTTTTGAGGAAGCTTATGAACACTACAGGCAATATGCACAGAGACATGGGTTTGGAATGAGACTGGAATACGTAAAACAATCAAAGACAATACTATAAGCGAGAGTCCTCCTGGTTTGTGGGAAATCTGGCAAGCCAAAAACAAACAAGGAAGAGACAGAGGATGTGCAGGACCCAAAAGGCATCGTGAAGAAGAGGAAAAGAGGGAAGGTTGTGAGGTCGGGATGTCCGGCCCACCTTTACATCACCCACACGGATGCGTGGTGGAGAGTCAAACGCTTCAACGACGACCACAACCACCCTCTAATAAGAAAGCCGTCCTTGACAAAGTTCCTATCATCACATGGGAACATTCCAAAAGATGAGCAAGACTTCTTGAAGATATTGCACGGATGCAACATAGAGACAGCCAGACAGATGCAACTAATGGAATGGTTCTACGGGAATCCTAAAGATGTACCATACACAACAAAGGACATCGCAAACCAGCGAGCTAAATTCGGATGGAGTACCGCCATGCTGATGTGGGGAGCACAATCTCGTACTTCCAAGATATGAAGGCACAAGATCCAGATTTCTATTGGAGAATAAAGCTTGATGATGAGGACAGAGTGGAAAATTTATTCTGGATAGATGGTGCGTCACGTAGGGCATATGCTAGATACAATGATGTCATCTCATTTGACACAACATACATGACAAACATGTACAAAATGCCCTGTGCACCCTTCATTGGCATTAATAACCATGGGCAGTCGATCCAATTTGGTTGTGGGTTTGTTCAAAACGAACTATCTGGTAACTTTGTGTGGCTGTTTAATGCATTCTTGCATGCAATGGGTGGAATTGCGCCAAAGAACATAATAACAGATCAAGATTTTGCAATGAGGAGTGCTATTGATGAGGTGTTCATCGGGATAGTACACAGGAATTGCCGCTGGCATATAATGAAAAAAGCACAAGAGAAGCTTGGGAAGCTGATGGCTGACAATTAACCACTAAACAATGCATTCAATGATTATGTTGACAACAGCCCTGACTGGTATTTTACTTCCCACCCCTCACTAGCTTAAAACACAGAAAAATGGGCACATAGAAAATGGGTTTAGATGCATGATAACAACAGTTACCATCTAACAAAGTGACAAGTTACCAGAGGATTATAACAAAATTACCTACATTAGTTGCTTTCTGTACTACCCCTATAATGTCCATGTTTGATGTACACATTTCAGTTGTTCACCCCACTAGTTACAACAAAACTTTTCAATCACCAGCTAGTCTGATTGATATGAGTATCTTTTTGTTGCTAGTTAAAAATGTTGCTTGTACTACACACAGAGAGTGGTATTCGCTTTGGAAAAGAAAATCTTATCATGTCTGCAAAGTACTTACCATGATCCTTCAACTAAAGTAACCATGTGTGTGTGACATAATTATCAACAGCATTGGTGTTCCTAGTTACCAGCTATGTTTGAACAGATGTTACCATCCTCCAATACTTGATGTTACTGAAGGAAATATGCCCTAGAGGCAATAATAAAGTTATTATTTATTTCCTTATATCATGATAAAATGTTTATTATTCATGCTAGAATTGTATTAACCGGAAACATAATACATGTGTGAATATATAGACAAACAAGATGTCACTAGTATGCCTCTACTTGACTAGCTTGTTAATCAAAGATGGTTATGTTTCCTAACCATGAACAAGGAGTTGTTATTTGATTAACAAGGTCACATCATTAGTTGAATGATCTGATTGACATGACCCATTCCGTTAGCTTAACACTTGATCGCTTAGTATGTTAATGCTTTCTTCATGACCCATACATGTTCCTATAACTATGAGATTATGCAACTCCGTTTACCGGAGGAACACTTTGGTGCTACCAAACGTCACAACGTAATCGGGTGATTATAAAGGAGTACTACAGGTGTCTCCAAAGGTACTTGTTGGGTTGGCGTATTTCGAGATTAGGTTTTGTCACTCCGATTGCTCTGGAGAGGTATCTCGAGCCTTCTCGGTAATGCACATCACTTAAGCCTTGCAAGCATTACAACTAATGAGTTAGTTGTGAGATGATGTATTACGGAACGAGTAAAGAGACTTACTGCAACGAGATTGAACTAGGTATTGGATACCGACGATCGAATCTCGTAAGTAACATATCGATGACAAAGGGAACAACGTATGTCGTTATGCGGTTTGACCGATAAAGATCTTCGTAGAATATGTAGGAACCAATATGGGCATCCAGGTTCCGCTATTGGTTATTGACCGAGAATGGTTCTAGGTCATGTCTACATAGTTCTCGAACCCGTAGGGTCCGCACGCTTAACGCTTCGATGATAGTTCATTATGAGTTTATAAGTATTGATGCACGAAGTTTGTTCGAGTCCCGGATGTGATCACGGACATGACGAGGAGTCTCGAAATGGTCGAGACATAAAGATTGATATATTGGAAGCCTATGTTTGGACTTGGAAGGGTTCCGAGTGAAAACAGGAAGTTCTTAACACCGGGGTTACGGAACCCCGGGGGTATATTGGCCATCAATGGCCACAAGGGAGAATAGGAAGGGCCGGCCAGGTGGGCTGCGCCCCCCCTCCCCTCTAGTCCGAATAGGACAGGAGAGAGGCGGCGCCCCTTCCCCCTTTCCCCCTACCCAATCCTACTCCAACTAGGAGAAGGGGGGGGAGTCCTACTCCCGGTAGGAGTAGGACTCCTCCTTGGTGCGCCCCCTCTAGGGCCGGCCACCTTCCCCTTGTCTCCTTTATATACGGGGGCAGGGGGCACCCCATGACACACAAGTTGATCTACGGATCTTTCCTTAGCGTGTCACGGTGCCCCTTCCACCATATTCCACTTGGTCATATCGTCGTAGAGCTTAAGCGAAGCCTGCGCCGGAGAAGTCATATCGTCCACAGTGCTTAGGCGAAGCCCTGCGTCGGTGGAGCATCTACATCGTCACCACGCCGTCGTCTTGTGGAACTCATCCCGACACTTTGCTGGATCGGAGTCCGGGATCGCCATCGAGCTGAACGTGTGCGTAACTCGGAGGTGCCGTCGTTCGGTGCTTGGATCGGTCGGATCATGAAGACGTACGACTACATCAACCGCGTTGTTATAACGCTTCCGCTTTCGGTCTACGAGGGTACATGGACGGACACTCTTCCCTCTCGTTGCTATGCCATCACCATGGTCTTGTGTGATCGTAGGAAAATTTTTGAAATTACTACGTTCCCCAACAGTGGTATCAGAGCCAGGTTTTATGCGTTGATGTCATATGCACGAGTAGAACACAAGTGAGTTGTGGACGATACAAGTCATACTGCCTACCAGCATGTCATACTTTGGTTCAGCGGTATTGTTGGGACGAGACGATCCGGACCAACCTTACGCGTGCTCTTCACGCGAGACCGGTTCCTCGACGTGCTTTGCACATAGATGGCTTATGGAAGACTGTCTCCCCAACTTTAGTTGAATCGAGTGTGGCTACGCCCGGTCCTTGAGAAGGTTAAAACGGAGTCTATTTGACAAACTATCGTTGTGGTTATGATGCGTAGGTAAGAACGGTTCTTGCTCAGCCCGTAGCAGCCACGTAAAACTTGCAACAACAAAGTAGAGGACGTCTAACTTGTTTTTGCAGGGCATGTTGTGATGTGATATGGTCGAGACGTGATGCTATATTTTATTGTATGAGATGATCATGTTTTGTAACCGAGTTATCGGCAACCGGCAGGAGCCATATGGTTGTCGCTTTATTGTATGCAATGCAATCGCGATGTAATGCTTTACTTTATTACTAAGCGGTAGTGATAGTCGTGGAAGCATAAGATTGGCAAGACGACAACGATGCTACGATGGAGATCAAGGTGTCGCGCGGTGACGATGGTGATCATGACGGTGCTTGGCGATGGAGATCACAAGCACAAGATGATGATGACCATATCATATCACTTATATTGATTGCATGTGATGTTTATCCTTTATGCATCTTATCTTGCTTTGATTGACGGTAGCATTATAAGATGATCTCTCACTAAAAATTATCAAGAAGTGTTCTCCACGAGTATGCACCGTTGCCAAAGTTCGTAGTACCCGGACACCACGTGATGATCGGGTGTGATAAGTTCTACGTCCATCTACAACGGGTGCAAAACAGTTGCACACGCGAATACTCAGGTTAAACTTGACGAGCCTAGCATATAACAGATATGGCCTCGGAACACGGAGACCGAAAGGTCGAACGTGAATCATATAGTAGATATGATCAACATAGTGATGTTCACCATTGAAACTACTCCGTCTCACGTGATGATCGGACATGGTTTAGTTGATTTGGATCACGTGATCACTTAGATGACTAGAGAGATGTCTATCTAAGTGGGAGTTCTTAAGTAATATGATTAATTGAACTTTAATTTATCATGAACTTAGTCCCGTAGTATTTTGCAAATTATGTTGTAGATCAATAGCTCGCGTTGTTGCCTCCCTATGTTTTTATATGTGTTCCTAGAGAAAATTGTATTGAAAAATGTTAGTAGCAATGATGCGGATTGGATCCGTGATCTGAGGTTTATCCTCATTGCTGCCTGTAAGAATTATGTCCTTAATGCACCGCTAGGTGACAGACCTATTGCGGGAAGCGTATGCATACGTTATGAACGTTTGGCTAGCTCAATATGATGACTACTTGATAGTTTAGTGCACCATGCTTAACGGCTTAGAATCGGGACTTCAAAGACGTTTTGAACGTCATGGACCATATGAGATGTTCCAGGAGTTGAAGTTAATATTTCAAGCAAATACCCGAGTTGAGAGATATGAAGTCTCCAACAAGTTCTATGGCTAAAAGATGGAGGAGAATCGCTCAACTAGTGAGCATGTGCTCAGATAGTCCGGGTACTTCAATCGCTTGAATCAAGTGGGAGTTAATCTTCCGGATAAGATAGCGATTGACAGAATTCTCTAGTCACCATCACTAAGTTACTAGAACTTCGTGATGAACTATAGTATGCAAGGGATGACGAAAACGATTCCCGAGCTCTTCATGATGTTGAAATCGACGAAGGTAGAAATCAAGAAAGAGCATCAAGTGTTGATGATTGACAAGACCACTAGTCTCAAGAAAAAAGGCAAAGGGAAGAAGGGGAACTTCAAGAAGAACGGCAAGCAAGTTGCTGCTCAAGTGAAGAAGCCCAAGTTTGGACCTAAGCCTGAGACTAAGTGCTTTTGCTGCAATGGAACTGGTCACTAGAAGCGGAACTACCCCAAGTATTTGGCGGATAAGAAGGATGGCAAAGTGAACAAAGGTATATTTGATATGCAGATTATTGATGTGTATTTTACTAGTGTTCGTAGCAAACCCTCGGTATTTTGATACTGGTTCAGTTGCTTAGAGTAGTAACTTGAAAGCGGGAGTTGCATAAACTAGTTGAAGGGGAAGTGACGATGAGTGTTGGAAGTAGTTCCAAATTTGATATGATCATCATCGCACACTCCCTATACTTTCGGGATTAGTGTGGAACCTAAATAAGTGTTATTTGGTGTTGAGCATAAATATGATTTGATCATGTTTATTGCAATACGGTTATTCATTTAAGTAAGAGAATAAATTGTTGTTACTGCTTACATGAATAAAACCTTATATGGTTACACACCCAATAAAAATGGTTCATTGGATCTCGATCATAGTGATACACATATTCATAATATTGAAACCAAATGATGCAAAGTTGATAATGATAGTGCAACTTATTTGTGGCACTGCCGTTTAGGTCATATTGGTGTAAAACGCATGAAGAAAACTCCATGCTGATGGACTTTTGGAATCACTTGATTATGAATCATTTGATGCTTGCAAACCGTGCCTTTTTGGGCAAGATGACTAAAACTCCATTCTCCTAACAATGGAACAAGCTCTTGACTTATTGGAAATAATACATACCGATGTATGCGATTCAATGAGTGTTGATGCTCGTGGCAAGTATCATTATTTTCGACCTTCACGGATGATTTGAGCAGATATGCGTATATCTTCTTGATGAAACATAAGTCTGAAATAGTTGAAAGGTTCAAAGAATTTCAGAGTGAAGTGGAAAATCATCGTAACAAGAAAATAAAGTTTACGCAATCTGATCGTGGAGATGAATATTTGAGTTACGAGTTTGGTCTTCAATTAAAACAATGTGGAATAGTTTCACAGCTCACACCACAGAACACCACAACGTTATGGTGTGTCCGAGCGTCATAACCGTACTTTATTTTGATATGGTGCGATCAATGATGTCTCTTACCGATTTACCAATATCATTTTGGGGTTATGCATTAGAGACAGCTACATTCACGTTTAATAGGGCACCATCTAAATCCGTTGAGACGACACCGTATGAACTATGGTTTAACAAAGAACCTAAGTCGCCGTTTCTTAAAAGTTTGGAGTTGTGATGCTTATGTGAAAAGTTTTCACCGATAAGCTCGAACCCAAATCGGAGAAGTGCGTCTTCATAGAATACCCAAAGGTATCTATTGGGTACACCTTCTATCACAGATCCAAAGGCAAGTTTTTCGTTGCTAAGATGGATCCTTTCTAGAGAAGAAAGTTTCTCTCGAAAGAAGTGAGTGGGAGGAAAGTAGAACTTGATGAGGTAATTGTACCTTCTCCCTTATTGGAAAGTAGTTCATCACAGAAATCAGTTCCAAGTGATTCCTACACCAATTAGTGAGGAAGTTAATGATGATGATCATGAAACTTCAGATCAAGTTGCTACCAAACCTCGTAGGTCTTCCAGAGCAAAATCCGCACTGCAGTGGTATGGTAATCGTGTTCGAAGTCATGTTACTAGACCATGATGAACCTACGGACTATGAGGAAGCGATGATGAGCCCAGATTCCGCGAAATGGCTTGAGGCCATGAAATCTGAGATAGGATCCATGTATGAGAACAAAGTATGGACTTTGATTGACTTGCTCTATGATCAGCAAGCCATATTAAAATAAATGGATCTTCAAGAGGAAGATGGACACTGATAGTAGTGTTACTATCTACAAAGCTAGACTTGTCGAAAAAGGTTTTAGGCAAAGTTCAAAATGTTGAATACAATGAGATTTTCTCACTTGTATCGATGCTTAAAAGTCTGTCCGAATCATGTTAGCAATTGCCACATTTTATGAAATCTGGCAAATGGATGTCAAAACTACATTCTTTAATGGATTTATTAAAGAAGAGTTGTATATGATGCAACCGTAAGGTTTTGTCAATCCTAAAAGAGCTAACAAAATATGCAAGCTCCAAATGATCCATCTATGGACTGGTGCAAGCATCTCGAGTTGGAATAAACGCTTTGATAGTATGATCAAAGCATATGGCTTTATACAGACTTTTGGAGAAGCCTGTATTTACAAGAAAGTGAGTGGGAGCATTACAACATTTCTGATAAGTATATGTGAATGACATATTGTTAATCGGAAATAATGTAGAATTATTCTGCAAAGCATAAAGGAGTATCTTAAAGGAGTTTTTCAAAGAAGGACCTCAGTGAAGCTGCTTACATATTGAGCATCAAGATCTATAGAGATAGATCAAGACGCTTGATAAGTTTTTCAATAAGTACATACCTTGTCAAGATTTTGAAGTAGTTCAAAATGGAACAGTCAAAGAAAAGTTCTTGCCTGTGTTGCAAAACGTATGAAATTGAGTAAGACTCAAATCCCGACCACGGCGTAAAATAGAAAAGAGAATGAAAATCATTCCCTATGCCTCACCATAGGTTCTATGAAGTATGCTATGCTATGTACCAGACCTATTGTATACCTTGCTCAGATTTGGCAAGGGAGTACAATAGTGATCTAGGAGTAGATCATCGGACATTGGTCAAGAACATCCTTAGTGAGGACTAAGGAAATATTTCTCGATTATGGAGGTGATAAAAGAGCCCGTCGTAAAGAGTTACATCGATGCAAGCTTTTTACACAGATCCAGATGACTCTAAGACTCAATCTGGATACATATTGAAAGTAGGAGCAATTAGTCGGAGTAGCTCCGTGCGAACATTGTAGACATAGAGTATTTGCAAAATACATACGGCTCTGAATGTGATGCACCCGTTGACTAAGCTTCTCTCACGAGCAAAACATGATCATACCTTAGTACTCTTTGGGTGTTAATCACATAGCGATGTGAACTAGATTATTGACTCTAGTAAACCCTTTGGGTGTTGGTCACATGACGATGTGAACTATGTGTGTTAATCACATACAGATGTGAATATTAGTGTTGAATCACATGATGATGTGAACTAGATTATTGACTCTAGTGCAAGTGGGAGACTGAAGGAAATATGCCCTAGAGTTATTATTTATTTCCTTATATCATGATAAAATGTTTATTATTCATGCTAGAATTGTATTAACCGGAAACATAATACATGTGTGAATATATAGACAAACAGTATGTCACTAGTATGCCTCTACTTGACTAGCTTGTTAATCAAAGATGGTTATGTTTCCTAACCATGAACAAGGAGTTGTTATTTGATTAACAAGGTCACATCATTAGTTGAATGATCTGATTGACATGACCCATTCCGTTAGCTTAACACTTGATCGCTTAGTATGTTAATGCTTTCTTCATGACCCATACATGTTCCTATAACTATGAGATTATGCAACTCCCGTTTACGGAGGAACACTTTGGTGCTACCAAACGTCTAACGTAATCGGGTGATTATAAAGGAGTACTACAGGTGTCTCCAAAGGTACTTGTTGGGTTGGCGATTTCGAGATTAGGTTTTGTCACTCCGATTGTCGGAGAGGTATCTCCGAGCCTTCTCGGTAATGCACATCACTTAAGCCTTGCAAGCATTACAACTAATGAGTTAGTTGTGAGATGATGTATTACGGAACGAGTAAAGAGACTTACCGTAACGAGATTGAACTAGGTATTGGATACCGACGATCGAATCTCGTAAGTAACATATCGATGACAAAGGGAACAACGTATGTCGTTATGCGGTTTGACCGATAAAGATCTTCGTAGAATATGTAGGAACCAATATGGGCATCCAGGTTCCGCTATTGGTTATTGACCGAGAATGGTTCTAGGTCATGTCTACATAGTTCTCGAACCCGTAGGGTCCGCACGCTTAACGCTTCGATGACTGTTCATTATGAGTTTATTAGTATTGATGCACAGAAGTTTGTTCGGAGTCCGGGATGAGATCACGGACATGACGAGGAGTCTCGAAATGGTCGAGACATTAAGATTGATATATTGGTAGCCTATGTTTGGACTTCGAAGGGTTCCGAGTGAAAACAGGAAGTTCTGAACACCGGGGTTACGGAACCCCGGGGGTATATGGGCCTTCATGGGCCACAAGGGAGAAGAGGAAGGGCCGGCCAGGTGGGCTGCGCGCCCCTCCCCCTCTAGTCCGAATAGGACAAGGAGAGAGGCGGCGCCCTTCCCCTTTCCCCTCCCAATCCTACTCCAACTAGGAGAGGGGGAGTCCTACTCCCGGTAGGAGTAGGACTCCTCCTTGCGCGCCTCTAGGGCCGCCACCTCCCCTTGTCTCCTTTATATCTGAGGCAGGGGCACCCCATGATACACAAGTTGATCTACGGATCTTTCCTTAGCCGTGTGCGGTGCCCCTTCCACCATATTCCACTTGGTCATATCGTCAGAGAGCTTAAGCGAAGCCCCTACGGAGAAGTCATATCGTCACAGTGCTTAGGCGAAGCCCTGCGTCGGTGGAGCATCTACATCGTCACCACGCCGTCGTCTTGTGGAACTCATCCCCGACACTTTGCTGGATCGGAGTCCGGGATCGCCATCGAGCTGAACGTGTGCGTAACTCGGAGGTGCCGTCGTTCGGTGCTTGGATCGGTCGGATCGTGAAGACGCGTCGACTACATCAACCGCGTTGTTATAACGCTTCCGCTTTCGGTCTACGAGGGTACGTGGACGGACACTCTTCCCTCTCGTTGCTATGCCATCACCATGGTCTTGTGTGATCGTAGGAAAATTTTTGAAATTACTACGTTACCCAACAGTTACCATGTTTATATTATGAATGCAGTTGAGGAGTTTGAGCACAAGTGGTGGGTGATGATGGAGGCGTATGGCCAGACTGACAACGAGCATTTCCAATGGCTGTGGGAGAACAGGAAGTGTTGGGTCCCGGTATACTATATGCATGACTTTTTCCCGTTCTTGCAGACCACGGCAAGAAGCGAGGGATTTAACTCTGTGCTCAAGAAGTATGTCAACCCAAACAACTCATCGGGTCGAATTCGCAACAAAGACAATCGCGATACAGGATAAGGTGATGGCTAGCGTGTCAAAAGAGCAGTTGGAAACAGTGTACAAAGAAACCGAAATGTACTCGATGAACCCAGTGGAGATGCAGGTGCGGGGGCTATACACACATAACTTGTTTTGCAAGTTCTAGGTGGAGATGAAGGTGAAATCAGCATACAGATGCGACGCATTGGATGATGGTACTTTCAAGGTCAGCTCAGTACGCGGGATAATACCGAAATATGGAGACAGGGACTACCATGTGCAAGCAAACATGGTTGAAGAGACATACTCGTGTACTTGCTGCAAGTTTGATCGTGATTTGCCATCGTATGCGCGCGCATCGCATTTACGAAAGTTATGGACCAAATTGGGGTATACGAGATACCTGAAAAGTACATCCTAAAGAGGTGGACCTGGGATCCAGAGGAGGATCTTATTCAACCTGATTTCGAACAGCCGACAGTTAAGAAGTCGATGCCAGAGGAGGGGAAAAGCGTCATGCGATACACGTCAATTCTTAAAGAATTTAAGGCATCGGCCAAAGATGCTTGCCTAATGTGATGACGGGACCAGATTGGCAAGAAAACACCTGTATAATTTCAAGGAGAAGCTTGAAATCCTGAAGAACAATCAACTTAAAAAAGCAAGAAAGGAAAAGGAAGAACCAAAAGGATCGTTTCAAGGACAGCCGGATCCCTGCCCGATACATGTGGGGCGGATGAATGAAGACAACCCTGTCACACATCACCAAAACGCCCCCGATGCAAGACATCCGGAGAACCCAGCCACACAGCAAACAAGTGACACTAATGTGAATCAACAGGAGAACACCGCCACACAACAAGAAAGTGCTACTAATGTGCAGCGGCAGGTAACCCTGCCGCAAAGCAAGAAAGTGTGCGGGTGACGATACATGCTAGCAAAAACAATCACGCTTTTGTCATCCAGCCCCCACATCCTGATGCAGCTCCATCCTCAAACGCAAAGTTGATACTAGACCCTCCCAAGACTATAACGAAAGGGCGGCCAAAGTCAAAAAGAAAGCAATCAGGTTTTGAGATTGCAAAACCAAAGACAAAAAGGAAATGTGGTGTGTGCGGGAGTCTGGAACATGACAAACGCACATGCAAATCTCCCCTAGCAAGATAAATGAAGAAGGTGCTATTAAAATGGAAGATGGTAGCTGCATTTTTTTTCATCGACCATAATGTGCAAGCTACGAGCCCCATAACATTCCGATTATCGACATTGTATCGTAGATTTTATCATGGCTTTGTAATGCAAAACAAGTGTATCTCTATAATTTAAGCAAGCTATCAGTACCCTGTTATGCCAGTTACCAGCAAATGTTTGATGGGATTGACATGGATTTGTAAATCCAAAATTTTTATTTCTTAACCAAGCTATCAGTACATTATTATGCCGCGATCAAAGAATGTATGATGGAATTGGCATGGATTTGTAAAAGCCAATATTTTTATATCTACATTTTTTGAAGGCTACCAGCACTGCATTGTATTATTTATGGACAAAAAATTAGTCCTTCTTGCACTTCTAAAAATTGCTTATGAACAAATTATAATCACAGTAGTGAATTATATCATATAGTCAGTGATTTTGGACTGTGTATACTATAGTAAAACAGCATGTCAACACTTTGCTCCATGGCATTGTCATGACAGATTCAAATAAAAAAGTTATCATCACAGTTTGGTAGAACTTATCACACTGTAGTAAAAAAAAATATCACCTCATCACCGCCCCACGAACAGATGATAGCGCCCTTTATTTGCATTAGTTTTGATAATGATCTAACCACCTCAATGTCATAATTTTCCGGAGAGCTGGAATTTGTTCATGAGTTAAGGCTGGAACATTTTTGCCATCCCACACCTCAAGGTACGTGCAGGCGAAAAATCCACAATCAATGCTGAAACATTTGTGATGAAAAAAACAACACAAAATCAGTTTAATTGGAGTTTCGGACCGGGTCAAATAAACAGGGATGACAAACATGTAGTTGGGATGTTAAAAAGAGAGTGAGTAATCCACAACTAACCCATTTTCCTGTTTCAACACATCAATGTACACAAGTTCATAGTCCTCGATCTGCTTATGCGAGTCCTTGTAATTTATCAACCAGGCCTTCTTTATTGCGTTCATGTATCTTGTCGCATGCTCGAGAAGAGAAGGACTATCTTGGTCACGCAATGAATCTAGAACTTCAAACCGCTTCGCCCTAAGATTTAGTGACAACACATACCAATGCCCGTCATGAGGACCGCGGCCCAACTTTTGCAAAGCAGGGAATAGCAGCTGAAAAAATTTAAAAGACAGTAAGCATAAAAGTAGTTGGAAAAGAAACAAAATTACCAAGATAACAAATGGTCATGAAATTCACATGGGAGGCAACTAGAAAAAGAAGTTATCAGTAAGTAGAAAGGTCAAAGTTACCAGTTTGCATGAAACAGGTTATCATGACATGAAGAACAAACAATATCCGCAAATAACAGGAAGTTACATGATATTATCGTGAAGTTACCAAGACACTAATCGCAGACAGTTACCGAGATCCAAAGAAACATAACATACCTGATCCTGGTGACTAAGAATGTAAAACTTGACCCGTCGAAAATACTTCAGTAAACACTTGGATTTGAAGTCTCCTAACAACAGATACACAGAGAGCACCCAAGGTAAGATGAGCCTGTTTGGCGTTTCCTTATACTGGAGAACGCGAACATGTAACTCGGCAATGCTGGTTGATAGTTGCCCAACTCCCTTCACACAATTGGCAAGCTCACCAAGGGTGACCCACCTACCATCAATGTCGATGACCCTAACACTACAAAAAACAAAAAACAAAAAAAAGATTTAAAAAATACATTTCAAAAAAAGGCGCACAAAATAATGATTTGTGTTAAGAAAGATGAGAAAAAGGATGGAAACATACTCTTTAATCTTAGAGTTAGAATCAGTAGTATGCTTGATAACTTCATTGTAAATGTACTCTTCCTCCTCGCTCGGTGTGAGGGTGGCAAAAGGCGAGAGCAGGTATTTGGACGGGTGGGTGACCCTAACTTTCCGAATAAAGGATTTAGGTGTTGAACTGCGTACTAAATGCTCTGTGCGAGGTGGTAACTCTGGTGTAACAAATGTTGGACTTTGGGGATTGTCTCGTAGAAACAGAAAAAAGGGAAAACCATGAATTATCATCAGATGGGAGAAAGAATTATCAAGTGATGGGTCAAAACATATCAACTGCCACATGTTTTGATTATCAAGTGGTGGTCCATAATTGAAAAAACAAAGAAAGTGGTTTGTGCAAGGGTTGCAATGTTCTTGGAGCAAAAAAAATAACCTATTTCAACATTCTTTTTCCCTTTAATGCTGGATTGCCATGTTCAAATTCTTCCCACCACATGAGAACCTCATCATCGTCAATCTCAACATCATACACTTGCACACGACCAGCTTCCGGTGTTACTCAAATAAAAAAAGAGCGATGAGGACATGAACAGTAGTGATAAACAACATAAATTGTTGAAAAAAAAATCAGGTATTAAAAATTGAGACAAGATACAAGAAGTTATCAGGAACACAATATAGAAGATACCGAGCAATGTGAATGTGGATTACCAACACACATGTATGGGCCTTTTAAGGAACAAATTAGATAACACTGGTGCATAACGAGGAACAGTTGTGATATAAACTAATCATCATAACATGTTAAAAAGAAGACCAAAAAGAATTGTATAGCCCAGAATTGGTAAAGAATGCATATGGCTGGAGTTATGGTGTCAATGGATCATAAATTGACAGGATTTGAACATTTGAGTTACCAAGATATGTCATATGGAGTTATCAGGGTGATTAGAAAAAATTGAAGGAGCAATGAAAAAGTTCAGATGAATAACTACGAGTACAGTATTGTTTTGTAAGCATGACAATGAATTAAGGAAAATAAATAGGCAATGATAGGAGATGTACGTATCACGCGCTTACTGTCGTGGAATTGTCACGGGAGATGTCCTCATGAAAGGACTTAGTCGTAGGGCCATCGTACGGGTTAACCTAGAGGGGTTAAAGCGGACACAAAGACACGGGAGTTATACTAATTCGGCCCCTTCGATGAAGGTAAAAGCCTACGTCTAGTTGTGATGTGATTGATGTGATTTCGGCGGATTAGGGAGCAATAGCTTCGCCTCAGCCTCGAAATCTCTGTCTCTAACTTCGCCACGGTCGTCCCCTTATATACACGGGTTGACGCCCGGCCGGTCTCTGAAGTCCCGATCCGGCTCATACAAGTGTCCGCTCGGTCTCTTCTCTCTTATCTTACAACTCAAGTTACATGACTAAGGCGGTTTACATGAATGGATCCTAATCCGCCTCTGGGCTCGGGGCCTCCTCCGTGGGCCCTGATCATGGATGATGGTAACCCGGCCCCTTCAGGGCGGTTTACACTCAGTAGTTATATCCCCAACATTAGGCCCCGGATTCACTTGAACCGGTTCATGTGAATCTTCATTATCTTCAGGAAGCTCCGTAAACCGCCATTTGCTTGAACCGCGGTGACATCATTCTCCGACCATCACTGCATGGCGCCTTGACGTCATCTTTAATAAAGAAATCCGAACAGTAAGATTCCCTTTCATTTAATGCCATCCCGGAAATCGAGGCAACCGTTGTGCCGTCCGCCGTCGTTGACTCCTTGATTCTCGCGCCTGTTAATTGCTCCGGTCCCTTATAAATAGACCGGCAGGCCCCTTTCTCTTCTTCTTCTCTTCTCTTTCCTCGCGACGCTCCAGCTGAAGCTCCGCCGCTTCCGACCTTTCAATCGCCGCGTCGGCCCCCGGGCCGCTGCATCAACCTGATTGTATCAGAAGTTCCCGGCGCTCCTCCGCGGCTTCGCTCCATCAGGTAAGGTCCCTTTCAAGCCCTAGATCCGATCTGGAGATCCTGTTCATCTCATAGTTTCATATGCGTTCATATCAGTTTCTTCATACCTGCTCTGCCATGGCCGTATAAATCAACCGTACCATACATCCTGTGCGGGTGACTGCTCCGCCGTCAATTCGACTTTTTATGCATCTTCCCTTTTTTGTTCAGATCCTTTAGTTTAGCACGCCTGTCGTGACATTCCTGCCCTCTACGAGGCTTGCTAGGTCGCAAAGATTTTCTTCACTGAACCTTCGGTAGATCTAAATCACTTCCATTCGCGTGTGAAACCTGTTTCTGCCCGTACTTAGTAAATTTTTCAAGTCTGTCTCTTTTGGCGGTTTAACTTTTTGATAATTAATCCGTCACTCCATTAGTCCTCAGTTAAACCGGAATAGGAAACTGGCTGCCGAATTGCCGGTTTAACATTGTATAGTATGCCTGAACCGCTTAACGGTGAACCGTTCTGCCCTTTCGCAGTTGTGATCTTTCCGGAATGGCCCCGCAATTCGCAGCGTGCAATTGGGTCCGGTCTAAGGCCACCGAGACGCAACTCAACGGATATGTCACCACCGGCGCTTTGGCTGCTAAAAATGTCCTCCACTGGCGGGTTCCGGATGGCGAATGCCCTCCCACTCCGCAAGAAGGAGAAGTAATTGTATTTGTGCAACACTTAGATCGGGGATTTTGCCCACCCGGATCAAAATTCTTCCGGATGTCCTTGCCGCTTTCAACTCCATCCACAAGACATTGGTCCCAACTCCGTGTCAAACATATGCAATTTTCAAGTGTTACGTGAAGTCTATCTTCAAGAAGAACCCTCTGTGGAGCTGTTCGGGACTTCTTTCACTTGAACCGTCAGACGGAATTTTCTCGATGGTCCCAACACGTAGCTGGGTGGCGTTTCAATCCGTAAGAGGAAGGAAGCGGACTTTCCCACGCCAAACACCACAGCCATCCAAAAGATTGGAACCAAACCTGGTTCTCTTGCCGGAACACCGCTCTCGCCGGCGAGAATCCTTTGCCGGGTTACCGTCCTCACCGGCTCAGCAACAATCATCCGCTGCCTTCACGCTTAACCGCCGCGGAACGGAAGAACTTTGCACCTCCGATCATTAAACTCCGGGCTCTAATGGCCAATGGACTAACCGGTGTGGACCTTGTGCGATACTGGGTTTCTTGGGGCATCTTGCCCTTAAGCCGTCGGCCCGGATTGATGCACAAATATACTGGCAGCCTCAAGGACCCTCAAAGACGTCACGAATTACAAATAACTGAACTTGAAGTCACAGAGACTGTAAAGAGGATGCTTGATGAACCAATCTCCGTCTGCAGCCTAACCGGGTTGGCTCCGTTCTGTGCTGCCAACCAACCGCCTGCGGTAAGGCTCTGCTCACCGCTTTTCGGGCCTTTAATACTTTGTTGATATTCATTAATCCTTTTACCTCGCAGGCTAACAGCTCCTTCTGGAGGCGGACCAAACCGGCCCGAGCTCCGCGTATAAAGTCCAAGGCTACCAAAAAAGCTGGCAAGAAAACCGCCGGGTCTTCTGATCCGCCGGAAGATGAAGAATCCGAAGCCGAGGTAAAACTTGATATCCTTACAAGGGAGCCGCCGTAAACCGGCTTCTCCATCTTGTGCTTCTTCTTATAGTTTGTCCCTTTTTATTCTTCCCTTCACTGACAAATTTAATTCCCAGGATGATGCTGAAGCCAGCCATGCCGACCCTTTTGAGGTAATCCTTCTTTCTTCCGACCCCGACCTCGTGCCGGTTAAAAGAATTAAATCGCGCTGTTCGGAAAGTGAAAAATCTCATTCCTATGCTTATTTGAAGACACAAGAGGCTAAAGAGCGCCGTACAACCGGCACAGTGGTCAACAGATTCTCTCCTCCGGTTTACCAGATACACCAACCTGGAAGCGTTGTCCAGAGGTGACTTGTTCTCCTGAAAAACGTTATCCCTTAAAAGGTTTCTTCCGATGTCCTCTCAATCCGTCGACCAATTATCGTGCCTCTTCCAACTCCTCTGGCGGTTCATCAACCACGCAATCGCCTCCGCTTAAAGTTGCTGCAGGTAAGTACCATACCTTTATCCCGCCAATTCGATTGTATAGTTGCGTCGGTCGATTTATCTTACTCTAATTCTGAACACCGCAGCACCAAGGCTCGCTTGAGTAAAAAGCAAAAACTCTTGAGCCCTCTGCAGATGTTGATCCGGAGAAGACCCCAGAGCAGCGAGGCAAAAATCCTGAAGTCGCTAAGAATAGCTCTGGCGAGTTGTACCGAGACGATATTGCTGATCCGCCGTAACACGAACCGGAGGCCCAAGTGGAAACCTCACATCCTGCTTCCACCGAGTCCGACCATAGAGCGGGTCGTAACTATTGAACCGCCGAGCGAGCATGAAGGCCCCAAGCCCAAAGAAGACGCCCGATCCGCCAGCCCGCCAAAATGAGGATGTTATTGTGACGGGCACTGGCTACACCACCCCTAGCCAACCGGTCGCTTTAGCAAAACACAGCGCCAAGGGAGAATCTGCCACTATGAGTAAAGAGAAAGGGAAGACTGATCTGTCAGCTTATGACAATCTCTCTGCCCAAGAACTTCACTCCGGCTTTCTGAACCGGCTCTACTCAAGCCGTGACCTTGAAGCCGGTCTGGTAAATCGCATGAAGGACCGCTATGAGGTAAGGATTTATGCCTGTCTTGTACTTTTGCTGCGTAGTAGCCCCCAAGGGTCGGTTTAACTTAGCATAGTTAAACCGGGACTTAATGTCTGTATCCCATACCGAACTGTGATCAATTAGCCATTAGCCCCCAAGTGCCGAGTTCAATACTTGTATTGAACGTGGGACTTTATAATAACACAACTAACGTGCTCCCTTTGTTATCAGAATGAGATATACCAGCAAACCGTGCAACTCAAGGACCTCCGTGCCAGCTTGGAAACTCAACAAGCAGAGACCACCAAGGCCAAGGACGAATTGAGAACTGCCTTGGCCACTATGGAACAGCTGAAGGAGGGACATATGACCGAGCAGGCCAAATGGGACACCGAGAAAGCCGGTTTGACAAAACGGGCAGAAGATGCTGAATCAGCTCTTAAACCGGCGACCGAAGGGCTTACCGAACTGAAGCGCCAAGTTCATGACATGACCACTGCCATCTTTGGTAAGAAAATTTTGCACTGAATACACCTGTTTTAATGTTGCTGCCGGTTTAACTTGAGCTGTCTGAACCTGGTGCAGGCAAGCGTATTGCTCATCTGGGCTCTGACGTGCAGAAGAAGCTCAAGGCTGCTTACACCCTGATCGAGCAGCTGTATACCGGCGCCCAGCGAGTTATATGTGCCGCATCGTACGACAACACAGCTCCGTCCTTGATCAAAGACACACTGGACCGGCTGTCCATGATTCCGGCGCAGCTTGACGAGCTGAAACGGTCCATGACCGGCCGGCACTCTCATCGCTTTGACTCGTGCCAAAGGCGTGGATAGCAGACCTTGATCCGGTGATATAGCCAAGGGTTTTCCAGCGCTCAAGAGAACGGTGAAGCTTTTGATAATGACGCTCAAACGAGTAACAAAGGAGATGCGTCACCGCGAAGTCAATCGGCAGCGAAGCCAACTGGCGGTTTACCGCTCTTTTATGACGCAAACAACAAGCGGGTGGAGTTTGTCATTCCGTATGCGTAGCCTTGTTCCTCCAATCCGTAAGCACACTTATGCCCCTAATGTTGATCCGGCTGAGCTTATAAGTGAAGAGGCTGTCTTTCAGGCCTTAACCCGGATTGACTGGTCTACCAATGACTTCCGGGCTTCGGGTGATGAAGAGGAAGAAGTTGAACCGACGCCAGACGCCCCCTCTTCCTCACGTCAACCCGGCGAGGAAGCTTAATCCGTCGAGCCGGGTGATGCATCAGAAGCTGCTAGCCATAACATCATGCGAACCACCGGGCCTTGGAAGGCTTTGTAATAGAATAGCTAGTACGTTGTCCTTGAACATGCCTTTATACCCTCCCTCTGTAACTTTTGTGCGGCGGTGCTGATACTTTGGTTTGAAGTACTGAAACCTTTCAATGTATTTCGCCTGCCAGCGTCGGGCATGCAGTTGGCCTAGCCAAACTTGGGGCGGAGGTTGTATGAACCGTTACCGTCAAAGGAGAATAACTCCTGTGTGCATAATACCGTTTTACCGTGTAAACCGTGTCGGGTCATTACAAGACCCCTGTTACTCCATAATGGGATGTTAACAGAAAAATCAAACCGGAAAAAATCGTCGGATTAAGAAGGCAAACAAAAGTCAAATAACTGGTATGCAAAACATACGGAAGCAAAGGCAATGATAAAAAACCGTTTGCAAGAAGAGGCTTTATTGAGCCTGATCAGATGGTGTTACCATGGTCGGACAGGACCAAGCTCCCTATAAGGTGTAGCGATGGTTCAAGTCAGCCAGGTCCCCAACTGAAATCGTGGCATTATGCCGATCAAGTGGCATTGCAATGGTTCGGGTTCACCAAGCCCCCAAGTGATTCTATGGCCTTAGGCCGACCAAGAGGCGTGATCGTTCAGACGTGACCATGTCCCCAAGTGATCTGGTGGCTTTCGCCCGTCAAAAGGTGTTGCATTGGTTCGGACACGACCAAGCCCCCAAGTGACAAAAACTTATGAAAAGCAAGACCAAGGGTTAAACCGGAGGCTGCTTTACGACAACATCTCCATGTACCCAAACCGGACTTTTTACAGAACAGATGCCCCGCTTTAGCCGAGGATCCGGTTTATTGCTTTTATTCATAATATATACATTGTCTTAATATGTACATAAGTGGAGCCGATGGCTCAGGTATAATAAGGCCAAAGATGAGCTATGTTCCACGGCCTGTTGGTCTCCTCTTCTGACGTGCGTGAGTCCTTTCGCTCTCTAACATCGATCAGATAGTATGACCCGTTGTGCAAATTCTTGCTGACCACAAAAGGCCCTTCCCAAGGTGGGGATAGCTTGTGCATATCTGTCTGGTCTTGAATGAGCCGAAGCACCAAGTCTCCTTCCTGAAAGGTTCTGGTTTTAACCCGCCGACGGTGATACCGACGAAGATCCTGCTGGTAAACCGCCGAACGAGCAGCCGCCATATCTCGCTCTTCATCCAGTCGATCCAAGGCGTCCTGCCGTGCAGCCTCGCTATCTGCCTCAACATAAGCTGCCACCCGAGGTGAATCGTGACGGATGTCGCTGGGCAGGACCGCCTCCGCTCCATAGACCATAAAGAACGGTGTGTATCCAGTAGACCTGTTAGGGGTAGTGTTGATGCTCCATATCACCGATGGAAGCTCTTCCACCCAACAACCCGGCGTCCTCTCCAAAGGGACCATAAGCCGGGGTTTGATACCTTTCAAGATCTCCTGATTAGCTCGTTCCGCTTGACCATTGGACTGCGGGTGGGCCATCAAGAAACATCAAGCCGGATGTGCTCTCGTTCACAAAACGCCTTCATGACTCCCTTGGACAAATTGGTGCCATTGTCCGTGATGATACTGTGTGGAAACCCAAACCGGAAAATCACCTTTTTGATGAACTAAACCGCCGTGGCCGCATCACATTTGCTAACAGGCTCTGCCTCCACCCACTTTGTAAATTTGTCGACCGCCACCAACAGGTGGGTCTTCTTGTCCTTGGACCTTTTGAAAGGGCCAACCATATCCAGCCCCCAAGTCGCAAACGGCCAAGTAATTGGAATCATCCTCAATTCTTGGGCCGGTACATGAACACGTCTGGAAAACTTTTGGCAACCATCACATCGTCGGACCAGATCTTCTGCATCAGCATGGGCAGTCAACCAATAGAAACCGTGACGGAACGCTTTGGCCACCAAGGATTTTGAACCGGCGTGGTGACCACAGTCCCCTTCATGGATCTCACGCAATATCTCACGGCCTTCGTCAGGGGACACACAACGCTGAAACGCCCCTGACACGCTGCAATGATGCAACTCGCCCTTATATATGGTCATAGACTTAGACCACCGAACTATCTGCCGGGCCAACGTCTCATCTTCCGGTAACTCGCCCCGGTTCATGTATGCCAAATAAGGGAGCGTCAATCCGGAATGACATGCAAGGTCGCCACCAACCGAGCCTCCGGATCAGGAATAGCCAAATCAACTTCATCGGGAAGTTTAACCGACGGATTGTGCAAGACATCAAGGAAGACGTTAAGGGACTGGTTTACGTTGAGAGCCCAGCCGGCTTAAAGCATCACCGCTTCGTTCTTCCAACGATCCACATGGTCCACCGATATCCTTTAAAGTGCCCCTGCAACAACATCCACCTCCCGACGGTATGCAGCCATGAGTGGATCTTTGGAATCCCAAGTACCGATACTTGCCGGGCCACCAAGTCCGAGTCACCAAAGCATTTAACCCGGTGAGATTCATTTCCTTAGCCATCCGGAGACCATGGAGCAAAGCTTCAGACTCAGCTGCATTGTTAGTACAAGGGAACATTAAGCGGAGAACGTATGTGAACTTATCACCTCGCGGGGAAGTTAATACGACTCCAGCCCCGAGCCCTCCAATTGCCTGGACCCATCAAAGTGGATGGTCCAATAGGTATGATCCGGCTTTTCTTCAGGCGCTTGCAACTCCGTCCAATCATTAATGAAATCCACAAGTGCCTGAGATTTTACTGCCGTCCGAGGCACATACCTTAAACCGTGGCGGCCCCAGCTCTATAGCCCACTTAGCAATCCGCCACGCCTCCCGGTTCAGATGATGTCACCCAAGGAGCTGAATCGACCACCGTGATGGGGTGCCCTCGAAATATTGCTTTAGCTTTCTTCGTGCCATAATAACCCCATATACCAGCTTCTGCCAATGTGGATATCTCTGCTTAGACTCAATGAGGACCTCGCTGATGTAATAAACCGGCCGTTGAACCGGATACTCCTTTCCTGCCTCCTTCCGCTCCGCCACGATGGCCACGCTTAATCGCCTGCATTAGCAGCAACATATAACAGCAGCGGCTCTTTGTCAATGGGAATGGCGAGAACCGGCGGGTTGGCCAACCGCCGCTTCAAATCCTCCAATGCTTCATCGGTGGTGAACTCCGCATAAACCGATCCGTCTTCTTCAGCATTTGGTACAAAGGAATGGCCTTCTCGCCTAGGCGGCTGATAAAACGGCTTAACGCAGCAATCCGGCCTGCCAAGCGCTGAACATCATTGATGCACTTTGGTTTAGCCAAGGAGGTGATAGCCGTAATTTTGTCCGGATTAGCTTCGATCCCCCTGTTGGACACGAGAAAACCCAATAACTTGCCTGCCGGAACACCAAAGACGCACTTGGCCGGGTTGAGCATCATCTTGTACACCCGCAAGTTGTCAAAAGTCTCCTTTAAATCCTCAATCAACGTTTCCTTCTGTCTTGACTTCACCACGATATCATCCACATAAGCGTGTACGTTACGGCCGATCTGTTCGTGCAAGCAATTCTGCACGCAACGCTGATAAGTTGCTTGGGCGCTCTTGAGCCCAAAGGGCATAGATACATAGCGTAAGGCTCCAAAAGGGTGATAAACGCCGTCTTCTCCTGGTCCTTAACCGCCATCTTAATCTGGTGATAACCGAATACGCATCCAAAAGCTCAAACGCTCACAACCCGCCGTAGCATCAATAATCTGGTCAATGCGGGAGGGCGAAAGGATCTCTTGGGCAAGCTTTGTTAAGATCTGTAGTCCACACACATGCGCCAAGTGCCATTCTTCTTAAGGACCAACACCGGATTAGCAAGCCATTCTGGATGAAAGACTTCAACGATAAACCCTGCCGCTAAGAGCCTAGCAACTTCCTCTCCAATAGCCTTGCGCCTCTCCTCATTAAACCGCGAAGAAACCGCTTTACGGTCTGTATTTGGGGTCAACATTAAGAGTGTGCTCGTGAGTTCCCTCGGTACACCGGCATGTCGAAGGCTTCCATGCAAAAATGTCCCGATTCTCACGGATGAACTCGATGAGCGCGCTTTCCTATTTAGGATCCAAGTTGGCACTGATGGTGAACTGCTTGGACGAATCGCCGGGCACAAAATCAACAAGTTTCGTCTCGGCTGCCGATTTGAACTTCAAATCCGGATCATGCTCTGTAGTTGGCTTCTTTAAAGGGGTCATATCCGCCGGGTCAACGTTGTCTTTATAATACTTTAACTCTTCAGTGGCGCAAACCGACTCTGCATAAGCCGCATCACCTTCCTCGCACTCCAAAGCGATCCGGCGGCTCCCATGAACCGTTATCGTCCCTTTGTGACCCGGCATTTTCAGCTGCAAATAAACATAACAGGGCCGCGCCATAAACTTAGCATAAGCCGGTCGCCCGAAGAGGGCGTGGTAAGGACTTTGAATTTTCACCACCTCAAACGTCAACGTTTCCGATCTGGAGTCGTGTTCGTCCCCAAAGGCCACTTCCAGAGCTATTTTACCGATCGGGTGTGCCGACTTGCCAGGCACTACACCGTGAAACACTGTGCTGGACGGCCTAAGATGCCTATCCGTTAAACCCATACGCCGGAAGGTCTCGTAGTACGTGATGTTGATGCTGCTCCCTCCATCCGTAAGCACCTTGGTAAACTTGTATCCTCCTACGAGGCGCCACCACCAGGGCTAATCGGCCGGATTGTAAACCGGGAGGATGGTCCTCTACGCTCCATACGATAGGTTGCTCGACCAGCGGAGGTAATGCGCGCAGCAGTTCAACAACACCGACCGCCCGCTTCAAGTTTTCGGTCTCGTCTGTCCAAGCTGGTGGTAAAGACGTGGTACTGCCCACCGTTCAACTGCTTTGGGTTAATTTGGTAACCCGATCGCTGCTGTTGTTGATTGTAACCCCTTGGTTACGATTGTTCTGATTGTTACGATTACTCGATTGCCTTGCCCGCCGGATTACCACCGAACCACTGGGCGGAATCTCCTCCACCGTGACCGGGCGGACCACGAACCGCCCGGGCCCTTGATCATACCGGAAAGAGTTAGAGTTTTGAACTCCTGCATAATATAACAATCCTTCCAAAGGTGGTTTGCGGTGCCTCCTTCGCTCCATGCTTCAGACAAGGTTGATTCAATATGTAATTCAGACGATCCGGATTGTGACCGCCCCGGTTTGATTGCTTACCCTTGCGCCGCTGACCCTTGTCCTGCGCGTTGGTGTTGGCTACAAAGCCCGTGTTACCGTTCGCTTTACGCTTGTTCCCGCCATTGCCTGCCGAATGATGTTGCTGGCCTCTGGAGTTGTTGTTCTGTTTTCCCTTCCCCACTTCGTCATTCTCAGACTCGGGATCCTTGGTACTATCAGAATCAGCATACTTTACCAAAACGCCCATTAGAGTGCCCATGTCATTGCAAAAACGCTTCATGCGGCCCAGCTTCAATTTCAACGGTTCAAACCGGCAATTGGCTTCAAGGTTAAGATAAGCGGAATCGGGGTTGATCCGGTCAAGAATGTAAGACTTCCAAACGCGGGCGCACTCCAATGGGTTGTGGATTCTCCTCCGCTCGGACACAAGCCGCTAAGTCCACCATAGACATGGGCTGCTTACAGTGTCTTTGAAATTTTGAATGAACCGGTTCGCAATCGGGTCCATGAACTGATCGAGTTGGGCGGCAAGTTCTTCAACCAAGTCCGGCCGTACCCTCCAACATCATTGTGAAATATTTCGCACACGCAGCTTCATCCACATCCAGCATCTCCATGGCCATCTCATAGCTTTCTATCCATGCTTCTGGAGCCAAATCGGCAGTATAATTGGGTACCTTGCGTGGCCCTTTGAAATCCTTGGGCAAACGCACGTTGCGTAAAGCGGGGACGAGGCAAGGCACCCCCAAAGAGCCAGACGTGACCCTTGGTTCGAAAACGGTCGGACAAACCGGCGCGAGCTGATGATCCTCAGATTGTGCTGCTAACTCGGCCTCCCTACGTGCCCTGGCGCGGTCCACTACCACTTGAGCATCTTCGAAGCCACCCGCCGGGTTGTTGACGTGAGGCGGACCATGCTGCGCATTGCTTGACACGGCCGGTTAAATCGGTGGCGTCGGCTATAGCTCCGGCTTGGGCGGGGGTAGAGTGGATCCGATCCCGATCGTATGAATACGCTTCTGTTGAGCTAGGGCCGTCTGAGGAGCTCCTTAACCCGGCGTGTCTCTACCGCTGTGGTGAATCACCTTCAATTGAATCGCCTCCAACCGTGCCGCAGCCGCAACAAGGTTATCCATCGGGTTGGAGTAGTGACCGGAGGTGTCTGCCTGACAAGCGGCGCCGGTGTGATGGCGAGGCAGATCTATCACACGGGCTGAACGGTAGCGGCCGTCCAGTGCTTCCGGCGGTTTACCACCGCGACGGATTCTTGGTCCCTGCCAGGGTATTAAAAGCTCTCTTCCCTCGAAAACCGAAGGTAAACGGGATCTGTACTTCCTTTTCATGACTTCATGTGACGCGCTCTGATCCAACATGAGCCTATAAGCCTGCGCATCCAAAGCGGCCCGCTCCGCCGCCATCCTCACGTCCGCGGCTGCCAGGTCCGCTTTAGCTTTAGTGATCTGTTCCCTCACCTTCGCAATCTCCGCATTGTGCAGGTCCTGATCCGGCGGATTAGCCTCCGCCATGAGCACAGCCAATGCGTCGAAAAGCTCGATAAAACTTGAGCGGCGGGCGACAGGCCTCCTTCCCCGGCTGCCATCACCGCTGTTGAACCGGCGACCATGGGCGCCGCGGTCGAAGAGTGAAGCGTCGCTTGCGTACCGGCCATGAAGATTCCGACCCGGTTGGGCAGATCAAAAGGGTCCGGAATACTCTCACCATCGGAACAGCCCCTGATCTGGCCATCTTGCAGCTGGTACAGAGATTCAGTTTCTCCGGCTGACGACTCGTCGCCAGAGTAGACCATGGTTTCGCCGCCAGATGCTGATCCGTCCTCGTAGTCTCCGTGGATGACTCCACGAAGCACGCTCGACCGCCGGTTTAGCGAGCAGGACTCTTCTTCGCCCGAGCCGTCTCGGCGAGGTTGGTGCGGATGTCCGGCCCGAGCCCTGGCTCGCCGATCTTGCCGATGAACACGTGTATGCCGCCAAAGGGGACCCGGTATCCGTACTCAACCGAGCCGGCCTCGGGGCCCCAGTCCGCATCGTCGATGTAGAGCTTGCCACGACGACTCTTAGTCATCCGGCCCACAACATAGCCTTCGAGTCCTTCGAACTTGCCCTCTAAGATCATCAAACCATCGTGCGATAGCCCCACGGTGGGCGCCAACTGTCGTGGAATTGTCACGGCAGATGTCCTCATGAAAGGACTTAGTCGTAGGGCCATCGTACGGGTTAACCTAGAGGGGTTAAAGCGGACACAAAGACACGGGAGTTATACTAGTTCGGCCCCTTCGATGAAGGTAAAGCCTACGTCTAGTTGTGATGGGATTGATGTGATTTGGCGGATTAGGGAGCAATAGCTCGCCTCAGCCTCGAAATCTCTGTCTCTAACTTCGCCGGGTCGTCCCCTTATATACGGGTTGGCCTTGGCCGGTCTCTGAGAGTCCCGATCCGGCTCATACAAGTGTCCGGCTCGGTCTCTTCTCTCTTATCTTACAACTCAAGTTACATGACTAAGGCGGTTTACATGAATGGATCCTAATCCGCCTCTGGGCTCGGGGCCTCCTCCGTGGGCCCTGATCATGGATGAGGGTAACCCGGCCCCTTCAGGGAGGTTTACACTCAGTAGTTATATCCCCAACACTTACTAAAAGTCAGTAACAGATAACATCGGCTTTCAAAACTGACAAAGTTACCAGGGGGGAGGAGGATGGACTTATCGTCTATGCTAGCATCATACAAAATATTGTAGCGGACACAACAGAAATATATATTACGGGTACTGAAAGCACATATGTTCATTTACATCACACAAAGCATAGAAGTAGTATTACATTCAACCATACACATGGAATGATAGAAAGTTCCAAACACATAAATAAAAAGAGCACACCAAGGCACAAAACAATACGATGAACACTGACATATCTCAATCCATCACTCTCGCGGCATAAAAGCGAAGACACAAGGTCTTCACTTACCAGAGTTGTTGGGTGGCGGAGCCCAAGCAACCGGTTGAGCCTTGGTAACTTTCATCACTGCCTTGCCCTTCGAGTCAGCATCAACAGGAGCTGTGAGCCCTAGAACGGCGTCAGGGCCAGTAGCTGGTGCTGCAGGTGGTACTTGAGCAGATGGCGCCGCCACAGGTGCTTCTGGTGCTGCAGGTGGTACTTGAGCAGATGGCGCCACCGCAGGTGCTTCTGGTGCTGCAGGTGGTACTTGAGCAGATGGCGCCGCCGCAGGTGCTTCTGGTGCTGCAGGTGGTACTTGAGCCAACGTTGGTGTAGCTTGAGCCGTTGCAGTTGCTTCAGTAGATGGTGGCACTTGAGGACTCGCACCAAAGATGGCATCCAGCCCAAGAGAGCGGTGGGTGGCGTAAAATTACCATCGTAGTTTCCAGCTCGGGGTGCTCAACTCCAATGCAGGTCAGCCATCGCTTCAAAACATCACAAGTAACACACAAATAAGGAAAAAAGGCATCAGGAAAACATGTAGATGACATTGTATTTGTTAGTGCCGTAAACAATATCTTGAGTTATCATGTATTAGATGACAAGTTATCAACATAAGAAAATTAAGTTACCAACATGTGACAACAGGATTATCGGCATCATTCTTTTCACCTCCAGCTGTAGCCGTATCAGTAGGCATATTGTCTCTCGTACTTCCCACAACTTTCTCAGCTACAACGGAAAAAGATTAAACACATCGTCAACAAAAAACATCATAAAAATACAAGAAACAAAAAACAAATGTGATGGCGGACAGAACTACCTTCACTTCCAGCATGCGCTATATTAGGGACGACTTCATTTTCACATTCAATAGCTAAAGCCACGCTGGCGATATCTTCAACAAAGCAGAAGAATAGCTTGTCACGCAGCTAGCTGAAAAACAGCGTCATCAGAAACACCAGCCGATGTCGCCGCAACAGCATTAGATGCACCCTCGCTAGATGTTGCTGCTTTTTGAGACGGAGATGTCACCGTGGGAGATTCATCAAGATGGATAACTTCTGTTGTCTCCGATGACGTTATCTGCGACAATGTTGCCCTTAGTCGTGGAGAGGATCTAGTCTTGGCGAATTTCACCTTTTTCACTGCACTTTTATCTTTTGAACGACTGAAAAAATCGGTACACAAGGGTAGTAGTGAGATTACACATGTTGTTAAACCCGAGTTACCACATGCTTCAATCAAAAAAGGATGTCACATACTTCAGGTATAAGTAGCATCCAGGGAAAAAATTACAAAGTTATCAAGGACTAGAAATATAAAGTTATCAAATCATATGAACAAAAAAACCAACAATTATTTTTGAATAACTGCAAACTAGATAGGTATGTGAACACCTTTTTCCTGGTACACTTGGAGAATCCTTAGCAGCAGCAACTTGTTTCATAGGTGCACTGAATGAAAAAAATAACCAAATGTTACAAGCACATACAACTATCAAGATTGGTACCTCTAAATTACCAGGGGGGCAAAGTTGAGTTATCAATGTTCATCAACATGAGTTATCAGACAACAAGAACAAAATAACTGCTGAACATAAATGAAAGTAACAATTTGAATACCTTTTCACTGGTGCAATCCCTGAATCCTTAGCAGCAACAGATTGTTTGCCGGGGGCCCTGCAGATGAAAAATAAGCAAGTTGATCACCGGCATGAAATTACCCAAACTACCTTACTCAAACAACTGTATTTACCATGTTGTTTCACGCACATAATTGATAAGAAGGACATTGGAAAATAATAATTCACCTGCGTGGGGCCTCCTTCCGCAAGGTGGACATTAGAGACGGAGGCACCGGTTCCCTTTTCAGCCACGCTGTATACCAAGCTCCTGGACCACAACTTTCTTCACAGCTTCATGAATCTCGAGATCTTGTGACAAAGGCAATTAGTGAAGACGGCCTTTGCGATGGGGTGGCAGCTGGCCCAGTGAAGTTGGACGGGGTGATGGCACGATTGGTGAAGCTGAGCAGGGGTGATGGTAGCCTCAGCTTCTTGCGCCTCTGGTAAGCCAACTTTTTCAAAAGCTCAGCACCGCACCACTTGACAAAAGAATCAGTGGCCGCCTCAGCTTGCGTGTCTGTCAGACCTTGCTGGCTAAGCCCTCGATCACCTGATTCGACGGATGCTACATGAGATGTTCCAGTGAGTAAGATCTGAGACTCAACGAGGTTATTGTCGACAGGGCGGACAGGGGTGTCTTCAACATTTGGTCATGTGCCATCATGGGCTTTGACAGTTGCACCATCAAGATGTGTGGTCTCATCATCAGCTGGACCACTGCCCATGTCTACATCCACGGTACCACCGCTCAAGCAACAAAAGGATCTTTAGGGCGACGACGAACAACTCGATAGTCATCATCATCATCATCGGAGTCAGCGTCAGAATCAGAATCATCGCCTCCGTGATAATCGTCATCGCTGTCAGAATCTTCAGCCACATTCTTTCCAGCACTTTCTGTCCGCCTGCCTTGCGATGACCGCGTAGTCCTTGGCGTCAGACGGGCGGCGAGAGGAGATAACGTTCAATCCAGCGTCTAGCCGACGGATGCATGTGAATGGCCCTCATCATCTAAAGCGGTGAATGATTCCACAAGATTGCCTAGGATGCCAGCCATGGTGGACGTGAATCGAGCAACTATCTCGAGTTGATTTGGCAAATTTACATTCAACATAAAAAATGAAAAAAGAATGGAAATAACTAGTAAGTTATCACAAAATGCAACAAAAGTTATCATGAATATCAAGTTATCACAGGAATGCTACAATCATCATAATAAATGCAACCAAAAGTTATCATGATATCAAGTTATCATAGAAATGCTGCAAAGTTATCAAGGCATTGCACTAATAATTATCACATGGTTGCATCATAATTATTATTTATATAGAGGATATGCCACAATGGAAATCATCCAGATTAGTAAAAAGTGACAAGTTGGCAACAAATCAGGGTAACCACAATGGGTGCAAAAAATAATTTATCAGCCAATGAAAGAACATAAAATAGCAAAAAAAATCAAGAAACTAGGTTACATGCTCACCTCTTCACTGCAGCTTGGGGCAGTATGAACACGCATAAACTTGTCAAGACCTTCCAGACCACCAAACAGACAGAAATTCATGCCAAACTCAGGCTTCAACTGGAAAAAAATGTAGCCATCACAGATAAGTAACAACAAAAAAACAATGAAAATAAAATGCAGTTGCAAAGCAGACTGTGAACTGAAAAACATAGATATATATTACCGGTAGTTTCCGAAAGAAACTTTGTCACTGAACATCCTTGTTGAGGACAAGAGTTATCAGCTTCTTTGTCCATACATTGATGGGAAAAGGACCATCGAGCAGTTCGATGCCAAGTCCGTAAAGATCAATCGCATGAATGTACAATAGCTGATAAGAAAAACACAAGCGCCATGGTAAACACTTACAAAAATCAGCCACAAAATGACAAAGAAAATGACAAATGACAAAAGAGAAGGTAAGAGGAAAGCATCGTCACTTACATTGTAGAAAAGAAGGCAACCCCTGGTAGGCTTGCGTTTCAACAGTGCCTTGTGCAGTTCATCAGCAATAAATTTGGACCAATTGAGATTTTTAACACCATTGATGTCACGCTGCAATATAAAAAACAGCAAGAAACTGAAGTTCACCGAATGCACCACAAAAAATATGAAAGTTATCACACTGACATATAGTAAAGTTATCAGGCACACAAGAAAGAAAATGACATATTCACGAAAAAAAACTTACCAGCACAGCATACCAACGGGGGCTAACTTTGTTGGAGGTGGTCGGGCAATGATCAGTATTCCCATAGCGCGAAGCCACATACGCTTGAAAGTGTCATCAGAATTTTCAGAACCCTTTATGAGATCAACAAGATCAGTCATTTTAGGGGCATATCCAAGCTCGCCAAACAACTCAAGCCCTAACTCAATATCAGTTTCAGATGGGAGGTTGTAAGGGACATCATTCCCTCCACGCGGCACACCCATAACACGATGCACGTATTCTTCATTGACCGGAAGCCTTCCTCGGCCTGGTACGACCACCTCACGCGAATTGGGGTCGTAGAGATCAACAAGCCACACACTGAGATTGTTGAATAGATGGTCACATTGGATATTTCGAAGGCTAGTTAAATCCATATCATCAATGGCACCCTTCCTGTCATCATTCATGTCCTTGCATGCTAGAAGAAGCGAACTGGGTGAGGCTCTGTTCCGCGGAGGAGGGCGTTTCGCCTTTTTCGAAGGAACCTCATCGATTCCATCACCATCTCCTTTACGCTTCCTCGGCATTGTCTCCCTGACACGTAGGAAAAAAAGGAATACATTGTTTATAAAACCGGTGTTTGACAAAGCAATAATACAGCTGATAAAAGGAAACAAGCAAACTGCAAATTGGTCGCACATGCTAAAAAAAAGTAAAACAGATAGCACAGGTATATAAAAAGCATGTGAGACTGATAATTGAGGCACAATGCAATTGGTAAGTTACAACCAAATTACCAATGATAAGAAATAGCATTCACACATGCTCATTAATAACCCAACCAAAACAAAATGAATGAGAAATAAGCGTTGTGCTGCATATAGTTAGTCTAGCAAAAACTTATAGTAACTACGGTAAGATGACAGAGTTAAGTGTAAAACCATCACCATGATAATTCAACCATAACAAGACAACACTGATAAATAACAGAGTTTAAAGCATCTGGTAATTTGAGTGCAATATAGTTGGTAAGTTCAATATAGACATCATGATAATTGAACAGAACAAGACATAACAAGCAAATCAAGCATTGTAAACAAGCTAATTGGAGCAGCACAAAAGCCTAATCAATGGACAAACCGCATCTAACAAAACCAACATAAAACAACATTATGTGAAAAAACTTAGGGTTGCTTTTTAAATCCTCATCCACTGATGCACAACTTGAAATCCATAAACACCAAATATTATTGGATGTCCTAAACAACCACATCCACAACAGTAACACCATAACAAAATCCCTATTAGAACCAACCACACTTACCACCACTAAGACCTGTCCACACCCACGATTACCACAAAATTAAACCAGATGTCCGAACCATATTCAAACTAAACTTAGAAGGCGACATAACCTAGCCTAATATCAACAACAACTGCCAGAATCAAAGAGTCCGAGCACCAAAAATCAACGGCGAAGCATGAAGGCGGAGCAACAGGAAATACAGAGCGGGGCGGGTGGATGGGTGGGGGAATGGGGGATGTGCTGCTCAACGTCGACTCAGAAATTAGAAGCCGGCCTTAATCTAACCTAATAGGAACAACAATCTACCAGATTCGAGGGCTCCAACCTAAATCAATGGCGGACCAGAGCGGCGGAGCAAAAAGAGGAAGGAAAACAAGGGCGGGGAATGCGTTCCTCACCGCGGATTCAGACGCCGTCCGCCGCGAACCGGAACGCGCCACCAGCAGCAACCGTCGCGCACGAGGGGGAGGGGAGAGAGAGGAGATTCGAATGGACAGGCCTGAAGCAGAGGAAGAAGAAGTAGTGTGGGCGAACGGCGAGAGGGGGCAAGTGGGGATCGTGGCATTGGGCGATATGGGCGGTTCCAGTGGACCCACTAGTCAGCGACACACAGCGATGGTAACGGCTACCGCCACCCGCGCTGCGCGCACCAGGGGCGACGCGGGCCGTTGGATCCGGATCGGACGGCTATCGAGTCGTGCGAATTTGAAGCAAACGGCCAGTCGACTGATGGATAGATTTATCGTTTTTTAAGATATGAATGTGGTCAAACTTTGTAAAGTCTGAACTTGACACAAATCTTGCAAAGTCTGATTTGACACAAATCTAATATGCGAGTAAAAAGAACCGGAGGGAGTACTTACGGGAACTCGTCGGTGTGAGCAGGCGTGAGAAGCTTGCCATGGCAGGCCTCGACCTTGAGCAGACCACTGTTCCTGAGGGGGTCGACGCTGTTGCAGAGGTTGGAGAGACACCCCGGAGATGCCGCGCAGGACTGGAGGGCGGAGAGCGGCAGTGTGAGGTAGGAGAAGAGGACGTCGACGAAGTCGGAGCCGGCTTCGGCGAACAGCACGCGGTTCCTCGACCTGTCCACGGCGAGCTTGATCTCGACGTCGTACATAGTTGAGGTGGAGGGAGTCCAAGGGGCCAGGCTACGTACTACTACGGGATGTTGGACTGCTGGTGACAGCTTGCGGATTGGTATTTGAGCAGACCTTGCAAAAACTTGACTTGTAAAACACCGTTTGCAGTTTCATGAAGTTCATGTTTGCGGGTTAAAAACTAGCGTGGCCGAACAGATACTGTAAAACTAGAATAAAAAGCTCCTTCCTCTAGTCCGGTTGTTGCCGCCCCTTCCTCCAGCCGGCCGCGCCCAACCCTGTCGGCCATGCCCCATCGCCCATCGGTCGCACCCCGTCCCTGCCGGTCGCGCCCAGCCACGCCTCGTCGCCTCCGTCGTCCGTGTGTTGCTCTATTGCCAGGCAAGTCGTGCCCATTTGCCTGCCGCGTCGGGAGGATTCCGGCAGCCAGGCTGAGGTCATGGGAGGCCACAACGATGTCGAGCTCGTCCAATTCGAACTGGCGGTGATCGATTGCAGCGTCTAGCGGCCTTTTCCGATGTGCGGTGATGATCTCCGGCGAGTTTAGGACGGATTCCGGCAAACTCCGCGGCGGCGTATTTGCTCCGACGAGGTTTGACCAGTATACGGAGCCCCCTATATTCGGCCTTCCAACCTTCAAAGATAAGGGTTTCGGGTATACATTTGCGGTGGCCCTTAAAATTTTTACAGGTTGGACTACTTTTACGGTTTCTGTTCTGTACACTTTTTTCGCCCAAAACTGTAAAACATAAAAAAATTACGCGTTTGACCACTTATGCGGGGTCTGCTAGAGATGCTCTTAAGCATGTACGCACGCAGGCGCAAGCGATTAAAGTGTGACGCCTTGGGAGCTTTGGAGAGCAGCCATGAGTAATCAAGACTTGTCGTGGAATCCGGTGAGGCCAAGCTCAAACTGAAATTGACCCTTCTACTATATTGCCACACTTTTCGGTCTAGCGTGCTAACCTTCTCTCGCGGTCGCGGCGTTTGAACATTGTCTCCTCTCCGAAATTTTATTACAATTTTTTTGACCGACTAGGAACAAGTCGCCTGAAAAAAATATCGACTTGCATCAATTTTGTCAAGTCACTTTTTTCTTATAATCAAAATCAACTTGCACTAATTTGGGTAGGTCTTCTTTTTTAGAGGAGCACTCGGCACTTTGCAACTGCAAAACAATAGCCCACCAGATGCTTGAGCTTGGCCTGAGACATAATAAAATTGACCCGATACTTAATATATACAAGACAAAAATGAATATAAATGACAAAAATGAAAATAAAGAAAAACAAAAATGAAGTTTACCAAAAAAATACTGAATTTAGAATTTTGGTCAGTTACTTTTTTTTTGTTTGACAAGAGGGTGCATATATGTACTGGCCGATGGCAACCAGCTTGAGTGGTGCATGCTTCAGATGTACGTTTTACTTACCTTCATTAGTAGAAAAGAGGGCTTTGGTCCACCCCGGGTTAGCCCATTAGTCCCGGTTCGTGCATATATGCCCCCATTAGTCCCGGTTCGTGCGCCCAGGGGCCACGTGGCCATTTGTCCCGGTTCGTCTGGACCTTTTAGTCCCGGTTGGTAGCACGAACCGGGACTAAAGGGTGCGATGTCCATTAGTCCCGGTTCGTGAAACCAACCGGGACTAAAGGGTTAGAAAGGGTTAGACCTTTAGTCACGAACCGGGACTAAAGGGTGCGATGTCCATTAGTCCCGGTTCGTGAAACCAACCGGGACTAAAGGGTTAGACCTTTCGTCCCGGTTCGTGCCACCAACCGGTACTAATGGGGTTTGAGGCATTCGTACCGGTTCATGGCACGAACCAATACTAAAGGTCCCATTTTCAAACTCTACCCCCCTCCCCCTGTGGATCGCCTTTTTAGTTTTAAAAAAAATAAAAGAAAATGATGAAAATGTCAAAAAAATAAAAGAAAATAAGTTTCCCATGTGATATGTGGTCTAGTTGTTGGGAAAGTTTGCAAATATGAATTTCGACTTTATTTGCAAAATCTCTAGAATTTGTAAAATGGGCATAACTTTTGCATACTAACTCGGATGAAAACGTTTTTTATATGAAAAATCATCTACTCGAAAAGTTACATCCAAATTTAATTGGGGAAACCCCGTTAAACATTTTCAAAATCCTCAAAAACCTAACAGAAAAAATGTTACGGGCCTTTTTAGATCTAGAGTGGAAAAAATCGAAAAAATTTCAAACTGTGGTCAAACTAATTATTCTACAATATTAGTGTTATTAATAATTATTTCAGTTATTTTGAATTTTGGTCAAATCTGGTCAAACTATGGTCAAACAATGGTCAAACTGTGGTCAAACAATGGTCAAACTGTGGTCAAACAATGGTCAAACTAATTATTCAAGAAATATTAGTGTTACTAAATAATTATTGTTTTTTAAAACAATAGTTTCAAACTCGAACAGTGAAATGTGTCACTTCAAAATTCCTGAAGGTTAATAGGATTGACATCTTACTATTGTCAGGAAAACAACAAGTGCAGACTTGGAAACGAGGGAGAATAGAACCCGAAAGTTAAGCGTGCTCAGGCTGGGGAGTGGGAGGATGGGTGACCGTTCGAGAAGTTAGATGATTTGGAATGATGAGGGGTGATTAGATATTAGAGGATAAATTGAGCAGTGATGAGGGGTGGTGATTAGAGATTAGAGGTTAAAATAATTCAGAAATTTGAAAATAAAAAAAATTCAAAAAAAACATTTGAAAAAAAAATCAAAAATAAAATCGTAAAATTTCCTTTAGTCCCGGTTGATGTTACCAACCGGGACTAAAGGTGGAGCTCCACGTGGCCGCGGCCTTTAGTCCCGGTTCGTTTAAGAACCGGGACTAAAAGGGAGAGGCATTAGTAACGACCCTTTAGTCCCGGTTCAAAAACCGGGACTAAAGGGCCTTACCAACAGGGACAAAAGCCCCTTTATCTACTAGTGCTCACAACACAAGCTAGCTAACTATATTATTATATTTTGTTGAGCAAATCTCGAAGACTACAGACAAGCAGTCAAAAAAAGAAGACTACAGACAAGTGTTGGAGTTCATAGCTATATCTTTTATATGTAAGTTTTGATCAACCGATCTAACGGAACTTAATTATAGTACGAGGTCTGTGTATATATATATATACGAAGTTAGAGTTCAATTAATCTTCACATGAGAATGATGATCAAAACCTTATGCAGACCTATAATATGTGTAGTCTTCCAAAAAATAAATTAAATTAAATCAAAATACTAAACTAAAAAAATGAATTAGTGGAATTGATGGTACTCTCTAAGAGAAAATGAGGAATATGAAACAAATAATGGAAGAATGTAAACTGAAATTAGGTTTTTGCATAATTAGCAAGAATAAGCATATCATAGTGAATTCTTCACAAAAAAATTCCTAACAAAGAATGAATTGGTGGTATTGGTGTTTTACACTTAAAGAAGAAAGAAAATGAAAAGAACAAACTAAAATAAAATCAAAATATTTTTTTGAGAAAATTGAATTAGTGGCATTGGTATTACACTTTAAGAAGAAGAAATAAAAATTAAAACAAATAATGACAAATTTTGGACATAATTTACACATAAGTTGTGCTTTTTTTATCATATTCAAGACAAGCATATAATAGTGGAATTTTCATTAAAAAAACAAATAATGTAAGAAGGAATGAATTAATGGCATCGGTTTTACCCTTAAAAAATAAAGTTTTCTAAGAAAGAATAAATTAGTGGGATTGATATTACATTTTACGAAGAAAAAACATGAAAAAACTAAAGACAACTAATGGCAAAATTTGCACATAAGTACAAAGAAATTGCGCTTTTTTATAATAGCAAGAAGATGCATATTGAAAGGATCGAGAAGAGGTGTCTAGGGGGGGGGGCTGAATAGACTCTAATCAAGGAAAGTTGCAGTTTTTAATTTCTCTTAAGTTGAAGTGGAGTTTTGGCACAAGTTCAAGCGTTCACAATACATATCAAGCAAGCATACAAGAGTATATGAGCAGCAGAATGGCAGAATGTAAAGCATGCAAGTTGCAAGAATGTAAAGAGAAGGGATTGGAGTGTGCAAACGCAATTTGGAGACATGGAGATTTTTTATCCGTGGTTCCGGTAGGTGGTGCTATCGTACATCCACGTTGATGGAGACTTCAACCCACGAAGGGTAACGGTTGCGCGAGTCCACGGAGGGCTCCACCCACGAAGGGTCCACGAAGAAGCAACCTTGTCTATCCCACCATGGTCGTCGCCCACGAAGGACTTGCCTCACTAGGGTAGATCTTCACGAAGTAGGCGATCTCATTGCCCTTACAAACTCCTTGGTTCAACTCCACAATCTTGACGGAGGCTCCCAAGTGACACCTAGCCAATCTAGGAGACACCACTCTCCAAGAAGTAACAAATAGTGTGTTGATGATGAACTCCTTGCTCTTGTGCTTCAAATGATAGTCTTCCCAACACTCAACTCTCTCTCATAGGATTGGATTTGGTGGAAAGAAGATTTGAGTGGAAAGCAACTTGGGGAAGGCTAGAGATCAAGATTTATATGGTAGGAATGGAATATCTGTTGGAAATATGCCCTAGAGGCAATAATAAATTAGTTATTATTATATTTCCTTGTTCATGATAATCATTTATTACCCATGCTATAATTGTATTGATAGGAAACTCATATACATGTGTGGGTACATAAACAACACCATGTCCCTAGTAAGCCTCTAGTTGACTAGATCGTTGATCAACAGATGGTTACGGTTTCCTGACCATGGACATTGGATGTCGTTGATAACGGGATCACATCATTTGGAGAATGATGTGATGGACAAGACCCAATCCTAAGCCTAGCACAAAGATCATAGTTCATATGCTAAAGCTTTTCTAATGTCAAGTATCATTTCCTTAGACCATGAGATTGTGCAACTCCCGGATGTCGTAGGAATGCTTTGGGTGTACCAAACGTCCACAACGTAATCGGGTGGCTATAAAGGTGCACTACAGGTATCTCCGAAAGTGTCTGCATTGGGTTGGCACGAATCGAGACTGGATTTGTCACTCCGTGTAACGGAGAGGTATCTCTGGGCCCACTCGGTAGGACATCATCATAATGTGCACAATGTGACCAAGGGGTTGATCACGGGATGATGTGTTACGGAACGAGTAAAGAGACTTGCGATAGCGAGATTGAACAAGGTATCGACATACCGACGATCGAATCTCGGGCAAGTACAATACCGCTAGACAAAGGGAATTGTATACGGGATTGATTGAGTCCTTGACATCGTGGTTCATCCGATGAGATCATCGTGGAACATGTGGGAGCCAACATGGGTATCCAGATCCGCTGTTGGTTATTGACCGGAGAACGCCTCGGTCATGTTCGCATGGTTCCCGAACCCGTAGGGTCTACACACTTAAGGTTCGATGGCGCTAGGGTTATAGGGAATAGATATACATGGTTACGGATGTTGTTCGAGTCCGGATGAGATCCGGGACGTCACGAGGAGTTCCGGAATGGTCCGGAGGTAAAGATTTATATATGGGAAGTCCTATTTTGGCCACCGGAAAATGTTCGGGATTTTTCGGTATTGTACCGGGAAGGTTCTAGAAGGTTTCGGAGTGGGGCCCACCTGCATGGGGGGACCCACATGAACGTGGATAGTGGGGGCAAGGCCCCACACTCCTGGTCAAGGCGCACAAAGATCCTCCCTTAGAAGGAATAAGATCATATCCCGAAGGGATAAGATCAAGATCCCTAAAAGGGGGGGATAACAATCGGTGGGGAAAGGAAATGATGGGATTTCTTTCCTCCCACCTTTGCAAACGCCCCAATGGACTTGGAGGGCAAGAAATAATCCCCCTCCACCCTTATATATAGTGGGGAGGCGCATGGGAGCTGCACCCTTGCCCCTGGCGCAGCCCTCCCCCTCTCCCAAGTCCTCCTCCTCTCCCATGTGCTTGGCGAAACCTGCAGGATTGCCATGCTCCTCCATCACCACCACACCGTCGTCTTTGCTGCTGGATGGAGTCTTCCCAACCTCTCCCTCTCTCCTTGCTGGATCAAGGCATGGGAGACGCCACCGGGTTGTACGTGTGTTGAACGCGGAGGTGCCGTCCGTTCGGCACTAGGATCTCCGGTGATTTGGATCACGACGAGTACGACTCCTTCAACCCCGTTCTCTTGAACGCTTCCGCTTAGCGATCTACAAGGGTATGTAGATGCACTCTCCTTCCCTCGTTGCTAGTTTCTCCATAGATAGATCTTGGTGACACATAGGAAAATTTTGAATTTCTGCTACGTTCCCCAACAATATCTTGACCTCAACACAAAGTGTAGGTGGTTCTCTCTCAAAAAATATGTATTGGAAGTGTAGGCATGTTCTGATGGCTCTCTCTACGAATGAAGAGTGGGTGGAGGGGTATATATAGCCTCCACACAAAATCTAACCGTTACACACAAATCATCAAACTCGGTGGGACCGATTCAAAGAACTCGGTCAGACCGATTTGGTTCATAATGTGACCGTTAGGTGTTTCGGTGGGACCGACTGGATCAACTCGGTGGGACCGATGTGCTAGGGTTAGGGTAAATCCAAAACTCGGTTTGACCGATTACTCAAACTCGGTGGGACAGATTTGGATAATAAGGAAAACAGAGAGTTGGCCAAACAAACTCGGTGGGGCCGATTGCATATCTCGGTGGAACCGAAAATATTGTAATAGGCAACAGAGAGTTTGCATGCCCATCTCGATGAGACCGAGATCCCATCGGTGAGACCGAATTGATTAGGGTTTCTGGCAGTGGCTATGTCAACTGAACTCGGTGGCTCCGGATAGAAAGAATCGGTGGGGCCGAGTTGGATATTTGGGTTTGGGACATATTTGGAAGTGAGGAAGTGGTTGAGGGCTTTGGAGCATATCACTAAGTACTTTGAGCAAGCAAGCCCATTAAGCAACACCTCATCCTTTCTTAACAGTATTGCTTTCCTACGGACTCAATGTGACCTTGGATCACTAAAATAGAAAATGTAGAGTCCCGAGCTTTGAGCTTGAGCCAATCTGTTGTCCTTAGCATATTGAAGGGGTTCCACATCCTCTAGTCCATGTCACTCCATTGTTGAACTTATCTGAAACATACTAGGTAGAAACATTAGTCCAACAAGAGATATGTTGACATTAATTACCAAAATCACCCAGGGAGCACTTGTGCTTTCACATATAATATTATAATTTCACAAAAAGAAGTTTCCTAATAAAACTGAATTAGTGTCATTGATATTACCTTTAAAGAAGAAAGGAAATGGAATAAAAATTAAAACTAAATAAAAATAATAAAGTTTCCTAACGAAAATGAATTAGTGCCATTGTCATTACTCTTTAAGAAAAAAATAGAAAAACCTGCACACAACTTTGCACTGAGATTTTACACTCTAGTGTATAATACTTGTTTTTTCTTGAGAAGTAGTGTATAATACTTGTGTATGTACATTTCACTCATTCTATATGCCAAAAATACCCATGTAGAAAAAATGACTACAAAGTAAAAAAGAAAAGCAAAAGCAAAGACGCATAAAAAAAAGCAATGTGTAACGGGCTTCAAGTCCAGTAGTAAAATCAACTTGCCCTAAACAAGGGCAAGTAAAAAAATCACCTGAGAAAAAATTGTCTTACCCAAAAAAAGGGCAAGTAAAAATGAGCATAAGAAGCGATATAAGGATATCTCCAACGGCAACCCGCAAAAAACCTCCGCATTCGTCCGCGGACAATGGGGAACAGTCAGCGGACACAGATGCGGGAGGCAGCCATCCAATGCTAGCCTCATACATTTTCACAACAACTCGAATCAACCGGATAAAATTCATGCAAACACGACCGGAATTCATATAAACATGACGGATTTCATATAAATATACCGTATTTTCATAAAAACATGACGGATTTCATTACAAATACATCAAGCAATAAGCGGTGCTAGTCCGGCTCTGGAGGTATAATAATACCTAATCTAAATCGCCGCCCCCGGATCCCTTTGTCTTCCTCATGTTCGGTGCCGGGAGCCCTAGAGGTATATGCTTCATCGCAAAGGATGGCTCGCTTCCCCACCACTCATCGGAGTGGAACCCCATACTTCAGCAGGAGGGGAAGGCGGCGCCTACGCTTCCGTGGAGCCCATGTGGGATCGACGGAGGTCCTCGCAAGAGAAGAACCGGGCAAGACACCGGCTGTGTAAGCCGGCGTCGCCTAGGCGGTGACCTTCATGGGACTCAAGCGGCGGTGGACTCTCATGTTCTACTTTCCTTGATGATGGCGGCAGACGTGGAGGCGCAGGCACTGGATGCGGCGATACTCGCGCCGCTGTGCTCCCCGCCGTGCTAGTGTGGAGCAACTCGCCACTACTCGTCGAGTTGCCCTGGAGTGACGAGTTGCTGAACCACGCAGCAACTTGCTTCGTCGGGTCAGGCGCGGGAGTTGGAGTAGCGAGCTGCCTCACTCGTATCCGGCGAGCTCGATAGGCCACCCGGCCGGCTTGTCGGACAATGTGATACACCATCGACAGTAGCCGAAGAAAGGCGAGTAGAGAGCTCAAGGAGGAGCCCTTTGACGCCATGGATGAATTTGGCATCGGTGTTGGAAGGCGGCGACCTAAGAGCTGGAAAGAGCAAAATAATCATTTCCAGCTTCATGGGGCATAAGTGGGCAATTAGTAAGATTAACTGTTTGTGGTTTCATGATGTTATAAGTGGGCAATTAGTGAAGTGCATTGTAGGTCCCTGAACTATTTCAGAGGTGTCATGTTATCAAACTATGAAAATCAGCATCTAAATAATCAAAGTGCAGTAAGTGTGATATTCTGACCCAAAACCTGTCCGACGCCACTTGACCGGCGGCCCGCAATGTAACGGCCGGTGACGGAAATATGCAAATTCAAATTCATGGTTTAAAAAATGTTTGTAAATATGGAAAAATCTTCACAACATTAGCAAAATGTCCATTAGTTTATAAAAATGTTTGTATATGACAAAATGTTCGCGACTTTAAAAAGATGTCCGCCGAACGATGAATTTTAAAAAAAGTTCATGAATAATATATTATAAAAGTTCACGAACGATGAATCTTATGACAAAATTTTATTATAAAAGAAAATATGTTCACGAACAATATATTATAAAATATGTTCGAAAACAACAAAAAAATTCACAAATATGAAATAAATGTTTGCAACTTTAAAAAAGTATTCATGAACAATAAATTTGAAAATATGTCCGTGAACCACAAATACTGTTTGTGAATATGGAAAAATTGTTCGCGAGTGATGAATTCGAATGATTTGAAATATGTTCGTGAACAATGAATTCGGAAAAATATTCATAATTAAAAAAATGTTTGTGAACGATGTATTGAAAAGTAAAGAAAATATGTTGCAAACCACTAATATTTTTCACGGACGATAAATTTCAAAATATGTTCACGAACCAAAACAATTGCTCTCGAATATGGAAAAAATGATCGTGAATGATGATGATTTTTTTCATATATGTTTATTATTAAAAAATTTAAAAAGTGATTTATAAATTTTTGTGAATTTTAAAATGTTCACGGACTTACAAAAACGTTCAGAGTTAAAAAAAATAACGAATTTGATAAGATGTTTATGGGTTTACAAAATGTTCATTAAATGAAATGTTCAAGGTTTCAAAAAAATGTTCGCAAATAGTGAAAAAAATGTTCGCGAACGAGAATCTTGAAAATGTGTTCGTGAACCACAAATTAATGAATATTTGAAGTCGCAAACGAGAATTTTGACGTGTCCGACATGTCACGGGTCAACGGCGCCAGCTGCCAGTCAGGCAGGGTTGGGCAGATTTTGGACCTGAATTACACACTTACTGCACTTCAAGGACCTGGATGCCGATTTTCATAGTTTGAGGACCTACATGACACCCTTGAAATAGTTTAGGGACCAACAATGCACTTGACTAAATAAAGGGTTGGATGTTTGCATTTTTAATGGGATTGCCAAATGTTTTTCTGGTCCCATAGATGACATTTTCTTTAAGAAAAAGATAATGTGGACCATTCATTCAACAACTACTTTTAAATGTCGGGTACATATAAATAATATAAACAGAGTTTGATGCCATAAGATTATTACAAAGTCATGAATCACACAAAAGATGCTCGCTAATTGCATTAGTAGTGCATAATTTGCAGAAAACACATACGCCAAGGGATGATTCATATAACAAAGCAGTACATCTACAGAGTTTACGTGCATAACTTGCAGAGCTTCATTGCATATACACCAGACCAGACCATATGTCACACTGACTAACATCATCGTCCTCCCGAGAGGCCCGAGATCGTGCCGATGCTCGTGCTCTCGAGCTGCGGGTATGGCATGGATCCTGCTTTGCCTTGCATCCAAGGCGGCATGCTGAAGCCCAAATGTGTTGGTGCCAACTCCGGCAGTGGCACGTCATTATCAAGGTACTGGAGCACCTGTCGCATGTTGGGCCTTGAAGCAGGGAAAGGATGCAAGCATAGGAGACCTAGTTTTAGCACGAGACAGACCTCATCTTTGACTGTGCCGCAGTCGCCTTGTAACCTCTTGTCCGCCGTCTCCATGAGCGACCCATTGTGCCAATGTTGAAGAACCCAGTTGACCAGCATGAGCCGGTTGCCTTGCGCGTCCTGCTTGATGGGCCTTTGCGCGCAAGCAACTTCGAGAAGGAACGCGCCGAAGGCAAAGACGTCTGTAAGAGGGGACGCTTTACCTGTTTGTGTCAGCTCAGGTGCTAGGTACCCCACCGTTCCAACCACATGTGTTGTCTGCGGGTTCGTACCGTGGTCATATAATCTTGCGAGACCGAAGTCGCCTAGCCGTGCATTCATCTCACTGTCCAGGAGCACATTGCTCGCCTTGATGTCCCGATGGACGACAACTTTCTCCCACTTCTCGTGTAAGTAGAGCAAGCCACATGCAACACCTTTGATGATCGCAAACCTCTGGTCCCAGCTCAAAGTGGGTCGCTTGCCCTCTTCATCACAGTACAGATACCTGTCAAGGCTGCCATTTGGCATGTAGTCATACACCAAGAGGAGTTCATGGTTTCTTCGACAATAGCCGAGTAGCTGCACGAGGTTACGGTGCCGAAGGCGGCCAATGCTTACAACTTCGGAGACGAACTCCTTCATGCCCTGCCTCAGTTCATGGGACAGCTTCTTTACGGCAACATCTAGTTTGGATGTCGGGAGAACTCCTTTGTACACCTTCCCGAACCCTCCTGTACCAAGCAGGTGCTTGTTCTTGAACCCCTCTGTTGCAAGGAACAGATCTTTATATGAGAACCGATGTGGTCCGAACTCGGCTTCCCAATCCTCACGCAGCTCGGCGTACCTTAGTCGCCTCCGTATGATCAGAACGATGGCAGTTCCCAGAGCAAGCACCAGTGCTGCAGTAGCTATTGGAAGGACGATCTTCAAGACTCTGGACTGAGTATTCTTCAGAACAAGTTGAGGTAGCTTTGGCAATTTGGCGGTGTCAATGACCGGAGCGGGGCCATCCATGCTGAGACTCCACCCAAGCACGATGTATTGTGTGCTGATCGGGCCAGTCGAAGACGAGAAACCAACATAAGCTGGATCCACAAGTACTTGTGATAGATCATAGGTGGCCGAGACCAATGGCTTGGCTGGTTTGACCACTACTCTCAGTGGAGCAATGGTCACACTAATTTGTGTGGCCCCTTCATCATAGTCCACCCATACCTGCATAGCTTCACCGCTATTTAGGCTCAAGTTGCTGAAGATGCCCATATCATCATAGAAGCCAGCAGGGCGAGATTGCACGGAGCGGACACTGTTGATGTCGATACCGACGTGATTGTCGTTGATGTCCTTCAGCTCAGTGTTTTGGAAGGTGTCGATCTCGACTGCAAATATATGGTTGCTGGAGTTGCCATTGTTCTTGTCATTGAGGAGGCCCAGGAACTGGTTTGCAAGCACATTGGAGAAATGGTTCCTCGGGGAGATGAAGAAGGCCATTCCGTCAACACTCGTCTCACGATAGACAGAGCTGATGCCGAACACGAAAGACACAGAGAAGGACCGCACCCTACCATTGGACGACTTGCGGAAACGCAGGGGGGTTGGGTGGAATGCATGGCCGTAGAGGTTAACCGTGCCGTTGGTCACCTTGAGGAGTCCGTCCGCTGTGACCATGGCGGCGCCGTCCAGGGTGAGGTTAGTCCCAGTGAAGCCGGAGTAGACAAATTGATCTTCGACCCCCCTGCTACATAGGGGTGCAAGGCCCAAGCTAAGGAAGAGGAGGACATGTAGAAGGAATGACACACCTTTCATCTCTGGCTTGTCCGCAGCAAAATCAGCAGAGGAGATGCAAGAAAAGGTGCTCGGTAGACCTCCAACGGTGGATAAATTTGGCTTCAAATTAGTGGCAAACTGGCAGCGTATTATCCACTCGCCATCTAGATCTAGGGCGAGGTTTGTGGATATGCCCGCCGAAGACTTGTTCTGAAGTAGCGGGTCACATTCAGTGTGTCATTCCAAATAACTTCTAGTTTGAACAGTCAAGTTCCCTCCAACTCAGGTAATGGCTACTGGGCATAAATCTTCTGGTCCCGGTAGACAAGTATCTTCATAATACCAAGGGCCACATAATTTCGTCTAAAATTATTTTCCATACATCAGCCATTATGCTGCTTTTGCAACGTCCGGGCATTGTTGCTCCGTGCATCACCATCTAATTTGACTGACGCTCATTCTGGGTCAAGAGATTGGACAATTGGGTGCACAATTGAAGAGGGCGTGCCCGTCATGTAGGCGCCCATCAATAAATGTCGTTTCTGTTGTCACTACCGTTGAATGGCACTCACGCCTAGACTAAGATAAGATGCTTGTGGAAAGATAGGACTGGCATGACTTGCAGGGCGTTTGTAACAGGCTGCCTAATAACTCCATTGCAAACTAGGAGCTTCCCAGTACATCTTCGCTGCGCGCTGCTCATCGATAACCACCGCCTTTCCACCATGAAGCCTCTGCCCTGGCTCGTAGTGCTCCTCTTCCTTGGCCTTAACCAACAAATATTTGTTACTGGTACTGGTGACCAGTTCATCTACTCTGGCTTCGCCGATACAAATCTGGTTCTCGACGGCGCGGCCATGGTCACGGCACATGGCGTGCTGGACCTAACCAATGGCTCTGCCAGGCTCAAAGGCCACGCGTTCCACCCAGCTCCATTACGCTTCCACAAGTTCTCCTCCAATAGCAGCACTCTGCAATCCTTCTCCGTTTCCTTTGTGTTTGGCATCATCTCCCCACACCCAAGCAATGGCTTCACCTTCTTCATCTCACCAAGCAAGAACTTCTCAGGCGCCCTCCCGACGCAGTACATGGGCCTCCTTAGCGACCAGAACAACGGCATGGCAACGAATCACATCTTTGCGATTGAGCTCGACACAATCCAAAACAGTGAGTTCCAGGACATGAACGACAACCACGTCGGCGTCGACATCAACAGTCTTCACTCTGTTCAGTCAGACTCCGCTGGCTTCTATGATGATAAGCATGGTATGTTTAACAACTTGACCCTTGTTAGTGGTGATCCTATGCAAGTTTGGGTGGACTACGACCAAGAGGCCACACAGATCAATGTGACCATGGCCCCGATAAACCTTGCCAAACCAGCCAGGGCGCTAATATCGACCAAGCACGACCTATCAACAGTCCTCACAGAATCAGCATATGTTGGATTCTCGTCAGCAGCAGGCAAGGCCAACGCGAGACATTATGTTCTCGGGTGGAGCTTTGCCGTGGATAGTCCGGCCCCAGCAATTGATATCGCCAGGCTGCCCAAGATGCCTCGCCTTGGTGGCTCCAAAGATCTGTCCAAGTTTCTAGAGATAATTCTGCCGATAGCAGTGGCGGCAGCAGGAGCGCTAATCCTCGTGTTCTTTCTGCTCGTAAGAAGGCATCTGAGGTATGCAGAGCTGAGAGAAGATTGGGAGGTGGAGTTTGGGCCACATCGCTTCTCATACAAAGATTTATTTCTTGCCACCCAAGGATTCAAGGACAAGTACCTGTTAGGAAGTGGAGGATTTGGAAGGGTATACAAAGGATTGCTTCCGGTGTCTGCAATGGAAATAGCCGTGAAGAGAGTGTGGCATGATTCGAATCAAGGGATGAAGGAATTCATAACAGAAGTCGTTAGCATTGGCCGCCTCCAACACCGCAATCTTGTGCCCTTAATAGGCTACTGCCGGCGAAACGGTGAACTCCTTCTAGTGTATGAATTCATGTCAAATGGAAGCCTTGACAGGTACTTGTTCAGTGAAGAGGGCAAGCCCACCTTGAGCTGGGCTCAAAGGTTTGGGATAATCAAAGATATCGCATCAGCCTTATGCTACCTCCATGAGGAGTGCGAAAAGGTTGTCATACATCGAGACATCAAAGCAAGCAACGTGCTCCTCGACGATGAGATGAATGGGCGATTAGGTGACTTTGGACTGGCAAGGCTGTATGATCATGGTGTCGACCCACAGACGACTCACCTGGTTGGCACCATAGGGTACTTAGCCCCAGAGCTAGCAAGCACAGGGAAGGCAAGCCCTCTCACTGATGTATTTTCTTTCGGCGTGTTCATTCTCGAGGTCACATGTGGGCAAAGGCCTATTAGGCCAAACGAAGAAGAGAACAAGATCATGTTGGTCGACTGGGTGCTCCAGCATTGGCAAAAAGGATCACCTAGTGATACAGTAGATGGCAGGCTGCATGGCAACTATGTGGATCAAGAGGCATGTTTGGTGCTGAAATTAGGATTGATATGCTCTCACCCATCCATGGACGCAAGGCCCAGCATGCGTCAAGTTATGCAATATCTTAATTGTGACATGCCACTCCCGGAGCTAATGATACCAGCTCACATGAGCTTCCGGACTCTGGCCTTGATGCAGAACGAAGGGTTCGATCCCTATGTCAGGTCCTCGTATCCTTCATCGATGATAAGCTGTGGGTCAATACCTTCCTTCTCAGGAGAAAGATGATATGCACATACTGTCTATTGTCTTTTTCATATCATCGCTTATTTAATTTTGGTTTGACATGTATATTGGGTATCCTGATATATGATTAGGGAGTGGGCTGATCAGACTGTGAGTGCAATGCATTAAGAATCTGAATAATGAATATGGAAGTTGATCTTTATTTTCCACAGGGCCAGCCCACTTACCCGTCATGGTCATTTCCCTCTAAAGAATGAGATAGAACTAGGAGGTCCCCAACCTGGCCGGGGTCTGCATTGTCACTTGATATGCACACAAAGGACTGTGGGGTTCATGAACAAATAAACGACCAGGGCATGTTTATGTGCACACAATGTTGTAGAAAAACAAGCATTCACTCTCTCCTATTAGTATAGACAATGTAAGACAAAAGATGCTACTATTCTCTGAAGAAGGGGGAGTTCTTTCATAAGATTTCTCCATCCATTATATCTCAGATTGACTGCTACAATCATCTGTATGACTGAACCAAAATTTATCACAGTAATATCGCGAGAGATAATATGTAAGTCTCTAATTAGATTTTTCTTCATCCACCTGTATTTTCAAGATTATTAGTACTGACATTAGGCATCAAAATCATGCTGTTTTGCGTAGGGATCCACCCAGGTGATCCCTCAGGAATTTTTCTTCCACATATCTAATCAACTGCAATATTTGGAATCAAACAAGCCAGGAACTAACTTCAGTTAAGAAGATTTAACATGGTTGGGAGGCCCATACTAAAAAAACATATATCGCCATAACTACACAGATTTAAGTACAACACAACACAATTCCAATCAAATGATTTGAATTTCAGTTTAGTTTCGGCACATTCAAACCCACAGGACACAGCAGATTGCCCTTTGGCCCCAATCCCAGACCAGCAAAAGACCTATGAGCTATTTCACCGATCCAAGAGCACCCAGGAAATCCTAATCCCGAAGCTGAGCTACTAACTACGATACCGCCGAAAACATCGCCAGTATAGCGTTTACTGGGATTCAAGAACAATTGGAGGAAATTAACGAGAGGATCATAGCCGACTCACACTGGAAAACACACGAAAAAACAGGATAGGTACGATTCCGATCCCGCTATCTCCTCTCGATTGGTCTTACCAAGAGAGGAAATCGTTACGGAGATTGACCTGACGCCTTCCCCACGGCGAGGACCAGCGGCGGCGGCGGCGGAGAAACGCGCCGGCGATGGAGCTTGCTAGGAAATGCAGCGGTTAGTTTGGGGGGTTGCTCGTGCTTCAAGATTCGTGCGGTGCTACCCTGAGATCTCACTGTCCAGAGGGGTATGGGCTTGACGGCCTGTTTGGTTAGTATTTTTTTTTGAGACAAGCCTGTTTGGTTAGTGGCCTCGGCTTCTTGCCTGCTTCGTCCATGCGCCCAGCGAACTGGGCCGGCCCAGGTAGCCATGTACCCCTCGTCCCGCACGATCGCAGTACATCTGGCCTCGTTCACTTCGATAGCTGTTGACCGGTCCACCTTTGACTAGTAGAAAAATAAAAAAGTCCGAAAAAATAAAAAAAATCGTGAATTTAAAATGTTCTTTCAAAGAAAGTTCACAAACTTCAAAAATAGTTCACCGACTAAAAAAACGTTCATCAATTTTGAAACAAAAAACATAGATAAAGAAATAATTTCGCGTTGATCTATTCTAATGTGCTCAAAATAATTTCATCTGTTTGACTGGTCCATCATTTTGTTTCAGTGTGCGTAAGATGGTAGTATTATGTTGCAGCAACGAAGAAATGCTACATTGGTAAAGAAGTAAAAAATCTTCACGTTGATCTATTCTAATGTGCTCAAAATAATTTCATCTGTTTTGTCCGTCTCCATCTTCCATTCAAAGGAGAAACCTCCGCAAAAGTTTTCATAATTCAGACTACACCTGAGTCCCCGACAAGTTTCTGACCAGACTGGACAGATAGACCATTACAGGGTAGCATAGGACCACCATTAGGTCAAGTTAAACAAAGCCAAAACAACTACCAACAGAACTGAACAACAGCAAAACGATTGCACGACCAAGCTTCGTCACTACCGGCTGTAGTGCTCAAGTTGACTGATCTATCACTTGTTGAAAAATTCGCTGGTGATGGTACATGCGCTGCCAAGATTGTAATCGGCAACCGTGCACGAGTCTTTAAGATATCTGCTACCGTAGACCAATTCATGACGAAACCCCTCAGGAATAGACGCCTTATCCTTGATCCTGCCCTTGACAGTCGCAATGGTGTCGGCTCTCGCAACCTCCACGGTTATGATCTGCCCCCCCGGGGACCCTGGCAAAGATTTGCATATTCTGCATGGTGGACGACTGTGCCTCCAGCCTACCGATGAACACTTCGGTCACTGCATTCTTCGAAGTTAGCACGGCTCGCAGCAGTGCAACAGCCTGCAAGAATAACGGAAATCATTGGCAAAAACCCCAAACAAACTTAATTTACCCATTATTAGTTACTTCCTCCATTCCATTTCAATGCTAGATACATCCATTTAAGCGACAAATAATGTGGATCGGAGGGAATATGTGCTAATTTGCAAGCTAGATTACCTCCTGCTTCCCTACGGTAATGTCCGTTTCCAGTACCATAGCCTTGTTCCTCCCGGACCAATACTTCATCACAGACATGGCAGTTGCCTGATGTATAAGCAGATCATCACCTACGACGTACTTTCGGTCCTCGACAATCTCAGGGTGGAAGCAATAGCGTGCTAGCTCCGGCATCGTGTCCTTCCGACACCGACAGCCAAGCGGTCGGCACCGGTCGGACAAGATGTTGCTCAAAGTGTCAAACGGCATAATGCTTGGATCCAGTAACATCACACCAGGGAGGCCACCTGTGAAGCACCCAGCATTGGCGAGGTCGGCAACGCTACTATAGAGATTTTCGAAGCACCTGCCAAGATGGCAAGTGCCAGCTCCTGTGTGCTTGATCACGCAACTCACAGGGTAAGTCAAGAAACCCATGAGCAGGTCCACGAACTGACGGCTGCATTCAGCATACATGACCTTCTTTTTATAGGTGCCATAGAAAATCTTGATCTTGCTTTCTGGGAAAGAACCTGCGGAATCTTGATCAAACGGTGGAATTTTCCGATTGATGCTCGATTTCGCAGTAGCATGAGCAGCCTTGCCATCAGGTTCATTTGTTAGGAATGCATCGCTGAGCACAGTATCTGATGAAAGGAAGGCCTTGAGCATGGATGAAACCTAAATCATAATTAAGCTCAGATATTAGGAAAAAAAGGGATTATACTCCGATGGTAACAAGTTCGTATATACTAGTAGTACTATACTGATGAAAATCGATCGTCTTACACTGAGCCAGCTGACGGTCACTTGGAGCTCCTCAAAGCCATGGGCGATTCCGTTAGAACCGAACGCCTGAGGCAGCGACTGTATGACTCCCGTAGATGCTGGCTTGATTTTCATGTCATCACTGATCACAAACCGTCCGGTGCCACGTACAAACGTCTCTTTTCTGACCACTTGCTCGTGGTCGTAGACATGCAACACTCTGGCCATAACTAGGCAACACTTGCAAGACCCGATAGGAGCTTTGTTGCAGTACTTGCTAGCTGACTTACAGTCCCTGACAATGAGATTTAATTTAATTAGTCAAGCAAATCAAGAAGAATAGCTGAAATGAGACTTAGATCATACTACTACGCATATATGCATACTGGAACTCATCGTTGTGAGCAGGCGTGAGAAGCATGCCATGGCAGGCCTCGACCTTTAGCAGACCACTGTTCCTGAGGCGGTCCACGCTGTCGCAGAGGTTGGAGAGGCACCCCGGCGATGGCACTCCTGGTGTGCCGGACTGGAGGGCGGAGAGTGGCAGCATCAGGAAGGAGAGGAGAACGTCGACAAAGTCGGAGCCGGCGTCGGCGAACACCACGCGATTCCGCGACCTGTCCACGGCGAGCTTGATCTTGATGGCAGCCATAGCTGATAGCTCTCAGAGGTGGAGTCCAAGGGGCGAGGCGACGGAATGCTGGTGGCCGCTTGCGGCGTGTTTAAGTACCGCCGGAGAGGAGGAGATCACGTTCGCACGCATGGGGAATTGAGCTAGTGATTAAAGTGTGACGCCTTGGGAGCTTGGAGAGCCGCCATGGGTAATCAAGACTGGTCGCCGAACCCAATGAGGCCAAGCTCAAACTGCGGGCAAATTAACCGTTGTATCAACGGTTAATTTACCCGCAGTTTGGCACCTAGCCACGCGTCAAATCTCCCCCGCCTCCTAGAAGCCACACCGAAGCCATCCCCGCCGCCGGCCCGCCCAGGCCCAGCGGACGACGCCAGATCTGCGGACAACGCCAGATCTCGCCGCCGCGCCGCCCCGCCGCCAACAGCGGCGCCGCCGCCCAGTTGCTCGCCTGCATGCGCCACGGAGCCCCGCCGCCACGCAAGATTGCCGCCGCCTAGATGCACCCCCAGAGCCGATCTGCCTGCCGAGAGCGACCGGGAGGGAAGGGCAGGCCGCCACCAAAGAGCCCAGGCCAAGCTGGCTGGGCGCCAAGCGACGGCGGGGAGAGGGAAGAAGGAAAGGGGGAGCCTGGAGGGAGGAGGCCCGACGCGCGGCCGGTCGCACACGGTGGGGGGGGGGGGGGGGGGCGGCGCGGTCGCGAGAGAGAAACTCACTCACCTCCCTCTATTTTTTATACAAAGCCACAAAAATCCCAGAACCAATTTGCCATTTTTCCATAATCTAATCCAAAAAACAGTAGGTAAAACATGATCACCATGATAGAGGTGATAACCGAATGAAGCAACAAGTTGTTGAAACTAGTCATGTAATCAAGACCATAAGAAATAAACATCATATCCCTAACACAGGGATAAGATGACATATGGAGGAGCGGAAGAAGATGTAGGTGTGTCGTTCGTCATGTCGCTGATGACCCACAAGTATAGGGGATCTATTGTAGTCCTTTTGATAAGTAAGAGTGTCGAACCCAACAAGGAGCAGAAGGAAATGACAAGCGGTTTTCAGTAAGGTTTTTTCTGCAAGCACTGAAATTATAGGTAACAGATAATTTTGTGATAAGATAAACTGTAACGGGTAACAAGCAATGAAAGTAAATAAAGTGCAGCAAGGTGGCCCAATCCTTTTTTAGCAAAGGACAAGCCTGGACAATTTCTTATAATGAGAAAAGAGCTCCCGAGGACACATGGGAATTATCGTCAAGCTAGTTTTCATCACGCTCATATGATTCGTGTTCGGTACTTTGATAATTTGATATGTGGGTGGACCGGTGTTTGGGTACTGCCCTTACTTGGACAAGCATCACACTTATGATTAACCCTTATTTCAAGCATCCGCGACTACAAAAGAAGTATTAAGGTAAACCTAACCACAACATTAGACATATGGATCCAAATCATCCCCTTACGAAGCAACGCATAAACTAGGGTTTAATCTTCTGTCACTCTAGCAACCCATCATCTACTTATTACTTTCCAATGCCTTCCTCTAGGCCCAAATAATGGTGAGGTGTCATGTAGTCGACGTTCACATAACACCACGAGAAGAAACAACATACATCTCATCAAAATATCGAACGAATACCAAATTCACATGACTACTAATAGCAAGATTTCACCCATGTCCTCAGGAACAAAAGTAACTACTCACAAAGCATATTCATGTTCATGATCAGAGGAGTATTAATATGCATTAAGGATATGAACATATGATCTTCCACCAAGTAAACCAATTAGCATCAACTACAAGGAGTAATCAACACTACTAGCAACCCACATGTACCAATTTGTGGTTTGGATACAAGATTGGATACAAGAGATGAACTAGGATTTTGAGAGGAGATGGTGCTGGTGAAGATGTTGATGGAGATTGACCCCCTCCCGATGAGAGGATCGTTGGTGATGACGATGGTGATGATTTCCTCCTTGAAAGGATCGAGATGGACCTAGAGGGGGTGTGAATAGGTACAATTACAAATTTTAATTATTACTTAGCAATTTTAGGCAATAGTGCGGAATATGAAGGTGAGCCTAACAATTGCTAGTAAGTACGAAGTACTAGGCAAGTAACACAAGCATATAAGTGAGTAAGCACAATATGATGTAAGTAAGTGCAAACCAAAACAAGTAACCACAAGTATAGAGTTAGGGTTAGGAATAACCACAACTCCGGGAGACGAGGATGTATGCCGATGTTCACTTCCTTGGAGGGAAGCTAGTCACCGTTAGAGAGGTGGATGTTACCACGAAGGCACACCAACGCCACGAAGGCTCACCCTATTCTCCCTTTGAGACAACACCACGAAGGCGTTTCTCAACCACTAGTGGTAGACCTTGGGGTGGTCTCCAAACCCTCACAAACTTATCCGGGGTAATCACAAAGGTCGATTCCTCTCCGAAAGACTCCTACCGCCTAGGAGTCTCCAACCTCCAAGAGTAACAAGATCGATGGGGATTTTCTCAAGACTTGCTCAAATCACGAATTCCTTGGGTGCAAAGAAGGAGGAGAAGTGGATCTATCACTTGACCGGACAACTTCTTTTCAAAGCTCTCAAATCCCTTGGGGATCTAAGATTTGGTGTGGAGAAATGAGAGAGAGTGTGAGAAGTGTTCTAGAGTTTGTTCAAAGTGAATGGTCAACCCCTACCCGTGGAAGGGAAAGGAGTATATATAGGTGGTGGGAAAAGGTGACCGCTTTGGGGTGCAGGATGGCCGGACGTCCGGAGAACGCGTCGGACGTCCGGAGGCCCAAATGGGTCCGGACGTCCGGCAGTCATCGGACGACCGGCCGCTATGAAAAGTGTGACCCACAAACCAATGTATAGGATACGGTCGTCCGAAAGGGCCGGACATCCGTAAAAATGCTTCTGATGTGAAAGTGTCGGACGTCCGGAGGATTCCGGACATCCGCAAAAATGTTTCTGTTGTGGAAGTGTCGGACGTCCGGAAGTGTCCGGACGTTCGGGCAATCAGGAAGGACCGGACGTCCGTAGAGCGCCGGACGTCCGAAGGTAAGGTATATAGATAGCAACTTTGAGAAAGTTTTCACAGATCCATCGATCCCTCTTAATAGTGCGGGATTCCTATACTCAAGAACAAACCATAAATGAAGTTAACATCTTGTATCTCCATTCTTGAGTTATATGCTTTTGTCCCTAGTCATGATCCATGCACACGGTCTTTGGAACATAATCCTGAGATATACTTGATAAACATGATTAGTCCGAGCATATGTGTTGTCATCAACATCAAAATATGATTAAGGGCATGATTGCACTTTCAATCTCCCCCTTTTGGTAGTTGATGACAACTCATATGCATACTCATAATAGTAATCGGAAGTATTTGTTGTGGAGCTCAATAACCATAATAAGAATAAGTAGCGAGCGAGCTCCCCCTCAAAGTGATACCACAGATACTACTTAAAAACAAAAATGATGAGGGCTCCCCCTCAAACTGATGCCACAATAGTTGGATCACTTCATATAGATTCACAAAACTCATAACCAACAAACTCATAGCATAGTTCAACAACTCATAACATAGTTTCGATTACATAATGAGCTAGAGTAGTGCATATGGAGCCTACTTCCCCTTTGGCATCAAGCATCCAAAAACAAAGGGGGAATGACACGAAAGTATTAAAGTTCATCCTCATCATCATCATCATGAACACCACCGCCACCAGTCTCACAAAGAAATCAGCCCACTCAGGACCGGAGGGAAAACCAAAATCATAAGGGGGGTCTGCAGGAAGACGCTCATCGTCACTCACATCATATACGCCTGAGTCTCGCAGACGAGCCTTCAGAGCGTTCTTGGAAGTGACCATGCGAGTGACCACATCGTGGTGTTGGGAGCAATGGAAGGTGAACATCTTCATCATGGCTGAATGAGCCTTCCCAAGAAAGCGAGCAATACGCCCAAAGGGGACAGCACTGGAATGAGGATGGTTAGCGTGAGAGGGAAAACTAGCGGCGGTGTGACTAGCGGTAGCGGGAGGAGGAGGAACATGGTCACCGCCATGTGAGGTGGGATGACCCATCTCTCATGTATATGAGTGCGTGCAATGGGAAAGGAGCTGCCCTCTCGATAAATGCACGAAGAAAAGGTGCATGAGGGAAAGCCCTCTTGTCTTTGGAAGCTAGCAAGGCGAATCTCATGCCATAGAAAGTGTGGAACATTTATCTTCCCTTTAGGAGATGTGTAGAGGCGATGCATGAGATCAATGCAATAGCTGCTGCAGGAGCCCTTGTCACCCATCTTGGGATAAATGGTGCGGATGACACACTGATAAATGGTGTTGAATGGAAAACGCCAAATGGAGACTTGATTTAGACCCTTTTGTTTTTCAAGACTAGACAAAGATGATATGGGTCTAAGGAGATCCGCATGCAGACCGCAATGCCTTTGGGCTTATGATTGGGGTCATCCTTGTGGATTTTGAACCCAGTGTCGGGAAATCCAAGTGCGGTGACAAACTCAGCATAAGATGCTGTGAGTGCAGTGTCGGAGGTCATCCATGTGACAGTGTTATCAGGAGCAAAGTAACATGTGTCATAAAACTGATGGATGGCAGCGTGGTTAAAATCGTGTTGAAAGGCGAATGGGGCAGCTAGGTTTGACGACTCAATTAATGAGCTCAATGGCTCCCGGATATTTCTCCGGATGAGTGCGAATGTGCTCAAGATCAATGCAAACATGAAGTGACAAGCCTTTAGGGATGACAATCGTGGTGAAGATGTCGACTTGGACATTTGTGCGAAAGCGACTATCCTGAGAATCCCTAACAACAGTAAATTGATCTACATCACGACGCAATTTGAGATATGAAGATTGGGGGACTTCATTGAAACGCTTAACATGACGGCCTAGTGATAGTGGAGGCTCAATGGAGATGTGACGGGCATCACCGTGGGGTTGCACGGAGGAGGAGGAGGTTGAAATGTTGGACGACGAGTGCCGGGCTTGGGGGCAGCGACGCGGACGCCAATCATCGGGGACGGATCCACCTCTTCGAGCTCATCCTCAAAATCTGACCCCTCCGAAGAGGAATCACTGGACGAGCTGGGAGGACGAGCGGCATGTTTTCGAGGGCGATCTTCCTCCTGGGAGTCGTTGGAGCCACCACGACGAGATGGACGCGCCGGCCCTCCGGCGACTTTCTTGCGTGCGGAGTGCTTGGACCGAGGCATCATGACCAGGCGAGGAAGAGCACGGAGGAGCCGAGCGACGTCTTGAGCAGGGGTCGACGGACGGGCGGGGAGAGAGGCTCCGGCAGAACGGCTGGACGGGCCGGACGGCAAGTCGCAGATCCGCGGCGGGAGAAACCCCGTGAGGGGTACGGGCGGGCGGCTGCGGGAGGACGACGATGTAAACGGCGGCGGCGGCGAACTTCGATGGAGAGGATGGGGTTGGTTGACCGTAACCCTACGGCGCAGTATATATAGTCCCTAGTAAAAACGTACGGACGTCCGGAGCCTACGGACGACCGGAGTCATATATGCGTCCGGACATCCGGGAACAGCCGGACGACCGGGGTCTGAACCATCAGCAAAGAGAGGATAACAGAGATGATTTTACGGACGTCCGACGGCATCGGACGACCGGGCATACTGTAACAGAACGGTTTTTACGGACGTCCGGAGTCTTCCGGACGTCCGAAGCTTCATTTGCTAGGCCAACTTAAGTGAACCAGAGTGGATTTTACGGACGTCCGGCGAGGCCGGACGACCGGTCGAAGGTAACCAGAGCAGAATATACGGACGTCCGGATTCTTACAGACGTCCGACAGTGAAATACCACACGGACGTTCGGAACCTACGGACGTCCGGAGCCAGAAGTTTGGACAGGAGGGCTGATCATGATGATGAGAAAGGCATTTTCTCACAGTAAAAACTATTTTATGTAGTAACTCGGATCCCACCTTACTCAATCATAGCCATAGACTACAAGTGGTGGCTAATGCCACCATGTCTGAGTAGACATGACATGACACATAAAGACTTGAACTTTAAGTGCATAGTCACTACTCCATCATGTTAAAGCACCATAGGTCTAGACCCATGGATACTTTGAGAGTGTTGGTTCTTTTTATGCATTGAGTAGGGCGAGAACATTCATGAATTGAATGTCTCCCCCTAAGTACATGCCTACATCATGACAAGACATTAGATTCATGCATGACTGGGTACTAAATTTCACATAATGTTGTCAAGCTCCAAGATACCAAGTTCACGCCTAAGTCGATGTAACCTTGCTTCATCTAGAGGTTTGGTGAAGATATCTGCTAGTTGAAAATCTGTACCAATGTGATCAATGTGAATATCACCCTTTTCAACATGATCTCTCAAGAAATGATACCTAATATCAATGTGTTTGGTGCGGAGATGATCTTTGGGGTTCTCAAAGAATATTGATGGCACTTTCATTATCACACGTAAGAGGCACATTTCTATAGGTGATACCGTAATCCTTCAAAGTTTGCCTCATCCATAACAACTGAGTTGCACAACTAGCGGCAGCAATGTATTCAACTTCTGCGGTAGAGAGCAATACAATTTTGTTTCTTCGAGGACCAACTCACCAAGGAGCGTCCAAGAAACTGACATGCACCGGATGTGGACTTACGATCCACTTTGTCTCCAGCCCAACCCGCATCCGTGTACCCAATGAGATCAAACTTAGCATCCTTGGGGTACCATAGACCCAACTTTGAGGTGTGAACAAGGTATCTAAGAATATGCTTAACCGCCTTATGATGACTTTCCCTCGGGGAAGCTTGAAATCTAGCACACATGCATACACTAAACATGATGTTTGGTCTAGATGCACAAAGATAAAGCAATGAACCAATCATAGAACGGTATTTAGATGGGTCGAAGGGGATACCGTCTGTGTCTTCCGTGAGTGTTATTTTGGTTGGCATTGGTGTCTTACATGGACTAGCATCAGACATACCAAACTTCTCTAGGATATCCTTGAGGTACTTTGCTTGGGACAAGAAAATTCCTTCTTGAAATTGTTGAATTTGAAAACCAAGGAAGAACTTCAAATCCGCATTGAGTGACATTTCAAAATTCTTGGTCATTGAAGCCGCAAACTTTTTGCACAAATGAATGTTAGGAGAACCAAAAATGATATCATCTACATAGATTTGGCATAAGATCAAATCACCCTTATCCCTCTTAGTAAAAAGAGTAGGATCGATCACCCCTCTCACAAAACCATCATCGAGTAAAAACTTCTTAAGATGATCATACCAAGCACGAGGTGCTTGTTTGAGGCCATACAAAGCCTTATGAAGTTTATACACATAGTCTTTGTGATCGGGATCAACGAACCCAGGTGGTTGTGATACATATACTTCTTCTTGTAGAGGACCGTTAAGGAAAGAACTCTTCACATCCATTTGATGTAATGTAAAACCATTGAAAGCGAGGATAAGCAAGTAAGATGCGAATGGATTCAAGAGGCAGACAGCAGGGCAAAGGTCTCACCAAAGTCCAAACCTTCAACTTGTGAGTACCCTTGTGCCACTAACCTTGCCTTGTTTCGATGATTACACCATTCTCATCTTGTTTGTTCTTGAAAATCCATTTTGTTCCAATGACGTTGTGTTCGGTAGGTGGCCTCTTGACTAACGACCACACTTGGTTGCGTTCAAAACTGTTCAACTCTTCTTGCATAGCAACTAGCCAATCGTTGTCTATCAATGCATCTTGTACCTTGACGGGTTCAAAAATAGACACAAAAGAGAAGTGAGCACAAAAGTTGGTCAAGTGTTTACGAGTGACTCTACCTTCCGATATGCCGGTGAGTATTTTGTCAACATCAACACGACCGGCCACTCGTGGCATGATAGAGGTAAGAGTTTCACGAGGTTCAACTTCATGTCCATCATCCACATCCTCAACATATGGATCATTAATGTGTGGAGGAAGATCTTCTTGTTCATATTGCATTTGTTGAGGTTCATCATCAATGATTGGACTTTCTTGTTCTTGTACTTGAAGATTGTCATGAGGAGGAGCTTGATCATCCTCTTCAACTTGGGCTAAAGGTATCGGTTGAGCAATAGGGGCTTGTGGTGTTATGAATGTTGAAGTAGTTTGATGATGTGTGAGACTTCTATCTTCTTCTTCATCATCATGAGGTTCTTGTTCCATAGGAAGAAGTGCACCAACACCCATGGTCAAAATGTCTTGAGAAGAATCTTCTTCACCTACATCACTTAGATCAACTTGCTCCCCATGGGAGCCATTAAATTCATCAAACACCACGTCACAAGTTTCTACAACACATCCATTGGATTTGTTGTAGACTCTATATGCGTGAGAGTTTGATCCATAATAACAAATATACCCTCAATTGTTTTGGATTGAAATTTTCCTAACCTTTCTCTTTTGTTGAGGATGAAACATATGCACCCAAATACACGAAAGTACTTGAAATTTGGCTTGTTTCCAGTTAGAAGCTCATATGGAGTCTTTTCCAATATAGTGCGTAGGAAAAGCCGGTTTGATGCATGACATGCGGTGTTGATGACTTGGCCCGTAAACTATGTGGTGACTTGTATTCATCCAAAATGGACCTTGCCATCTCCACAAGGGTGCGGTTCTTCCTTTCGGCTACACCATTTTGCTGAGGAGTGTATGGAGCTGAATATTGATGCTCAATCCCTTCATCACTAAGGAATTCTTCCAAGGTATAGTTTTGAACTCAGATCCATTGTCACTTCTTATTGCCAAGATTTCTTTGTCAAACTTGCGTTGTGCTTGCTTGGCAAAGTCAATGAAAGTGATCTTCGTTTCGTCCTTGGACTTAAGGAAAAACACCCATGTATATCTTGAATAATCATCAACAATGACAAGTCCATACTTTTTCCCACCAAGACTATCCCATGAAGGAGGCCCAAAGAGATCCACATGAAGGAGCTCCAAAGGCCTTGAAGTAGACACAATATTCTTGGGTGGGTGCTTTGATTGATGTTGCTTCCCGGCTATACATGCACTACACACGATCTTTCTCAAAAGAGACATTTGTTAGTCCAAGGATGTGATTACCCTTTAAGAGATCTTGGAGATTCCTCATGCCGACATGGGCTAGTCGGCGATGCCATAGCCACCTTGTCGGCCTTGGCCATTAGACAAGTTGCATGGAATGTGCTCTCTTCGAGAAATCAACCGTGTAAAGGTTGCCATCCAACTCTCCAACAAAGGCCACTTCGAGAGTATCTCTCTTAAAGACTTTCACATCCGTTAGTCCAAATAGTGTATCATAACCAATGAAGCCAATTGGCGGACGAGAAAGCAAATGATATTTAAGGGATTGGACAAGCATAACATTTGCAAGAGACATGTCATTTGTGATAGCCACTTTACCCAACCCAAGTACCTGTCCTTTTGATCCTCCACCAAACATAATGCTCATAAATGGTTGAATAGCTTCCATGAAATCATAGAGCAATTTGCTATCTCCGGTCATATGATTGGTACATCCACTATCAATCACCCATTTTACTCCACCGGAGAAAGCTACCTACACACAATTATTACTTGGTTAGAGGCACCCATTTTACAATGGGACCTCTCAAGTTAGTCACAAGGGTCTTAGGGACCCAAATAACATAAAAACGAAATGCCTTTTGGGGACCAACAAACTTTGCATAAACTTCTCCATCCTTAGTCTTACGCAGTACATAGGATGGAGGCATGGACTCTTTTGGCTTGTTGAGAGTGGGCATGCCCCTTGTGGCCTTCCCACTAACACCCTTACCTTTCTCCTTGTGTCCTTCTCGTACAAAAGTTTCTTTTAAAGGGGTGGTGCAATTTTGGGAGGACGTCTTCTTCTTGCTTGTGCTTGGGTCAAACCCGAGTCCCTCTTTGGCGAACGCTTCATTGTGTTGGCTCAACACCTCATTAAGGTTCTTTTGCCCTTGAGCACATGTCATGAGCCCTTTCTCGATTTGAGCTTTGAGAAACCGATTCTCCTCAAGAATGGATGCTAGATCACTACTAGAGTTAGTAGAACATGCATCAACATTGATAATAGGAGATGAGTAAGCCTTAGCTAGAGTTTCAAGATAAGTAAGTTTGAGTGTCTCAAAACTCTTTGTAAGAAGGGTGAGCTCTTCTTCCTTAGTCTTGAGAGACACGGATAGAAGCTCACAATCCTTAGTGAGAGAAGCATGAGACTTTGCAAGCTTACTTTTATCATTCATCAACTCTTCACAAGAGCCAATAGCCTTTTTCAAGGAGGCAAGATCTTTAGTAGGAACATCAATATTTGCACCAATTTTTAAGCATAGTTCATCATTTCGTGCTTCCTCATATTTGACTTTCCGCTCAAGGATTTCATATTTTTCCTTTTCCTCGATGACGAGGGTTTCGAGTTCCTTAATGGAGATGGTGTGCTTACTCACCATCTCCATAAGCATACAAAACATAGTGAGCTTCCTTCCTTTGAGGGAGCACATGAACTTATTAAGTTTAGCAAGCATAGGATCAGTTAGATCATCATCCTCATAACTATCCTCCGCATCAAGATACTCATCACTAGGAGTAGAAGGAGTGAAAAGAGGAGGATTTGATCGTGGAGTTACCTTGACCTTGTTAGAAGAGCTTTGGTCCTCTTCTTCTTCAACCATGGCCTTTACCATTAGGCATTTGTGAGCGTTGCCCTTGTAATCTTTCATGTAGTTGTAGGTGACCACGTCACCACTCTTGTTAACTAACCTCAAAGTGTTTTGAGAGTCTTGAGCAACTCCGGCAACACCACTAACATCATCCGGATCAGATTCTTCTTGAGCAACCATTGCTTTTCCATCTCTCTTCTTGAGCTTGGAGTTCAAAGGATTGGGCAACTTCTTCTTGGGAAAGGTCTTGGGAAACCTTGGTTTATCTTCTCTCTTCTCATAAGGGCACTCGTTGGAGAAGTGATTGGTTTCTTCACAGTTGTAGCATTTTCTTACTTTCTTCTTTTGAAATCTTCCCTTGAATTTACCGCTTAAACTTCTTGACAAAAGAGCCATGTCTTCATATGTAGGGCCCTCGTCGGATTCAATCTCATCACCATCTTCGTCATCCTCTTCTTCTTCTTCACTTTGTTCATCTTCACATACATGCTTGGCCTTCAATGCAAGACTGATCTTTGATGATGGGGAACCATGCATGGCAAGATGTTTTGTGGCATTAGTCTTTGACTCTTCAAATAGTTGAAAGGTGGATACGATGTCATCTGTAGTCATTTCCTTGAAGGTATGGTGTTGTCTTATGTCCCACACCATTTGATGGTGAAATGGAGCAAGAGCATGAAGTAACTTATCCACAAGGAACCTCTTAGTCATGTTGAAACCATCTTGTGTCTTGTCACACTCACATGACTCAATATCGGCAGTGAGTGTCATGAGACGCTCATGGAGTTGATTGGGGGTTTCACCTTTCTCCATACAAAAGTTTTGCAATTGCCCCTTGGCAATTTCATATTGAGCACTCCGGAGGGTAGAAGTGCCAATTTTGGATCGTACAACAGTTTCCCATAGTTCCTTAGCACTTGTGATGTGTATGAACGGTCTCCTTTGCTTTTCATCCAAACCTCTCCTTATCCACATGATTGCAGTGTCATTGAGGTTCTTGTCATATATTTCTCTTGGTGTGGGGTTCTTTGGATCAACCACATGATAGCCATACTCCAAGATCTCCAACATCTCATCGTTTCCATGTCGAAGATGGTCCTGCATAGCAACTCTCCACAAAGGAAAATCGGAAGTAGCACTAAGCAAAGGAGGACTGCCTTGAGGATTATATCTTGGTTTCTCAACCTGAGGTCTTGCATAAAGCCAAGGAACACTGGCGTGTTCATTGTTAGGAGGTTGTTGACCAAGTGATGGAGTAGGCACAGTTGGCCTTGAGGCAGCACCACCCGAGAGTGGTGCAAGCACCGAGGACAACGTGGCTAGTCTCATTTGGACCAAGGCCTCAAGAGAAGCATCATGCTCCTCTTTTTCCTTAGCAAGGGCCCGTTATAGATCCTCCGACGTAAAGGACTTGACTTCAGAAGAAGCCCCGCCTTTATCCTTAGGATCTACAACCAAGGGAGTCCCATCTGGGTTCATCTCGCTCTAGGGCGGTTAAGCCACAAGAATAGAGCACGAGGCTCTGATACCAATTGAAAGGATCGAGATGGACCTAGAGGGGGTGAATAGGTACAATTACAAATTTTAATTATTACTTAGCAATTTTAGGCAATAGTGCGGAATATGAAGGTGAGCCTAACAATTGCTAGTAAGTACGAAGTACTAGGCAAGTAACACAAGCATATATATAAGTGAGTAAGCACAATATGATGTAAGTAAGTGCAAACCAAAACAAGTAACCACAAGTATAGAGTTAGGGTTAGGAATAACCACAACTCCGGGAGACGAGGATGTATGCCGATGTTCACTTCCTTGGAGGGAAGCTAGTCACCGTTAGAGAGGTGGATGTTACCACGAAGGCTCACCCTATTCTCCCTTTGAGACAACACCACGGCGTTTCTCAACCACTAGTGGTAGACCTTGGGCTGGTCTCCAAACCCTCACAAACTTATCCGGGGTAATCACAAAGGTCGATTCCTCTCCAAAGACTCCTACCGCCTAGGAGTCTCCAACCTCCAAGAGTAACAAGATCGATGGGGATTTGCTCAAGACTTGCTCAAATCACGAATTCCTTGGGTGCAAAGAAGGAGGAGAAGTGGATCTATTACTTGACCGGACAACTTCTTTTCAAAGCTCTCAAATCCCTTGGATCTAAGATTTGGTGTCGAGAAATGAGAGAGAGTGTGAGAAGTGTTCTAGAGTTTGTTCAAAGTGAATGGTCAACCCCTACCCGTGGAAGGGAAAGGAGTATATATAGGTGGTGGGAAAAGGTGACCGTTTGGGGTGCAGGATGGCGGACGTCCGGAGAACGTCGGACGTCCGGAGGTCTAATGGGTCCGGACGTCCGGCTATCATCGGACGACCGGCTGCTGTGAAAAGTGTGACCCACAAACCAATGTACAGGATACGGTCGTCCGGCGGGGCCGGACATCCGTAAAAATGCTTCGATGTGAAAGTGTCGGACGTCCGAGGATTCCGGACATCCGCAAAAATGTTTCTGTTAGGAAGTGTCGGACGTCCGGAAGTGTCCGGACGTCCGGGCAATCAGGAAGGACCGGACGTCCGTAGAGCGCCGGACGTCCGAAGGTAAGGTATATAGATAGCAACTTTGAGCAAGTTTTTCACAGATCCATCGATCCCCTCTTAATAGTGCGGATTCCTATACTCAAGAACAAACCATAAATGAAGTTAACATCTTGTATCTCCATTCTTGAGTTATATGCTTTTGTCCCTAGTCATGATCCATGCACACGGTCTTTGGAACATAATCCTGAGATATACTTGATAAACATGATTAGTCCCGAGCATATGTGTTGTCATCAACATCAAAATATGATTAAGGGCATGATTGCACTTTCACTCCTCCCGGAGGGAAGTTTCCCCGACAGAACAGCTCTACCGGAGCCCTAGATTGGTTCCGCCTCGTGGTGGCGGAGTTTCATCCCGTAAGCTTGCTTATGATTTTTTTTCCAGGGTAAAAGCCTTCATATAGCAGAAGATGGGCACCGGAGGGCCACCAGGGGGCCCAGGAGACAGGGGCGCGCCCAGTAGAGGTGGGCGCACCCCCCACCCTCCTGGCCTGGGTGTGGGCCCCCTCTGGTAGTTTCTTCGCTCAATAATTATTATTAATTCCAAAATTAACTTCCGTGGAGTTTCAGGATTTTTGGAGCTGTGCAGAATAGGTTTCCAATATTTGCTCCTTTTCCAGCCAGAATTCCAGCTACCGGCATCCCCCCTCTTCATGGTAAAGCTTGTAAAATAAGAGAGAATAGCCATAAGTATTGAGATATAATGTGTAATAACAGCCCATAATGCAATAAATATTGATATAAAAGCATGATGCAAAATGGACGTATCAACTCCCCAAGCTTAGACCTTGCTTGTCCTCAAGCGGAAGCCGAAATCGAAAAATATGTCCACATGTTTAGAGATAGAGGTGTCGATAAAAATAAAATACGGACATGAGGGCATCATGATCATTCTTATAACAGCAACATATAAGGGTTTTGTCATATGATTTCTTATGCTCAAGTAACGATCAATTCACAATTTCAAGTATGGTTCATAAACTTCATCGGGAACTAACAAACTATAATCTCAGTCATTGAAGCAATTGCAATTTATCATAACATTAGAAAGAGTAAAAAATAGAGCTTTTCAGCAAGTCCACATACTCAACTATCATATAGTCTTCTACAATTGCTAACACTCACACAGTACTTGTGGTTATGGAGTTTCAACCTACACCTTTGAGAAAGATAGGGGCTTATTGTGTTGCCTCCCAACGTATTCACCTTTGGGTGATGTCAACAATAATAATTCATGCTAACTTACATCCAATTGGATATATATATCAAGATCTTTCAAACACGAGGAGCTTGCCAAAGGATAAAATGAAAAAGGGAAAGGTGAAGATCACCTTGACTCAAGCATAAAGTAAAAAAACATAAAGTAAAAGATAGGCCCTTCGCAGAGGGAAGCAGAGGTTGTCATGTGCTTTTAGGGTTGGATGCACAAAATCTTAATGCAAAATAACGTCACTTTATATTGCCACTTGTATATGTACCTTTATTATGCAGTCCGTCGCTTTTATTGCTTCCATAGTAAGATCGTATAAAGCTTATTTTCTCTGCACTAATAAGTCATACATATTTAGAGAGCAATTTTTATTGCTTGCAACATGACAACTTATTTGAAGGAACTTACTCAATCCATAGGTAGGTATGGTGGACTCTCATGGCAAAAACTGGGTTTAAGGATATTTGGAAGCACAAGTAGTATCTCTACTTGGTGCAAGGAATTTGGCTAGCATGAGGGGAAAGGCAAGCTCAACATGTTGGGAAGATCAATGACAATATACTTTAACTGAGATGTGAAAAAACATAAACCATTACGTTGTCTTCCTTGTCCAACATCAACTCTTTTAGCATGTCATACTTAATGAGTGCTTCACAATCATAAAAGATGTCCAAGATGGTATATTTGTATGTGAAAACCTCTCTTTCGTTATTACTTCCTATTAATTGCAACGATGACCAAAACTATGTTTGTCAACTCTCAACAACTTTTATGTCTCATACTTTTCATATGTGAAGTTATTACTATCCATAAGATCAATATGAACTCTTTTATTCTTTTTATTCTTTCAACTTTCTCAAGATCATAGCAAGATAGCAAAGCCCTTGACTCAACACCAATCTTTATTATAGATAGCTCACGGGCTCGAATACATAAAGAGATCTCAAAGCAAAACTCAAAACTACTTGATATCAAAACTTCAGTCTACTAGATCAAGATATTACTAAAAGGATCAAACTAAATAAAACGGTAAAGATAGGAGTGTGATGGTGATACGATACCGGGGCACCTCCCCCAAGCTTGGCAGTTGCCAAGGGGAGTGCCCATACCCATGTAATTATGTCCTCGGAGGTGATGGAGGTGGTGATGATGATGGTGGATAATCGCACATCGAGCGTAAAAGCTCCTCCAACTTGCGGATAATGCCCTTGAGTCCGGCGATATGGTCCTTCAACAAAATATTCTCCTGTGTGAGATACTTATTCTGTATGCAAGCTAACTCAATCATCTTGAAAGCTTCGATCTTAGTTGGAGTAAAGAGGTTAGGTAAAGGTTGAGGGATGTCTTCTTCTTCCACCGCCGGAGCTTGAGCCCCCATAGCCTTCTTGATCCCTTCATCCTTGTTGATCTCTTCCGGTTCTTCTATTTTCAGCTCTATCTTCAATAGCCAAGCATCCTTGTCTTCATTGTTGAAGGAGGGCGACGTCATGGTGCTCTAGATCTGTCAGAAAAACAGCTTGAAAAAATAGAGGATATTTGCATGATACGGTGGTCCAAACCTTCCGGAGATTATATAATGAATTTTTACCAACCAAAATACGTAATGTGCAAGAAAACAGAGTCCGGGAGGCACACGAGGTGGCCACGAGACAGGGGGCACGCCCAGTAAGGGTGGGCGTGCCCGCCACCCTCGTGGAGGCCTCGTGTCCTTCCCGGATTACTTCTTTCTTCCTAAAATTCTTAAATATTCCAAAACGGAGAAAAATTGCTATTAGAACTGTTTTGGAGTCGGTTTACTTACCGTACCACATACCTATTCCTTTTCGGAGTCTGAAACGTTCTAGAAAGTGTCCCTTATGTATTCCTCCGGGGTTACGGTCTCAATAGTATTAGTTTCAACATTGATAGGATTACCTGAGATATAATATTTGATTCTTTGACTGTTCACCACCCTCGGACTTGTGCCTTCGAAGTTGTTGATTTTTATGGCACCGGAACGATAGACCTCCTCGATAACGTAAGGACCTTCCCATTTAGAGAGAAGTTTTCCTGCAAAAAATCTTAAGCAAGAGTTGAATAATAACACATAATCACCTATGTTAAACTCACGCTTTTGTATCCTTTTGTCATGCCATCTTTTAACTTTTTCTTTGAGTAGCTTGGCATTCTCATAGGCTTGGGTTCTCCATTCATCAAGTGAGCTAATGTCAAACAACCTCTTCTCACCGGCAAGTTTGAAGTCATAATTGAGCTCTTTAATAGCCCAATATGCTTTATGTTCAAGTTCAAGAGGTAAGTGGCATGCTTTTCCATAAACCATCTTATACGGAGACATACCCATAGGATTTTTATATGCAGTTCTATATGCCCATAATGCATCATCAAGTTTCTTGGACCAATTTTTTCTAGATCTATTCACAGTCTTTTACAAAATTAATTTGAGCTCTCTGTTGCTCAACTCTACTTGACCACTAGACTGCAGGTGATAAGGAGATGCGATTCTATGATTAACATCATACTTAGCAAGCATCTTACAGAGAGCACCATGAATAAAATGTGAACCACCATCAGTCATAAGATATCTAGGGACTCCAAACCTCGGAAAAATAACTTCTGTAAGCATTTTAATAGACGTATTATGATCAGCACTACTAGTTGGAATAGCTTCTACCCACTTAGTAACGTAATCAACAACAACTAAAAAATGTGTGTAACCATTAGAGGCAGGAAAAGGTCCCATGTAATCAAAGCCCCAAACATCAAATGGTTCAATAACGAGAGAATAATTCATAGACATTTCTTGACGTCTACTAATATTACCTATTCTTTGACATTCATCACAAGACAAGACAAACTTACGAGCATCTTTGAAGAGAGTAGGCCAATAAAATCCGGATTGCAATACCTTATGTGCAGTTCTATCTCCAGCGTGGTGTCCTCCATACGATTCAGAGTGACACTTATGTGAGATCTGCTCCTATTCATGCTCGTGTACACAACGTCTAATAACACCATCTACTCCTTCTTTATAAAGGTGTGGGTCATCCCAGAAGTAATGTCTTAAATCATAAAAGAACTTTTTCTTTTGCTGGTATGTGGAACTAGGTGGTATAAATTTGGCAACAATGTAATTAGCATAATCAGCATACCATGGAGCAGTATGAGAAGCATTAATGACCGCTAATTGTTCATCAGGAAAGCTATCATCAATAGGTAGTGGGTCATCAAGAACATTCTCTAACCTCGACAAGTTATGCGCAGCAGGTTCTCAGCTCCCTTTCTATCAATAATATGCAAATCAAATTCTTGGAGCAAGAGAACCCATCTAATGAGTCTAGGCTTAGCATCTTTCTTTTCCATAAGATATTTAATAGCAGCATGATCAGTGTGAATAGTAACTTTGGAATCAACAATATAAGGTTAAACTTATCACATGCAAACACAACTGCTAAGAACTCTTTTTCAGTAGTAGCATAATTTCTCCGGGCAGTATCAAGAGTCTTACTAGCATACTGGATAACATTCAATTTCTTATCAACTCTTTTCCCTAGAACAGCACCTACAACATAATCACTAGCATCACACATAATTTCAAAGGGTAAATTCCAATCAGGTGGCTGAACAATAGGTGCAGTGATCAAAGCTTTCTTAAGTATTTCAAATGCTTCTACACAATCATCATCAAATACAAAAGGAATATCTTTTTGCAATAAATTAGTCAGAGGCCTAGAGATTTTAGAAAAGTCCTTAATGAACCTCCTATAAAAACCGGCATGACCAAGGAAAGTTCTTATACCTTTTATGTCCTTGGGACATGGCATTTTTTTCAATAGCATCAACTTTAGCTTTATCAACTTCAATACCTCTCTCGGAAATCTTATGCCCCAAGACAATGCTTTCATTAACCATAAAGTGGCACTTTTCCCAATTCAAGACGAGACTAGTGTCTTCACATCTCTGCAAAACTCGATCAAGGTTGCTCAAGAAATCATCAAAAGAGGATCCATAAAAGGAGAAATCATCCATGAATACCTCACAAATCTTTTCACAAAAGTCAGAGAATATAGCCATCATACATCTTTGAAAGGTAGCAGGTGCATTACATAAACCAAAAGGCATACGTCTATAAGCAAAAGTACCGAAAGGGAAGTAAAAGTAGTTTTTGATTGATCCCTCGCTGACACAGGTATTTGAGAGAAACCAGCATAACCATCTAGAAAGCAGAAATGTGTGTGTTTGGATAGTCTTTCTAGCATTTGATCAATAAAAGGTAAAGGGTAATGATCTTTCTTAGTAGCTTTATTTAATTTACGGAAATCAACTACCATCCTATAACCTGTAATAATTCTTTGCGGGATCAATTCATCTTTATCATTAGGAACGACAGTAATACCTCCTTTTTAGGAACACAATGGACAGGGCTTACCCAATCACTATCAGCAACGGGATAAATTATACCTGCCTCAAGGAGCTTTAGTATCTCCTTTCTTACCACTTCTTTCATCTTAGGATTTAATCGTCGTTGAGGATCTCTGACTGGTTTGGCATCCTCCTCCAATTTAATTTTGTGTTGGCATAGCGTGGGACTAATGCCCTTGAGATCATCCAAAGTATATCCAATAGCGGCACGGTGCTTCTTCAGAGTTTTCAATAATCTTTCTTCTTCTTGCTCTGAAAGGTTAGCACTAATAATAACAGGATATATTTTATTTTCATCAAGATAAGCATACTTAAGATTATCAGGTAATGGTTTGAGCTCAAAAACGGGATTACCCTTGGGTGGAGGGGGATCCCCTAGGATTTCAACAGGTAAGTTGTGTTTCAGAATAGGACCCTATTGAAGGAACACTTCATCTATTTCCCTTCTTTCATTCATAAACATATCATTTTCATGGTCTAGCAAATATTGTTTTAACGGATCAGTAGGAGGCACGACAATAGAAGCAAGACCAATAATCTCATCCTTACTAGGTGATTCTTTATCACGGGGTTGTCTACGAAACTTAGCAAAATTAAACTCATGAGACATATCCCCTAAGCCAATTGCAACAATATCCTTTTCACAATCAATCCTAGCATTAACAGTATTCAAGAAGGGTCTACCAAAAATAATGGGACAAAAGTCATCCTGTGGGGAACTAAGAACAAGAAAATCAGCAGGATATTTAACCTTCCCACACAAGACTTCAACATCTCTAACAATCCCAACTGGTGAAATAGTATCTCTATTGGCAAGCTTGATAGTAACATCAATACCTTCCAATTCAGCGGGTGCAATATCATGCATAACTTCTTTATATAAGTCATAGGGTATTGCACTATAGCGCTAGCACCCATATCACATAAGCCATGATAACAATGATCTCCTATTTTAACAGAAATAATAGGCATGCCTACAACAGGTCTATGTAACTTAACATCTGGTCTAGCAATATTAGCAGTTTCACCACAAAAATAAATAACATGCCCATCTAAATTATCATCCAAGAGATCTTTAACCATAACAACACTAGGTTCGACTTTGATTTGCTCAAGAGGTGTATAAGTCCTAGTATTACTCTTACGAACAACAGTTGAAGTTTTAGCATGATCCTTCATCCTAATAGGAAAAGGTGGTTTCTCAACATAACTAGTAGGAACAATAGGATCATTATAAGTGACAGTCTTTTCTTCAATTGTAATAGGTGCAACTACTTTTACTTCAATAGGAGGATTATATTTAAACCACTTCTCCTTAGGGAGATCAACGTGAGTAGCAAAAGATTCACAAAAAACAGCTACTATCTCAGAGTCAAGTCCATATTTAGCGCTAAATCCACGAAAAGCATCGGTATCCATAAAAGATTTAACACAATCAAACTGAGGTGTTATACCTCACTCCTTACCATCGTCGGAACCCCAATCTTCAGAGTTGCGTTTAACTCTTTCCAGTAAGTCCCACTTGAATTCAATAGTCTTCAGCATATAAGAACCAGCACAGGAAGTATCGAGCATGTTGCGATCATTGGGAGAAAGCCGAGCATAAAGATTTTGAATAATCATTTCTCTTGAGAGCTCATGATTGGGGCATGAATATAACATTGACTTAAGCCTCCCCCAAGCTTGAGCGATGCTTTCTCCTTCGCGAGGCCAAAAATTATATATGTAACTATGATCACGATGAACAAGATGCATAGGATAGAACTTCTGGTGAAATTCCAACTTCAATCGTTTATAATTCCAAGATCCCGTATCATCACAAAGCCTATACCATGTCAATGCATCTCCCTTCAAAGATAAAGGGAAGACCTTCCTTTTGACAAGATCATCGGGAATACCTGCAAGTTTAAATAATCCACAAACTTTGTCCACAAAGATAAGGTGTAAATCAGGATGCAATGTTCCATCTCCTGCAAAGGGATTAGCTAGCAGTTTCTCTATCATACCCGAAGGGATCTCAAAGTAAATGTTTTCAGTAGTTTCGGTAGGTTGAGGAGCAACTCTTTGCTCTTCTGGTCGGGGTGAAGATACACGAACAAGCCCCTCAAAGGATTAGTTTCCATAGTAACAAGTGATAGAAAATTTCAGCACACTATATAAATGTTTCCTTACCAAGTTCCACTCACCAAAAGTGCTACACTCCTCGGCAACGGTGCCAGAAAAGAGTCTTGATGACCCACAAGTATAGGGGATCTATCTTAGTCCTTTCGATAAGTAAGAGTGTCGAACCCAACGAGGAGCAGAAGGAAATGACAAGCGGTTTTCAGTAAGGTTTTCTCTGCAAGCACTGAAATTGTAGGTAACAGATAATTTTGTGATAAGATAAATAGTAACGGATAACAAGCAATGAAAGTAAAGAAAGTGCAGCAAGGTGGCCCAATCCTTTTTGTAGCAAAGGACAAGCCTGGACAATTTCTTATAATGAGAAAAGAGCTCCCGAGGACACATGGAAATTATCGTCAAGCTAGTTTTCATCACGCTCATATGATTCGCGGTCGGTACTTTGATAATTTGATATGTGGGTGGACCGGTGTTTGGGTACTGCCCTTACTTGGACAAGCATCCCACTTATGATTAACCCCTATTGCAAGCATCCGCAACTACAAAAGAAGTATTAAGGTAAACCTAACCACATCATTAGACATATGGATCCAAATCAGCCCCTTACGAAGCAACGCATAAACTAGGGTTTAAGCTTCTGTCACTCTAGCAACCCATCATCTACTTATTACTTCCCAATGCCTTCCTCTAGGCCCAAATAATGGTGAGGTGTCATGTAGTCGACGTTCACATAACACCACTAGAGGAGAAACAACATATATCTCATCAAAATATCGAACGAATACCAAATTCACATGACTACTAATAGCAAGACTTCACCCATGTCCTCAGGAACAAAAGTAACTACTCACAAAGCATATTCATGTTCATGATCAGAGGAGTATTAATATGCATTAAGGATCTGAACATATGATCTTCCACCAAGTAAACCAATTAGCATCAACTACAAGGAGTAATCAACACTACTAGCAACCCACAGGTACCAATTTGTGGTTTGGATACAAGATTGAATACAAGAAATGAACTAGGGTTTTGAGAGGAGATGGTGCTGGTGAAGATGTTGATGGAGATTGACCCCCTCCCGATGAGAGGATCGTTGGTGATGACGATGGTGATGATTTCCCCCTCCCGGAGGGAGGTTTCCCCGGCAGAACAGCTCTGCCGGAGCCCTAGATTGGTTCCGCAAGGTTCCGCCTCATGGCGGCGGAGTTTCGTCCTGTAAGCTTGCTTATGATTTTTTTCAGGGTAAAAGCCTTCATATAGCAGAAGATGGGCACCGGAGGGCCACCAGGGGGCCCAGGAGACAGGGGGCGCGCCCAGTAGGGGTGGGCGCGCCCCTCACCCTCCTGGCCTGGGTATGGGCCCCCTCTGGTAGTTTCTTCGCTCAATAATTCTTATTAATTCCAAAAATAACTTCCGTGGAGTTTCAGGATTTTTGGAGCAGTGCAGAATAGGTTTCCAATATTTGCTCCTTTTCCATCCAGAATTCCAATTTGCCGGCATCCCCCTCTTCATGGTAAACCTTGTAAAATAAGAGAGAATAGCCATAAGTATTGAGATATAATGTGTAATAACATCCCATAATGCAATAAATATTGATATAAAAGCATGATGCAAAATGGATGTATTAGTCGCAAAAGAGGTCCGCAATGTCGGGGAAGAAGCCGTCGTTGGGGAATTCATTGTCAGTTATATTGCTGTTGGCAGTCATGATGAACAAAGATCCAGTAGTCGAGCGGGACGCTCTCAAAAAATTTGATCGCCCCTCTCCTGTATCGGATCACAAGGGGCGGGGTTTCAGAAGCCTGTGTTATCACTCCATGGTGTACGTCAAGGAGCGAGATGAAAAAGAGGTAGGCGGCACAAGATTCTCGAATGAGCCATATGGAAAGAGGAGCAACCTCTTATATGGGTCTCGAACAAGGAGAGGAAGAGAAACAGAATCGCTTTCCCGCTAGGGAGGCGAAGAGAACCAAAAACCAATCCCCTACGGAAAAATTGGTTCAGATTCCCATTAGTGGAAAAACGTTTCAACTTTGATCTTGCGTGACAAAAATAAGGCAGCGCGTACATGTAGCATAGGTCCTAGCGCAGCTCAATCATGAAACACAACAGCTTGCGACACGAGGCGGGCTGTGGGGGAGGAGTGCGTGTGTATGTGTTCTCTTCTCAAGCTCTTAGTGATATGCATAACAACTCCCCTTATAAGTTGGTCTTACACATCTTCCACTAGTAGAGTGGTACTAAACTTTTCACACCCCTCTGTCATGCATGAATGGGCCACATGGACATCTGGGGCTCTTAGTGATATGCATAACAACTCCCCTTATAAGTTGGTCTTGTTGGGGAACGCAGAAATTTCAAAAAATTTCCTACGCACACGCAAGATCATGGTGATGGCATAGCAACGAGAGGGGAGAGTGTATGTCCACATACCCTCGTAGACCGTAAGCGGAAGCGTTATAACAACGCGGTTGATGTAGTCGTACGTCTTCACGATCCGACCGATCCAAGTACCGAACGCACGGCACCTCCGAGTTCAGCACACGTTCAGCTCGATGACGATCCCCGGACTCGATCCGGCAAAGTGTCGGGGATGAGTTCCACAAGACGACGGCAGGACGGCGATGATGATGCTTCACCAGGTAGCAGGGCTTCGCCTAAGCTCCGCGACGATATGACCGAGGTGGAATATGGTGGAGGGGGGCACCGCACACGGCTAAGGAACGATCACGTAGATCAACTTGTGTGTCATGGGGTGCCCCCTTGCCCCCGTATATAAAGGAGGGAGGGGGAGGTGCGGCCGGCCCTCCTAGGGTGCGCCGAGGAGTCCTACTCCCACGGGAGTAGGACTCCCCTCTCTGCCTTGTTGGAGAAGGAAAGGGGAGGGAAAGAGGGGGCGCCGCCTCTCTCCTTGTCCTATTCGGACTAGGGGAGGGGCGCGGCCTGCCCTGGCGGCCCTCCTCTTCTCCCTTATGGCCCATTAAGGCCCAACATCCCCCGGGAGGGTTCCGGTAACCCCCCGGTGTTCCGGAAAATTCCCGATTTCATCCGAAACCATTCCGATATCCAAATATAGGCTTCCAATATATCAATCTTTATGTCTCGACCATTTCGTGACTCCTCGTCATGTCCGTGATCACATCCGGGACTCGAACAAACTTCGCACATCAAAACTTATGAACTCATAATAAACTGTCATCGTAACGTTAAGCGTGCGGACCCTACGGGTTCGAGAACTATGTAGACATGACCTAGAACTATTCTCGGTCAATAACCAATAGCGGAACCTGGATGCCCATATTGGTTCCTACATAATCAACGAAGATAATAATCGGTCAAACCGCATAACGACATACGTTGTTCCCTATGTCATCGCAATGATACTTACCCGAGATTCTATCGTCGGAAACCAATACCTAGTTCAATCTCGTTACTGGTAAGACTCTTTACTCGTTCCATAATACATCATCTCACAACTAACTTATTAGTTGCAATGCTTGCAAGGCTTATGTGATGTGTATTACCGAGAAGGCCTAGAGATACCTCTCCGACAATCGGAGTGACAAAACCTAATCTCGAAATATGCCAACCCAACATGTACCTTTGGAGACACCTGTAGTACTCCTTTATAATCACCCAGTTACATTGTGACGTTTGGTAGCACCCAAAGTGTTCCTCCGGTAAACGGGAGTTGCATAATCTCATAGTTACGGTGAACATGTATAAGTCATGAAGAAAGCAATAGCAATATACTAAACGATCAAGTGCTAGGCTAACGGAATGGGTCATGTCAATCACACCATTCTCCTAATGATGTGATCCCATTAATCAAATGACAACACATGTCTATGGTTAGGAAACATAACCATCTTTGATTAATGAGCTAGTCAAGTAGAGGCATACTAGTGACTATATGTTTGTCTATGTATTCACACATGTATTATGTTTCCGGTTAATACAATTCTAGCATGAATAATAAACATTTATCATGATATAAGGAAATAAATAATAACTTTATTATTGCCTCTAGGGCATATTTCCTTCAGTCTCCCACTTGCACTAGAGTCAATAATCTAGATTACACAAGAATGATTCTAACACCCATGGAGTCTTGGTGCTGATCATGTTTTGCTCGTGGAAGAGGCTTAGTCAACGGTCTGCAACATTCAGATCCGTATGTATCTTGCAAATCTCTATGTCTCCCACTTGGACTTGGTCTCGAATGGAATTGAAGCGTCTCTTGATATGCTTGGTCCTCTTGTGAAATCTGGATTCTTTTGCCAAGGCAATTGCACCAAAGATTGTCACGGAAGATCTTCATTGGTCCCGATGCACTAGGTATGACACCTAGATCGGAAATGAACTCTTTCATCCAGACTCCTTCATTTGCTGCTTCCGAAGCAGCTATGTACTCCGCTTCACATGTAGATCCCGCCACGACGCTTTGTTTAGAACTGCATCAACCGGCTCCACCGTTTAATAAAAACACGTATCCGGTTTGCGATTTAGAATCGTCCGGATCGATTGTCAAAGCTTACATCGACGTAACCATTTACGACTAGCTCTTTGTCACCTCCATATCTGAGAAACATATCCTTAGTCCTTTTCGTGTATTTCGGGATGTTCTTGACCGCTGTCGATGATCCACTCTGGATTACTTTGGTACCTTCCTGCCAAGCTTATTGCTAAGCATACGTCAGGTCTGGTACACAGCATTGCATACATGATAGAGCCTATGGCTGAAGCATAGGGAACATCTTTCATTTTCTCTCTATCTTCTGCTGAGGTCGGGCATTGAGTCTGAGTCAATTTCACACCTTGTAATACAGGTAAAAAACCTTTCTTTGCCTGATCCATTTTGAACTTTTTCAAAACTTTATCAAGGTATGTGCTTTGTGAAAGTCCAATTAAGCGTCTTGATCTATCTCTATAGATCTTGATGCCCAATATGTAAGCAGCTTCACCGAGGTCTTTCATTGAAAAACTTTTATTCAAGTATCCTTTTATGCTATCCAGAAATTCTATATCATTTCCAATCAATAATATGTCGTCCACATATAATATCGTAAATGCTACAGAGCTCCCACTCACTTTCTTGTAAATACAAAGCTTCTCCAAAAGTCTCATATAAAACCATATGCTTTGATCACACTATCAAAGCGTTTATTCCAACTCCGAGAGGCTTGCACCGGACCATAAATTGATCGCTGGAGCTTGCACACTTTGTTAGCACCCTTTGGATCAACAAAACCTTCTGGTTGCATCATATACAACTCTTCTTCTAGAAATCCATTCAAGAATGCAGTTTTTACATCCATTTGCCAAATTTCATAATCATAAAATGCAGCAATTGCTAACATGATTCGGGCAGACTTAAGCATCGCTACGGGTGAGAAAGTCTCATCGTAGTCAACCCTTGAACTTGTCAAAAACCTTTCGCAACAAGTCGAGCTTTATAGACAGTTACATTACCATCAGCGTCAGTCTTCTTCTTAAAGATCCATTTATTCTCAATAGCTTGCCGATCATCGGGCAAGTCAACCAAAGTCCATACTTTGTTCTCATACATGGATCCCATCTCAGATTTCATGGCTTCCAGCCAATTCGCGGAATCTGGGCTCACCATCGCTTCTTCATAGTTTGTAGGTTCGCCATGGTCAAGTAACATGACTTCCAGAATAGGATTGCCGTACCACTCTGGTGCGGATCTTACTCTAGTTGACCTACGTAGTTCAGTAGAAACTTGATCTGAAGTTTCATGATCAATATCATTAGCTTCCTCACTTATTGGTGTAGTTGTCAGAGGAACCGGTTCTTGTGATGAACTATTTTCCAAAGAAGGGAACAGATACAATTATCTCATCAAGTTCTACTTTCCTCCCACTCACTTCTTTCGAGAGAAACTCTTTTCTAGAAAGGATCCGAATTTAGCAATGAAAATCTTGCCCTCGGATCTGTGATAGAAGGTGTACCCAATAGTCTCTTTTGGGTATCCTATGAAGACACATTTCTCCGATTTAGGTTCGAGCTTATCTGGTTGAAGTTTCTTCACATAAGCATCGCAGCCCCAAACTTTAAGATACGACAACTTTGGTTTCTTGCTAAACCATAGTTCATAAGGTGTCGTTTCAACGGATTTTGATGGTGCCCTAATTAACGTGAATGCGGCCGTCTCTAAAGCATAACCCCAAAACGATAGCGGTAAATCAGTAAGAGACATCATAGATCGCACCATATCTAGTAAAGTACGGTTACGACGTTCGGACACACCATTTCGTTGTGGTGTTCCGGGTGGCGTGAGCTGCGAAACTATTCCGCATTGTTTCAAATGCGCACCAAACTCAGAACTCAAATATTCTCCTCCACGATCAGATCGTAGAAATTTTATTTTCTTGTTACGATGATTTTCCACTTCACTCTGAAATTCTTTGAACTTTTCAAATGTTTCAGACTTATGTTTCATCAAGTAGATATACCCATATCCGCTCAAATCATCTGTGAAGGTGAGAAAATAACGATACCCGCCAAGGCCTCAACATTCATTGGACCACAAACATCGGTATGTATGATTTCCAACAAATCCTTTGCTCGCTCCATAGTTCCGGAGAACGGCGTTTTAGTCATCTTGCCCATGAGGCACGGTTCGCAAGTACCAAGTGATTCATAATCAAGTGATTCCAAAAGTCCATCAAGATGGAGTTTCTTCATGAGTTTTACACCGATATGACCCAAACGGATTTGCCACAAATAAGTTGCATTATCATTATCAACTCTGTATCTTTTGGTTTCAACACTATGAATATGTGTATTACTACTATCGAGATTCAATAAAAATAGACCACTCTTCAAGGGTGCATGACCATAAAAGATATTATTCATATAAATAGAACAACCATTATTCTCTCGACTTAAATGAATAACCGTCTCGCATCAAACAAGATCCAGATATAATGTTCATGCTTAACGCTGGCACCAAATAACAATTATTTAGGTCTAAAACTAATCCCGATGGTAGATGTAGAGGTAGCGTGCCGACCGCGATCACATCGACTTTGGAACCATTTCCCACGCCGCATCGTCACCTCGCCCTTAGCCAATCTTCGCTTAATCCGTAGTTCCTGCTTTGAGTTGCAAATATTAGCAATGTAACCAGTATCAAATACCAGTACTACTACGAGTATTAGTAAGGTACACATCAATAACATGTATATCACATATACCTTTGTTCACCTTGCCATCCTTCTTATCCGCCAAATACTTGGGGCAGTTCCGCTTCAAAGGTGTCCGATGGCTTATAGAAGCACTCGATTTCAGGCTTAGGTCCAGACTTGGGTTTCTTCTCTTGAGCAGCAACTTGTTTGCTGTTCTTCTTGAAGTTCCCCTTCTTCTTCCCTTTGCCCTTTTTCTTGAAACTGGTGGTCTTGTTAACCATCAACACTTGATGCTCCTTTTTGATTTCTACCTCCATGACTTTTAGCATTGCGAAGAGCTTCGAATAGACTTGTCCATCCCTTGCATATTATAGTTCATCACAAAGCTCTTGTAGCTTGGTGGCGGTGATTGAAGAATTACATCAATGACACTATCATCGTGAAGATTAACTCCAGCTTGAATCAAGTGATTATTATACCCGCACATTTTGAGTATGTGTTCACCGACGTAACTATTTTCCTCCATCTTGCAGCTATAAAACTTATTGGAGACTTCATATCTCTCAATCCGGCATTTGCTTGAAATATTAACTTCAACTCCTGGAACATCTCATATGCTCCATGACGTTCAAAACGTCGTTGAAGGCCCGGTTCTAAGCCGTAAAGCATGGCACACTGAACTATCGAGTAGTCATCGACTTTGCTCGCCAGACGTTCTTAACGTCGTCGGTTACATCGGCCAGCGAGTTGGCACCCGGAAGGTGCTTCCGGGGCGTAATTCTTACAGGCAGCAATGAGGATAATCCTCGTGTTATGGACCCAGTCCGTGTAATTGCTACCATCATCTTTCAACTTTGCTTTCTCAAGGAATGCATTAAAATTCAACGGAACAACGGACGAGCCATCTATCTACGGAAACATAGACAAGCAAAATACTATCGGTACTAAGTTCATGATAAATTTAAGTTCATTTAATCATATTACTAAAGAACTCCCACTTAGATAGACATCTCTCTAGTTATCTAAGTGATTACGTGATCCAAATCAACCAAACCATGTCCGATCATCACGTGAGATGGAGTAGTTTCAATGGTGAACATCACTATGTTGATCATATCTACTATATGATTCACGTTCGACCTTTCGGTCTCCGTGCTCCGAGGCCATATCTGTATATGCTAGGCTCGTCAAGTTTGACCTGAGTATTCCGTGTGTGCAACTGTTTTGCACCCGTTGTATTTGAACGTAGAGCCTGTCACACCCGATCATCACGTGGTGTCTCAGCACGAAGAACTTTCGCAACGGTGCATACTCAGGGAGAACACTTCTTGATATTTAGTGAGAGATCATCTTATAATGCTACCGTCAATCAAAGCAAAATAAGATGCATAAAGGATAAACATCACATGCAATCAATATAAGTGATATGATATGGCCATCATCATCTTGTGCTTGTGATCTCCATCTCCAAGCACCGTCGTGATCACCATCGTCACCGGCGCGACACCTTGATCTCCATCGTAGCATCGTTGTCCTTTCGCCAACTATTGCTTCTATGACTATCGCTACCGCTTAGTGATAAAGTAAAGCAATTACATGGCGTTTGCATTTCATACAATAAAGCGACAACCATATGGCTCCTGCCGATTGCCGATAACTTGGTTACAAAACATGATCATCTCATACAATAAAATATAGCATCACGTCTTGACCATATCACATCACAACATGCCCTGCAAAAACAAGTTAGACGTCCTCTACTTTGTTGTTGCAAATTTTACGTGGCTGCTACGGGCTGAGCAAGAACCGTTCTTTACCTACGCATCAAAACCACAACGATAGTTTGTCAAGTTGGTGCTGTTTTAACCTTCGCAAGGACCGGGCGTAGCCATACTCGGTTCAACTAAAGTGAGAGAGACAGACACCCGCCGGTCACCTTTAAGCAACGAGTGCTCGGCGGTGAAACCAGTCTCAGAAGCGTAAGCGTAATGTCGGTCCGGGCCGCTTCATCTCACAATACCGCCGAACCAAAGTATGACATGCTGGTAAGCAGTATGACTTATATCGCCCACAACTCACTTGTGTTCTACTCGCGCATATGACATCAACGCATAAAACCTGGCTCGGATGCCACTGTTGGGGAACGCAGAAATTTCAAAAAATTTCCTATGCACACGCAAGATCATGGTGATGGCATAGCAACGAGAGGGGAGAGTGTATGTCCACGTACCCTCGTAGACCGTAAGCGGAAGCGTTATAACAACGCGGGTGATGTAGTCGTACGTCTTCACGATCCGACCGATCCAAGTACCGAATGCACGGCACCTTCGAGTTCAGCACACGTTCAGCTCGATGACGATCCCCGGACTCCGATCCGGCAAAGTGTCGGGGATGAGTTCCGTCGGCCTGACGGCGTGGTGGCGATGATGATGCTTCACCGGCGAGGGCTTCGCCTAAGCTCCGCGACGATATGACCGAGGTGGAATATGGTGGAGGGGGGCACCGCACACGGCTAAGGAACGATCACGTAGATCAACTTGTGTGTCATGGGGTGCCCCCTGCCCCCGTATATAAAAGAGGGAGGGGGAGGTGCGGCCGGCCCTCCTAGGGTGCGCCTGGAGGAGTCCTACTCCCACTGGAGTAGGACTCCCCCTCTGCCTTGTTGGAGAAGGAAAGGGGGAGGGAAGAGAGGCGCCGCCTCTCCTTGTCCTATTCGGACTAGGGGAGGTGCGGCCGGCCCTGGCCGGCCCTCCTCTTCTCCCTTATGGCCCATTAAGGCCCAACATCCCCCGGGAGGGTTCCGGTAACCCCGGTGTTCGGAAAATTCGATTTCATCCGGAACCATTCCGATATCCAAATATAGGCTTCCAATATATCAATCTTTATGTCTCGACCATTTCGTGACTCCTCGTCATGTCCGTGATCACATCCGGGACTCGAACAAACTTCGTACATCAAAACTTATGAACTCATAATAAACTGTCATCGTAACGTTAAGCATGCGGACCCTACGGGTTCGAGAACTATGTAGACATGACCTAGAACTATTCTCGGTCAATAACCAATAGCGGAACCTGGATGCCCATATTGGTTCCTACATATTCTTCGAAGATCTTTATCGGTCAAACCGCATAACGACATACGTTGTTCCCTTTGTCATCGGTATGTTACTTACCCGAGATTCGATCGTCGGTATCTAATACCTAGTTCAATCTCGTTGCGTAAGTCTCTTTACTGCGTTCATAATACATCATCTCACAACTAACTTATTAGTTGCAATGCTTGCAAGGCTTATGTGATGTGTATTACCGAGAAGGCCTAGAGATACCTCTCCGAGCAATCGGAGTGACAAAACCTAATCTCGAAATATGCCAACCCAACATGTACCTTTGGAGACACCTGTAGTACTCCTTTATAATCACCCGATTGGTTGTGACGTTTGGTAGCACCAAAGTGTTCCTCCGTAAACGGGAGTTGCATAATCTCATAGTTACGGGAACATGTATAAGTCATGAAGAAAGCAATAGCAATATACTAAGCGATCAAGTGCTAGGCTAACGGAATGGGTCATGTCAATCACACCATTCTCCTAATGATGTGATCCCATTAATCAAATGACAACACATGTCTATGGTTAGGAAACATAACCATCTTTGATTAATGAGCTAGTCAAGTAGAGGCATACTAGTGACTATATGTTTGTCTATGTATTCACACATGTATTATGTTTCCGGTTAATACAATTCTAGCATGAATAATAAATATTTATCATGATATAAGGAAATAAATAATAACTTTATTATTGCCTCTAGGGCATATTTCCTTCAGGTCATACACATCTTCCACTAGTAGAGTGGTACTAAACTTTTCACACCCCTCTGTCATGCATGAATGGGCCACATGGACATCTGGGGGCAAATAATTCCAACATGTCCAACCATCTATTTGTTGCTTTTTGATCTGTGTGAACATGGGAATTGCATGGATGAACTCGGGTACATATGAACCCACTTTGAAAAACATATTTTTAAATGCTAAAATAAATCTAAAAAAAGGTTGCATGGGTACGTCTTCATGTTCTATATGCGTGCAGAAAGTTTCGCTGAAAAATAACATTTTTTGTGGCCTGTGCCAAAAAGACAAAAAATTGTGTCGTGAAACGCTATTTAGAAGCACGGATATTTGTATTTTTTGCGGAGGCAAATGAAAAAAGATATTTTTCTTACACAAAACTTTGTGCCACACACACATTTGCGAACATGTATGCATAATTTTTTGACATTTGAAAACATGCTTAAAATGTATTTTTTAAAAGTGGGTGCAGATGCCCTGACATTTAGGACGTGCCCACTCGTGTGTGAACGCCTCTTCCTTTTATCTCAAATGAAACAACATATAAACTTTAAAGTTTGCATGTCAACAAAACATTAGAACTATTAAGCAAAGAAAAACTTTTGAATTTTTATTTACACATAAATACTATAAAACATATTTCTTAACAAAAAAATCATTTTGTATATGTATTCTGGAACAAAAAAAAAACTCTTTTCACACATTGCGGTTCCATTGTTTTGTTGACCTACAAAGTCTAGAGTCGATATGTTTTTTTCATTTAAGAGAAACTTCCATGTAAGTAAGTTAATATTTGAGTAGCACACATCTCAAAGTAGTATTGGACATATCTCAGATAAGGGGTGCAGTGCGCATGTGTTCAGAAAAACTTGTCTCATTTAGAGCATAAGAATAATAGCAATTTTTCCTACGTCGGTTGTTTGGTTTGTAGGATCGAATCTTATATGATATTTTTAAAGAAATTCATTGTACTATGTTTTATAGGAAATTTTCATCCAAAAAACAGGAAAAAGATTTGCTATAACAGATAGAGAAGGTAATATGTGGTGGGCGACCACACTGACTTCTTTTGGTGATGAACTCGCTGAACCAACCTTCTTCGAAGAAGCCTCCCGGAGCGAGCACCACAGGCATCAACGGGTTGTCCTAGTATATATCGCTTCCACAGACCATGTCAGTACGGTCACGCCTTTGGCATACTCATCTTTTTTTTGGCATACTCATCTTTGGCGTACTACTCGGATGCGATCGAGGCTAAGATGTCTTTGTCACCGACCTCATTTCCTGCATGTTTTCAAGAAAATCTTTCATCTACTGGAAATTACATCTCGGTTCAGGGTACTAAGAGAAATGAAGCAGACACTAGAAGAACATACGTAGCTCCCACCCATAGATTCATAGCTTTTTTGGCAATGTAACGGATGATTCATGTTGCATTGGTCATTCCCAGGCCCCTCCCATAGACCCATCCGCCAAAGGGCCACAACCACAGAGGGCAGTGTGGTCACCCACTACATACTATCCGGGAGGGAGGGGGGGGGGGGGCATTGCCCCCAGCCCTCGAAAGAAGTGTGAAGTTAATTTTTTTAGTCTTTGATGGGATTTTAATGTTCGTTATATGAACTGTCCATTAGATGGTGAAAATGGATGATTTATATTAATTGGGAGCATCCTGAGATTTCTCTTCATGCATGGTTTTGGTTTTGAACTTGTAGTGTCACGGTCACGCCTTTGGCATACTCATCTTTTTTTTGGCTTACTCATCTTTGGCGTAGTACTCGGATGCGATCGAGGCTAAGATGTCTTTGTCACCGACCTCATTTCCTGCATGTTTTCAAGAAAATCTATCATCTACTCGAAATTACATCTCGGTTCAGATTCATAGCTTTATTGGCAGTGTAACGGATGATTCATGTTGCATTGGTCATTCCCATGGCCCCTCCCATAGACCCATCCGCCAAAGGGCCACAACCACAGAGGGCATTTAGCTCGAACACAATCTTGGCGCTACAAGTTCAAAACCAAAACCATGCATGAAGAGAAATCTCAGGATGCTCCCAATTAATATAAATCATCCATTTTTCACCATCCAATGGACAGTTCATATAACGAACATTAAGATCCCATCAAAGACTAAAAAAATTAACTTCACACTTCTTTCGAGGGCTGGGGGCAATGCCCCCCTCCCTCCCGGATAGTATGTGGTGGGTGACCACACTGACCATATCTGGACTGTTTTTGACGATGAACTCATCGAACCAGCCTTCTTTGAATTAGCCTCCTTGAGCGAGCACCAACGGCTTCGATGAGCTGTCGCCTGGTATATATGTTTTCCACAGCATGGTCACGGTACCAGTCAACGACGATCGAGGCTCCAGTGCATTTGCCACCAACCTCATTTCCTGCGCATTTTCAAGAAAGTTTGTCATCTCTAACTGAAATTCCATCTTGGGTTAGGGTACCAAGAGAAATGGAGTAGACACTAGGAGAACATACCGAGCTCCCACCCATAGATTTCTCAGCCCTTTCTAGCGGTGTAATGGACGAGCCATGTTGCATTGGTCATTCTCAGTCCCCTCCCATAAACTCGTCCACCAGAGGGCCACAACCACTGAGAGCGTTCAACTCGAACACAATCTTGATGCTGCAAGTTCAGAACCAAAACCATTCTTGAAAGAGATCTTAGGGTGTTCCTAATCAATATAACCGCCCATTTTGCACCATCTAATGACAGTTCATATAACCAATATTAAGATCACATTCAAGACCTTCAAAAAAGTTAACTTGACACTTCTTTCCAGGGCAAGGGCAATGCACCCCCCATACACATAGCACCACCACTGTTTTTCTTGGCTCCGCCCTCCTTCCATCCGAAAGTGACTGCTTCATAGCATGCGAATTGTGGTGGTGGGCTATATGGTTGCTGCTTGCCGGGGCTCAAAAAGGTTCGCTTTGAACAATCACGACTATCCAACAACCGGATACCAAAGAAAAAGGTAATGATATGGTTTCTTTGAACAAAAGAGGGACGGTGTCATCTCGTCTCGTTGACCAGCAATCTCTACTCTGGTGTGGCCAACAAATATTAATGTGCCAACTACTTGGTGTGTGACAAACCTCATGTGGCTTCAAATTCAATAGACCAACCTCTCATGTCTTCAAATATCAATGTACCATCTACTTGGTGTGACCAACCTTTTGTAGCTTCATGATATGCCATATCTACCTGGAATGATAAAAAAATTGTAAGCCTAAATGTACTTGGCATACGTACAACCTTTGTAGTCAAGATGTATGAAATTGACTCGGTATGGTCAACAACTTGTAGCTTCTAGATAGACCTAGTTTACTTGGTATGGGGAGACTATTATTGTAGATCCAATATCAAAAGACAAAGGCTAGGGCTCACAAATATTTCCTATTTGATCTCCTGAGTAATACTTATTGCTTAACTGACTGGGTGACTACGAGAGCAGTTGTACCTCCAACATACCAAGGATCGAACCCAAGGTTTGATGTCATGTGCATCCATTCAAACGGATTATTCTTGTAGTAGGAGACAACATTGCTGTTAACAGCGAGGCGGACATGGTGACTCCTTGCTCCTAAGCTCCATGGATCTATTCTTCACTAGGGGTGTTATGCTAGTGAGTGAGTGTGCTTATCTAATTTATACTTTGTGTTTCTTAATTAGTTAATAAAAATAGTAACGTTCTTGAGGAGATGATCATGAATTCGATCTGCATTCTTTCCAAGGATGAGAGCGCAAATTGTGAAGTTCTCCAGATGGCCCCAACAGACCATTCATGTTTGTGCCACGAGCCGGAAAAAGCTCTCTCTTTCTCTAACGCCGCCGACGTCTCTGGTCTTCCCACAACATATCTCAATCTCAATCCAATCAAAATCTTCCTACATTGAACCACTAGAATAAAGTTGCCCCATTGCAACGCACGGGTATTTAGCTACTAAGACTAGTAACCAGTGATTGTTGTTCGTATTGAATTTGTTAATTCACAGAATAATAAGCGTGTGTATATGTAGTAATAACTTACGTGTGGTCTGTTTGTGTATAAAGGTTGTCTATGTTGCGAGTAGTTTGACAGACCCTAATGCCGTGAATTCATCTCCGGGCGGGTTACCGGCTATGAAAAGTGGTCACATGAGTGTGGGGAATTCATGTCAGGTGGGCATGATGATATATGGATGAAGGAGACGACGAGGTGGAAAATAGTCTAAAAATAGTTTGGAACGGCACTCCTGAAAACGTAAGTATAACGTTGTCGAAGGTCATGAATTCAATTTGTGTTCTATCCAAGGATGAAAGCGCAAATTGTGAGGTCCTCGGGTTGGCCCCAACAGACCGTTCGTGCTCGTGCCACGGTCGGAGAAGGCCCTCCCTTTCTCGAACGCCCTCGACGTCGTCGATCGCTTTGTTCCCTCTTGCCGCGCCCCGACGCCATTCCTTGCCTCGATCCCAAGCTTCGAACAATCCCGGTCGGCGCTGCTGCTATATAGCGTCGCTCATGTCGTCCGCGCCAACGGTGGAGGCGCTGGGGAGGCAGCCGGACGTGCCCGGGACGGCGGCGGCGGCGGAGGCGATGGCCAAGGAGAAGAAGGACGGGGTGGTGAAGGAGGTGATACGGCTCGAGAGGGAGTCCGTCATCCCCATCCTCAAGCCCAAACTCGTCATGAAGCTCTCCTACCTCATCGGTATCGCCTCCCCCGCCCCGTTGATCCGGCCGTCTCTGCTTCTTTCATTTCGGTTTCATTTCGTTTGATCGTCCGCTGGGCCTAGAGGCGTCGCATTTCTTGCAACTGGGAGACGAGCCTGTTGTTTCTCTGAATGTCTTGTGCAGTTCTAATTAATTGGGCTGCACGGCTGCGCAATATATCCATGCCATTTCTGCAGTGCCAACTCCCTGACAGTTAGGGTTGAGAGTGCATGGTGGCTGGATCACCAATTCAATCTCATTCATTCATTACTTTATTACTATTAGACAGGAAGTACTTACCAATGGATCAGATGTCAGATCTTTCCATTATTTTCTGCATCAGCTAATATGGGGTATTTGTGTGTGCACTGCAACATATCAGTTAATTAGTCAATAAGTGTTTGTTAGTACATGGAAAGAATTAGACATCCATTGTATGATTTCTGATGGTTAAGTAGGGGACTGGTTTATGTGCTTCCTAATTCTTCTTCGATAAATCCCAAAAGGTTGGCCTCTCTTTTTCTTTTTACTGTTCTCAGGAGTTTTGACTGTTTTCAGGTTTTATATGTCAGTTGGTCATATAAGCTTTTGACTGAACCAGGATGTATTGTGGTTCTGTAATCTCTTTTGCAATCTAATATGATCTACTCAGTGCCTCTTACAATCATTCGCGCAGATCTCTGTCTCGTACGTTCATGAGTTGAATTGCATTTCAGTTACCGGCCGGACGTAGAGGCCATAAACATTACCCTAAAATTGAAAGATTGGATTCTTAAAACAGTTCTGCATTCGAGTAACTCAGGCATGTGCCTGGTTTATTTTCCTCTTCAGAGCAAGATAAAGACCGTGCCGAGTTTATGAAGCTATGCAGGAGGGTGGAGTACACTGTACGTGCTTGGTATCTCCTGCAATTTGAGGATCTAATGGTAGGCATGTTCAACTATTACCTTCTTTTATCATTCCGTAACCGTCTCCGAGTTGGCAAAGTCTCTTGCAGCTGAATATTTTGTTCTGTGGTTCAGCAACTATACGCCCTATTCGATCCTGTTTCCGGTGAGAAGAGTTTGGAGCAGCAGAGCCTGACACGTGATGAAACCGAAACTCTTGAACTCAATTTCTTAACGTACCTTTTTCAGGTTGGATCACAACCCGTACCTTCCGATCCTAAATAAATGTGATTTGCCATATTTTATCTTGCCAATAACCAAAACTCCCTCTGTTCCATATATGTTTGTGGTCTTAAGTAGATAATGGACAAGAGCAACTTCAAGTTGTTGTCTGATGAAGAGAATGAAGTAGCTCATTCTGGTCAGTATCTTCTGAACCTACCGATCAAGGTTGACGAATCGAAGGTCAGAAGCTACTTTTATAATAGTCCCAAATCAGGATCAGAACAATTGCGCCCATCGATATTGACTGATTCATGAATAATTACAGGTCGACAAAACGTTGTTGAGCAGGTACTTTAAAGAGCACCCACATGATAACCTACCAGCATTTGCTGATAAGGTAACTTTAATGGGAACGTGCTGTATATTTACTTTCAAGAAAAAACCAACCATTTTATTCTGGTGGTTTCGTTAGCTTCTGTTTATTATCCATACCTCACCGACATGTAAAAGTTTGATTTGATGTTAAAAGCATTCTGTTTAATATCCATACCTCACCGACATGTAAAAGTTTGATTTGATGTTAAAAGCATTTCCCCAATTCTGTATAACTATTCTTGTATAGGAGTGCTGATCTCATCAACCATACATTGTAGTATATTGTCTTCCGGCGAGGCATTGGAATCGACCAAACTACCGATTACTTCTTTATGGAGAAAGTTGATGTGATCATATCTCGAGCCTGGAGATTCTTGCTAAGAGTCACAATGTATGATAGCTTGATCCAGAATCAGCATGTTTTTTCCTTCTAAGCTGGACTTATCATTTAATATGACAATTCTATTTCAAATAGGATTGAGAAATTGTTCTCTAGGAAGCGGCAACTGAAGCCAAAGAAAGACACAAAGAAGACTGACGAAGTCAATGACGAAGGGCCAGCAGACCTCTTTGTTGAGCGCATACGCCTTGAAAAAATGGAGCTGAGGTAGTAGATTAGGACTCTCCTTGACAGTAAAAAATTTAGACTAAAGTTGAACTCTCGCTATCAATTGAGTGTTTCTCCTTCTTACGGCAGCATAAGGAATCTACTAAGAAAGATGACAATTCAGGAACCTACATTTGAAAGGATAATCGTGGTATATAGGTAATTCCCTCTGAACATCCTTCCCTTGTACTCTTAAAAATGAAGCAATATCTTATCTTCAGTGTTGACATATTGATGCAATTGCTTATTGTGCTGTGACCGTAATATCACAGGAGGGCTAGCAAAGAAACTAAGAAAGATCGAGGAATATTTGTAAAGCATTTCAAGAATATTCCAATGGCTGACATGGAGTTAGTTCTGGTAATATGATTTACCATATAAGCCATTCATATGTGTTTGTGTGTTCTTCACATATTTATTTTGGTAGGTTCTACTTATTTCCTCTCTGACATATCTGGCACCATTATATATATGCTGTAGCCAGAGAAGAAGAACCCTAGTCTAACGCCAATGGATTGGGTCTTATTCCTTATTTCCGCGGTGCTTGGTTTGGTATGTCTCTGGTGCTTTAGATACCAAACATTCTACTGAGTTTCTCTTTGATGACCATATCAATTGCCTTTTCTTTTCAGGTCACTCTAGTAGGTTCTCTAGAAATGCCAAAGGCTGACATATGGGTTGTGACGGCCATAGTTTCTGGTTTGGTTGGATACTGTGCGAAGATCTACTTTACGTAAGAGATTTAAACTAACTTTTTATTTTACCAATGTGGTGAATTTCTGGGCTGATATGTGACAAATTTGTCTTCTGTCAAATAGATTTCAGGCAAACATGGTGACTTACCAAAATTTAATCACAAAATCGATGTATGACAAGCAGCTTGACAGCGGGAAAGGAACACTTCTACACTTATGTGACGATGTGATCCAGCAAGAAGTATTAACCGATCCCCGAGCACATCTCTTTGTTGTGTATAACATGTCTTGTATGCCGTGCTGACATATCGCAAACTCCTCGGCAGGTTAAAGAGGTCATTGTTTCTTATTACATTCTGATGGAGCAAGGAAAATCAACTATACAGGTAAGTGTGTCTACATGATGCTAATTCCTATGTCATACTTATTTCGTTCATATACAGTTTTCCCTAGTTTCCTTGACGCCAGTGTTCTTGAGAATCTTCTGATGTACTCTGTGGCTATCATCCTGATGCAGCCTAATTTTCTTATAGATGCATTCTCTGTTTCGCCGGATCTAAACTTGCAGAAACTAAGTTACCTGAATATCTCAGTTAGTCAACATCACTTATTTTTTATTGTGTACGTGCATTCTTGTTTTCATCAACATGGGAGACCTCACACAACAAGCTACTGAATATCTCACATCTGATTAAGATGCACATGTTAAGAGTACAAGTGTTCTTATCAAGGAAAATATCACTTTGTAGGACCACGCCATATGGTTTTCCCCCTGATTATATATCATCTATGCAGATTTTGCAAAAAGATGACATGCCCTTTGTGCTTTTGACATATGAATTAGCTGATCTTTGCAGGACCTCGATTCACGCTGCGAACAGCTCATCAAGGAAGAGTTCGGGGTGGAGTGCAATTTCGACGTTGTTGATGCTGTGAAGAAGCTAGAAAAGCTTGGAATTGTGTCCCGGGTAAGATTTGCCAAAAGCTTACTCTACGGAAACTTCAAAGTTCGAAGTTCCTGATTCTTTCAATAATCTTCTCTACCAGGACTCAATCGGGAGGATCATATGCGTTCCGCTGAAGCGCGCAAATGAGATCATAGGAACTACGACCGAGGAAATGGTGATGCGTGCCCAGCAAGCACCGGCTGGTTCTTAGGCCCTGCGCCTCTGCGGAGTGGCAGAGAGATTGACATCTTCTTCTCCGAAGAATTTGGCGGGCACGTTCCGTGAATCCAGAGAGACAGTTTCTCTTGAAGTAATTTCCTCATGTACCATAAATAATCTGAAAGTTGCATCATCTTATTCTTTCATTTGATCATATTTTTTTGTAATATATGAGTGATCGCTATGAGATTTCATTTTGTTTTTCTGTATAAGAGTTGAATAAACGATTTGTCCATGAAGATCTGAAGTATTTGTATTGCAATGCTTGATGTATGATGTATCTACTCTACATTAGTTAATTTTGGCATAATATATGATTGAACAATCAAAGAAAGCAATTCAGGAGTTTTTTTTAGCAAATTTAGGGATGCATCAAGTTTTGTAAATATACAACTAGGGTTTGGCACCTTGTAATATATGAGCATACAAGCAAGCAATAGATACTCGGCAACCTTCGCTCTTGGGACTAATCTGATTTTTCAAACTTAAGGGTCATATTAAACTATTAATTGCTCACCGTCAATACCAAAATCTACTTGGGGCCTAAAAGCACCTTAGGTGATATTAAGGAATAGATACATCACAGTTACTAAATTTAGTGAAAATGCGCCAGTGATTTCTGCATAAAATAGTTAACTCTGATCTGGAACAAGGAGATACATTTGGCTGCACGGTACCACTACAGACGACATGTTTCCCTCAACGGGAACAAGTGAAACCTTATTACTAGCACAAACCAAATGACAACACAAATCATGGCGCATCACTAACCATGACTTGCTTTATTTACACACAAGCATCATACACACCGAGGATAACAAAGCTGAGTTTTAAGACTGCGATAATGGTTTCAAGCACCTTATCACTGGTTTCCGTACTTGGGTCCATCCAGACCCCTCTTGTCCTTGTCATCCCACCCTCTCACCCAAGGCTGGCCAGGCGCTGACCGGGTCTCTGGGGAAGAGTGCTTGCTCAGGTTATCCGTCACCTTCGACTTAATGGCAGCAAATACCTATTTGGGCACAATTCGTTTAGTATAGAAGCAATGAAAATATTATTAGAGGGGCAGAAGAATAGTTATTTGTGGTATGACATACAGGATTAGAGTTTACAGTCTCTGGCGCTTGCTCTTGACCAGTAAGCCATTTCCACAAATCTGGGTTCTCCTGAAGAATCAAACGGTTGTAGAATTAGAAACTGCAATCTGCACAAACAATATACAAGAAGCGAAGCGATCCCTTAATGACCATGAGAGTTGGCAACCGGAGGTTGAATGTCATTGGGTCATGGCAGTTATTTTCCAAGTGTATAGAAACTAAAAACATCTCTTCTGGTTTTGATGCTACTGACTGTCAATGTATTTTCCAAGCGAAGGGCTGTCATAATGTATAGAAGTACCACCAAAGACAAACTGGTAAGAAATGTAATCTACACACTAGAGATTTACCAAAAAAAGAGAGCTGGGAAGGTTTATTGTACCACATCTAGGAGAATATCCTCAGTGCTACAAACTGTAATTGCCCCAAGATTCTAATGTCAACGCTAGCGGTGATCACCAAATAATTAAAGGGAATATGAACAAGGCAACACAAAAACTTGGTCTCGAAAAAAAAACTTGATTCTACCGTACCAAACTAGTAGATATTTTGCGTAGCATGCTCAGTTCACTTTCAGCTGGCGATTCTACATATTGTTATCATAAGTGATGGACAAATCTAACACGGCTCGGTTATGCAGTGGTTTACTTGGGTTCATGAATTATTAAAGCAGCAGGCAGCAAGGGACTATCATAATGTATAGAAGTAGCACTAAAGATCAACTGGTAACAAACATAATCTACACACTAGTTCTGAAAGAAAATTATATATGAGATGGAAAGGAAAAATTACTGTACCATCTGGAAGAATATCTTACGGTGCTACAAACTAGAATTGTAGCCAAGATTCTAATGTAAACTCTAACTGTGATCACCAAATATCTAAAGGAGATGCGAACAATACAATGCAAAACCTTGGTCTCAAAAATAGAACTTGATGGGGGGTGAAATTGGTACTACCTCCACCCCAAGTCACATGGCGTCCTCGCTTTTTTGTGATTTAACTTTGACCATGAATTAGACCAATAATATATGAGTAATCTGCCATACAAATTATACCACTGGAAAAAATTCTAGCACAAATGTAACAGTATATTTTTGTGGCACGTAATCTATGTTTTATTGGTCAAAGTTGAATACTGAAATGTGTGGGCGCCATGTGTGAATTAGGACGGAGGGACTATCTGATTATGTTGATCAAGAAACTAATTCATGAAGACACAGACAGGACAGATACCGCACCAAACTAGATATTTTGTGTAGCAACTAGCAACACTCTGTTCACGTTCAGCTGGTGATTCTACATACTGTTATAATAAAAGGGATGGACAAATCTAACACGGCTGGGTTATGCAATGGTTTACAGCAAAATCAGATAGCTAGCAGTATAGAGGAACAACATGGTTAATACGCATGTGCTTTCGAGAATGATTGGCTGGAACACAGGTAAGATCTCTGACACTAAACCCTGAACATGAGATGTGATATAAGTGTTTGTCTAGTCAATTCTTGCGAAGCGACAGTATGTTCTTAGCACTGCACTGGGTAGAGATTATTCAGAAAGCAAGAATATCCCTGCTAGCTGAATTTTTTAGTCAGAAGTATGTTACAGACACCATAGTAAGACAGAAAAGCAATGAGATGACAAGCTAGATGAGTAAAGAGGGGAGGGATGGTGTGGGGTAGCTCACGAGGTCGAGGATCTGGAGCAGGGAGCGGATGTTGGCCTCGTCCATGGAGCGGATGTGCTGCTCCACCCAGGTCCCGAGCACCAGGTCCAGCTCCAGGAAGCCCCTCTGTTTGCTCCTGTACATCAGACTGCACGCACGCGGCCTCCCAGTCAGCAAACGTACTTGGCGGCCCAGAGGCTGAAGACTCGAAGGAGCGATGGGGGAGACGCACCTGTTGACGAGGCGGCGGCGGCTCTCGTCGGAGGAGAGGTCGATGGCGGTGCCGGCGGTGTTCTGCTGGGTGGAGGCAGTGACGGAGAGGAGGCGGCTGGAGGCCGCGGGGAGGAGCGCGCGCGAGGAAGCTGGAGAGGGGAGGGCGCGGCGGAGGTGGAGCGCCCGGCGGAGGAGCGTGGCCGCCATGGCAGCCGCGGGGGAGGAGGAGGGGAGGGGAGGGGAGAGGGCTCGCGAGGAGGGAGGGAGGGAGGGAGCGGCGTGGCTGGCTGGTGGGCCGTGCCGCCTCTTCACAAGTCGGGCTCGGTTGGTGACTTTGGGTTCGTGATGGTGCGCGGTGCGGCGTGGCGGCGTCCTGGGCCAGACGACGGCAAAGCCAGGCGGCAACGGGGCCACGTCGACACCGATACGATTCCAGCGCCGTGGGCGGAGCCGCGTGCGCAGCGCAGGGGCGGCAACGAGGTCAACGCTCACAAAAAAAAGAAAAACCAGCGCACGAGCGCGGCATCGAGGCTTAGGGCATCGCCAACATCGTACTTTCGCAGTTTCTAAATATTTGTCTTTATAAAGATTTCAATAAATGACTATATACAAAGCAAAATGAGTAAATCTACACGTTAAAATATGTCTGACACATACTTATGGGATAGTTCATTTGAAATCTTTAAAAAGACAAATATTTAGAAACGGAGGGAGTACCTCCCGCAAAAAAAAAGTATGTCTGACACATCCGTATGGGATAGTTCATTTAAAATCTTTAAAAAGACAAATATTTAGAAACGGAGGGAGTACCTTTTTTTATCAAAAAGATCACATCTAGTACTATTATAGAGATTCACCGAAAGTACAAAAACATCTTAAACATAATAAAAATTATATCAAGTTTCATGGACCACCGAACGACCATTGCCGCTGCCAGAACAAGCCGCCAACGAGCCGCTGTCGCCGCTCCCATACTGAAGCCCACCTGACCTTGTTGATGACAGTTGGGAAGTCTTCGTGCATGTACTTCTAAGGACCAACGTCCCAGAGCCGCAGTCATCGTCATTGAATCCTTAAATCGATCTGAAGAATTTGACATCAAATATCGCCGTTACGTACGCACGGCGAGAAATCCTAACCTCGCCGCCCCGAGGAGCTAGCAGGAATCTACGCTGGAGCCCTGTCTAGTCTGTCCCAGCGAACGAACTTGAGGAGGATTGAAGTCCAGAAGACTGACTTGAAGAAGAAGCACCGCCATCCATCCAAACCCCGCCCCTGCGAGAATTAAAACCCTACCTATCTACTAGTAGAGACGAGGCACCAGAAATCCCCTCCCTGCCACCGGCCGTTGGGGCGGTAGGCGGAGGGGAGGCAAATTCATATGCTCACCGGTGAAGATCGAGGGGAGGAAGGTTTTCCCTAGTCGCTCCCAGGAGGTGGGGGCAATCGCTTTGATATGGTAGAGAAGCCGGTCATCCGATCGCATGCGCAACTGTCTGCCCCATCCGATATGCAAACCAACGATATTTATTAAATTTTGAAATATTTTACCCTCAAAAAGATGAAATTTAAAGAAATACACCAGGTGAAAATTAACTAAACTACGAGGTATCCGACGGTGACCTCTTACGCATGGCAGCCTTGGCCGGCGGCACCTCTGCCGTCGTCCTTCCAATGACCGAATGGCCCGTACAAGTCACGACAGCCCTGATCGGCCGCCGCCTGGCGCTCGCGGCACAGCCGATCGACTGCCTCCACAACCTAGCACAGGTGCTCAGCCACGTTGTCCTGGCGGCGACGGTCGCCCATGAATGCCGCCTGGACACGCCCGACCTTGTCCTTGGCGAGAATATGGGCGGCGCGCTCGGACTCGGCCATCACTATTTTGAACAGCTGGTTGTTGATTTGGTGCTGGCATTGGGTGGACGTCGATGCGGTGGTCTGAGACATGTCCTCGGCCCAAGCCAACACAGGGTCAGGGTCCGCGAGGTCCCAGTCCTGGCGCGCCTGCTCAACTGCCGCCTTGGGCAGCCATCATGCTGCACGAGGAGGAGCCGCCATCGCCGACACGTCCAAGGTAGTGGAGGAGGCAACCCCGCATGTTGGCGATCGGGTCAGGCGCCTCCTCCATCTTCACTGGCGCCACTGGCTCTCGGACCGATGATGACGGCGCCGGTTCCTGCCGTGTCGAAATCTATGCGGCGGGGTCGACTGGAAGGACGACATGACATTTCTGCGCGGCGGCGATGAGAGCTCTCCTTCATACATCGTGTGATTTGGATGTTGGAAGCGCTGCACCGGCGACGAGAGTGAATCCTGCTTGATGTGGACGTTGCGCTGCCGCGAGGGAGGCGTCGGACCACGGTCATGGCGCGACTGATCGATCAAGAGCAGCATCTGGCCGAGAGATCCTTGTCCCTGTGCGCGGCCTCGACGAGGAGGGGAGACTGCGGTAGCTCCTCGCCGTCCGAGGAGAGCACCACCTCTTCCATCACCATGGCCGTTGATGTGCCCAGAGAGCATCGGCGGTGCCACAATGCGGACGACCTCAGCCCCCCTCCCCGTGGGCTCTGAAAACCACCAGGAGTCGATGTCGGACTTTCTGATCATTGTAGAGTGGAGTTCGGCAAAGAGGAGATGTAGGAGGCATGAACGAGATGATGCTATGTAGGGTTTGTCGGCATGGCCGTCCTACTTAAAAGTCGGATTGGCCGGCCCCACCTTTCTCCGCGTCTGCATTGAAGCAATGAAGCGGCGTCGGTCAGCCGTCCGGTCACGTCGGCCAGACCGTCATTCATGTCGTCCAGTCACGCCCGCTTTGGAACGACATACCGACATGAATGGGCGGAGATGTTTCTGGAACGGGATGCGCGATGAGAGTTTTGTCTGGGTCTAGGGTGTTGGGCGCCTACGTGGTGGAGGTACAGATGCCCACAAATCTCCTCTGGGTTTGCCACCGGTTTGCAGGTATTCAGATGAACGGTGACTTAGGGTCATGTGGGCCATCTGGTCTGCGACCCCATGTGTCAGTCAATCCCAGTTGATGGGACCGCATCATCTCGAGCGGCCATTTTTAGTCAAAGGTTTTTATTCATGACTCATGAGGATCGCAGGACATGTGAATATAATTATGAAGGAATGGAGCAATACATATTTCAACCAAAGACACCTTATATCCTCGGAGGCTTGCTTTGCAAATCTATAGACAGACTCATTGGCTTCAGACATGTGCCAAAACAAAAACTATCAAAGCCCTTACCCAAATATGTGATTTCGTGGCGAATGGTCGCGCCATGTCTGCTCTCATAGCTAGCAGAATTCCATAGATTAACCAGCACTTGGGGGTCGTTTTCTATGATGATGCGACGGTATCCCACTTTAGCAGCCAACTTGATGCCATCACGAATAACTAGTACGGGCACGCCGTCTGTGTTATCACGAGCAACTAGCCTTGTACTTCCATGCCCATGTTGTTCTGCAAAACCCGCATCAATATCAAGGACGTGTTTGGTTAGCCGCATGCAGCCCAACCAGGCCTGTGCGAGATGTGGACGGCCTGTTTGGTTGCCTGGGCTGCATGCGGTTTTAGGCCCGCACGGATCTTAAAGCAGTCCGCAGTCTGGCCCGGCAGAAACTGTCGAATCGGCTGTTTCTCGCGAGCCTGGCCGAGGCAGTTGCATGGCTCGGGCAGCGCGGGAGACGGAGGCGACATCTCATTACTCTCCCCCACTCTCCTGTCACCGCTCAGACGCACTGTTCTCACCGCTCCCTCTCTCTCCCTTACCGCCCCTCCCTCTCCTCTCCTCCGATGGCTCCGCGACGCCCACCGCCGCGCCGCCCTCTGACCCCGTCGACCAGGGCATCGCCGGCATCCAGGAGCTGGCTGGCGGACTCGAACTTCGGGCGCGACACACTGGCGTCGGCCGTACGGTATCCCCCATCTGCTGCCGGCCACCACCAGCGCCGGACAATGTGGTGTCGGCCGCTCCTGCTCCGCCGCCGATTCCGGACCTCGTGGTCCTGGGCTCGGCGCCGGCGCCGTCGACGGAGCCGCCCCTTCTTGGGACCCCATTGGCCACGGGGGTTTTCTTGACCCCCATCCAAGGGTTTTCTCCGGTCGGCGGGCCGTCCTTCTCGACCTACGGCGTGGCGTTGAGCACGGGGCCGAGGCCACATGCCGTCGTCGGGGCCGGCTCCTCGTCTGCTCCACCCCCTCTCTCTCCTTCCCGCCTGGGTTTTCACCCCGGCCTCGGTTCGCCGCGGCTGCGCATGCTCCGGTGAGTCAAACCCCTCAATCTTTGCTCCTAGATGTAGATTAGATGTTTATTTCTTAGGCATGTGGTAGTAGTTAGTCGATTTGATATGATTAGATAGGATTATAGCAGATCCGATTGGATGCAGTCCCAATCGAATCCAATCGGACTGATCTGTTCTTGTTTTGTACAGTGTGTGCTAGGATAATTTTTCTTGTGCTACTGCTTGTGTGTCCTATGATTTGTGTTCATGCTAGTAGGTGTGTTCATGCTAGAATCATGATGAGTGATGAATGTTAGAATCATGTTGACTGATGGCATGTTCATGTTCTTCATGTTGAGTGATGAATGCTAGAATCATGTTGACTGATGGCATGTTCATGTTCTAGATAGGATCATGTTCATGTTTCATGTTGCTAACATACATGTTCTAGCTAGGGTTTGTGTTGAATGGTACATGTGCATGTAGTAGGAGCATTTTAGGATGGTGCCAAATCTGCATGGCTGCACATGGGTGTCGGTTCTATATCCGGCGTATCTCATAGTAGGGGTCCTAAGCTAGGCGTCTTGGAGCGATGGTAAGATGGACACGGGGTTTTACCCAGCTTCGGGCTCTCTCGAAGGGATAATACCCTACATGCTGCTTTTGATTGTATTCATATGGGTGTAGTACAGAGTACATGTATCTACCACGAGATTGTAGTAATGAATATGAGATTGTTTATTGACTAGCCTGGCCTCGGTTTATATATGCACCGTAGGCCTAGGGTTTAGAGGAGTCCTTGTCTTGGGCGCCAAGTCTTGTAGAATCCTCCTTGTACGCGGCATGGGCTATCCGAACTGGCCCAATAGTGAACCGCCATGGGGGTCCTCGGCCCGATCCAGCTGGTCGGGAGACGACGTGGTGAGTACCCCCTAGTCCAGGACACCATCAGTAGCCCCCTGTACCGGTCTTCAAGTTGGGGACGCTCCTCGATTCCTCCAAACTGTTCTTCATCTTCGGTCGTCGGTCTTGAAAACTGGTTCAACAAATGTTCTCATCTTCGATCTTGAGGACCGCCGAAGTGCATCCGAAGAGTTTACACGTCAGGTATCCGAGGAGCCCCTTTAAGTTTCCGGCCTTTATCAATGCCCTGTTATTTTTATGCCACACCACGGGTTTGAAGTTGTTCTCGGGCGGCAGTGTCCTCTTGCATCCGAGCTCGAATGCCGGACTGCATTCGAGGTATCTTTTGCAGCCGAGCACCAACGCCGGACCGCTTCCGAGCTCCAACGCCGGAATGTATCCGAGCTCCAACGCCGAATGTATCCGAAGAGTGTTGTTATAGTCGAGCTCCAACGCCGAACTGCATCCGAGCTCCAGCGCCGGACTGTATCCGAGCTCCAACGCTGGACTATGTCCAAGCTCCAACGCCGGACTATGTCCGAGGTGTCATAGATCACCTTGGTTCAAAAAATTTGAAGGAGTTTAGCCGAGCTTAATGCTGGAAATGCCCTCTATGGAGCCAGCCACTGGCGCCCGAGCTTTATGCCGGACTGCTTCCGAGGTGGTGTACCACCCCGACCGCGGGCCGATTTTTTGTCAATATTTTTTATTGGTGCAATTTATTCTCTGCCGAGATATATAGCCAGTAGCCCTCAAGGTGTGTATCCGTCTAAAACCCGAGATGCACCTGAAGGATGACATAAGACAGCTGATCCCAGTAGCCCCCGAGACTCAGGTTGATTCGCAAAATCGGCCTGAGGATCAACTCCTAGCTCGGCAGAATACTTCGGGACACAAAAAGCGGTATGCAAAGTCCTCGAGACTCAGGTTGGGTGCGGCCGACCAACCTGAGGATCATAATCTCCTCGAAAACTATATTGCACTTCAATTTTCTGCATTGGATTGCCAATGTAGTAGCCCCCGAGACACTGGTCGGGTGGCAACACCAGATCAGGGGATCGTTGTACCCCTTTAATATTTGTAAATAATGAGCGTGAAGCCCAGTAGCCCCCGAGCCTTAGTGTGGGCACGGGTGGCCGAATTAAGGATCGATATCCGGAGTAAAATCACAAATTATGTGTAATGATTCTATGTATCCAAGTACTTGACATCATTAATGCTCGGATCCGCATTGTCCAAAACTTTGTTGACCGGCCATCGGCTTCGATCTCCTCGGCCAGTAGCTGGGGAGTGTTTGTCCTACTTTATTAAGACTTTATAAGGGCAATGGTTTACGGCAAACAAGGCAATCCGGTCATACGGTTTTATAAACAAAGCGGAGAGATATGTTGTATTACTTTTAATGTAAGAAACATCTTCCAAAGGAAATAGTCCCGCTATCGGTTCCTTTATTTGGGTCGTCATGCTTATCATGATCATGAAACCTCACCTCCGATCAATGTGGGAGGAAATTTTTGAGGATTTAGGTCGGGGAAAGTTCCCGAACTCTATGGTATTAATGAACCAAAATTTTCACTTCCGTCGTTGCCGACCAATGTGATCCTTTAAGATTGCTAGCTTTCGACTTCACCCAGTCTGAGGTACTAACTCGGATGACCCGGTAGTAACAATCACAAAGGTGCTCCCTTTACCGCCTAGCCGAACAATCGGGAACGCAGGGGTAAGGACAGGAGCCAGGCAACCAGCTTGACAAAAATCTTAAGTCAAATTGATGCATATTTATGGCTTTATAACAATGATTACAGAAGGCGGCCCTCGTATATTAAATACAAACACCGATGATATGTTTATTTTGACTCCGTTGCGACCGTTTATTAGTTGAAAGTGGTCCATCGTCGGCTTCCACCCCCTTGTAGATGCTGCACAGGGTGTTTCCGTAACAACAAAACAACCCTTAGCCGACGTCTCGGTGCCCATAGGCGGTTGTGTTAGCAGAAATGAGGCGAAGATATGCGAGCTTTATAACTTTCACTTAGTCATAGGAGCTTTAAACTGGGGAAGCTAGCTATGAACCCCCGGTTAGTGTTTTGCGACATCCGAGGTCAAGCTGTAAACACTTCGGCCAATGTGATGAACGGACCGTCATTTAACATGGGGTGACCTCTATCGATCTTACAGTTTAACATAGTCATCTGATCACTGACCAATTTGCACTTATTGTGAAAGTCAGTTTTCGGCTTTCTCCACTCAGGTGCTTTAACCATGCTAGCTGGAAGCACAATCGCAGCGGTTCTCCCTTTGCCCACCTAGCCGAATAAAGTGGAACATATGAGGCAAGCACAGGAGCCGGGCAACCCAACTATTGACCGAAGTCACAATTCAAAACCGATGAATATATAGCAATATCCGAGAATGTTTTTGCCGAATCTCTAAAGGTGTCCGGCGTTGCACATCGAGACTTATGCTGGAAACACACAAATAGTTTAAAAGTTCCCTAGGCTTGGAAGACCAAAAAAACTTCAGTAAAAACTTGACGTCCGAACTAGATCAAGTGTTCGGTGCCAATCCGAAAATTGGTCTTAAAAAAATTGTGCTTCTGTCGTGCATTAATATGACACATCCAATCTCAAGACCTCAAGCGGGTCAGCCCACGGCTGCATCCTCCTATCCCGAAGGCGGAGTACTGCTCGTTAGGCCAGTTTAGAGAACTAAACTCGAACGGCTTTGAGAGAGAAAATTAGGCTCCCCGGCTATTGACCACACACTCGCGTCGAAAAAAGGAGCGATAGAAAAAGATTTTGCAACGACCAAGAAGAAAATACTTATTATAAAACAGCTCATGTAAATTTAAGAGCCCCCCAAGTAACTTGGGTAAAAGAATTTTATGATTCTATGTACCGAAGTACTTATATCATATTTGTGTTCACCCGAACTTTAAACGCGTCTTAACCGACCGTCGGCTTCTCCCTCTTCGGTAAAGGGCCGAAAAGTGTTCTGTACTTCACTTGTCGAGAATATCGACGGTGTTTCTGATAACCAGACAATCAGGCCATAAGGCTGTAATAGACAAAGCACGCTCAGGGAACTTATGCTATATTACTAACGAAGTGTAAGAAGCATCTTCGAAGAAAATAGTACCCCCACCAATACCTTTCTTCGGTTGCTCATTGTTACTATGAGACTTGTGCAATAGATTTTTTGTATTCATGAGTTCCGTTGTGTGCCGACCATGATTGAAAATAATAAGAGCGCTAGCTTTCGACTTCACCCTGTCTGAGGTCCGAGCTCGGGTGACCCAGTCGTGACAATCGAAGAGGTGCTCTCTTTACTCCCTAGCCGAACAATCGGGAATGTAGGGGTAAACACAGGAGCAAGGCAACCCAGCTTGCGGAACACTTAAGTCAACATGGTGCATATTGTGGCGTATTACACGAACAAGGAACGAAGCCGTACAAGTATAATCATTTGCAAAATGAAAAGCTTCATAAAGGAAGCCCCCAAGTAGACGGGGTATTTGAATTTGTGTGTCACAAACAAAGTTTTGACAAGGAAGTTCTTCACATACAACTTTTTTGCCAAAAAAGTATAATGCTTTGGTCGAACCGAACAAAATTTAAAATTGAAAATTCTGAGCATAAAAGCGACTTAGCTGGTTAATGTGCTCGGTGTCGATGCGCGGCCCGAGCTTACGCGGGACAAGGTCTCAGCCCCCAAGCCGGTCCCGAGGTGGCGGAGCGAAGAGCTCGGCACTCCGAAGTGGCGACATAGCACGGCCAATGCAGGCCCGCAGTGTGACGCCGAAGTCCCCGTATGGGTTAATGAAGTGATGACGAAGCCCTCGGTCCAGCCGAGGAGACATGGTACGTCGGTACGCAGAGGTGACAATGCTGCCCCATCCGGATCCTTTATCTGTGCACAGAAAATAGTGCAAGCCGGAGATAATAGGAATAATAATAAATTTAAAAAAATATGTTGCATAATTAATAATTTATGTAAAGTGAGTAATAAAAGACATATGGCCTGTGTGCCGAACACTCGATGAGGTAGAGCTCTCACAACGATGCCAAAGTCCCCGAGGCAACCGAACACGTCGGTATGGCAACACGGCCAACAAGGTGATCACACGAGCTGATTTACGCCGATTGGGACGACGGCGTCGGCTTGCTGAAGAGACCACGTGACGTAGTCGATGTCCATTACCTGCACATGTAAAATAGTGCAGGCGAACAACAATAATATAAAAATACTCGCGTAATTAATTTACGCAAGATAATTCATTTAAAGATATGCGGCTTGGCGCCGAAGTCAATGTCGATGCAAGGCGTCAGCGTGATGCGGTAAAGGCGTGACAAAGCCTGACTTCACAGGTCGGTCCGAGTTCTGGATGTGGGGTTCGCCGGACTATGTACGGAAACTGACCGAACTACCATATGACCATCGTTAATGCGGCCACCATTTTATAGACCTGTGTACAGATAATGGAACAAACCGGAGTAATAATTCCTTGGGAAAAATAAACCCAAACAAGCAAAAATTACTAGGATAAATAACACCTGGTTTATTTGTTGTAGTAATCTGAAGAAATGTGACTCTCAAAATTGGGACTCGATCCGCACACCCATTGCCTGATGAGCGATAGCGACGGCATGGCGATGCTGGCAAAGGTTGGCTTGCCAAGACAAAGCCCTCGGTCCAGTTAATGTGACGAAGCTGGTCGGATGGTGACGCCGAAGTCACCGGAGTATATTGATGAAGAAATAGCCAAGTCTCCGGTCGAGCCGAGGTGACGGAGCAGGTCGGTGAGGAGACTGATACGTCTCCAACGTATCTATACTTTATGAAGTATTCATGCTATTATGTTATCCATTTTGGATGTTTAATGGGCTTTACTATGCACTTTTATATTATTTTTGGGACTAACCTATTAACCCAGCCCAAGTGCGATTCTGTTTTTCCCTTGTTTCAGTGTTTCGCAGAAAAGGAATGTCAAACGGAGTCCAAACGGAATGAAACCTTCGGGAGCGTGATTTTTGGAATGAATGTGATCCATGAGACTTGGAGTTGAAGTTAGGGAAGCTTCAAGGTGGCCACGAGGCAGGGAGGCGCGCCTGCCCCCTGGGCGTGCCCCCCACCCTCGTGGGCCCCTCGTGGCTCCTCTTACCGACTTCTTTCGCCTATATATATATATATATATCCATATACCCTAAAAACATCGTGGAGCAGAATAGATCGGGAGTTCCGCCGCCCCAAGACTCTATAGCCACCAAAAACCAATCGGGACCCTGTTCCGGCACCCTGCCGGAGGGGGGACCATCACCGGTGGCCATCTTCATCATCCCGGCGCTCTCCGTGACGAGGAGGGAGTAGTTCACCCTCGGGGCTGAGGGTATGTACCAGTAGCTATGTGTTTGATCTCTCTCTCTCGTGTTCTTGAGGTGGTACGATCTTGATGTATCGCGAGCTTTGCTATTATAGTTGGATCTTATGATGTTTCTCCCCTCTACTCTCTTGTAATGGATTGAGTTTTCCCTTTGAAGTTATCTTATCGGATTGAGTCTTTAAGGATTTGAGAACACTTGATGTATGTCTTGCATGTGCTTATCTGTAGTGACAATGGGATATCACGTGATCTACTTGATGTATGTTTTGGTGATCAACTTGCGGGTTCAGTGACCTTGTGAACTTATGCATAGGGGTTGGCACACGTTTTTGTCTTGACTCTCCGGTAGAAACTTTGGGGCACTCTTTGAAGTTCTTTGTGTTGGTTTGAATAGATGAATCTGAGATTGTGTGAGTGCATATCGTATAATCATGCCCGCGGATACTTGAGGTGACATTGGAGTATGTAGGTGACATTAGGGTTTTGGTTGATTTGTATCTTAAGGTGTTATTCTAGTATGAACTCTATGATAGATCGAACGGAAAGAATAGCTTCGTGTTATTTTACTACGGACTCTTGAATGGATTTATTAGAAAGTATAACTTTGAGGTGGTTTCATACACTACAATAATCTCTTCGTTTGTTCTCTGCTATTAGTGACTTTGGAGTGACTCTTTGTTGCATGTTGAGGGATAGTTATATGATCCAATTATGTTATTATTGTTGAGAGAACTTGCACTAGTGAAAGTATGAACCCTAGGCCTTGTTTCCTAGCATTGCAATACCATTTACGCTCACTTTTATCATTAGTTACCTTGCTGTTTTTATATTTTCAGATTACGAAACCTATATCTACCATCCATATCGCCCTTGTATCACCATCTCTTCCCCGAACTAGTGCACCTATACAATTACCATTGTATTGGGTGTGTTGGGGACACAAGAGACTCTTCGTTATTTGGTTGCAGGGTTGTTTGAGAGAGACGATCTTCATCCTACACCTCCCACGGATTGATAAATCTTAGGTCATCCACTTGAGGGAAATTTGCTACTGTCATACAAACCTCTGCACTTGGAGGCCCAACAACGTCTACAAGAAGAAGGTTTCATAGTAGACATCAAGCTCTTTTCTACCGCCGTTGCCGGGGAGGTGAGTGCTTGAAGGTATATCTTTAGATATTGCAATCGAATATTTTTGTTTCTTGTTTTATCACTAGTTTAGTTTATAAAAGAAAACTACAAAAAAAATGGAATTGAGTTTGCCTCATACGCTTCATCTTTTTAATATCTTTCGTGAGAATGATGGAAAGGAAAATTGTGCTCAAGTGCTAGAAGACGAAGTCTATAAAATGTTTGGCACTAAATCTTTGAATGATGAGCATGATTGCAATGTTGTTAGTATGAACTTTTTGAATATCCATGGTACTAATGATGATTGCACTAGTCATGATGAAAATGTTTCCTATAAGCATGTCGATTTACGTGGAGTGCATAGAGTTTGCAAATACATACCAAAAAGGGAAGATAGATTTTCTAAGAGGCACAAGTACTTAGAAACTAAATGGTTGCAAGAGAGGCTAGATGTTTGTGCTGAAAATTTAAATTTTCTTAGTCATCCTTGTGAGCTTTGCAATGAACGTGGTCATTTAAATATCCAATGCAAATTGTTTCATGATTGTATCGTGTCCAAAAATTGTGATGACTTGATTTTCCTTGCACATCATAATGAACTTAGTTTGCTCTTGGTTATGAAGAAATTAAACGTATAACTAAGGTTATTCCAGAATTTGCCCTTGATAGAGTTCTTGATTTTGATCTAGAGGAAATTTATATGTATTGTGCGGTGAATTGCATTGAAAATCCTTATATTGCCAATTATATAAAGACAAGAAAACAAATAGAGGATGAATAGAATACTAATGAAAGGGAAGAGGCTTCCCAATATCCTCCTTTTATTTCTTATGATGAATCAGGTAACGAGGAGGAGCCTTCTATCCAACCAATCTCATCAATAAGGAGCTCAAAAAAGAGGGTTAAACCCACACATGATGCGAAGAAGAAAAAGAAAAGACGGAGAAACAAAGGTAAAAAGGTATCCCCCCCAAATGATGTTGCTCCTATTACGCACTGTGATGATGATAATTGCTATACTATTGGTGCTATCCATACTATTAATGATGAGAGTGATTATGCTTATGATATGAAAAGGCCCAAGCTTGGGGATGCTATGTTTGATGAAGATGATATTTTTGATAATATATTTGCTGCAATTAATGTTTGTCCCAAGCTTGGGGATGCTATGTTTAATGAAGATGATATTTTTAGTCCCCCGAGTTTTGATATGAAAATTTATAATGATGATCATGCCTCCTAGTTATGATGATTATATTGATGAAAGTGGGTTTGGAAGAGTGTCAACTTTAGGAAGGAATGATCCCACTATTTTGGAGGATGTTGAATCTTATTATGATAATTATAAAAGTGGATTTGGAGAGTTCATGACTTTATTTAGTGATGAATCCACTATTTCGAAAGAGGTTTCACTTGATTATGATGAGAACAAAGTTGTTACTTATGATGATTATTGTGATGAAACTTATGCTATAAAAAGTAGTGATGGTTATATTTATAAAACTTGTCATGATTATGATTACCCTTTTTCTGAACATTAATCTTTTAATATGGAAACAATTTATAGTATTCGAGTCTCTTATGATATTCCCACTATTCCGAATGAGAAGAATTTTGCTTATGTGGAGAGTAATAAAATTTCTATGCTTGTAGATCATGAAAAGAATGCTTTAGGTGCTGGTTATATTGTTGAATTCATTCATGTTGCTACTGAAAATTATTATGAGGGAGGAACATATGCTTGTAGGAGTTGCAATAATATCAAGTTTCCTCTCTATGTGCTTAAAGTTTTAAAGTTATGTTTGTTTTGCCTTCCTATGCTAGTTGATTATTGTTCCCATAAGTTGTTTGCTCACAAAATCCCTATGCATAGGAAGTGGGTTAGACTTAAATGTGCTAGTCATATTCTTTATGATGCTCTCTTTATGTTTCAATTCTTATCTTTTATGTGAGCATCATTGAAATCATCATGCCTAGCTAGGGGCGTTAAACATTAGCGCTTGTTGGGAGGCAACCCAATTTTATTTTTGTTCTTTACTTTTTGCTCCTGTTTAGTAATAAATAATTCATCTAGCCTCTGTTTAGATGTGGTTTTATGTTTTAATTAGTGTTTGTGCCAAGTAGAACCTTTGGGAAGACTTGGGTGAAGTCTTTATGATCTTGCTGTAAAAAACAGAAACTTTAGCGCTCACGAGATTAGCTACAAATTTTTACTAGAGAGTGCTATTTAGTTGATTCTTTTTTCAGATGATTAATAGACAAATTCCTCACGTCCAGCAATTTATTTCATAATTTTTGGAGTTTCATAAGTATACGTTTGATACAGATTACTACAGACTATTCTGTTTTTGACATATTCTGTTTTCTATGTGTTGTTTGCTTATTTTCATGAATCTATGAGTAGTATCGGAGGGTATGAACCATAGAGAAGTTGGAATACAGTAGGTTTAACACCAATATGAATTTAGAATGAGTTCACAACAGTACCTAAGTGGCGATTTATTTTCTTATACTAACGGAGCTTACGAGTTTTCTGTTGAGTTTCGCGTTGTGAAGTTTTCAAGTTTTGGGTAAAGATTCGATGAACTATGGAATAAGGAGTGGCAAGAGCCTAAACTTGGGGATGCCCCGGATGGCATCCCCTCTTTCGTCTTCGTTCAGCGGTAACTTTACTTGGAGCTATATTTTTATTCACCACATGATATGTGTTTTGCTTGGAGCGTCATTTTATTTTGTTAGTATTTGCTTGCTGTTATTTAGAATAATGTTTTGCATCTCTATTTTCATTAAAATTTTCAAGGATAGCCTTTACCATGCTTATTTTGCAAGCATACATGTTGCTGTTCAAAACAGGAAGTTTACCGCTGTTGCAAAAATTCCCTAGAAAAGTCAGAATATGATAAAATGTTGAAACTTTTTGCATATTGAGCTCTGTTAAATTTTCTACAGTGTGGTGGAATTTCATAATTTTTGGAGTTAGGGAAGTATGATGAATGTTGCATTCTTTATAAATTGTACTGTTTTGGCAGATTGCTGTTATGTTTGCATTGTTTGTATATTTTTGCTTGTTTAATGATTCTATTTGAGGATAGGAGTATTAAATATGCAGAGGCATTTAGTATGCAATGTTGAATAATAATTTTAGTGATTTGTTACAGTAGAAAATGATAAGGTTTTTGCATTGGTTTGTACTAACTTATCTCACGAGTCCTTGTTGAGTTTTGTGTGGATGAAGCTCTTGAGATTTAGGGAGACCGTGATATGAGAGGAATTAAGGAGACACAAAAGCTCAAGCTTGGGATGCCCAAGGCATCCCAAGACAATATTTCAAGAAATCTCAAGCGTCTAAGCTTGGGGATGCCCCGGTTGGCATCCTACCTTTCTTCTTCAGCAACTATCGGTTAATATCGGTTGAGCCTAAGTTTTTGCTTCTTCACATGATGAGTACTAATACGTCTCCAACGTATCTATAATTTATGAAGTATTCATGCTATTATATTATCCATATTGGATGTTTAATGGGCTTTACTATGCACTTTTATATTATTTTTGGGACTAACCTATTAACCCAGAGCCAGTGCCAGTTTCTGTTTTTCCCTTGTTTCAGTGTTTCGCAGAAAAGGAATATCAAACGGAGTCCAAACGGAATGAAACCTTCGGAAAAGTTATTTTTGGAACGGAAGCAATCCAGGGGACTTGGAGTGCACGTCAGGGAGTCAACGAGGAGGGCACGAGGCAGGGGGGCGCGCCCACCCCCTGGGCGTGCCCTCCACCCTCGTGGGCCCCTTGTGGCTCCCCTGACATATTTCTTCCTCCTATATATACCAATATACCCTAAAACCATTGGGGAACAGAATAGATCGGGAGTTCCGCCGCCGCAAGCCTCTGTAGCCACCAAAAACCAATTGGGACCCTGTTCCGGCACCCTGCCGGAAGGGGGATCCCTCACTGGTGGCCATCTTCATCATCCCTGCTCTCTCCATGACGAGGAGGGAGTAGTTCACCCTCGGGGCTGAGGGTATGTACCAGTAGCTATGTGTTTGATCTCTCTCTCTCTCTCTCTCGTGTTCTTGATTTGGCACGATCTTGATGTATCGCGAGTTTTGCTATTATAGTTGGATCTTATGATGTTTCTCCCCCTCTACTCTCTTGTAATGGATTGAGTTTTCCCTTAGAAGTTATCTTATCGGATTGAGTCTTTAAGGATTTGAGAACACTTGATGTATGCCTTGCCGTGCTTATCTGTGGTGACAATGGGATATCACGTGATCCACTTGATGTATGTTTTGGTGATCAACTTGCGGGTTCCGCCCATGAACCTATGCATAGGGGTTGGCACACGTTTTCGTCTTGACTCTCCGGTAGAAACTTTGGGGCACTCTTTGGAGTTCTTTGTGTTGGTTGAATAGATGAATCTGAGATTGTGTGATGCATATCGTATAATCATACCTATGGATACTTGAGGTGACATTGGAGTATCTAGGTGACATTAGGGTTTTGGTTGATGTGTGTCTTAAGGTGTTATTTTACTACGAACTCCAGGGCTGTTTGTGACACTTATAGGAATAGCCCAATGGATTGATTGGAAAGAATAACTTTGAGGTGGTTTCGTACCCTACCATAATCTCTTCGTTTGTTCTCCGCTATTAGTGACTTTGGAGTGACTCTTTGTTGCATGTTGAGGGATAGTTATATGATCCAATTATGTTATTATTGTTGAGAAAACTTGCACTAGTGAAAGTATGAACCCTAGACTTTGTTTCCTATCATTGCAATACTGTTTACGCTCACTTTTATCATTAGTTAGCTTGCTGTTTTTATATTTTCAGATTACAAAAACCTATATCTACCATCTATATTGCACTTGTATCACCATCTCTTCGCCGAACTAGTGCATCTATACAATTTACCATTGTATTGGGTGTGTTGGGGACACAAGAGACTCTTTGTAATTTGGTTGCAGGGTTGCTTGAGAGAGACCATCTTCATCCTACGCCTCCCACGGATTGATAAACCTTAGGTCATCCACTTGAGGGAAATTTGCTACTGTCCTACAAACCTCTGCACTTGGAGGCCCAACAACGTCTACAAGAAGAAGGTTGTGTAGTAGACATCAAGTACTATCCTTGAAATGTCGTTTTATTTTGTTTTGCTTGTTGTTTGAATAATATCCCAAGATCTGAAATTCTTAAATGAGAGCGAGTCTTCACATAGCTACATAATTATTTAACTACTCATTGATCTTCACTTATATCTTTTTGAGTAGTTTGTCATTTACTAAATGTGCTTCACTTATATCCTATGAGTAAATGGTTGAATGATTTGAATGTCATAAATGTGAAATTATATATGTTTCATATGCTTATCCCATGGGGAGTAATGACTTCACATATAAGAAGTAGAGGTGGTAAATTTTTTGAAGGTTAGCAAACATTGTATTGGTCACTTGAACAATTCATGAAAGAATATTGAAGGAAGAGAGATTTCACCTATAAATATACTATCTTGGACATCTTCTATGATTGTGAGCCCCATTAATTATTTTTAAACCTAAGCAAATTAGTTGAAGTTGGACAAGGAAGACAACATAATAAGTTATGCTTGGGTATATTTGTATAGAAGTTATATTGCTATGGATCCTCTAACATGTGCTGCTTGCTATTTAGAATCCTTTGCTAGCCAAAATATCTGCACTAAGCGGGAATACTGCTTGTGCATCCAAATTCCTTGAACCAAGTTTCTTCCATGAGTGTCCACCATATCTACCTATATGCGGTATTTACCTACCGTTCCAAGTAAATTTGCATGTGCCAAACTCTAAACCTTCAAATAATAATCTTTTTTGTATGCCCGAATCGCTCATGTAGCGACTAGGGGCTGTCAGTATCTTCCATGCTAGGTGGGTTATTCTTACGATGAGTGGACTCCGCTCATCATTCACGAGAAAATGGCTGGTAACTGGGATGCCCAGTCCTATGATCAAAAGATCAAAAACAAAATCGCAAATAATTTAAACAAAACTCCCCCAGGAATGTTGATAGTTGGACGGCACCTGTTGTTTCGGACAAGCCGTGGAGTGTGAATGTTGGTGGAGGGGGAGTAAAAATTTTACCTTTCTGCGTGGGAACCGCCTATGATGTATCTAGTATGGAAGATATTGGGAACTCTTGGTCGTTATGTTGACAATGAAAGCATACCTCTCAAAATTATTTTCATCTCTGTTTTAGCTTCGAGCTCTGGCACCTCTGCAAATGTCTGCTTCCCTCTGCGAAGGGTCTATCTTTTACTTTTATGCAAGAGTCAGTAGTATTCCTTCTCATTCCAACCTACTCTTTAGTTGGCAAGGATCATGTGGTGGAGAAAGATCTTAGCATATATGGCCATTCAAATATATTTGATCATGAATTATTATTGTTGACAATTATCTATATGATAAATAAGTTGGGAGGCGAAACATTAAGCCCTATCTTTCTTTGTGTTCGATGGATGCTATTTGTTCTAAAAATATGCTTTGAGTGGTAGCAATCATGGAAGACTAGATGACAGTTGAGTATGTGGGATTTGCTAAATCAAAGCTCTGACATAGACTCTTCCTGAAAATAAGATGAATTGTAATTTTTTGATGACTAATAACACGGTTTGTTAGTTTTCAAGAAAATTTATGATCTATACTTTAACATGTGAATAGCTTGTTACTTGATCATGAAAAGTTCTATGACTTGAGCTACTGTTATGACATATAATGATGCTAGCAAAGGTGATTGAAATTATCATTGATCAAACTTATGCACCTGCTAGCATTCACACTTCATAAATTATTTCTTTTATCATTTACCTACTCGAGGACGAGCAGGAATTAAGCTTGGGGATGCTGATACGTCTGCAACGTATCTATAATTTATGAAGTATTCCTGCTATTAATTTATCCATCTTGGATGTTTAATGGGCTTTACTATGCACTTTTATATTATTTTTGGGACTAACCTATTAACCCAGAGCCCAGTGTCACTTTCTGTTTTTCCCTTGTTTCAGTGTTTCGCAGAAAAGGAATATCAAACAGAGTCCAAACGGATTTAAACCTTCGGGAGCGTGATTTTTGGAACGAACATGATCCAGGAGACTTGGAGTTGAAGTCAGGGAAGCTTTGAGGTGGACACGAGGCAGGGAGGCACGCCTGCCCCCCTGGGCGCGCCCCCACCCTCGTGGCTCCCCTTACCGACTTCTTTCGCCTATATATATATATATATATATATATATATATATATATATATATATAAATATAACCTAAAAAATATAGGAGCAAAATATATATGGAATTCCGCCGCAAGCCTCTCAGAGCCACCAAAACCAATGGGACCACATTGCTCGCACCTGGGAGGGATCCATCACCGGTGGCCATTTTCATCATCTTGGATGTTTAATGGGCTTTACTATGCACTTTATATTATTTTTGGGACTAACCTATTAACCCAGACCCAGTGCCAGTTTCTGTTTTTTCCCTTGTCTCAGTGTTTCGCAGAAAAGGAATATCAAATGGAGTCCAAACGGAATGAAACCTTCGGAAAAGTTATTTTTGGAACGGAAGCAATCCAGGGGACTTGGAGTGCATGTCAGGGAATCAACGAGGAGGGCACGAGGCAGGGGGCGCGCCCACCCCCTTTGGGCGCGCCCTCCACCCTCGTGGGCCCCTCGTGGCTCCCCTGACATATTTCTTCCTCCTATATATATATACCAATATACCCTAAAACCATCGGGGATCAGAATAGATCGGGAGTTCCGCCGCCGCAAGCCTCTGTAGCCACCAAAAACCAATTGGGACCCTGTTAAAACACCTGCCAGGAGGGGATCCATCACCGGTGGCCATCTTCATCATCCCGGCGCTCTCCATGACGAGGAGGGAGTAGTTCACCCTCGGGGCTGAGGGTATGTACCATTAGCTATGTGTTTGATCTCTCTCTCTCTCTCTCATGTTCTTGACGTGGTACGATCTTGATGTATCACGAGCTTTGCTATTATAGTTGGATCTTATGATGTTTCTCCCCCTCTACTCTCCTGTAATGGATTGAGTTTTCCCTTTGAAGTTATATTATCAGATTGAGTCTTTAAGGATTTGAGAACACTTGATGTATGTATTGCATGTGCTTATCTGTGGTGACAATGGGATATCACATGATCTACTTGATGTATGTTTTGGTGATCAACTTGCGGGTTCAGTGACCTTGTGAACTTATGCATAGGGGTTGGCACACGTTTTCATCTTGACTCTCCGGTAGGAACTTTGGGGCACTCTTTGAAGTTCTTTGTGTTGGTTTGAATAGATGAATCTGAGATTGTGTGATGCATATCGTATAATCATGCCCACGGATACTTGAGGTGACATTGGAGTATCTAGGTGACATTAGGGTTTTGGTTGATTTGTATCTTAAGGTGTTATTCTAGTATGAACTCTATGATAGATCAAACGGAAAGAATAGCTTCGTGTTATTTTACTACGGACTCTTGAATAGATTGATTAGAAAGGATAACTTTGAGGTGGTTTCATACCCTACAATAATCTCTTCGTTTGTTCTCCGCTATTAGTGACTTTGGAGTGACTCTTTGTTGCATGTTGAGAGATAGTTATATGATCCAATTATGTTATTATTGTTGAGAGAAGTTGCACTAGTGAAAGTTTGAACCCTAGGCCTTGTTTCCTAGCATTGCAATACCGTTTACGCTCACTTTTATCATTAGTTACCTTGCTGTTTTTATATTTTCAGATTACAAAAACCTATATCTACCATCCATATTGCACTTGTATCACAATCTCTTCGCCGAACTAGTGCACCTATACAATTTACCATTGTATTGGGTGTGTTGGGGACACAAGAGACTCTTTGTTATTTGGTTGCAGGGTTGTTTGAGAGAGACCATCTTCATCCTACACCTCCCACGGATTGATAAACCTTAGGTCATCAACTTGAGGGAAATTTGCTACTGGCCTACAAACCTCTGCACTTGGAGGCCCAACAACGCCTACAAGAAGAAGGTTGCGTAGTAGACATCAGAGACGTTGCAGCTGCCATGTCAGCCGAGGTGTTGAAGCAGTTTGGCGTGATGGACATCGGCTTGAAGAAGCAACAGTGCGGCCATGCTGGCGCAGGTCGTGACTTGTGACACGGTCAATGCCGGCTTGATGAAGTGACCATGCGGCGATGCCGGTGTGCCCGCTCCGTGTAATCCGACGGGCAGCGACGTTGGTGATGATTTATCCTTTGCGATGCCGAACTCTTGTTCGGCTTGCCGAGATGATGATCCGAAGAAGTTGAGCTCGGCTCAACAAAGCGACGACGTGTCTAGCGCAGGTCGGCAACCGTGGAGCAATATTGCCGGACTGGTTTGACACCAGCGTGATGGTGAAGATTACCTCGGAGGAGGCTTAAAATTTTATGGTTACATGTTTTAAAAACAACGCACAATATCCTAGAAAATAAATTCCTTCAAAAGGGTTGTCCAATATTCCGTTCATGAAGAAACATGAACTCGGGCCGGATTCGTATTCACGCGGAAAACAGATCCGAAAATTGGTCCACTCATCGGAAGGTTCCCGGAGTTTAAACCGTCGGATCGAGCTGAAATTTGGAGGGGTGATAGATATGGGATTTCCGCAGCATATGAACGGTTGGATCTTCCAAAGGACCTCCGAGCTGGGCTCTGGAGACCACGCCCTAAACTCGTCCAGATTTGATAGGGCTCCGGTATTGATAACCCACAAGTATAGGGGATCGCAACAGTTTTTGAGGGTAGAATATTCAACCCAAATTTATTGATTCGACATAAGGGGAGCCAAAGAATATTCTCAAGTATTAGCAGTTGAGTTGTCAATTCTACCACACCTGGATAACTTAGTATCTGCAGCAAAGTTTTTATTAGCAAAGTAGTATGGAAATAACGGTAATGGTAGCAAAGGTAATATTTTTGGGTTTTGTAGTGATTGTAACAGTAGCAACGGAAAAGTAAATAAGCGAAGAACAATATGTGAAAAGCTTGTAGGCATTGGATCGGTGATGGAGAATTATGCCGGATGCGGTTCATCATGTAACAGTCATAACATAGGGTGACACAGAACTAGCTCCAATTCATCAATGTAATGTAGGCATGTATTCCGAATATAGTCATACGTGCTTATGGAAAAGAACTTGCATGACATCTTTCTCCTACCCTCCCGTGGCAGCGGGGTCCTAACGGAAACCAAGGGATATTAAGGCCTCCTTTTTCAATAGAGTACCGGACCAAAGCATTAACACATAGTGAATACATGAACTCCTCAAACTAAGGTCATCACCGGGAGTGGTCCCGATTATTGTCACTTGAGGTTGCGGATCATAACACATAGTAGGTGACTATAGACTTGCAAGATAGGATCAAGAACTCACATATATTCATGAAAACATAATAGGTTCAGATCTGAAATCATGGCACTTGGGCCCTAGTGACAAGCATTAAGCATAGCAAAGTCATAGCAACATCAATCTCAGAACATAGTGGATACTAGGGATCAAACCCTAACAAAACTAACTCGGTTAAATGATAAATCTCATCCAACCCAGCACCGTCCAGCAAGCCTACGATGGAATTACTCACGCACGGCGGTGAGCATCATGAAATTGGTGATGGAGGATGGTTGATGATGACGATGGCGATGGATTCCCCTCTCCGGAGCCCCGAACGGACTCCAGATCAGCCCTCCCGAGAGGTTTTAGGGCTTGGCGGCGGTTCCGTATCGTAAAACGCGATGAATCTTTCTCTCTGATTTTTTTCTCCCCGAACACGAATATATGGAGTTGGAGTTGAGGTCGGTGGAGCTCCAGGGGGTCCACGAGGCAGGGGGCGCACCCACGGGGGTAGGGCGCGCCCCCCACCCTTGTGCCCAGGGTGTGGGCCCCCTGATGTTGATTCTTTCGCCAATATTTTTTTATATTTTCCAAAAATAAGTTCCGTGAAGTATCAGGTCATTCCGAGAACTTTTGTTTCGTCACATAAATAACACCATGGAAAGTCTGTTGAAAACAGCGTCAGTCCGGGTTAGTTCCATTCAAATCATGCAAGTTAGAGTCCAAAACAAGGGCAAAAGTGTTTGGAAAAGTAGATACGACGGAGACATATCAACTCCCCCAAGCTTAAACCTTTGTTTGTCCTCAAGCAATTCAGTTGATAAACTGAAAGTGATAAAGAAAAACTTTTACAAACTCTGTTTGCTCTTGTTGTTGTAAACATGTAAAGCCAGCATTCAAGTTTTCAGCAAAGATTATGACTAACCATATTCACAATAACACTTAGGTATCATGTTTACTCATGGCAATGGCATAATCAACTAGCAAGCAATAATAATAAATCTTGAATGACAATACTCTCAAAACAATCATAATATGATATAACAAGATGGTATCTCGCTAGCCCTTTTTGACACCGCAAAACATAAATGAAGAGCACCTTTAAAGATCAAGGACTGACTAAACATTGTAATTCATGGTAAAAGAGATCCAGTCATAGTCATACCCAATATAAATTAAAAGTAATGGATGCAAATGACAGCGGTGCTCTCCAGCTGGTGCTTTTTAATAAGAGGGTGATGACTCGACATAAAAGTAAATAGATAGGCCCTTCGCAGAGGGAAGCGAGGATTTGTAGAGGTGCGAGTTCGATTTTGAAATAGAGATGAATAATATTTTGAGCGGCATACTTTCATTGTCAACATAACAACCAAGAGATGGCGATATCTTCCATGCTACACACATTATAGGCGGTTCCCAAACAGAATGGTAAAGTTTATACCCCCCCTCCACCAACAAGCATCAATCCATGGCTTGCTCGAAACAACGAGTGCCTCCAACAAGCAATAGCCCCAGGGGGAGTTTTGTTTGCAATTATTTTGATTTGATTTGCATAAAGCATGGGACTGGGCATCCAGGTGACTAGCCATTTTCTCGTGAGTGAGGAGCGGAGTCCACTCCTCTTGAGAATAACCCGCCTAAAATGGAAGATATGGACATCCCTAGTTGATACATGAGCTATTCGAGCATACAAAACAGAATTTCATTTGAAGGTTTAGAGTTTGGCACATACAAATTTACTTGGAACGGCAGGTAGATACCGCATATAGGAAGGTATGGTGCACTCATATGGAATAACTTTGGGGTTTAAGGGATTGGATGCACAAGCAGTATTCCCGCTTAGTACAAGTGAAGTCTAGAAAAAGACTGCGAAGCGACCAACTAGAGAGCGACAACAGTCATGAACATGCATTAAAATTAATAGACATTAAGTGCAAGCATGAGTAGGAAATAATCCACCATGAACATAAATATCATGAAGGCTATGTTGATTTGTTTCAACTACATGTGTGAACATGTGCCAAGTCAAGTCACTTGAATCATTCAAAGGAGGATACCACCCCATCATACCACATCACAGCCATTTTAATAGCATGTTGACACGCAAGGTAAACCATTATAAACTCCTAGCTAATTAAGCATGGCATAAGCAACTATAATCTCTAGTTGTCATTGCAAACATGTTTATTCATAATAGGCTGAATCAGGAACGATCAACTAATCATATTTACAAAAACAAGAGAGGTTGAGTTCATACGAGCTTCTCTCATCTCAATCAGTCCATCATATATCGTCATAATTGCCTTTCACTTGCACGCCTGAACGATGTGAATAAAAATAATAGTGCACGTGCATTGGACTAAGCTGGAATCTGCGAGCATTCAATAAACAAGAGAAGACAAGGCAATATGGGCTCTTGGTTAAATCAACAATAATGCATATAAGAGCTACTTTAACAATTTCATCATGTTCTTCTCCTATTGACCCCCAAAGAAAAGAAAAGAAATAAAACTATTTACACGGGAAAGCTCCCAACAAGCAAAAGAAGAACAGGAAATCTTTTTGGGTTTTCTTTTTAATTACTACTACTACGGCAAGAAAGTAAACTAGCTAAAAACTACAACTATTTTTTTGGTTTTTCTTAAGGTTTAACAAACACACAAGAAGAAAGCATAAAAAGGAAAAATAAACTAGCATGGATAGTACAATGAAAGAGTATGAGCATCAACATCTAGCAATGAGTGTGCGAACATAAATGTAATGTCGGTGAGACATACGTACTCCCCCAAGCTTAAGCTTTTGGCCTAAGTTGGTCTATTGCCACGGATGGCCTGGCGGATATCCAATGTTATAGTTGGGGTCGTACTGAGAAGAAGAAGCCTCCGATTGCCACTGGCTGGCAATCATCTCTGGATCCCACTAGTAATTAGACTGTCGTGGAGGATCAAATTGTGGTTCCAGCTCTGGCTCTATGGCTGATGTAGGGTTCCGGTAGGCGTGGATGGCAGCCAGCGGAACGAGGTACTTGCCTGCAGACAAATCAAACAAGGAAGGAGAAGGCAAGGTAATAGTCTCAGGGTGATTTTTATCAAATAACATTTTATATTTAAGCGCCCTTTCCCTATTCTTAACAATAAAATCATGTGCTAACATACTCTTATAATCTAAATAAGCATTAGGCAACAATTTTTCTTCTTTCTCATAGTGCCTAACAGGTATGTTATAGTACGCAGCAAGGCGCGAGGCGAAGATGCCTCCCAAGATGGGGCCCTTAGTATGGTTAAGATTTAACCGCCTTGCAACAATGATGCCCATACTAAATGTATCATCACGAAACAAGGCATGGAACAAAATGATAATATCAGGGACACTCAAGTTTCCACAGTTTCCGCGACCAATTATGCATCTACTAGCAAATATAGCAAAATAACATAGAACAGGAAAATATATGCTAGTGATTCGTGCGTCGGAAACCTTCCTCGTTTCCCTACAGCAATTGTATCAATAAACCCTTCCACATCGTTAATATGTGGTTCCTCTGTGATACCCGGAAAAGGTAACTTGCAAAATCTACAAAATTCACGAAGGGTCATCTCCTTACACTCATCATATAAAAGAAAATCCACCGTAGGTGGTGACCTCCTAGAATGGAAATGAAAATTTTGCACAAAGGTATTGGTGAGTAACAGATCTTTATTAGCGTTGGTCGCGGAGGAAGTCGGTGAGGCCTGCATTCTCAGCCAATTCATAAAAATCATCATAAATCCCGGCTGCTCTCAAGAAATCATCACAAGGCCATTCACGGGCCGAACCTCCGTAATGCTGTGACAGATTATATTTGGGCCTCTTTTCTTCTTCACTTTGTTTTTCCTTGAAATTGACTCGATGGGCCCCTCAAAATTCTCTTCATCATTTTCTGAAAATTTCTGAAATTTTTAGTAACTTCAAATAAAAGTGAACCAAGCTCAACAAAATTGATAGCAACTACTCCTACAAGTGCCCAGAGCCTATATCATGCATTAGAACTACTTGTAACCATATTTTGCCGTCTGCCACCGCGGACGGCAAAGGCACGGACGGCGGACGGCAAAGAGCTTTGCCGTCAGCGGCCGACGACAAAGAGGGACGACAAATACAGGGTCGGCAAACAGGTCCTTTGCCGTCTGCTTTTTATGGCGGACGGCAAAGAGTCCTTTGCCTACATCGGCGGACGACAAAGAGGAGGGACGACAAAATACTGGACGTCCGCCAGCGTTAGTACGTTAGGCGGCTAACGGCGGCCTTTGCCGTCTGCCAGCGGACGGCAAATTTGAGCGCCTCTTTGTCGTCTGCCAGTTGACGTTAGCAATGCGTCAGCGCCCGCTGTTTTTTGCCGTCTGCCACGGCGGACGGCAAAGGAAAAGTCTTTGCCATCAGCTTAGCTTTGTCGTCTGCCACGGTAGGCAAATTTGCCAAATGGCCCATCTCCCAGGAAGCACAGGTGGGCGCCACGTGCCCCCTTTGCCGTCTGCCACCGACGGCAAAGGGGTCTTTACCCGTTCTTGGCGGACGGCAAGAAACACCTGCTTGCCTCTTTTTTATTCTGTTTTCTTATATCCAACAATTATCACAGCAAATATATCACAGGACTCTTTCACAATAAATATCCAGCACATATATATCCAACATAATAAATATCCAGCACATATATATCCATCCATACATACATAGTAGGTTGCACATAGTTCCATCGATCCATACATATTACAATATGCAAAGTTTCATCATAGCAATCTAGTTTAATCATAACAAGTTAATTCCATCATAGCAAGCGAGCAAAATACAAGAAGTGCATCAAAGGAAAAAACAAGCAATCCATCATAGGAAGCTGGCTTCCGTGAAGTGAATGAAACCTGCAAAATGACAAATAAGAAAGTTAGAAAAAGAAGACTAGAAGAAGAATTAGATTAGAAGAAATAGCATAGAAGAAGAAGAAGAAGAAGACTAGAAGAAGAAGTATATGCCATTTATTAGCTAACTTAGGTGAACTGGATCATTTATGAGCTAAATTAGTTGAAATGGATCGTTTATGAGCTAACTTAGGTGAAATGTATCGTTTATTAGCTAACCTAGGTGAAATGGATCGTTTATGAGCTATCTTAGGTGAAATGGATCGTTTATGAGCTAATCTACGTGAAATGGATCGTTTGTGAGCTAACCTAGGTGAAATGGGTCGTTTATGAGCTAACCTAGGTGAAATAGGTCGTTTATGAGCTAACCTAGGTGAAATGGGTCGTTTATGAGCTAACCTAGGTGAAATGGGTCGTTTATGAGCTAACCTAGTGAAATGGGTCGTTTATGAGCTAACCTAGGTGAAATGGGTGGATTTATGAGCTAACCTAGGTGAAATGGGTCGTTTATGAGCTAACCTAGGTGAAATGGATCATTTTGGAGCTAAGTTAGGTGAAATGGATCGTTTATGAGCTAACCTAGGTGAAATGGATCGTTTATGAGCTAACCTAGGTGAAATGGGTCGTTTATGAGCTAACCTAGGTGAAATAGGTCGTTTATGATCTAAGCTAGGTGAAATGGGTCGTTTATGAGCTAACCTAGGTGAAATGGGTCGTTTATGAGTTAACCTAGGTGAAATGGGTCATTTATGAGCTAACCTAGGTGAAATGGGTCGTTTATGAGCTAACCTAGGTGAAATGGATCATTTTGGAGCTAACTTAGTTGAAATGGGTCGTTTATGAGCTAACTAAGGTGAAATGCCACGTTTTTGAGCTAACTAAGGTGAAATTGATCGTTTTTGTGCTAACTTAGGTGAAATGGGTCATTTTGGAGCTAACCTAGGTGAAATGGGTCATTTTGGAGCTAACCTAGGTGAAATGGGTCATTTTAAAGCTAATGTAGGTAAAATGGATCATTTAAGAGCTAATCTACGTAAAATGGGTCATTTTAGAGCTAACTTGGATAAATTGGATCACTTGTAAGCTAACTAAGGTAAAATGAGTCATTTTAGAGCTAACTTAGGTAAAATGGATCGTTTATGAGCTAACTAAGCTAATTATGCAATTTTTTTACATAAGTAAGCTAAGTACATATCGTTTTAGAGCTAACACTAGTAGAAAAAGGGTCAAATGTGAAGCACATTAGTGTCGGTTTGTAAAAAAATAGGCACTAATGTGATCAATAGTGCCGGTTCGTGGCGGCGATCAATAAATGCAGTTCGTGTTGAGCCTTTAGTACCGGTTCGTGCCACGAACCCGGTACTAAAGGGTAGTGGCTGGCGTCAGGCCGGGTCCCCACGAGCCCCTTTAGTACCGGTTTGTGTTACCAACCGGTACTAAAGGTCTAACCTATAGTACCGGTTCGTGCCACGAACCCACACTAAAGGGGACAAGCCTTTAGTACCGGTTCATGCCACGAACCGGTACTAAAGGGGCCAAATTTCAAACCCTAGCCCCCCCGTGTATCGCCATTTCAGTTTTGAAAAATCAAAAGAAAATGATAAAAACTTCAAAAATAAAATCCTTCGAGAGGTAGTTATATTACTATATCTACTAGTTAGGAAAATTTGAAAACTTAAATTTGGACATGTTTTGCAAAAAGTGTAGGGAAAATGTAAAACGGCTATAACTTTTGCATACGATGTCGGAATAAAACGTATAATATATCAAAAAATTCAGCACAAAAATCCGCATCCGATGGAGACTGCCTATGGCCTGTTTCGAATTTTTAGAATCCTCAAATTCGAAAAGGAAAAAAAGATATGGTCAAATTTCAGTTTTAAAAAAAAAATTGGTTAAATTTGGTCAAACTACTTATTCAAGAAGTATTATTTTTACTACATAATTATTCAAGAATATTAGTGTTACTAAATAATTATTTCAATTTTTTGAATTTTGGTCAAACTATGGTCAAACTATGGTCAAACGTATTCAAAAAATATTAGCGTTACTAAATAATTACTGTTTTTTTAGAATAATAGTTTCAAACTCAAACGGTGAAATGTGTGACTTCATGCTCAAGCTAAACTCCTGAGGGTTAATAGGATTGACATCTTACTATTGTCGAAAACAACAAGTGCGGACTTCGGAAGCGAAGGAGAATAGAACCCGAAAGTTAAGCATGCTCGGCTGGAGTAGTGAGAGGGATGGGTGACCGGGAATTTAGATGATTTGGAATGAGTGATCCACACTTGAGCAGTTAAGAGAGGTGATTAGAGACTAAATCATCAAATAATTCAGAAAAATTAAAAATCGAAAAAAAATCAAATTTTTTTTCCAAAATTTTCAAAAAAAAACCTTTAGTACCGGTTGGTAGCACCAACCGGTACTAAAGGTCCCGCATACTAGGGTGCGAGCTCACGCCACGTGGTGGCACTTTAGCGCCGGTTCGTGCCGAACCGGTACTAAAGAGGGGGGGCCTTTAGTGCCCACACTTTAGTGCCGGTTCCATAACCGGCACTAAAGGCCCTTACAAACCGGTTTTAAAGCTCCGTTTTCTACTAGTGTAACTTAGGTAAAATGGATGGTTTATGAGGTCAGTAAGCTTATTAAGTCATTTTGGAGGAAAATAAGCTAACTCTAGGTTATTATGGTAAGCATATTGGAGGAAATAAAGCTAAGTCTAGGTCTTTATGCATTTGTTAAGCAAAACACTAGAGAAACTTACCGTGATCAGGGAGGTGTAGGAGCGGGCTGGCTCGTGCCGGTAGCTGGAGAAGGATCGTGCGATGCGTTTATGGAGTTAAGCTGGGGTTTCCTCCGCAAGGTTTGTCCACGGAGGGTGAGTCAGGGCCTAAGATCAGGCCGAAAGGCGTAGTCGATGGACAACCAAAGATCATTTCCAATGTCTCATTAGCATTATGACACTCAAAAGTTAAGACTAGCAAGTAATGTCCATTCAAATTAAACTCACCATGCTCCTAGGAGCAATCACTTGCATCGGCGGAGTAGTCTGACCGGACTTCTCGCACACAGACTACACATTTGGTTTTCACAACAGAGTCATACTAGTTAGTAATGAGACTCAAATGTTAAGACTAGCAAGTAATCTGCAGAAGAAACTTACCACAAGGAGCTCGTACATGGCCCTTGCATGCATGTCATTCCGTGCCCTGTCCTCCTCCAACATCTTTGTCGTCCTCTCCTCCAACTCCCGCTGCCTCTCCGCCGCCTCCGCCAGAAGTTTCTCCGTTCTATCTCTCTCACTCTGTATAGCAGCTTGCAACACCACTCACATGACCATTTGTAATCATTGATGGAAGCGCACACAATGTAATGGAGAAAGATAGCTGAGTACGTATAACTAAACTTGAAGGCGAGTTGTACTGGCCGTTCTCGAGGCCTTATCTCGTGAGCGGAGCTCGATCGGCACGCCTTGATCTCCGGGAGAGTGCTAGGACAACGGATAAGTCCATCTCCCATGGCTATGGAGCCATGGGACCTCCCCGCCACCAGATATCGCCAAAGAGCTCTGTATCAATGGGACCCTGGCTCGGGTTAAAGTCCTCCCCTTTCCTCGCCTTCCCCTGATCTCTATATTGCACGAGCTTGTTGTGGGCGGAGATGTTGGTGATGTTATTTGGATCATCGAGGTCAGACGCAGAGAATGCCTTGACTTTCTTGTAAGGGCCAGTGTGGGCCATGGCATACAGGTCGTACACCTCTGGCACCTTATCCGCCTTATTGTAGTGTGCCTAAAAGAGAGAAACAAAGTAAATTAGTAATTAAAGGGCTAAAGCTAGCATGATGAATTAATTGCATGAATCATGAAGCAAACCACATACCCAGTTCCGCCCGTACTGAAGTAAGTTGGAGCTGCCTTGGTGGTGTGGCACACCTTCCATTTGGGCACGTTTGTCCTTGGCCTCGTTGTGGGTGGCCCGCCATTCTTTTGAGCACCACGCATTGACCAACACCTCCCAACAATCCATCCGATCCGCACACCATCTCGGAGGGGCCTAAGTTAGCAAATAGAAACTTCAGCGCTACGGCTATGAATTACTAAATGAAGGAAGTAAGTACAAGGCCTTAAGAATTACCTTCATGTACTGCTCCTTACTCAAGAACTTATCGCGGCACTCCTGCTTGGGCTTCTTGATGCCTCGCCCGGTGTAGTAGTCTCGAACAGCCTGCACCCGAACCTCATGCCGTAAGTTCTGAAGTAGGCGCTTGCACTCCTTGTTGATAACATCTGTCGCCTCCTCCTCGTATCCCTCCTCACATCTGTAGAATGTCTGCAATCAAATGAGACAATATTGATTAGTACAATTAATAACTAGCTAGTTGAAGATTTTTAATTGTGTAAAGGAGAAATTACCCAGAACTTTCTGATTAGCACGCCCCGCCTCGTCTTGCACAAGACACCGCCGATAATCTCACCCGGGCCGGGGCAGCCAAGTAGTGCTCCCAACTCAATCCAACCTCTGGAAGCCGACCCTCACCAGGCAACGTGACAAACCCCGGGAAGTTTTTTCGAATCAGAACTCCAAGGACGAAGTTGGGCCGGCGGACACTTTCATGGTGGTCCCAACCCCTGCAGCATGACAAGGCCAACGCATTAGTTATTCGAAGAAACATGAATGCAGAAGGTACAAAAAGATTAAATGCACTTACCTCTCCCCATCAGGGAAAATCAACCACCTCTGCCATGGTCGCCCGGCACGGACGGGAGCCGTGTAGCACCTGCCGGTAGACGTTGCCCCTCCTCCGCCTCCTCCTCAAAATCACCGGCTCCCGCCATCATCAAGATGGCCACTCGGCTCCCCGCCATCATCAGCATGGCCACTCGGCTCCTCAGGCTGACCCGACCAAGTACCCCATCCAGACGTGTGCTCCTCCGGGGTCTCATGGGCCCAACTCTCGTGGGCCGAAGGCCCGTCGACCTGAGGCTCGTGGGCCGAAGACCCGTGGACGGGAGTCCATGTAGCCTCCTCCTCAGACGAGTCCACCCTAGCAGTCACGTGCTCGGGTGAAACAGCTGGGAGCGGCAGCGAGGAAGGCGCCGTAAGAGTCACCCTACCTCCTCTCCCGCGACCACGTGCTCCACCTCCTCTCTTCTTCTTACCTCGTCCCTCTTTGGGCACCGCGGTCGACGAAGAAGGGCCCCCGGTGTCGCCATACTGTCCAAAGAACGCCGGCGAGAGGTGCGTGTGGAATGGAAGACCTCGCACCACGCGCTGACGAAGAAGGGTCCTCGGCGCTCTCCCGACCAGCGCCCACCATCTTTCAACACCTGCCATGACAAAGAATAAACGAAATTAGTACAACATAAAAAAAGTACCGACATGAATAATAATATGTATATCACTTAAGTGTATCATCATCAAGTACAACATAAAAAAATTGAATACCTGACACTACTAATAATCTCGATCAGTATCATCAATAAATGCATAATCATCATCATCACTATAATCAATGATGGGCTCATAGGGTTCATTGGCATCAACATGTGCAAGGCCACCTTGACGTAATCGGTCAAGCATTGACAGGTCATCCGCAGTAGTAACCTCTTCTTGTTCCGGCTCTTCTAGTTCCTCCTCTGGGGTGATGTCGGATTCACTGTCGCTGTCTACTTCAATGTTTTGGGATGAAGTATAGCGGTTCTTGAAATGCTTTTTGGAAAGACGTGTCTCTTGGAAGAATTCTCCTTCATATGTGTCTGGGTTAATGTGAGGTTCATAATCCTCTTCCTTTGGGGGAGAAAGTCTAGCACGTGGCGACACTTCATAAACGACATCCCAACCTTTCAGATTTGGATTAGTTTGGCAGGCCCACGGTAGATAGAATACTTGGGTTGCTGTTGAGCCGTAATATAGACATCGGGAACATCTAAATGGGTGCTTTGGTTGATTTCAACTAGCCCTATATGTTCATGAGTCCTTCTAGTCTCCTTCGGGAAACCAATAACATTTGAAGACTACGACATTCGGTGGGTTTTCACCATAGAACAGAAGTTCATAAATTGCTTCAACTCTCCCATAATACTCGGTACCTCCTTCGCCGATAGCAGATACACAACAATTTGTAGACTTTTGGTCGGCCATAGATAGCTCTTTGCCATAGGTACAAAAGCGATACCCGTTGATGTCGTACTTGTCAAATGAACGGACCTTATAGTCAAAACCATTAGCGACTTGTCTCAATTCGGCGTCCATAGAGTCTGAATTAGCCTACAAGTTTAATATGAAAGGATTGTTGCATTACACACAAATTAGCGAATGAAATGAAATTGTCTAATAGAAATTACCGTTTGTTTGAACCAAGAGATGAAACTGGGATAGCCGCCTCCTTGCTTTGCGAGAAGATCATGCTCTTCGACGGAATCCTTTTGGATCTCCGCTCAATACGAGAATATGGTGACGTATCGACTGTATGACATATCCAGGAATAAGAGCAGTTCAAAGGAAACAGAAGTTGCGAAACATTGTACCGAGAACTTACTCGGTGTACGGCCGCACTTCTATCAGGTTATTGAAGATATACAACGAAATGGTCCGCCATTCTTCGTTATCCAAAGATACTGGATGTGAAACACTAGCTGGTGCGAGATTCCCTTTGAATAGGCTGAGGTTGGATCCACCCTTTTAGGGTCTTGACATTGTACCGAGGCTTCGGATTATGCAAATGACGATTTTTGGCTTCGTAGTGTGATGTTACGAAGTTTGCCGCCTCCTCTGTGATGAATGCCTCAACCATCGATGCTTCAATTCTATGTTTATTTTTACATTTTTCTCGAAGCGTCTTCTGCATCCTCTCAGTTGGGTAGCACCAATGATTTTGCATGGGCCCCCCCAATCTTGCCTCGGTCGGGAGATGCAAAACAAAATGCTGCATTGGATTAAAGAAGCCCGATGGAAAGATCTTCTCTAACTTGCAGATCAACTCCGGCGCCAACTCTTCCATTTCTTCTAGCACGCCAGGCGATAATTCTTTCGCACAAAGAACACGGAAGAAATAGCTGAGTTTTGCCAGTACTAGCCATTCATCCTCAGGGATGAAGCCACGCAACATCACCGGCATTACCCGCTCAATCCATATGTGCCAATCATGACTCTTTAGACCAAATATCTTCAATTTATCAAGATTCGCTCCCCTCTTTAGATTCGCTGCATACCCATCGGGGAACATCAACTGCTGTTGCACCCACAAGATAATTTCCCTCATAGCTGGCCTTCCAAGATTGAACCATGCCTTTGGCTTCGTCGATTCTGCTTTCCTTTCGGTTCTTTCATGTTTTGTAACGGCCTATCACATAGCGCCTCCAGATCGACTCTAGCCTTAGTATTATCCTTTGACTTCCCATCTATGCTGAACAATGTACCAAAAAGTGCCTCGGCGATATTCTTCTCGATGTGCATCACGTCGATGTTGTGTGGGCAAAGGAGGTCTTTGAAGTAAGGCAGATCCCATAAGCATGTTTTGTGAGTCCATGCGTGCTTAGTATTATACCCCTTGAAGTACCCTGGACGCTGTGGATCTGGCTCGAGAGCGTTTAACTGATCCAGGGTCTGTTGGCCTGTCAATGCAGGTGGTGCAGAGTTTTTGACAACTCTACCTCTGATGAAGTTCTTCTTGTCTTTCCTGAACTTATGGCGAGGATCCAGGAACTGTCTATGCATGTCGAAGCAAGAAAACTTGCGACCGGCCTGAAGCCAACGAAACTCAAGAGCTCCCTTGCATGTGGGGCACAGGAACCTTCCATGCACACACCAGCCAACGAATAGTGCATACGCCGGCAAGTCATGCGTCGAGTACATGTACCAGACACGCATTATGAAGTTCCGTTTGCTATAGGCATCGTATGTCTTGAACCCATTATCCCAGGCTTCTTGCAATCCGTCCTTAAGCGGATGCATGTACACATTCATATTTTTCCCTGGATAGTTGGGCCCTGGAATTATCAACGTCAGGAAAATGTTCTTTCTTTGCATAATCTGTCCGGGGAGATTGAGTGGAAAGACAACACGGGCCAACAATCAGTATTGGGCTGCCGTCATACCAAACACACTGAACCCATCCGTGCTGATGCCGACTCGAGGATGCTTTCTCCCCCTTTGTCAGCATGTATTGATCTGCCGCTTTGTCAGCATGTAATTCATCAAACTTTTTCCACGCAACACCATCCGATGTGTGTACCATCATCAGATTCCCATATGTATCTAGTTCGGTTCTTTTGCCTGTTTCATGCCATGTCATCTGTCTAGCCGTCTCTTCGACCATGAAAAGACGTTGAAGTCTTGGTACAATTGGCATATACCGAAGAACACTAACAGGGATTTTGGTCTGTGTCTTCTCACCCATACCATTGTCTACCACAATATACCTGGAAGACTTGCAAATGGGACAATAGTTCAAGTCCGCATAGTCAAGCCTAAATAAGGCACATCCTTTCTCACAGGCATGTATCTTCTCATAGGGCATCTTCTGTGCACGGAGGATTTTGTATGACTGGTACAGTTTTGCAGGCATTACATGTCCTTTGGGTAGAAAGCGTCCAAATACTGTCATAATTGCGTCATAGCATTCTCTGCCCAAGTTGAACTGAGCCTTCAGAGCCATTACTTGTGAGATGGCATCCAACTGACAAAGCTTAGTGTGCTCGTGGAGCGGACGTTTTGAAGACTCCAACATTTCATTGAAGGCCTTTGCAGATTCCTCCATCTCCTCGTCCGAATCCCGAGCATCATCACAGTCTTGCACCATGTTTTCCATCCCGGTAGCATGCTCGTCGGTGTGACGATGATCCACCTCAGCTCGGTCACGTTGGGCAGACTCACCATGAAATGTCCACACCGTATAATCGGGCGTAAAACCACTCTTCTGCATGTGTTTGCCCATTTCAGCGTCTGTCCTCTTTTCCCAATTGCCGCACCGGAAACAGGGGCACAAGGTTTTCTTCTGGCCATTTGCAAATGCGGCTTGCACAAACCGCTTGGTTTTTGTGAACCATTCAGCGCTCCATTTGTTCTGACCAGTGTGACCGGTATACATCCACGCACGACCACTCATCTTGACCGCCGAGCTCTGGACACACAACAATTATATATGTAATTCACCATGTATATATTCATCAGTTGATCTACTTTGTCAATTTTATTACGTCCATGCAACCTACACTCTAATAGGTAATGATAGGTCCTAATCACACCCGTGTATGTGTAGATTGGGTTCATTTTCCCATGCTATGCTCCGGATCCGACGCATAAAATTTCGGCAGCACCTCCCGCTGTTCTCGATACACGTCTGCAATAAGCAGAGGATGTGTACCCGGAGAACAACAGGGGAGGCACTGACCAAATTTATGCGTCGGATCCGGAGCAAAGCATATGGGAAAATGAACCCAATATACACATACTCGGGTTATCCATGGATAGCGTTGGACAATTCGAAAGAATCAAGGTTATAAATATGCAAATGCATGCATATTTATAACTATGACGCTTTCGAGCAGGAGACACATATTGATTACGATATCTTGATGATTCAAGACACATATAGAGCTAGCTATCAAGTGTCATTGGAATAGATCAAATAATTAATGGGGGAGGAGGACATGTCATTTGTGATCACCCACGAACGAAGGGGCAAAGCTCATCAAACGCACGGCGAGGTCGTCGAACACCAAACCTCGCAGCGATGAAACAACTGCACATTTAAAACTACCCGATCAATTATATATGATGTTTTTCATACCAAAATCGAAAAATATATGACCTAACTAATAATTCACAAATATATGACCCCGTCGGCCTCTGGAAGGCCAAATAACTCCTTTTCGGGAGGTGTCGGGGGTTGGGGTGTCGTCAATAGAATTAAAATTAATAGAATTAGGGATGCCGGTCGGGTCGAGTGCCGTGTCGGTGTCGGGTTAATGTCGGGTCAGGCTCGGGGTCGGGGTGTCGGGGTCGGGGTCGGGGTCGGGGTGTCGGGGTCGGGGTCTCGGGGTTGGGGTCTCGTGCCGGGGTGCCGGGTCGGGGTCGGGGTGCCGTGTCGGGTCTGGTTTTTTCCTCTTTTTTCCTTAACTTCTTCTTCCTCTTCTTCCTTTTCTTCCTTTTCTTCCTTTTTTTCCTTCTTCTTCTTCTTCTTCTTCTTCTTCTTCTTCTTCTTCTTCCTCCTTTCCTTTTTCCTCTTCTTCTTCTCCTCCTCTCCTCTTTTTTCTTCTTCTTCTTCCTCTTCTTCTTTTTTCTTCTCCTCCTCCTCTTCTTCTTCTTCCTTTCCTTTTTCCTCTTCTTCTTCTCCTCCTCTCCTCTTTTTTTCCTCTTCTTCTTCTTTCCTAAAACTAAACTAAACCTAAAACTAAACCTAAATCTAAAAAACAGAAAAAAAGGAAAAAACTAAATCTAAACCTAAAACTAAACCTAAACCTAAAACTAAACCTAAAACTAAACCTAAAACTAAAACTAAAACTAAATCTAAACTAAACATAAACCTAAAACTAAAAAAACAGAAAAAAGGAAAAAAAGAGGAGGTAGAGCTCACAGGCGGGGCAGTGGAGGAGGTGGCAGTGGAGGAGGTGGGCGAGGCGGCTGAGGCGGCCTTGAGGCAGGCGGTGGGGCGTGAGGGCAGGCGCGCCGAGGCAATGGCGAAGGCGATGGGGCGGGGCCGGTGGGGCGCCGGGTGGTGGGCGATGGCACCGGGCCGGGGTGGTGGGCTTGAGGCGGCAGGGCAGGCGCCGAGATGGCAGCGGCGGCGAGGGGCAGTGGCCGGGTGGTGGGCGGCGCGCCAGCGATGGCGGCAGGCGAAGTCGGTGGGCGGGGTGGTGGGGCGACCAGGCGGCGGCGAGTGGTGAAGGCGGCGTGTGTGGCGGAGAGAAAGCGAGAGAGGGGCGGGGTGGGGCGCGACCGTTAGATATGTTAAATCTTTACCGTCCGCCCCTTTGCCGTCCGCTTTTTTGCTCTTTGTAAATGCGCTAGCGAGCGACATAGAAAGGAACCGTTAAGTTTTTTTAAGCAGCTCGTCAGTGGGGCCCCCTCCCTCTTTGCCGTCTGCTAGCCGACGGCAAAGAATCTTTGCCCTCTGCCATCAGCCAGTTCTTTGCCGTCTGCTTTTGCGTAGCTGATGGCAAAGAGCTTATTTGCCGTCAGCTAGCTGACGGCAAAGAGCTGGCAGATGGCAAAGTAGCTGATTCCAGTAGTGTAGCAATGAGTGTGCGAACATAAATGTAATGTCGGTGAGAAATACGTACTCCCCCAAGCTTAAGCTTTTGGCCTAAGTTGGTCTATTGCCACGGATGGCCTGGCGGATATCCAAAGTTATAGTTGGGGTCGTACTGAGAAGAAGAAGCCTCCGATTGCCACTGGCTGGCAATCATCTCCGGATCCCACTAGTAATTAGACTGTCGTGGAGGATCAAATTGTGGTTCCGGCTCTGGCTCTGTGGTTGATGTAGGGTTCCGGTAGGCGTGGATGGCAGCCAGCGGAACGAGGTACTTGCCTGCAGACAAATCAAACAAGGAAGGAGCAGGCAAGGTAATAGTCTCAGGGTGATTTTTATCAAATAACATTTTATATTTAAGCGCCCTTTCCCTATTCTTAACAATAAAATCATGTGCTAACATACTCTTATAATCTAAATAAGCATTAGGCAGCAATTTTTCTTCTTTCTCATAGTGCCTAACAGGTATGTTATAGTACGCAGTGAGGCGTGAGGCGAAGATGCCTCCCAAGATGGGGCCCTTAGTACGGTTAAGATTTAACCGCCTTGCAACAATGACGCACATACTAAATGTATCATCACGAAACAAGGCATGGAACAAAATGATAATATCAGGGACACTCAAGTTTCCACAGTTTCCGCGACCAATTATGCATCTCTAGCAAATATAGCAAAGTAACATAGAACAGGAAAATGTATGCTAGTGATTCCTCTGTGATACCCGGAAAATGTATGCTAGTGATTCCTCTGTGATACCCGGAAAAAGTAATATAGCAAAGTAACCTTCCTCGTTTCCCTACAACAATTGTATCAATAAACCCTTCCACATCATTAATATGTGGTTCCTCTGTGATACCCGGAAAAGGTAACTTGCAAACTCTACAGAATTCACGAAGGGTCATCTCCTTATATTCATCATATAAAAGAAAATCCACCGTAGGTGGTGACCTCCTAGAATGGAAATGAAAATTTTGCACAAAGGTATTGGTGAGTAACAGATACTGTTCGCGTTGGTCGCGGAGGAAGTCGGTGAGGCCTGCATTCTCAGCCAATTCATAAAAATCATCATAAATCCCGGCTGCTCTCAAGAAATCATCACAAGGCCATTCACACGGCCGAACCTCCGTGGTACGCGGCAGATTATATTTGGGCCTCTTTTCTTCTTCACTTTTTTTCCTTGAGCTTGACTCGATGAGCCCTCAAAATTCTCTTCATCATTTTCTGAAAATTTCTGAAATTTTTAGTAATTTCAAATAAAAGTGAACCAAGCTCAACAAAATTGATAGCAACTACTCCTACAAGTGCCTAGAGCCTATATCATGCATTAGAACTACTTTTAACCATACAAATTTGACATGCAAGCTCAAGAACATGGTCACCTAGGCAGCACAAATTTGCAATGAATAAAGCACTAGAACAGAAACTAATTGGACCAATGGAGGAGTCACATACCAAGGAACAATGCCCCAAAGCATTTTTGTGAGAGGTGCTTTGAGCAAGGAGATCGAAAATCGCAGCAAAATGAGCTAGAACTCGTGCTTGAGCTGGATGGTGATTTTTTTGGGAGGAAGAAGAAGTGTGTGGGTGTAAGAATAAGTGGAGGGGAGCCACCATGGGCCCACGAGGCAAGGGGGCGCACCCAGGGGGTGGGCGCGCCCTGGACCCTCATGCCCAGGTGCTTGCTCCCCCTGTTGTGTTCTCAGTGCCAAATATTCTCAAATGTTCCAGAAAAAAATCATATTTCAATTTCAGGGCATTTGGAGAACTTTTATTTTCGGGGTTATTTTATATTGCACGGATAATTCAGAAAACAGACAGAAAATACTATTTTACTTTATTTCAACTGAATAACGGAAAGTAGAGAGAGGGTACAGAAGGTTGTGCTTTCTAACTTCATCCATCTCATGCTCATCAAAAGGAATCCACTAACAAGGTTGATCAAGTGATACGGCCACAAGTCTCTCTGATATTACCATTGTTACTGCTGCTCAAGAAAATATATTCGTTGTTGCCGTGCATCAGGAAAAGATGGAAGAAAAGGTTGTTCTAGTTGAGGGTACGTACATGCATACCATGTCCTTCATGGAGATGCACTCACATAACAAAGAGGGGGTGTTTAACATGCATGCATGGTCTAGGGAGAGGTGCATGCACTACAAAAAAAGACACATCCGTGACATTTTGGGCCGAACGAATTTTTTTTTCTGTCATACATATGACACTTCTATGACGATAATTGTGACAAAACCCGGTATCATCATAGATGTGGTGGGCTCCTACTTCTATGACAAAAAATCATGACAGAAAATGGGCTTTTCGTCTGGGCGGGCGGAGACGGCTGCATGATATTCTTTGGGCCGTCCATGACGGAAAAACCGTGGTAGAAGCGAGGGGAGGAAAATTTGAGGAGTTCCGGTTACGGTGGGAGGTCGGGGCCGGCGATGCGCGTTTCTCGTGACACGTCTGCTGCGTGTGTGCGGCGTTGGCTCTAATCGAACCCGAAGCGAGGCGTTGGGCTCTAATCGAACTGGCGATTGCACTACAAAGCTACGCGTTCTGCGAACCCGGCGATCGATCAACGGCTGTTAATCGAACCCGATCGGCGATTCCTCCGCTATCTGCTGCTAAGCGAAGCCGATCGATTGGATGAGCGAGTGGCGTTGCGGGTGGGGGGTTGGATGAGCGATGGCGGTGGCGTTGCCTCTGGATGAACAGGACCCCATGGTGTGGAGGGCTGGATGAACAGTGAGACGATGGAGGGTGCCCATGGAGGGTGGTTGAATAGGACCACTGTGGTGTGGAGGGCTGGATGAGCGATGAAGCGGTGGAGGGGTGCCCGTGGAGGGGTGGTTGAACAGTAGCCGGTGGAGTAGCGCGCGGTGGAGGTTGGATGAACAGGAGCCCGTGGAGGCTGGAGGAGGTCGACGGTGGAGATGAACAGTATCCTGTGGAGTCCCGTTTTGCGGTACGCCAAATCCGTCCCGATCAACAGGACCCCCGTTTCGACTGTAGCGCTCCAACACAAGTACGTTTCCTCCATTTTGCGGTACACCACACCCCTCCCGATCAACAGGACCCCCATTTCGACCGTAGGAGGTCCGTTTCCTCTGTTTTGCGGTACGTCAGACCCCTCCCGATGAAGAGGATCCCGTTTCGAACATGGCTGGTCGAACACAAGGCTGTTTTCTCCGTTTTGCGGTACGCCAGGCCTCGTTTCCATCGCCTGTTCCGTCCAAGCCCTCCCGATGAACACGGCCACACATTTCGTTCCGACCCAACCGGTTGGCTCCCACGCGTTCCGTTGCCTCCCGATGAACACGACGCATTTTGTTGCCTCCCCATGAACACGACGCATTCCGTTGCCTCCCCATGAACACGACGACGACGCAGTTTCTCCGTTCCGACCCAGCCATGTACACGAGCCCTGGCCGTACGTATGCGCGAGTAGGCGTTCGAGACCCTGCCCGTATGTATGTACGTGGACGTATTTTCTTTCTTGCACCCTGGCCGTTGGACGTACGTGTACATGCTACGTGCACGCCTCTACTACGACACTTACGCGCCTCTACTATGACACGTGCGCGCCTCTACATCGACTAGTATGTATGTACGTACACGTTCCCGACCAGAATGACAACGCTACGTACGCTTCGACCAGGTGGGCCCCGACTGTCAGGCGCTTCCTTGCCTGCGAAGATGTAGCTGGTGGGTCCCAGCAATCAGGGGGGCGAATTGTTTTGTTTTTTTGCCCGGACGCACTTCCTTGCGTGCGAAGGTGTACCTGCTGGGTCCCAGCAGTCAGGGGGGAATCGTTTTGTTTTTTATTTTGCATGGACGCACTTCCTTGCGTGCGAAGATGTAGCTGGTGGGTCCCAACAGTCAGGGGGGCGAATCGTTTTTTTCAGACGCACTTCTTTGCGTGTGAAGATGTAGCTGGTGGGTCCCAAGAATCGAAGCGAATCGTTTTTTGGACGCACTTCCTTGCGTCGAAGATGTAGCTAGTGGGTCCCACCTGTCGAGGAAACATTTTTTTCACGAAATCGGTGGCCCGTCCGGTGGGTCCCGCTGTCGGTGGAGGAATAAGGAGGCACTTCCTTCTTTGTGGCCGTGGACCCGGTATCGGCCTCTCCACGTCTGATCCACGTCCGATGGAAGCCATTCCTTGACCACGTTGACCACGCCACGCCGAGAGCACCGAGGCGGTGGGCGATGGCGAGGCCTAGGAAGGGACGACGCGAGCCGGGAAGACGCGGCGGTGGATGCCCAGCGTGAAGAGTATGAGGGTTCACTTTCGTTCGGCTGCGGTGTGAGGCTGCCATCGCCGTAGAATAACGAGGGGTGTGGGTGCGTAGAGGATGGCACGGCCAGTGGCGGGAGTAGTAGGGGTGGTGAGGCCTCCAGCATCACAACCCGACCCGCAGGCGGCGAGGCGGCGGCATGACCGGCGCTGCTTTGGGTGGCTGGAGCAAGAAGACCAGAGGTTGAAGAAGCACTACGGCCGTTGGATGGACATCGTCTGATCCTTTGGAGCTAGAATCGTTCATATATTGACTAAAGTTGACAAAGGCCTCCGTCCCGATCAACTTAGTAGGCCCACAAGTCAGCCTCCCACCAAGATGGGTCCCGGCTAGCGAGGTATTCATTTTTTGCGTAATAAGGAAGCACTTCCGGTGGAGTCCGAAATGAGGGGAACGCGTTTCGCGAAATACGGTGTCCCGTCCAGTGGGTCCCAGCAGTCAGGGGGAAACGTTTTTTTCGCGAAATAGTAGTGGCCCGTCTGGTGGGTCCCTGCTGTCAGGTGGAGGAATAATTATTTTCCGCATAATAAGGAGGCACTTCCTTGCGGCTGCCGTGGACCCAGCTGTCAGCCTCTCCACATACAGTACTCTTCCGATGGAAGTCGGTTGTTGACCACATTGACCACGCCACGCCGAGAGCACCATGGCGGTGGACGACTACGAGGCCTAGGAAGGGGACAACGCGGAGCCGGGGAAGACGCGACAGTGGAAGCCCGTGCGGAGATGAGTACGAGGGTTCACTGGTTCGGCTGCGGTGTGAGGCTGCCGTCGCCGCAGAATAACAGGGGGTGTGGGTGAGTAGAGGGATGCCCTGGCCAGCGGTGGGAGTAGTAGGGGGCGCTGAGGCCTGCGCGGCAGCACAACCGGCCATGGGAGGCAGGAGTAGGCGGTCCCGCCGGCGCTGCTTTGGCATCTGGAGCAAGAAGATCAGAGATTGAAGAAACACGACGGCCGTTGGATTGACATCCAACGGTTACGTCTGCTAGAATCGTTTGTTGACGTATATAATAACTAAAAAAATATTGCATACACGTCAACTAAAAAGTACCACAAATTAGACCACACCCTCAATTTTTAATAATTTATATATAGCTCATGGCAACTTCTTATGGAATTTATTGCAGTCGTTTTTTTGGTTGGCCAGGGCCAATTTCGCATATTTCTGTGGGTTCCAAACTATTTTTAATACCGAAATGTCGAGCCAGATTTAAAGTACTTTGAATATATATTTAAATTAGGTTAATGCCTAGTGAAATAGGAATCTGGAAATGTGAAAAAATTCAGAAATTATAAAGTAATTGCCAATTTTTCATCTGTTTTTATATTTACAATCCATTTCATATTACTTTCAAGATTTGCAGGCGTCTTGAAAGAGTTGCAGCCCATCAGGGCGTAGAAAAATAAGTAGGCCTGGATTGGGTATTCTTCAGAAAAAATATACTGGGCTCATTTTCATAAAATAGCTGGGATGGTCACATGGTGAACATAAAATATAAGCCTGGGCTAGGCGGGCCACAACCCAGTTCAAACCCTGCTCCGTCTCAACAATACCAAACAAAAAAATACTGCTCGAGTAGCTACGTCCCAGGTGTCAGTCGATCTTGTGATGTTCTCTTGTTTATTGACTATATGCTGACAATGTCATCGGTCCCAGATGTCGAGAAAACACTAGGAGGAAGCATTTTATTTTTCCATCTGTTGGCGTGGTGGCCCCCTCTTGTCATCCTCTCCACATACTTACATCGATTCCTGTTGTTTGTTGACCATGTTGACAACCACGAGAGAGGCGCTTGTGGCAGCGCACCAAAGCGCATGGAGGACGTCGGCGTTAACGATTTAGGAGACGGTGGGATGGCGATGCGTGCGCTGAGGCGCAGCCAGCCGTGGGAGGCGGAAGCAGGCGGCCCCGCCGGCGCTGGTTTGGTTTTGGCGGCTGGAGGAAGACAGGACTGAAGAAACACGACAGACTGTAAAAGCAGCAGGAGTACTTAACAACCTTAACTGAAACCAGCAGGGGCACTTAACAACCAAAGCTGAAAGCCGTATGAGTACTTATACAGGTTCAACCATCCAAAGCACACCTCAAATAGTGCTACTTTGCCTACAGTTAACCAAGGGTGAGGCCGCCAAGCCCCAGGACAAGGCCCAGGCGCCACCCCGCGCATCCACAACCTTCTGAAAGCGGCTTCATCTCGCAACATGGTCAATAAACAGGATATTCGCTTTAGAGCCATGGAAAAGCATGAACATAATCTTCTGTCCTATTATCCTAGATGGACGGGCCTTCATTATTTGTGACCACCCATGAATAAGTATCTTTTCACCTCCAAGGGGAATTGAGTAGGTCGACATAAACATCATGTTGTCACCAAGCGCAAGTATGACCCGACCATCCCACGTGGCCTTCCACCCTTGAAACGCCCCACAAGGACCTCAAGACGATCAATAAAGTGTAGGAACTTGTGGATGTAGATCCAGTCAACTTCAGTGCCATCTTGCCATTGATCTACGGGATGAACCCCGCATAACTGACTAGGCCATGGACTTCGTGTGAGATGTCTACATGCACCATCACCATCTTGTCGACCTTGGAGATCCTAACAGAGTGGTCTTTCCACTCATAAACATGATGATGAAGACAGGCCGCATCAGGTTTGTTGGGAAGCTTTACAAGAACCACACACTTCATAATCGAAGGCACAGCCAGGAAATTGTTGTGGTCAAGTACAGCCTCGAGAACACGCCTGACAACAGTGCTACAGGAAAACACTAGTTCAGGACATGTGGCGACAAGGACACAGTAGCTGGATAGTTCAGTTGTAGAACTCATCATCAGGTCTTCCAGTTCACACGACATGACTTTGAGAACTTCATCTCCACCACGGACCTGGTTCTAATTCAAACAGAAACCATATTTTATTACTACCTCCGTTCAGAAATATAAGATGATTTTGATATTATACTCCATATATGACTACATATACATACGCAGGGAATGAGTGAACAAAGACACTGGAACATGTCTTCAAAGGCATGAGAGCAGAGGGATTACATGCAATATGCATAACACAAGTTACTGAGGCAAATATACCCTCTTAAAAGGTAGCATTGATGTTCATAAAGTACTCCCTCCGTCCCAAAATTCTTGTGTTAGATTTGTCTAGATACGGATGTATCAAGTCACATTTTAGTATTAAATAGATCCGTATCTAGACAAATCTAATACAAGAAATTTGGGACAGAGGGAGTAGTTGAAAGTAATCTATAAGAAATCAGTGTCAACCTCTCGCATGTTTTGGTCAAAAGAGGTATTTAGAACCATCATTTGGCACACTAAAATTGTTGGAAATATGCCCTAGAGGCAATAATAAAAGGATTATTATTATATTTCCTTGTTCGTGATAATTGTCTTTTATTCATGCTATAATTGTATTATCCGGAAATCATAATACACGTGTGAATACATAGACCACAATATGTCCCTAGTGAGCCTCTAGTTGACTAGCTCGTTGATCAATAGATAGTCATGGTTTCACGACTATGGACATTGGATGTCATTGATAACGGGATCACATCATTAGGATAATGATGTGCTGGACAAGACCCACTCCTAAGCATAGGACAAGATCGTGTAGTTCGTTTTGCTAGAGCTTTTCCAATGTCAAGTATCTTTTCCTTAGACCATGAGATCGTGTAACTCCCGGATACCGTAGGAGTGCTTTGGGTGTACCAAACATCACAACGTAACTGGGTGACTATAAAGGTGCACTACAGGTATCTCCGGAAGTGTCTGTTGGGTTGTCACGGATCAAGACAGGGATTTGTCACTCCGTATTACGGAGAGGTATCACTGGGCCCACTCGGTAATGCATCATCGTAATGAGCTCAAAGTGACCAAGTGTTTGGCCACGGGATCATGCATTATGGTACGAGTAAAGTGACTAGCCGGTAGCGAGATTGAACGAGGTATTGGGATACCGACGATCGAATCTCGGGCAAGTAACATACCGATTGACAAAGGGAATTGTATACGGGGTTGCTTGAATCCTCGACATCGTGGTTCATCTTGATGAGATCATCGAGGAGCATGTGGGAGCCAACATGGGTATCCAGATCCTGCTGTTGGTTATTGACCGAGAGCCGTCCCGGTCATGTCTACATGTCTCCCGAACCCGTAGGGTCTACACACTTAAGGTTCGGTGACGCTAGGGTTGTATGAATATGAGTATGCAGCAAACCGAAAGTTGTTCGGAGTCCCGGATGAGATCCCAGACGTCACGAGGAGTTCCGGAATGGTCCGGAGGTAAAGAATTATATATAGGAAGTGCAGTTTCGGCCATCGGGAAAGTTTCGGGGTCCACCAGTATTGTACCAGGACCACCGGAAGGGTCCCAGGGGTCCACCGGGTGGGGCGACCTATCCCGGAGGGCCCCATGGGCTGAAGTGGGAGGGGAACCAGCCCTTGGTGGGCTGGTGCGCCCCCCTGGCCCCCCCTGCGCCTAGGGTTGGAAACCCTTGGGGTGGGGGCACCCCACTTGCCTTGAGGGGCAAGCCTCCCCCTTGGCCGCCGCCCCCCCTTGGGAGATCTCATCTCCAGGGCTGGCGCCCCCCAGGGGGCCTATATAAGGGGGGGGGAGGGAGGGCAGCCTCCCTCACCCCTGCTACACCTCTCCCTCTTGCAGAAGCTCGGTGAAGCTCTGCCGGAACCCTGCTGCATCCACCACCACGCCGTCGTGCTGCTGGATCTTCATCAACCTCTCCCTCCTCCTTGCTGCATCAAGGTGCGGGAGACGCCATCTGCTCTGTACGTGTGTGTTGAGCAGCGGAGGTGCTGTCCGTTCGGCACTTGGTCATCGGTGATTTGGATCACGACGAGTACGACTCCCTCAACCCCGTTCACTTGAACGCTTCCGCTAGCGATCTACAAAGGTTTGTAGATGCACTCCTATCACTCGTTGCTAGATGAACTCATAGATGGATCTTGGTGAAACTGTAGGAATTTTCTTATTTTCTGCAACGTTCCCCAACAGTGGCATCAGAGCCAGGTTTATGCGTAGTTCTCTATTGCACGAGTAGAACACAATTTGTTGTGGGCGTAGATGTTGTCAACTTTCTTGCCGCTACTAGTCTTATTTTGCTTCAGCGGTATAGTGGGATGAAGTGGCCCAGACCGACCTTACACGTACGCTTACGTGAGACAGGTTCCACCGACTGACATGCACTAGTTGCATAAGGTGGCTAGCGGGTGTCTGTCTCTCCCACTTTAGTTGGAGCGGATTCGACGAAAAGGGTCCTTATGAAGGGTAAATAGAAGTTGACAAATCACGTTGTGGCTTTTTCGTAGGTAAGAAAATGTTCTTGCTAGAACCCTATTGCAGCCACGTAAAAGATGCAACAACAATTAGAGGACGTCTAACTTGTTTTTGCAGCAATTGCCTTGTGATGTGATATGGCCAAAAGTTGTGATGTATGATGAATGATATATTGTGATGTATGAGATCATGTTCTTGTAATAGGAATCACGACTTGCATGTCAATGAGTATGACAACAGGCAGGAGCCATAGGAGTTGTCTTATTTATTGTATGACCTGCGTGTCATTGATTCAACGCCATGTAATTACTTTGCTTTATTGCTAAACCGTTAGCTATAGTAGTAGAAGTAATAGTTGGCGAGCAACTTCATGGAGACACGATGATGGAGATCATGATGATAGAGATCATGGTGTCATGCCGGTGACAAGATGATCATGGAGCCCCGAAGATGGAGATCAAAGGAGCTATATGATATTGGCCATATCATGTAACTACTATATAATTGCATGTGATGTTTATTATGTTTATGCATCTTGTTTACTTAGAACGACGGTAGTAAATAAGATGATCCCTTATAATAATTTCAAGAAAGTGTTCTCCCTAAGCATGCGCCGTTGCTCAAGTTAAATCGTTTGAAGCACCACGTGATGATCGGGTGTGATAGATTCCCTCGTTCACATACAACGGGTGTAAGACAGTTTTACACATGCGAGAACACTTAGGTTAACTTGACGAGCCTAGCATGTACAGGACATCGCCTCGGAACATAAGAGACCGAAAGGTCGAACATGAGTCGTATGGAAGATACGATCAACATGGAGATGTTCACCGGCGATGACTAGTCCGTCTCACGTGATGATCGGACCACGGCCTAGTCGACTTGGATCATGTAACACTTAGATGACTAGAGGATGTCAAATCTGGTGGGAGTTCATTAAATAATTTGATTATATGAACTTAATTATCATGAACATTAGTCTAAAATCTTTGCAAAATGTCTTGTAGATCAAATGGCCAACGCTCATGTCACCATGAACTTCAACGTTCCTAGAAAACCAAGCCAAAAGATGATGGCAGCAACTATTCAGACTGGGTCCGGAACACGAGGATCATCCTCATAGCTGCCAAGAAACAATATGTCCTAGAAGCACCGCTAGGTGAAGCACCCATCGAGAGAACCAAGGCGTTATGAACGCTTGGCGATCCGCGTCTTGATGATTACTCCCTCGTTCAGTGCGGCATGCTTTACAACTTAGAACCGGGGCTCCAAAAGCGTTTTGAGCAACACGGAGCATATGAGATGTTCAAGGAGCTGAAAATGGTTTTCAAGCTCATGCCCGGGTCGAGAGATATAAAGTCTCCGACAAGTTCTATAGTTGTAAGATGGAGGAAAATAGTTACATCGGTGAGCACATACTCAAAATGTCCGGGTTGCACAACCGCCTTTGTCCCGGTGGACATTAACCTCCGGACGAGGCGGTCATTGTCGAGAATCCTTGATCGCTCCCAGTGAGCTACAAGAGCTTTGTGATGAACTACAATATGCAGGGATGGTGAAAACTATTCCTGAAGTATTTTCAATCTTTGAAGTCGTGAGGTAGAAATCAAGAAGGAACATCAAGTGTTGATGGTCAATAAAACCACTAAGTTCAAAAGGGGCAAGGGTAAGAAGAACTTCAAGAAGGACGGCAAGGATGTCGCCGCGCCCGGTAAGCCAGTTGCCGGGAAGAAGTCAAAGAATGGACCCAAGCCTGAGACTGAGTGCTTTTATTGTAAAGGGAAGGGTCACTGGAAGCGGAACTGCCCCAAATACATAGCAAGCAAGAAGGCCGGCAACACTAAAGGTATATTTGATATACATGTAATTGATGTGTACCTTACCAGTACTCGTAGTAACTCCTGGGTATTTGATACCGGTGCCATTGCTCATATATGTAACTCACGGCGGGAGCTGTGAAATAAGCGGAGATCATGGCGAAGGGCGAGGGGACGATCTTGGCGTCGGGAATGGTTCCAAGGTCGATGTGATCGCCCGTCGTACGCTACCTCTACATTTACCTACGGGATTAGTTTTAAACCTTAATAATTGTTATTTAGTGCCAACTTTGAGCATGAACATTGTATCAGGATCTCGTTTAATGCGAGATTGCTACTCATTTAAATCCGAGAATAATGGTTGTTCTATTTATGTGAGAGATATGTTTTATGGTCATGCTCCGATGGTTAATGGTTTATTCTTAATGAATCTCGAACGTGATGTTACACATATTCATAGTGTGAATACCACAAGATGTAAAGTTGATAACGATAGTCCCACATACTTGTGGCAATCGCCGCCTTGGTCACATTGGTGTCAAGCGCATGAAGAAGCTCCATGCTGATGGACTTTTAGAGTCTCTCAATTATGAATCATTTGACACATGCGAACCATGCCTCTTGGGCAAAATGACCAAGACTCCGTTCTCGGAACAATGGAGCGAGCAACCAACTTATTGGAAATCATACATACCGATGTGTGCGGTCCAATGGCGTTGAGGCTCATGGAGGATATCGTTATGTTCTCACTCTCACTGATGACTTGAGTAGATATGGGTATGTCTACTTGATGAAGCACAAGTCTGAGACCTTTGAAAAGTTCAAGGAATTTCAGAATGAGGTAGAGAATCAACGTGACCGAAAAATAAAGTTCTTACGATCAGATCGTGGAGGAGAATATTTAAGTCACGCAATTTGGTACACACTTAAGGAAATGTGGAATCGTTTCACAAGTCACGCCGCTGGAACACCTCAACGTAATAAAGGTGTCCGAGCGTCGTGTCGCAATCTATTGGATATGGTGCGATCTATGATGTCTCTTACAGATTTACCACTATCATTTTGGGGATACGCTCTAGAGATAGCTACATTCACTTTAAATAGGGCACCGTCTAAATCCGTTGAGACGACACCGTATGAATTATGGTTTGGGAAGAAACCTAAGCTGTCGTTTCTAAAAGTTTGGGGATGCGATGCTTATGTCAAGAAACTTCAACCTGAAAAGCTTGAACCCAAGTTGGAAAAATGCGTCTTCATAGGATACCCTAAGGAAACCATTGGGTATACCTTCTACCTTAGATCCGAAGGCAAGATCTTTGTTGCCAAGAACGGATCCTTTCTGGAAAAAGAGTTTCTCTCGAAAGGAGTAAGTGGGAGGAAAGTAGAACTCGATGAAGTACTACCTCTTGACCTGGTAAGTAGTGCAGCTCAAGAAAATGTTCCTGTGGTGCCTACACCGACTGCAGAGGAAATTAATGATGATGATCAAGGTACTTCGGATCAAGTTTCTACGGAACTTCGTAGGTCCACAAGGACACGTTCCACACCAGAGTGGTATGGCAACCCTGTCCTGGAAATCATGTTGTTAGACAACAGTGAACCTTCGAACTATGAAGAAGCGATGGCGGGCCCAGATTCCAACAAATGGCTTGAAGCCATGCAATCCGAGATAGGATCCATGTATGAAAAAAAGTATGGACTTTGACAGACTTTTCCCGATGATCGTGACGATAGAAAACAAATGGATCTTTAAGAAGAAGACGGACGCGGATGGTAATGTTACCATCTATAAAGCTCGACTTGTCGCTAAAGGTTATCGGCAAGTTCAAGGGGTTGACTATGATGAGAATTTCTCTCCCGTAGCAAAGCTGAAGTCCGTCTGAATCATGTTAGCAATTTCCGCATACTATGATTATGAGATATGGCAAATGGACGTCAAAACGGCATTCCTTAACGGCTATCTTAAGGAAGAACTGTATATGATGCAGCCGGAAGGTTTTGTCGACCCTAAGAATGCTAACAAGGTATGCAAGCTCCTGATCCATTTATGGGTTGGTGCAACATCTCGGAGTTGGAACATTCGCTTTGATGAGATGATCAAAGCGTTTGGGTTTATCTTGAGACTTATGGAGAAGCCTGCGTTTACAAGAAAGTGAGTGGGAGCTCTGTAGCATTTCTCATATTATATGTAGATGACATACTTTTGATGGGAAATGATATAGAACTTTTGGACAGCATTAAGGCCTACTTGAATAAGAGTTTTTCAATGAAGGACCTTGGAGAAGCTGCATATATATTAGGCATCAAGATCTATAGAGATAGATCGAGACGCCTCATAGGTCTTTCACAAAGCACATACCTTGATAAAATATTGAAGAAGTTCAAAATGGATCAGTCCAAGAAAGGGTTCTTTCCTGTATTACAAGGTGTGAAATTGAGCTCGGCTCAATGTCTGACCACGGCAGAAGATATAGAAGAGATGAGTGCCATCCCCTATGCATCAGCCATAGGGTCTATTATGTATGCCATGCTATGTACCAGACCTGATGTAAACCTTGCCGTAAGTTTGGTAGGAAGGTACCAAAGTAATCCCGGCAAGGAACACAGGACAGCGGTCAAGAATATCCTGAAGTACCTGAAAAGGACTAAGGACATGTTTCTCGTTTATGAAGGGGACGAAGAGCTCGTCGTAAAGGGTTACGTCGATGCTAGCTTCGACACAGATCTGGATGACTCTAAGTCACAAACCGGATACGTGTATATGTTGAACGGTGGAAGCGATGGCTAGTGCAGCTGCAATCGAGGCGTCATGGCGGGATCTACATGTGAAGCGGAGTACATGGCAGCCTCGGAGGCAGCGCATGAAGCAATTTGGGTGAGGGAGTTCATCACCGACCTAGGAGTCATACCCAATGCGTCGGGGCCGATCAAACTCTTCTGTGACAACACTGGAGCTATTGCACTTGCCAAGGAGACCAGGTTTCACAAGAAGACCAGGCACATCAAGCGTTGCTTCAACTCCATTTGTGAAAATGTTCAAGATGGAGACATAGAAATTTGCAAAGTGCATACGGATCTGAATGTCGCAGATCCGTTGACTAAACCTCTTCCGCGAGCAAAACATGATCAACACCAAAACTCTATGGGTGTTCGATTCATCACAATGTAACTAGATTATTGACTCTAGTGCAAGTGGGAGACTGTTGGAAATATGCCCTAGAGGCAATAATAAAAGGATTATTATTATATTTCCTTGTTCGTGATAATTGTCTTTTATTCATGCTATAATTGTATTATCCGGAAATCGTAATACACGTGTGAATACATAGACCACAACATGTCCCTAGTGAGCCTCTAGTTGACTAGCTCGTTGATCAATAGATAGTCATGGTTTCCTGACTATGGACATTGGATGTCATTGATAACGGGATCACATCATTAGGCGAATGATGTGATGGACAAGACCCAATACTAAGCATAGCACAAGATCATGTAGTTCGTTTTGCTAGAGCTTTTCCAATGTCAAGTATCTTTTCCTTAGACCATGAGATCGTGTAACTCCCGGATACCGTAGGAGTGCTTTGGGTGTACCAAATGTCACAACATAACTGGGTGACTATAAAGGTGCACTACAGGTATCTCCGAAAGTGTCTGTTGGGTTGTCACGGATCGAGACAGGGATTTGTCACTCCGTATTACAGAGAGGTATCACTGGGCCCACTCGGTAATGCATCATCAAAATGAGCTCAAAGTGACCAAGTGTTTGGCCACGGGATCATGCATTACGGTACGAGTAAAGTGACTAGCCGATATGAGATTGAGCGAGGTATTGGGATACCGACGATCGAATCTCGGGCAAGTAACATACCGATTGACAAAGGGAATTGTATACGGGGTTGCTTGAATCCTCGACATCGTGGTTCATCCGGTGAGATCATCGAGGAGCATGTGGGAGCCAACATGGGTATCCAGATCCCGCTATTGGTTATTGACCAAGAGCCGTCCCGGTCATGTCTACATGTCTCCCAAACCCATAGGGTCTACACACTTAAGGTTCGGTGACGCTAGGGTTGTATGAATATGAGTATGCAGCAAACAGAAAGTTGTTCGGAGTCCCGGATGAGATCCCGGACATCACGAGGAGTTCCGGAATGGTCCAGAGGTAAAGAATTATATATAGGAAGTGCAGTTTCGGCCATCGGGAAAGTTTCGGGGTCCACCGGTATTGTACCGGGACCACCGGAAGGGTCCCGGGGGTCCATCGGGTGGGGCCACCTATCCCGGAGGGCCCCATGGGCTGAAGTGGGAGGGAACCAGCCTGGTGGGCTGGTGCTTCCCCAGCCCCTGCGCCTAGGGTTGGAAACCCTAGGGGTGGGGCGCCCACTGCCTTGGGGGCAAGCCTCCCCCTTAGCCGCCGCCCCCTTGGGAGATCTCATCTCCGGGGCCGGGCGCCCCCAGGGTCCTATATAAAGGGGGAGGGAGGGCAGCCGCACCACTGAAGCCTTGGCGCCTCCCTCTCCTGCTACACCTCTCCCTCTCGCAAGCTCGTGAAGCTCTGCGGAACCTGCTTGCATCCACCACCACGCCGTCGTCTTCTTTGGATCTTCATCAACCTCTCCCTCCTCCTTGCTGGATCAAGGTGCGGGAGACGTCATCCACTCCGTACGTGTGTTGAACGCGGAGGTGCTGTCCGTTCGGCACTTGGTCATCGGTGATTTGGATCACGACGAGTACGACTCCCTCAACCCCGTTCACTCCTATCACTCGTTTCTAGATGAACTCATAGATGGATCTTGGTGAAACCGTAGGAAATTTTTTATTTTCTGCAACGTTCCCCAACAAAAATCACATGCAAGATCACCCAGAAAGTTGTACTACCAGTACTAGTACTGCATGTTAGATGAAAAAACACGATCAAGATCGAGAAAAAGATTGTCAACAAGAGACATTAACTGGACTTTCCTAATGAGGGATCCCGGAGAGGGGGGCTTGGACAGGGAGATGGCTTTGAGCTTGTCTGAGGTAGTCTCGGTGGGGTGCTTGCGCTTCTTCGTACCATGAGCCTCGACGGTTTTGGCCAGAGCCATAGACATCACGTCGGCCGGTGCTCCGGCGTCCATCCAAGAGAGGAAGCTGAGAGAGAAGAGTGAAAGGAGGAATGAGATGAGGGAGAAGCGAAGCGAGTGGAGGTTTTCTTCAAGAGAGGAAGCTGAGAGAGAAGAGTGAAATGATGGTTGCTTCGTCCGTCCAACTTCTGCTTTGGAATGGAGGGGGTTTGTGATTTGACGGCTCATTGGGCATTACTGTGGCGGTTCGATCGGGGTAGTCTACCGTCACTCTACTACGGAGTAATTTAGTGCATGGCTGGTGGACCCAGGTGCTGGCTGTCCCACATGTCGGCGAAAGTGAGTAATTTAGTGCATGGCTAGAGGAGGATCCGCACGGTAGAGCGTGTCCAATGTTTTTCTGAAGAAAACAATGATTACAGCAAGCGCTTCCACTCTTACGACAGAGGAGTGCGAAACATGGCAGCCACTTGAACATACACAGTGCTCCTACTACTAGGCATGTGCAGTGGTTCATACGTCAGTACTACACAATCTTGTTGCTAGTGTAGTAAGATATGACGATAACAAATGATGTTGTGCGCATGCCAACTACTCCTATATGTAACATAGTACCGCTTTTTCGACTGTCCGGTCGAGAATGAACGGTGAGATCAATGTTAATGTAACTAGGTCCACAGCACGGAGAGTATGGTGCTACAGTACTCCACGAAACATGAACCATATGAAGCACGAATAGTGTTAGGCAGGGTGTATGAAGGGTGCACAGGATGGGAGCAAAAGTTCCCTTCTCGACCCACTTTTGGGTGTTTGGCAGAGTGCATGAAGGGTGCATGAGTCCACACTAGTAGGTCGACAAAAATACACGAAGAGGAAACAACTATATTGAGATGAGAATGCAACCAAACACACCCACACGCTTTGTGCTCTGATGGTAGTCTGCACCGTCTGACTTTGATCCAACAGTCATGTTGCGCCGAGACATGGACATGCCCATGCAGAGGGTGCCTAAACACCACCGAAGTCCCTCTGCTTCTCGAGGCGCATTACGTTGGTGATGCAGGGTGCAACCACCCGCAGAGCCTGCTCCCGGTCGACGGGAGCCAGCTCGTCAAAGAAGGCGTCCAATGGCACGAATGGATTCCGGTGACGGAGCCCTGAAAGGATTCGCCCGGCAACGGCGACGACAGCCCGCAACCCCTCCTTGTCCAGCTCAGCCCCCACCATCGCGTGGAGACAGCTCAGCTCCTCGGAGATATAGGTGAAGAAGGAGACCAGGTTAGGAAGCCGCAGCTCGTTGAAGTCGACCGGGTGGTCGAACGGGTTTAGCCCGACGGCTGGCATCGTCGCGCTGGCACGACGGTAGGCATCACGCAACCGCAAGACGTGCGTGGCAACTTGGTTCACCAAGTGGCTGAGGCGATCCTGGACCTCGTCATGATCGGCCCGCTTCAGCGCTCGATCGGCTCCCCGGCGGCCTATCGTATCTCCGCTTTACTGACAACGCCGCCGACGCCTCTAGCATCTTTGTGGTGGACGTCTGCCGCTTTTGAAGCTCCGTGAACTCCCGCACATAATGGAGGAGCATGGCACTCCTCTCCTCCTTGAGCTCATGGAGCTCCACGTCCTTGGCCCTGAGCTCCGCATCCTTGGCATGGAGCTCCTGTGTCAGGCGCCTCACCTTGGACTCCGTGATCTGCTGCGCCGCCATGGCACCAGGTAGAAGCAATGGGGAGAGGAAGCAAAGGGGGGGGGACGGCTGAAAGGTAATGCAATCTACGGGAAGGCGGAGGGAGCGGGGAATCTTTTGGTTTTCACCACGATAAAACACCAGTCGACGACTTCTCACATCAAGGAGCAGTGGGTTTTTACAGGCGGAGTCATCGTGACTAATTGCTGCCGCGCCTGCTCCTGTCAATCAAAAATATTAAAAATCATGCCGCGCCTGCTCCCGTCAATCAAAAAAAACCCGCCACACCCAAAGACCAGAGCAATGCCGCGGTGGATATTTAAATTTACCTGCTGGCAAGTAGATAAAAAAGGGGTGAAAAAACAAATGTGGCGGCGGCCTAGCTAATCGGTCGAACTAGCCCAACTAGCTAGCCATCGTGCTTCACTGATGTACTCGGCGGGAAAGGTGGTCTTTCGTGATTTGACAACTCGTTTACTTGCTTCGGAGCTACGACCGAGGAGGACCCAGAAAACGCGCGGTAGGGCGTCCCACGTCAGGAAGAATATATGCGTGCACCTCCGGGAGGACCCCGAAACCACGCGGTAGGGTGTGCCACGTCTCGGCACGGAGGAAAAATGTGCGTGTAAAAATATACTGTATCAGACATAGTACCTATGGTTCGACCTCGGGACCCAACGATCGATTGAAAACACCCCACTAGCCACACAGCTTCATCATGCAAACGTGGCACGGAGGATAGATGTGGTTAGCTCCATCTCGACCAGCCACAACGTCTCTTGTTCTAGGCGATTCTTCTATTTTCCAAGCTTTTTTTTAGTTGTAATAACACCACGGCAAGCTAGCGCCGCTCTTCGTGTGTGCCCGTGGAAAGGCTAGACGATGGAGAGAAGAGAGATTGAGATCGCAGACCTGGGACCAACCAGTAAGTGAGACAACGGTCATGCACGTGTTGACGAGGCAATCCCTCTACTCTAGTCAATGCAAGTACTGTATAAAATCAAGTTATGGGACAAAGCCAACAATCGTTCATTTTTTCAGGCTATCGACTTACGCTTTGTAGTCCAGGTTGCCAGTTCGAATCTCGTCTTTCAGATTTGTTAGTTTTAGGTCTAAATTTGATTAATGACAAGTGGGACCCCCGTGTGTTGTTCCGATATTTCAGTGTACGATGGTTTTTTTGAATAAACACTTTGCGCGGTTAGACAAGAAACGACACGAGTTACACGTATTTTGCAAGTTTATGAACAAAAATGACAGCGGCATAGAATGCCACATCCACCCCGCAGCTTAGATACTATGGTGATACGAGTTTTTACACCATTGGAAGTGAGATCCAATGGCTTGGGAGTAGTCTTTGTAATTATGCGCAATTTCCAAACTGTCCAAAGGTTTTTTTGCATATAAAACATTCAGGCCTCGTGTGTGCCGCTACATCTTCAAGCCAACGGCTCCCCGGTGCTCATATTAGGTGCTCCCCGTAGCTTAATTACCCGCTACAGTGATATGAGCATCTAGGTCGTATGATCAGTGATCAGATGGCACATGCGTAGTACTTGTACTTTTTGCGCATTTCCAAACTCTATCAGCCATATATTGCAAAAACATTCAAACCTCCTACTGTGGGCAGTTAGATCTCAGTGAACTCGTATCACCATAGAATCTACGGTGCGGGAGCACCTCATACTCTCCTGTGCGAGAAAACATAAGGTGATATCGCAGCTTGGATGCTACGGTGATATGAGCTTGGAAGTCGTTTGATCTGAGATCCAATGGCATCTGAGCAGTCTTTGTGCTTGTAAGCAGTGGCCGAACTCTCTTGGGGCTTTTCTGCAAAAAAAACATTTGAACCACCAAGGAGGTGTTGGGTCACAAATCCAACGCCTCCGAAGAGCTTGTAGCACATGATATTCTTACATACAGGAGAATATGATGTCCTCCTTCATCTTAGATGCTACGGTTATACGAGATTCGAGATCGTTGGATATGGGATCAAAGGGTATCTAAGTAGTTTTTGTACAAATTGTGTGCAATTCTCAAACTCATCAAGGTTTCCTGCAAAAATATTAAGACACATCATGTGAGCTGCTATATCTCAGATCTACAAGCTCCAAGCAACTCGTATCGGCATATAGCATCTAAGGTATGGGGGCACATGATATTCAACCGGGGAGGAGGGGTGGGGGTGCACAACCAATCGGTGGCTGGGAGGGTGGGGACAAATATAATCTAAACAACCCTAAACAGAGCTCCACAATTTTATCTAAGGTCGAGGGGTTGACCCCGACAATCATAGCTCCGCCTAAACACAACATTTGCATGTCTTTGTAGTACTAGACTTAATATTCATGTTTCAGTTTCATGTTCATTTTAAATATTAAACTGAGGACCATGGATGTCTTACATTTTACTCCCTTCGTTCCTAAATATTAGTCTTTTTAGAGGCTTCAAATGGACTGGCACATACGGATGTATATAGACATATTTTAGAGTCTAGATTCACTCATTTTACTCCTTATGTAGTCACTTGTTGAACTCTCTAAAAGACTAATATTTAGGAATAGAAATATTTTGAATTCGTGTCATACATGCATGGTTTGGAAAAATAGATGCACTATACTTATTGGATTGTTGTTGTGTTCGTGCGTGTGTGTCTCTCTGTGTGTGTGTGTGGTCATATGCTTGATACATACAAAGTCTTCTCACCTCCATATTGTTCATCTTTTAAATTTGAATTTGCATTGGAAAACTTACTAGGGATACCATGAAATGTGAAATCTACGTTGATATCACTATATCACAAACTCACTCTAATTCAACAACTCGTCATAAATCAATTACCACGTTGAGATTAGTATTTGCAAGGAAAATACGGGTATTGTAATCTGTATAGATTAGATTCGGCAATTTAAAAGGTTCCTTTCATATTCTCGAATGGTAGGACCCAACAGCGTACCAGCCAGACCTTGGCTCGTGTTGATCCTAAAAAAACCGGGCTCGTGTCCTTCGGTGGCGTGCGTGGTACGCACATTAGGCAACCCCAACCAGTCGAGCCTCGGTGTTTCAAGTCGAAATATCTGGCGGCCAGAATTCCAGCCCTAGGAAATTCCCCTCATGTCCCGGTCCATAATGACTACCGATGAACAACGGAGGGATGCTTTAGTAACTAGACAACGTTACCTACCGTGCCGAGCACGGTTCAATTCCCTCGGTCGCCGCTCGTCAAGGTCACCCGTCAACTGCATTGCCTAGTACTACTACTACTACTACACCAGGATGAGCACATAATTGAGCCCGTTTGTTCATGCCTAGTACTTGAGTTAATATATCAGGCAATGCACTGGTATGGAGGGATTATCCTTTTACTCTGCATATATAACTTGTCTGAAGTCTAACTAAGCAAAATGTTTGACCAAATCCTTTCTTAAGAAATACAACAGGACAGATGTACGGCTCGAAAATTTATTGCATGATGCGGGTTATGATATTGTTTCGAATCCTGGATCTTAAATTTTAGAAAATCCAAAAGTAGTGAGCATAAATTCTGAAACTAAGCATGGTCACGTGATATGGCACAAATATTACTTCGTAAGTTTTTTCTTCAATTTGAGACAAGCTGCTTATGACAAGTTGCACAAATGAAGAGCCAAGGTATTTTCGAACAAAGACTTGTCATGTTAAGGCGAACGCTTTCACTATTGAAACCGTGGGCGTTTACGTGCTGCCACGAGTCCCCGTTTCTCATCGGCAGGTGCCGTCTGAGCAAGCGTGTGAGTCAACGGGAGGCGTGCGAGCAGACCGCTGCGCCGGCTGTCAGGGAGGCGTCCGAGCAGACCGCTGTGCAGGCTCACCGGAAGGCGAGCCCTTTGACCAGGCTCCGCCGCCCACCATCGTCCCAACTGCTCCCACTTTTAATGTCGTCGGCACCACAGTTTAAAATCAACCCCGCATTACCTGGTATCTCTACAATCCTCTCTCTTCCTCTCCGATTCTCCTGTCGACTACGTCCAACTAGCCTCACCTAAACATATGCCATGCCGCATCACGATGGTCTGCCCTTAGTGTTCCAGTTTCTTGAGGAAGATACCCAGCCGGAGTCTCAAGAACATAAGGCGCTTTGGGACGAGCTTGAACTGGCCTTGCGGGAAGACGTCGCGCCTGTCCCCGCTCCCGTTCCGGCTCCCATCGCCCCGACTGCGCCAGCGCCCATCCCCGTGGCATTGATGGGCTGGGAGCCGCACATTGTCGCCGAGCTTGATCCCACAGGGTTCCACGAGGTCCCCGCCGACTTTCACGTGCCCGTGCAACTGCCGGTACTTGTCGCTGCGTCTGCGATCGCACGTCCGTGCGATGTCCGTGCGTGCCCGGTATATGCGCTGCTGCGGCGATCGACGCGTCGTGCCCATGTCGGTGCCCGTTGTCGGCGTCAAAACCGGCGGATCTCGGGTAGGGGGTCCCGATCTGTGCGTCTAGCCTGATGGTAACAGGAAGCAAGGGACACATATGTTTACCCTGGTTTGGGCCCTCTCGATGGAGGTAAAACCCTATTTCCTGCTGGATTAATATTGAAGATATGAGTAGTACAAGAGTAGATCTACCACGAGATCATAGAGGCTAAACCCTAGAAGCTAGCCTATGATGGTATGATTGTAATTGTGATCGGGCTTCTAAGGACCAACCTCTCCGGTTTATATAGACATCGGAGAGGGCTAGGGTTTACATGGAGTGGTTACAAGGAAGGAAATATAATATCTGGATCGCCATGCTTGCCTTCCACGCAAAGGAAAGTCCCATCCGGACACGGGTCGAAGTCTTGAGTCTTGTATCTTCACGCTTCAATAGTCCGGATGATGTATACAGTCCGGCTGTCCGGATACCCCTAATCCAGACTCCCTCGGTAGCCCACGAACCAGGCTTTAATGGCGATGAGTCCGTAGCGCAGTCTTGTCTTGACATTGCGGGCGGGTTCCTTCTCCGAGTACTCCAAAGTAGTTATCGAACACTTGAACCGTGTCCGGATCCACAAAATGATCTTCACATGCCACCATAGAGAGAATGGTATTTCACAAATGCAATCTGCTGACAACTTTTTAGGCAACGCGACGTGTCATTATGGTCTGGTCATTATTCGAACCGTTTTCCCACAACCAGCCACTGCGCATATTGCGAGGCAGTTTCCTTGACACGTCTTGTCAAAGCAGAGATCGTGTCCCCTTATCACGGGATTCTCATCAATACGAGTACGGGTAATCCCACCACATCATCAATCGTGGCACTCGGGAAGCAAGCGATTCCCAACGGGCAAGTGGGGGAGGCACATCGCTTTCGCCGCCTCTATAAAGGGATAAGATTTCCCCATTTTTTATCCACGCCTTCTTCCTCCTTTTCCCACTCTTGCCCCCTCGAGCTCCAGCGCCCAAGCCTAAGTCTTCTCCGCACAGCTAAACATGTCCGGAGTAGGAGGCAAGTGGGTGGCTTCCACCGTCAAGGAGAAGCATATCGCAAATCTTTGGGCGGCCGGATACTTGGCCGCAGACATAGCGCACCGGCTACCGGATGCCGGGCAGGTCATTCCGACCCCAGGACCCCACGAGAGGGTCGTGTTCGTCGCCCACTTCGTCCGTAGACTGGGATTTCCACTTCATCCCTTCGTCCGCGGGCTCATGTTCTACTACGGGCTAGATTTCTATGATCTAGCCCCGAATTTCGTCCTCAACATCTCGGCGTTCATCGTCGTATGCAAGGCCTTCCTCCGCATCAAGCCCTACTTCGGCTTGTGGCTGCAAACCTTCTGCGTGAAGCCGAAGGTCGTGAGCAGCCAACAAGAGGAGTGCGGAGGGGCCATGGTGGGCAAGATGCCTAACGTCACCTAGCTTGACGGCTCCTTTGCGGAAACCGTGAAAGGGTGGCAATCGGGGTGGTTCTACATCACCGAGCCGCCTTGACGCCAATCGGGCGGCGGCCCCGAAGTTCGACCGGCACCCCATGCGGCTCACTTCACAGGAGAGGAAGGGCCTGTCTGAGGCGAACCCTCTGAGCTGACGGACTCAAAACCTGCATTAAGAGCATGAAGGACAAGAACATCAAGCTTGTCAGCGTGATCCGAGTCATGCTCGTTCGCCGGATTCTGCCGTGCCAAAGGCGGGCATTCAATCTGTGGGAGTTCGTCCCGGCCGAACACCAGATGCTTCAAAGGCTCTACGGCATGAAGCACAAAGGCGCGTGGAAGGCGTTGTTCATGGCCTCCGAAGTACCTCCTCCCACATCCGAGGACCGTGGGCTCCACGCCGCGCAGCCTCCTAGCAAGGTGAGCTTTCAGGCTATCACCGAATTCAGTCCTTCCCAGTATACTCATGGGGGAGTCTTAAGTAATTGTGCATATTTGCTCAGGATTATGTGGAGACAGCGGAGCATATTGATTGTCCGGCTCCGCTGCCAGAAAGCCCAGCTGATGCTCTCCTGACGGAGATGCTGGTCCTGGCACCGTACGAGGCGCCGGGGAAGAAGGCCGATAAGAAGGCCCCGGGGACACGAAAGGGTCTCCGGCGTAAGGTTGTGCCGGAGGCCTCGTCCGAAGACGATGAGGCACACTTCTCCCATGGAGGGGAGGAAGAAGAAGAAGACGCCCCGTCCGGAAAGGATGAGGGGCCTGAGGAGGCGAACCAGGGGGCCAAAAAAGGCCCTCGGCGCAAGGCCGTCATACCCACGTCGTCTGAAGACGACGAGATGGATTCCTCCCGCGGTGGCGCGGGGAAGCAAGAAGAAATTCTACCTCCCCGTGCTGGGGAGGAGAAAAAGAGGAAAGTCGCCCCGGAGGGGGCGGCTGGGACGCCCAAGAAGGGAAAGATGTCTCTTCCGGACTACTCCACCACGGCCGCTCATAGCGAGGAAGGGTGGCTGCCCAGGGGGAAGCCCCTGGCGCGATCGTAAGTGTCCGCACTCTACCGTGATTTTATTTCATAGTTGTTTTAATAACGCCGAACATATATGCAGTCCGGCCAGGGCTCATCCAGAGGTGTCCTCTTCGGATGGGTCTATGAGCGCATCAGAGATGAACTTGCTCCCGACGGCCACCACTCCTCTGCCTGCGGATTACACGGAGGTGTTGTCCCGAAGGTTCCCCGCGCAGGGGGAGGTGACCCTGGAGATGCCCCAAGGCGGAGTTCCAGATGTCGTACATGCGGGGTTCAAGATCCCCGCGGATTGCGTCGATGAGAGCCGCAACAAGGCGGACTCTCGACCGAACACTGCTCTGGAACCTTCGACGGTTCCGGACTTAGGCGGGCAGCCCCTCGTTAGGGAGGGCGAGCCGCCCATGCCAAGGACTTCCGTCGCGTCAACGGCGCCGGATAGTTTGGTGGAAGCGCTTGGCGCTTCCATAGATGAAAGCACCGTACTCTTATGAGTGCGGTGATTCAAAGGTTACATCCGCCAAAAGCGGACTAACCGAAGCCTGCACATGCCTCCTGATGGGCTTCGAGGTAAGTAATAAAAAATGTTTGAAATTACCACCCGATAGGTAGTAGCCCCTGATGCTCTGTTTGGTGTTCGGAAAGAAAAGCCAAACGGAGGGTCAATTATAATTCACAGGAGTTTAATAAGCGTTTATGTGAATAAGCAGGCCGTGCTGCTTGCCGCTGCTGCCCGCACAGCCAAGGTTGCCGAACTAAAGCGGGACCTAGAGCAGGCGCAGGGAGAGCTCGACCTCACGAAGAGGCAGCTCGAAGAGAGCAAAGGTGAGTAATTCTCCGCTCTTATGTATGTAAAGATAGATAAAACTGTTTAGTCTGACGACAAAGCGTCGTGACTGTGTGACAGGGTCCGCCGCTGAAGTGGGGTCCCTGAAGAAAGCGCTATCCGAGGCCGAAGACAAGGCGGTCTTGGAATGCAAAGAGCGCGAGAAGCAAAGTGCGAGAGTGGGCGAGTGAGCAGAGCTCCAGGACCTCGGCAAGAAGTTCGAGTCCGTGGAGCATGATCTGAAGGCGAAAGAGGCTGAGCTTGCGAAGGCCCTTGTGAGTATAAAAGACGCCAAGGCCGAAGCCGAGAAGGCACAGCAGGAAATCCAGGAGGCCAAAAAGATAGCAGCGGGTAAGAAATTCTTTATGCAAAGCAAACATGTGGAGGAGGCGTTTCTTTTACTTACTCGAATTCGGAGCTCTCCAGGGGCATTTGCAGATCTGCCATGCAGCGTATCAGATGCCGCGGAGTTCTACCGTTCCCAAGAGGGGAGCTCAACGGAGAAGCTGTTCTGGTCCCGGTATCTTGGGGCGAACACTAACGCCTCTAAGTGACCAAGCTGAAGCGGTTGGTCGAACTCCTGAGGCGGCGAAGTGGCTATGAAAGATTTCATAGTCCGGACGTGGCCTGGTGAGCTCATGCCCACTAGCTACTTCGGCCTGATCAAGCAGATGGTGGATGCCTGTCCGCGGCTTGAAGTGATCAAGCGATCCGTTTGCATTGAGGGTGCCCACCGGGCCTTTGCCCGTGCCAAGGTGCATTGGGGCAAGCTGGATGCGGAGAAGCTGGTGAAGGACGGGCCGCCAAAGGGCAAGGTGCATCGCCATCCCGAGATGTATTATGATGGCGTTATGAAGGGTGCTGCCTGCGTGGCCGATGAATGTACCAAGGACACCATTTTAGAATGAATTCACTTCTGTCATGTTTGTAATTTAAAGACGAAGTTACTTGCGCTATGTAGCACTTTTGTTATTTAAAATATTACCTTTTGTGCCACTGTTTATAAAATTCTGAAAGTAGGTCAGTCGTCGGCTTCCGCCCCCACGTAACTAGTACTGGGGTGTTCGTGGAAAACTCGAACACTCTTTATCCAAATGTTTGGTCCCTTAAGGAGGTGTCTGGCGCAGCGAACAAGGCAATCAAACTATGCGGCTTTATATCTTTCACTTAGCCATAGAAATCTACAATTTTAAATTTCGGTGAAGCCCCTAGAATCCGGAAGGCCGAATTGGGGCGCTATACACGCCTAGATCAGACAAGGCCGAATCATCGCTTAAAGCGGAAAAAATCTTTAAGGATTTTAAGACCTCTCGAACAGCGACCAGCTCTCGCCTCATCATGCCGGTCAGTTTTCGGCTTTCTCTACTGAGGTGCTCGTCCGGAAGAACCGGGACACAATCGCAGTAGTTCTCCCTGCGCTACCTTAGCCGATATAACGGAACGTAAGGTACCAAAACAAGGGGTCGGGCTAACCCATCTGTAGACCCAAGACATGATTCGGAGCTGATGCATATAGTGCTATAAGTTCGGGGTGCCGCACTGTTCAAAGTGTTTGGACTTTATTTGCCATAGAACAGGGCACCATAGGAAGCCCCTGGCAAACAGACCGTACCAAAGTGTACGAATTCAATATCACAGAAACATTTGTAAGAAAAATGTTCAAATAAGAATAATGAGCTGACGCTATATGTAATCTCCCATTGATGAAAATACGTTTAAGCGTATGTTTACAATGAATGCATTAAGCGGAGATAAATAGGACTATTTAACATATCCTATCCAGGAGCAGGCCGTGTATGGATATATAAAACAGGTATAACGATCGCGAATAGATTCCACCTGGGTGTTTCCTTCTGTGCGTGAAGCCTGTTGCCTCCTTGGTTTAATCTCCTATGTAAGTCCGACAATCTGGCTCTTCTGAAGAGGCTGCTCTAGCGCAATGTCCTGAAAAAGAAGAAGGACGGGTTATGAAGGTATGTGGCGGTAATCCCGCGCTGTTGACTGAGTCATTGTTGCGCCTCCGCCTTCGCCCATGGTATCTTGAGTGCATAATTGTGTACGCGTGGCACAAATGCTACTCTGATTGGGTTAAGCGGAGGTTGGACTGCTAGTCGCGCTCTTGGCGTGCCTGATGATCCTGTTGCAGGGTGCTCCGGACTCTCTTGACGGTGCCCGGATTGGTTTGTCGGAGGAGGCCGCATTGTACTTCCGCCGCGAGGGCTGTAGAGTGTTCTTCTATTCGGAGAGAGCGGTCCGTATTTCCGTTTACTGTTATGACCCCGCGTGGTCCTGGCATCTTGAGCTTGAGGTATGCGTAGTGTGGTACCGCATTGAATCTAGCGAATGCGGTTCGTCTGAGCAGTGCATGGTAACCACTGCGGAAAGGGACGATGTCGAATATTAACTCTTCGCGAGAAGTTATCCGGGATCCGAAGACCACTTCCAATGTTAGAGAGCCTGTGCAACGGGCCTCTACTCCAGGAATCACACCTTTAAAGGTGGTTTTGGTGGCCTTGATCCTTGAAGGGTCAATGCCCATTTTGCACACCGTGTCCTGATAAAGCAGGTTCAGGCTACTGCCGTCGTCCATAAGGACGCGCGTAAGGTGGAATCCGTCGATGATTGGGTCTAGGACCAATGCAGCCGAGTCGCCGTGACGGATGCTAGTAGGGTGATCCCTATGATCAAAGGTGATCGGACAAGCTGACCATGGGTTGAATTTGGGGCGGCTCCGGCTCCGCGCATAGACGACCCGTAGTGCCGCTTCCGTTCCGGCTTGGGGATGTGCGTGGCGTAGATCATGTTGACCGCTTTCACCTAGGGGGGATTTCTTCATCCCCCGTGTTGGACGTCGGGGCTCCCTCGTCATCGTTGTTGTGCAGCCCCTTGTCCTTGTCTTGGCGTTTATTTTGCGGCCTGTTTGAATACCAGCAATCTCTATTAGTGTGGTTGGCTGGCTTGTCCGAGTGCCATGAATTTAGCACGGCGCTCCGATATCTGGTCCGGACTGGGCCGGTCCCTGATTATTTCTTTTGAACGGCTTCTTCCGCTGACCGGGCTTGGATCCGCTGAATCCGGCGTTGACTGTCGTGTCTTTAGTGTTTTCGCCGTTGTTCCGTCGCTTATGTCTGTTACTCCGTGGCTTGCCGTTATTGTCGCGGCCATCCGAAGTGCCAGAATGTGGCATAGTGCTGCTGCGAGCCAACCAGCTGTCCTCGCCCACGCAAAAGCGGGTCATTAGTGTTGTGAGAGCTGCCATGGACTTGGGTTTTTCCTGGCCGAGGTGTCGAGCGAGCCACTCGTCACGGATATTATGCTTAAAAGCCGCCAGTGCTTCGGCGTCCGGACAGTCGACAATTTGGTTCTTTTTAGTTAGGAACCGAGTCCGAATTTCTGGCTGACTCTCCGGGTTGTTGAGTAATGTGGCTCGGGTCATCGGCGTCTGGTGGTCGCACATATGTGCCACTGGAAGTTGTCGAGGAATCGTCTTCGAGTTTTCCCAACTGCCAATGGAATTTGCTGGCAGGCTGTTTAGCCAGTGCCGTGTTGGTCCTTTGAGCTTAAGGGGAAGATACTTGATGGCATGTAGATCGTCTCCGCAGGCCATGTGAATGTGGAGAAGGAAATCTTTTGTCCATACCGCGGGGTCTGTTGTGCCATCGTATGATTCAATGTTTACGGGTTTGAACCCTTCTGGGAATTCATGATCCATCACTTCGTCAGTGAAGCAGAGGGGGTGCGCGGCGCCTCTGTGCCGAGCTATGTGGCTACGCAGGTCGAATTGCCCTGGGTGGCTATGTTCGGCCCGACCGGACTTGTTGAAGGTGTATCCGGCATGACGGTCGTTGTAGCGTGCCGAGGCGTGCCCCCGCGATCCGTAGATCGATCTTGGCTATCCTGTTTTGTTGCCCCGGGCCGTAGTATGTTGGCGTGGGGGTGTTGGCTGGTATGCGGACTGATATGCCGTTTTATCTCGGCCACGAGGTGGCCGGTCAGCCGTATGGTGCTCGAGTCCGTATTCCTCGGCTGCGGGACTTGATCCATCTATACGTAAGCGAGTCTTGATCAGCTTGGAGTTCTTCTTGCTTCTTTTCAAGCTCCTCGCCGCGGCTATAAGCCGGGCGCTTGAAGCGCTCTGCTCTCTGGGATCCTCGAACGCGCCCGAAATAAATCGTCGCCGAGGCTAATCTCGTCTTCGAAGGGGCATGTAGCTGTCCTCCTCCGGGTGATAAATCCGTCGCTTTGTTTTTACGGGCTGACCTGCTCATCCTCTGTTCGGCCTGCTCGGCGGGCTGATCAGGGTTGTATTCTTCTTCGGCACCATTTGGATTGTTTTCGTATCCTGGGCCGTTATTTCTGTGGCGTGACTTGGAGTGGCGCCGACGACGCCCATTCTTTGCTTTTTTTCCCTAAGGTTTTATCCTCCATTGCCTCTTCGCCATTTGTTTCCTTCGGAGTGTCCACCATATATATATATATATATATATATATATATATATATATATATATATATATATATATATATATATATATATATATATCGTATGAGGAGGTGGCCGTCCACCGCCCTATGAGCGGTGGCTTCTCTAATTCTCCTGCATCGTCGTCTATACCGTCGATGTCTTCGGAGTCATAGTCAAGCACGTCGGTTAAATGATCGAGCGTGGCAATGAAGTGGGTGGTGGGTGGGCAGCGAATTCCTTCGTCGCCTGCTTCCCACTCAAGCCGGACATAGTTCGGCCCAGAGCCTCCTGACAAAGAGAGAGACTTTAATGAGTTCAGCATGTCGCCGAAGGGCGAATGCTGGAAGATGTCTGCAGCGGTAAACTCCATTGCCAGAGCCCAGCCTGGCTCGGCTGGCTCAAGGGTGTGCGGACCGGAACCAACGACCGGATAAGAGTCCGGGGCCCGGGGTTACAGGCTTCCACAGAGGTGAGACATGTGTTCGGCTCCACCGCCGATGAGTATGCGGCCTGCGGGGCGGGGTCCAGCCCTCCGTCCTTAGGCAACTCAACCTGCTCCGGATTTAGATCCGAGGCTTCTGCCGGGGTGGTATCCCGAGCATCGTTTGACAGCAGGTCTAAGCCGTGCTCATCGTGACTGTTCGGTGCTCCTGGCGCAGGCCCGAATCCGTCCAAGATCAAGTCTCCGCGAATATCCGCCGTGTAGTTCAAGTTTCCGAATCTGACCTGGTGGCCGGGGGCATAGCTATTGATCTGCTCCAGGTGGCCAAGCGAATTGGCCCGTAGTGCGAAGCCGCCGAACACGAAGTCTGTCCGGGGAGAAATGTCTCGCCCTGGACTGTGTTGTTGATGATTGGAGGCACCATCAAGCCCTGCAGCGACGACACAGAGGAACTCTCAATGAAAGCATCAATGTCGGTGTCAAAACCGGCGGATCTCGGGTAGGGGGACACGATCTGTGCGTCTAGGCTGATGGTAACAGGAAGTAAGGGACATAGATGTTTACCCAGGTTCGGGCCCTCTCGATGGAGGTAAAACCCTACTTCCTCCTTGATTAATATTGAAGATGTGGGTAGTACAAGAGTAGATCTACCACAAGATCATAGAGTCTAAACCCTAGAAGCTAGCCTATGATGGTATGATTGTAATTGTGATCGGGCTTCTAAGGACCAACCTCTCCGGTTTATATAGACACCGGAGAGGGCTAGGGTTTACATGGAGTCGGTTACAAGGAAGGAAATATAATATCCGGATCGCCAAGCTTGCCTTCCACGCCAAGAAAGTCCCATCCGGACACGAGTCGAAGTCTATAGTCTTGTATCTTCACGCTTCAATAGTCCAGACGATGTATACAGTCCGTCTGTCCGGATACCCCCTAATCCAGGACTCCCTCACCCGTGCACACGAATGTCTCCGCCGCGCCATTGACAGCGCCTGTCCCCGCGCGGGTGCTAATGCCCCCCTCAGCGCCATGGATAGCCGCCGTCGACCGCTTCCTTGCACCAACGCCAGTCGCGTCCTCCCGCCAGTTGACTCGCTCCGAAGTCCAGAACATTTTGGCCTTCCTTGAAGCTAGGCCAATGTCCAGGAGTACGCCAACAACGGCGCAAGACGCCGCCGTCGCCGTTGGTCAGTGGCCCGACGACACACATAACACGACAGAAGAGCCGCTTCCCACCACGAGATGCCCCCGCCGCCGCCGCGTAATCTAAATTTGCCATGAAAAATGTTCAGATTGCCATGCTTAAAATCCGAACGTTTATCATTTCCGTTTATTTTATATCGATCGTCGTATAATTTAAAGTCGGAGTCAGACTGAACGAAATGTATGGTTTGATCGATTGAATGTTCTGCTAGAGCCGTATCATATTAAATATAAAACGTCATCAAGCCACATGTATTCCTTGTCATCCAACGACCTAGATTGCTTCAATGTCGGCGCTCAACACGTTTAGCGTGCAGTTAATTTCATGCCAAAAATAGTGCTAATCACATGACAACACGCAAATAATATCCTAGTAGTTAATATTCGCATGCACTTAATATACTTCCAAATTAACGTGCATTGCACGTGCTGCTAGTACGTGAAACTGGTGTCGTGACTTGTGACCGCGTCCAGATTTGGTCAACGGCAACATCGCCCGCGAGTTCTTCCTGTTTGCCCGTGCGTCTAAACGCAGAAGGGGAGGAGAGAGAGAGAGAGCACACAAGGAACCCACCAGTAAGTGAAGGCGAATAGTACTAAAAATAATATTACATGTTATCCATTAATTTGGCTGTGGTAATATAAAAACATTATGTGAACAAAGGGGGTACAACAAACATTGCTATTCTACGTATGTTTCCTATTGACGTGCGGCTTGAATGCCCGGTCGCATGTTCGATCCTCGTCCTTTATTTTTTTAATTTGTATATGGGTCCAAATTTCTTTCATGACATGTGGGCCCCTCGGTGTGTAGTTTGTAGCACTTTAATTTGTGGGTCAAAATTTGTTCCATTCCAAGTGGACTATCGGTGTGTAGTTTTGTAGCTTATTTATAATAATTAAAGAGAACAACATAGTTTTTCAATAATACCATGGTGCGACGTTGAAGGCGAGAAAGGACATGTGAGAGAGCGATGACCGAGCCAGAGGGAAATCAACTAGGGGGGTTGCGTGGGTTGCAACGGTGTTTGGAGTAGTTGTGGGCCGAATGCTACGAAAATATAATCTAAACCGACTGGAATAAATGCCTACATAAATTAATCCAAGGTTGGAGTGCCCCTCACAATGTAAATAGCTCCGGCTTTGCGAGGGATGGAGAGGTAGTAGCTTCAACGCGTGGAAGATACGGTGTGAGAAAGCGAGGTCAATCGAGAGACATATAGATAGAGAGACAAAGTGAGTGTGGTCCGACATTCATTGAACAAATATATATATGCTCTGGACATATATTGTCCGATTGAGCTTTTTGGCAAGGGTGAGGGCTGTAAGATAGAGCTTGAGAGATGATCCAGTCACAGACGTGTAGATATATTTTGTGCGTGGGAGGAAGCAAGGTCAACTGATCACATAGGGTCGCCGTGCGATCGAAAGAGTGAGACGGGTTGGAGAGAGTGACCTAGATAGACGATGTGCGTGAGAGAGTATACAATGTGAATAGGTCGAATTGGGCTCAGACATGGTGATATATCGTTTTTTTTCCGAGAAAGAGCGAGGTCAATCGAGACATACAGAGAGAGAGAGAGAGAGAGAGATTGAGTGAGCATGGCCCACCATGAGGTCGAAAGAGTGGCGGCGGCTTGGATGGACTGACCTAGATAGACAATCTACGTGAGAGAGTATAGAGTGTGTCGATCGAGGCCCGAGCAGGAGATATATCATTTGTGTGTGAAAGAAAAGCGAGGTTAAACGAGACTCGAGATAAAGAGAGCGAGATTGAGCGAGTGTGGCCCGACGTCTTGGAAGAAAAGAGTGAGACAGTCTCGAGGGAGTGACCTAGATATACAACGTGCGTGCGTGCGCATGAGATGTTGGGGGGCTAGATAGGCAATGCATGTATTTAGCGCGAGAGGGTGAGAGGGAGAGGGGGGAGAGAGATAGCTCGGCATGGGGTGCAATGGCGGGTGTGTGAGGTAAATACATTTGGTAACAGAGTGGAAAAAGGGGTTGTGTAGTTGAGAGACTTAGAGATCGAAACATGGGGAGAAAGAATGAACGTGTGTTGGAAACCGGTAGCTTCCTAAGGTGGTTTGGAGAGGAAGATTGACCCGTCTGAGGAAGTATGTAGCGTTTGTCTTGGGGGGGCTAAAAACAACATTTGAATGTACATAGTACGAGACTTAATATCAATGTTTCAATTCGGTGTACATTGTAAGATTTGAACCGAGGAACAGGCATACGGGTAATTATTTCGAATTCGTGCCATACTAAGTTTCGAAAAGTTGACATTGGCTCAGTTTGTTGTGCTATTTGTAGGTCATATGTTTGAATCCATCCAAAAGTTTTCTCATTACCATGGTGTTCATCATATACATATGAATTTGTATTAAAAAGTAGTGTGGATACAGTGAAATGCGAAATCCACGTTAGAATTGGAGATCGCTACGTGACACACACTCTAATTCAAATAACTAACTACGTGACACACACTCTAATTCAAATAACTAAATATGTGACACACACTCTAATCCACGTTAGCGTGGGTACCGTTTCGATTTTTTTTCAAATGACTCCTCATTAATTAATTTATAGTACTCCCTCTGTTCACTTTTATAAGACCTTGAAGACATTTCAGACAATGTGCAAAACAGTTCATTTTAAGTTGTCTGTAACGACTTACAAAAGTGAACGGATGGAGTATCTCGTTTTGAATGACTAATTATTGCAAGGAAAACACGGGCATGGTAATACCTACAGATTCGTTTTGCAAATGAAAGAAGATTCATTTGCATTCTCAAATGTAGGCGCACCAGGCAGACCGAGAATAAATGTCGGGGTGGGCGCTGCTTGGTGCCTTAAAAGGCAAGCGCCTTTGGAGTCACCGACATGTGGGCTAGCCACTTGTTGGGCCCACATGTCAAGGACACAAAGGCAGGTGCCTTAAGGCACCAGCTATAATCTGTCGGGTGGTCGCGTGTGTCGGACGGACGCGTAGCACCCAGCCACTCACCCCCCTCCCCCCCAAAAAAAAGGACGACGACAATATAAGTTCGCGCTTCCACGTTTCGGATTGAAATATCTGGTGGCCCCAATTCCAGCTCTGCAAAATATCTCTTCTCCACCGTCCCCTTCCGCGCTTAGATTGCTCAAATCCCTAATTCTCCGCCAACCATCGAATCGCCCCTCGTCTCGTCTCTTTCCCCACCGGTCCCCACCTCTGTGCCGGACGACGACGAAGACGACGGTCACGCTTCACCACCGCACCGGAGCTACCTCATCTACGCCCTCGGCCACCGCACCGGGTGGTCCACCGACAACGTCGGCCGCCGTAACCGACGTGCCTCACAGACACCGAGTTCCACCGCATCAGGTGCGCTTCACCGACGCCGTCTCCCAGCTCACCGGGGCTACTTCACCGAGCACATCGTCGCACCTCCGCCCCCCGAGGCCGTTGGGGCTTCACCAACGGTCTCGTCCACCGCATCATAGCGCTCCGCTGCCACTCAAGATCTGCATCCGTGCGCGGCCAATAGCGGCGCATCATCACCCTTAACGGCTCAAGTGACTCGCACTCTAGCTAGGAGAGCATGCCCAAGCGCCGACCGAACTAGGTATCCACACATCACTCCCTTGTGCACTGTTCCAACGATGTTTGGATATCCTTTCACTGGTCTCTTAGCTTACACGCCTATGCAACTCTGACTTTAACTCTTATTTCTTCTGGAGATATCATCTGAAACAAGCAAATCCATTTTTTAGCGAAGCATGACGGTGCTACGGGATCTAGTACACATCCTGCACACCTGTATAACCTTGTAAGTATTTGTCCTCCGGTACAACATCAAGGTCGATTCCTCTTATTTGATCAACCATTCGCCGTGTCAAAAATGCAGAGGGGCATGCAAGGAGCACAAGGCCTGCAAATCCAAGCAAGTGGTAACATGGACTTGTACATGTAACATCCCAAGCGCATAAGCGAGCTGCGATGAGCACAGCCTGGCGAGCTAGCGCAAATCCCTGCATTTCATTTAATTAAATCGGCATTCATGTATGATTTGTGTGCGATGGCTGATCCACGAATTCAAGTTACCAGGCGAAAATTTAACTTAAAAATACGAAGGCACTTGCACTCCGGAAATCAACATAACTTGAGAAATGTGAAGCTACATGCACTTTGAAAACCAGCTAATGATCCAAAGTAGTTTAGATTATAAACACTAAATGATGCAAGCACCAAAAAACAAAAAATGCAACATGGTGTACAAGGACTACAAACATGGTGTGTACCTGCTTGAATTATTCGTTCTCTGGCTGAAAATATCGAAGTGTAATTGCACGTATAACCAGTCATAAATTGCATATCAATATATCTATCCTGCACAAGTATGCCAATAGTTTCAAACAACAGATTAGAAAAGTATTTATGTTACGTTGTCATGATCACGGGGACTTTTACGGTAGATGGCCTCGACGTTTCCTCAAGCTATGAAAATGCACTATAATTTGCTTGTCATCAATGCCTGCAAATCTCTGTCTCTCTCAACATAGTAGATCATCATTAGACACTAAATCCTTCAATGAGCTTGCAAAATGATTGTATTAGATCCCTCATTAGACACTATATGTTCATCACCAGGAGCATGTAAAATGTTTGCATCAAATCCTTCATTAGCAGTCTATTCATTAGACACTTCAGGCTCAAGAACAACATGAGCTTGTATGTTTGCACCGGAAACTTGATTAGATACATCAGATTCGATCGATTCGGTATTGATTGGGGGAGTTATAAAATAAGTAGAAATTGGTTTCATTTTCTCATAGATTCCCTACATACAAGCAGTTTTACAACATCGTCAGGTTTAACTATTGGCCAGAAATTGGAGAGTTGAATTAGATATAATCAGGGATGTGATGTACCTTCTCATTGCGCATGCTACTCTTGCAAGCTGTTGTCTGCGTTCTTGCAAGCTCGATGCCATGCATGTCTTTGCCGCCGCTGCCTCCCACGCAGGCTACACCCAGTTGGATCTTCATCTTCTTGTCCTTCCGTTAAGCTTGAAGCCCGGCGACCGCCCTCCAACGAGGGCGCGAGGAAGTGCTGTGTCGGTCATCCCAACGGCAGCTAGGTTAGGAGCGAACCAGATCGAGGCTGGAACGAATGAATTGGGATTTTTCTATTGTCGATCGATATGGGAGGCGCTCGTTTGGGCATGAGCCTGCTATAGGGCCTGCCTTGCACTTATGTTATTGGCCCATCCAAATTGGAATATTTTTCTTCATTTTTTACATTGCCTACTAAATGCGTTGGGGACGAACAAAACTAGCGTGGGCCAACACAGGCGACTCAAACTAGGTGCACACTTTCCGACCACACGAGGCGCCCATACTAGCCCCTATGGTGGCGTCACCCCTTTTGCGTGTATGATTGGATAGTGAAAAATATTCCGATGGCGCTTTTGATTTACCCACGTAATGGTTGAATTGCTTGTTTCTATGAACTGAGTTACCAATAATGTGAAGGATGCCAGTCTTTTCATCCTATTGTAGATTGGTTAGATCTCGATATGCCAAAAGTATATCTGATGAAAGCCCGATGTGATGTGTTTGGCTACAACTAGTGCGACTACACGTCCTCATATAACATATCAAGGACGCACCATCTTACCAGATTAACCATTCGACTTACCCATGCAGTGTGGGAAGAAAGAAGTATTGGGACTGCATATCCAAGCAATTGATGACATGGACTCCTTCGTACAACCTTGTAAGCGAAAAAGAAGTTGCAGTGTGCCTGTACAAAGAACTAGCATAAGTTCGGTTACCTGGTTCTCGGAATTTTAGTTAGCCACTTATTGCAAAATTGTTCAATTACATTGCTTGGCTTAATTTAGTTTGCTACTGATTACATAATGGCACAACCTGTTTATCATATTGTAGACTGCGCCTATCTATGTGTTTGATATAAGAATTACCTGTTTGCCTTAACTTAAATATTTACTTGTTTGCTTAACTGTTTTGCTGCTGCAACAACGGGTTACAATGATGTTAATAACTACTTTTCAGCATCCAATTAAAACTCTTTAATTCCTTGTTTGTTTAATTGGTTTGCTGTTATAACTCCCAGTTGAGATGTTTTGCTAACTTCAACTTTCTGAATCCAATCGGAACTTTAATGGCAAAACAGTTTAGCCCAAGATCAAAGAGCGAGGTCCCCATGGACATTGCATCATCCCACAAAGAAGGGCACCGCCCAATCGTGCATTATGAATTGCCAACTGCTAATGCTCTAGAGGCTAAACTAGTGGTAGAAAGAGATTACATACGCACTTAGAGATGAAGTTGACATGTTGAGGAAGCAAACAACACAATCACAAGCGGTACTCAAGACAACCATTAAATATTTGGTGGATCTCAAAAGCGAAGCAAGTCGAGACTCCACCAGATTGTTAATTTCCTGAAGGAAAAAAGGAAATTAAATTCCTACTTGGTAAATCATAGGTGAAATGTTCTTTCCATAGTTGAATAACCTTTGTGTTGTCTGTTCATGTAATCAATCAAACCATTTTTTTTTTGGAGATCATGTAATAATTGTTTTTTTGTTTTTTGGTTTGTAATTTTATTTGAGCACAAGTCTATATTAATTGATAAGACTCGGAGACATTTCATTTGGATTGCTATGCCAGACCTACAAATATGCCAATCGGGCTAAATGTGCATTCAGCAATAGTAGTAGTATAGATGGACCATAAGTGGCACGCATCGGAAAGGGCCAAGATCTTTGGCTAAAAAAGGATCTTTGTTGTAGCAAAAAAAAAATTACAATGACTGGGTTATGTATGTCGATTGATATTATTGATCCATATACTCTATAAGTGTTTATATGTCCATTAGTTACGTACATTCTTGGTTGATTGACTCGGTATTTGAATCTTGATACATCGCTTGTGTACATATCTAAATGGGAGTACACATTATATTTGCGTGTGACATTTGAGTTGGACATGAAGTGTTCCATATATTCAATTCACCTTAAAGCTGGATTCTAGTTTACGAATTTGAGTATCGGCAATTGTAAACCATATTCATATGTGACAAAGGAATACATCTTTGTCGTCCTTTTGAAGATATATAAAAACACATAGAATGATTTATAAAGATTCATATAGGAATACAAAATGGATTTGAATTTAGTTGCTGGAGTAAACGTGGATGCTTATTGTCCCAAAATTGAAAGAAGCAGCAGAATGTCCACTCCCACGTCGGCTGCCCGAAGCCAAGTGTTTGGGAGATGGAAATTACTGTCTACCCATTATATGGACATCCATCGGCCCGATTTCCACTGCTCTAAATAGGGGTAGGTTAGTAACTTCAATTAGACGTGACACGACCGCCTCTGAGCCCATTCCGACACGGTGGGCGTCAAACATGGGTGGCAAAACTCATTTGATTCAAGCTCGTCCGAAAGACCTCTGTTTCTCCCTCCATTCCCCATTCATACACGGTGGGCGGCAAAACAAACTCGACTCGGCCGAAATCGATGTAGGCAAATATTTTCAATAGGGGCAGGTTTGTAACTTCACTCCGGCGTGACACAACCGCCCTACTGTCAGCCCGTTCATACACCGTGGGCGCCAACCATGGGCGCCAACCACCCTCTCCTCGACCAAATCACTGGGCAAATATTGGCGAGATGCTTGATTACCGTCCTATCCCCAACCGACGAGGCGTCCAAATTTTAAATGGGGGCTAAGTTCGTAACTTTCCCATATTTCGAACGGTAGCGTCCCAAAAACATGGTTCCCCGTACCTCTCCCTCCATTTTCCCATTCATACACCGTCCGCCCTAGTACACCCCATCCCCACACCAGCCTCCGTCCGCCACCCCCTCCACCGCCCCCGTCCTCCACCACAACCATCGCCATGCTGTCCTCCATCATGCGGGCGCCTACCAAGACCGCGTCGTCCATCGCTAGAGATGGGCGTTTCTCATCCACGACGGACCAATAGCCTTGCATCGCGTCCTCTCGCTTCATCGGCGCCGTCGTCCTCTTTGCCGGGGCCGCTCACACGACCTTCTCTTCCACCGCAACCACACTTATCCCCTGATGCACCCGTCTACCATCGCAGATCTGCTTCAACGCCACCGACAGCCATCGCACCCCGATGCCTACTGCAGCGCCCGCCAAGAGAGGTGGTACTTCATATCTCCTCAACTTTTGATCTCAACTAGAAAATAGATCTTAACTTGGTTACTCTACTTTCTTTTCAGCTCTTAGAATTTAGTTCTTAGTTCGAAGCAAACAATGGATGGTAAATATCATTTCTCCGGTTTGCAGCTTCAAATCTGCCATGGCACAGCCATAATACGGTTTAATTGATCATGCTTAGGGTTTAATTGATCATGTTGGTTCAGTGGTGGTTTGTTTAATAGAAATCAGAGGGGAAACCCTCTTTTGCTAAAAAAATATGCTTAGATTTTCCCCCTTTTATGATCACTATACGATCAGAATACGTGCTTCGTGTCACAATAACACTACTCCACCCATCAAGCTAAACAAGCTTAGTTGTTCAAATACGAATCTGATATTATTAAAACAGAGTTGTTTAATTGGTCAGCTAAATGTTCCTAAATTAGTTTCGAAAATGCATGGTCGCCGCTCGGGTGTGTATCTCTCTGAGGTGCCCACGGTGGGCAGCCCACCACAGGATTTTGGGTCGTCCAGGCCCGATTCCCCTCTATTCTGCTGCTGGCCTTCGATCTCTACTTGCCCCAACCGCATGCCTCGCTTGGCGACTTGCCGTCCCGGGACGTCATGACTCTAGGAGGAGACGCGGACTAACGATGAGGCGAGAGCCGCTGCGCCTGGCGTCACCACTGCCGAGCACGCCGCCGTGCCTACCTTCCCGATCTGTTCGAGAACGCAGGCGTGCAGCACCCACCAAGCCAACCCGATTTATCCTGAGATACGTCCTCAACACTCAACGGCCACTCCTCGTCACCCATTTTCTAATTGATTCATTACTCATTAGGCAGGAATGTCATTAGGGTTTGTTGTGTGCTCAGTGCTACCTACACTTAATGGTTCAGATGTATTTCGGTAATCTTTAGTACCTCTAAAGTTCACAGGGTTTTCAAAATTCCGGCCCTCGGAACAGAAACTAGTCATTTTGGATTGTTGGTCGTAGTGACATTGACCCAGATTACTACTGCAAGTTAGGTTTGTTGACAATTTTACTTGTCTTTCTTACTCATTCGATATAATATCCAATTATTCACGTCGATTAGTTGCAAACAATAAGTGCTAGACAAACTTCTTCATTCAGATTTTGGACGGTCTCTTCTGCGGTTACAATTACGCATACTTGTCCTAGTAAGCTCACAAGTAAATGATTGATTCACTACATCTATGCTTGCCTTGTCATATTTGTTGTCAATATTCTTTTAGGGTGGACCACCCTGTTTCTAAATCTTTGGAACCGTAGACATGTGTGAATAGTATTTCTCTATGTGATCTCTTCCATCATGTGTGGGTAACGAACACGCATTGTATAGAAAGAAAGTGTCATTTCCAGCTTTTACATAGGTTTCGATCTTTTTACATGGAATATAATCTGCCTACTTGCTTTGTGTCGCACTACCAACACTCCACCCTTGAAGCTAAACATTCGCCATTCATAATTGCTTAGTTTATTTGTTCAAATCTGAATTTCATATGATTCTAATGTTCCTACTTCAGTTTTGAAATGTGTGCACACTGTTATAGAGACATAAGGGGTTTGTATTTCTATGTGTGGTCGTCAAAGACGGTTGGAGAGGTGAAATTTGCATATGCAGGGTTTATAGGGAGACACTCTCCGAGTTGAATCCGCAATGCATTCCATAGATAATCTGACTATTTTTTATGTTTTCATGAATCTCATATTCTGAACAGCATCATAATGATTATGATCTTGCGTGCATGAAAAGAATAAAGCAGAACAATGCCATGGCTATCAAACTTGGCATTAAGGGACTGAAATCAAGTCTGGATGCAATGCAATGCAAACGCTCTCCACGTACAGATTCATGCTCAGAATATGATCCTAACAGGATTACGAGCTAGAGGGAGACCTAAGTCAATGTAGCTCCCTAATGGAGGAGTCAGAGGAAGATGCCCTATCTTATTCACCCATCAAGGTACTTGCTCTAACTTTCCAAGGTTACATTGCTCGCACATATCTTGCAATCGATGCTTTGCATTGCTTCTACTTTGTTGAACTGCCATTAGCTTAGTTTACACATCGTGTATGTGAATCATACGCCTTCCATTTTTAGTACATATTCCATCTGTCATCATACCATATTTATCCATTCAAATGTTGTTCTTGTGTATCAGACGTTCAAAAGGACGAGAGCGATTACTGATCGTGGAGGAGCACAAGCAAAGTATTTGGAAAAGGTAGTGGCACCTGATAAATCAAATAGCCCAACTCTAGAAGACTCTAGCCCAACTCTAGAAGACTCTAGCCCTACTACACTGGTCATTTCTGATGCCCCAACTCAGCAGACCCCAACTGCAGCAAACAGTATGATTATGCCAGTTGACATAGCACCAGCTGTACGACGCAAAACCCCATTCCAGCAAAGAGTACACCAAATCCAGTTGCCAAATCCCTTTTCGAACCAGAGAGCCCCAATTGCAGCAAATAGGACCCTGTTCCATTTCTTCCCGATTTAGAAGACGAAGCTTATGTTGTTGTCGGGGAACTTTGTCGCATCTTTCCTTCATGGAAAGATTATACATGAACCGCAGAACAATTTCCAGTCTTCCTCTGCAACTTACACGTAAGTAATGTACTAATGTTATTCATGATCATGTTGCATATGTTTCTGCTGACAGAAGACACAAGATTTCATTCTTTCAAATAGGCGAGGAGCAAACTGGATTGTGATGACGAGCAAGGGTTGGTTGCGCTTTTCAAGCACTCGTTGATGAAGTATCGTTCCTACGAGGCAAGCGCGCTTCGATGGCAAGCCTCTGAAAAATTTTCTGTAAAGTCTCCTGCTACATTTATCCGGCGGTGACTGGAATAATCTTGTTACACATTGGTCTCACTGCAGCGTAAGGTACATCTATGATATCACATCACAATTTGAACTACATTTCTGCATTTGCCTTAATGTCTCACTTGTCTGAAAATCGTTAGCAGAAGAACATTCGTTCTCAAGGGACCACATAATCTTGCAACTATACTGCACACTGCATTGCTCTTGTGAGTACCTCTTGCCCTGTATGACCATACTTACTTTCATAGCTGTTTGATTATGTAGCATCACTGCACATGTTAGCCTCGTAATCGTCCATTTGTTGGACATTATAAGATCCGTATGGACTCTTACATAAATTTAGAATCAACCCAATGCTTTTGATGAGGTTTAGCTTTGTAGTCCTCTTGTAAGGACTGAACGTGGTCTATCACTGTACTTACATTAACAACTACTCCCTCCGTCCCATAATATAAGAACGTTTTGTACAGTACACCAGTGTTCAAAACACTCTTGTATTATGGGAAGAGGAATTGGTTCATTTTGTAGCATTCTGCATCTTATCTCCCTCGCTCACCATTTACTTAAAAAGATCAGATCTATATTTAATCTTACCAACAAGTAGAATACACAGACAATGCCAGTGCAGAAGTGTAGCCCATTGCTCTTGTCAGTACATTTTGTCCTATAACGCTTGTACTTCCATGGATTGGTAGTTGATTATGTAGCATCAATCTGCATCTTATCTTCATTATCCTCTATACCTTCCAGTATTATCATATCTATAATTACTCTCTACAACATGTAGAGTACAGGCAATGCTTATGAAGAAGATTTTGTGCTGAAATTCTTGAGTTAACCTTCCCTTGACATGGAGAAGGGCATTATAAAGCCGGTGTTAACTATTAATGTAAGCCAGTTCTTCTAAAGCCTTTATCCTCAACTGCTGTTTAATTTGCTCATACTCCCTATCGTTCTTTGTTGTTTAGTTTCTTTGTTTCTACCAAAATGCATGTTCGTAAGAACCGTAAGTTCTAAGTTTTACTTCTAAACCAAATTCCTTATTCATACCATGCACATTACTTAATACTCCCTATATGTATGCTTGTTTTTGTGGATCTATAATCCAGTGTGTGGTGAAGCAGCCCATGTTTGCACCTTGTCATCTCCTGTTTTATCTTCTTGATGTGGTGATGATATGAACAACATGCCATGCACATTATCCAAAATATATACAATGATTTGCTTTGCCCTTCATCTATGCTTGTTATGTTGACATGGTAATCCAATAGTGTGGTGAAGCTCCCCGCATTATGAACAATGCCAAATTATGCTATTGATATTTTGAACTTACTATTTATTTTCTAATTTGAAATTGGATAGAATTGACAGAACAATTATCATCTTTGTTTACACACGTGCGAAACCTGTCATCTCTCTGCTTTGTTTCAGGGTGATATGCCTGATGGCATACACAAGTCTGCTGAAGGCTGTGAGACAACCCAAAAGTCTTGTCTTGATGCAGTGTTCAAGTTACTTGAGACTAACGATGACAAGCTCCACGAATTTGTTATGCGAATCGATTCGACTTCTTCAGTCCCAAGTTCTAGCAAAGGCATTCTGCAACTCAACTTCGACTTGAAGTCCTATCTCTAAGAAAGATTGCGGAGAACACCAATGAGAACCTCATCGCTAAACAGCTACACCTGGAAGCTATGACCGACATGCTAGGCGGTCTCACAGCCTTGCTCAAGAACTTATGCGCTGTTCCCCATAAAGGCTAACCTTTCTTGAACTGTCTTGGAAGTGGTCTCGATTCAGTATTATTTTGTTACGCTGCAATGGTGCCCAGTTTTCGTAATCTGCTTCTTCGTTGCGCTTTATGATCACTGTTGGCGAACTTCAATGCCCGGTGGATGTAATATACCTTAAATCCTTTATTGTATAGTGTAGGTTTATTCTTAGTTATTATGCCGTAATTTCTTTATTGTATAGAGTAGGTTTGTTCATAGTTCCTACTAGTTACTGACATCATTCGCTATCTGAAAAAAATCAGATGTAGCCGATCGGACCGAAACATTCGACTCTAACGGGCCAGGTTTTTAGCAGGCCATAATTGGGCCGGCCTGCGTCTTTCTTGGGCCCGAATGATTGGGGCTTTCACACATTGCGCCAGGCCCAAACTTACACCGGCCTATATTTTAGTTGGGCCTTTTGTCGACCAGTAACTTAGTTTGGCCCGGTAGCGTTGGGCCATTAACAGATGAATATTGTCTTTGCTGTTACGGCGAGATGAAACCACGGGCCTTTAGCGAGGCCAAAATGTATGTTGGGCATCAATTTTCACTAGTCGTCGACGGGCCTTGACGAGCGAAATGTAGACCGGGCGTTTTGGGCCCGATTAGCTCCGCAGGCCATTACCAGGCCGAAACATATCTCTGGCCTTAGTTGGCCCACTGATATCATGGGCCTTTAAGAGGCCGAAAGCTTAGCACAGGCATCAACGGGCCGAATTACGTGACAGGCCTTTAACATGCCCAAAGTCACGTTGGCTTAACTGTTGCCACCTTTAGCACGGGCCGTTAGTGGGCCCGATGTCCCGTCGGACCATATATGGCCCATGGGCAGCACGGGCCATTCCCAGGCCAAAAGTCACACCGGGCTGAAATGGGCCCATGTCTACATCAGGCCTCTAACAGGCTGAAAGTCACTGGGCTGTAGTTGGGCCCAAATATTCGACGAACAATTAACGGGCCAGATCTGGCTTTGGGCCGCAAATGGGCCCAAATATTGGGCGAACAATTAATGGGCCAGATCTGGCTTCGGGCCGTAAATGGGCCTTTATTAAGCAGGCCGTTATTGGGCTGGCCCACTAGTACCTGATTAAGTTCTATGTGCCTTTGACTGGGCCGACCTTTTTAATCTATATGGGCCTCTGTTGGGCCCATCCACGTGTCGACGTATCATAGGCATGTCTCCTCCAATGGACGGGCGACATCTGGCCCACTGACGAGCTGACAGGTGTTCCCTTCGGCCAATCAGAATTTTACACGTGGAAATTTCCCACTGGTCATGGCTGTTAACGGGTTATCGGATCAAAAATCCGGCCCGATAGCTTAATTGCGTTCCGTTACGGTGGATGCCACGTGTCGGTCACCCTTGAAGAAAGCACTTCTGTGACGTGTGATTTATCGTCATGGAAGTGGACACTTCCGTAATGATAATTTTGGTAATGTCATGGAACACATCTCTGACAAAGACAGTATGACTATCTTGATTCTGTCATAAAATCGTCATGGATGTACATGCATGACAAAAAACGCGACCTACTGTGACAAACACGTATCATCTCGGAAGTGTATTTTTTTGTAGTGATGTGCGTGCATGTAGGAGGCGATCTGTACACTAGTACGTTTGAGCTAGAAAACAAAAGAGATAAGCTGGATATACAGTGTCCGGGCTGGTTAAAAGACGTGGCAGTGAATATTGATTTTCTATTTCTGTTCTTACCTCGTAAGGAAAATATTAATGATGTAATCGGGCTGGTCAGATCATGGGATTTCCTTTGCTTATGTGCGTCAGGTTGGGGCCCACCAGAAGGAGCAAGACTACAAAGAAAAAGGTGTCTCACGCATCGTTTGTTCAGAATCCATCATATTTATGATTTAGGTTTTTCTGGTAGTTTAGATAGACGCCAAGATGTAAAAGGCAATATCAATTATACAGAGTCCAGATTAGTTTACTTCCATTGCTTGATTTCCAAGTTAGCTTAGGGTGTTCGGCCACAATATAAGGCAAGTCCATACGTCATGTAACAGCAGGTTATTTTGAGATGAATTAGACACCGCGTGTGATTCGGCCGTCGGCCATTATCGAGTTTAGAGAATTCTTGTCAAAATCTCTACTGGCGTGTGAGTTCCTGCGACGCGACGCGTAGGGGATTACAAGCTGAGCCTATACGGTTCGTCCACGTTATTCCTTCAGATTGAGGGGTTGGCGTGTTGTTTCCGTGGGATTTGCGAACATCTTCCTAAACCCGCGACTTGTTCTTGCTGCGATGGAGGTTTGTGCTGTGAAAGATCGGGCCAACAACGGATCGACCCTCGTCTCGAGGTTCGCTCCTCATCATCAAGTCTTGTTAACAAACTCATTCCGAATAACATGGAACCGGAGAAATTTCGAATAACACTATGTTACCTCAATGGGGATATGCACATCCCCAATAATAAGAACATTATATCTCTTTTTGAGAGTAGGAAGAGGAAATTCAAAACCTCCAAAAATAATCGATGGAATTTTTCCAATAGAATTGATACTGTGGACTTGAGGTTGTTTCCTCGGAAAGTGTGCTGTATGCTCATTACCATTAACATGAAAAGTGACATTGTCTTTGTTGCAATCAATAACAGCCCCTGCAGTATTCAAAAAGGGTCTTCCAAGAATAATAGACATACTATCGTCCTCGAGAATATCAAGAATAACAAAGTCCGTTAAAGTAGTAACGTTTCCAACCACAACTGGTACATCCTCACAAATTACGACAGGTATAGCAGTTGATTTATCGGCCATTTGCAAAGATATTTCAGTAGGTGTCAACATATTCAAATCAAGTATACGATATAAAGAGAGAGGCATAACACTAACACCGGCTCCAAGATCACATAAAGCAGTTCTAACATGATTTCTTTTAATGGAGCATGGTATAGTAGGTACTCCTGAATCTCCAAGTTTCTTAGGTATTCCACCCTTAAAAGTATAATTAGCAAGCATGGTGGAAATTTCAGCTTCAGGTATCTTTCTTTTGTTTGTAACAATATACTTCATGTATTTAGCATAAGGATTCATTTTGAGCATATCACCAATCGCATACATAAAAGATAGGTCTAATCATTTCAAAGAAAGCGCTCAAAGTCCTCATCATCCTTTTTCTTGGATGGTTTAGGAGGAAAAGGCATGGGTTTCTGAACCCATGGCTCCCTTTCTTTATCGTGTTTCCTAGCAACAAAATCTCTCTTATCATAACGTTGATTCTTTGACTGTGGGTTATCAAGATCAACAGCAGGTTCAATTTCTATATCATTATCATTGCTAGGTTGAGCATCAACATGAATATCATCATTAATATTATCACTAGGTTCATGTTCATTACCAGATTGTGTTTCAGCATCATAAATAGAAATATAATTCGGATTCTCAGGTATTTCAGCAACAGGTTCACTAGAAGCATGCAAAGTCCTATCATTTTTCTTTTTCTTCTTTTTAGAAGGACTAGGTGCATCAACATTATTTGTTTGAGAATCCTGCTCAATTCTCTTCGGATGGCCTTCGGGATACAAAGGTTCCTGAGTCATCTTACCAGTTCTAGTAGCCACTCTAACAACATAATCATTATTCTTACTATTCAATTCATTGAGAAAATCATTCTGAGCTTTAAGTACTTGGTCTACTTGAGTGGTAACCATAGAAGCATGTTTACTAATGAGTTTAAGTTCACCTTTAACTCTAGACATATAATCACTCAAGTGTTCAATCATATAAGCATTTTGTTTTAATTGTCTACCAAAGTAAGCATTGAAGTTTTCTTGTTTGACAATAAAATTTTCAAACTCATCTAAGCATTGTCTAGCAGACTTATAATAAGGAATATCACCTTCATCAAATCTATAGAGAGAATTTACCTTTACTACCAGTGTCGGGTTATCAAGACCATGAGTTTCTTCAATAGGTAATGGATTAGGATCATATATTTCTTCAACAGGCGATAAATTAAGACCATGTATTTCTTCAATAGGAGGTAAATTCTTAACATCTTCAGCTTTAATACCCTTTTCTTCCATAGATTTCTTTGCCTCTTGCATATCTTCAGGACTGAGAAATAGAATACCCCTCTTCTTCGGAGTTGGTTTAGGAATAGGCTCAGGAGTTGGCTCAAGAAGTGTCCAATTATTTTCATAGGTCAACGTATTATTCAATAGAATTTCAGCTTCATCCGGTGTTCTTTCCCTGAAAACAGAACCAGCACAACTATCCAGGTAGTCTCTGGAAGCATCGGTTATTCCATTATAAAAGATATCAAGTATTTCATTTTTCTTGAGAGGATGATCAAGCAAATCATTAAGTACTTGGAGAAGCCACCCCCAAGCTTGTGGGAGACTCTCTTCTTCAATTTGCACAAAATTATATATATCCATTAAAGCAGCTTGTTTCTTATGAGCAGGGAAATATTTAGCAGAGAAGTAATAAATCATATCCGGGGGACTACGCACACAACCAGGATCAAGAGAATTAAACCATATCTTAGCATCACCCTTTAATGAGAACAGAAATATTTTAAGGATATAAAAGTAGCGAGTTCTCTCATCATTAGTGAACAGGGTGGCTATATCATTTAATTTAGTAAGATGTGCCACAACAATTTCAGATTCATAGCCATAAAAAAGATCAGACTCAACCAAAGTAATTATATCAGGATCCATAGAGAATTCATAATCCTTATCAGTAACAAAGATAGGTGAAGTAGCATAAGCAGGATCATATTTCATTCTAGCATTCAGAGTTTTTTGTTTAAGCTTAGCTAATAATTTCTTAAGATCACTTCTATCATTGCAAGCAAGAAAGTCTCTAGCAGTTTCTTCATCCATAACATAGCCCTCGAGCTGTGCACAACAGTAATTCATATTTATTAGGGGGAGAGTCTTCATCATCACTATCATCAATATTATCAGTTTCAATAATTTCATTCTCTCTAGCCCTAGCAAGTTGTTCATCAAGAAATTCACCAAGTGGCACAATAGTATCAAGCATATAAGTAGTTTCATCATAAGTGTCATGCATAGCAGAAGTGACATCATCAATAACATGCGACATATCAGAATTAATAGCAGAAGCAGGTTTAGGTGTCGCAAGCTTACTCAAAAGAGAAGGTGAATCAAGTGCAGAGCTAGATGGTAGTTCCTTACCTCCCCTCGTAGTTGAGGGATACATTTTTTTCTCGTCTTTCAAGTTCTTCATAGTGACCAGCAGATATAAATCCCAAGTGACTCAAAGAATAGAGCTATGCTCCCTGGCAACGGCGCCAGAAAATAGTCTTGATAACCCACAAGTATAGGGGATCACAACAGTTTTTGAGGGTAGAGTATTCAACTCAAATTTATTGATTCAACACAAGGGGAGCCAAAGAATATTCTCAAGTATTAGCAGTTGAGTTGTCAATTCAACCACAGCTGGATAACTTAGTATTTGCAACAAAGTATTTAGTAGCAAAGTAGTATGGAAATAACGGTAACGGTAGCAAAGGTAATATTTTTGGGTTTTGTAGTGATTGTAATGAGTAACGGAAAAGTAAATAAGCGAAGAACAATATGTGAAAAGCTCACAGGCATTGGATCGGTGATGGAGAATTATGCCGGATGTGGTTCATCATGTAACAGTCATAACATAGGGTGACACAGAACTACCTCCAATTCATCAATGTAATGTAGGCATGTATTCCGAATATAGTCATACGTGCTTATGGAAAAGAACTTGCATGACATCTTTTGTCCTACCCTCCCGTGGCAGTGGGGTCATAACGGAAACTAAGGGATATTAAGGCCTCCTTTTAATAGAGTACCGGACCAAAGCATTAACACATAGTGAATACATGAACTCCTCAAACTACGGTCATCACCGGGAGTGGTCCCGATTATTGTCAACTCACATATATTCATGAAAACATAATAGGAAATCATGGCACTCGGGCCCTAGTGACAAGCATTAAGCATAGCAAAGTCATAGCAACATCAATCTCAGAACATAGTGGATACTAGGGATCAAACCCTAAAAAAACTAACTCGATTACATGATAAATATCATCCAACCCATCACCGTCCAGCAAGCCTACGATGGAATTACTCACGCACGGCAGTGAGCATCATGAAATTGGTGATGGAGGATGGTTGATGATGACGATGGTGACGGATTCCCCTCTCCGGAGCCCCGAAAGGACTCCAGATCAGCCCTCCCGAGAGGTTTTAGGGCTTGGCGGCGGCTCCGTATCGTAAAACGCGATGAATCTTTGTCTTTGATTTTTTTCTCCCTGAACACGAATATATGGAGTTGGAGTTGAGGTCGGTGGAGCTCCAAGGGGCCCACGAGGCAGGGGGGCGCTCCCAGGGGGTAGGGCGCGCCCCCCGCCCTCGTGCCCAGGGTGTGGGCCCCCTGACGTTGATTCTTTCGCCAATATTTTTTATATTTTCCAAAAATAAGTTCCGTGAAGTTTCAGGTCATTCCGAGAACTTTTATTTTGCACATAAATAACAGCATGGAAAGTGTGCTGAAAACAGCGTCGGTCCGGGTTAGTTCCATTCAAATCATGCAAGTTAGAGTCCAAAACAAGGGCAAAAGTGTTTGGAAAAGTAGATACGACGGAGACGTATCAGGTATATCGTAGATTGCTAGAGATTCCTCCATCGGAACTCGACGAAATTTGGCATGGTTGTTGTATACTTAATTCCGCACAATTCCACCAAAGGAATCGTCAAAGCGATGCTTGAGGAGGTGGTGACAGCGGATATAAATTTGTTGTTCGGAAAAGACAGCACGGTCGCCCGAGGGCAATGTTGACGTTGAGCCCCCGAGCTCCATGGATGATTCTTCCATGATCATGATAGAGATCGGAGTTGATGTTGACGAAGGCCCTCGTTCGAACATGATGATGTTGGAAATATGCCCTAGAGGCAATAATAAAATGGTTATTATTATATTTCTTTGTTCATGATAATAGTCTATTATTCATGCTATAATTGTGTTATCCGGAAATCGTAATACACGTGTGAATACATAGACCACAATGTGTCCCTAGTGAGCCTCTAGTTGACTAGCTCGTTGATCAACGAGATAGTCATGGTTTCCTGACTATGGACATTGGATGTCATTAATAACGGGATCACATCATTGGGAGAATGATGTGATGGACAAGACAATCCTAAGCATAGCTCAAAGATCGTGTAGTTCGTTTAGCTAGAGCTTTTCCAAATGTCAAGTATCATTTCCTTAGACCATGAGATTGTGCAACTCCACGATACCGTAGGAGTGCTTTGGGTGTGCCAAGCGTCCTGGCGTAATCGGGTGACTATAAAGGTACACTACGGGTATCTCCGAAAGTGTCTGTTGGGTTGGCACAAATCGAGACTCTGATTTGTCACTCCGTATGACGGAGAGGTATCTCTGGGCCCACTCGGTAATGCATCATCATAATGAGCTCAACGTGACCAAGTGTATGGTCACGGGATCATGCATTACTGATGCAGTAAAGTGACTTGCCGGAAACGAGATTAAACGAGGTATTGGGATACCGACGATCGAGTCTCGGGCATGTAACGTACCGATTGACAAAGGGAATTGTATACGGGGTTACTTGAATCCTCGACATCGTGGTTCATCCAATGAGATCATCGAGGAGCATGTGGGAGCTAACATGGGTATCCAGATCCCGCTGTTGGTTATTGACCGGAGAGGCGTCTTGGTCATGTATGCATGTCTCCCGAACCGTGAGGGTCTACACACTTAAGGTTCGGTGACGCTAGGGTCGTAGAGATATAAGTATGCAGTAACCCGAAAGTTGTTCGGAGTCCCGGATGAGATCCCGGACGTCACGAGGAGTTCCGGAATGGTCCGGAGGTAAAGAATTATATATAGGAAGTCAGGTTTCGGCCATCGGGAAAGTTTCGGGGGTCACCGTATTGTATCAGGACCACCGGAAGGGTCCCGGGGGTCCACTGGGTGGGGCCACCTATCCCGGAGGTCCCCATGGGATGAAGTGGGAGGGGAACCAGCCCCTGGTGGGCTGGTGCACCCCCCCTTGGGCCCCCCCTGCGCCTAGGGTTGGGAAACCCTAGGGGTGGGGGCTGAAGGAAATATGCCCTAGAGGCAATAATAAAGTTACTATTTATTTCCTCATATCATGATAAATGTTTATTATTCATGCTAGAATTGTATTAACCGGAAACATGATACATGTGTGAATACATAGACAAACATATAGTCACTAGTATGCCTCTACTTGACTAGCTCATTAATCAAAGATGGTTATGTTTCCTAACCATAGACATGTGTTGTTATTTGATTAATGAGATCACATCATTAGGAGAATGATGTGATTGACATGACCCATTCCGTTAGCCTAGCACTTGATCGTTTAGTATATTGCTATTGCTTTCTTCATGACTTATACATGTTCCTGTAACTATGAGATTATGCAACTCCGTTTACGGAGGAACACTTTGGGTGCTACCAAACGTCACAACGTAATCGGGTGATTATAAAGGAGTACTACAGGTGTCTCCAAAGGTACATGTTGGGTTGGCGTATTTCGAGATTAGGTTTTGTCACTCCGATTGTCGGAGAGGTATCTCTGGGCCCTCTCGGTAATGCACATCAGTATAAGCCTTGGAAGAAATGTAGCTAATGAGTTAGTTACGGAATGATGCATTACGTAACGAGTAAAGAGACTTTCCGGTAACGAGATTGAACTAGGTATTGAGATACCGACGATCGAATCTCGGGCAAGTAACATACCGATGACAAAGGGAACAGCGTATGTTGTTATGCGGTTTGACCGATAAAGATCTTCGTAGAATATGTAGGAGCCAATATGAGCATCCAGGTTCCGTTATTGGTTATTGACCGAAGACGTGTCTCGGTCATGTCTACATTGTTCTCGAACCCGTAGGGTCCGCACGCTTAAGGTTTCGATGATGCTTATATTATGAGTTTATGAGTTTTGATGTACCGAAGGAGTTCGGAGTCCCGGATGAGACCGGGGACATGACGAGGAGTCTCGAAATGGTCGAGACGTAAAGATCGATATATTGGATGACTATATTCGGACTTCGAAAAGGTTCCGAGTGATTCGGGTATTTTTTGGAGTACCGGAGAGTTACGGGAATTCGCCGGGGAGTATATGGGCCTTATTGGACCATACGGGAATAGAGGAGAGAGGCCAAAAGGAAGGAGGCCTGCGCCCACCCTCTGGTCTGAATTGGACAAGGGGGGCAGCCCACTTTTCCTTCTCCCTCTCCTCCTCTTTCCTTCTCCAACAAGGAAAGGAGGAGTCCTACTCCTCTTTCCTTCTTCTACAAGGAAAGGAGGAGTCCTACTCCCGGTGGGAGTAGGACTCCCCCTTGGCGCCTCCTCCATGGGCGGCCGCCTCCCCCTTGCTCCTATATATATGGGGCAGGGGGCACCCTGCATAACAACAATTGATCCTTGAGATCTATTAGCGTGTGCGGTGCCCCTCTCCACCATAGTCCCCCTCGATAATATTGTAGCGGTGCTTAGGCGAAGCCTGCGGCAGTAGAACATCAAGATCGTCACCACGCCGTCGTCTTGACGGAACTCTCCCTCGACACTCGGCTGGATCGGAGTTCAAGGGGCGTCATCGAAATGAGCGTGTGCTAGAACTCGGAGGTGCCGTAGTTTGATGCTTGATCGGTCGGGCCGTGAAGGCGTCGACTACTTCAACCGCGTTGTTCTAACACTTCGCTTTCGGTCTACGAGGGTACGTGGACAACACTCTCCCCTCTCGTTGCTATGCATCACCATGATCTTGCGTGTGCGTAGGAAATTTTGAAATTACTACGTTCCCCAACAGTGGCATCCGAGCTTGGTTTTATGCGTAGATGTCATATGCACGAGTAGAACACAAGTGAGTTGTGGGCGATATAAGTCATCTTGCTTACCGGCATGTCATACTTTGGTTGGCGGTATTGTTGGATGAAGCGGCCTGGACCGACATCACGCGTCGCTTCTGCGAGACTGGTTTTACCGCCGTGCTTTGCACACAGGTGACTAGCGGGTGTCAGTTTCTCCAACTTTAGTTGAACCGAGTGTGGCTACGCCCGGTCCTTGCGAAGGTTAAAATAGCACCAACTTGACAAACTATCGTTGTGGTTTTGATGCGTAGGTAAGAACGGTTCTTGCTAAGCCCGTAGCAGCCACGTAAAACTTGCAACAACAAAGTAGAGGACGTCTAACTTGTTTTTGCAGGGCATGTTATGATGTGATATGGTCAAGGCGTGATGAGATATAAGTTGTTGTATGAGATGATCATGTTTTGTTGAAGTTATCGGCAATGGCGAAGCCTTATGGTTGTCTCTTTATTGCATAAGATGCAAGCGCCAAATAATTGCTTTACTTTATCGCTATGCGATAGCAATAGTTGCAACAGCAATAGTTGGCGAGACGACCATGTGACGACACATTGATATAGATCAAGATGATGGAGATCATGGTGTCATGCCGGTGACGATGGAAATCATGACAATCTGAGCACAAGCTCAACGATTGAGCTTTTCTCCCTTAGTTTGCAGGCTAAGAAAACTCGTCGGAGGTCTCATACCTCTTGACGTGGGCACGAGCCTGAAATCCCAATTTCAGCCCTCGAAACATCTCATATGTTCCGCGATGTTTCGAAAACGTCTTTGGTGCCTCTACTCTAAACCGTTCAACTGAACTATCACGTAGTTATCAAAAACGTGTATGTCCGATGTTCGCAACATCCACAGACGACGTTTGGGGTTCAGCACACTGAGCGGTGCATTAAGGACATAAGCTTTCTCTTGATCGCATAATTGCTACTTTCAACTTTCAACTATATTTTCTCTAGGAACATATCTAAACAGTGGAACTAAAGCGTGAGCTTACGACATAATTTGCAAAAGGTCTTTTGACTATGTTCAAGATAATTAAGTTCATCTTATGAACTCCCACTCGAATAGACATCCCTCTGGTCATCTAAGTGATTACATGATCCGAGTCAACTAGGCCGTGTCCGATCATCACGTGAGACGGACTAGTCATCATCGGTGAACATCTTCATGTTGATCGTATCTACTATACGACTCATGCTCGACCTTTCGGTCTCGTGTTCCGAGGCCATGTCTGCGTACATGCTAGGCTCGTCAAGTTAACCCTAAGTGTTCTGCGTGTGTTTCGAGGCCATGTCTATACATGCTAGGCTCGTCAACACCCGTTGTATGTGAACGTAAGAATCCATCACACCCGATCATCACGTGGTGCTTAGAAGCGACGAACTTTTGGCAACGGTGCACAGTTAGGGAGAACACTTCTTGAAATTGTTGTAAGGATCATCTTATTTACTACCGTCGTTCTAAGTAAACAAGATGCATAAACATAATAAACATCACATGCAATTATATAGTAGTGACATGATATGGCCAATATCATATAGCTCCATTGATCTCCATCTTCGGGCTCCATGATCATCATCGTCACCGCATGACACCATGATCTCCATCATCGTGTCTTCATGAAGTTGTCTCGCCAACTATTACTTCTACTACTATGGCTACCGGTTAGCAATAAAGTAAAGTAATTACATGGCGTTGTTTAATGACAAGCAGGTCATACAATAAATAAAGACAACTCCTATGGCTCACGCGGTTGTCATACTCATCGACATGCAAGTCGTGAATCCTATTACAAGAACATGATCAATCTCATACATCACATATCATTCATCACATTCTTCTTGGCCATATCACATCACATAGCATACCCTGCAAAAACAAGTTAGACGTCCTCTAATTGTTGTTTGCATGTTTTACGTGGCTGCTTTGGGTTTCTAGCAAGAACGTTTCTTACCTACGCAAAACCACAACCTGACATGCCAATTGCTATTTACCCTTCATAAGGACCCTTTTCATCGAATCCGTTCCGACTAAAGTGGGAGATCGGCACCGCTCGCCACCTTATGCACCAAGTGCATGTCGATTCGGTGGAACACATCTCACGTAAAATGCGTGTAAGGTCGGTCCGGGCCGCTTCATCCCACAATACCGTCGAAACAAGATTGGACTAGTAACCGTAAGCATATTGAACAAAATCAACGCCCACAACTACTTTGTGTTCTACTCGTGCAAAGAATCTACGCAATAGACCTAGCTCATGATGCCCTTTGTTGGGGAACGTAGCAGAAATTCAAAATTTTCCTACGTGTCATCAAGATCTATCTATGGAGAAACTAGCAATGAGGGGAAGGAGAGTGCATCTACATTCCCTTGTAGATCGCTAAGCGGAAGCGTTCAAGAGAACGGGGTTGATGGAGTCGTACTCGTCGTGATTCAAATCACCGATGATCCTAGTGCCGAACGGACGGCACCTCCGCGTTCAACACACGTACAGCCCGGTGGCGTCTCCCACGCCTTGATACAGCAAGGAGAGAGGAGAGGTTGAGGAAGACTCCATCCAGCAGCAGCACAACGGCGTGGTGGTGATGGAGGCGTGGCAATCCAGCGAGGCTTCGCCCAAGCACCATGGGAGAGGAGGAGGAGGAGAGGCAGGGCTGCGCCAAATAGAGATCGAATCGCGTGTTATGGGCAGCCTCATAGGCCTCATATATATAGGGGAAGGGGAGGGCTGCGCCCCCTCTAGGGTTTCCACCCCCTAGGGGTGGCGGCCAACCCTAGATGGGTTTTGGGGGGGCGCCCAAGAGGGGGGAGAGGGGAGGCGCCCACTAGGTGGGCCTTAAGGCCCATCTGAACTAGGGTTTGCCCCCTCCCACTCCCCCTTGCGCCTTGGGCCCCTTGTGGGGGGCGCACCAGCCCTCCTAGGGCTGGTCCCCGCCCACACTTGGCCCACGCAACCTTCTGGGGCAGGTGGCCCCACTTGGTGGACCCCCGGGACCCTCCCGGTGGTCCCGGTACATTACCGATATCGCCCGAAACCTTTCCGGTGACCAAAATAGGACTTCCCATATATAAATCTTTACCTCCGGACCATTCCGGAACTCCTCGTGACGTCCAGGATCTCATCCGGGACTCCGAACAACATTCGGTAATGACATACAAACTTCCTTTATAACCCTAGCGTCATCGAACCTTAAGTGTGTAGACCCTACGGGTTCGGGAACCATCTTGAGACATGGCCAAGGGCGTTCTCCGGTCAATAACCAACAGCGGGATCTGGATACCCATGTTGGCTCCCACATGTTCCACGATGATCTCATCGGATGAACCACGATGTCAAGGACTCAATCGATCCCGTATACAATTTCCTTTGTCTAGCGGTATTGTACTTGCCCGAGATTCGATCGTCGGTATCCCGATACCTTGTTCAATCTCGTTTCCGGCAAGTCTCTTTACTCGTTTCGTAACACATCATCCCGTGATCAACCCCTTGGTCACATTGTGCACATTATGATGATGTCCTACCGAGTGGGCCCAGAGATACCTCTCCGTCACACGGAGTGACAAATCCCAGTCTCGATTCGTACAACCCAATGACACTTTCGGAGATACCGTAGTGCACCTTTATAGTCACCCAGTTACGTTGTGATGTTTGGTACACCCAAAGCATTCCTACGGTATCCGGGAGTTGCACAATCTCATGGTCTAAGGAAATGATACTTGACATTAGAAAAGCTTTAGCATACGAACTACGATCTTTGTGCTAGGCTTAGGATTGGGTCTTGTCCATCACATCATTCTACTAATGATGTGATCCCGTTATCAATGACATCCAATGTCCATGGTTAGGAAACCGTAACCATCTATTGATCAACGAGCTAGCCAATAGAGGCTTGCTAGGGACATGGTGTTGTCTATGTATCCACACATGTATTTGAGTTTCCTATCAATACAATTATAGCATGGATAATAAACGATTATCATGAACAAGGAAATATAATAATAATAACTAATTTATTATTGCCTCTAGGGCATATTTCCAACATCTAGATCCTCGTCCCTTTTATAGGCGGCTCATTTGCGCAGCTAGGGGGGTAAGTGTAAAAATACCCTGGCTTTTCGCATTCATTCAAACACGTGGAAGATGGCCATTATTGGGCGTGAAAGCCAAGGAGGCAGCATTTATCAAAAGCCGGACACTATTCGACAAGTATATGGAATGCCAAAGACAATCTACGCGCCGGACTCATCGCCATTGGAGCCTGGTTCGGGGGCTACTGAGGGAGTCCTGGATTAGGGGGTGTCCGGATAGCCGAACTATCACCGTTGGCCGGACTCCTGGACTATGAAGATACAAGATTGAAGACTTCGTCCTGTGTCCGGATGGGATTTTCCTTGGCGTGGAAGGCAAGCTTGGCGTCTGGATATGTATATCTCCTACCATTGTAACCGACTACAGGTAACCCTAACCCTATCCGGTGTCTATATAAACCGGAGGGTTTTAGTCCATAGGACGAACAACAATCATACCATAGGCTAGCTTCTAGGGTTTAGCCTCTCGATCTCGTGGTAGATCCACTCTTGTACTACCCATATCATCAATATTAATCAAGCAGAGTAGGGTTTTACCTCCATCGAGAGGGCCCGAACACAGGTAAAAACATCGTGTCCCTTGTCTCCTGTTACCATCCGCCTAGACGCACAGTTCGGGACCCCCTACCGAGATCCGCCGGTTTTGACACCGACACCGCCGAGATCGCTGCTGCATCCACCACCACGCCCGTCGTCTTCTTTGGATCTTCATCAACCTCTCCTTTCCCCTTGCTGGATCAAGAAGGAGGAGACGTCTTCCCAACCGTACATGTGTTGAACGCGGAGGTGCTATCCGTTCAGCACTAGGATCATCGGTGATTTGGATCACGATGAGTACGACTCCCTCAACCCCGTTCTCTTGAACGCTTCCGCTCGCGATCTACAAGGGTATGTAGATGCACTCCTCTCTCTCGTTGCTAGATGAACTCATAGATTGATCTTGGTGAAGCGTAGAAATTTTTTATTTTCTGCAACGTTCCCCAACAGATCACTGGAGGTAGGGCACAGTCCTTGGTTAAGCCAAGGTGACCAGTCGAGCTGGCGACAAAAGATTCCGACATCGACCATAAAGCTCGGCTCCGATGCGTAGATCGCGCCGGAGACGATCCAAATTCCCATCGCCCCGTGGCGACCGCCAGCAGGCTCTCAATGAAAGCACCAATGTCGGTTCTATATCCGGCGTATCTCGTAGTAGGGGTCCTAAGCTAGGCGTCTTGGAGCGATGGTAACATGGACACGGGATTTTACCCATCTTCGAGCTCTCTCGAAGGGATAATACCCTACATGCTGCTTTTGATTGTATTCATATGGGTGTAGTACAGAGTACATGTATCTACCACGAGATTGTAGTAATGAATATGAGATTGTCTATTGACTAGCCTGGCCTCGGTTTATATATGCGCCGTAGGCCTAGGGTTTAGAGGAGTCCTTGTCTTGGGCGCCAAGTCTTGTAGAATCCTCCTTGTACGCGGCATGGGCTGTCCGAACTGGCCCAATAGTGAACCGCCATGGGGGTCCTTGGCCCGATCAAGCTGGTCGGGAGACGACGTGGTGAGTACCCCCTAGTCCAGGACACCGTCAATGGGTGCTATTGGCACTTGGTGTTGCTATTTTTAGATGTAACCATGTTTAGGATAGTATAGTGTTGAGTGCCAGTTGCATGAAAGAAGATGGCACTGATCAGTGGACTTGCCCAACAGCAAGTCAATTGATAAGTGGCATTTGCTCAAAGAGTTTGTGCACTGGTCAGTGGCATTTGCTCTTGGGAAAATGTCTCTGATCAGTGCCATTTTGCAAAAAGTTTGTGCACTAATACTTGTCATCTTATCTGACAAGATATTGAAGACTGACTGGGATGTGCCGGGAGGAGGAGCTCAGGTGGTGGCCGGAGCTGAGCGCGCCGAGGATTTCATCCCCACGAACAGGTGGCTCAGGACGGTGGACCTGCCTGGCAGGATCGCCTTCATGAGCCTGCCTCGTTCAAGGGGACGATCTCCGAGGCAGGGCCACGAGGAGGGGGGCAGGGAGCCGATGCGCTTCTACCAGCAGATCAAGGACAACGAGGACCTCGCCATGCTCGTCGTGCCTCCCAAGTTCGTGGAGGTGATGGAACACCTGGCCGGTCATCAAGTGGCTCCCGCGCGTGGTCAGGCTGTCGGTGAACAAGCGGTGCATGTTCAGGTGCGTAATCTGAGAACTTGAGGGCACATAGTGCTTGGCCGGGGCTGGAACTACTTCTACCGCCGCCACCGGATCGTCCCCGGCGACCTCGTCGTTGTGCGCATATCAGGACTCGGACTGAAGGTTCAGATCTACAACCACGACTCGTCGGTGATGTGCAGGTTTCGTTGCAGCAGGCACAGTTGTGTTGGTAATATTGAGCAGGCTATGTAGTAAACTTAAGTAAGGTGTTAGTGGAGAACTTTTATGGTGTGTGGCGTGACTTGCGCTGGTAACTTGTTCATATTTTGGCCAGGAGCAGCACCCTGGCATGAAGCAGGGAAGGAGGATGCCCTTGCTTTTAATCTAGACTTATGCTATGTAGTTAAGTAGTTTGATGTCTTTTCCTTGCTTGTTGTGTTAAGTTTGCTGTCATTACATTGCTTGCTTTGTTTGATCTTGTTGCGCTGTTGCTGTTGTGCTAATCATGTGGTGGTAAGGCCACCACATTTGAATGGGGTGAGCAGAACACAAACGATGTTTGCAACCAAACAGCTGAAATTTGCATCTGCTCACACCCTAAGCACAAAAACGGCAACCAAACAGCAAAGGGGTAAATGCCTCTCCATGTAATGCAGTCAACTAAACAGGTTGCATCTGCTGCATATGAGGCTGCATTTTATCAACCAAGCTGACTGAATATGGACATGCAATGCAACTACTGTTGCAAACCGCAACCAAACACGCCCTAAGATCTTTTGACCAGCGCATCCACGATCTCGTCGGCCTTGCCATCCAAATTTGTGCACGCTTTAATTTGTCACACGTGGACTCGAGCATCGCGGCGAGCTAGCACGCGACCCATTCTGATGGATCTAAACCTGGGAAAAGTTTGTAATCCAAACCAAACCCAGACCAACGCACATGTAGAAGTCCAGCAATCAAACCAAATCACATATGGATGTGAAGCAGCCGCTTGTTGTCCATGGCGAAGGCCCTGATCCTGGCAACCGCGGATGCGCGCGCACCGGGTGGCTCAGACGACCTCGAGGAGGAGCTTGGAGCCTGGACAGGGGATCCGCTCGACACCGCGGGACCGGTTGGCGACGAACCAGTCTTGGTTGACGCGACGAATGGCGTGGTTGGGGACGAGGTCGGAGCGGGACGTTGGTGACGGGGCATGCACATGATGAAGACCATTGTTCCCGCAGCTGCACCCAAGGGAGGTGTGGCGTGCGAGCGTGCCTGCGGACGCCCGTCTCTTTTGTGGCGGCTGGGTTGGGAGCTCGTGGGGCAGAGAAAGAGGACAAGGGGCGGCGGCGTGGAGGTTTCCAGCGGAGGGGGAGGGCTCAGGAGAAAAGAGAGACCGGGGTGCTAGTGTGGTGGGGAAGGAAGACGACTGACGGGTGTCGGGTGGGCGTCATGTTCAATGTAAATGGACGTTAGCCGGCATCGTTGCCCCTTTGCCACGTCAAATTCGTGGTCAACTCGCATTTAGTGGTTTTGGTCAATGATTAACGTTGCGTTGAATGCATTTTGCGACCAAACCACAAACTGATTTTTTTTTCTAATGACGACACAACTATGGTGGTTTTATGGATTTGACTCGGCAGTGTTCATGCATGTGTGGTCTTGAAATTTTTTTTGTTTGAGTCGTCATGCATGCAACACACCGTGGGTCGATCGGCTTACTGGTAGCGTTTTGTTTTCCTCTTTTCGCAACCGAGAAATGTACTCCTAGACCAGGCAACGCTCGGTACTAGTTTCTTCCAGAAGGCAAGCAGATGAATAGTGGCCAGCCGGCCAGTAAAGACGGGAGAGGAGAGACGCAGACAACATGTTGAATTGACTCTTCTTTTGTCACGAGTATTCACGCACCCACGTCCCTGCTTCTCTGGAGTGGAGTGGACCAAGGTAGAGCAAGACTTTTTTTTAATAATTCAGATCTATTACCAAGGTTCACCGGAAGTAAAGCATCTCAAATATACTAAACATTACATCAAGATATTGAGACCATTGAATGATCACTACCGGCGCCAGAACGAGCCGCCGACACGCCGCTGTCACCCCTCCCCTATCGAGCCGGTTTGACCTTGTTGATTACAGCAAGGAAGTCTTCGTGCACGTGCCACTAAGTACTAGCGCCCTGGAGGTGCAGTCGTCGTCTTTGAACCCTTGAATAGGTCTGAAGCAACTGATACCAAATCTTGCCACACGACGAGAAACACTAACCTCACCGCCCCAATAAAATGGTAGTAATCTACGCCGGAGCTCCATCCCCTACGTCTAGGTGGACGAATTCGAGGAGGATCGAAACCCGAAAGACAAACTCGAAGAAGAGGCGCCACCAGTCACCCGAGCGCCGCACCTGCAAGGACTAAAAAAATCCTTAATCTAAACTGCTAACAGAAAGAAGTGGAGGCACCGGGATTCCCCTACTCGCCACCGGCCGCCAGAGCGGCAGGCAGAAGGAAGGCGAATCCAGAGGCTCGCCGGCGAAGTCTGGAGGGGAGATTTTGCCCTAGCCGCCAAGGGATGGAGAAGGGAAAGAGAAACCCTAGCCGCCAAGGTATAGGCTAGTTCCTTACGACCTAATTCTAAATTGTTGCAGGTAGAGCAAGACGTTTGCTCAAGAGTTGGATGCACGGTGATTCCTTGTTGGCCTTACAACCGCTATTGCTCCATCCATTTCATAATGTACTCGTTTCATAATGTAGTATGTATAAATTTTCTGAAAAGTCAAACACGCAAATTTTGACCGAGTTTACCAAAAACAATTTATATATACAATTCCAAACATATATAAACATGAGAATATAACTGATGATGTATTCGATGATATGCATTTGGTATTTTAAATGTACATATTTTGTGTATACAAATATGGCCAATCATTTTGTAATGTTTGACTTAAAAAACCTATATATACTACATTATGAAATGGTGGGAGCTACTAGTCGACATGAATCCTGACTTTGCACTAGCGCTCTTTCTTTGCAATATACTCCTTCCTTTTTTAACAATCTAATAGAGCAACTCAAGTAGAGTTGCCATATTGGCTCAATCATCATAATAATTGTCAATATGTTAATTTTGATTTAAAATAGCACTCCATCAGAGTTGCCAATTACCTTCAGATCACTACAGTTTATGGAGTTCGCTCCAGAAACGAGCTCCTAGCCTCCACATATGGAGGCCATGGAGACCCAATTTAAAACAAGCTCCATATTGAACTGCTAGTGTGGGAGAGAAGTGTCAACTTCTTCCTCCCTGCATGCCACGCACGGGATTTGAAGTGGCCCAACCTCCCACGCACTATACGATGACCCAACCATTAATACCATGACGCCCCCCTCAGATTACCGCGGCGGCCTATCAAATGGCCGCCATATGGCATCATCTCCTGGCTTGGGTGTGAGCAGGCCAGAAGGAGCCGTGTGAATAGCTAGGAGGTGTGTGAACATGCCACGACAGGTCATCGGAAGATGAGCCCCTTGACAGTCAGTCTTCAGCCGCCTCCCCAACTGCCTCCTTAATGGCGTCCGCGGCGGCCTATAATCCCTCTTCGGCACCTCCCTTTCTCCTTTCGCCGGCCTCCAATACAACACTTACTTCCTCGTCAATGACGTAGCCATAGGAGTTCCCCCTTATCTTCAATTCTGAGGATGAGGAGGAGAAGAAGCCAGATGCTCTCGCCCCATTGTGGGTCAAGTATGATCTAGCTAAAAGAAGTTGCGGCAGGAGGAAGCAAAAAGGGGGCATCGGATTTTCGACCACGATCCCGCCTCCGCTCTCACTGCCAAATGACTGGGCTAAGACAGTGCCGTCGAGGCGCATTTTCGGGCCCTTGAGGCCGCATTACTGCATTTCCACTTGAACCCACCCTCACCAGCCGTCGTGGCCATGGCGGTGGGCATGGTATCGTGGCCTTGGTGGCCATGGCTGTAACTAGGCCCCGTCGTGGAATCCATCCACCACTATATGTTAATTATTTTATAGTTTAACTAAGTGTTATTAGTTGTTCCATCAATTCAACTCGCATTGCGGAACACTTTTTCACCAAAAAATATTAGGAATGAAGTAGAACTGAATCAAATATGTTTTGAATTTTGGATTTGTGGAGTAGAACAGTTATATTCAATGACAAATGAGATACACATGTAAGGGCAACTCCAACGACATGCATCAGAACACCCATCAACATCCAGACCGTGTGGGCTGGACACATTTTGCCCTCCAACATTGTGCATCAAACATCTACGGGTCAGTTCGGATGTCCGAATTTCCACAAACCCAAACCAATTCAGGAGGAGCTTTGGAGGAGTCTAGACAGTCCGCTTGGCCAACTGTCGGTTGGACCACATGTTGCTTTTTTTCCTCTAGCTCCACTTGGCCCACATACGTTGTTGTCAAAAGGAAAGAATAAAATTTCTTTTTCAAAATAAATGAATAGAAAAAACTGCACGTGCTCACAACAGAGAAAAAAAAGGAGGGAAACCAGATGGAAGGAACCTTCGAAGCAGCTGGGATCTCTTTGGCCCGTTTATTGACCTTCTGGATTGTAGACCCTGCCGTGGAAGAGAAGATAGACTATTCCCGCGTGCTCGGAATTCAATTCATGGATGGACTCTTCTGCTATGTTGATGTCGATCGTACGGAGGAACGAAGGATCGTTGGTTAACGAATCAATTATTATTAAAATGTACTTTCTAGATATAGATGGAATTAAGCCATGCATGCAAAGCGCTCGCTCGTTTGATTGTCCTTGCCATTCAGAGAGAGAGAGAGAGAGAGAGAGAGAGAGAGAGAGAGAGAGAGAGAGAGAGAGAGAGAGCAAAGAAATATCTCAGTCTCCCTCCTTCTAGATGATGGCTGGAAAATATGCAGGTCTGACCTGCCAAACTCACTCTAGCTACGTCCATGAATGCTTAATAATACTACTCCGTACTATCCTCTGCATCATGCATGTGCTCGCATCGCAGGGACCGACTAGTCGTAGACTCGTAGGACACCTTGTAGTGCTTTGTGGGCAGCCGGAGAGCGGAGGAAGTTTCATGCATGCGCAACATCGTTCCGTTCGTTTCCCTTGACCACATGCAACCATGCATGCATGAGTTCCCTATATATGCTCACTATTACTACAAGAAGAAGAAGAAGAAGAAGAAGAAGAAGATCAGAGTGCATCTTCGCACACAGCTAGCGCAGCCTCTGTCTCCCAGCTAGCTAGCAACGCAGGCAGCCATGGAGCCGTCCTCGACGGCAGGGCTGCAGCTGGGGCCGCTGTCGGGCAGCCGCCGCAGCGCCAGCGCGGCCTCCTGGGGCTCCCGCCGCTCTGGGTCCATCTCGCACTCCTTGCGCCAGCAGGCGGGCGCGGACGACCCCTTCGGCCGCGCCGCGTCGCGGCAGGGCCACGAGGACGAGGAGGAGAACCTGCGCTGGGCCGCGCTCGAGAAGCTGCCCACCTACGACCGCATGCGCCGCGCCGTCCTGTCCAACCACGCTGGCGTCGATGGCGCCGACGGTGCCGCTCACGAGCTGCAGGGACTGGTCGACATCAACCAGCTGGCCAGCGGCGAGGCCGGCAGGGCGCTGCTGGAGAGGGTGTTCCAGGACGACAGCGAGCGCTTCTTGAGGCGGCTCAGGGACCGGGTGGACCGGGTGGGCATCGACCTCCCGGCGATCGAGGTCAGGTACCAGGGTCTCTCCGTCGAGGTCGACGCCTTCGTCGGCAGCCGCGCCCTCCCCACGCTCTGGAACTCAGCCACAAACTTCCTGCAGGTTACCATACTAACTATCTTCTCTTCTCACCACTTAGTTCAGATGGTTTTCAATTTCAGAAAAAATTCAGCACTAACTGAAATCAGCCAAAGGGCCGAAATAATATTCACTTGAATTAAATTAAATTTTGGAATTTTTGAAAAATACATGAATTCCAGAGTACAACTGAAACTGCCGATTTTTCTTTGGCGAAAAGATAAATATTTCAGTGTATGCTAAAATTAATGAAATTCAGTGAATTTCATCAAAATCTCACTGAAATTGAAAACCATCAGCTCTTCCCGTCCACCTGTCCCTCTCTCTAAAGACTTATAAATTTTTTCAGAAGTCAAGCTGGATAAACTATATATCAACAACCACAATATACACTAAAATATGGATATAACATGAAGATATATTTATTGTTTATGTAATGATATTAGTTTGGTGTCATAGTTCTTGCTAGTCTTTCTAATAAACTCGACCAAATTTTGCATTGTTTGACTTTAGGCAAAATTTATAGTAGTTCTTTTTAGAGACAAGAGACAAAGGGAGTAACAAATTTTCTCCCCCCCTTCCATAATGTAGTGCATATAAAATTTTTTAGAAAGTCAAACTTAATTTGATCAAGTTTATAGAGAAAAATATCTACATATTTATTATCAAATTCATATCACTACATAAAACACAAGATAGACTTTCATATTATATTTATTTTGTCTTACTTTTGTTGATATTTTCTCAAAACACTTATCAAACTTTGTGACGTTTGACTTTAAGAAAAAACTATGCGCACTAGCTAATTTGTGGAATGGAGGGTGTATGTCTTTATTTTCCCTCTCCATAGGAGTCGAGTCATTTTTTATAAAGGAACAAGGCACTAAGATAGTGCGAAAACCAATGTTTCAAAGTCCCACTTGTATGCAAATCATTGTTTCAAATTTATATTTTTATGAAGGAACAAGGCAGTAAAAAACCAAAGTTAAAAAAAAACAAGACCAACCAAAGGACTAACCCTCGTTGGCATCTTTTTATAAAAGAAACTCAGCGAGCGCGTTAAAACCGGGGCTCGAACTCGGGTGGGCTGGCAGCTACACAGCTGGTCAGCCAACGGGTGGACGCCCCCTCCTAGAAAAAAAAACCCAAAGTTTCAATGCCCCCCTATATGAAAACCATGTTTCAAATTTCTATTTTTAAACCACAGCGTCACGTTACCAAAATGGCCTGCCACGTCACGTCACCAAATGGGCAGCCACGTCACCCAGATTCGCATGCTAGCAGCCACATGGTCCTCTTCTTCCTCCCCACCTCTCTCTCTGTCTGTGTGTCTCTTCGACTCTTCCCTACGGGCTACGTCCCTCCCATCCACCCAAGGCCATGGCATACCACTACCAGACCAGACCATGGGGAACTCGCCCGTGGCGGCGGCGGCGGCGGCGGTGGGAGGGCAGCGTCTCCTTTGGAAGGTCAACGACGACGTCCTGGTGTCTGGTGAGGGCGTTCAACTCTGTCCGGTCTGGTGGTGCCACTCCCACTCCTCCCCGGCCCCGCGGCGGGGGAGACCAAAATTCAGCCTGGCTAGCCGCATATCAAGACATCCGTCAACCAGTTCTAGAGGCCGGATGGATCGGCGGCGAGCCTCAGGACTCCAATGGCTTCTCGAGCCGAGCGTCATTGAGGTGTTTGACGAAATGTCTGTGAGCGTGTGCTTGCAGCTTTGACGATTCCTTCGTTAATCCTAGCCGGCCAGCCTCCTTCCTCCGCCCACCCTAATTACGGCTTGCCTTGCAGTATCAGTTGTTCGCATTTGGTCTCTCTCATCTACCCCTGCTTTTTGTATGCATGGATGTATTTAATTAGTAGTGTAATGATGATTTGCTTACACAGCGATATGTATGATGCTGGCAGGGTCTTGTGGGCCGACTTGCTTCCTCCAACAAGAGGACCATCAACATACTCCAGAACGTCAACGGCATCATCAAACCATCAAGGTAATAAGTCCTGACATCATTACTCTTCCTGCCTGCTGCTGTTTCTTTATCACAAAAGCACCACAAGTAGCCATTGTCAAGATCAGTTTTCAGTATCTAGGCGGAGGCGGAATCAGCAACAAAATTCACTCATCATTCTTGTTGCTTTCCTCTAAATGTGATCGCAAAAAAGAAAAGAGTAGACTGATCAACTGTACCTATTGCAGCCAAATAAGTAAGTAATTCAAACATGTATGGCGTTTTTCAGGATGACCCTTCTGCTTGGACCCCCATCTTCAGGAAAGAGCACATTTATGCGAGCCCTTACTGGGAAGCTTGACAAAGCACTCAAGGTTTGAACTCATCTTCTTATTTTTTTTGCTTCTGCATTATGGCCGCATATACAAAAATAATTAATCATCGTATGGATATGGCAACACACCCAGGTGTCTGGCAGCATCACTTACTGTGGCCATACATTTGAGGAGTTCTACCCTGAAAGGACCAGTGCGTATGTTAGTCAGTACGATCTCCACAACGCAGAGATGACCGTAAGAGAGACACTGGATTTCTCCAGGCGGTGCTTAGGCGTCGGTGCCAGATATGACATGCTCGCTGAGCTCGCTGTCAGGGAGCGCGAAGCTGGCATAAAGCCAGATCCCGAGATTGATGCTTATATGAAAGCTACTGCGGTGCAAGGGCAGGAGAGTAATATTGTTACCGATCTTACTCTCAAGGTGAGATTTCGACTGTTCTGTCAATTACATGCAACTCTCTAGCAATTTTTTCCCATTTGGGTCTTAAGAAAAACCTCACTGTCAGGTTCTTGGGCTTGACATTTGTGCCGATATGCCCATTGGTGACGAGATGATCAGAGGAGTTTCTGGCGGGCAGAGGAAGCGTGTAACAACTGGTATGCATGCATACATAGAAAGAATAAGCTCAACCCTTCCATTCATTGTTGAAAGGAATTTCTTACTTAATTCACATACACTTGTCTGATTTGTTTTTACTTATATCCATGGCAGGGGAGATGTTAACAGGACCTGCAAGGGCTTTGTTCATGGATGAAATTTCCACTGGTTTGGACAGCTCTAGCACATTTCAGATTGTGAAATACATAAGACAATTGGTCCATGTGATGAATGAGACCGTGATGATCTCCCTCCTACAACCACCGCCAGAGACCTACAACCTGTTTGATGACATTATTTTGCTATCAGAAGGATACGTAGTGTACCATGGGCCACGCGAAAACATCTTGGAATTCTTTGAATCTGCTGGTTTTCGATGCCCCGAAAGGAAAGGAGTTGCTGACTTTCTTCAAGAGGTCACTTCCAAGAAAGACCAGCAACAGTACTGGTACCTTGACCAGGAGCAGTATCGTCACGTGCCTGTCCCAGAGTTTGCTGAACGTTTCAAGTCATTCCATGTAGGCCAGCAGATGCTCAAGGAGCTGCAAATTCCTTTCGACAAGTCCAAAACTCATCCTGCTGCGTTGACCACCAATAAGTATGGGCAATCCAGCTGGGAGTCATTCAAGACAGTGATGTCAAGAGAGAAGTTACTGATGAAGCGCAACTCCTTCATCTACATCTTCAAGGTTGCCCAGTTGGTCATCCTTGGGCTCATTGCCATGACTGTGTTCCTCAGAACAAAGATGCCACATGGGCAGTTTTCTGACAGCACCAAATTCTTTGGTGCTTTGACTTTCAGTTTAATGACCGTCTTATTCAATGGGTTTGCCGAGCTACAATTTACTATTAAAATGCTTCCTACGTTCTACAAACAGAGGGATTTCTTGTTCTTTCCTCCATGGACCATTGGACTGGTAAATATCATCTCAAAAGTTCCTGTTTCGCTTGTGGAGTCCATAGTATGGGTCGTCCTCACGTACTATGTAATGGGCTTTGCACCTGCTGCAGGAAGGTATACATCCGCGTATCGTCCTTGTGCTCTTCAACTTTTGCATTTAAGTTTTGAATTCGTAACTCTATTATTCATCTATTTGCTCATTGCAGGTTCTTTCGTATGCTTTTAGCTTTTTTCGCTACTCACCAAATGGCAATGGGTCTGTTCCGATTTCTTGGTGCTGTTTTGAAATCAATGGTTGTGGCCAACACCTTGGGGATGTTTGTGATCCTTCTTATTTTCCTATTTGGAGGCATTGTCATACCTAGAGGTAAGCGCCCTGTCATGACAAGCTAGGCACGATATATCAGCTATCTGCATCTCATTTGCATGGATGAACGTAATCCTTCTTCATCCTTAATTTTGATTTGCATAGGTGACGTCCGACCATGGTGGATTTGGGCTTACTGGGCATCTCCTATGATGTACAGCCAGAATGCGATATCCGTCAATGAATTCCTTTCAAGTAGGTGGGCCAACGTAAGTTTTTCTTAGGACCCTGTTTTTTTAGTTCTCGGACAGTGAAGGGGTCACCATATCCTAGTGTTGTAAAGGTGATGACATCTCAACTAATGCTGGACGTTTTCTTTTTTACTACAGCCAAACAATGATACATCTATCGATGCACCAACAGTAGGCGAGGCTATTCTTAAAGCCAAAGGCCTTTTTACTAGAGATTCGGGATTTTGGGTTTCCATTGGAGCCATTGTAGGATTCATTATTTTATTCAACACACTGTACCTTCTGGCACTTACGTACTTGAGCTGTGAGTACCATTTTTTTTCTTCTGGTTGACATTATTGTTTGAAGCCTTAGTGAGCAAGTTACTTACACTATATATGATGTGTTCTCATCCAGTTGGCAGCAGCTCAAACACAGTTTCAGACGAGGAGAATGAGAATGAGACAAACACTTCAATACCCATAGGTGAGTTCTTAAGTATTCATTACACTACTGCAGTCTTTGTACTAGTATTTATTTATCAAGCCACTTGTAGCCGTTAACAATAATGCTAATTAGTCACTCTTCACTTGCAATTTCTGCAGATGAAGCCACAAATCGGCCAACTCGGTCACAAATCACCTTGCCTTTCCAGCCTCTTTCACTTTCTTTCAACCATGTAAACTACTACGTGGACATGCCTGCAGTAAGCCTACCTATCTTTCTACTCACACATATCGTGTTAGGACAGAAATTCATCACCTGTATGATAACATTATCTGCAGATGTGAACGGAAACTATTTTAGGCCTAACATAAAATCTCTCAACTTGTGTTTCAGGAAATGAGAGAGCAAGGATTCACAGAAAGTCGTCTCCAGTTGCTCTCTGATATCAGTGGTGCTTTTAGGCCTGGTGTTCTGACAGCATTAGTTGGTGTGAGTGGAGCTGGGAAAACCACTCTAATGGATGTCCTGGCAGGAAGGAAAACTAGTGGATCTATTGAAGGAAGTATCACCCTCTCTGGTTACCCTAAAAAACAAGAAACTTTTGCCCGCGTGAGTGGCTATTGTGAACAAACTGATATCCATTCACCAAATGTTACTGTGTATGAATCCATTCTGTACTCTGCTTGGCTGCGTCTTTCCTCAGATGTCGACGAAAATACGAGAAAGGTATATTCATTGAATCCACGTTTCAGACTCAAGTAAAGATGCGGTGTTCTTTATATTTGAAGCTTCAAACTGTAATTGCTTCCATCTAAAGAAATTAATCTTCACCCTCACAGATGTTTGTGGAGGAAGTCATGACTCTTGTGGAGCTTGATGTGTTGCGTAATGCTATGGTTGGTCTCCCTGGAGTGGACGGGTTATCGACTGAACAAAGAAAGAGACTGACAATTGCCGTGGAGCTGGTAGCAAATCCTTCAATCATATTCATGGATGAGCCAACTTCTGGTCTTGATGCTAGAGCCGCGGCAATTGTAATGCGGGCGGTGAGAAATACAGTGAACACTGGGCGAACTGTGGTTTGCACTATCCATCAACCCAGCATCGATATATTCGAGTCTTTTGATGAGGTTCTCTCTCTTTCTCTCTCTCTCTCTCTCACACACACACACACACACACACACAAATTAGAAAATGCAAATAACTCACTGTTGGTTCCTTTTATAGCTTCTGCTTATGAAAAGAGGAGGACGAGTTATTTATGCTGGTGAACTTGGTCAGCACTCTCACAAATTAGTTGAATATTTTGAGGTCAGTTTCCTTGGTTTACATGTTGAGTTGGGGCAGCAAGTTTTGTACTAATTTGCAATTGAACGGATAACCTGCTTACAAATATGACCAGTGGGCTTAGAAAAAAAGTCACTGAAGACTTAACAGGCCTTGAACTCTTTGTAGGTGTAGAAAAGTAAAAAAACCTAACACAAGAGGTTGTCATTGCATTGCAGGCAATTCCAGGTGTTGAAAAGATCACAGAAGGATATAATCCTGCAACATGGATGCTGGAAGTTAGCTCCCCTTTAGCTGAGGCTCGCCTGAACGTAAATTTTGCTGAAATTTATGCTAATTCTGATCTTTATAGGTAAGTAGCCTCATTCATTATAACCCTTCACTATTTTTATTCATTGGCTGTTAATTCCTTTTTAAAAAGTACATATTCTCTTGAAATGTTTTGCCAAAATTACAGTTATTTTCATTTCTAATATCAACATTGAGTTCCTGTTTCTCAAATATGAGCAGGAAAAACCAAGAACTTATTAAGGAATTAAGCGTTCCCCCACCTGGCTATGAAGATCTCTCATTTCCTACGAAGTATTCTCAGAATTTCTACAATCAATGTGTTGCAAACTTCTGGAAGCAATACAAATCTTACTGGAAGAATCCACCCCACAACGCCATGCGCTTTCTTATGACGATGATCTATGGCCTTGTATTTGGCACAGTGTTTTGGCAGAAGGGGACAAAAATGTATGATCTTATTTTGCTGTAGTTGGGACTTCCAAATGATTATATATTAGCTTCTATGGAGGCACTAATGCTTTTTTGCATGTGTTTAATTTGTGGGCAGAGACTCACCACAAGATTTGTCCAATCTACTTGGAGCCACTTATGCTGCTGTCTTCTTCCTTGGTTCTGCCAACTGCATCACAGTTCAGCCTGTTGTGTCAATCGAGCGAACTGTTTTCTACCGTGAAAAGGCGGCAGGGATGTACTCTCCATTATCCTATGCATTAGCTCAGGTAATTAGTCGGTCTTAATTTGATACACATTTTGATAGAAAAATCGTGTCTAGATGAAAGGGGCCATCCTATTCAAAATATAATGAGTGCAAATTCCAAAGTTGGTATGATTCTAAAGATTGTGCAATTTTTGATTCGTGCAGACATGCGTGGAGATGATCTACAACGTCGTGCAGGGGATTCAGTACACGGTCATCATCTATGCGATGATTGGATATGAGTGGAAAACTGCAAAGTTCTTCTATTTCCTTTTCTTTACAATTTCATGCTTCAACTACTTCACATTGTTTGGCATGATGCTGGTGGCGTTGACCTCATCTTCCATGCTCGCAAACATACCCATAGCCTTTGTACTCCCTCTTTGGAACCTTTTTGCTGGGTTCCTCGTTGCGAGACCGGTAAGTAAGCCAAGATGAACCTGCCTGTGTCGTGTGCCGATTAATTAACTAGATTCGTTGACTGAGGATCGTGACTATGTTTGGTTGGTTGTTGTTGCAGTTACTACCAATTTGGTGGAGGTGGTACTACTGGGCGAACCCTGTGTCCTGGACCATCTATGGCGTCATCGGGTCGCAGTTTGGCGATAACACCAGTCCTCTGTCTGTCCCCGGTGGGAGCCCCACGGTGGTGAAGCAATTCTTGGAGGACAATCTGGGCATCAAGCACGATTTCCTTGGGTATGTCGTGCTCGCGCATTTCGCGTACGTCATCGCCTTCTTCTTGGTGTTCGGCTACTCCATCAAGGTGTTGAACTTCCAGAAACGTTAGGCAGGCGTCCGTTTATGCTGATGCAAGAGAGAGGCGGCAATCTATAGTTTGTGTGTATAGTAGAAGTAGTAGGATACATACATAGACATCGTTGTATAAGCTCTGCTATTTAGAGGAATGAATTTTTTTCGACTTCATCAAAAATAAAAATGACATCCTTTTTCCGTTTAGTTAATTTGTTTGTTGTAAATTCGGTTAATCGATCGCATGTAAATGTAATACTCTAGTTGTTGGTGCGGACAAGGTACCTTGGCATGTTCCTCTTTCTAGTCATCCAGCATGGATAACCAGATCAACGACCGGTCCACTGTACCGTACTGGAAGAAGCGGTGAGGTGAAGTGGAAGGAAGAGCAGCGCGGTGTCTCCGCGCGTCTGACAGCCAGCCTTCTTCCTCTCAACGCCAACCAACGTGCCAATAAAACCACCGCCACCACTCCCGCCTCTTCCTTCCATTCCACCTCACTCTCGCTGCTTCCAGTCCACTGGCCACTGCCATGATGCCGCCCGTGCCCGCCGACGCCTTGCTGCCGGAGGGCGCGACGGCGTTGGGGATCCCCTCCGAGTCCGACCGCCCGGCCACCGTCTGCCACTTCAAGGGCCCGGAGGTCCCCGCCGCGGCGACCGCGGTCCGCGGCCTCGCCCACGCGCCCTTCCCGGACTCCGGCGTCAAGCTCTACTTCAACGGCGACCCGGACAGCCCGGGGGTGCACTACGCGCGGCGCGTCGCGTACGCGTGCATCACCCCGCCGTGCCGCGCGGGCGACCCGGGCCCCTTCATCCGCCTCGCCTTCCGCACCCTGGCGCTGGACCTGCCGCAGAACTTCAAGCTCCTCCCTCCCGCCCCGGGCTGCCGCGGCGTCCCCGTGCTGTTCCGCACGCCCCGCGACCGGGAGGCCGCCGCGCGCAGGCAGCCGTTCCGGCTCGACGGCGCCACGGTGAGGCTCGTGCCCGTGCGGACCGTCCTCGGCGTCTCCGGCGGCTGCATGGCCCACGTGGCGCTGCACGGCTACCCTGCCGAGCAGCGGACCGGGGCGCACGCCACGGACAACTGCCGCAGGTTCGGGGTCGTGCGCGAGATCGACCCCACCTGCGTCGCGGCGCCCGACCGCTCCGCCGTCCGCGTCGTCCTCCAGCTCGAGCACCCCCGGGAGATCCCCCGCGAGCTCCGGGTCTACTACCGCGACGGCTCCGCCAGCGTCGTCCCCGTGGAGATCGTCGGGGTCTGGGAGTGCTCGCACTCTTACGACGACGATGGAGAGTACGTGCCTCTCTTCAAACAACCAGCTGCGACCTCACATATTGACGTTGGTGAGGCTCCGTTGGTGCTGGCCGGGGTTGCGGAATGCAATGGCATTCGCGCCAGGTCGTCCATTCTAAATTAGCTAGAGCCGTAGCCGGCTTAGTCTCAGTTAGTAATGGTATTCAGTCAGTATGCGTACGAGGAAAGAAAGTCACTTGCTTCTGTGCGATCGATTATATTACCCCCATCTTACAAATACAGTGCCTACTCTGTTCCTGAAAAAACACTCTGCGAAATGGGCTGCACTGACTGCATCCCGTTTAAAAGCGACGAACGTGTTCCTACACAAGCGATTAATGAAGTTATAGTTACTGGTCATGCAAAAGTGTATAGCTGAGTGGCTCAGGCACGCATTTGCTAGCCCCACATCGCAAGTTGGAGCCACAGAGGTTCCAATTTTTGACGTTGATTTTCCCTTTGTGCTGACATGTGGGACCCACTAGTCATATATAGCAAGGCATCCGTTGAAAGTGAGAGTATTGACATGTGGGGCATCACCAGAAGCAAACAGCAAAGCTCGGCTCGGAGCGCTATATTGCTGCAGCAACAGCAGCCAAGGCCAAAAAAGGCACCCTCAGGATATTGTAAGATCCATGTTGATGCAGGAGTTTTGGCGGGAAGAGGAGCCTGAGCAGCGGCCATCTGCAGAGATGAAGGGGGTAATATTATATGGGGAGTTTGGAGTCTGGCACTAGTTGTCAAAGGAGTTCTTGATCCTGCTACCCTAGAAGTTGTAGCTTGTCGTGAGGCTCTCTCTCTCTTGCACAGGACTTGGACATCCAAAACTTTGTTGTGCCCTTGGACTGTCAGCAAGTCGTTTCAGATATCAACAGGAGCGCACGAGTGATATATGAAGCAATTATTAGTGAAATAAATCTTAAGGCGTTTACATTTCATTGCAATTTTTCGTTTGAGAGTCATGTCATTAATTATGAAGCACATTGCTTAGCCAAGTTTTCAATTTCTAGAGGTCTTGGTTGCCACGTCTGGTTTGATGTACCCTAGGTTGCCACGCCTGATTTGGTGTACCCCACGGCCACAGATGTATCCCACACCATGTGGTTTTTGATGAATAAACTTGGTATTTACCCCTAAAAAGATCTGTTGAAAGTGAGTCCCAAGCCACTTGTGCATGGTAATCAAACTATGGTGCCATGTTAGCTCATTATATGTGTACGGATTGGATTAGCACCATATTTGCACCCTGGTGCCATGTTCTAGAACTAGTTTGACGTATTTTTCAAGTTCATGCACTAAAGTGAACATTGGTAGCAACTTTAAGCACCACTAATGAGATTACCTCATTTTTATTTTGCTTGACACCAAAGAAAAATGATCGTTTGTTCCCGATGCGGCGAGATTATATTATCTTTGTGACTATAAATTTTCTTTCATATGTCTTATATATTTATTCCAAAGCATGGAAATATTTTCAATGAAAGGAGAACAAATAGATTTTCTCTCATCAAATTGATAAATATTCTCATTTTTAGAAATTTGTCTTCTTACTTCATCTTGAATAATGCTATAATTTGGTTCTTACTTTCTAGAATATTGCAACGTCCTATAATAAGTGAACCAACTATGTTTTCGATAATATTGTTTATTTGAGATAAAGTAAAATATTTTCCATTTTATCACTTAAAAGGAGAGTAGTTTAATTCATGGAAACCCAGGCTAAAGGCCGTTATAGGCCTCCACACACAACTATCATGAAGCACGACAGCTGAGGGCACCACCGACCAACCTGACCGCCAACACAAACATCACAACACAACGATGAGAAGCAAAACATCAATTCGGCTCACTGCACGCATCATGGTCATCACCTATTGCCCGAAAAATCGGATCCACTTCACCATAGTTACCACCAAGAGAGCTAGTTTTACCATAGGTCCGCAGAGGCACGGAGTCCACTATGGCCCACGCCAACAGTCAAACACGCGCATCAACCGCAAACAGGCTATTCCACTGCATATTTTTCATGTGGAAAAGATAAACATTTCAATTGGTAGCCACACATGTTTCCATTATTTCTACTAGTTGCTTCATAAGCGGCTGATTAGAGTTCCATATTCGTAATATGTTATTTTTTTTAATATTGTCCAAATATATACTAGTCCTTCCTTTGAAAATTTCGTTTGTCTCATGGCAGTTCGTAGTCTGATAGCAAATTGCCATTTAGCCCATTTTCTATGTATCATGTGATTGTGTGCGTGATCTAAGTTTAACCATGGCACCATAGTTATCATATTGTCATATCTTAAGTTTAGCCGTGGCACGACTTAGACTATTAATACATTTTGTGGTGTCCGAACCTGAATTTGATGAGATTTTTTTCTGAAACCTTTTCCCAAAATTTGGTTAATTCAGAAGAACATTTCCGTCTCACAGATAGGGGTGAAAGAAAATCCGAAACCGAAATGAAAAATCTAAGGAGCAAACGTTTGGTCCCCCGTCAAGGCGTGGATGCATACTTTGCTGCATGATTCACCACGACCTGATTGCAATTGATTTGGTGAATATTGTTTATGATTGCACTCTCAAATAAACTTCCATGTTAATTATGATGTTTTTGTTTCACAACAACGAAAAAAATAGCAAATCTGAGTTGCTTCGATCCGAAAGAAAATTTCTTCTAATGAATTTTGTTTTCGACACGGGAGATTGTTATTTTGTGACTATATATTTTGCTTTGATATGTCTTATATGATTTGTTCCGAAGCATCTAAAAAATTTCAACGAAAGGAGAATAGCTTTCAAGAAAATAGGTACTTTGTTTCCATCGAATTGAAAAGTATTCTCATTATACCCATCAATAGCGAAAGACTGGACGGACGCTGCGGGGCGCCACGTCATTTAACAATGTGCAAGATTTGGACAGGGAGCCTTTCTTCTATCTCTTCTCGTTGGTCCACCTACCCACCAGGAGTTGGCCAGAAAAATCGAGAGAGGAGCCCAAGCAGGTACTTCCTCAGATGCTGCTTCCCCTGCCATTCATCTTCTTCACGTGACCTCTCCTCTCCCCAGATTCAACCGCCTGGTTTCCAAATAGAACTTGTCCTCCCTTTTTTTTTTGAGAGAAGAAGAAGTCGTGCTTCTGTCAAGTGGACGATATGCTTACATTCATGTTCAGCACCGCCACACGATCTTCACGCATGCCCAGACCTCATCTCTTGCACTAGTGACCCATGGTCTGTGAAGGTGGATGAGAGAGGGACGACTACAATGGAAACAACTCTTATGGTGAAAGAATAGAAAAAATCAACATGGATTGTCAGATTGGATGGATGACGCAGATGCAAGTTATAAATCCGGCCCCAACAAAGTTCTGAAACCTACACCGATTCTAAAACTTAAATACCATTTTGGACTGTGTATCTTTTATCTTTGACTTGACGCACAGGGATGTTTGGTGGAGTTGCGGCGGTCAAATTGTAGCTGCTAGTATTGCGGAATAGTGGTGGCGATAACACATGTGTGGCTTTGATGGTGGTGCTGTGAGCACCTGGTCTCGAGCTCCAGGGCGAAAGCCTAGGTCAGACCCGAGTGGTCATACCTGGCAATGGCGATGTTTTCTATGTCGTTACCTTGTTGGAGGCATTGCTCGGATATGTTCAGACTATTATTCAGGGTGAAAACTTTGATTCTGGCATTTGTGGTTGGATCCGGTGACGGCGGCGCTTGAGTGTCGCTTCCTTCCTGAAGATGTTGCTGTTGAAGATCATCGGCCTCTATGTGATGTCAATGGTTGGTGCGGACATTGTCTCAGTTGTAGTTTGCCGATTGCTGATCTGATCTCTTTGAAGCTTTTTACTTTTTTTTTCTTTTTTCCATGCCTATGCATAGCTTTTGGTCTTGTGACCTTGCTAGTTGTTGGCGTGTTTATGCGTGTGTGTGTGTTGGGTTGGTCGTGTGCATCCTAGTTATGCAGAGGCCGGATGTGTGTTCATATTGTATCTTCTCGATGCTCCATTTAAGCCAATAAAATTCACCCTTTATCGAAAAAAAAATCCTTTACCTTTGACGGTCTAAGTTGATTTTTCTATCCTTCCACCACAAGGACTGTTTATATTGTAGTTGCCCCTGGATGAGAGGTATACTGCGACGTGTGCACATCAGCAGGGAGGCTTAGTTTCCTGAGCAAATGTTGTACTACCTCCATCCTGGTTTATAGGTTCTCTTTGTAGTTTGTGCCAAATTTTGACTAAATATTTAACTTACAAAATGTTAATGCACATCAACAAAACTTATATCGTTGGATTCGTATTTGAACATAGTTTTTAATGATATAGCTTTTTTTTTGACATGCATGAACATTTTGTTAGTTCAATCTATGATCAAAATGTGACACGAGGTACAATGGGGACCAATAAACCAGGATGGAGGTAGTAATATGTTGCAACACTTTTGTCTCATGTAAGCATACTTCGTAGGAATGTTAAATCGGCCACCATCTATGTTTTATATAATGTTTCTACATGATTAGTAGTTTCCAGAATTTGGCTTCTTATTTTACTTTGAATGGTAGAATTTGGCTTCTTACTTTCTAAAACATTGCAACATCGTATAGTAAGGCAACGAAATATGTTTGACATTTTTTTTGTAAAAAGGCAAAAGATTTACCAGTTTCACTAATTAAGAAGAGAGTAGAATTGCCTAGTTAATACATGGAAAACCAGGCAAAAACTGTTAGTCTGTTACAGACCTGCACACACAATCATCATGAAGCATGACAATTGAGGGCACCACTGACCAACTTGTCCACCTACACAAACACCACAACAGAATGATGCGAAGAAACACATCCGTTCAGGTTTTCACATGCATCACCGCCATCACCTATTGCCCAAACAAACAACTCCGACTTCACCACAGCGACCACCAAGAGAGCCACTTCCCTCGCATATCCACAGATGAACGGAGTCCTCGATGGCCAATGCCAGCAGTAAGCCACACACACGGACCGCAAACAGCTCCGACTTTGACAATATTGTCCCACTCTTGGTTATGTGCCTATTTTCCACGCGCAAAAGATAAACATTTCAATTGATAGTGACGCATGTTTTCATTGTTTCTACTAGTTGCTTCATACGCGGTTGATTAGAGTTCTGTATTCGTAATATGTTATATATTTTTCAGTTTTGACCAAACATACAATCTTTTTTTGACAGTTGCGTTTTTCTCACGGTAGTTCCTAGTGTGATGGTAAAGGGCCATTTGTCCCATTTCTATGTATCATGTGATTGTGTGTGTGTTCTAACCCCACCAACCATAGTTTATCACGCTGGGATAGCTCAAGTTCAACCATGGCACAACTTAGGCATTACATTTTCTGGTGCTCAAACCTGAATTTGACTTGATTTTTTTGAAACCTTTCCCCAATTTTTTGGTTAATTTAGAAGAGATTTTTCATTTCTCAGACAGGGCAAAAAGAGAAATCCAAAACCGAAAAAAATGTAAGTAGCGAGTGTTCGCTCGGACCAATTGTATGCCGGATGATCCACCACGCTTGGAAGGGGCCTTTTCCACTCTGGTTACACATCTCTCTCCCAATTGCTTCTGATCCCCGACGAATTAGAGGACGATCGGCCCCATGGAAAGCTGAAAATCAGATCTCGATACCACCATGGAGTGGATCGATCTCGCGGCTGAGAGGATATTCGAAGATGGGGGTGCTCCGCACAAGGGCATGCTCCTAGGGGAAAATGCTTGGACGTTGCTCCTTTTGGGGGGCTAGTAGCAGAGGGTAGCGGCTTCTAGAATCGGCACTGGTGTTCCCGCTGGAATCTTCATGGCCAATGCGACGTTCGTCATTTCCAAAAGCAAGCTAAAAAAGTAGCATTATCATGGAGTGAAGGACATGAGCAACATGGATGGCCCTGCACCTCCATGGAGGTACTTTCTATTGAGGGCTTTGAAAATCCTTGCTAATTTGAACCACATTGGCTTTGCATTACGACAATAATCATATATGGAGTAGCCTGCATATTAGTCGAACTTTTGTGTTGCAAATTTATGAGATTAATTAGTTAGCTTTTATGTTATGCTGTAAATTGCAGAAAACCTTTTTTGGTGTAATGCTAATTGACCAATTCCATCGACCCAACATTGGTTGATTGATATATGTGTGCCATCCACCTAAGTTTCCTTAACACACTTTTTATTTTATTTTATATAGTCAAAATCAAATATTTATCTTGGAAAAAGTACGAAATAAACCTTGAACTTGTAGGCGAAATCCAAATCGAACCCTAAACTTCGAACCCCTGAAATCAGCGCACCAAACTATCTGATCATGGTCTATTTAAACCTTGAGCGCGTTCCCAAATAAAGATTGTCGACGTGGTAGCTCAAATCCGGGATAGTTGGCTGCGCCGGACCATACTGGCCGGCTTACCAGGAACCGAAGCGTGTTTTTTTTGTGACGCCTGACTTAATAAAAATACCAAAAAAGGACAGACAGGTGGGAATCATACTTGCAAGCTGGCATCGCTAAACTTGTCCTGCTATCCACTCTAACAGATAGATGTTATTATAAACTAGAAGCGCCAAAGTATTTAACCACATAACGCAACATCTAGATTTGAAAATTCTGTTTTTTGAAACATTTTCTTGAAAATTATCAAAAATTTTAAACTCCGAACATTTTACGGATATTTTGGAATTATGAACCTTTTTGAAAAACACCAACAAATTTGAAAACGTGAACCATATTTTTAATTTGCAAAGATTTTTTAAGTGCGATTTTTTTTGGAAAAAATCCAGAAATTTTGAAACCTGAAGAAAATTTTAGAGTGCGGACGAATTGTGAAAAATGTGTTCCCATTTTTAAAAAAAGTTTTAAGTGTTCGCACTTTAAATTTTGCAGGTTTCAACAATTGTTAGTGTTCTCAAATTTTTGTTTGTATTTTTCAAAAAGTGTTCGCACTTTAAAATGTGTTCAGGGATTTTAAAAAATACTCCATATTTTCAAAATTTATTTGTATTTAAAAAATGTTCATAATTGCAAAAACTGTTCACTTTTTTAAAAAAATGTTTGTAATTTTAATTGCTTTTAAGAATGTACATATTTCAAAATTGTCGACAATTTTCAAGAAAATATATTCAATTTTTTTAAAAAAAAATCAAATCTCGACGTTGCGTTGTGTTGTTAAATAGTTTCGTGCTTCACTTTGGTCACCAAAGTAAATAGTTAGAGTGGCTTGCGGCACTAGCTCAGAAGCATCAGGTCCTAGTTAGAATCCCTGTGAGTCTAAGTTTTTGGGTATTTTTAGTTGCACGTTACAATAAAGAAAAATATGTTTCACGCCTAGTGGGCCCGCCCAATCGCGTCCGGCGGTAGCCTTACCTGTCACACCGACAATTCCATTGAGAACATGCTCAAGGTTTAAAGTAGACGGGGATCAAATAGTTGGGTGTGCTAATTTGAAGGATCCGAAGTTCAAGATTTGATTTAGCTTTCCTCTACAAGTTCAAGGTTTATTTTTATTGGAAATATGCCTAGAGACAATAATATTATATTATTATATTTTCATGTTTATAATTAAGAGTTTATATTCTATCCTATAATTGCAATGATCCTGAAATACGCGATTCAGTGGAAAACTCATATGCATGTGTGGAATATTAAACGGTAACATCTGATTCCTAGTCTCGCTTCTAAAACTAACTCAAGTGTTGTCCGTGATCATATGCACGTGTGGAGTAATAAACGTAATTAAAATTGGCCAAACCGATTTGAGGACGTCTAATTTGGTTTGCAGGTTGCATGTGATGTGGTATAGTCTTCTTCATGATAATAAGATTTTGTACAAGATGGTTATATGATGTAACGTTAAGTGACCTACGCGTCATAGTACGACATGATGGTTGGAGCCAAAGGACTGTCACTTTAATGATCTGTGTGTCAAAATTCGTTAACTTATTTGTCGTCGGGAGTAACAGACGTGCTATGGAGGACCCGAAGCAAGGTGGCTTCACCAGGCGCAAGAGAACTTGATGGTGGCTACGACATCATCACGGAATACTTTCATGACCTCGGAGGATCATGGAGATGTTCCCGTTGCCCAGGGCTATACCATATCATGTTATTATGAATTGCCTGATATGTTTATCCCTTTGTTGTTTGCACCCTTTGATTGCGTAGTAGATAATTATTAGGGTGATCTCTCACAGAAGTTATCAAGTAGTTAGTGATCTTCCTAGTGTAGCCACTGTTTACAACACGTAGCTTTTCGGAGTGCATCATGCCAACATGAGTACGAATGAAGGGTTAGGTGTAAGGCGGGTGAAGGTAAGACCTCGCAGTAGAAACACTCAGTTGTCTTTAAGTTTTGGAAGAATCGTTCTGAGTTCGGGGCACAAAGCATCGAAAGATGAACAAGAGTCATATGGATATATGATCTGCAAGTTTGCCTACCGTTGAGGTTCACGTCATCAATGATGCTAACATCAATGGCTCTGAATATGATTAGGATCTTGAATCATCCACTTTCAATTATGAGACATATTGATTTGAGTGGCAGTGTACTTTATATTAAAATTGTTTAAACACTAGTCAACTTAAATATGTACCATGTCTATGTGTAGTTTGCATTGTAGTTGAAGAATAATGGCTCACGGTTCCACCTTTCCTGTTTAAATTGATTACCTGTTATTTATCTGGTTGAATCTTTAAGGTTGCTAAACGTAATGAGAGGATCGTCCTCTAGAGTGCCAAGGATTTTTGTCCTACTGGATGCTTAAAAGACCCTTCTGTTGATGCTAGGATGACAAGACTCACGTCCTTTGATACAAAAGCCTAGAATTACATTATGATCTGCTTGCTTCCGAGAAACCCGAACTTCAAAATGTTTGGGATAATTTTGTGATATTCTTGGAACTGAAAATTATTTTTGGAAACAAACAAAATTTAAAAGATATATGTGATATCTAAAGAAGTGTTTTGTCTACAAGTTCTAGTGAAACGTTCAAGTATGTTTAAGACTAAAATGTCTAAGATCTGGAAGAACACCAGTCATGGTTGATGGTGAGAACTTAAACAGAAGGAACAAAACCAAAGGATGTAATGAGACTTACATGCCTGGGGAAGTTTGGGGCTCACGCCATTCTTAAAGATGGATGTTTCTTGTGCGAGAAGGAGAAATATTGAAGTAAAACTATAAGGGTAGAAGGCAGATAGAAAGAAGACCGGAATGTCTAGCTCGAGTATGTATGTCATACAAGTTATAAGATGTAGGAAAAGTTTGCCAAGTAAGTGTAATTCTTGAGAATTGTGATTGTTGATCACTAATTCTTCAAGATTGCGGTGAAAAGGTGATCACAAAGAATATCGACTCGATTGCATGTTATTGCAAATCGTTGCAAGAAATTACAAACAACCTAAATTACCAACAAATAATGAGGTTAAAATATGTGATGGAAACTATGTAAAGGTTACAGTAGTTCCCATCATTGTTACCTCTATGTTTATTTTCATAATTCATTGTAGAGTTTTGTATACTCTAGCCTATTACATAATGATTATTGTAAAGGGGGGTGTTCATAAAAGCATAATTTTTTGTTAGGTATTACGAATAACTAAAAGGCCACACTCCTATTGTCAATAGGATGTATGTTATGTTATGAATATCGATGATAAAATTGAACATCCATAACACCAATGCTGAATGTCACAAGACTAAAAGAATACCACATATGGTGGCACTGCATTTAGTCACATTGGAGAAACCAGAATGGAGAAATTCAACAGTGATGGATTTTGAAGTCACCTGATTATGAATCATCTGACACTTTGTCCAAATAGTGAAGTAAACTATCCGTACACACGCCATAAAGGATGAGTAACAGAATAACTGAAACATGCATATTGATGTGTGTAGTCCAAGGATTTATCTATCTTCAAGGATGACTCAAGTGGATATTTATATTTACTTATTGCGACATAAATCTTGATACTCTGAAATATTTTAAAGGTTTTCAGAATGAAGTAGAACTTATTGTAACAAAAAAAATGTGTTTCTACAATTGGATTACAGAAAGAAATATTTGAGTTACAATTTAGTGAATGTCTGACGAGTTGTGAAAAGAATTTTATAGCTTGCACTTCCTAGAACATTACTAAGAGTAGAACATTTTGAGTAGATGTAATCAAACTACATATGACATGGTGAGGTCAAAGATGACATTAATCAATTTGACCAATACCTTTTAATGTAATGCTTTAGAGACAATGGCTGTTACACTGAAAAAGAGCGCCATCAAATCTGTTGAAATGACACCATATAATATATGGAATAGTATGCCAAAACCGTTTGGTCTTTTCTTAAGATTTGCGAATACAAGTCATAAGTAAAATGTTTATGATTTTGTTCTCAAATCAGATAAGTGCTACTTTTTTTATTATCCCAAATGATTGGTTATTCTTATATCACTATGCCGAGGCAAAGTATTTTGCCACCAAGTGCGGATTTTTTTTGAAAAAAAATGTTTTACTTAAAAGAGTGAGTGGGAGGACAGTGCAACTCGACGAGATTACAAATTCTTTGTAATCAGGTCAAAGAAAAGAAACACCGGAAGTAGTTCGAGGATTTCCTACTACAACTGATACAGAAGCCTCTACATGAGATATAGAGACTTTGGTCGAACTTGCAACTGAACTATATAGGTTGGGAAGACTCGTGCAAACCTTCACGAAAGCCTCTACATGAGATATAGAGACTTTGGTCGAACTTGCAACTGAACTATATAGGTTGGCAAGACTCATGCAGACCTTCATGGTGTGCAAACAATGAACCTATAATACACAAAGAAGTGTTGACGGGCCCTGACTCCAGAAATTGGCAATATGCCAACATAATCCAAGATAGTATCCATACACATAATTCATGTCTAGAACTTGATGAACCCTCGGGAAGACTTAGAGTCTAAAGAATAGTAATGGATCTATGAACCGAGAAAGATAAAAAATGTTTTATAATGCTTGACTTTTTACAAATAGTTATGACAAGATCAAGGATTGGACTATGACGGGATTGTCTCATCATAGCAATACTTAAAGTCAGTTCAGGTTAAACTAGCAATTACTAAATATTTCAGTTATGAGATATAATGGATGGATGTCAAAATGATTCCCATTAAATGGAAATATAATCAAGGTTGCATGTGTGATACAATCCAAAGTAATTTTTTGTATCCATAGAATGCTAGTAAGTGTGCAAACTTCAAGAGATCATATAATGGACTGAAGAAAGCATAATGGAGTTGGAATCTTTGTTCTAATGAAATGGTCAAATAATTTGGTTTCGTCGGGGAAAGAAAGGATACTTGTATTTACAAGTAAGTAATTGGGAGCATGATAATATTTCTAAACACTATGTGTGCATGACACATTGCTAATTGGAAATTATATAAATTTCTTGACATGAATTAAGATTTTATTGAAACTACTTTTTCATTAAAGTACTTAGGAAATATAACCTTGGTATTAGGCATAATAATCTATGGAGATAGTAGTTTCTAATCGGGCTTAGCCAAAATACATATTTACAAGATACTAAAGCAGCTTAGTATGGAAAATATGCCAAGAAGAGTTTCTTGTCAAAGTCACATGGAAGGAGTTTTATGCAATAATCAGTATCCTAAAATAATAATGAGAAAAATACATGATTTCAATCACACTTCTGTTAAATACATATTTCGTGGTATGTACACAACTAGATATGTCCAGTTTCCAAGTAAGTGGTGAGTAAAGTTACTAGAATGTTCAAATTGTTGATCATAGGACAACAGTGAAAATGATGTTAAGTACTGACGACATGTTTCTCACATACGGAGAAAATGAAGAGATTGTTGTAAGTATTTACATCAATATAGGCTCATTGTAAGTAGTACATGTTGGGGAACGTAGCAGAAATTCAAAATTTTCTACGCATCACCAAGATCAATCTATGGAGTAATCTAGCAACGAGGGAAGGGGAGTGCATCTACATACCCTTGTAGATCGCTAAGCGGAAGCGTTACAAGAACGCAGATGAAGGAGTCGTACTCGCAGCGATTCAGATCGCGGTTGATTCCGATCTAAGCACCGAACAACGGTGCCTCCGCGTTCAACACACGTACAGCCCGGGGACGTCTCCTCCTTCTTGATCCAGCAAGGGAGAGGAGAAGTTGAGGAGAACTCCGGCAAAGACGACGGCATGGTGGTGATGGAGCTCGTGGTTCTCCTGCAGGGCTTCGCCAAGCACTACGGAGGAGGAGGAGGTGTTGGAGGAGGTAGAGGGCTGCGCCTTGGGAGAGAGAAACTCGTGTGTTAGGCAGCCCCAAAACCTCCACTATATATAGGGGCAAAGGGGAGGGGAGGCGCCCTAGGGTTTCCCCTAGGGGGGCGTGCAGGCGGATGGGATCTCCCCTTGGGTGACTTGGCCCCCAAGCCGGAGGTGGGAACCCTAGATGGGGCGCCCAAACCCCCTCACACGTGGGAATAGGTGAGGGGCGACAGCCCCTTAGTGGGCTGGTTTGCCCCTTCCCTTGGCCCATGAAGCCCCCAACACTTGCTGTGGCTCCCAAACACCTTTCGGTCATGCCGGTCATCACCCGGTACCTCCGGAACACTTCCGACTCCAAAACCCTTCGTCCAATATATCAATCTTCACCTCCGGACCATTCCGAACTCCTCGTCATGTCCGGGATCTCATCCGGACTCGAACAACCTTCGTAACCACACACTATTTCCCATAACAACTCTAGCGTCCATCGAACCTTAAGTGTGTAGACCCTACGGGTTCGGGAACCATGCGAGACATGGACCGAGGGCGTTCTCCGGTCAATAACCAACAGCGGATCTGGATACCCATGTTGGCTCCCACATGTTCCACGATGATCTCATCGGATGAACCACGATGTCAAGGATTCAAGCAATCCCGTATGCAATTCCCTTTGTCTAGCGGTATTGTACTTGCGAGATTCGATCGTCGGTATGCCGATACCTTGTTCAATCTCGTTACGGCAAGTCTCTTTACTCGTTCGTAACACATCATCCCGTGATCAACCCCTTGGTCACATTGTGCACATTATGATGATGTCCTACCGAGTGGGCCCAGAGATACCTCTCCGTCACACGGAGTGACAAATCCAGTCTCGATTTGTGCCAACCCAATGAGACACTTTCGGAGATACCCGTAGTGCACATTTATAGCCACCCGATTACGTTGTGACGCTTGGTACACCCAAAGCATTCCTACGGTATCCGGAGTTGCGCAATCTCATGGTCTAAGGAAATGATACTTAACATTAGAAAAGCTTTAGCATACGAACTACATGATCTTTGTGCTAGGCTTAGGATTGGGTCTTGTCCATCACATCATTCTCCTAATGATGTGATCCCGTTATCAACGACATCCAATGTCCATGGTCGTGAAACCTTAACCATCTATTGATCAACGAGCTAGTCAACTAGAGGCTTACTAGGGACATGGTGTTGTCTATGTACCCACACATGTATCTGAGTTTCCTATCAATAAAATTATAGCATGGATAATAAACGATTATCATGAACAAGGAAATATAATAATAGTAACTAATTTATTATTGCCTCTAGGGCATATTTCCAACAGTCTCCCACTTGCACTAGAGTCAATAATCTAGTTCACATCGCCATGTGATTAACACTCACAGGTCACATCGCCATGTGACTAACATCCAAAGAGTTTACTAGTGTCACTAAACTAGTTCACATCATCATGTGATTAAGACTCAATGAGTTCTGGGGTTTGATCATGTTTTGCTTGTGAGAGAGGTTTTAGTCAACGGGTCTGCAACATTCAAATCCGTATGTACTTTGCAAATCTCTAGGTCATATTGTAAATGTTGCTTCCACGCTCCACTTGGAGCTATTCCAAATGGTTGCTCCACTATACGTATCCGGTTTGCTACTCAGAGTCATTCGGATAGGTGTTAAAGCTTGCATCGACGCAACTCTTTACGTCGAACTCTTTATCACCTCCATAACTGAGAAACATGTCCTTATAACTCCAAGGACAATTTTGACCATTGTCTGGTGATCCACTTCTTGATCACCTTTGTACCCTCTTGCCAGACATGTGGCAAGGCACACATCAGGTGTGGTACTTAGCATAGCATACTGTAGAGCCTACGTCTAAAGCATAGGGGACGACCTTCGTCCTTTCTCTCTCTTCTGCCGTGGTCGAGCTTTAAGTCTTAACTTCATACCTTACAACTCAGGCAAGAACTCCTTCTTTGATCGATCCATCTTGAACACCTTCAAGATCAAGTCAAGGTATGTGCTCATTTGAAAGTACCATTAAGCGTTTTGATCTATCCTTATAGATCTTGATGCTCAATGTTCAAGCAGCTTAATCCAGGTTTTCTATTGAAAAACACTTTTCAAATAACCCTATATGCTTTCCGAAACTCTACATCATTTCGATCAACAATAGTCAACAACATATACTCATCAGAAATTCTATAGTGCTCCCACTCACTTCTTTGGAAATACAAGTTTCTCATAAACTTTGTACAAACCCAAAATCTTTGATCATTCCATCAAAGCGCATATTCTGACTCCGAGATGCTTCCTCCAGTCCTTAGAAGGATCATTGAGCCAGATACCTTTAGCATCCTTAGGATCGATAAACCTTTCTGATTGTATCACATACAACCTTTCCTTACGAAAACTGGTAAGGAAACTAGTTTTGACAACCACCTGCTAGATTTCATAAATGCAGCTAATGCTAACATGATTCCAACGGACTTAAGCATCGCTACGGATGATAAAATCTCATCGTAGTCAACTCCTTGAACTTGTGAAAAACTCTTCGCCACAAGTCGAGCTTCATAGACGATGACATTACCGTCCACGTCCGTCTTCTTCTTAAAGATCCATTTATCTCAATGGCTTGCCGATCATCGGGCAAGTCCACCAAAGTCCATGCTTTGTTCTGATACATGGATCCTATCTCGGATTTCATGGCTTCTGACCATTTGTCGGAATATGGGCCCACCATCGCTTCTCCATAGCTCGTAGGTTCATTATTGTCTAGTAACATGACCTTCAAGACAGGATTACTGTACCACTCTGAAGTAGTACGCATCCTTGTCACCCTACGAGGTACGGTAGTGACTTGATCCGAAACTTCATGATCACTATCATAAGCTTCTACTTCAATTGGTGTAGGCGCCACAGGAAAAACTTCCCGGGCCCGCTGCGCACTAGTTGAAGTGATGGTTCAAGATAACCTCATCAAGTCTCCACCATCCTCCCACTCAACTTTCCGAGACAAACTTTTCCTCGAGAAAGGACCCGATTCAAGAAACAATCCCTATTGCTTTCGGATCTGAATTAGGAGGTATACCCAACTGTTTTGGGTGTCCTATGAAGATGCATTTTATCCGCTTTGGGTTCGAGCTTATCAACCTGAAACTTTTTCATATAAGCGTCGCAACCCCAAACCTTTTAAGAAATGACAACTTAGGTTTCTCCAAACCATAGTTCAAACGGTGTCGTCTCAACGGAATTACGTGGTGCCCTATTAAAGTGAGTTCGGTTGTCTCTAATGCCTAACCCATGAACGATAGTGGTAATTCGATAAGAGACATCATGGTACGCACCATATCCAATAGGGTGCAACTATGATGTTCAGACACTATGGTGTTCCAGGCGGTATTAATTGTGAAACAATTTCCACAATGTCTTAATTCCGTGCCAAAGCTCGTAACTCAGATATCCATCTCTATGATCATATCACAGATGTTTTATCCTCTTGTCACGAAGATCTTCAACTTCACTCTGAAATTACTTGAACCTTTCAATAATTCAGACTTGTGTTTCATCAAGTAAATATACTCAACATCTACTCAAATCATCTCGTGAAGTAAGAACATAACGATATTCACTGCATGCCTCAAAGACTCATTGGACTGCACACATCAAAATGTGTTACTTGCAACAAGTTGCTATCTTGTTCCATCTTACCGAAAACGAGGCTTTTCAGTCATCTTGCCCATGTGGTATGATTTGCATATCTCAAGTGATTCAAAATCAAGTGAGTCCAAACGATCCATCTGCATGGAGTTTCTTCATGCGTATACACCAATAGACATGGTTTGCATGTCTCAAACTTTTCAAAAGCGAGTGAGTCCAAAGATCCATCAACATGGAGCTTCTTCATGCTTTTACACCAATATGACTTACATGGCGTTGTCACAAGTAAGTGGTACTATCATTACTATCTTATATCTTTTGGCATGAAAATGTGTATCACTATGATCGAGATTCAATAAACCATTCCTTTTAGGTGCAAGACCATTGAAGGTATTATTCAAATAAACAGAGTAACCATTATTCTCCCTAAATGAATAACCGTATTGCGATAGACATAATCCAATCATGTCTATGCTCAACGCAAACACCAAATAACAATTATTTAGGTTTCACACCAATCTTGATGGTAGAGGGAGCGTGCGATGCTTGATCACATCAACCTTGGAAACACTTCCAACACATATCGTCAGCTCACCTTTAGCTAGTCTCCGTTTATTTCGTAGCTTTTATTTCGAGTTACTAACACTTAGCAACCAAACCGGTATCTAATACCTGGTGCTACTAGGAGTACTAGTAAAGTACACATTAACATAATGTATATCCAATATACTTCTATCGACCTTGCCAGCCTTCTCATCTACCAAGTATCTAGGGTAGTTCTCGCTTCAAAGGTCCGTTCCCTCTTTACAGAAGCACTTAGTCTTGGGTTTGGGTTCAACCCTGGGTTTCTTCACTAGAGCGGCAACTGATTTGCCGTTTCATGAAGTACCCCTTCTTGCCCTTGCCCTTCTTGAAACTAGTGGTTTCATTAACCATCAACAATTGATGCTCCTTCTTGATTTCTACATTCGCAGTGTCGAACATTGCGAATAGCTCAAGGATCATCATATCTATCCCTGTTATGTTATAGTTCATCACGAAGCTCTAGTAGCTTGGTGGCAATGTCTTTGGAGAAACATCACTATCTCATCTGGAAGATTAACTCCCACTCGATTCAAGTGATTGTTGCACCCAGACAATCTGAGTATAAGCTCAACGATTGAGATCTTCTCCCTTAGTTTGTAGGCTAGAAAACTCGTCGGAGGTCTCATACCTCTTGATGTGGGCATGAGCCTGAAATCCCAATTTCAGCTCTTGGAACATCTCATATGTTCTGCGACATTTAAAAAATGTCCTTGGTGCCTCAATTCTAAATCATTTAACATTACCAAACTATCATGTAGTCATCAAAACGTGTATGTCAGATGTTACAGCAACATCCACAGACCACATTCGAGGTCCAAAGACACCGGCGGTGCATTAAGGACATAAGCCTTCTCTGTCGCATAATTGCTCTTGTCAACTTTCAACTATATTTTCTCTAGGAACATATCTAAAACAGTAGAACTAAAGCGCGAGCTATGACTTAATTTGCAAAGACCTTTTGACTATGTTCAGGATAATTAAGTTCATCTTATGAACTGCCACTCAGATAGACATCCCTGATAATTAAGTTCATCTTATGAACTGCCACTCAGATAGACATCCCTCTTAGTCATCTAAGTGATTACATGATCCGAGTCAACTAGGTCGTGTCCGATCATCACGTGAGACGGACTAGTCATCATCGGTGAACATCTTCATGTTGATCATATCTACCATACGACTCATGCTCGACCTTTCGGTCTCTTGTGTTCCGAGGCCATGTCTGTACATGCTAGGCTCGTCAAGTCAACCTAATTTTTTCGCGTGTGTAAATCTGTCTTACACCTGTTGTATGTGAACGTTAGAATCTATCACACCCGATCATCACGTGGTGCTTCGAAACAACGAACTTTCGCAACGGTGCACAGTTAGGGGGAACACTTTCTTGAAATTTTAATGAGGGATCATCTTATTTACTACCGTCATTCTAAGCAAATAAGATGCATAAACATGATAAACATCACATGCAATCAAAAAGTGAGATGACATGGCCAATATCATTTTGCTCCTTTTGATCTCCATCTTCGGGGCTCCATGATCATCATCGTCACCGGCATCACACCATGATCTCCATCATCATGATCTCCATCATCATGATCTCCATCATCGTGTCTCCATGAAGTTGTCTCGCCAACTATTACTTCTACTACTATGGCTAACGGTTTAGCAATGAAGTAAAGTAATTACATGGCGTTATTCGATGACACGCAGGTCATACAATAAATAAAGACAACTCCTATGGCTCCTGCCGGTTGTCATACTCATCGACATGCAAGTCGTGATTCCTATTACAAGAACATGATCTATCTCATACATCACATATCATTCATCACATTCTTTTTGGCCATATCACATCATATAGCATACCGCAAAAACAAGTTAGACGTCCTCTAATTGTTGTTTGCATGTTTTACGTGGCTGCTATGGGTTTCTAGCAAGAACGTTTCTTACCTACGCAAAACCACAACGTGATATGTCAATTGCTATTTACCCTTCATAAGGACCCTTTTCATAGAATCCGATCCGACTAAAGTGGGAGAGACTGGCACCCGCTAGCCACCTTATGCAACAAGTCCATGTCACTCGGTGGAACTTGTCTCACGTAAGTGTACGTGTAAGGTCGGTCCGGGCCGCTTCATCCCACAATACCGTCGAAACAAGATTGGACTAGTAATGGTAAGCATATTGAACAAAATCAACACCCACAACAACTTGTGTTCTACTCGTGCATAGAATCTACGCAATAGACCTAGCTCATGATGCCACTGTTGGGAAACGTAGCAGAAATTCAAAATTTTCTACGCATCACCAAGATCAATCTATGGAGTAATCTAGCAACGAGGGAAAGGGGAGTGCATCTACATACCCTTGTAGATCGCGAAGCGATTCAGATCGCGGTTGAAGGAGTTGTACTCGCAGCGATTCAGATCGCGGTTGATTCCGATCTAAGCACCGAACAACGGTGCCTCCGCGTTCAACACACGTACAGCCCGGGGACGTCTCCTCCTTCTTGATCCAGCAAGGGGAGAGGAGAAGTTGAGGGAGAACTCCGACAGCACGATGGCATGGTGGTGATGGAGCTCGTGGTTCTCCGGCAGGGCTTCGCCAAGCACTACGGAGGAGGAGGAGGTGTTGGAGGAGGTAGAGGGCTGCGCCTTGGGAGAGAGAAACTCGTGTGTTAGGCAGCCCCAAAACCTCCACTATATATAGGGGCAAAGGGGAGAGGGGGCGGCGGCCAGGGCAGATGGGATCTCCCCCTTGGGTGACTTGGCCCCCAAGCCAGGAGGTGGGAACCCTAGATGGGGCGCCCCAAACCCCCTCGTCACGTGGGAATAGGTGAGGGGCGATAGCCCCTTAGTGGGCTGGTTTGCCCCTTCCCTTGGCCCATGAAGCCCCCAACACTTGCCGGGCTCTGAAACACCTTTCGGTCATCTTTGGTCATCACCGGTACCTCCGGAACACTTCCGGACTCCAAAACCCTTCATTCAATATATCAATCTTCACCTACGGACCATTCGGAACTCCTCATGATGTCCAGGATCACATCCGGGACTCCGAACTACCTTCAGTAACCACATACTATTTCCCATAACAACTCTAGCGTCACCGAACCTTAAGTGTGTAGACCCTACGGGTTCGGGAACCATGCAGACATGACCGAGACGTTCTCCGGTCAATAACCAACAGCGGGATCTGGATACCAATGTTGGCTCCCACATGTTCAACGATAATCTCATCGGATGAACCACGATGTCAAGGATTCAAGCAATCCCGTATGCAATTGCCTCTGTCTAGCGGTATTGTACTTGCCCGAGATTCGATCGTCGGTATGCCGATACCTTGTTCAATCTCGTTACCGGCAAGTCTCTTTACTCGTTCTGTAACACATCATCCCGTGATCAACCCATTGTTCAAATTGTGCACATTATGATGATGTCCTACCGAGTGGGCCCAGAGATACCTCTCCGTCACACGGAGTGACAAATCCCAGTCTCGATTTGTGCCAACCCAATGACACTTTCGGAGATACCCGTAGTGCACCTTTATAGCCACCTAGTTACGTTGTGACATTTGGTACACCCAAAGCATTCCTACGGTATCCGGGAGTTGCACAATCTCATGGTCTAAGGAAATGATACTTAACATTAGAAAAGCTTTAGCATACGAACTACACGATCTTTGTGCTAGGCTTAGGATTGGGTCTTGTCCATTACGTCATTCTCCTAATGATGTGATCCTGTTATCAACGACATCCAATATCCATGGTCAGGAAACCGTAACCATCTATTGATCAACGAGCTAGTCAACTAGAGGCTTACTAGGGACATGGTGTTGTCTATGTACCCACACATGTATCTGAGTTTCCTATCAATACAATTATAGCATGGATAATAAACGATTATCATGAACAAGGAAATATAATAATAGTAACTAATTTATTATTGCCTCTAGGGCATATTTCCAACAGTACATCGATAAAATCTTCATCAGTACTCCAAGCGATTTTCGATTTCAACTAAATGATTTATGGTGGCATAGTAAGTTGGAAACGGTCCAAAAAGGTTACTGTGGCGAATTCTATAAAACAAGTCTAAGTATATTGTCGCTTTATAAGCAACAATAGAGGGTGATGAATCAAAGATTCATTTATGAACTGGGTATGGTTTCTAGATGATTGTGCCAATGGAACATTGTTCATAATAGTGGTTCCATAGCATAGTCTAAAGGAATGAAAGGTCCTACGAGTGATTCAATATATAAAAAGCGAGTTTCATACAAAATATGAATTCTTGTGAAAGCATTATACATGCATAGAATGCAAATGATACACGCGGATCTGAAGTTGTCAAGATCTGATAGGACAAAGCTATACCACCAACAAAGCATGAACAAACACCAGATTGCCATTGGTGTAGAAGAAAATGTGCTAACTGGATTATTGGCTCTTGTGCAAGTGGGAGTCCGTTGGAAATATGTCGTAAAGGAAATAACATTGTATTATTATATTTCCATGTTTATAATTAAGACTTTATATTCTATGCTATAACCGCTATGATCCTGGAATATATGATTCAGTGGAAAACTCATAATCATGCGTGAAATAATAAACGCTAAAGTGTGATTCCTAGTCTCGCCTCTAAGACTAGCTCAAGTGTTGTTAGTGATCGTGTTTTCCGGATCTTGCGATACCGTTAAGTGTAACGATGGTCTCAAAATGACATTGATGACGTTGGAAGAACGATCATATCGAATTGACCCAAACTTGATTGTTATACTCTGAGATGCTACCGTCACAAGTCAATTGTTATAACACCGTGAGTAAGCATATGACTTAGTTCTTTAGACCATGAGAATATCATAGTCACTTCTTACCGTATGATAGATTTTGGGGGTGCTCAAAAGTCATCTCTGACATGATGATCATAATGACAACTTACAGGTTCATAAGAAAGTTTGACTAGGGACTAGATAGCTTAAGAGTGGGATTTGCTCCTCCGATGATGGAGAGATATTCTTAGGGACCTCTCGGTGTGATGGCATCCATCATTGTCTGGCCAGACATAGGTGAGTAAGTCATGGGTATGCCGGAACATGTCAACAAGAAAGAAGAACAAAATTGCTAACGAGGACACCAGTATAGTGAGCATGAGAATGATTCAAGAGGATACTGATTCATCTCACCTCGGGTTTTGTAAAGTATCACGAAGCAAAGGGAATGACACATGTTAACCAAAGATTCACCTGAATGCCATTTTGTGTACCCATAGTGATCGATATGGACGTCCACGGTTCAGGTATCGATCATTGAGCGAAAGGTTTTTTTGTTCATGTCCATGTTTTACCGAACCTACAGGACCACAAGCTTAAGTTAATCACAATCTGATGAGTATTAGTAGGATAGGAGTGATGAGTAAATATTTATGAAATTGTTTCATTAATATTCAAAATAGTTTTGAGGGGAACCATAAGCGTTTCGGGGTCACGAGAAGGGTTTCGGGGTTTACCAGGTAATACCGAAAAATAATATTTAGGTGGAAAATGTTTCCAAAGATGTTATATTAATAATAAAACGGTCTAATAATATTTAGGAGGATTTATATTTTATTAAATACCAACTGACTTTAAAGGCCAAGTGGTGGAAAGAATATTGGGCCACTTGGGCCAAATAGGGGAGACACCCCCTTGCTTCTTGGAGAAGCCAATGGGAGGCTGAATTGGAGGGGAAACCCCCCTCCTTGGACGGCCAAAGGAGGAGGTTTCCTTCCCCCCTTGTGTCACCACTCCCTCTCCTCTAACATATATATATACTAGAGGTTTTGGGCACTTTTATACACAAGTTTTAGAGCCTCCGCTTGTTCTCTAGTCTAGTTCTACTTGATCCAGTTAGAGCTAGATCTAATCCTCATAATTATAAGACCAATGTGGTTCTAATCTCCTCCCTATAATTCTCTGGCAATGATTAGTTTTGGTGGCGAAGCACTGTAGGACCGCGGAAACCGTATACTTGTAAACCATGGAGATGCCGTGCTTTTGGTCTTCCATTCAAGGGGCTGTTCATGGACGGTTTGAGGGATCATTCATCTATGGTTCTTTCGCTGCAACTCGGAGTTGGTAACGATCTGATCCAAAGCACATCTTCATAGTTTTCCTAGGTGATCGTAGGGTGATTTTTTTGTTTTCTACTACGTTTCCCAATTTTTTTTGCACTCTTACCATTTATCTTTGTTGTGTGCATTAATTTTTCGTATGGTAAAGGATGTTTCCTATTTGTGTCCACTATATTAAAGATGTATGATAACTTTCCATAACACACCTTTTTGACTCATGTATATTAGTACACCCAATTGCTCACCAGTTTGTGCGCTTCTAGCTAATTTCGGTGTGCGGTCGCTTGTGTCCTGTGATGTTCTAACACACACTCAATGGAAAAGGCAACAACCAAGGGAGATAGGACAATGAAGAAGGGGCCCACTTGCTATAGGACTAGGTGGAGGATCAACATGGGTTTGTCCTCTTTTCCCTTTGATGCACAACCATTTACCCCATTCTCGTCTTTGCCCTCACCTCTCAGATGTTCATAGGTAGGGCATGAGTACAGTGGTGTGCAAAGGGGAGGTAGACCATGATGGCGGTGCGTAGATGTGTGCGAACTGCGTCTGAACATGGCAATGTGTGGGAACTGCCTGGCGTAATGAGCAGTGTTGGGGTGGACTAGTGAGGCAAGGTGGGGGATTTGTTGAGGTATGGAAGGAGACAAGCCTCGGTAAAGCCGTTCGACGGGCCCCAAGGTGTAGTTCCTCCGTTTTTTATACAAGGCCACTATACAATTTTTTCAGTTACCAAGAAAACATAGTCAACTAGTAAATAGAAGGATTAATGTGTAGAAAACCACTCATTTTCTGCGCTAACTAAACATGTTGCATGTGGTGCCCTTTTCTCTGTGGTTGCATGGAACATTTGCATCAATAAACACCATTGTACGAGGCAAAAATCAAATTGATTCTTCTAGGAAAGAGATACTAGCCTTGTATAGATGCAAATTATATTTGTGGTAGTGGCTTTGTATTTAAAACAGGAGGGAGTATGTCAATGCGCTATGTCATCGTCAATTTCTCACCGGGTTCGTAGAATGCAAGGACGATGTGGGAAGAGTGGATAAGGGGGAAAGGGTGGTTGTCAACATTGGCCAGAGCTAACACAAGGCGACTCATTTGGTTCCCATAGAGAGAGGAGTGAGGGTACATCATTTTTGGTGAAAGGGTGTGCATTTTTTATACTATTGGGCCTGATTAGGCAAGCATCCAACACTAAATTGTTTATCTGCATGCTAGAGAAACTAGTATGCATGTTCACGAGGTGATTATTTTGGGAGTGAGCGTGTGTTATTCATATTGAATTGCTTTGTCTCAATAGGCAACTTGCCCATACTGATTGCTTTCCTATAGACGATATAAAATGTAGGAGACGACTGTCTTAGATGAAATGGCAATAGCTTAAGGTCCAACGTGTGCATCTTCCAACGAAGGTACACGAGTGGGTAAGTTTAGTTACAGAAAAAAGCAAGATATATAATTTAGTGTTGCTTCCTGAGCCAAATTACTTGGGAAACCATTTTGATATTCCAATAAACAAAACCAAACAGGTCTTGACAAGGAAAAGCCAATTTTGTGATAACAACCATGGAACTAGCACATTCGACATTTTTTGTAAATGATGTTTTGTACATGTGGTTTTTCATCGAGGAAAAATTATTTGGTTACTATAATAACAAAGTTTGGTAGAAGTTTATACTGCTTTGTTTTAATTGTAAACTAATTAGGATATGCCCCATGCTATATATTGGAAGTTAAATTGACAACCGCATCAGTTTTGGTATTTGGCAAACACATATCTTTGTCTTGGTCAACATGCTTGTTCGTTCGTTGTTTTTCCAATTATCATGCTCACAAAGATGAGCATATCTTATGAGCACAAGAAACCCTGAACTAAATCAAAATTTTCATGTATCAAACTTCTTTCTATCTGGTAAGAAACTAACACATCCCACATTTCCTTATGCAACAATTATAAATAAAGAAAAAGAGATAACCAACAACATGCACAACTGAAAACTTCTCATCACTTGCTTCCTAAACTAGCCTAGTACCCTCCAAGCATGCACTCCCATTGAAATTGATTTTGTGTGTTCTAAACAAACCAATTCATATGTACCATCTCCTACCATATATTTTTCACATTACTCATTGCCTTTTTTACCAATAGGTTCAAGGAAACTGAAAGATACAACAAGGATATGACTAATCGATAGATGGATAACCTCATAGATGATGTGACCATGAACTAGAAAGAAGATTTCGCTGAAAGGGAGTGGGGTTAAAATGCATCTACAAAGGAGTGATTTTTTTGTGTCAATATGTTGGTGGGAGACATAGCTAGAGAAGCAGCCATACAATTGCTTCTTGCTTTTCTGCTACTCTCCTTCTGCTGGCAATATGTTCTGAACAAAATTTCAGCCTACAAAAATACATCGGTTTTTCTGCAATGATAAAGCTATAGAGAGGGGTGAGAAGTTACTGCTATTCCTAAAATTTTACCTAGAACATTAATCTCATTAACTTTATTATTTTTACATTACTAATAACTCCTTTTTCCTCTGAGCACACACATGTGTGCCGCTTCTTCCGAGATACGCCAAACATAGCCATCATTGTGTGTTTGGCTATTTTACATGATCTGACATGACAACATTCTAGACTCAAGATCATCATCATATGGTGGTGCCAGGTGGCTAGGAGTGGGGTGCCATGGGTGGCGCCACAAGTAGGAGGGGTTGCCCTCTCAATTGTTGGATCTGTAAGTCACCCTAATATTGTACTACATAAATGTTAAAACTTTTTGATGGAGTGGATGTATGGACAAACAACATGACTTGGTTTATCGTACATGTGCGCATGGCACACTCGACGCCAGTCTCCTCTTTCACACACGAGTGTGGCAGTGGAGAACAGATGACTACATAAGTTCTAGTTTTGTTGTTGAAGAGAAAAGTCAAATGTTTGCTTAGAAACTAATAATGTCGTATATCGGTTCTGTTCACTATACTTGTTCATAGCTTTATGATATTTTCTATTTTGTCCATGAGACAATTAGATCCCCCATGTTGCTCTTCAAAGGATATAATCATGTGCATAAAATAAGTGATCCAAGGACACAAAGTGATCAATTATTTAATGACATCATGAAGTGCGCTTAGCATATCCATTGATATCTATCCACTAGGACAAATATTGCAGTTGCACTTGCCAAAGATCTTCCCATCACACCAATGTTCGTGGATCCACTTGTCATTCCAATGAAACAGGCATTCAAGCTTGCATTCATCCTTGGTGCAGAACACTGTCAGATAGCGTTGAATGAAACAATTCTCTGCGTACCACAAATGTAATAAAAAAATATACTGTAAGAGTGAGACATTAATTGTAATGACAAGATTTTTAAACTATTATATAAAAGTGATAAGATCTCAAAAGCCTCAAAGACTTAGAAAGAATGTGCATCGACATCATATTAGATAAAATCCTTGGTAATACGATATTGAAATCATATGTAGATTTCTCAAGGTTCTTCATTCTAAATAGCATATGCCCTAGAAAATCTACTTTGAACAACAAAAGAGAGAAGACACCTGCAGGTGTAGTGCTTCCGAACAAGACAAGCATCACCAAGAAACAAGTAGTGGAAGACCTTCCATCCATTCTTGAATTATACACTCCAACGAGAGCCAAAGGGTCAATCAAGCCTTTCAAAAAATGTCAAAAGCATATGAAATGGCGTGACATCTCAAAACTTCTAGACAAAGACATAGAAAGCAAATTCATAAGATAAGAATACCTACTACCAACAGGTTGTCCCTGATGAAAGCCAAAGTGACAACATAGAAAGCAAAAAAGGATTTGGAATGATGTTTCATATATATACTTCTAGACAAATATATATAAAAGGGACACTAGTGCATCATATCTTAAGATATATCATATACATTAACTATATGCTTAGATACAACTTCTAATGCATCATATCTTAAGGTACATCATATATATCAAATACATGCTTAGATACAAGTTCTAAATGACCTATATCTCATTTAATGTGTTTTGTGATAGAGAAAAGCATTAGTTGTCTTTCTTTAGTGCCAAGAGCTATATCTAGATTAACATACAATAAAGCTCTCTTGCCTCATTAAATAAGATACCACATAATATTTTTTGCTTGGATGGCATGCTTTAGATATAGTACATAGTGAAGCATTGGGATTTCCCTAATTTTTATACCGAATAATCTAAATGTAAGAACAATTTTCTATTTAATGGCTTCTAGGAAAAATTTCTTATCTTTAAAGTTGTGGAGAATTATGCATGCAACATATAGAGATTGGTAACACATGAGAATATCCTTTCACATGCAATCATGGAGATAGAGTGATCTATTATATACTAATGGTAATGATGTGCCATATATATACTTCTAGACCAAGACATATAAAAGGCCAACCAATAAATAATATCTAAATGTATATCATATACATCAACTACATGAATAGATACAAGTTCTAATGCATCATATCTTAAAGTATATCATGTACATTAAATGCATGCTTAGATACAAGTTCTATAGTGGATTATATCTCATTTGATGTGCTTTGAGATAGAGAAAATCATTAGTTGTCTTGATCTTAGTGCCTAGAGCTATATCAAGATTAACATACAATAAAACTCAGTTGCCTCATTAAATAAGATGCTACTATAGATGGCATGCTTTAGATATAGTCACAGTTGAACATTGATAAGTCTCCAACGGATCTATAATTTTTGATTGTTTCATGCCAAACTTGGATGCTTTATATGCCTTTATAAGCTAGTATTTATCAATTTTTGGGACTAACCTATTTAACCAGTGCCCAGTGTTAGTTCATGTTTTTGCTTGTTTTTTACTTCTCAAAAAATCAATACCAAATGAAGTCCAAACACGATGTGTAACATCCCAATTTTCAATTTGGATGTTATTTACAGATCATTCATATGCATCCATGATTTATGCATTTTGTTGCATTTGTTTTAATTGCATTTTTGATCCGAGAGACCTTAAGCAACCCAAGGACCAATTTGAGAGAGTTGGAGGTTTCACAAAAAGTCCATTTTTGATTTATCAAAATTTGGTAAATTGGATCAAATTGTTTTTCAAAATTCTTTTCCAATTATTTCAAAATAAAGAGAGAAGATAAAAGGACATCTTCAAAAACAGCAAAGAAATATTGAAAATTGAATTTTTAATTTTTGGATATTTTATTTGATTTCATTTGCAAGTTTATTTATTTATTTACGAAGTAATTAGTACTAAAATGTTTGTTTTTAGTTTAGGCATTTCGGCCCACAAAAATGTTCACTAGGTCATTAATAAGGCCATATTATTATGTGAATTTTCTGGTATTTTTAGATTTTTATTTATTTTAAGTTTAGCATGTTTTTGTCTCTCTAGAAAAATGTTTTAAATAAACTTCTCCGCCGAACTGGGCCGGCCCAGGACCCTGCTAGGCTGTGGCCCAGCTAGCCACCCGCCCCCGACCGACTCCGACCAGGAGACCGGCCGGCGCACGCCGCCCGCCGCCGCCTTGCCCCCTCCTCCAAGCCGAGGCACCCCGGCCCCTTCATAAGCCGAGGCGCCTGCCGCCTCTCCACATCGCCATACGCCACATCACCAAGTAGCCGCTGCCGTCATTGCAGCCGCCAAGACTCCACCGCACCGCCGAGTCCGACATTGCCGCCTCGCTCGAGATCGACGCCGTTCGCCTACGTCCATTGCCGATCACGCCAAGTTGCTCCCGCCACCCTCGACCGTCCTATCTAGATCTAACGATCCATATCTCATTTGTTTTTTCTTTCGTAGCGTTTTTTTATTTAGCGGACATTTGTCCGTTAGTTTTCGGTAGCGAACATTTTCGTTCGTTTAATTTCTGTAGCGAACATTCGTTCGATAGATTTTTGTTTTTGCCAGGGATCTATCCGCTAGGATTTATTTTACAGATTAGCCCCTATGTTTCAAACTAGCACAACTTTTTGTTTGTTTGTCCAAATTCGATGAAACCAATGTCAAAATCTTTAGAGCGATCTCATGTATCCAGTAAACCAACTTGAACATGTTTTTGAAAATTCAAAATTTGAATTGGTTCAGATTTGAATTTGAATTTCTTTTGTTCGTATCTTGAGTTTTGTAGCTCTGTTTTAGTTGATTCTTTTTGCAAATCGTAGCTAATCACATGTACCTTCTGTTAAGGTTTAATCCACATAATTATAGTACTGTTAAAAATTTTCTATTTAGATTACTTATTTGCTTGTTTTTGAGTTTTCCGGATCTTTTCATCGTTTTCTAACTAAGGGAGTACTGTTGAATGCTGCTCTGTTCTTTTGATGCATTTGAGCTGCTGGCAAATTGAAAGTTATCGTGATGAGAATGATCACTCATGTCGTAAGCCTGTGATGCGAGGTGGTAGAGCATGGGTGAGGGAACCTAGTAATTGCACAGTTTAGATGGCCACGTGGTAGAAAATTTAGTATAGAACGATTAAGATAAAGCGGGATTTGGTAGAAGCTAACAGGCCGATTTTGAGTTGTGTATGGAAGCACTCTGACCGTTTGTTTTTCGTGGGAGTAGGACACTATTTTAACTGAATTTGTGTGATCTGTGTGAGTGCGTATGTTTCAGGCAGTATGTGATTTTTTTGATAGATTGATTGGAACTTGCATAGTGAACTGTAAAATAATTTGTAAAAGTTTTGTGTAATAATTTATTTCTTGATTTCTGCAAAATGGAAGCATGGCAAGGGGGCGGAAGATGGTGTGATCACTTGTGATATTCAGCAAAGCAGTAATGCTTGACAGTGTCATGTTTTTTTATCCCCTTGTTTCCTGATGTGCATAATAAGGAAGTTTGTTTCCTTTTTTGTTCAAGGATACGCTAATGGCGCACCTTAGCTTTATAGAAGGGTGAAAATATGTATAAGAGATTACACATCACTTGTTAGGAGTCACAAACCAACCCTAACCAAGTCTCTACACCACTCCCTAGCTCTACTCGACTACTCTATGACCGGTTGTCCTCCGAAAGCTCCTGCTTTAGCCCAAGTCCTCAGCTCATCAAAGATTGAGTCTATCGTATCCCACTCGTTCTTGATCATGCCCGTGCCGAAGACCCTCGCATTCCTTTGCTTCCACATCGTCCAACAGATTAGCATCACGAATGTGTCAAAGCCCTTAGCATCACATATCGTCTAGTTCATCGGCCTTTGCATTCATGGATGGATGATGTCGAGACTGCTTATCTATTTGCTTTCTCGTATCCATCCACCACTGCGCCAATCTTGAGTCATTGGTTGGGAAAATGTCGGCCGTCAAACCCATCTTAGTAAGGCAGCGGAACCACACTTGCCCCAAGAACACGCACTGCAGCAAAATGTGGTCAACTGTATCCTCCTCCTGGTCACACATGTAACATTTTGATGCTTGGTCTTGCAATCTGTGCCTAGCTCTCCTGTCTGATGTCCATAGACGATATTGCACCACGAGCCACATGAACAACTAGCACGCAAGCGGTGCCCAACACTTCCATATGTCTCCGAAGCAGTGGAATCTGACTCCCTCGCATAGCATCTTGTACGCAGATGATGCAGTGTAGACTCCGGACGTGTTCCAAGCCCAGATGGGGCAGTCCTCGACCTGAGCATCCAAATGAACTTCCAGGAGTATCTCCCAAAGGCCAATGAACTGGGTGAGGCCCTCAGTGCATAGGTCACCCACGATATCATCCATCCATGAATGCATGTACATCACATCTCGCACAAGTCTCCTGTTTGCCACTTGTTTCCGCACCTTTGTGTCGGGTGGTAGGTGCGACATATGCCAACGGGTGGCTTATCATTGTGGGAGCCAATAAGATATCGCCGGTGCCTGGAAACGGGATAAGGCGAAGACATGCACGCCGGCGAATCTTACCCAGCTTCGGGGCTCTCCGTGGAGATAACACCCCTACTGCTGCTCTGCGGGGTCTCCGCATGATCACTAAGTTAACAAGTAGCTACAAGAGGCTCCTTGAGCTGTTCGGTGAGAGGAAGAAGAAGGGCAAGGCTACCTCTCCTCTTCCCTCTATGTGGTGTCTAAAACTCTAAGAGATCAACCCTTTGCATGGGCGCCCTGGGGGGTTTATATAGGCCTACCCCTGTGGTACAATGGTAATCCGGTGAGCACGGGCCCGAGCCATCGGTGTCTATGTTCGCTGCTCTTTGGGGCCCGCCGATTGGTGGGTCCCACGCTCGGATTCTGGTCGACAAAGCTGGCCCCACCGCTCGGGGGCCTTGTCGGGGCTGATTCTTGTTGCCTCACTCGATGGCGAGGGCTTTGTCGAGGTAAGCATGGCTCTGATGCCGCTGGCGGCGATCACTGGAGCCTTACCTCATCTTGTCTCCTTAATGAGGCGCCTCCTTCGAGGGAAGGAGCAAGCCGGCTTCTGGGAGCCGGCCATATCTCAGGCTGGCTGGGGGAGGCCAGGCCACCTTCATGCGTCTCTTTGACCGAAGGGGCCCGCCGCCTGTGGGCCATTCTGACAGCTCGCCGTGGGCGACGTCATGGTCAACATGGCAATAGTGCCGCGCCGGACGAGTGATGGCCGCCCCGTATGGCGCACTGTGGCCATGCGCGCTCCTGGATCCGGGGGTGGCAGGCTTCACTGTAGCCATGCCCCGTCTCATCGCCGTTATGTGGGTGCAGAGTTTGAGGGTACGATCTTGGCGCTTTCTTTGGGGCGGATTCTTGGAGTCGGCCTCCTCGTGGCCGGCATCTTGGAGTCGGCCTTCTCGTGGCTTTCTTCCCGTGGGCTTAGGGCCGGGCCGCCTCCCGGTAGCCGGCCTGAGAGTCAGCCGGCCAGGGGAAGGCGGCCCCGCGCCTTGGATGTTTCGAGGGCTCGATCGGCTCGTAATTTTCCAGAAGTGCCAGGGGGAGCCGGCTAGGCTACCCGTGGTCATTTACTCTGACAGTAGTCCCCGAATCTGGTTGGCCTTCGAGGTTGAAGAGAGGACGAGAAGCTCGATCAGCTTCCTACCCTGAAGAGCCGGCAGCTAGGAGCCGGCTTTGAGTAGGCGCGCCGTCTTTGGGAGGTTTTGCAGCTTTAAGGCAGGAATCAGATGGCACATGAGCCGAGTTGCGCGCTGACCGCCTGTCACTCGCGCGCCACATGGCCGCTGTCAGCAGGAAGGGCCTGCCAGCCCACGCACGTGACGAGACGTTGCCGCAGGCCGGAGCCCGCCACTCCTAGGCCTCGGCCCAAGTGCAGATCTTCTGCGGCCCAAACGGACCGCTCACCTTCCAGCGGCAGTTTCCGCACGCCTTTAGGGCATGATAATCGCGGGGGGCGAGTGGGCGCAGTTAATCCCACGTGCCCCCACGCCTCGCCTCCTCGGCTCCGCCGCACAGGGCTATAAGTAGGGGGAGGAGGGGGAGCGGCAGACGCTCGCACGCTCGCCCTCGCTCCACCCTTTCTTCTTCTTCTTTCTCCTCTTCTCCGCCGCCGCAGCGCCTCGCCGTCGCGTTGTCTTGCCGTCAACCTTCTTGGCTTGCCGTAGCTCTACCGCAGTTGGGTCGCGCATCCTCCGCCGCCGCGCCTTTCGCGTTGCTTCCTCATCCTCATGGCGCTATCCAGCTCTTGGGATGGTTCCAACGTCCATGAGGACCATATTGACTGGCTTCGCAAGACGCATCGGCTGTCGGGCGCGGGTTACGTGCGGGCCCGCCTCGCGCTGGAGACGGAGGTCTCGCCGGCGTCGGAGGAGGACGAGCGGGTAATCTTCCGCTTGCACTGCCTACGCGGCCTTGGCCTGCCGGCGAGCGGGTTCTTCCGCGCCTTCCTCGAGTTTTACCATCTCCAGCCGCATCACCTCACCCCCAACACGGTGATGCTGCTGTCGGCCTTCGTCACTCTGTGCGAAGGCTTTCTTGGCGTCCTCCCCACCCTTGAGCTCGGGGAGTTCTTTCGGTAAGCTTCGATCGGCCATCACCGCAAGGCGTGCCCGCCCCATGTGGCGCCTTCATCGCCACGCGGAGGTCGAGCGACAACAACCCGTTTCCGCCCATTCCGCTGATCCAGTCGGTGAAGCTCTGGCAGCAATCCTACTTCTACATGAAGAACGTCGCCCCGCAAGGCGACTTCGTCAATCTGCCGGCTGGGAGGCAGCCTTCATGGTCCTACCGAGCCAGGGCGCTGTCTCCGGCTGGGGCTGCTACCATCGCCCGGCTCCGGGTGATGGTCCAATCGGAAGGCCTGGTCGGGGCCGACCTGGTGGCCGCCTTCGTGGAGCGCCGGGTGCTCCCGCTCCAAGGCCGACCGCATATGATCTGCCAGATGAGCGGCCGCTTCGACCCAAGTCGGCTGAGCACCAAGGAGATGTCTCATGATGAGGTATCTTACATGGTGAATTACATCTCCAACTGCAAGCTCACCGAGGAATGGCGGTATGTCAAGGAGCCGTATTCTCGAGCTAATATTCCGCCTACGGTAAGGTTTCCTTCTTTTCTTCTTCTCTTGTTGTTGGGTTCATAATGGCCGACTCTTGACCAGCCGGCTTTTTTTAGCAGAGCCCCCTTCTTCGACCGGCGGCCGGGGCCGCAGGGCTGGAGCGCCAGTTCATGCCCGACCGCACCATGGACGACCTTGACGATCCAGACTTGGGGGCAGCCGCCCTGGACGACGCCGTCGTAGGAGCCGGCGGTGAGGCAGGCGGCCCCGAGCTCGGAGCCGGCTTCGGGGACTGGCCAAATGACGACGAGGCCGAAGTTATTCTGCATCGTCAGCCGGCGTCCGATCGCCAAGGTGCGGGCCCATCTGTCGCGCCGGCTGCTCGGGGTGGTGCGCAGAAACGCCGGGCCGCGCCGACTCTCTTTGGCAGTCGGCCGAAGAAGCCCAGGGGTTCCGCGGTGGCAACCAAGCGGGACGAGGCGGCCACGAAGGCGGCCTGCTTCCGCAAGGTGGTGAAGCAGCCGCAGGCGGTTTCGGTATAAGTATCGATTTTCCCACACCTTTCTTTCTTCTCTTCGGTTGATATTCTTCTAAGCCCTTATTCTTGACTTGTCGAACAGGGCGCCGATTTCCCTCGAGCGGGTCCCTGCCGCCTCCATAGTCGGAGCGGTGGGAGGGTCTGCGAGCTCCCACCGAGTGGGTCCTCGCGCCGATCTCCTTGAGGCGACGGAGCGGAACACGCGGGAGGTGCAGGAGGAGCGGGAGGCGGAGGAGCGGAGGGCGGCCCAAGAGACGAGGGAGAAGTCGGCGGAGCCGCAAGCCGACGGCGCGACCAAGGCTCAGGCGGAGGCAGAGTCCGCGGAGAAGGCGGCGGAGGCCAGGCGTAACGAGCCTCCGCAGCTCGTCATCCCTCTTCGCACCGCGGCCCCCGACATCCCAGTGCCCCCGTCGGAGGAAGCCGGCCTCGACCGGCCGGTGATGGAGAGGGAGGAGGGCGACGTGATCGTCCTGGAGGGAGAGGCAGTACCGTCGGTGCCGACGGGAACGGGCCAAGGCGGCCGGCCCGTCGTGCCGCCCGAGCAGCAGGCTGGAGGCGAGCCGACTGTGGGGGCGGATCTTGTGGTTCAGTTGCCGCCTCGTTGGCGCGCGGGGGAGGCGACCTCAGTGCCGTAGCCGCAGAAAACCGCGGGCGCCAGTTCGTCGGCTCAGGATCTGGAGGCGGCCTGCACCAGCTCGTCTGAGTGGACACCCAGCGACGGGACGGCCGAGCTGAACGTGGCGGCGCAGGAGGTCTGAAGCCGGCTTCAGGCCTAGGCCGCCGCGTTGAAGCGGTATAACCAAGAGTTCCTCGCTACGCGGACGGTCATTCGGGTGAGTCCTCCTGCTTTTCGTTGATTGCTCATTGATTTCTTCCGTGGGGGCGCGTCAGCGCACCGACTGGGTGTAGTCCCTTAGTTCCGAGTCGGCTGCTGAGCAGGTGGCTTGGAACTTATTAGTAGACTTCGGTTGTGGTCTTGTTCTTATTCGCACCTCCATCCTATTTGCAGGAATATCACAATCTCTGCACGGCTGCTTTCAACTCCTGTGCCGGAGATGAGCCAAGACCGCCAACTGGACCGAGAGCCGAGTAAGTGCTTCATTTTTTATCTCACGTGGGGGCGTCGACACCCACTGGGTGTAGTCCCCGAGATTTGGGCCGACTGCTGAGCAGTCAGGTCGGATCTTTCCTGACGACTTCTTCCTTATTGCTTTTTTCTTCTTCTTCATATTTGCAGAGGCCAATGCCGACTTGAGGGAGCAGTTAGGCGGGGTCCGGACCGCCCTTCGCGCCAAGGAAGCCGAGTGCAACGCCTTGGCCTAGGAACGTGCCGCCTGGCCAAGAAACTGGCCGACCAGGAGGAGAGCCATAAGGCGGCCCTGAAGACGGTGCAGGACAGCGAGGCCGCCCTCAAAGCCGAATATGAGACAGAGGCGGCAGGTTGGGACGAGGTGAAGCAAGCGCTGAGCGAAGGCTACGGACGGGTTGATGATTTGATCGACTATAGGCCGCCTTCCTCTTCGTCCCTTTGCTTGCCCTTTCGTCATCTGACTTGTCTTCTGACTTTGTGCTACTTCTTTCTTCTTTGTGCAGATTACTTTCCCGGTTACTCCGTCGCCGCCACCCAAGCCATCGAGGCCCACCGCGATGCGCGCCGGCATGCAGGGGTCGAGATCACGCAGGATGCTAGCCGGACACTTGAGGAGCAGCTTCTGGCGATTCAGGCTCGTCTGCAGCCGGCTCACCGCATGCTCCGCCGTCTTCAGCGTGCCGGGGCGCAAGTGCTGGCCGCGCTCTGGCCCGGCGAGGCGGTTCCCCGCACCCCCAGTCGGACTACCGACTGGCTGGAGGTTGCAGTCGGTCGCTTTGAGGCCTGGAAGGCTTCTGCAGCTCGGTCAAACGCCAGGCGGGCGCTGGAGTTCGTCCGAGCATGGTATCCTTGGCTGAGCTTGGCCCAGCTGAGCACCTGGCGGCAGGAGGCCGATGAAGAGCTGGTGGCGGTGCGGTCGGCTATCATCCAGCGTGCCTCGGCGATCACCGATTATACCGACACTAGCGTCTTTGCCCCTGAGGTAAATGACGATGGCGTCGCTCAGCCGGAGGAGTGGTTCGGGCTGAACCCGACAGAAGGTGAAGACTCGGCGGAGGAGATCGCTTCCAGCGATGAGGGCGAAGATGAAGATGGGGAGGGTGGCGAAGACGTCGTGCCAGACGGTGAAGTGACCAGCCAACTTCAGCCTGATCGTGCCTCCAGCAACGAGGCGCGCACAAGCGCGCCGTCTGCCAGAGGTGATGATCAGGCCGAGACTCGCCAGCCGGCCACTCCTCCAGCCGGCACTGCCGTCTCCACCAACCTGCCCGACTCGCCTGTCGCTCCCTTGGCCTGATCCGCCGTCTTTGCTTTCCTGCTTGTTACTCTTTGAACAACTTTTTATTAAATTTGCGCAGTTCCACCCACTGGGGGTGTATTCAAACTATGTTGAATGTTGGTCTTTCAAAGGCCATTTGTGTAAATATAATCATGCATGTGTTTGGCTTCCATTAATGTTTGCTTTTCATCTTTGGATGTTTCCTTTGCCGCCTTCCCTTGGTCGTCGCCTTCCCAGCCGGACAGCTGCTCTGTAGTCTGTGGCTGGGGGGGGGGGACTTGGCTGTTTTGGGAAGGCAAGTACTCGAGCTTTCTTAGATTGTAGCAAGGTGAATGGGAAGCCGGCTAGCTGGCTGCTCTGGCAGCCGGTGGGCAGGGAGGGAGGCCGGCTTGCGTTATATGAGTTCGTTAGTCCTTAGCCGTTTTTCATGTGGGCATCCTTTCCTGCCTTTGACTCTTGCCAGCCGGACAGCCGATTCTTCGAGCTGCGGATTTCGACAAGAGAGGGCTTGGGTGCCGGCACACTACTTGTCTGTCTGCAGGTGGAACTTGAATATAACTCATATGACAAGTCCCCGGCCGATCGGGTCGAACCCGTGCTTGACGAGAAAAATGAATGTAGTAACATAATCACAGGCATGATACTCATCATTCATAGATAAAAGAGGGTAGTCCCCAAGTGTTCCTCGGGGGGCCCGTTGTTTCATACTTAGTACAAAAGGTAGCGTGGTACATACTGCTTTTTACTGTAAAATCTTCGGAGGAGATTGGCGTTCCATGGTCGTTCCGACTCCTTGCCGGAATCATCTCTCTTGCGTGCCTTCGGCTTCTGTGTGTCGATCAGGTAGTAGGAGTCGTTGTCCAATGCTCTGCTGATGACGAAGGGGCCTTCCCAAGGGGCCGAGAGCTTGTGCTGGCCGGCTGTTCGCTGGATCAGCCGGAGCACAAGGTCGCCCTCTTGGAAGGATCTTGGCTTGACCTTCCGGATGTGGTAGCGGCGCAAACCCTGCTGGTAGATGGCGGACCGGCTGAGGGCTAACAGCCGGCTTTCTTCCAGCAGGTCGACGACGTTTTCTCGTGCTTCCTTGGCCTCCTCTTCCGTGTACATGGTGACCCGAGGTGAGTCGAACTCAATGTCAGTTGGGATGACAGCCTCGACACCATATACGAGGAAAAAAGGGGTGAAGCCGGTTGACTTGTTTGTGGTAGTGCGCAGGCTCCAGAGGACGGCCGACAACTCGTCGAGCCAACAGCCGGCCGAACGCTCCAGTGGCACGACCAGTCAGGGCTTGATGCCGGAGAGGATGAGCCCGTTTGCTCGCTCAACTTGGCCGTTTGACTGCGGGTGGGCAATGGACGCTAGGTCGATCGGATGCCACGTGGTCGCGCAGTAAACGTGCGATGCTCCTTGGTGTTGTGTGGTACGCCCGTGCGGGTTGTAATATCTGCGATGAATGTCACGGCGGTCGGCCCATTCAGCTTCTTGATCGGCTTCGCTTCAATCCACTTGGTAAATTTGTCCACGGCGCACGAGCAGATGTGTCATGCCGCCGCTCATCTTGAACGGGCCCACCATATCCAATCCCGCACGGCAAAAGGCCGTGAGGGAATGGTCTTGAGTCTGGCCGGCAAGTGTTGCTTGGAGCTGAAGAATTGGCACCCTTTGCAGTATTTGACTAACTCCTTGGCGTCATCCAAAGCAGTCGGCCAGAAGAATCCATGGCGGAAAGCTTTGGCGACGAGTGATCTTGAGGCCGCGTGGTGGCCGCATTTGCCTTGGTGAATGTCTTTGAGGATTGTTATGCCCTTCTCTGGCTCGAAGCAGCGCTAGAAGACTCCAGTGACGCTGCGCCTAACGAGCTCTCGGTTAACAATTGTGTATGCTCCGGCTCGGTGTTGGACTTGTCTTGCCGCGATCTTGTCAGTCGGCAGCTCTCTGTTTACCAGGAAGTTGAGGATGGGCTGGGTCCATGATGGAGCTGTGACTTCTTCTATTGCCAACACGGCTACTGCGACCAGGGCGGGTGGGCTGGGTGGTGAAGAGCTGGAGTCGGCCACCGCCTGTTGTGTTGATGCAGTCCCCGGGCCGACTGCCGTAGTCCCCGGGCCGGGTGCGACTATGGCAGTCCCCGAGCCGCCTATTGAAATCCCCGGGCCGCCTATCGAAGTCCCCGAGCCGCCTATCGAAGTCCCCGAGCCGCCTGCTCGGTTCCCGAAGCCGGATCCGACTTTATCGGGGTCAGGCGGTACGAAGATGGAATCGGATTCTGGAGACGGCTTGATAGACAGCTTGAGGAGGCGTTGGAGAGAGACGCCGGTTGGTATAGCTTGTCGAGTGGAGCCTATTCGTGCCAGGGCATCTGCTTGCTCGTTGTCGGCCCGTGGCACGTGGAGGAACTCACATCCTTCAAAATACCCGCTGATTTGCTGAACCAGGAAACGATAACTCGCCATGTTTGCGTCCTTGGCGTCCCAGTCGCCAGATGATTGTTGAACCACCAAATCCGAGTCGCCATAGCACAGGATCCGGCGGATGCCAAGTTCTTTGGCTAGCCGGAGCCCGTGTATGAGCGCCTCGTACTCGGCCATATTGTTGGAGGTGGCAAAATGAATTTGCAATGTGTATCTAAGCTTGTCGCCTTTGAGAGAGGTGAGGATGATGCCGGCTCCCAAGCTGGTGCGCATCTTGGACCCATCGAAGTGCATCCGCCAGTGAGTGGAGTCGGGAGCCGGCGGCAGGTACTGGGTCTAGGCCCAGTCGACGAGGAAGTCGGCCAATGCTTGGGACTTGATGGCGGTGCGAGGCTGGTAGAAGATCATGTAAGGAGCCAGCTCAATGGCCCATTTTGCCACCCGGCCGGATGCATCCCGGCTGCCTATGATCTCGGCGAGCGGGGCAGTACATACGACCATGATGGGGTGCTCTTGAAAGTAGGGCTTGAGCTTCTTGGCGGCGAAGTACACACCATAACACATCTTACGGTAGTGCGGGTAGTTCTGCCGAGGTGGACAAGATTTCACTTAAATAATACACCGCCTCGGATCGGCTGAGCTTGGCCTTCTTCCGGGCGCTGAACCACGATCACGGTGCTGACCACCCGGCTGGTAGCGGCAATGTAAAGGAGCATGGGCTCTTTCTCAGTCGGTGCCGCCAAGACAGGTGGCATGGCCAGCATCTTCTTTAGCTCGTCGAAAGCCTGATCAGCTTGGTCGTTCCACTCGAAGTGAGTGGTCTTCTTCATGAGTCGGTAGAGGGGGAGAGCCTTCTCTCCGAGCCGGCTGATAAAGCGGTTCAGGGAGGCCAGGCACCCGGTAAACTTTTGGATGTCTCGTAGCTTGGTGGGAATCTCCATTCTCTCTATGGCCTTGATCTTCACAGGGTTGCATTCGAATCCGCGTTCGGAGACCAGGAAGCCTAGAAGCTGGCCGGCTGGTACTCCGAACACGCATTTCTCGGGGTTGAGCTTGATCTGAAACCAGCGCAAGTTTTCAAACGTCTCTTTGAGGTCTTCCAGCAAGGTGCCGCGCTTCTCCGTTTTCACCACAATATCGTCTACATAGACGTGGGCATTTCTGCCGAGTTGCTTGAGGAGGTATTTTTGCATGCAACGCTGAAAAGTGGCACCGGCATTTCTCAAGCCGAATGTCATAGTCAGGTAACAGAAAGCTCCGAATGGTGTGATGAAGGCGGACTTCAGGCGGTCGGCTGGATCTAACTTTATCTGGTGGTAGTCTGAGTAAGCATCCGAGAAACTCAACAACTCGCATCCGACTGTGGAGTCTATCACTTGATCAATCCTTGGCAGGGCGAAGGGATCTTTGTGGCAGGCTTTGTTGAGGCTGGTGTAGTCTATACACATGCGCCACTTGTTATTCTTCTTCAGCACGAGGACCGGGTTGGCAAGCCATTCCGAAAAGAACACCTCCATAATGAAGACAGCTGCCAGAAGCCGGGCTATCTCTTCTCCTACAATCCTTCTTTTTTCCTCCGACAGTCCGCGGAGAGGCTGCTTGACTGGTTTGGCATCTGCTCGGACGTGTAGCTTGTGCTCGGCGAATTCCTTCAGAACACCCAGCATGTCCTTGGGGGACCATGCGAAGATGTCCCGATTCTCACGGAGGAAATCGACGAGCTCGCCTTCCTATTTGCTGTCGAGGTTTGCCCCAATGACGGCAAACCTTTCTGGGTGCTTCGGGTCCAGAGGCATCTTCTTCGTTTATTTGGCCGGCTGGAAAGAACCTTGGGCATCACACTCCTTGGGGTTGGGGTACAGGGCCAGCTGCTTGCCGGCCATGGCCACGACTCAGTCCAGCATCTTCTTTTCTTCAGCGATCACAAGGGACTCGGCCAGCCGGCTGCTGGCTGCCGCACACTCGGAGGATTTCTTGTAATCGCCGGCTATGGTGATGATGCCCTTGGTACTCGGCATCTTCATCTTGAGGTAGGCGTAGTGGGGCACAGCCATGAACTTGGCCAGAGCAGGTCGGCCAAGCAGCGCGTGGTAAGGGCTCTCAAGGTCCACTACTTCAAACCATATGGCTTCTCGGCGGAAATGATCCTTGTCCCCAAAGAGAACATCTATCTTGATCTCGCCGATTGGTGAGCGGTGACAGGCCGACACGATGCCATGGAACACGGTCCGACTAGGCATGAGCTGCTTCGTCTTGATGTTCAGCTTCTCCATGGTGTCACAGTAGAGTATGTTGATGCTGCTCCCGCCATCTATCAGCACGCGGGAGAAACGGGCGGCACGCCTGTCTGTTGCTAGGGTGGCATCCAAAACCAACGCGTCAGAGCCGGGAGACGGCATCACCTCTGGGTGGTCGGCCCGGCTCCAGGTGATAGGACTTTCTGACCAGTGCATGTACTCAGGGTTGTTGGAGGCGACCGCGTTGACTTCTTGGTGCTGTCGGCGCCGGCTGCGCCGGTCTTCGGGCTGGCTTGTAAAGACGACGTAGGCGACATGTTCGTCGGGGAACTCGTCTTGAACGGCTCCGACTGCTGGTCGAGCGGCTGGCTGTTGAGGGGCCGGAGGCGGCTAACCAGCAGGCGGAGGCGGCACCAGCCCTTCGCCTTTGGAGATTCGTGTGAGCCAGTGGCATTTCCGGGTCATGTGGTTGGATGGCTTCGCGCCGCTGTGGAACTTGCAAGGGGCATCAAGGGCTTGCTCGTAGGAGAAAGCCGGCTGCCAAGCCGGCCGGCCGCCCTTCTGCTTCTTGGGCGCGGGCCGCCCCTCGGGTTGTTCATCCTCGACAGTGGCCACCTGCCGACTGGTGGAAGGCGGCATAGGGCCCTTGTGCTTGTTGTCGTTCTGGTACGGGCGTCGGCTGGAGTCCCCGGCCGGCGTCTTGGGAGCCGGATTGAGCACCTTCCCAGAGGCGTCTACCCGGAGCTCGGTCTTCATTGAAGAGTCGGCCGTGGCGTACTTGTCTGCTATGACCAGCAGCTCTTCGAGGGTAGTCGGCTCGTCGTAGAGGAGTTTGTGCTTGAGGAGGGTGCCTTCTCGGCACCCGGCGGTAAAGTACTCTATGTCTTGAACCTCATGCACCCCCTCGTAGGAATTGCGGAGCTCGGCCCAACGCGTGAGGTAACCGCGAGTTGATTCAGTGGGCCCTTGAACACACAAGGAGATCTGTCAGGGCTTGGGAGTCCGCTTGTAGGTGCTGGTGAAGTTGCGGATGAAGGCTTCCGTGAAGTCCAGCCAACTGTTGACACTGTAAGGCTTGAGGCTGTTGAGCCAGGTGCACGTCGTGCCTTGGAGCATGAGGGGGACGTACTTCAGGGCAACACGCCTGTTGCCGTTTGCTATGCTAACCGCAGTGGAGTAGTCGATCAGCCAATCTTCCGGCTTCACAGAGCCGTTGTATTTGGGTGTGTCTTTTGGGAGCGAGAACCCTTTGGGGAAGGGCTCGTCGCGGATGCGGGGGCCGAAGCAAGGCGGGCCGACATCGACTTCTTCTTCTAACGCCAGGGATCACGCTAGGCGGTCGATCCGATGGCGGGCTGTAACGCCCCGGATTCGATGCGCCAGGTGTCTGTCAGCTATTCTCCGTCGTTGCCATGTCATTTGATTGCGTGTTGCATTTTGCCATGTCATCATGTGCGTTGCATTGCATACGTGTTCGTCTCATGCATCCGAGCATTTTCCCCGTTGTCCGTTTTGCAATCCGGCACTCCTATGTTCCCTGGCGTCCCCCTTTTGTCTCTCGTTGTGAGTGGGTGTTGAACTTTCTCGGAATGGACCAAGTCTTGCCAAGCGGCCTTGGTATACCACCGGTAGACCGCCTGTCAAGTTTCGTGTCATTCGGAGGTCGTTTGATACTCCAACGGTTAACCGGGTAACCGCAAAAGCCACCTTCTCTTTGCAGCCCAACACCCCTTCCAAAGTGGCCCAAAGCCCAGCAAACTCCCCTCTATGCTCTCGGTCATTCGATCACGATCGTGTGGGCAAAAACCGCACTCCATTTGGACTCTCCTAGCTTCCTCTACCCATAAATATGTGCTCTCCCCGAAATCCCGCAGTCCAAACCCTAGCCCCGCTCCTCCCGCGCCATCGGGCGTGTCCACCCCTTGCCGCCCGGACGCGTCACGCCGCCGCCTCCACGTCGCCCGACCAATCGAGCGGTGCCACGTCACCCGCCGCCCGCTCGGCCCGATGGCATCGCGCCACGTCGCCCTCGCCCGCCTCTCTCTCTCCTTCGCCACCGCGGCCCTTAAAGCCAGCGGGCCTTGACCCGCGCCACCGCCGCCCGTGCGCATGCGCCGCCTCGCGCCGTCTCCTCGCGTCGCCGCCGCCCGACCATCCGCGGCGTCCTCACTTCCGCCTCCTCGCGCCTCGCCGCTCGCCCGCCGCCGCCCGACCCGCGCCCGGCGCCCAGACCAGCGCCGCCCCGGCCGCCCGCCGGCCCCGCTCCTCCTTCCCGCGCTCCAGGAACTCCGGTGAGCTCCCTGGCCGGCCCCCCTCCTCTCCAACTCCGGCCGCCTCGAAGTCCGAACTCCGGCGAACTCCAGGTTCAGATTCGTTTTCGGAGGTTGACCCTGTTATTTTTGATATTATCATGCCATGTTCATCGCATCATAACTTTTTGCATACTGCTCCGTTTCGTGCTTGTAATATGTAAAATTGTTCGCCTCGACGAGTTCTTCAATTCGTTCCATTACATCATTCTCATTTGAGCTCATCTTGATACCTGAATCTTTGTTGCAAGAGTGCTATATGATGTTAACCTGCTGAAACTGTTATAACTTGATGATTTGTTATTTTTGTTGCATTTGATGTGTGCATCCTATGAGGTTTATGTCTACATGTGTTTTATACTATGTCATGCCATCTTCACAGTATTGTCATCCATGTATTTTTGTCGGTCCTGTAGTGAGTGCATCGAGCTTGTTAAGTAGGGTACTTGGTGTTGCTGTTTTGCATGTCTGAATCTGCTATATCATGATGCTATGTTAACCTGCTTCTACAAGTCATTCTATGCATAATCTGGAGATGTTCACTAAGGATGTTTTGTTAAAAATGTCTTGCTATATCCATCCATGCCCCTGGTTGCATTTATAGCCTAATGTAACTGGTTTTTGTCTTGCTCTAAAGTTGCTAAATAATGTTTCTGCCAGCCTGTTAACATTAAGTTCAATGTTGCCTTGATTGTTGTTAGTGATCCATGCACCCTATGAACTTGCTATTGCCATGCTTAGCTTAATAAACATGTCTTCTTTCTGTTGGTTGCCTTTCCATGCCATTTATTGCTCTGTGGTGAGTGGTTCGAGCTCACCAACATGCCTACTTATTGTTGTTCCTGCCATGTATGAATCTGTATTATAACTTGCCATGTTTACATGTGTGCCATCATTTCTTCTGATCCTTTTTGTCTCATGGTCACTAAAGGACTTTTGATCTATGGAATCATTATATTCATTCCGTGCCTTTGGTTGTCATGATAAGTTCCTGTAACATGTTGTTTGATAGCTCTAAACATTGCAACCTGATGTTATTTCTGCTAAGTCTGAAACTGTTATTATTTGCAATCTTGCCATGTCATTTTGAGCATGTTCTAGTGATTTCTGGAGATAGCTAAGAGTTCATGTTTTGTCATGCTTTACCTGTACATCACGTCCATGCCTTTTGTTATCATGTTAATATGCTGTAGCTTGTTGTTTAGGTGCTCGCAATATGCCTAGTTGCTGTTTTGGACAGATTGTTGCTATAACTTGTTTCATGTGTATGTGTTGAACCGTTGCTCCGTTTTGAGTGTGCTCTATATGAAACTTGCTTGAATTTGCATGTACTTTCATATTATCATGTTGCATCCTTGTTTTGCTGTGTTTTCTTGATGTTTGTATGCATTTTGCATCAATGCCATGTTTAACTTGTTTTGCTCATATCTTCTAGGCCGTAGCTCCGAATCTAATGAACTTTATATGTAACTTGACTAGAATCTCGTGTAGATCCTCTTGGTGCTCTTTAACTTTCTGTTTAACAACTTCAACTTGATGTTTGTTCAGATCTGGACCAATTTCGAAATTTGCATATGAGGACTTACCGGAGTTGTTCTATGTTGTTTCCGGCCTCATTTAAACTTGCTTTGAGGTGTTGTTCTTGTCTGCATAATATTCTTCCATGAGTAGCTCCATGTAGCCTTGTCATGCATCATGCTTGTTGTGCATCATGTCTTGTCTATGTGAGGTGTGTTTACTATGTTGTGTGCTTCTTCTCGATAGTTCCCATTTCGTTGCGATCGTGAGGATTCGTTCGTCTACGCTTGGTTCGGCTTCATCCGTTCGTCTTCTTCATGGACTCGTTCTTCTTCCTAGCGGGATTTCAGGCAAGATGACCGTCACCTTGGATCTCATTACTATCATTGCTATGTTAGATGCTTCGTTCTTTCGCTATGCTGCGCTACCTATCACTTGCTGCTCAAGCCTCCCAAATTGCCATGAACCTCTAACCTTTGTCACCCTTCCTAGCAAACCGTTGTTTGGCTATGTTACCGCTTTGCTCAGCCCTCTTATAGCGTTGCTAGTTGCAGGTGAAGATGAACTTTGTTCCTTGTTGGAACATGGAGATGTTGTTCCTTGTTGGAACATGTTTACTTGTTGGGATATCACAATATCTCTCTTATTTAATTAATGCATCTATATACTTGGTAAAGGGTGGAAGACTCGGCCTTATGCCTGGTGTTTTGTTCCACTCTTGCCGCCCTAGTTTCCGTCATATCGGTATTATGTTCCCGGATTTTGCGTCCCTAACGCGGTTGGGTGATTTATGGGACCCCCTTGACAGTTAAGCTTTGAAAAAGACTCCTCCAAAGAAGGCCCAACATTGGTTTTACCATTTGCCTCACCTATGCCCTTTTATTTCCCTTGGGTTCCGGAGCCCGAGGGTCATCTTTATTTTAGCCCCGGGGCCAAGGTGCTCTTCGAGTGTTGGTCCTAAACGGGCAGATCATGGGCCACCACGGGCAACTCGAGGGCTGGTTTTACTCGTAGGGCTGGCCTATCCGGTGTGCCACGAGAACGAGGTGCGTCACGACTCCTATCGGGATTTGTCGGCACATCGGGCGGCTTCTTTGGTCTTGTTTTATTACCGTCGAAATGTCTTGTAGCCGACTGATCGGGTCTTCCCGGGGAGAAGGAATATCCTTCGTTGATCGCGAGAGCTTATCATGGGCTAAGTTGGGACACCCCTGCAGGGTATAAACTTTCGAGAGCCGTGCCCGCGGTTATGTGGCAGATGGGAATTTTTAATATCCGGTTGTAGTAAACTTGAAGTAAACTCTTCTAAAATACACCAACCGTAAAGCGTAATCGTGAGTGTCTCTTTTCGGGTTGATCGAGAGGAGAACACCGCTTCTGGGTTATGTTTGGCGTAAGTAGGAGTTCAGGATCACTTCTTGATCATTACTAGTTGACGCACTGCTCCTTTGTTTCTCTTCTCGCTCTCATTTGGCGTATGTTAGCCACCATATATGCTTAGTCGCTGCTGCAACCTCACCACTTTACCCCTTCCTTTCCCATTAAGCTTTGCTAGTCTTGAAACCCGTGGTAATGGGATTGCTGAGTCCTCGTGGCTCACAGATTACTACACCAACAGTTGCAGGTACAGGTTATGCGATGATCATGACGTGAGAGCGATGTGTGCTTGTTTTGGAGTTCTTCTTCTGCTTCTTCTTCGATCAGGGGATAGGTTCCAGGTCGGCAGCCTGGGCGAGCAGGGTGGATGTCGTTTGAGTTTCTGTTTATGATTCATCCGTAGTCGGATGTTGTATGTTGTATTGTTGTATTCGTGTGGCATTGTATGCCTTTTGTATGTATCCCCATCTATTATGTAATGTTGATGTAATGATATCCACCTTGCAAAAGCGTTTCAATATGCGGGTCTATCCTTGGTGGGACCTTCGAGTTCCTTTTGGATAGGGTCGCATATTGGGCGTGACACGGGCGTCGTTCTCGCCGACTCCGTCGCGGCGGCCTAGTCGGCCACTGATAGTCGGATGCGTGACAGGCGGCGGGGTGGGATACCTCTCCCCACGAGGCGGAGGAGGAGACGGGTTGCCTCGTCGCTCCACGGCTCAAGGGCGGCCTTCTGCGTCACGCTCGATGGAGATCCGAGTCCGGCTACGGCTGGCAGCCGACTCCTTTTCTTGCCTGGCGCGGGTGTTGCCGCGATCGGCGTTCAGGACGCTGGCGCCCGTGTTCTCGGCGCTGGGAGGACTTTTCGCCGAACGCCCGGCTTCATGCCGCTCTGACGCGTCGATCAGCTGCTGGATGCATCTGGTCATGTAGGGGAGCTCGTCAGCCCCTAGTCCATTCAGCTCGTCTACGGCCGCCTGGGCGGCACGTAGGTTCTCGAGGGGCGTGGCATAGACTGGGAGGTCCGCTACCAGCATGTCGGCGATGGCCGCGCCACGTTTCTTGATGACGCCGATTCGGCTCGGCCCGTCGGGAGGCGGCGTGCCAAAGGCGGCGCGGTCTACTTCGCACTGGTGAGCCTCAGTGAGGTGTCTCATGGAGGCTATCTTTTGGCCCTCCGCAATGAGGGCGAGGCGGCGTGCCTCCAGTGTCTCGGCGTCGGCGTCGGCTGGAAGGGGGACGGACAAGTCGTGGATCGCCGCTTGCAGGGCGTCGTGGGCGTTCTCGCCAGAGGCGACGCCGTGGCTAATGACTAGCACCTCGGTGATAGCGCTGCCACAACTGTCGGCTCGAGGGAGCGGGTCGTTGAAGATCACAACGTTGGTGGGGAAAGCGTCAAGCGCTGCCGTGTCGGAGTCGACAAGCATCGGGTCGGTGGAGCCAACTGACTCCAAATCCACAGCGGGCTCGCTGGAGATGTGGAGTTGGTCGAGGAGGTTGACGAGGTGGCACTTGAGGCAGCCTGTGCCCGCGTCGGATGCGGGCTCGTCGGAGATGCGAGCCTTGCCAAGAAGATTGGCGAGGCAGCTCGCCGCGCAGGCGTCGGCGACGCCTTGCAGCGTGTCGGGGCAAGCGCCATCGGGCGTGCCGGGCTGGCTACGCTCGCTAGGAAGGAAGAGGGTTCCCGTCCAGAACAGGTCTCCGGACGACGGTGCACCTGGCCCCATGGTGGGCGCCAAATGTCGGGTGGTAGGTGCGACATATGCCAACGGGTGGCTTATCATTGTGGGAGCCAATAAGACGTCGCCGGTGCCTGGAAACGGGATAAGGCGAAGACATGCACGCCGGCGAATCTTACCCAACTTCGGGGCTCTCCATGGAGATAACACCCCTACTGCTGCTCTGCGGGGTCTCGGCATGATCACTAAGTTAACAAGTAGCTACAAGAGGCTCCTTGAGCTGTTCGGCGAGAGGAAGAAGAAGGGTAAGGCTAGCTCTCCTCTTCCCTCTATGTGGTGTCTAAAACTCTAAGAGATCAACCATTTGCATGGGCGCCCTGGGGGGTTTATATAGGCCTACCCCCCAGGGGTACAATGGTAATCTGGCTGGGCGCGGGCCCGAGCCGTCAGTGTCTATGTTCGCTGGCTTCTCCGTCGGCTGCTGAGGCCCGCCGATTGGTGGGTCCCGCCGGCTGCCGGCTTCCTGGTCGACAAGCTGGCCCCACCGCTCGGGGGCCTTGTCGGGGGCTGGTTACTGTTGCCTCACTGCTGATGACGAGGGCTTTGTCGAGTTAAGCATGGCTACAGTGCCGCCCCTGGCGGTGATCACTGTAGCCTTACCTCATCTTGTCTCCTTAATGAGGCGCCTCCTTCGAGGGAAGGAGCAAGCCGGCTGCTGGGAGCCGGCCATATCTCAGGCTGGCTAGGGGAGGCCAGGCCACTTTCGGGCGTCTCTCTCACCGAAGGGGCCCGCCGCCTGTTGGCCGTTCTGACAGCTCGCCGTGGGCGACGTGATGGTCAGCATGGCAAAAGTGCCGCACCGGACGGGTGATGGCCGCTGAGGGAGTCCTGGATTAGGGGGTGTCCGGATAGCCGAACTATCATCTTTGGTTGGACTCCTGGACTATGAAGATACAAGATTGAAGACTTCGTCCCGTGTCCGGATGGGACTTTCCTTGGCGTGGAAGGCAAGCTTGGCGATACGGATATGTAGATCTCCTACCATTGTAACCGACTGTGTAACCCTAACCCTATTCGGTGTCTATATAAACCGAAGGTCTTAGTCCGTAGGGACGAACAACAATCATACCATAGGCTAGCTTCTAGGGTTTAGCCTCTACGATCTCGTGGTAGATCTACTCTTGTACTACCCATATCATCAATATCAATCAAGCGGAGTAGGGTATTACCTCCATCGAGAGGGCCGAACCTGGATAAAAACATCGTGTCCCTTGTCTCCTGTTACCATCCGCCTAGACGCACAGTTCGGGACCCCCTACCCGAGATCCGCCGGTTTTGACACCGACATTGGTGCTTTCATTGAGAGTTCCTTTGTGTCGTCACCTATAGGCCCGATGGCTCCTTCAATCATTAGCAACGACGCAGTCCAGGGTGAGATTTTTCTCCCCGGACAGATCTTCGTATTCGGTGGCTTTGCATCGGGCCAATTCGCAGCCATCCGGAGCAGATCGAAAGCTACGCCCCTGGCCATCAGGTCAGGTTTGGAAGTTTAAACTAGACGGCCGACATCCGCGGAGACTCGATCTTCGACGGATTCGAGCCGCAGCCAAGCGCGCCGCACTATCTCGATGTGCATGATCTAACTCTGCCGCCGAACAGTGTCCTGGAGGCCGCACTAGTGTCTGCTCCAACCATTGATTCGGAGCTGATCTCGCCGATCGAGGATGGTTTGTTGGACACCAACTCGGGGGCTGAAATCTCTACGGCGATTGAGCCGAACACCATCCCTGTCCTTTGCAAAGCTCGTGACTCTCAGGTGCCGGACTCCTTTCCGGACTCCGAGCTTCCCGCGCCCCTGCCAGTCGAATCCGACTGGGCGCCGGTTATGGAGTTCACTGCCGCAGACATCTTTCAGCACTCGCCCTTTGGCGACATCTTGAATTCACTAAAGTATCTCTCTTTATCAGGAGAGCCCTGGCCGGACTACGGTCGGGAAGGTTGGGATGCGGACGACAAAGAAATTCAACGCCCACCCACCACCCACTTTGTAGCCACTGTCGATGATTTAACCGACATGCTCGACTTCGACTACGAAGACATCGACGGTAAGGACAACGATGCCGGAGACGACCAAGACCCAGCGCCTACAGGGCACTGGAAGGCCACCTCGTCATATGACATATACATGGTGGACATCCCAAAAGATGGGAACGGCGATGGAACGGCGGAGGATGACCCCTCCAAGAAACAACCCAAGCGCCGACGTCAGCGGCGCCGTTCTAAATCCCGCCACAGTAAAAACGGTGATTCCGGCATGGGAGACAATAATACCCCGGACAGTGCCGAAGACGACCCCCTCCAGCAGGACTCAGCGCAGGAGGAGGGAGAAGCAAGTCCGCACGACAGTGCGGCAGAAAGAGAGGTAGAGGACGATAATTATGCGCCCCCCTCCGAAGATGAGGCAAGCCTCGACGACGACGAATTTGTCGTGCCTAAGGATCCTGCCGAACAGGAGCGTTTCAAACGCAGGCTTATGGCCACGGCAAGCAGCCTCAAGAAAAAGCAGCAGCAGCTTAGAGCTGACCAAGACTTGCTAACCGACAGATGGACTGAAGTCCTTGCAGCCGAAGAGTATGAACTCGAACGCCCCTCCAAGAGATACCCCAAACGCAGGCTGCTACCCTAATTAGAGGAAGCAGCACCCAAACCTACATCACCAGTGCATGATGCGGCCGACAGGCCACCCCGTGGTCGCGACAGAGAGGCCTCTCGAGCCTCCATTCAAGCCGCACTCCGGCGTCGCTCGAAAAGTACCAAGGCACGAGGAAACGCGCCAGACCTAAGAGACATATTGGAGGACAAGGCAAGGCAAACAAGATCGATCTACGGATCGCGTGGGCGCCTCACGACATGTGATGATAACCGTCACGCCGGATACTGCAACTCCGGCCAGGCCGAACACAGTAGACAAAGCTCATTTGAGCTGCGTCGTGATATAGCCCAATACATGTTGGGGAACGTAGCAGAAATTCAAAATTTTCCTACGTGTCACCAAGATCTATCTGTGGAGAAACTAGCAACGAGGGGAAGGAGAGTGCATCTACATACCCTTGTAGATCGCTAAGCAGAAGCGTTCAAGTGAACGGGGTTGATGGAGTCGTACTCGTCGTGATTCAGATCACCGATGATCAAGTGCGAGCATACGGCACCTCCGCGTTCAACACACGTACAGCCCGGTGACGTCTCCCACGCCTTGATCCAGCAAGGAGAGAGGGAGAGGTTGAGGAAGACTCCATCCAGCAGCAGCACAACGGCGTGGTGGTGATGGAGGAGCGTGGCTATCTTGCAGGGCTTCGCCAAGCACCGCAGGAGAGGAGAAGAACTTGGGAGAGAGGGAGGGGCTGCACCAAAGGCAAAAGGTGTGTTTGAGAGGCCCTCCTACCCCACTATATATAGGGATCCCAAGGGGGGGTGCGCCAGCCCCTAGGAGATCCAATCTCCAAGGGGGCAGCGGCCAGGGGAGGAGTCCTTCCCCAAGGCACCTAGGAGGTGCCTTCCCTTATGGGAATCTTCCTTTAGGGTTTCCCTTCACCCTAGGCGCATGGGCCCTAGGGGAAGTGGCGCCCAGCCCACTTTGGGCTGGATCCCTTCTCACCTCAGCCCATGGGACCCTCCGGGATAGGTGGCCCCACCAGTGGACCCCCGGGACCCTTCCGGTGGTCCCGGTACAATACCGATGACCCCGAAACTTGTCCCGATGGCCGAAACAGGACTTCCTATATATAAATTTTTACCTCCGGACCATTCCGGAACTCCTCGTGACGTCCGGGATCTCATCCGGGACTCCGAACAACATTCGGTAACCACATACAAACTTCCTTTATAACCCTAGCGTCATCGAACCTTAAGTGTGTAGACCCTACGGGTTCGGGAGACATGTAGACATGACCAGACGTTCTCCGGTCAATAACCAACAGCGGGATCTGGATACCCATGTTGGCTCCCACATGTTCCACGATGATCTCATCGGATGAACCACGATGTCAAGGACTCAATCGATCCCGTATACAATTCCCTTTGTCTAGCGGTATTGTACTTGCCCGAGATTCGATCGTCGGTATCCCGATACCTTGTTCAATCTCGCTTCCGGCAAGTCTCTTTACTCGTTCCGTAACACATCATCCCGTGATCAACCCCTTGGTCACATTGTGCACATTATGATGATGTCCTACCGAGTGGGCCCAGAGATACCTCTCCGTCACACGGAGTGACAAATCCCGCCTCGATTCGTACAACCCAACAGATACTTTCGGAGATACCTGTAGTGCACCTTTATAGCCACCCGATTCACGTTGTGACGCTTTGGTACACCCAAAGCATTCCCTACGGTATCCGGGAGTTGCACAATCTCATGGTCTAAGGAAATGATACTTGACATTTTAGAAAAGCTTTAGCATACTGAACTACACGATCTGTGCTAGGCTTAGGATTGGGTCTTGTCCATCACATCATTCTCCTAATGATGTGATCCCGTTATCAATGACATCCAATGTCCATGGTTAGGAAACCGTAACCATCTATTGATCAACGAGCTAGCCAATAGAGGCTTGCTAGGGACATGGTGTTGTCTATGTATCCACACATGTATTTGAGTTTCCTATCAATACAATTATAGCATGGATAATAAACGATTATCATGAACAAGGAAATATAATAATAATAACTAATTTATTATTGCCTCTAGGGCATATTTCCAACAGTCTCCCACTTGCACTAGAGTCAATAATCTAGTTCACATCGTCATGTGATTAACATCGATAGGTCACATCGCCATGTGACCAACACCCAAAGAGTTTACTAGTGTCTCAGAACTAGTTCACATCATCATGTGATTTAGGCTCAATGAGTTACGAGGTTTGATCATGTTTTGCTTGTGAGAGAGGTTTTAGTCAACGGGTTTTAGTCAACGGGTCTGAACCTTTCAGATCCATGTGTGCTTTGCAAATTTCGTGTCATATTATAAATGTTGCTTCCACGCTCCACTTGGAGTTATTCCAAATGGTTGCTCCACTATACGTATCCGGTTTGCTACTCGAGTCACTTTCGGATAGGTGTTAAAGCTTGCATCGACGTAACGCTTTACGCCGAACTCTTTAACACCTCCATAATCGAGAAACATGTCCTTATTTACTCCAAGGACAATTTTGACCATTGTCCAATGATCCATTCCTGGATCATTCTTGTACCCTCGACCGACTCATGGCATGGCACACTTCCGGTCGGTACACAGACATAGCATCTTGTAGAGCCTATGTCTAAGGCATAGGGGACGATCTTCGCCCTTTCTCTCTGCTCGCCGTGGTCGAGCTTTAAGTCTTAACTTCATACCTTACATCTCGTGCAAGAACTCCTTCTTTGGTGATCCATCTTGAACACCTTCAAGATCATGTCAAGGTACATGCTCATTTGAAAGTATTATTAAACATTTTGATCTATCTTATAGATCTTTGATGCTTATTGTTCAAGTAGTCTAATCCAGGTTTTCTATTGAAAACATCTTTCAAATAACCCTATATGCTTTCCAGAATTCTACATCATTTCGATCATCAATATGTCAACAACATATACTTCATCGTAAATTCTATAGTGCTCCTACTCACTTCTTTGGAAATACAAGTTTCTCATAAACTTTGTATAAACCCAAAATCTTTGATCATCTCATCAAAGCGCACATTCCAACTCCGAGATGCTTACTCCAGTCCTTAGAAAGGATCGCTGGAGCTAGCATACCTTTTTAGCATCCTTAGGATCGACAAAACTTTTCTGATTGTATCACATACAACCTTTCCTTACGTAAACTGGTAAGGAAACTCGTCTTGACATCCATCTGCCAGATTTCACAAATGCAGCTAATGCTAACATGATTCCGACGGACTTAAGCATCGCTACGGATGAGAAAATCTCATCGTAGTCAACTCCTTGAACTTGTGAAAAACTTTTCGCCACAAGTCGAGCTTCATAGACGGTGACATTACCGTCCACGTCCGTCTTCTTCTTAAAGATCCATTCATCTCAATGGCTTGCCGATCATCGGGCAAGTCCACCAAAGTCCATGCTTTGTTCTGATATATGGATACTATCTCGGATTACATGGCCTCTAACCGTTTGTTGGAATTTGGGCCCACCATCGCTTCTCCATAGCTCGTAGGTTCATTGTTGTCTAGCAACATGACCTTCAAGACAGGATCACCGTACCACTCTGAAGCAGTACACGTCCTTGTCGTCCTACGAGATTCGGTAGTGACTTGATCCGAAACTTCATGATTACTATCATAAGCTTCTACTTCAATTGGTGTAGGTGCCACGGAACAACTTCCCGTGCCTGCTACACACTAGTTGAAGTGACGGTTCAATAACCTCATCAAGTCTCCACCATCCTCCCACTCAACTTTTCGAGACGAACTTTTCCTCGAGAAAGGACCCGATTCAAGAAACAATCCCTATTGCTTCCGGATCTGAATTAGGAGGTATACCCAACTGTTTTGGGTGTCCTATGAAGATGCATTTGTCCGCTTTGGGTTCGAGCTTATCAACCTGAAACTCTTTCACATAAGCGTCGCAGTCCCAAACTTTTAAGAAACGACAACTTAGGTTTCTCCAAACCATAGTTCAGACGGTGTCGTCTCAACGGAATTACGTGGTGCCCCATTAAAGTGAGTGCGGTTGTCTCTAATGCCTAACCCATGAACGATAGTGGTAATTCGATAAGAGACATCATGGTACGCACCATATCCAATAGGGTGTAACTATGATGTTCGGACACACCATCACACTATGGTGTTCCAGGCGGTATTAATTGTGAAACAATTTCCACAATGTCTTAATTGTGTGCCAAACTCATAACTCAGATATTCATCTCTATGATCATATCATAGACATTTTATCCTCTTGTCACAATGATCTTCAACTTCACTCTGAAATTACTTGAACCATTCAATAATTCAGACTTGTGTTTCATCGAGTAAATATACTCAACATCTACTCGAATCATCCATGAAGTAAGAACATAACGATATTCACTGCATGCCTCAGCACTCATTGGACTGCACACATCAAAATGTGTTGCTTCCAACAAGTTGCTATCTTGTTCCATTTCTTTGAAACCGAGGCTTTTCACCATCTTGCCTATGTGGTATGATTTGCATATCTCAAGTGATTCAAAATCAAGTGAGTCCAAACGATCCATCTGCATGGAGTTTCTTCATGCGTATACACCAATAGACATGGTTCACATGTCTCAAACTTTTCAAAACGAGTGAGTCCAAAGATCCATCAACATGGAGCTTCTTCATGCGTTTATACCAATATGACTTACATGGCGATTGCCACAAGTACGTGGTACTATCATTACTATCTTATATCTTTTGGCATGAAAATGTGTATCACTACTATCGAGATTCAATGAACCATTCCTTTAGGTGCAAGACCACTGAAGGTATTATTCAAATAAATAGAGTAACCATTATTCTCCTTAAATGAATAATCAGACAGTAAATGTACATAATCCAATCATGTCTATGCTCAACGCATAAACACCAAATGACAATTATTCAGGTTTAATACTAATCTTGATGGTAGAGGGAGGCGTGCGATGTTTGATCACATCAAACTTGGAAACACTTCCAACACATATCGTCAGCTCACCTTTAGCTAGTCTCCGCTTATTCCGTAGCTCTTTTATTTCGAGTTACTAACACTTAGCAACCGAACCGGTATCTTAATACCACTGGTGCTACTAGGAGTACTAGTAAAGTACACATTAACATAATGTATATCCAATATACTTCTTTCGACCTTGCCGACCTTCTCATCTACCAAGTATCTAGGGTAATGCTGCTCCAGTGGCTGTTCCCTTATTACAGAAGCACTTAGTCTCGGGTTTGGGTTCAACCTTGGGTTTCTTCACTAGAGCATCAGCTGATTTGCCGTTTCATGAAGTATCCTTTCTTGCCCTTGCCCTTCTTGAAACTAGTGGTTTCACCAACCATCAACAATTGATGCTCCTTCTTGACTTCTACTTTCGTGATGTCAAACAACGCGAATACCTCAAGGATCATCATCTCTATCCTTGATATGTTATAGTTCATCACGAAGGTCTAGCAGCTTGGTGGCAATGACTTTGGAGAAACATCACTATCTCATCCGGAAGATCAACTCCCACTCGATTCAAGCGATTGTTGTGCTTAGACAATCTGAGCACAAGCTCAACGATTGAGCTTTTCTCCCTTAGTTTGCAGGCTAAGAAGATTGTCGGAGGTCTTATACCTTTTGACGTGGGCACGAGCTTGAAATCCCAATTTCAGCCCTCGAAACATCTCATATGTTCCGCGACGTTTCAAAAACGTCTTTGGTGCCTCAACTCTAAACCGTTTAACTGAACTATCATGTAGTTATCAAAAATGTGTATGTCCGATGTTTGCAACATCCACAGACGATGTTTGGGGTTCAGCACACTGAGCGGTGCATTAAGGACATAAGCTATTTACTGTCCGCATAATCGCCATCACAACTTTCAACTATATTTTCTCTAGGAACATATCTAAGCAGTGGAACTAAAGCGCGAGCTTATTTACATAATTTGCAAAAGGTCTTTTGACTATGTTCAAGATAATTAAGTTCATCTTATGATCTCCCAATCAGATAGACATCCCTCTGGTCATCTAAGTGATTACATGATCCGAGTCAACTAAGCCGTGTCCGATCATCACGTGAGACGGACTAGTGATCATCGGTGAACATCTTCATGTTGATCGTATCTACTATACGACTCATGCTTGACCTTTCGGTCTCTGTGTTCCCGAGGCCATGTCTGTACATGCTAGGCTCGTCAAGTTAACCCCAAGTGTTTTTGCTGTGTAAATCTGTCTTACACCCGTTGTATGTGAACGTAAGAATCCATCACACCCGATCATCACGTGGTGCTTAGAAGCTGACGAACTGTAGCAAGCGGTGCACGTCAGGGAGAACACTTCTTGAAATTTGTGTAAGGGATCATCTTATTTACTACCGTCGTTCTAAGTAAACAAGATTCATAAACATAATAAACATCACATGCAATTATATAGTAGTGACATGATATGGCCAATATCATATTGCTCCTTTTGATCTCCATCTTCGGGCTCCATGATCATTATTGTCACCGCATGACACCATGATCTCCATCATCATGATCTCCATCATCGTGTCTCCATGAAGTTGTCTCGCCAACTTATTACTTCTACTACTATGGCTACCGGTTAGCAATAAAGTAAAGTAATTACATGGCGTTGTTCAATGACACGCGAGGTCATACAATAAATAAAGACAACTCCTATGGCTCCTGCCCGGTTGTCATACTCATCGACATGCAAGTCGTGAATCCTATTACAAGAACATGATCAATCTCATACATCACATATCATTCATCACATTCTTCTTGGCCATATCACATCACATAGCATACCCTACAAAAACAAGTTAGGCGCCCTCTAATTGTTGTTTGCATGTTTTACGTGGCTGCTTTGGGTTTCTAGCAAGAACGTTTCTTACCTCATAAAACCACAACGTGATATGCCAATTGCTATTTACCCTTCATAAGGACCCTTTTCATCGAATCCGTTCCGACTAAAGTGGGAGAGATCGGCACCCGCTAGCCACCTTATGCACCAAGTGCATGTCGATTGGTGGAACCTGTCTCACGTAAGAGTACGTGTAAGGTCGGTCCGGCCGCTTCATCCCACAATACCGTCGAAACAAGATTGGACTAGTAACGGTAAGCATATTGAACATTATAAACGCCCACAACTACTTTGTGTTCTACTCTGCAACGAATCTACGCAATAGACCTAGCTCATGATGCCACTTTGTTGGGGAACGAGCAGAAATTCAAAATTTTCCTCGTGTCACCAAGATCTATCTGTGGAGAAACTAGCAATGAGGGAAGGAGAGTGCATCTACATACCCTTGTAGATCGCTAAGCGGAAGCATTCAAGTGAACGGGGTTGATGGAGTCGTACTATCGTGATTCAGATCACCGATGATCAAGTGCGAACGCACGGCACCTCCGCGTTCAACACACGTACAGCCCGGTGACGTCTCCCACGCCTTGATCCAGCAAGGAGAGAGGGAGAGGTTGAGGAAGACTCCATCCAGCAGCAGCACAACGGCGTGGTGGTGATGGAGGAGCATGGCTATCTTGCAGGGCTTCGCCAAGCACCGCAGGAGAGGAGAAGAACTTGGGAGAGAGGGAGGGGCTGCACCAAAGGCAAAAGGTGTGTTTGAGAGGCCCTCCTACCCCACTATATATAGGGATCCCAAGGGGGTGCGCCAGCCCCTAGGAGATCCAATCTCCAAGGGGCGGCGCCGGGAGGAGTCCTTCCCCAAGGCACCTAGGAGGTGCCTTCCCTTATGGGAATCTTCCTTTAGGGTTTCCCCTTCACCCTAGGCGCATGGGCCCTAGGGGAAGTGGCGCCCAGCCCACTTTGGGCTGGATCCCTTCTCACCTCAGCCCATGGGACCCTCCGGATAGGTGGCCCCACCGGTGGACCCCCGGGACCCTTCCAGTGGTCCCGGTACAATACCGATGACCCCGAAACTTGTCCCGATGGCCGAAACAGGACTTCCCATATATAAATCTTTACCTCCGGACCATTCCGGAACTCCTCGTGACGTCCGGGATCTCCTCCGGGACTCCGAACAACATTCGGTAACCACATACAAACTTCCTTTATAACCCTAGCGTCATCGAACCTTAAGTGTGTAGACCCTACGGGTTCGGGAGACATGTAGACATGACCGAGACGTTCTCCGGTCAATAACCAACAGCGGATCTGGATACCCATGTTGGCTCCCACATGTTCCACGATGATCTCATCGGATGAACCACGATGTCAAGGACTCAATCGATCCCGTATACAATTCCCTTTGTCTAGCGGTATTGTACTTGCCCGAGATTCGATCGTCGGTATCCCGATACCTTGTTCAATCTCGTTTCCGGCAAGTCTCTTTACTCGTTCCGTAACACATCATCCCGTGATCAACCCCTTGGTCACATTGTGCAAATTATGATGATGTCCTACCGAGTGGGCCCAGAGATACCTCTCCGTCACACGGAGTGACAAATCCGATCTCGATTCGTGCCAACCCAATGATACTTTCGGAGATACCAGAGTGCACCTTTATAGCCACCCAGTTACGTTGTGACGTTTGGTACACCCAAAGCATTCCCTACGGTATCCGGAGTTGCACAATCTCATGGTCTAAGGAAATGATACTTGACATTTTAGAAAAGCTTTAGCATATCTGAACTACACGATCTGTGCTAGGCTTAGGACTGGGTCTTGTCCATCACATCATTCTCCTAATGATGTGATCCCGTTATCAATGACATCCAATGTCCATGGTTAGGAAACCGTAACCATCTATTGATCAACGAGCTAGCCAATAGAGGCTTGCTAGGGACATGGTGTTGTCTATGTATCCACACATGTATTTGAGTTTCCTATCAATACAATTATAGAATGGATAATAAACGATTATCATGAACAAGGAAATATAATAATAATAACTAATTTATTATTGCCTCTAGGGCATATTTCCAACAATACAGAGGCGCCACACACCCACTATGCTTCACAAACGAAGTGATGGATCATCAAATCTTCGAGGGTTTCAAACCCGTAAACATCGAATCATACGATGGCACAACAGATCCCGCGGTTTGGATCGAGGACTACCTCCTCCATATCCACATGGCCCTTGTGATGATCTACACGCCATCAAATACCTCCCACTCAAGCTTAAAGGACCACCTCGGCATTGGCTTAACAGCTTGCCCGGCAGAATCAATTGGTTGTTGGGAGGACCTGGAAGCCGCATTCCTTGATAACTTCCAGGGCACATATGTGCGACCACCATACGCCGATGACCTCAGCCACATAATTTAGCAGCCAGAAGAATCGGCCAGACAATTCTGGACACGGTTCCTAACCAAGAAAAATCAAATCATTGACTGTCCGGATGCAGAGGCCCTTGCAGCCTTCAAACATAACATCCGTGACGAGTGGCTAGCCCGGCACCTAGGACAGGAAAAGCCGAAATCCATGGCAGCCCTCACCACACTCATGACCCGCTTTTGCGCGGGAGAGGACAGCTGGCTAGCTCGTAGTAACAACTTGACCAAAAACCCTGGTAGTTCGGATACCAAGGACAGCAATGGCAGGTCGCGTCGCAACAAGAACAAGCGCTGCATTAACGGCGACAATGATGAAGATACGGCAGTCAATGCCGGATTCATAGGCTCTAAACCCGGTCAGCGGAAGAAGCCATTCAAAAGAAATACCCAGGGCCCGTCCAACTTGGACCGAATACTCGATCGCTTGTGCCAGATACATGGCACCCCCGAAAAACCAGCCAACCACACCAACATGGATTGTTGGGTCTTCAAACAGGCAGGCAAGTTAAATGCCGAACTCAATGACAAGGGGCTGCATAGCGATGACGAGGAAGAGCCCCGGCCACCGAACAATAGAGGACAGAAGGGCTTTCCCACACAAGTGCGGACAGTGAACATGATATACGCAACCCACATACCCAAAAGGGAGCGGAGCGTGCACTAAGGGACGTATACGGGATGGAGCGGTCGCCCAGTTCAACCCATGGTCCTCCTGCCCGATCACATTTGATCGAAGGACCACCCACTAGCATCCATCACGGAGGATTCGCCGCATTGGTTCTTGACCCAATTATCAACGGATTTCACCTCACTAGAGTCTGATGGATTTGCGGTAGCAGTTGAACCTGCTTTTATCGAGGATCTGATTGCACAAAATGGGCATAGACCCTCAAGGATTAAACCCACAAAGACTGACCTTTAAAGGCGTCATACCAGGTGTAGAGGCCAATTGTACAGGCTCAATTACACTCGAAGTGGTCTTGGATCCCGGATAACTTCCAAAGCGAAGAGTTAAACTTCGACATAGTCCCGTTCATGACGGCTATCACGCCTTTGCTTGGGACGAACCGCATTTGCAAAGTTCAATGCGGTGGCGCACTACGCATACCTCAAGCTCAAGATGCCAGGCCCTCGAGGAGTAATCACGGTCAATGGAAACACCGAACGCTCTCTCCGAGCGGAGGAGCATACGGCTGACCCTCATGGCGGAGGTACAAAGCAGCCTCTCACAGCAATTCTCGAGTCCGCCATTAAACGTCCGGACCGTCAAGCGCGCCGGAGTAACCTACAACAAGACCGCTGGCACGATCCAAGCACGCGCATAGCAATCCGGCCCCAACCCCAGCCCTTGCGAAATTGCGAATCGATTACTACAGCGTACATAACTACGCTCTGGAGATACCATGGGCATAAGGAGGGGCACGACCACGGCACGCCAGCACGCGGCTCAACCGCACTGTGGGCTCCGATTGTGTCATTCTTTTTCTTTTTCTTTTTCTTACTTTCGGGACTCTGTTCTCCGGAAGCCACTGTCCAGCAATCGCACCGAACTCACGATGCAACAGCCGTGGAAACAGAAGCTACGTCGACCGTCGTGTGGTCTCTACTACGAGCATTATACCTGTTTTACATACCATCCCGCAGCTTACCCCTGGAGGGGGACATGTTAAATAGTCCCATCCCTTGCTTATCGCACAATTTGTATTGTCCTGCTTTTATTTGCAGTACCTTTTTGAATAAACAATGCTTTTGCCTATTATTGCACTCCTTTCTATATCTATATATATGTTCATTTCATGACATGTTGCGCAACCGCACAATTTCGTACGGCCAATACACCAGGGGCTTAAGTACCCCAAAAATATGGTGTGATAAGTCTGAACACTTTCACAAGTGCGGCACCCCGAACTTATAGCATTATATGCATCGGCTCCGAATCATGTCTTGGGTCAATAGTTGGGTTTGCGGCTCCCATGTTTTGGACCTTACGTTCCTGCTATATCGGCTAAGGTAGCGCTGGAGAACCACTGCGATTGTGCCCGGTTGAGCTGGGTTGAGCACCTCGATGGAGAAAGCTAAAACTGACCGTCATGATAGGGGCGAGAGCCGGTCGCTGTTCGAGAGGTTTCTTCGAGTCCCTAAAGACTTATGCCGCTTAGAGCGAGGAGTCGGCATTGTCCGGCCAAAGGCGTGGATAGCGCCCCGAACTCGGTCTTCCGAATACTAGGGGCTTCACCGAAATTTAAAATTATAGAATTCTATGGCTAAGTGAGAGTGTTCAAGCACTATAAGTCCGGTTGCCTTGTTCGTTGCGTTGAACGCCTCCCTCGACGGACCCAAGAATGGGAACAAGAGCGCTCAAGTTTATCCCGAACACCCCAGCACTTTCGTGGCATGGGGCTGAAGCCAACGACTTGCCATCTCTCAAATTTGACAAACGGCCGCACATAAGGTAATATTTTAAATTAACAAGCGTTGCTTAGCGCATATGAACAAGTTTTCAGCGCAGGATAACAAATGCAGTATATTCAAAATTACATCTTTGGAGCACTCATCCGCTATCTGGCGGGCACCCTTCAGGGCGCCCTCATAGTACATTTCGGCTTTGCGATGCTCCTTGCCCTTGATGGCCCGTCTGGTCACAAGCTTCTCCGCATCCAGCCTGCCCCAGCAGCACTTTAGCATGGGCAAGGCCCGACGGGCACCTTCAATGCAGACGGGGCGCTTGATGACTTTAATCCATGGACAGGCGTCCACCAGCCGCTGCACTAGCCCGAAGTAGCTCCCAGGCATGGCTTCCAATGGCCACATCCTAACTATGAGGCCCTTCATGGCCTGTTCGGTGACCTTGTGGAGCTCGACCAGCTGCTTCAGCTGGTCGCTCAGGGGCACCGGACGTTCGGCCTCAGCATACTGATACCAGAACACCTTCTTCGTCGAGCTCCCCTCCTTGGTGTGGTAGAATGCGGCAGCATCAGACACACTACGGGGCAGATCTGCGAATGCTCCTGGAGAGCTCCGAATCCGGGTAAGTAATAGGTAATTTACTTTCACATGCTTGCTTTGCAGAAAGAATGCCTTACCCATGACTATCTTCTTTAATGATTCAATTTCTTGGAGGGCTTTTTGGGCTTCGCCTTAGCGGCTTTGGCACTCTCAAGAGCCGAGGCGAGCTCGGACTCTCGAATCTTGAGTCACGCTCCAAACTCTCGTGTTTTTCCACGAGAGCACAGGCCTCTTGCCGCACCTCCGCCACCCGCTCCTCCTGCTTCTCTCGCTCGGTGCGCTCCACGGCCGCTTTGCTTTCGGCCGCGGACACCGCTTCCTTCAGGGTCGCCACCTCGTTCGTGGCCCCTACAATACCAACGTTATTCCTATCATTTTTTGCAACCGAATCCTTTCTATAAGGTATTTCTTTAATAAGGTATTGCTTACCTTCCATGTCCTCGAGCTGCTTCTTGGCAAGGCCGAGCTCGTTCTCGGACCGCTCGAGGCTCTCCTTCAATGCATTGACCTCCAGCAGCCGGTCTGGGCAGAGGTCAGCAGCGCAGCCTGCATTTGCATATTGACATACTTATGTTAGACTCCTGCGTATATCTTTTTAGATCCTTAGTCCGGCTTTTCTTTCCGAACACCGAACTAAGCATCAGGGGCCACTGTCTATGCGGTAATATTTTTACATATTCTAAACTTACCTCAAAGCCTGTTAGAAGGCTGGTACAGGCTTTAGTTAGCCCGCTCTTGGCGGACTGAACTTTTTGGACCACCCCACTCATAACACTGCGGTGCTCCTCGTTGATGGAGGCGTTGTTAAGCGCCTCTAGTAAGTTATCCGGTGCCTCCGGTTGGACGGAGGACACCGGCGTCTTACCCTTCCTACAAAGGGGCCGCTTGCCGGACTTCGAAACCGCTGAAGGTTCTGGTATGGAGTCCGGACGAGGGTCAGGCTTACAGCCCCTGGGGGTCTCGCTCCCCACGCTCCTGGAGTCCGGGAGGTTGCCTTGTGGCGCCTCCTGCGCCACCTCCTCTTGACCAGGCCCCCCTTGGGGCCCCACCTCGGCGTCGTCCGCAACATGAGGTGAGGAGGCGGCCGGAAGTGAAGTACTCTCCATTTTCGACGAACTCAGGGACCCGCTCGACGAAGCGGTGAACTCGTCCTTGGGCGGGCTGCATGATTGTTCGGCATTAGAGAACACTATGCAATGAAAAAAAGCCATGGGTACCCGGACACTTACAATCTCGCCAGGGGCTTGGCCCTTGTTGGCCACTCCTCCTCGTCGTTGTCGGTGTTGGTGGAGAAGTCCGGAGGAAGGGTCCTTCCCTTCTTGGACCCTCCGGGCTCCCCAGTTGGGGCGGCCTTCCTTTTCTTCTCTCCCCCCGCTGGGGGAGAGGCTTATTTTTCCTCCTCCTCTTCCTCAGAGGAGGATTCGGCCTCAGGGTTGTCGGGCGATGAGTCCGACAGCCCCTGGCGCCGGGAGCTCCTTCGAGTTCCCGTGGCCTTCTTCTTGGCCTTCTTCTCCGGCACCACGTGAGGTGCCGGAGCCAGCAGCCCCATCAATCGGGCGTCCGCTGGTCTTCTGGCAAAGGGGCCAGACAGTTAATCTGTCCGGACGTCTTCAACTAGTCCTGTCAAAGGTTAGGGAGTTTTAGATCCCACATAGAGTCAATCTATGAAAAACAAGAGTCCCATAAAGGGAAAAATAACTTACCTCGCTGGCTTGACGCCGCGAGCTGAATCCGATCTTGATGGCGGATGTGGGAGCCTCGGCGCCCTTGAACAGCACCTTCCAGGCATCTTCGTACGTAGTGTCAAAGAGCCTTTTCAGAGTTGGGTGTTGTGCCGGATCGAACTCCCACAATTTGAAGGCCCATTGTTGGCATGGGAGAATCCGGGGGATGAGCATCACCTGGATTATGTTGACAAGCCTGAGATTCTTGTCCACCAGGTTCCGGACGCAGGTTTGGAGTCCGGACAGCTCGTCCAAATCCCCCCACGTCAGGCCCGTCTCTTTCCATGATGTGAGCCGCGTGGGGAGGCCAGATCGGAATTCGGGGGCCGCCGCCCATTGAGAGTCGCGCGGCTCGGTGATGTAGAACCACCCCGATTGCCACCCCTTTATGGTCTCCACAAAGGAGCCCTCGAGCCATAGGACTTTGGCCATCTTGCCAACCATGGCACCTCCACACTCCGCTTGGCGGCCGCCCACTACCTTCGGCTTGACATTGAAGATCTTCCGCCATAAGCCGAAGTGGGGCTGGATGCAGAGGAAGGCCTCGCACACGACGATGAACGTCGAGATGTTGAGGATGAAATTCGGGGCCAGATCATGGAAGTCCAGGCCGTAGTAGAACATGAGCCCCCGGACAAATGGGTGAAGTGGAAAACCTAGTCCGCGGAGGAAGTGGGTGAGAAACACCACCCTCTCATGGGGCCTGGGGGTTGGAATGAGCTGCCCCTCATCGGGTAGCCGGTGTGTGATGTTGCTGGACAAATATCCGGCCTCCCGCAGCTTTTCGATGTGCCCCTCCGTGACGGAGGAGGCCATCCACCTGCCTCCCGCTCCGGACATAGTTGGAGAAGGTTGAGGTGGGATGTGCGGACTTGGGCGTTGGATCTCGAGTCTTGGCGGAAATGGATGAGCAAAGGAGGAAGAAGGTGTAGGTGAAAAGGTGGATCCTTATCCCTTATATGGAATGAACGGCTATGCGTTCCCCGCCAGCCTGGTAAAACTCGCTTATCTCCCAAGCGCCGTAATCAATGGCACGGATGGGTTACCCACGTCCGTATTGATGAGAATCCCGGAATAAGGGGGCATGATCTATGCTTTGATAAGACGTGCCAAGGAAACCGCCTCGCTAAACGCGCTAAGGTAGGACAGTAAAAAACGATTCGAATAAAGGCTTGGCCGTGGTGTGATGTCATGCCGCGGAATACGTCAGCAGATCTGTGCAAAAATTATTCTCTCTACGGTGGTATATGGAACTTGTTTTGCAGAGCCGGACACTATCCTTGTGTTCAAAACCTTCTATGAAGTATTCGCAGGAGGAACCCGCCTTGCAATGCCGAAGAGAATATGTGCGCCGGACTAATGCGTCATTGAAGCCTGGTTCAGGGGCTCTTGAGGAGTCCTGGATTAGGGGTGTCCGGATAGCGAACTATCATCTTTGGCCGACTCTGGACTATGAAGATACAAGATTGAAGACTTCGTCCCATGTCCGGATGGGACTTTCCTTGGCGTGGAAGGCAAGCTTAGCGATACGGATATGTAGATCTCCTACCATTGTACCCGACTCTGTGTAACCCTAACCCTATTCGGTGTCTATATAAACCGAAGGGTTTTAGTCCAGAGGGACGAACAAGAATCATACCATAGGCTAGCTTCTAGGGTTTAGCCTCTACGATCTCGTGGTAGATCTACTCTTGTACTACCCATATCATCAATATTAATCAAGCAGGAGTAGGGTATTACCTCCATCGAGAGGGCCCGAACCTGGGTAAAAACATCGTGTCCCTTGTCTCCTGTTACCATCCGCCTAGACGCACAGCTCGGGGCCCCCTACCCGAGATCCGCCGGTTTTGACACCGACAGCCGCCCCGTACGGTGCATTGTGGCCATGCGCGCTCCTGGATCCGGGGGTGGCAGGCTTCACTGTAGCCACGCCCCGTCTCATCGCCGTTATGTGGGTGCAGAGTTTGAGGGTATGATCTTGGCCGCCTCCTGGGGGCCGGCTTCTTGGAGTCGGCCTCCTCGTGGCCGGCTTCTTGGAGTCGGCCTTCTCGTGGCTTTCTTCCTGTGGGCTTAGGGCCGGGCCACCTCCCGGTAGCCGGCCTGAGAGACAGCCGGCCAGGGGAAGGCGGCCCCGTGCCTTGGATGTTTCGTGGGCTCGATCGGACCGTAATTTTTCAGAAGCGCCAGGGGGAGCCGGCTAGGCTACCCGTGGTCATTTACTCCGACACTTTGCCACAACCAAGGGTGCAAAATCTTTAATAGTTGCTCCATGTATCCGTCGGTCTTTCCAGAACAAGGTCTTGCTTCATGAACCAACTTCCCATTTGACTAGGCTTCTAACAGCTTGGTCCAACTTTTTATCCGCGGTCAAGTTGAGGCCTTGCCACGGCCTAGAATCATCAGTGCGTCAGAGCCATTCCCATCTGAGTCTTAAAGAGATACCGTCCTTAAACAGGTTAATAACACCCAAGCCTCCCAAGTGTTTAGGCCTGCACACTATAGCCCAGGAGACGACACATTTGCCTCCATTCACCACCTCGGTTTTGGCCCAGAAAATGCCCGACAACCCTTGTCCACTCTCTCCAGAGCCCATTTAGGTGCCTCCTCTATCATGAGGTGATGTGTAGCGCGCACCCTCATTACTTGATTGACAAGAATGAGCCTCCCCGGCCTCGTCACGAGACCCCTTTGCCATCCTGGAAGGATATGGAGAGCCGTGTCAACAATCGGCTGCCACTCTGACCTTTTGAGTTGCCTGATGCTAAGTTGGAGCCCAAGGTATTTGCATGTAAAGGTGTCGATTCTCCATGGCAGCGCAGACTTAACAAGCTCTTCATCCTCATTTTCTGCTCTGATCAAGATTGCCGCAGATTTGGAATAGTTTACTTTGAGCCCAGATGCCACTCCGAATATAGCAAGGATTTTTTTAACGCACATGAGGTCTGGCCATGTTGGTTTTACGAAGAGCACCACATCATCAATATATAGGGACAAGCACTGCATTGGGCTACATCCATTGATGGTACTAAGCACTCATGCCTCATGCGCCTTGGAGATGATTGTCGTAAGCACGTCCATGGCAATAACAAATAGCAAGGGAGATATCGAGTCCCCTTGTCTCAGTCGTTTAGCGTGCATGAACCTGTCACCAAAACATCCATTCACTAGCACCCTCGAGCTAGCGGTGGTGAGGAAGATCGCAATCCAAGAGATCCAGCGCTCCGAGAAGCCCTTGGCTCTTAACACCTCAAACAGAGATAGCCACGCCAGCGAATCAAAAGCTTTGGTTATGTCAAGCTTGAGCATCACTCCCTTGGCTTTCCTCCTATGCATCGTGCACGCCAATTGACGAACCAAGAGAAAGTTATCATGCAAACATCTGCCCTTAATGGACACGGACTGGTTCGTCTATACAAGCTCTCCCATGCGCGGTCTTATCCTGACAGTCAGCAGCTTGGAAGCTATCTTGGGCATACTGTGTGTTGACACACGAACACGTCACATGTACCTTCGACACCGGGGGTGGTGCACCGCAGCTCACGTCGAAGGAGACCCGACCGACAGCGATCGCAAGGCGATGACGGGCGCTTTGCAGACTGAAAACCCCACACCCGGGAGAGGGACCCCGTCGAGTCACGGTGGCTATGGGCTGCCCTAGGTCGATTCGCTCACCCCTAGAGCCTCGGGATTCGGAGCTCTCAAACACGAAGAACAGCGAAGAACGAGAGAGAAAAACGGTGTAGAGATAAAACGTAGATGAAAAAGTAGTATATTGATTTGTTCGATTGTGTGTTGTTTAATCGGCCATCACCCCCAATATATATAAGAGGCGGCTGGACTTCCCGTACAAGTAAAGGATTCATCTGGGCTTTCCATACAAGAAATTACATCAATTTACGCCCTAGAGTCCCAGTTCTATTCCAACTCGGATTCAGTCTGAATCTAGCCCAACTTCTGTCTTCCTCCTTGCGCGGGCCGCCGAGCTTGCATATGATCTCCGATCAAGATGACCCAAATATCAAAGTTGTGCTTCTCGATGATACGAACAACTCTCATGTTGATTACTTTTTCAAATACGGCCATCTTGAACACTTCTCGAGGTCATCTTTACCTTCCAGTCGGACTCGGTCCTGCAGTAGACTGGATTATCCGAGTCTCGTAGTGAATTTGTAGGCCATATACTATCTCTGATGATGATGACTCCAAAATCAAAGTTTACCGTCTTGATTATACGCATAACTTCTGTATGGAACACTTCTTCATCCGAGGTCATCTTGATAAACTTTCGGTCACATGTTCAGTTTCACTCGGATTCGAGCTCATCCACTCGGATATTAGAGATTTTCACTCGGACCGTCCGACTGGACTTTTTCACTCGGAAAACTATATTTCCACTCGGATGACTATATTTTCATTCGGAAAGCAATATCTTACTCGACCGGCAAGTTTTCGTTCCGATGGTAATCTTTTCACTCGGAACATTTTCATCTGGAGGACAATTTCACTCGGATGACTATATTTTTATTCGGATAATAATAAGTTCATCCGGTCAGCAAACTTCCACTCGACCGGTAATTTTCACTCGGATGATAAGCTTTTTCACTCGATCGGTGAGTTTTTACTCGAAAGTTAAGCTTTCACTCGACCGGTAAGTTTTCACTCGGACGGCAAGCTTTTCACTCGATCGGTGAGTTTTTACTCGAAAGTTAAGCTTTCACTCGACCGGTAAGTTTTTACTCAGACGGCAAGCTTTTCACTCAACCGAAAACATAGCCAGATCTTGATTTATCTCCTCAGGTCTCATACGACCTCGTATTGTGACGAATTATATATGTAAACCGATCGGCTCGACGAGACGAAACTTTCTCGTGTTGAAGTTTTTTCGATTCAAGGCCGTCTTGAGGGCCGAATTGCTCACGCATTGTATGAGACACTCATCAACATGTGTCTGGTGTCAAGCGTAATATTTCAGTCTCTGGCCTGTCCAAACCGTATTGACTTTAATTTTTGCATATGAACTCGGATTAAGATGATTTATATATGAAAATCAATTGCCTCGACGAGACGAAGACAATTCCTTTAGAGTGCTCCTCCATCCGAGGTCGTCTTGAAGGCATGATCGGCCGAAAACCACTCGGAATATTGAATTCTGCCACTCGGAATACCACTTCGGCCCCTAAGATGGAGTCGGACGATGATAACCTAAACATCAAAGTTGCTCCACTCGGTGATGTGAAACTTTTCATGCTGAAAACCCTTTCACTCGAAGCCATCTCATTTTCTTCTTATGTCGTGCCAAAATCTGATGTCAACACTGTGCACAAGGTATATAGGTCGGAAGTCGAACACCGCGCATGCTTCCGGTGTCTTTGGTATCAGAGTGATCAGAGCTTGGTTGAGCCTTCCAAATCCCCTTCCATTGCCAAGGAAAAACTTGTGAACCACAACAACTAGATCCACCTTGATAATCTCCCACGCTTTTTGATAGAAAATGCCAATGAACCTGTCCGGCCCAGGTGCTTTGTCCGAAGGCATATCCTTGATAACTGCCCAGATCTCATGTTCAGAGAACACGCGATATTGGTCCGAAAGATCAATGACCGTGACACCAAGCCCCTCCAAATCAAGTGTGAAATCTCGGGCTCCATCCTTGCCTAGCAGGTCCTTGTAAGATTTGTAGAAGGCTTCCTCCTTGTCTTTCTGATCCGTGATGATGCACCCATCCATGGTCAAGGAAGGAATGTAGTTTTTCATACGTCTCCCATTAGCTACCAGGTGGAACAACTGCGTGTTAGCATCCCCTTCTTGAAGCCATGCAATTCTTGACCTCTGTCGCGCAATAGTCCTCTCTAGAGATGCCAGCCCTAGTACAAGCTGTTTTAGGGTTCGTCTATGCCATCTCTCCTCCTCAGTCAGAATATGACTCTCCTGAGCACAATCAAACCGCAGGATGACTTTGTTCGCAATAGCAATTTGTAGCTTTATGTTTCCGATCTCCTTCTGCCCCCATGTACCAAGCGCTCGTGCTGTGTTTCGTAGCATGATGTCTAAGCGCAAGAACGGGCCGGTGATATCCGGATCGCAGACCCATGCCTCCTTGACTACATCCAAAAACCCATCCATTTTGACCCAGAAATTTTCAAAATGAAACCTCCTTCTGGCATGCACATGTGCTCCTCACGTGCAAGATGGAGTGGGCAGTGATCGGAGTGCTCGGTAGATAAAGCTTGCAGCAAGCACTCCATGTGAGCTAGCTCCCAATCTACGGAAACAAAAGCACGGTCGATCTTTGTGAGCGCGGGCGTCTCCCTTACGTTGCTCCACGTGAATTTGCGTCCATGCAAAAAGAGCTCCTTGAGCACGTTATCATCCATAAAGCGTTTGAACTTCCCCATCATTCTCCTGTCCAAGTTAGAGTTGTTTTTGTCTGCCGCATAAAGGATGAGGTTGAAATCTCCCAAGACTAGCCATGGCCATGGACATAGTGATCTACACTCCGAAAGCTCATTAAGGAAGTTAATTTTGCGCTCACCTTCCTGAGGCCCATATACTACTGCGAGCTACCATGTCTCTCCCTCCTTGTCAAGACGTACACCGAAATGCTATGGGAGTCATTGACATAATTTGACAAGAGGACCCGTGTGGTGTCCCATGCCACAAAGATACCGCCTCTAGTGTCCAACGCCGGTAAGTAAGTGAAACCATCATAGTTCGTCCCCATGCATTGCAAGATTACAAAAGTGTCCACCACCTCAAGTTTAGTTTCTCGGATACAAACAATCGCCGCGCGAGTAGAATCCACAAAACCCCTAAGCGCCTTCCTTTTGGCCAGACTATTAAGGCTTCTAACATTCCAACACACTAACTCCGAAGTGTTGAACAACATCGGAACAAGATGCCTCCAACACCACCGGCACCAACGTGCCTACTGCGCCAAGATCGGCCATCCCTGCCTCCTCCACGAGGTTGAGCGGTATCGCCTTCCCGAAGATAGCCGTGATGGCCCTCAACTGCGGCTCCTGGAGTGGCGAGTCGAAGACTGTACGAAACTGACCTAGCGCATCTTCCGAGACCGCCAGATCATCACAGTCCAGGCCCAGGGTTCTAAGAAGCACCATTTCAGCTGCCGAGGCCTTCGTCTTCCTAGAGCTACTTGCACAGACGGACCAAGTTGTGCGGCGAGGGGTTAACGACTCTTGGCCTGATTTGACCCCTTGCAGACCTTCAAACTCCTTGAGAAGCGGCGGGGCAAGCTTTTTAAGGAACCCAGCGCAAAACGCCTTGATGTTCCCAAGCGTTGCGATTTCTTTCGCAGATAAGTTCTCCTAGCGGCGCTGTACGGTAATTGCACCAGGAACAGCAGCATTGCCGCCACACAACGGCTCTTGCATGCATCCATGTGGCATGGTCACGTCGGCCCCCTCAAAACCCGCACCAGACTCCTGTATACTGGGGCCCGGGTCCACCGAACCACCTGATGGGCGCTCTATCATCTCCGTTGTCGCTAGCTGCAGCGCGTCCAAGACCGGTGCCCACCCCTCTGGCAATTTTGTCTGGCAGCAGAACCAATGGGGCCTCCTCCTCGGCTATAGCTAGGGATTGGGCGTTGGCGGCCCCCATCGAATCAGCCGCGGACGGGATGGCAGGATTTGAATCCCCCAAAGCCGCCTCCTGGCGCGTCTTATCCTTCGCTTGGTCATCCTCCATGGGATCTGCGCGAAGCGCTGTCAATCACCTGTTGCGAGCTGGCATTGATGGGAGCCTGATCCCTTCTCTCCACTTGGTCAAAAGCCTGGCTACCCGGGCCCAACGGAACCTACGATATGATGGACACTTTAGCCTCCTGGCGTGGTGGGGTCCCACTGCACCTGCCCGGATCTTCTATGGCAATCTGCACCACCGGATCTTCTGTGGCAATCTGCACCACCGGCAAGACTTGGGCTGCAGCCACTGCTCCTCCCTGGCTAGTCCCTGTCGCAGTAGCCGTTGTGACCATGGGCGCGCTCGCCGAGACCTCCTTGCCACGAGCCATCGGCGGTAACCTCCACTCTGACAACCCGATGCGTCCCAACAGAGCCTGCTTGTAGGAGCCGCCGTGCGCACCACTGCCCGGCGCCCCACCACGGTGATCATGTGCACCTCTCGCCCACGGCAAGACGCGCCATTCTCCCCAACTCGAGATGTCCCCGGAGTTCCCCGACAAGCCACTCTGCCCGCTACCATCGGAACTAGGAGGCCTGAACCAGCGCTCTGTGAAGGAAATATGCCCTAGAGGCAATAATAAAGTTATTATTTATTTCCTTATTTCATGATAAATGTTTATTATTCATGCTAGAATTGTATTAACCGGAAACTTGATACATGTGTGAATACATAGACAAACAGAGTGTCACTAGTATGCCTCTACTTGACTAGCTTGTTGATCAAAGATGGTTGTGTTTCCTAGCCATAGACATGAGTTGTCATTTGATTAACGGGATCACATCATTAGGAGAATGATGTGATTGACTTCACCCATTCCGTTAGCTTAGCACTTGATCGTTTAGTATGTTGCTATTGCTTTCTTCATGACTTATACATGTTCCTATGACTATGAGATTATGCAACTCCGTTTACGGAGGAACACTTTGTGTGCTACCAAACGACACAACGTAATCGGGTGATTATAAAGGTGCTCTACTGGTGTCTCCGAAGGTACTTGTTGGGTTGGCGTATTTTGAGATTAGGATTTGTCACTCCGATTGCTCGGAGAGGTATCTCTGGGCCCACTCAAGAATGCACATCACTATAAGCCTTGCAAGCATTGTAACTAATGAGTTAGTTATGGATGATGTATTATGGAGCGAGTAAAGAGACTTGCCGCAACGAGATTGAACTAGGTATTGAGATACCGACGATCGAATCTCGGCAAGTAACATAACGATGACAAGGGAACAACATATGTTGTTATGCGGTCCACCGATAAAGATCTTCGTAGAATATGTAGGAGCCAATATGGGCATCCAGGTCCCGCTATTGGTTATTGACAAGAGAGGTGTCTCGGTCATGTCTACATAGTTCTCGAACCCGTAGGGTCCCCACGCTTAACGTTCGTTGACGATATAGTACTATGAGTTATGTATGTTGGTGACCGAATTTTGTTCGGAGTTTTGGATGAGATCACAGATATGACGAGGAACTCCGGAATGGTCTGGAAGTAAAGATTGACATGTGGATAGTAGTGTTTGATCTCCGGGGTTCCGGAGTTCACCGGAAGGGGTTCCGGATGTTTCCCGAAATGTTTGGGCACGAGAACACTTTATCTGGGCCAAAAGGGGAAAGCCCACGTGGCTTTTGCAAAGTGCAAAAGGAAGTTTTGAGGAGACCAGAGGCTAGACGCCAGGAACCCTGGCGTCTAGGTGTAGACGCCGGGAACCCTGGCGTCTAGCCCTGGAGTCTGTGTAGGACTCTTGCCTTTCGGGCAAAACCGACTTTGAGGAGGCTTTTACTCCAAGTTTCGACCCCAGGGCTCAACATATAAATAGAGGGGCAGGGCTAGCACCAAAGACACATCAAGAAACACCAAGCCGTGTCTTGTGGCAACCCGTCCTTCTAGTTTATCCTCCGTCATAGTTTCTCAGAGTGCTTAGGCGAAGCCCTGCGGAGATTGTTCTTCACCAACACCGTCACCACGCCGTCGGCTGCCGGAACTCATCTACTACTTACCCGTCTTGCTGGATCGAGAAGGCGAGGGCGTCATCAAGCTGAGCGTGTGCGAGAACTCGGAGGTGTCGTGCGTTCGGTACTTGGATCGGTCGGATCGTGAAGGCGTGCGACTACATCAACCGTGTTGATAAATGCTTCCGCTTAGCGATCTTCAAGGGTATGAAGATACACTCCCCCTCTCGTTGCTATGCATCACCATGATCTTGCGTGTGCGTAGGAAATTTTTGAAATTACTACGTTCCCCAACAGTGGCATCCGAGCCTGGTTTTATGCGTAGATGTTATATGCACGAGTAGAACACAAGTGAGTTGTGGGCGATATAAGTCATACTTGCTTACCAAAGATGTCATACTTTGGTTCGGCGGTATTATTGGATGAAGCGGCCGGACCGACATTACGCGTCACGCTTATGCGAGACCGATTCTCCGGCGTGCTTTGCACAGAGGTGGCTAGCGGGTGTCAGTTTCTCCAACTTTAGTTGAACCGAGTGTGGCTACGCCCGGTCCTTGCGAAGGTTAAAACAACACTAACTTGACGAACTATCGTTGTGGTTTTGATAAGTAGGTAAGAACGGTTCTTGCTCAGCCCGTAGCAGCCACGTAAAATTTGCAACAACAAAGTAGAGGACGTCTAACTTGTTTTTGCAGGGCATGTTGTGATGTGATATGGTCAAGACGTGATGCTATATTTTCTTGTATGAGGTGATCATGTTTTGTAACCGTAGTTATCGGCAACTGGCAGGAGCCATATGGTTGTTGCTTTATTGTATGAAATGCAAATGCCCTGTAATTGCTTTACTTTATCACTAAGCAGTATCGATAGTCGTAGAAGCAATAGATGGCGTAAACAACAACGATGTTACGATGGAGATCAAGGTGTCACGCCGGTGATGATGGTGATCACGATGGTGCTTCGGAGATGGAGATCACAAGCACAAGATGATGATGGCCATATCATATCACTTATATTGATTGCATGTGATGTTTATCCTTTATGCATCTTATCTTGCTTTGATTGACGGTAGCATTTTAAGATGATCTCTCACTAATTATCAAGAAGTGTTCTCCCTGAGTATGCACCGTTGCGAAAGTTCTTCGTGCTGAGACACCACTTGATGATTGGGTGTGATAGGCTCCACGTTCAAATACAACGGGTGCAAGACAGTTGCACACACGGAATAGTCAGGTTAAACTTGAAGAGCCTAGCTTATACAGATATGGCCTCGAAACACGGAGACCGAAAGGTCGAACGTGAATCATATAGTAGATATGATCAACATAGTGATGTTCGCCATTGAAAACTACTCCATCTCACGTGATGATCGGACATGGTTTAGTTGATTTGGCTCACGTGATCACTTAGATGACTAGAGAGATGTCTGTCTAAGTGGGAGTTCTTAAGTAATATGATTAATTGAACTTAAATTTACCATGAACTTAGTCCTGGTAGTATTTTGCAAATTATGTTGTAGATCAATAGCTCACGTTGTTGCTTTCATATGTTTATTTTGATATGTTCCTAGAGAAAATTGTGTTGAAAGATGTTAGTAGCAATGATGCGGATTGGATCCGTGGTCTGAGGTTTATCCTCATTGCTGCACAGAAGAATTATGTCCTTAATGCACCGCTAGGTGACAGACCTATTGCAGGAGTAGATGCAGACGTTATGAATGTTTGGCTAGCTCAATATGCTGACTACTTGATAGTTTAGTGCACCATGCTTAACGGCTTAGAATCGGGACTTCAAAGACGTTTTGAATGTCATGGACCATATGAGATGTTCCAGGAATTGAAGTTAATATTTCAAGAAAATACCTGAGTTGAGAGATAGGAAATCTCCAACAAGTTCTATAGCTAAAAGATGGAGGAGAATCGCTCAACTAGTGAGCATGTGCTCAGATTGTCTGGGTACTACAATCGCTTGAATCAAGTGGGAGTTAATCTTCCGGATAAGATAGTGATTGACAGAATTCTCTAGTCACCATCACTAAGTTACTAGAACTTCGTGATGAACTATAGTATGCAAGGGATGACGAAACGATTCTGAGCTCTTCGTGATGTTGAAATCGTGAAGGTAGAAATCAAGAAAGAGCATCAATTGTTGATGATTGACAAGACCACTAGTTTCAAGAAAAGGGCAAAGGGAAAGAAAGTGAACTTAAAGTAGAATGAAAAGCAAGTTGTCACTCCCGCTAAGAAGCCCAAAGCTGGACCAAAGCACTGAAAACCGAGTGCTTACACTGCAAAGGAAATGGTCCTTTGGAAGCGGAAATACCCTGAATATTTGGTGGATAAGAAGGATGGCAAAGTGAACAAGGGTATATTTGATATACAGGTTATTGATGTGTGCCTTACTAGTGTTTATAGTAGCCCCTGAGTATTTGATACTTGTTCAGTTCCTAAGATTAGTAACACGAAACAGGAGTTACAGAATAAACAGAAACTAGTTGAGGGGGAAGTGACAATGACTGTTGGAAGTAGTTCCAAGATTGATATGATCATCATCACACACTACCTATATTTTCGAGATTAGTGTTAAACCTAAATAAATGTTATTTGGTGTTTGCGTTGAGCATAAATATGATAAAATCATGTTTATTGCGATACAATTATTCATCTAAGATAGAGAATAAATTGTTATTCTATTTACATGAATAAAACCTTCTATGGTCATACACCCAATGGTGATGGTTTATTGAATCTTGATCATAGTGATACACATATTCATAATGTTGATGCCAAAAGATGCAAAGTTAATAATGATAGTGCAATTTATTTGTGGCACTGCCGTCTGGGTCATATCGGTGTAAAGCGCAAGAAGAAACTCCAGAAAGATGGATTTTCGGAATCACTTGGTTATGAATCATTTGATGCTTGCGAACTGTGCCTTTTGGGCAAGATGACTAAAACTCCGTTCTCCGGAACAATGGAACGAGCTACTAACTTGTTGGAAATAATACATACCGATGTATGTGGTCCAATGAGTGTTGATGCTTGTGGCGGGTATCGTTATTTTCTGACCTTCACAAATGATTTGAGCAGATATGCGTATATCTACTTAATGAAGCACAAGTCTAAAAACATTTGAAAAGTTCAAAGAATTTCCGAGTGTAGTGGAGAATCATCGTAATAAGAAAATAAAGTTTCTACAATCTGATCGTAGAAAAGAATATTTGAGTTACGAGTTTGGCCTTCATTTTTAAACAATGTGGAATATTTTCACAGCTCACGCCACATGGAACACCACAGCATAATGGTGTGTCCGAACGTCGTAACCGCACTTTATTGGATATGGTGCGATCTATGATGTATCTTACTGATTTACCACTATCGTTTTGGGGTTATGCATTAGAGATAGCTGCATTCACTTTAATAGGGCACCATCTAAATCCGTTGAGACGACACCGTATGAACTATGGTTTAGCGATGAAACCTAAGTCGTCGTTTCTTAAAGTTTGGAGTTGCGATGCTTATGTGAAAAAGGTTTTCAACCTGATAAGCTCGAACCCAAATCGGAGAAGTGTGTCTGCATAGAATACCCAAAGGAAACTGTTGGGTACACCTTCTATCACAGATCCGAAGGCAAAACATTCGTTGCTCAGAATGGATCCTTTCTAGAGAAGGAGTTTCTCTCAAAAGAAGTGAGTGGGGGGAAAATAGAACTTGATGAGGTAACTGTACCTGCTCCCTTATTGGAAAGTAGTTCATGTGACTACTACACCAATTAGTGAGGAAGATAATGATGATGATCATGAAACTTCAGATTAAGTTACTACAAAACCTCGTAGGTCTTCCAAATTACAGTCCACACGAGAGTGGTACGGTAATCCTGTTCTGGAAGTCATGTCACTAGACCATGATGAACCTACGAACTATGAGGAAGCGATGATGAGCCCAGATTCCGTGAAATGGCTTAAGGCCATGAAATCTGAGATGGGATCCATGTATGAGAACAAAGTGTGGACTTTGGTGGAGTTGCCCAATGATCGGCAAGCCATATTGTATAAATGGATCTTCAAGAGGAAGACAGTCGTTGATAGTAGTGTTACTATCTACAAAGCTCGACTTGCCATAAAAAGGTTTTCGACAAGTTCAAGGTGTTGACTACAATGAGATTTTCTCAACTGTAGCGATGCTTAAGTCTGTCCGAATCATTTTAGCAATTGCCACATTTTATGAAATCTGGCAAATGGATGTCAAAACTGCATTCCTTAATGGTTTTCTTAAAGAAGAGTTGTATATGATGCAACCAAAAGGTTTCGTCAATCCTAAAGGTGCTAACAAAATGTGCAAGCTCCAAATGATCCATCTATGGACTGGTGCAAGCATCTCAGAGTTGGAATATACGCTTTGATAAGTTGATCAAAGCATATAGTTTTATACAGACTTGCGGTGTAGCTTGTATTTACAATAAAGTGAGTGGGAGCACTACTGCCTTTCTAATAAATATATGTGAGTAACATATTGTTGATCGGAAATGATGTAGAATTTTTCTAGAAAGCATAAAGGAGTATTTAAAAGGAGTTCTTTAAAAGAAAGACCTCAGTAAAGCTACTTACATATTGAGCATCAAGATCTATTGAGATAGATCAAGACGCTTGATAAGTTTTTCAAAAATACATACCTTGTCAAGATTTTGAAGTAGTTCAAAATAGAACAGTCAAAGAAAGAGTTCTTGCTGTCAATGTTTTGGGAACGGGGGTCCCCAGACCTGCCTACTTGCGGCCTGCGGCGTGGCTCAGGTGGGGGCCCAGCGCGGCCCAGCTTCATCAGCTCAAGCTCAAGACCCTCGCGAGGGGCCAAGCCTCGCGGGGCGGACGACGGGAACCTTCCTCCGGAGCAACCTCGTCAGGCAGGCTCACGAGGAGGCGGAGAGATCAAGGCAGGGTACCTCATGAGGGTGCCCCGTGACGCAAGCCATGACGATCGAGACCAGGCGGGCGCCGGCCAGCGCAGAGTCCTCGTTTCCCCTTTGGTGCAAAGGGGGCAAGCACATGCCAAGGCATCAGGCAAAGGTGACCACTTCGGTGCAACAAGACCAAGACCAGCAGAGCGGCAGGAAGGAGGTCATCGTGGAGCCCAGGACAGCATCACCGTCAGAGCCTTTGGCATCCGAAGACCAACTTTAGTCAGGATAAGTGTACTAGATGTTCCCCTTCGAAATGGCCAATTGTTGGCGCCCTTCCCGCTCATTATTTGGGAAGAGGCCCAGGGCCTCCCTCTATAAATAGGACTAGCCACCACAGAGACAAGGGAGGGAGAGATATTCACAAGAGAGGATCCAGCTCACGCATAGAGAGAGAGAGGCAACTGAACTCACCCAAGCAGTTCATCGCACCAGCTCAAGAACAGCCCTCTTGAGGCTGTTCTCCCTTTGTATTGTTCATCATCAGCCCCTGAGGCAATCCACCACACCACACACTGGAGTAGGGTATTACACCACAACGGTGGCCCGAACTAGTATAAACCTTGCGTCCCTTGTGTTGTTCTTCGTTCGTAGTTTAGATCCCTCGCTAACCATTCACGCATGAGCTGGTAGGGGAAAGATCTCCGCACGCACCCCAGTGTTCGAACCTCAAGGGTCTGCCGGAACCCGAAATCCGACATTTGGCGCGCCAGGTAGGGGTGCGCCGGAATCTTTCTTCCGCTGGTCGTGTGTGACCTTCCGCCGTGTCCATGGCTGACGCTCGCCGAGCTCGCGCCGAGCGCCGGGCTGCTCCCGCCGCTCGAGTCGCCCAGACAGCTCCCATCGGCGGACACCCCCGTCGTTCCCCGTCGCCTGCCGCCAACGCCGCCACCGGCCTGGCGGGGAACGAGCAGCAGGCCTCGTCCCTACATCCATCGGTGAGATGAGAAGGCCGCACCGCTACTCCTTCGCTCGCCCCTGCTGGTTCTTCGTCCCGCGCGCACCGCGCTCCCATGGAGGCCCGAGCCGCGCTCTTCGCAGCGAACGAGCTCCTGCGCTACCGCCCCGTCGACGACGTCTACGAGGAGTGGCTCGACCGCGTCGCCGAGCTCGTTAGCGCCGCAGGGGGCTCCCCCGCGCCGTCCCTCTCGCTGCCTCGCCCTTCACCCCCTTGGAGGCAGGGAGCCGAAGGTGCCCGACACCTCATCCCCAAGAAGGCGCCCTGGCTCCAAGGCGCGTGGCCCCGGGCCGAGACCCTCCGCGTCCGGCGCCCGCGCAACAAGAAAGGAGCTGCCAGGAGATCCCTCGTCCCCAAGAAGGTGCTCGCGTGCTCCCAGCACCGGAGCGCCGCGACCACGCTCCAGCACCACCGCGTCAAGACCCCGCGCTGCTCCAGGCAGCGATGCGCGGGAATCCACAAGAGCAAGCTCCGCATCAGCAGAGAGCCCCGGTGGCCACTGCAGGCTGTCGTGCCTTCACCGCCGAGCTACGCAGCGTCGCATGGCCCGACAAGTTCAAGTCGGACCTGCCTCCTTGCTACGACGGCACCGCCGACCCCGCGGAGTTCCTTCAGCTCTCTGAGCTGGGAATCAAGCCGCCAACGGGACGAAAAGGTCATGGCGAATTGGTTCCCCATGGCGCCGCAAGGACGGAGCCGAACCTGGCTCCTGAACCCGGCTCCGGCACGATCTCCTCTGGGGCGAGATGCGCACCGCTTCATCGCCAACTTCCAAGGCACTCGCGACCGGCCCCAGACGTGGCGACATGCGCCGCATCAAGCAGCAGCCGGAGAGACCCTGCGAGAAGTACATCCAGCCTTCAACAACGCCCGCCTCAAAATCCCCAAGGTGGCGAGGAAGCCATCATCTCAGCCTTCTCCGATGGCGCGTGCGTGGCGTCAAGATGAAGGAGGAGGTAGCTATGCATGAAGACACATGCACATCCTCGAGCTGTTCAACTTGGCGACCAAATGCACCAGGGCTGAGGAAGGCGCCTCTCCCTCCTCGAGCTTCCGGCTGCCGATCCGGAAGAGAAGAAGCCCAAGGCCAAGGGCGTGAAGCGCAGGGGCTGTCGTGCTCATGGCGTAACCAGACACTAAGCGGCGGCAGGATCAGCCCGATTCTTCCAAGGGCAGCCGGTACTGTGTGTACCACGACCTCCACACCCACAACACCAACGAATGACAGGAGCTCAGGGCCGTGCGAGAAGGGCGTATCGGCCGACGCCCTGAGCGCAATGATCGAGGCTACGGCTGAGGAGGAGGAAGAAGCACAGGACGCTGGGAAGACCGTGGCCCTCGCCAAGGATGGCGTGACAGGCCTCACGAGGACCGCTGGCAGGACCAGCCACACGAGGGAGGTTGGAGGGACCAACCTCTTGAGGATCTCCCTCAAGGCAACGCAGGGCTCCCACCTCTGCCGCAGCGGCCAAGGAGGTATGAAGACAATCATCAGGACGAGGGGGCTGGGGGTTTCCAGGAGCCGCGCGCTATCTCTTGCATCCTGGGTGGCGCTCAGGACCCGGCCTCTCAGCGCATCTTCAAGCAGTTTGCTCGCGAGGTGAATGCAGTCCTCCCCAAGCCTAAGGCCACACGCCCTCTCAGGTGGTCGGCGTGCGCCATCACGTTCAGCTCAGCGGATCAGCTCAAGTGTGCGGCAACGGCCGGAGTCCTCCCCATGCTTTGCTCACCACTCATCAGCAACGTGCAAGTCACTATGACCCTCATCGACGGCGGAGCAGGACTCAACGTCCTATCTGTCGAGACATTCAACGATCTCCAAGTACCATACGATCAGCTTCAGCCGACCAAGCCTTTCTTAGGAGTCACCGACGGCTCCACCGTCCCAATAGGGCAAGTTCGCCTTCCCGTCACCTTCGGACAGCGCAACAACTACCGCACCGAGCTCATTGACTTCGACGTCGCCCACATTCGCCTGCCATACAATGCCATCCTCGGGTACCCAGCTTTGGCCAAGTTCATGGCAGTGACTCACCATGGCTACAATGTCCTCAAGATGCCAGGAAGCGGAGGAGTCATCACAGTGCCTTGTGAGGAAAGGGACGTAGTGTGCTCTCTTGAGCGTGCCTTCCAAGAAGTAGCAATCGAAGACCCAGATCACAGGAGTGGGAGACTTCCCGAGGGGATCCCTAATAAGAAGAAGGCTTCGCTAGGTCCAAGCCCTCATGGGGTAGGCACCTCCGGAGGCGTGGCAACAGGACTCGCGCCCGTTCAAGGGGTGCCACCCTCTGTCGCATAGGAAGGCGCGACCGGCGCCCTCCTCAGGCGGGGCTCGGGGTCTCTTTCATGGAGAGCCATCGACCTAGCCGGGGTCACGAGGGAGGCGCTCGGGCACCACTTGGAGGCGTGCTTTGAGGCGCGTTCCCCTCAGGAAGGTATGAGGCAAGGAGGGCCAAACCCTCAGGATTTCATCACGAGGAACACCCAGGAGCTACAGGAGTCAAGAGTCATGCGCGGCTGTCGCCGCTTGCCCGCCGTGGCCCCACATCCAGGCGAGGATGCTGGGCTGCGAATCTGCATCGACATACCAGGGCTCAACCGGGCCGCGTCTCAGGAGCGCCTCTGGCCCTCACGCGTGGGGCGTTGCGAGGGTCCACCTCACAGCTACGTTCGCATGCCTTTCGGCCTGCCGAACGCGGTCGCCGCCCATCAGCGCCTGCTGAGGTGCGCTCTGGAGGCTCAGGAGGTCAAGCAGCGCGCGGTCCTGGCAGAGATGGAGATGGCTCTCGAGGAACCCCCGTGCCCCCGGAGCCTCCTGAGGCTCCAGGTCTGGAGGGCTCGTGAGGGCTAGCTTCCTCATCACGCGTCATCCGCTACCTCAACATCCCGCCATCTCCGACCATATCAGGTGACACCTTTCCAAGTTCCGCTTTCAGCTTGGAGCGCCCCTCGGGCTGCATCATTCCCAGGCCGCGTGGGTCCATCCCTGTGGCATGTATACATTTTGCTTATGTTCTTTACTTACCTTGTTGGGGGCGCCCCTCGGGCTGCATTATCCCCGAGCTGCTCGGGCCAGACCCAGTGGCATGTGCTTTCTCCGCACCTATCTAGATGGACTTGCTTATTCATACATGACATGCTTGACCTAATCGCCTGCTCGATTGACACCTACCTTTGGAGCCGCTCGCTCAGGCACGGCACTTGCGCACGGGTCCGTCCCTGCAATGCCGATAAATCTGAGTGGCTGAGCTCTGGCCGCGACAGCCCCGCAAGGCGCCACCTCACCAAGCCCTCAGTGCCCCCGATCACTCCCTCGGAGCGACCAATGGTTGGTTGGCAACCTTAACAACGAACCTTGTTTCCCCTCATAATTGGTACACAGGACCTGCTTCAGGAGTAACGCTGGCGGCATCGCGAGCCTTCTCTCCTCCTCTCCGGCGCGATCCGCTTGCACGTTAAAAGGGGGTACCTGAGCATCGCGACTCATGGGCTCTTACTGGCTCTCCAGCCCTCACCCCCTGCCCTTGACCCACGACATCGCGACCTGTCATACCAGCGGTGGCTGAGCTCGCTCGAGGGCCGGGACCTGAGGACGTAGAGCATTAAGGGAAGCGCGGGGGAGAGGCAAGAAGCTTGCGAGGGCCCAACCCAGCAACGCCTCAGTTGCCGTCGCGCAGACACGACACCTCATCGAGCGCCGCTCCAAACCCGCAAGATAAGTCACGCAAAAATTGATCCGACTTAGCGCTAAACCCTCGCCTACTGCTGCTTTGTCACGGCAAAGCCGCCTACCTTTCTTGCCCAGCGGAGGCTGCTTGAGCGCTAAAGGGGACCTCTTGAGCATCGCGACTCAGGGGCTCTTACTGGACCTCGGGCCGCTCACCTCCTGGCCTTGACCCACGGCATCTCGACCTGTCATACCAGCGACGGCTGAAGCCTACATGGGGACCGACACCTGTCAGCGCAGAGCACCAAGCCCTCGTGAGGAAAGAAAGGGGGAGCTGAGCCAGGACAGAACAAGCATCTCGCACCGATTCATCACAAGGAAATAGTATTCACAAAACACGGCCAGCGCCTTACATACCCCCGCGGGGTGCTACTTCGATTCTTTGCAGGAAATAAAAGGTGCTAATCCTAAGGAACGCTGACTACGCGTGCCTCCGCAGGAGACGCCATCATCAACAGTGGGCCGCCGGGCGCCGGCGTCAACCCCATCCAGATCACCGGCGCCGGTAGCCTGAAGCGCCCGCCCGGCTCCGAGCGCGGCGTGAGCTCGGGGGCTCGTAGCTGTCGTCGCTCGTCTCCGGAGTCGCCAGAAGCTCGGCGGAGGCACTTGACCCTCCAACCCCTTCGCTGCTGCTCGAGGAGCTGCCGAGGGGGCGACCGGCAGGCCTAGTCCTCGCGACGACGATGCCCCAACCGCCCTTCTCGGGGCAGTATTCCAGCCGGCGTCCTTCCGCGTCGAAGACCTTGAAGAACATCAAGGAGGCGCTGATACGTCTCCAACGTATCTATAATTTTTGATTGCTCCATGCTACTTTATCTACTGTTTGGACTATATTGGGCTTTATTTTCCACTTTTATATTATTTTTGGGACTAACCTATTAACCGGAGGCCCAGCCCAGAATTGCTGTTTTTTGCCTATTTCAGTGTTTCGAAGAAACAGAATAACAAACGGAGTCCAAACGGAATGAAACCTTCAGGAACGTGATTTTCTCACCGAGCGTGATCCGTGAGACTTGGACCCTACTACAAGAAGTAACAGAGGCGGTCACGAGGGTGCCCCCTAGGGCGCGCCCACCTCGTGGGCCCCCTGTTGCTCCACCGACGTACTCCTTCCTCCTATATATACCTCATTGCACCCCAAGCGATCGTAGCAGGAGCCAAAACCTAATTCCACCGCCACAACTTCCTGTATCCACGAGATCCCATCTTGGTCCTGTTCGGAGCTCCACGGAGGGGGCATCCACCACGGAGGGCTTCTACATCATCACCATAGCCTCTCCGATGAAGTGTGAGTAGTTTACTTCAGACCTTCAGGTCCATAGCTAGTAGCTAGATGGCTTCTTCTCTCTTTTTGGATCTCAATACAATGTTCTCCCCCTCTCTTGTGGAGATCTATTCGATGTAATCTCCTTTTTGCGGTGTGTTTGTTGAGACCAATGAATTGTGGGTTTATGATCCAGCTTATCTATGAATAATATTTGAATCTTCTCTGAATTCTTTTATGTATGATTGGTTATCTTTGCAAGTCTCTTCGAATTATCGGTTTGGTTTGGCCAACTAGATTGGTAGTTCTTGCAATGGGAGAAGTGCATAGCTTTGGGTTCAATCTTGTGGTGTCCTTACCCAGTGACAGAAAGGGTTGCAAGGCACGTATTGTATTGTTGCCATCGAGGATAACAAGATGGGGTATTTATCATATTTCATGAATTTATTCCTCTACATCATGTCATCTTGCTTAAGGCGTTACTCTGTTTTTAACTTAATACTCTAGATGCATCTTTGGATAGCGGTCGATGAGTGGAGTAATAGTAGTAGATGCAGAATCATTTCGGTCTACTTGTCTCGGATGTGATGCCTATATACATGATCATACCTAGATATACTCATAACTATGCTCAATTCTGTCAATTGCGCAACAGTAATTTGTTCACCTACCGTAGAATACTTATGCTCTTTAGAGAAGCCACTAGTGAAACCTATGGCCCCCGGGTCTATTCTCATCATATCAATCTCCATCACTTTAATACTTGCTTTGTTTTTACTTTGCCTTTTACTTTTCACTTTGCATCTCTATATCAAAAATACCAAAAATATTATCTATCATCTCTATTAGATCTCACTCTTGTAAGTGACCGTGAAGGGATTGACAACCCCTAATCGCGTTGGTTGCGAGTAGCTATCGTTTTGTGCAGGTACGAGGGACTTGTGCGTGGCCTCCTACTGGATTGATACCTTGGTTCTCAAAACTGAGGGAAATACTTACGCTACCGTGCTGCATCATCCTCTCCTCCTCGGGGAAAACCAGCATAAGCTCAAGGCGTAGCAAGAAGGATTTACGGCACCGTTCTTTGGGGAGTCTACTTAAAGTCAACATACCAAGTACCCATCACAATACCTACCTCTCGCATTACATTATTTGCCATTTTCCTCTCATTTTCCTCTCCCCACTTCACCCTTGCCGCTTATTAGCCCTCTCTTTCCCAATCTCCTCCTCTCTTTTCCGTTTGCCTTCCCGTTGCCATGGCGAATCAAAAAGAACTACGGGTTTCTCCGAGCTCTAGTGCCTTGGATAACCCCTCTATCCTCTCTAAGCTCATAAATCATGATGCTATAGAAAGACCCACCGGGGTCATCAATGAGAGCTTGAATAATTTGGATGAGGATGACTCTGGAATTTTTCGCTATTTACTTGATGAGTCTTTAAAAGATGCTTGGGCTAGGTTACTTAGGATTCGGGCTAGCTATGTGCCATAATATCAAATTGAAATTTACTTAAAAAGTTTTTATGTTGGCTTGCCCGCTTCCTTCAAACAAGTTTTAGATTCCATCTTTGAGGAAGGTTTTCTTGAAGGGGATGCTATAGATACCTACGTAAGAATGAAAACTATATTTGGGCACCCCATGAATGATAAGGTTGAATCAACTACTCTCTTGTGCTTTTATCAAAATGAAATTATTAAAGAGATGAAGTCTAGTTTAGAGGCAAATTTCCGTAATGTGCTTAATAATACTTCTTCCATTAATGGCCATGTGCTTAACTTAAATAGAAGAATGAATGCCATAGAAAGGAGATCCTCCTCTCCGAATGCTAAAGATGGCAATACCTAGATCTATCCTTGCTTTTATGCCTAGCTAGGGGCGTTAAACGATAGCGCTTGTTGGGAGCAAACCCAATTTTATTTTTAGTTTTTTGTTTTTGCTTCTCTTTAGGAATAAATAATCCATCTAGCCTCTGTTTACATGTGGTTTTATGTTTTAATTAGTGTTTGTGCCAAGTTAAACCTATTGGATCTTCTTTGATGATAGTTATTTGATCTTGCTGTAATTTCCAGAAACTTTACGCTCAGTGCCCGAATTATTAAAAATAACCAGAACGTGATAAAATACTGATTCCAATTTCTACTGATCTATAAACAAATTGTCTAGGTCGTAGAATTTTGGTAGATGTTTTGGAGTTCCAGAAGTTTGCCTTAGTTACAGATTACTACAGACTGTTCTGTTTTTGACAGATTCTGTTTTTCGTGTGTTGTTTGCTTATTTTGATGAATCTATGGCTAGTAAAATAGTTTATGATCCATAGAGAAGTTGTAAAACAGTAGGTTTAACACCCATATAAATAAAGAATGAATTCATTACAATACCTTAAAGTACTCTTTTGTTTTCTTTCTCTAACGGAGCTCACGATATTTCTATTGAAGTTTGTGTTGTGAAGTTTTCAAGTTTTGGGTAAATTCTTTTGATGGATTATGGAACAAGGAGTGGCAAGAGCCTAAGCTTGGGGATGACCATGTCACCCCCAAGATAATCCAAGGACACCAAAAATTCAAAGCTTGGGGATGCCCCGGAAGGCATCCCCTCTTTAAATCTACTTCCATCGGTAATTTACTTGGAGCTATATTTTTATTCACCACATGATATGTGTTTTGCTTGGAGCGTCTTGTATTATTTGTGTCTTTTCTTGTTATTTTACCACAATCATCCTTGCTGTACACAACTTTTGAGAGAGCCATACATAAATTGAAATTTGATAGAATACTCTATGTGCTTCACTTATACCTTTTTAGCTTGATAGTTTTGCTCATAGTGCTTCACTTATATCTTTTGAGCGTGATAATTTTTTGCTCTAGTGCTTCACTTAGATCTTTTAGAGCACGGTGGTGGATTTTTTTAAAGAAACTATTGATCTCTCATGCTTCACTTAGATTATTTTGAGAGTCGTTAATAGCATGGTAATTTGCTTAATGTTAATATACTTGGTATTCAAGATATGTGAAACTTTATTTTGAGTGCGTTGAATACTAAGATAAGTTTGATGCTTGATAATTGTTTTGAGATATGAAGATGATGATATTAGAGTCATGCTAGTTGAGTAGTTGTGAATTTAAAGAATACTTGTGTTGAAGTTTGTGATTCACGTAGCATGCATTATGGTGAACCGTTATGTGATGAACTCGGAGCATGATTTATTTATTGATTGTCTTCCTTATGAGTGGCGGTCGGGGACGAGCGATGGTCTTTTCCTACCAATCTACCCCCCTAGGAGCATGCACGTAATAATTTGCTTTGGTAACTTCTAGATTTTTGCAATAAGTATATGAGTTCTTTATGACTAATGTTGAGTCCATGGATTATACGCACTTTTTCCCATCCTTCCACCATTGCTAGCCTCTCTAATACATCGCACTTTTCGCCGGTATCATACACCCACAATATATCTTCCTCAAAACAGCCACCATACCTACCTATCATGGCATTTCCATAGCCATTCCGAGATATATTGCCATGCAACTTTCCACCGTTCCGTTTATTATGACACGCTCCATCATTGTCATATTGCTAGCATGATCATGTAGTTGACATCGTATTTGTGGCAAAGCCACCTTTCATAATTCTTTCATACATGTCACTCATGTTTCATTGCATATCCGTACACCATGGGAGGCATACATATAGAGTCATATTTTGTTCTAAGAATCGAGTTGTAATTGTTGAGTTGTAAGTAAATAAAAGTGTGATGATCGTCATTATTAGAGCATTGTCCCAAGTGAGGAAAGGATGATGGAGACTATGATTCCCCCACGAGTCGGGATGAGACTCCGCACGAAAAAAAATGAAAATAAAATGAGAGAAAAAGAGAGAAGGGACAATGTTACTATCCTTTTACCACACTTGTGCTTCAAAGTAGCACCAAGATCTTCACGATAGAGAGTCTCTCATTTTGTCACTTTCATATACTAGAGGGAATTTTTCATTATAGAACTTGGCTTTTATATTCCAATGATGGGCTTCCTCAAATGCCCTAGGTCTTCGTGAGCAAGCGAGTTGGATGCACACCCACTTAGTTCTTTTGTTGAGCTTTCATAATACTTATAGCTCTAGTGCATCCGTTGCATGGCAATCCCTACTCACTCACATTGATATCTATTGATGGGCATCTCCATAGTCCGTTGATACGCCTAGTTGATGTGAGACTATCTTCTCCCTTTTTGTATTCTCCACAACCACCATTCTATTCCACCTATAGTGCTATATCCATGGCTCACGCTCATGTATTGCGTGAAGATTGAAAAAGTTTTGAAAATGTTAAAGTATGAAACAATTGCTTGGATTGTCATCGGGGTTGTGCATGATTTAAATATTTTGTGTGGGGAAGATGGAGCATAGCCAGACTATATGATTTTGTAGGGATAACTTTCTTTGGCCATGTTATTTTGAGAAGACATAATTGCTTAGTTAGTATGCTTGAAGTGTTATTATTTTTATGTCAATATGAACTTTTAACTTGAATCTTTCGGATCTGAATATTCATACCAAAATTAAGAAGATTTACATTGAAATTATGCCAAAGTATCACTCCGCATCAAAAATTCTCTTTTATCATTTACCTACTCGAGGACGAGCAAGAATTAAGCTTGGGGATGCCTGATACGTCTCCAACGTATCTATAATTTTTTATTGCTCCATGCTATTTTATCTACTGTTTTGGACTGTATTGGGCTTTATTTTCCAATTTTATATTATTTTCGGGACTAACCTATTAACCGGAGGCCTAGTCCAGAATTGCTGTTTTTTGCCTATTTCAGTGTTTCGAAGAAACAGAATATCAAACGGACTCCAAACGGAATGAAACCTTCGGGAACGTGATTTTCTCACCGAACGTGATCTAGGAGAATTGGACCCTACTCCAAGAAGTAACAGAGGCGGTCACGAGGGTGGGGCGCCCCCCCCCCCCCCGAGGGCGCGCCCCCTGCCGCGTGGGCCCCCTGTTTCTCCACCGACGTACTCCTTCCTCCTATATATACCTACATACCCCCAAACGATCAGAACAGGAGCCAAAAACCTAATTCCACCGCCGCAACTTCCTGTATCCACGAGATCCCGTCTTGGGGCCTGTTCCGGAGCTCCGCCGGAGGGGGCATCCACCATGGAGGGCTTCTACATCATCACCATAGCCTCACCGATGAAATGTGAGTAGTTTACTTCAGACCTTCGGGTCCATAGCTAGTAGCTAGATGGCTTCTTCTCTCTTTTTGGATCTCAATACAATGTTCTCCCCCTCTCTGGTGGAGATCTATTCGATGTAATCTTCTTTTTTGCAGTGTATTTGTTGAGACCGATGAATTGTGGGTTTATGATCCAGCTTATCTATGAATAATATTTGAATCTTCTCTGAATTCTTTTATGTATGATTGGTTATCTTTGCAAGTCTCTTGAATTATCCGTTTGGTTTGGCCAACTAGATTGGTAGTTCTTGCAATGGGAGAAGTGCATAGCTTTGGGTTCAATCTTGCGGTGTCCTTACCCGGATGTAAAGGGTTGCAAGGCATGTATTGTATTGTTGCCATCGAGGATAACAAGATGGGGTATTTATCATATTGCATGAATTTATTCCTCTACATCATGTCATCTTGCTTAAGGCGTTACTCTGTTTTTAACTTAATACTCTAGATGCATGCTGGATAGCGGTCGATGAGTGGAGTAATAGTAGTAGATGCAGAATCGTTTGGGTCTACTTGTCTCGGACGTGATGCCTATATACATGATGATACCTAGATATACTCATAACTATGTTCAATTCTGTCAATTGCTCAACAGTAATTTGTTCACCCACCGTAGAATACTTATGCTCTTGAGAGAAGCCACTAGTGAAACCTATGGCCCCCGGTGCTATTCTCATCATATCAATCTCCATCACTTTAATACTTGCTTTGTTTTTACTTTGCCTTTTACTTTTCACTTTGCATCTCTATACCAAAAGTACCAAAAATATTATCTATCATCTCTATTAGATCTCACTCGTAAGTGACCGTGAAGGGATTGACAACCCCTAATCGCGTTGGTTGCGAGTAGCTATCGTTTTGTGCAGGTACGAGGGACTTGTGCGCGGCCTCCTACTGGATTGATACCTTGGTTCTCAAAAACTGAGGGAAATACTTACGCTACTCTGCTGCATCATCCTCTCCTCTTCGGGGAAAACCAACGCAAGCTCAAGACGTAGCAGGCGCCATCGTACTCTAGGTGGATCACGAGGGCGCCCCTTGTCCGGCAGACCCGGGCGATCTCGCCCCAGCCTCGGGTCATGTAGACCTTGCCCGGAGCGAGGACCGCAACCTCCGCTCTGGTCGCAGGGGTGCTGCAGCCAGCATGCTGCAACCAGAGCTCCAGAGAGCCCCTTGGTGGGATCTCGAAGGCGAAGGAGGGAGGAAGGAGAGTCCAAGATTGAGGAGCAATGGTGGCGTGGAGCACAAGCTCTCGGGAGGAGCCATCGGCATGGACTCCAGGAGGAACGACGCGCACCGCCGTGACCCGCTGGCGCCGACGGCGGCGGTGTCCGTGGCGCTCGGCGTTTACTCCCCCAGGGCCCTCGATGCGGGCGTACAAGGGCAGCGGGAACCCTGGCGGTGCCGCTCGTACCAGGGCCTCGACACCTCCTGCCGGGCGCCCTCATCTCGGCGGCAGAGGACAAGCTGTTTCTTAGGCGGAAGCGGGTCGGGACCCTCTCGGGGGGCCTTTCCCTTCTCTTCTGCGGAAAACCGGCGGATCGGAGCCATTGTCGCAATGCGGAGCAAGGGCAAGGATGGAGAAGAAGGAGTAGCAAGAAGAGATGGACTGGAAGGGCTCGCGTCGTTCCGTACTTATAGCTGGAGGAGGCCAACCGTCGGCCTTCACGATCATAGGTAATCATGAACCATTTGTGCATGCAGGGACTTGTCAAGTCATGCGGTTGCCGAGGCATCGTGGGGAAGCGGAGACGCCCATGACCAATCAATCGCCATGCGGCGCCTAAGGCCACAGGCTGTTGGGGCCCGCGGCGCTTCGCACTTGCCCCTTCGCTTCTCTGCTAAGCCATGTCCGGGCGCGCCTTGGGCCCGGGGAATACTGTCGGCGTTCTGGGAACGGGGGTCCCCAGAGTTGCCTGCCTGTGGCCTGCGGCGTGGCTCAGGTGGGGGCCCAGCACGGCCCAGCTTCATCACCTCAAGCTCAATACCCTCGCGAGGGGCCAAGCCTCGCGGGGCGGACGACAGGAACCTTCCTCAGGAGCAGCCTCGTCAGGCAGGCTCACGAGGAGGCAGAGAGATCAAGGCAGGGTACCTCACGAGGGTGCCCCGTGACGCAAGCCATGACGATCAAGACCAGGCGGGCGCCGGCCTGCGCAGAGTCCTGGTTTCCCCTTTGGTGCAAAGGGGGCAAGCACAGGCCAAGGCATTAGGCAAAGGTGACCACTTCAGTGCAACAAGACCAAGACCAGCAGAGCGGCAGGAAGGAGGTCATCGTGGAGCCCAGGATGGCGTCACCGTCAGAGCCTTTGGCAGCCGAAGACCAACTTTAGTCAGGATAAGTGTACTAGATGTTCCCCTTCGAAATGGCCAATTGTTGGCGCCCTTCCCGCTCATTATTTGGGAAGAGGCCCAGGGCCTCCCTCTATAAATAGGACTAGCCACCACTGAGACAAGGGAGGGAGAGATATTCACAAGAGAGGATCCAGATCATGCACACAGAGAGAGAGAGAGAGGCGACTGAACTCACCCAAGCAGTTCATCGCACCAGCTCAAGAATAGCCCTCGCGAGGCTGTTCTCCCTTTGTATTGTTCATCATCAGCCCCTGAGGCAATCCACCACACCACACACTGGAGTAGGGTATTACACCACAACGGTGGCCAGAACCAGTATAAACCTTGCGTCCCTTGTGTTGTTCTTCGTTCGTAGTTTAGATCCCTTGTTAACCATTCACGCATGAGCTGGTAGGGGAAAGATCTCCACGTGCACCCCAGTGTTCGAACCTCAAGGGTCTGCCGGAACCCGAAATCCGACACTTGCCTGTGTTGCAAAGGTGTGAAATTGAGTAAGACTCAAATCCCGACCACGACTGAAAATAGAAAAGAGAATGAAAGTCATTCCCTATGCCTCAGTTATAGGTTCTATAAAGTATGCTATGCTATGTACTAGACCTATTTTATACCTTGCTCTGAATTTGGTAAGGGAGTACAATAGTGATCTAGGAGTAGATCACTGGACATTGGTCAAGAATATCCTTAATGAGGACTAAGGAAATATTTCTCGATTATGGAGGTGATAAAAGAGCCCGTCGTAAAGAGTTACATAGGTGCAAGCTTTTACACCGATCCAGATGACTCTAAGTCTCAATCTGGATACATATTGAAAGTGGGAGCAATTAGCTAGAGTAGCTCCGTGCAGAGCATTGTAGACATAGAATATTTGCAAAATACATACAGCTCTGAATGTGACAGACCCGTTGACTAAGCTTCTCTCACGAGCAAAATATGATCACACCTTAATACTCTTTGGGTGTTAATCACATTGCAATGTGAACTAGATTATTGACTCTAGTAAACCCTTTGGGTGTTGGTCACATGACGATGTGAACTATGGGTGTTAATCATATACAGATATGAATATTGGTCTTAAATTACATGGCGACGTGAACTAGATTATTGACTCTAGTGCAAGTGGGAGACTGAATGAAATATGCCCTAGAGGCAACAATAAAGTTATTATTTATTTCCTTATTTCATGATAAATGTTTATTATTCATGCTAGAATTGTATTAACCGGAAACTTGATACATGTGTGAATACATAGACAAACAGAGTGTCACTAGTATGCCTTTACTTGACTAGCTTGTTGATCAAAGATGGTTGTTTTTCCTAGCCATAGACATGAGTTGTCATTTGATTAACGGGATCACATCATTAGGAGAATGATGTGATTGACTTGACCCATTCCGTTAGCTTAGCACTTGATCGTTTAGTATGTTGCTATTGCTTTCTTCATGACTTATACATGTTCCTATGACTATGAGATTATGCAACTCCCGTTTACGGAGGAACACTTTGTGTGCTACCAAAGCGTCCTGGCGTAACTGGGTGATTATAAAGGTGCCCTACAGGTGTCTCCGAAGGTACTTGTTGGGTTGGCGTATTTCGAGATTAGGATTTATCACTCCGATTGTCGAAGAGGTATCTCTGGGCCCACTCAATAATGCACATCACTATAAGCCTTGCAAGCATTGTAACTAATGAGTTAGTTGCGGGATGATGTATTACGGAATGAGTAAAGAGACTTGCCGATGCGAGATTGAACTAGGTATTGAGATACCGATGATCGAATCTCGGGCAAGTAACATACCGATGACAAAGGAACAACGTATGTTGTTATGCGGTCTGACCGATAAAGATCTTCGTAGAATATGTAGGAGCCAATATGGGCATCCAGGTCCCGCTATTGGTTATTGACAAGAGAGGTGTCTCAGTCATGTCTACATAGTTCTCGAACCCGTAGGGTCTGTGTCGGTGTCAAAACCGGTGGATCTCGGGTAGGGGGTCCCGAACTGTGCGTCTAGGCGGATGGTAACAGGAGACAAGGGACATGATGTTTTTACCAAGGTTCGGGCCCTCTCGATGGAGGTAATACCCTACTCCTGCTTGATTAATATTGATGATATGGGTAGTACAAAAGTAGATATACCACGAGATCAGAGAGGCTAAACCCTAGAAGCTAGCCTATGGTATGATTGTTGTTCGTCCTACGGACTAAAACCCTCCGGTTTATATCGACACCGGATAGGGTTAGGGTTACACAGAGTCGGTTACAATGGTAGGAGATCTACATATCCGTATCGCCAAGCTTGCCTTCCACGCCAAGGAAAGTATTATACGGACAAGGGACGAAGTCTTCAATCTTGTATCTTCATAGTCTAGGAGTCCGGCCACGATGATAGTTCAGCTATCCGGACAACCCCCTAGTCCAGGACTCCCTCAGTAGCCCCTGAACCAGGCTTCAATGACGACGAGTCCGGCGCGCATATTGTCTTCGGCATTGCAAGGCGGGTTCCTCCTCCGAATACTTCATGAAGGTTTTGAACACAAGGATAGTGTCGGCTCTGCAAAACAAGTTCCACATACTCTTTGTAGAGAATAACTTTTGCACAGATCTGGCGGCGTGATTCTGCGGCATGACATCACACCACGGCCGAGCCTTTATACGAATCGTTTTCTTGTTCCACCTCAGCACGTTTAGCGAGGCGGTTTCCTTGTACGTCTAATCAAAGCGTAGATCATGCCCCCTTATTCCGGGATTCTCATCAATACGGACGTGGGTTACCCAACCATGCCCGTTGGCACGCCTCCTCTATCGAAGGCGAGTCCCAATCGACCACGGGGAGGGTTCTTGGTATTCAACCTCTTTATAATGAGACCAAGGCCCTCTCCTCTTTTCCACCCTCCATCGAGTTCGCCTCGCGCTTCGAGTTCTAACACCCAAAGCTTCAGATTTAGGCGCTTCGGACCTTCGATGATGTCCGGCTCCGACTAGCTCGGCCGATGGATGTCTTCTTCCGTCCACGAAGAAGATGTGCTAAAAGCTGCGAGACGCCGGTATCTAACCGACGAGATTTCGCATAGGCTGCTGCTCCAGGGCAGGTCATTCCCACTCCGAGCCCGGGCGAGGCGTGGTGTTCGTGTCTCACTTCCTTCGGGGTTTAGGCTTCCCGATGGATCCCTTTGTGCGGGAGCTCATGTTTTACTATGGGCTGGATTTCCATGACTTGAATCCGGAGTCCATCCTCCATATCTCGTCATTCATTGTCGTATGTGAAGCCTTCCTCCATATTACCCCTCACTTTGGATTGTGGCTCAAGACCTTCAAGGTGGAGCGAAGATGATCGAGGGCAACAAGAAGAGTCTTGGAGGCGGTCATAAGCAAGTGTCTTGATGCTCCGTGGCCGAGGGCTCTTTTCAGGAGGAGCTTGGTTTGTGTAGCAGGAGTGGTTTTATATCACCGCTCACAAGGGCACCAAATGGGTGGCGCCACTCGCCTTCCGCTCAGGTCCACCACAGCGGCTGGCATCATGGGTCAACCGGGGGCTCGACTGGGGGCCGTCCAAGGACGTTCCTATGTTGCAGGGCCGTATTCGAGACCTCCAAGAAAGAGAGATCAATCTGGTTGTGGTGGCGCAGGTTATGCTGATTCGGCGCCTTCTGCCCTGCAAACGTCACCCCCTCCGTCTGTGGGAGTTTAATCCGGAGGGACCACGAGCTCTCTAACATTTTATGGGCGCGGCGCCCAAGGAGATGTACAAACTGTTCTTCGGATCACAAGAGAAGTGTCTGGACTTGACCGAGGGCCTTGAGTCTAAGCTGCAATCACCCGGATACTCAAGTAAGTAACCACAGAAGCGGACAGGCTGTTCATTCATTTTATCATATATATGCCCTTTAAAGAGTCATTTCTTGAGCAGGAGTGGATAGCCAAGGCAAAGTTAATAAGGTGTTCGGCTCCCTCCTAGAGACCACGCCGGATCCCATCTTGACCAAGATGTTGAAGGCTGCGCCTTTTAAAGAAAGCGAAGGGGAGCAAGGAAGCAACTGCCTCCATGAAGGAGGCTTTCAAGGAAGAGGGATCAGGGATCCTCCTCCAAGGGAGAAGAGGACCGCTTCCAGCGACCGGAAGCCAAGGCCTCAAAGCAGGGAAAGAAGTCTTCGTCGAGAAAGTCCGGGCAGGAAGTATCCCAGCCGCACTATTTCCCCAAGGGGATCAGCCCTCCAATGAGCCGTAAGTAAAAAGAAGGGTCCTGTGAATAAAGAACATCCTGTATTTATTTACGAAGATAACTGGAATTGTACCTTGTAGTTCGGATCTCAGCCCTTCTCGTGAGCTCGTCTTGAGGATCTTCATCCGGAGATGATAGAGGCAACGCCTCCACCTATCGCACCTTCGTGCGAGGCGGGCGACCCTGAAGTGTCGTCACGGAGAGTTTCCCCGAGTCCGGCGGGGCCGGATGGTCCGGCGTCAACAGGCGTGCGGTCGGAGGAGCTGAAGGACCTGCTCGGGCGAGCGTATATCTCAGAAGATCACCGTGCGCTAATGGCTATGGTAATTGAAAGAATTGCATCCGCTGAGAGCGGATTGCATGAAGCCGCCAGAAGTTTACTGACGGGGTTTGAGGTACGAAAAAAATGATGTACCTTCTGATAGTTATGCATATAGAATGCGCCCTGTATAGATAGTAGCCCCTGAGACTCGGTATGCTTTGTCTGGCAGCGGCGTGCCGAGATCATAATCTCGATACTAACATGTCGCCGTTCCTATGTAGGTGGCGGGCGTCCGATGGCTAGCCGGACTGATGAATTTGTCGAACTAAAGCGGCAACTTGGCGAGGCGGACGCGGACATCGCTGGTCAATAAGCGGTTTGACGAGTCACAAGGTATGCTACTTCTCCATGAGACACACAGTAAGGAGCTTGACGCCCATGCCTTACTACTTGTATGCTTTTGATGCGACGGTGCAGCTGCTGTGGAGGAGTTCTTGGCGGAACTTCGCCGAGCGAAAGAAACAAGCGAGAAATAATGTCGCGGCCGCTTTAAGAGGCGGCCGAAGAGCTAAAAGCGAGCAGGCTGCTCATTGCCGAAACAAAGAGGAAATGGCCGATATGGCCATAAAGTTGAAGAATACTACCGATCGCTGCGAGGTTTTCAAAAAAAACGTCAAGCGAACAAGAGGACTGAAAAGGCCACCGCCAAATCCAAGGATGCCCGTTCCGCTATGAGAGCTGCCAAGGAGGAGCTGAGTCAGGCCGGGGCTATTGCGGCTGGTAAACCGTTTCTGTTGCGGAGGAAATATACGGATCCGAAGTATGCTCAGTTGGACAAGTTGTGGAGTTCGGAGGATGCTTATCTGGACTTAGCGGCGAGCTGTGCGGACGCGATTGAGCACTTCCGAGGCGGAAGGGGCACATAAGGGAAGAGCTATATTGGTCGCAATTCCATAGTCCGGGCGTCCTCTTCCGTTGACCGATCGGTTGGCGAATGGGCGAGCTGAATCGATTATCCGGACTTGCCATGAAGCATGCCATGACTCATTTGTGTCCGGGCGGACCCAAGCCGAAGAGTTATTTTGGCTTAGTGCAACAGTTCCTTGGTGCGGTACCGCGTATCGACGCAATGAATCGGTCGGCGTGCATAGAGGGGCGCGGATGGCTCTTGCCGTGTCAAGACATACTTGGCGGAGATGAAGGTCACCGACGTTGCATCCCAAGACTCGGACGGAGCGAGTACCGGCCGAGCACTATTTTGAGGAAGTCTGCAGGCGCTCGTTTAATAGAGCAGCGATGCTCGAAGGATATTATGTTTAAATGACATGTATGATTTGTGAAAACAATGTTTCAATATAATATAAGAGCTTTTTATACTTGTGCGTTCAAGTATTAAAAGCGCCTCTGTCTTGACCGTTGATGTATATGTCTATATAACCTGAAAGATGGCAGTCTTGACTTTACGCACATGGTCTTGGGTTTTTTGCAAAAGGCGCATTTTCACACTTAATCCAATGTCTTGGTCCTGTGAAGGAGGTGATAGCGTAGAAAACTAGGCAACCGGACTATAATGCTTTATCACTTTCACTTAGCCATAGGAGCTCGATGGTGGGGCTACTATATAGCCCCTAGGGGCACCGCGCTCTCGAATTGGGCGCATATGTGCCTGACCGAAGCGGCCCTTCGTCAATGCGGGGAATTCTAAACATTCATTTGGGTCATCGAGTGGTTGGCCAGTCTCACGCTATATCATGACGATCAGTTTTAGCTTTCTCCTTTGAGGTGCTCAACTCAGCTCAACCGGGCACAATCGCGGTGGTTCTCCAGCGCTACCTTAGCCGATATAATGGAGCGTAAGGTACCAAAACATGGGAGCAGGCAAACCCAACTTTTGACAAAAGACATGATTTGGAGCTGATGCATATAAGGCCTAACTCGAGACGCCGAACACTCCCTAAGGTATTCGGTCTTTATGAAAACAAGCGAGAATAATGCCCTAAGCCCCTGGTGTCCAGTGCAGCGCAAAAAAATTCTGGTGCGGCCCGATGACAAAGCGCCAGACCTCCTCCTCGGTTATAATAAGAAACCGGGGATGTGTATCAACAAGAGAAAGTAAAAAAGGTTTACGCAGGGTCTTAATCTGAAAAGAATCCTTGCAGACGGGTCCCTCTGCTGCGTCTGCGCTTTGTGTCTCCGTTGTCGCCGTATCCAAGGCGGGTGTATACGGTGTTCATCTGTAAAGAGAAGAACTTAGTTGAAATGAAAAAATATCGTCAGAAATGTACTTTATATTAAATAAAGCAGTGCAGTTCGGAAGGTGAATAAAATTGAGCTTTATTGTCTCTTGTTATGCGTCGTGCAGCCCCTTTTATGGGGGCATGCCGCTAGTAGGCGCCGGACTCGTCTAGCCATGTCCGGGGTTTGAATGACCTATTCAGGTGCTTTGATTAGCGGAGCCGGATAGGTGTGGGACTGTCAAGGAAGTCTCTCGTTCTTCCGTGCTCGAGTAACACTTAATACTCCCTTTTAATGAGATGATGCCGCGTGGACCGGGCATTTTAAGTGTAAGAGATGCATAATGCGGTATTGCGTTAAAGCGGTAGCTTCACGCCCAGTGGTGCTTGATAGCTACTTTGAATGGGGCGATGTGGAAGGTTAAATTTTCATGGCGGAAGTTGTCGGATGAGCGAACACAACTTCTAGCGATGAGGGAACCCGTAAAAAGGGCATACGGGCTGGCATTACCCCTTTGAAGGAGGTGTTGCTATGGCTAATCCTGTTTGGGTTTATCCCCATGTTGCGGATTGTGTCCACGATATTGCAGGTTTAAATCACTGCCGCTGTCCATTAGGACTTGCGTAAATTGAAGACCGTCGATTATAGGTTCTAGTATCAAGGCAGTCCATCCTGCGTTAGGATACTTTCGGAGTAGTCCTGATGGTCGAAGGTAATTGGTTTTGACAACCCGGTGTTGGGACTCATTTGGGGTAGATTGTGCGGCGCGTAATTCAGTGGGTGCCGCTCTATTTTCCCCTTTTGTTACTTGAAGTAAATTTACTGTTTTGACTTCTTGTGGGAAATTCTTTTGTTTTCCGGGCTCTGCTTGTGGTGCTCGTCATCATCTTCACTTGGTGTGTCGAGCCCCTTGTGTTCGGCGTTGAGTCTGCCGGACTGCTTGAAGACCCAACAATCTCTGTGGGTATGGTTTGCAGGCTTCCCGAGTAATCTTGTGGATTTGGCATATCTTCTCCAATATTATGTTTAAGTTGGATAGCTCATCGCTATTGTCCTTGAGGTGTAGTTTTTTATTGTTCTGTCGTGAGCTTTTGAATCCGGCGTTGACTGCCGTGCCCTTTGGATTGTTCCCCTGAATCCGGTGCTGGTCCTTGCTGCGTCGTGGTTTCCCATTTCCATCCCTGACTTCGGATGTACTTGGGTGTTGATGCGCATCTTGCTAGCCAGCTATCCTCTCCAGCATAAGCGGGTCATGAGGCTTGTTAGTGCGGCCATTGTTCTTGGCTTTTCCTGGCCAAGGTGTGTGGCGAGCCATTCATCTCGGACATTGTGTTTAAAAGCTGCTAAGGCTTCGGCATCCGGACAGTCGACAATTTGGTTCTTTTTGGTGAGGAACCTGTTCCAGAATTTGCGGGCTGACTCTCCGGGTTGTTGAGTTATATGACTTAGATCGTCTGCATCCGGAGCACGGACATAAGTCCCTTGAAAATTTGCCCGAAAAGCATCCTCGAGCTCTTCCAAACTTCCAATGGTATTTTCAGGGAGGCTTTTGAGCCAATGCCGGGCTGGCCCTTTGAGCTTGAGGGGTAAGTATTTTATGGCGTGGAGATCATCTCCTCTAGCCATGTGTATGTGGAGGATGTAATCCTCAATCCAGAACTCGAAGTGCATTGTTCCGTCGTATGCCTCTATGTTTACGGGTTTGAATCCGGGAATTCGTGATCCAGCACCTCATCGGTGAAATCTGAGGGTGTGCGGCACCCCTATATTTGGGTGTGCCGTGATGTTCGGATATTTGGCGTGTTGCATTGCTTTGAGGAGCTTGCTTTCTCGGCCCATAGATGGACCTAAGTGGGCCATCCTTTTGATGTGAATCCTTATGCGGATCACGTGCCGGCTTGTGTGCGGCGCCATTTGCCGCTCTCTGTTTGCCGTGGGGTCGTCCATCTGACCGGGTGGCCTTCTTGCTTTTTGATTGTGGGGGCTCTAAGGCCTCCTCATCAAATTCGGGCAGTAGTTTTCTCTTTGGGTAGCTCGTTGTTCGCGACTATCGCCCGTATTTGTCTCTTGATGTTGAGTACTTTGCTCCATCTAATTACGAGTGCATCTTCCGCTGTTTTGAGCTTCCGCTTACCTTTTTCGAGCTACAGCGATGGCGGCGAGCCTTTGTGGATGTTCTTCTGCTCCAACAATTTGTCCGGCGTGAGATCGTCCGACTGTTATCTTCGCCCGGGGGACGGGTTGTTTATCCAAGTTGTCCTGTTCGGACGGTTGCTCGATAGCATGTTCATCGTCCACCGGTTCGCCCTGCTCTATGGCTGGGTCTTTGTCGAGGCGGGACTTGGTGCGGCGTTTACGTTGCCGTTTTGACTGCTTTTCGAGGGATTTATCCTTCGTAGTGTCCCGTCGTTCCTCGTCGTCACTTCCTTTAGGTGTATCCACCATGTATACATCATGGGATGAGGTGGTTGTCCAGTATCCTATAGGTGCTGGTTCATGGTTATCTCCTACATCGTCGTCCATACCGTTGATGTCTTCGGAGTCGAAATGGAGCACGTCGTTTAAGCTTTCGACAGTGGCTACAAAGTGGGCGGTGGGTGGGCGTTGAATTTCTTTGTCGTCCGCATCCCAAACTTCCTGACCGTAGTCCGGCCAGGGCTCTCCTGACAAAGAGAGAGACTTTAATGAGTTCAGGATATCGCCAAAGGGCGAGTGCTGAAAGATGTCCGCAGCGGTGAACTCCATAACCGGCGCCCAGTCGGATTCGGCTGGCAGGCGGCGGGAAGTTCGGAGTCCGGAAAGGAGTCCGGCACCTGAGAGTCACGAGCTTTGCAAAGGACAGGGATGGTGTTCGGCTCAATCGCCGTAGAGATTTCAGCCCCCGAGGTGGTGTCCAACTAACCATCCTCGATCGGCGAGATCGGCTCCGAATCAATGGTTGGAGCAGACACTAGTGTGGCCTCCAGGACACTGTTCGGCGGCAGAGTTAGATCATGCCCATCGAGATAGTGCGGCGCGCTTGGCTGCGGCTCGAATCCGTCGAAGATCGAGTCTCCGCGGATGTCGGCCGTGTAGTTTAAACTTCCAAACCCGACCTGATGGCCAGGGGCGTAGCTTTCGATCTGCTCCAGATGGCCAAGGGAATTGGCCCGCAGTGCAAAGCCGCCGAATACGAAGATCTGTCCGGGAGAAAAGTCTCACCACTGGACTGCGTCGTTCTTGATGATTGAAGGAGCCATCGGGCCTATAGGTGACGACACGTAGGAACTCTCAATGAAAGCACCAATGTCGGTGTCAAAACCGGCGGATCTCGGGTAGGGGGTCCCGAGCGTGCGTCTAGGCGGATGGTAACAGGAGACAAGGGACACGATGTTTTTACCCAGGTTCGGGCCCTCTCGATGGAGGTAATACCCTACTCCTGCTTGATTAATATTGATGATATGGGTAGTACAAGAGTAGATCTACCACGAGGTTAGAGAGGCTAAACCCTAGAAGCTAGCCTACGGTATGATTGTTGTTCGTCCTATGGACTAAAACCCTTCGGTTTATATAGACACCAAATAGGGTTAGGGTTACACAGAGTCGGTTACAATGGTAGGAGATCTACATATCCGTATCGCCAAGCTTGCCTTCCACGCCAAGGAAAGTCCCATCGGGAGACGGGACGAAGTCTTCAATCTTGTATCTTCATAGTCTAGGAGTCCAACCAAAGATGATAGTTCGGCTATCCGGACACCCCCTAGTCCAGGACTCCCTCACCATCCCTGTACTTTGCAAAGCTCGTGACTCTCAGGTGATGGCCTCCTTTCCGTACTCCGAACCTCCCGCGCCCCTGCCAGTCGAATCCGACTGGGCGCCGGTTATGGAGTTCACCGCCGCGGACATCTTTCAGCACTCGCCCTTTGGCGATATCCTGAACTCATTAAAGTCTCTCTCTTTGTCAGGAGAGCCCTGGCCGGACTACGGTCAGGAAGGTTGGGACGCGGACGACGAAGAAATTCAACGCCCACCCACCGCCCACTTTGTAGCCACTGTCGAAAGCTTAAACGACGTGCTCGATTTCGACTCAAGACATCGACGGTATGGACGGCGATGTAGGAGATAACCATGAACCAGCACCTATAGGATCTTGGACAACCACCTCATCCCATGATGTATACATGGTGGATACACCTAAAGGAAGTGACGATGAGGAGCGGGACACTCTGAAGGATAAATCCCTCGGCAGTCAAAACGGCAACGTAAACGCCGCACCAAGTCCCGCCTCAACAAAGACCCAGCCATAGAGCAGGGTGAACCGGTGGACGCATTTAACATGCTATCGAGCAACCGTCCGAACAGGACAACTTGGATAAACAACCCGTCCCCGGCGAAGATAACAGTCCGGACGATCTCACGCCGGACAAATTGTTGGAGCAGAAGAACCTCCACAACAGGCTCGTCACCCCTGCGCGTAGCCTGAAAAAGCAGAAGCGGAAGCTCAAAACAGCGGAAGATGCACTCAGAATCAGATGGAGCAAAGTACTCAACACCACAGACAAATACGGCGACAGTCGCCGAACAAAGAGCTACCCAAAGAGAAAACTACTGCCCGAATTTGACGAGGAGGTCGTAGAGCCCCCACAATCAAAAAGCAAGAAGGCCACCCAGTCGGATGGATGACCCCACGGCAAATAGAGAGTGGCAAATGGCGCCGCACACAAGCCGGCACGTGATCCACATAAGGATTCGCATCAAAAGGATGGCCCAGTTAGGTCCATCTATGGGCCGAGAAAGCAAGCTCCTCAAAGCAATGCAACACGCCAAATATCCGAACATCACGGCACACCCAAATATAGGGGTGCCGCACACCCCCTGTGTTTCACCGATGAGGTGCTGGATCATGAATTCCCAGCGGGATTCAAACCCGTAAACATAGAGGCATACGACGGAACAACAGACCCTGGAGTCTGGATTGAGGATTACATCCTCCACATACACATGGCTAGAGGAGATGATCTCCACGCCATAAAATACTTACCCCTCAAGCTCAAAGGGCCAGCCCGGCATTGGCTCAAAAGCCTCCCTGAAAATACCATTGGAAGTTTGGAAGAGCTCGAGGATGCTTTTCGGGCAAATTTTCAAGGGACTTATGTCCGTGCTCCGGATGCGCATTTATCTAAGTCATATAACTCAACAACCCGGAGAGTCAGCCCGCAAATTCTGGAACAGGTTCCTCACCAAAAAGAACCAAATTGTCGACTGTCCGGATGCCGAAGCCTTAGCAGCTTTTAAACACAACGTCCGAGACGAATGGCTCGCCACACACCTTGGCCAGGAAAAGCCAAGAACAATGGCCGCACTAACAAGCCTCATGACCCGCTTTTTGCGGAGAGGATAGCTGGCTAGCAAGATGCAGTACCAGCGACCCAAGTACATCCGAAGTCAGGGATGGAAATGGGAAACCACGACGCAGCAAGGACCAGCGCCGGATTAAGGGGAACGGTCCAAAGAGCGCGGCAGTCAACGCCGGATTCAAAAGCTCACGGCAGAACAATAAAAAACTGCCCCTTAAGGACAATAGCGATGAGCTATCCAACTTAAACAAAATCTTGGACAAGATATGCCAAATCCACAGTACTCCCGGGAAGCCTGCAAACCATACCCACAGAGATTGGTGGGTCTTCAAGCAGTCCGGCAGACTCAACGCCGAACACAAGGGGCTCGACACACCAAGTGAAGATGATGACGAGAACCACAAGCAGAGCCCCGGAAAACGAAAGAATTTCCCACAAGAAGTCAAAACAGTAAACTTACTTCAAGTAACAAAAGGGGAAAACAGAGCGGCACCCACTGAATTACACGCCGCACAATCTACCCCAGCGGAGTCCCAACACTGGTTGTCAAAACCAATTACCTTCGACCATCAGGACTACTCTGAAAGTATCCGGAACGCAGGATGGACTGCCTTGATACTAGAACCTATAATCGACGGTCTTCAATTTACGCAAGTCCTAATGGACAGCGGCAGTGATTTAAACCTACTATATCAGGACACAATCCGCAACATGGGGATAAACCCAAACAGGATTAGCCATAGCAACACCCCCTTCAAAGGGGTAATGCCAGTCCTGTATGCCCATTGTACGGGCTCCCTACTGCTAGAAGTTGTATTCGGCTCATCCGACAACTTCCGCCACGAAAAGTTAACCTTCCACATCGCCCCATTCAAAAGTAGCTATCAAGCACTCTTTGAGGCGTGAAGCTTTCGCCCGCTTTAACGCAATACCGCATTATGCATCTCTTACACTTAAAATGCCTGGTCCACGCGGCATCATCTCATTAAAAGGGAGTATTAAGTGTTACTCGAGCACGGAAGAACGTGAGACTGCCTTGACAGCCCCACACCTATCCGACTCCGCTAATCAAAGCACCTGAATAGGTCATTCAAACCCCGGACACGGCTAGACGAGTCCGGCGACTACTAGCGGCATACCCCCATACAAGGGGTTGCACGCACGTACAACAAGAGACAATAAAGCTCAATTTTATTCACCTTCCAAACCGTACTCTGTTTATTTAATATAAAGTACATTTCTCGCACGATATTTTTCTTTTCAACTAAGTTCTTCTCTTTTACAGATGAACACCGTGCAACACCCGCCCGTGATACGGCTGACAACGGAGACACAAAGCGCAGACGCAGCAGTGGACCCGTCGCAAGGATTCTTTTCAGATTAAGACCCTGCGTAAACCGTTTTGATTGTCTCTTGTTGATACACATCCCCCGGTTTTTTACTATAACCGAGGAGGAGGCTGGCGTTTTGGCATCGGCCGCACCAGAATTTTTGGGCGTACCTGGACACCAGGGGCTTAGGACATTATTTTGCCCGTTTTCATAAAGACCGAACACCTTAGGGAGTGTTCGGCGTCTCGAGTTAGGCCTTATATGCATGAGCTCCGAATCATGTCTTTGGTCAAATGTTGGATTTGCCCGGCTCACATGTTTTGGTACCTTACGTTCCGTTATATCGGCTAAGGTAGCGCTGGGAGAACCACTGCGATTGTGCCCCGGTTGAGCTGGGTTGAGCACCTCAGTGGAGAAAGATAAAACTGACTGTCATGATATAGCGTGATAATGGTCAACCACTCGATGACCCAGCGGAATGTTTGGAATTCCCGCATTGTGAAGGGCCGTTTCGGTCGAGTACATACGCGCCCCGACCGGAGAGCGCGGTGCCCCTAGGCGCTATATAGTAGCCCCACCATCGAACTCCTCTGGCTAAGTGAAAGTGATAAAGCATTATAGTCCGGTTGCCTAGTTTGCTACGCTATCACCTCCTTCACAGGACCAAGACGTTGGATTAAGTGTGAAAAAGCGCCTTCTTTGCAAACACCCCCGCACTATGTGCGTGGGGGCTGAAGCCGAAGACTGCCATCTATCAGTTAATATATACATATACAACAACGGCCGCCTGAGGAGTAGTTTACTACTTGAACGCACAAGTATAAAAAGCTCTTATATTATATTGAAACGTTGTTTCATAAGTTACACATGTCATTCAAACATAACATCCTTCGAGCACTGCGTCTCTATTAAACGAGCGCCCGGAAGAACTTCCACAAAATAGCGCTCGACTGGTACTCGGCTTCCGTCCGAATCTGGGGACGCAACGTTGGTGGCCTTCATTTCTACCCAATATGTCTTTACATGGGCAAGAGGCATCCGCGCACCCTCAATGCACGCCGACCGCTTCATTGCGTCGATACGCGGTACCGCACCAAGGAACTGCTGTACTAAGCCAAAATAACTCTTTGGCTGAGGTTTCCCCGGCCACAAATGAGTCACGACACGCTTCATGGCAAGTCCGGACAATCGATTCAGCTCGGCCCATTCGGCCAACCGATCGGTTAACGGAAGAGGACGCTCTGGACGATGGAACTGCGACCAAAACAGCTCTTCCCTTTTGTGCCCCTTCTGGCCTCGGAAGTGCTCGATGGCGTCGCGGCACTTTTCGCCCGCTAAATCCAGATAAGCATCCTCCGAACTCCACAATCGGTCCAATCGAGCATACTGATCCGTGAACATCCTCCGTAGCGTAAAAGGCTTTCCGGCAGCAACATCCACAACTGGCGCAGCTCCTCCTTTGCAGCTCTCATTGCGGAGCGGGCATCCTTGGCTTCGGCGGTGGCCTTTTTCAGGTCCTCTTGCTCCGCTTGACGTTCTTTTTCAAGAACCCCGCAGCGGTCGGTAGCATTCTTCAACTTTATGTCCATATCGGCCATATCGGCCATTTCCTCTTTGCTTCGGCAGTGAGCAGCCCGTTCGGCTTTTAGCTCTTCGGCCGCCCTTAAAGCGGCCGCATTACTATTTCTGGCTTGCTCTTTAGCTCGGGCGAGTTCCACCCGCAGCTCCTCCACAGCAGCGGCACCACCTGCATTAAGCATACAAGTAGTAAGGCACGGGCGTCAAGCTCCCTTACCAGGCGTCCGCGAAGAAGTCGCATACCTTGTGACTCGTCAAACCGCTTATTGACAAGCGCGATGTCCGCATCTGCCTCGTCAAGTTGCCGCTTTAGTTCGGCAGATTCATCAGTCCGGCTGGCCACCGGATGCCCCGCCACCTATTTAGGAGCGGCAAAATGTTTTAACTGAGATTATGATCCTCGGCACGCTGTCAATTTTAACAACATACCGAGTCTCAGGGGCTACTATCTATACAGGGCGCATTCTATATGCATAACTGTCAGAAGGTACATCATTTTTGCGTACCTCGAACCCCGTCAGTAAGCTTCTGACGGCTTCATGCAATCTGCTCTCAGCGGATGCAATTCTTTCAATCACCGTACCCATTAGCGCACGGTGATCTTCTGAGATAGCCGCTCGCCCGAGCAGATCCTTCAGCTCCTCCGACCGCACACCAGTTGGCGCCGGACCTTCCGGCCCCGCCGGACTCGGGGAAACCCTCCGCGACGACACCTCAGGGTCGTCCGGCTCGCATGAAGGTGCGACAGGTGGAGGCGTTTCGCTCTCCATCATCTCCGGAAGAAGATCCCCCGAAGACGAGATTTGCTGAGAAGGGCTGAGATCTGAACTACAAGGTATAATCTCGGTTATCTTCAGAAATAAATACATGGATGTCCCTTATTACAAGACCCCTTCTTTTTACTTACGGCTCGTTGGAGGGCTGATCCCCTTGGGGAAATAGTGTGGCTGGGGTACTTCCCAGCGCCGGACTCTCTGACGAAGATTTCTTTCCCCTCTTTGAGGCCTTGACCTCCGGATCTTCCGAAGCGGTCCTCTTCTCTCCTTGGAGGGTGGGACTTTTGATCCCCCCTTCCTCGAAAGCCTCCTTCGTGGAGGCAGTTGCTCCCCTGCTCCCCCTTCGCCTTCTTTAAAAGGCGCGGCCTTCAACATCTTGGTCAGCATGGGAGCCGGCGTGGTCTCTGGGAGGGGAGCCGGACACCTTATTAACTTTGCCTTGGCTATCCACTCCTGTTCAAGAAATGGCTCCCTTATAGGGCATATATATGATAAATGAATGAACAGCCTGTCCGGTTACAGGGTTACTTACTTGAGTATCTGGGGGCTGCAGCTTAGACCTGCATCCTCGGTCAAGTTCAAACACTTTTCTTGTGATCCGAAGAACAGTTTGTACATCTCCTTGGGCGCCGCGCCCATAAAATGTTGGAGAGGTCGTGGTCCCTCCGGATTAAACTCCCACAAACGGAGGGGGCGACGTTTGCAGGGCAGAAGGTGCCGAATCAGCATAACCTGCACCGTTACAACCAGATTGATCTCTCTTTCTTGGAGGTCTCGAATACGGCCCTCCAACAAGGAACGTCCTTGGACGGCTCCCAGTCGAGCCCCCGGTTGACCCATGATGCCAACCGCTGTGGTGGACCTGAGCGAAAGGTGGGTGGCGCCACCCATTTGGTGCCCCTGGGAGCGGTGATATAAAACCACTCCCGTTGCCACAAACCAAGCTCCTCCTGAAAAGATCCCTCGGGCCACGGAGCATCAGCACACTTGCTTATGACCGCCCCTCCGCAATCTGCTTGTTGCCCCTCGATCATCTTCGGCTCCACCTTGAAGGTCTTGAGCCACAATCCAAAGTGAGGGATAATATGGAGGAAGGCTTCACATACGACAATGAATGACGAGATATGGAGGATGGACTCCGGATTCAAGTCATGGAAATCCAGCCCATAATAAAACATGAGCCCCCGCACAGAGGGATCCGTCGGGAAGCCTAAACCCCGAAGGAAGTGAGACACAAACACCACACTCTCGCCAGGCTCGGGAGTGGGAATGACCTGCCCTGGAGCAGGCAGCCTATGCGAAATCTCGTCGGTTAGATACCTGGCGTCTCGCAGCTTTAGCACATCTTCTTCTATGACGGAAGAAGACATCCATCGGCCGAGCTGGTCGGAGCCGGACATCATCGAAGGTTCGAAGCGCCTAAATCTGAAGCTTTGGGTGTTAGAACTCGAAGCGCGAGGCGAACTCGATGGAGGGTGGAAAAAAGAAGAGGGCCTTGGTCTCATTATAAAGAGGTTGAATACCGAGAGCCCTCCCCGTGGTCGATTGGAACTCGCCTTTGGTAGAGGAGGCGTGCCAACCGGCATGGTTGGGTTACCCACGTCCGTATTGATGAGAATCCCGGAATAAGGGGGCATGATCTACGCTTTGATAAGACGTGCCAAGGAAACCTCCTCGCTAAACGCGCTGAGGTGGAACAGTAAAAACGATTCGTATAAAGGCCTGGCCGTGGTGTGATGTCACGCCGCGGAATACGTCAGCAGATCTGTGCAAAAGTTATTCTCTCTACAGTAGTATGTGGAACTTGTTTTGCAGAGCCGGACACTATCCTTGTGTTCAAAACCTTCTGTGAAGTATTCAGAGGAGGAACCCGCCTTACAATACCGAAGACAATATGCGCGCCGGACTCGTCGTCATTGAAGCCTGGTTCAAGGGCTACTGAGGGAGTCCTGGACTAGGGGGTGTCCGGATAGCCGAACTATCATCTTTGGCCGGACTCCTAGACTATGAAGATACAAGATTGAAGACTTCGTCCCGTGTCCGGATGGGACTTTCCTTGGCGTGGAAGGCAAGCTTGGCGATACGGATATGTAGATCTCCTACCATTGTAACCGACTGTGTAACCCTAACCCTATTCGGTGTCTATATAAACCGAAGGGTTTTAGTCCGTGGGGACGAACAACAATCATACCATAGGCTAGCTTCTAGGGTTTAGCCTCTCGATCTCGTGGTAGATCTACTCTTGTACTACCCATATCATCAATATTAATCAAGCAGGAGTAGGGTATTACCTCCATCGAGAGGGCCCGAACCTGGGTAAAAACATCGTGTCCCTTGTCTCCTGTTACCATCCGCCTAGACGCAAAGTTCGGGACCCCCTACCCGAGATCCACCGGTTTTGACACCGATAGATGGTGTTCGGCTCAATCGCCGTAGAGATTTCAGCCCCCGAGGTGGTGTCCAACCAACCATCCTCGATCGGCGAGATCGGCTCCGAATCAATGGTCGGAGCGGACACTAGTGCGGCCTCCAGGACACTGTTCGGCGGCAGAGCTAGATCATGCCCATCGAGACAGTGCGGCGCGCTTGGCTGTGGCTCGAATCCGTCGAAGATCAAGTCTCCGTGGATGTCGGCCGTGTAGTTCAAACTCCCAAATCTGACCTGATGGCCAGGGGCGTAGCTTTTGATCTGCTCCAGATGGCCAAGTGAATTGGCCCGCAGTGCAAAGCCGCCGAATACGAAGATCTGTCCGGGGAGAAAAGTCTCACCCTGGACCGCGTCGTTGTTGACGATCAAAGGAGCCATCGGGCCTATAGGTGACGACACTCCTTCCTCGCCTCCCGGCACGACACCGGGGGCCGAGTGCCGCCCACGTACGCCACCACCGCCAGCCTCAAACGCTGCTCAAGATCCTCCATCTCCGGCGTCCTACGGAGCACGCAGATGGCACCAAAAGCGACAGCTGCAGCCGATGCCTGCCCGAACCCCACAGGTGCGGTGTCGACCGGCACTGGCGAGGACCTCTCGGCGAAGCGGTCTGCCTAGTCGTCGGTAACAGCCTGTTCGCGAGTCCGGCCTGCATCGACGGCTGTGAAGCACGCGCAACCTTGGCAACGGCATCCCTCCGGAGATCTTCTTCCGACCTTGGACTCCTCGGCCGCTTGAACTCAGAAGAAATGTGACCCTCCAGACCACACAGGATGCACAGCGGTGGAAAGTTGCAATCTTCCCGGCGGGTGACCCTCCCTGAAGCATGTGAAGCAAAGGCTAAACAGATCCGCCGGGATCTCTCTCCTCTCATGGGACGACGCCGGCGAGCGCGACCGGGCTCCTCCCGCCGCCGCCTACTTCCGAAATGCTTTCCTTTTGCGCCAAAGAGCCTTGCGGGACGGCCCGCGCCATGGCGCGGAGGAGCCCGCAGCCGGGCTATCGATAGCTCGAGCCGGCGCACCTCCAGGACCGGTGGACGCGCCCGCAAAACCAGATGAGCTTGACAGCCCCAAGCCGGAGACGATGGGCTGCAGCCTCGACGACACCGAAGCGGGGCTGGCCTGACCCGAAGCCATGGCGAACAGCCCCCTGGGCGAGTGCAGCGGAAGGATAGCCGGGGCCCGGGTGGCCGCCGAAGAAGGGTGAGGGAGCCGGGGCCTGGGTTGTTAGCCCAGAACTACACGCTAGCACTTGAGCTCACTGACAAAGCGACGGCGGAGAGCACACATGTGCTACTCACACACTCACTAGTGTATCACACACACGTAGTAGTACACATCACTTGAGGCTTGGTTGATTCGGAGTGGAATGGCCTGCATTACAACGCTGGGTGGTGCTCCTTATATAGTGGATTGAGCCGACTATGTGCTGAGATATTTTGTAGCTCGACGTGAGCACATATGTACTACCTACACTAGTAAGCTACGCTCCTAACTATTACCTTAGCTAGTAAGGCACGCAACTACTGCTGCTGCCGACCTGCCCATTACAACCTTGCTAAGTAACAGCCGCTGCTGCCGCTCCATGCATGTCATCCATAGACAGGTTTGACTCAACAATCTCCCCCTCAAACTTGTCGAAGGAGCTTGTTTCAATGATCCCAATCTTGTCGCGTGGTTCCTGGAACCGAACACAACCAAGTGACTTCATCGGGGTGTTCTCCTTCTCAGGCTTTGTGTAGCCCGTACGCCTTGCTCGTGCTTTGTCATCTCGGGGTGCTGCAGTCATCCCGGATGCAGGCTCACCGAGAAGGTCCCCTAGGCGTCGAAACCTGTATGGAGCGCCAACGTTCTTGTTGGCATCGAACAGGTCCGACCGCGCTGTTGGCGGGGGCATGAACTGCCCGGGAACCACCTCGCTCGTGGGCATCAGTGTTCCTGGGGCCGTAGTTCGAGATGTCACACTGCCCGGGAACTCCCTTTCTGGGGGTGTCGTGTTGTCGCGACCAGACCCGAATGGATCTAGCGCTCTGTGCTCAGTGTCATCCCCTGGATCAAGAATGTCGACACCACCACAAGATTTCAAGGATTTATAGCAGAGTAGCAATCACACACTTATTACATCGTTGTCCACAAGGGAACTTTAACACAATAATATGGCTTAAGGCCATCTAATAATAACAGCGGAAGGCTTGGAAAAGCAGGTGAGTCCATCAACTCCAACGGCATCACCGAGTATAGAACCACAACCTAACATCTTACTGTCATTCAAAAGTCTGCAACATGAAAAGTTGCAGCCGAAACGGGTCAAGACATGGAATATGCCGCAATGTAACACATAGAGAACAATGAAGCAATAAGCCTACACTACATGCATATTTGGCTGGTGGTAAGGCTCTCTGATTTACATTTTTGCATAAAGCTGATTTTTCCCTACATCAAAGGAATAATTTTATTTAACTATCATGGTGGTTGTTAAACATTGAGAATGGTTGACAGCATCCTCAATCCCAATTAAAAGTACTCATTAAAAAACCCAATAACTTTATTATTAGAAGTAACATGTTGAGATTCACATGATATTCAAGTACTAGATACTCAAACGTCCATAACCGGGGACACGGCTAATCATGATTAGTTTGTACACTCTGCAGAGGTTTCGCACTTTTCCCCACAAGACTCCATCGCCTCCGCTTGGTTCTCGCACTACATGGTGTTTGAGAAAGCGGATGACCGAGACATAGTCTTTCGTAAGCGCTTAGCACCTTACATGTGGGTAGACCGTACCAACCTACATCCCCTACATCAGCTAGCCTACCCGTAAGAGTTCGCACAACTTAGTCAACTACGCCAGAGCCCATAATTGGTTTGTGGCTGCACACGGAAGTTTCTAGTTTGAAAAAATCTCATGATCCCTTAGAGCACAGGTGGCGGTCCGAATAAATACAGGCAAATCCTGATAGAAACAAGTATACTCAATCCACACAGATGTGTGTTTAACTTGACACCTTAGATAAAACATTAATTAACAATCTCACATCTGACATGTATATACACTCACCCAATCCACGTCTACTAGCATAGCATGGCATAATCAAGCAAACGTGAAGTAACTCCCAAGGTTTCATAAGTAATCGTGTAATAGGTACTACCTCAATCTACTTCCCATCCCACAATTTGATTAGATCCTAATCATGCAAGTGTTTGAGGGTTTGATCTAATGCATAAAAGCTGGGTAGTAGAAAAGTATGATCAAAGTGTTACTTGCCTTGTCGATGATCCATGAGTCCTAGAGATTCGAAATAACAAGCGGCGCACTCCGGTGATCTAACGCAGACAAACAACAAGCATACAATAAGTACTCATCTAATGCACTGGGAAATCTCGAATAAAATATCTAACCTGATAGTTCAACTTAAGACCCCTGTTTTCAAAAGAATCGAATCAACTAACGAATCCAAAGTCGCAACTCGTTAGAGAACGACTCGGTTTAACAAATCTGAAAATAGGTCAAAATTTCACAGTAGCAAAACTCTGTGAAAGTAGGGTAGTCGAACGGCGGTTTCGTTCTGAAACTCGAGCGCTTGAATCACCTGATTCCGATAAACGAGCAAGAAATAAAACAGATTTGAAAATCGGATCAGAAATCGAATCTGAGAATTAACGAAGTAAATCCGATTTAAAAGAAAACGACGAAAAGATTAAATAACGGACGTTCGTTAACAGAACTAATCCAACGAACGCGTTCATTGAAACGAACGGGTCGGTGAACGTTCACTAAATAAGAAAACCGAAAAAAAATAAAAACAATCTAGGTTTTTAAAAAAAAAACCGAACATCTTTTTAAAAAAAAAACCGGATCGGTTCTTAGGGGAAAACCGGATCGGTTCGGGCGCGGGGCGGTGGCTACCTCCGGCGGTCATGGCGTGGCTCACGGGTCTCCATGGGTCAAGTGGGTCGGTGGGTGGCGGCGGGTCGGCGACGGGCTCCGGCGGCGGCAAGGGCGATGTGAGAGAGAGAGGGGGGGCGGGTTATAAAGGGGGGGCGGTTCCTTGGGAGGGGGCAGGAGCGCCGGGCGGCCGACTCGGGCGGCGGGGTGCCGTGGCGGCGGAGTCCTTCGAGCAAGCGCGAGGGAGGAGGGGAGGTGGGCTGGGCGCCGGGCCTGGGCTGGCTGGGCCACTGGCCTCGGTCCAGAAGCGAATATTTTTTAAAAATTAAAATTTAAACCAAAGCGAATTAAAAAAATACCAAATGAACTCCAAATTAAATAAAACAAATTTTCTCCGACTCCTAAAATGAGTCGAACAAAATGAACTTTTAAAAACTGCAACATGCAAATAAATTTTTAAAATGCTCATTTTGCCTAAGCAAAATAAATCTTCAAAACCCAAATTTGATTTATTTAAAATATCTTCGTTTTTCCTAAATATTGGGAAAGTCATATTATTCCCTCTCTTGAGATTTTATAGGAAAAACTTTATGAAGATAATTAAATAAATCCAATGATCCTATTTCCAAAATTTTGAGAAATCCCAAATATGAAAATAATGAAACTTCCAACTCTCCGAGGGTCCTTGAGTTGCGTGAAATTTCCTAGGATCGGAAAATGCGAGAAAATATGATATGCATGATGATCTAATGTATAACATTCCAAATTGAAAATTTGGGATGTTACAAACCTACCCTTTAAGATGAATCTCGCCCTCGAGATTCGGGTTAACTAGAAAATAGGTGAGGGTGGTCCTTGAGCAAAACTTCCTCTCTTTCCCAGGTGGCTTCATCCTCGGTGTGGTGGCTCCAATTGAACTTTGCAAAACTTGATAACCTTGCTGCGGGTAACTCTGCTGGCATAATCGAGAATCTTAACGGTTTCTCCTCATATGTCAAGTCATCCTGCAACCGAATTGCTTCCAATGGTACAGTATCTCTTAACGGTACCTCTGCTATCTCGGGGTGACATTTCTTCAATCGAGAAACATGGAATACATCATGAACTCCTCGACAGTCCTTCCGCAATTCCAACTTATAAGCAACTTCTCCCATGCGTTGCAAAATCTTATACGGTCCAACGAAACGTGGGGCTAACTTTCCTTTAACTCCAAAACGCTTAACTCCTCGAAGCGGGATACTCTGAGATATACTGTCTCCAACTTCATACTCAATCGCTGCGCTTTGAATCGGCATAGTTCTTTTTATGCAGACTGGGCTACCTTGAGCCTGTCTCGAATCAACTTAACTTTCTGTTCGCACTCCTTAATCAAATCTGGTCCAAACAAGCGGCGATCTCGGTTTCGTCCCATAACAATGGTGTCCTGCACCTTCTTCCATACAAAGCCTCGAAGGTGCCATCTTCAAGCTGGTCTGGTAACTGTTGTTGTAGGAAAATTCTGCATCTGACAAATTGTCATCCCTACTAGATCCATAATCTAGGGCACAAGCTCTCAGCATGTCCTCCAAAATCTGATTGACTCTCTCGGTCTGTCCATCGGTCTGTGGGTGGAAAGCTGTGCTGAATTCCAATCGGGTTCCCAATGTTTCGTGCAACTGGTTCCAAAATTTCGAGGTAAACTGGGTTCCTCTATCTCGACATTTATTCTCCTCGAATTCCGTGTAAGCACACAATTCTGGTCATGTATATCTTTGCCAACTTAGCACTGCTATAGGTAGTCTTGATCGAATAAAATGAGCTACCTTTGTTAAACGGTCGACTATAACCCAAATCGAGTCATATCCTGAGCAGGTCTTTGGCAATCTGTGATAAAATCCATGCCTAGTTTATCCCACTTCCATTCGGTATCGGCAATGGTTGTAACAATCCTCGCCGCTTCGATGTTCTGCCTTTACTTTTCGACATACATCGCAAATCGCTACATACTCCGCAATATCCTTCTTCATTCCGGTCCACCGTAAAGTATTCTTCAAATCCAAATACATCTTGGTATTTCCTGGGTGAATCGAATAGGGTGAATCATGGGCTTCTTGTAAAATCAACTTCACGATCTACGGGTCATTGGGCACATAAACACGGTCTTCGAACCATAGGGTATCGTGCTCGTCCTCACGAAATCCTTTAGCCTTTCCTTTGCTCATTTTCTCCTTTATAGAGGCAATTTCCTTATCTGCCTTTTGGGCTTCTCTGATTTTGTCCATCAGCGTTGACTGAATCTCCAATGCTGCTACATAGCCTCTCGGTACTATTTCCAAACATAGCTCTCAAGGTCCTCGGCTAACTCATTGGGTATTCCTTCCATCATTAGAGTATTGACGTGGCTCTTACGGCTCAATGCGTCTGCTACGACATTAGCCTTCCCGGGGTGATAATGCAATCTCATGTCATAATCCTTGATAAGCTCTAACCATCTCCTTTGTCTGAGATTCAATTCCTTCTGTGTGAAGATGTACTTCAAACTCTTGTGATCCGTATATACTTCACAATGATTTCCAATGAGAAAATGTCTCCACGTCTTCAGGGCATGCACTACGGCTGCTAACTCCAAATCGTGAGTGGCATAATTCAACTCATGGGGCTTAAGTTGTCGTGAAGCATACGAAACAACTCTTCCTTCCTGCATAAGTACTGCTCCAAGTCCTCGACGTGAAGCGTGTAATATACCTCATAATCCTTAGTCTGATCGCAATATCAAACTGGTGAGGTAACCAATCTTTTCTTCAACTCCTGAAAACTTGCCTCACAGTCCTCGGTCCATATGAATTTATTTTCCTTCTTCAACAATTCTGTCATAGGCTTAGCAATCCTTGAGAAATTCTCAATGAATCTTCGGTAGTATCCTGCGAGTCCAAGGAAACTCGAATCTCTCCAACTGTCGTTGGTGCTTCCCATTTGGTTACGGTCTCAACTTTCGGGTCAATCGCTATCCCTTCTCCGGATATAACATGTCCGAGAAATCCAACTTCCTTTAACCAAAACTCACATTTGCTGAACTTGGCATACAACTGGTGTTCCCTCAGTTTCTCCAAAACCAATCTCAAATGTTCCTTGTGTTCCTCTTCATTCTTCGAGAAAATCAAAATGTCATCAATGAACACCACGACGAACTTGTCCAAAAACTCCATAAACACTTTGTTCATCAGGTTCATGAAATAGGCTGGTGCGTTAGTCAGTCCAAATGACATAACGGTATACTCGTATAGTCCATATCTCGTGGTAAATGCTGTCTTGGGTATGTCCTACTCCCGAATCTTCAACTGATGGTACCCTGATCGCAAGTCGATCTTGGAAAACACCTTGGCTCCTTGCAAGCGATCAAACAGGTCATTTATCATAGGTAGTGGGTACTTGTTCTTGATTGTTACTTCATTCAATCCACGATAATCAACAACCATTCTTAACGATCCATCCTTCTTCTCCACTAGCAAAGCGGGTGATCCCCAAGGTGAAGAGCTTGGGCGTATAAAACCTTTATCCAATAGTTCCTTAATCTGCTTCTTGATTTCCGCCAAATCCTGTCTTTGGCATCCTATACGGTCGCTTCGATATCGGGCCTGTTCACGGCAACAGCTCGATCAAAAACTCAATGTCTCTATCCGGTGGCATTCACGGCAATTCTTCCGAAATACATCGTGAAAATCCTTCACCATCGGTACTTCTTCCTGTACCACTCACGATAAGCAATTAACTTGTGCTCTCCTCGGCTCGTGCCGTGATACATACTTAATCCTTCTTCCTTCGTGTGGTGAGCAAAATTGATCTAGTGGAGCAATCAATGTTTCCTCCATACTTTGATAACCAATCCATACCTAATATCACATCCAATCCTTGGGATTCCGAACTATTAGGTCCGAGGGGAAAACATAGTGTCCAATCCTTAATGGCGATCGTTCACACCATTTACTAGCCATGTACTCGCCTCCGGGTGAGGTTACTAGCATGGGTGACCTAAGGGCTTGGGTTGGTAACTTGTACTTATCCACAAATCCCTTGATATGTATGAATGCGATGCACCGTAAAAGAACAACTACGATAAATGACTTAACCAAAAACTTACCGAGTACTGCATCGGGCTGATCTTCAACCTCCTCCACTTCAATGTGGTTCACCTGTCCTCTATTGAAAGGGTTGGGCTTCTTTCCAGAGCTTCCATTGCCATTTCCATTCTGGCCTTCTGGACAGTCATTTGCATAATGCCTCGTCTTGCGGCACTTAAAGCAAGTAACATGACTCGTGTCTACTTTGGATGGTGTTGACGGGTTGGTGCGATTCTGTCCGTTGCTTCCTCCATTCCCGTTCCCATTCTTGGTGCTGTTATGGTTATGCGAATTTCCTCCTCCATGGGTATGCTGGAACTGAATTCCTGATTTAGGGGTATAACGAGGTTTCTGCTGAGCTCCAGAGTTATACTTCCCTTGTCCCTACTTCCGCTTGCAGTTCTCAATTCTTCTTTGCTTTCCTTCAGTCATGAGGGTTCGGTCTACTAACTCCTGGTAGTTATTGAAACTGGCTACCATCAACGGCATGCTGAACTCATCATTCAGTCCTTCTAGAAACTTCTCCTGCTTGGCTGCATCAGTAGCAACGTCATCTGGGGCATAACGTGCTAGTTTACTAAAGTCATCCACGTACTGGCCAACAGTCCTTCCTCCTTGGCGTAAGTTGCGAAACCCACGCTTCTTCATGGCCATAGCTCCTGCTGAAACATGGGCAGTGCGAAAAGCTTGCTGAAATTGATCCCATGTGACAGTGTCTACAGGGTAAGTGGTTGTGAAATTCTCCCACCATGCTGCTGCGGGTCCTTCAAGTTGATGTGCTGCAAACTTCACTCTTTCACCATCCGTGCATCCTGCAGTGGTCAGCTCCCTTCCTATCTTGCGGAGCCAGTCATCTGCTACAATTGGCTCGGTGCTACTGGAATACACCGGCGGGTTCAGTCTAAGGAAACGAGTCAGATGATCCGCAGGTGGTGGTGGTGGGTTGTTGTTGTTGTTGTTGCCACAGTTACGCACCAATGTTTGAATCAGGTATTCTGCTGCTGGATCAGTTGGGTGATCTCTGGCGGAAAAGCGAATCCGGGTCGCGTCTCGTAGGCATCTGATGGGTTTAGAAAAGATGAGAATTTAGAATAGAATGAGGTCTAAGGTGAATCACTACCCAAATGCACATGAGCAAATACACACAAAATCACTTCATTCAATCAAACAAGGGCTTACAACGATCTAACTATCGCAAAAGTGCGTGTACTATAATGTTTACATGGGGGGAATACTACTAATATGTGGGGGACTTCTACTAATTTGAACCGGTGGAAGACTCCATAATGTCTGCTCCTGCTTCGTCTTCAAAGTCGGGTTCACTTGGATCCGAATCGGTGTCGTCGATGTTGATGTAGTCGCTTGGGCAATTGACATACTGGTCTTCATTCCTGAGCGCCAACTTCTTCTTGAGTTCTTCAATCTCGTACTTAAGATCGTTATTGTGTCTTGCTAGAGCTACGATCTCGTCCATATAGTCCTTGCGAGTGGTCTTTAGTTCTTCTTCAAGTTCGATGATCCTTCCCTTTGCATTCTGCAACTCCAACATATCATTGCACATCTGGTTCTCCTGGCGTCGAATTTGCTGGTTTAACTCCTGGATGAACGCTGCAATGGATCTATCCTTCTTGGTGCTTGTGACGTCCCATTTGTCATCTCGGCGTCCGCAAATCTGGTAGATAGTGTCCGTAAGGTCTTCTTGATAAACTTCTCCAATGCGTCCCATGGTGATGTGAGCTGCCATGCTCTTTCCCAGACTCCAAGTTGGTGCACTGAAAACACTATCTATAGGTTTGGTGATTGGGGCGAATTTCCTTCCCGAACGTGAGCGTGAATCTTCCAAACAGCTCCTCTTCGTGCAGAGTGGCGTTGAAAGTCCGGTGAAGCTTGGTAGTCCAATGTTCGTGTACTTGGTAACTTCCTTCAAGTGAAATCCAAAAGGTGTGCCTTCATCCGGTTGGGTGTACTTGATCTTCGCGTCCTTCATCCTAAAGAGAGTAGAAAAGATGAGGAGTTAGAAAATGGGAAGAGAATAGTGATCTATGGTTTTATCTTAGTGGCCGTGTCCCTACGATCGGCGTGTGCTCGATACCATTCTCTGTCATGACCGCACCGAATGGATCTAGCGCTCTGTGCTCGATGTCATCCACTGGATCGAGAATGCCGACACCACAAGATTTCAAGGATTTATAGCAGAGTAGCAATCACACACTTATTACATCGTTGTCCACAAGGGAACTTTAACACAATAATATGGCTTAAGGCCATCTAATAATAACAATGGAAGGCTTGGAAAACGAGTGAGTCCATCAACTCCAACGGCATCACCGAGTATAGAACCACAACCTAACATCTTACTGTCATGCGAAAAGTCTGCAACATGAAAAGTTGCAGCCCGAAAACGGGTCAAGACATGGAATATGCCGCAATGTAACACATAGAGAACAATGAAGCAATAAGCCTACACTACATGCATATTTGGCTGGTGGTAAGGCTCTCTGATTTACATTTTTGCATAAAGCTGATTTTTCCCTACATCAAAGGAATAATTTTATTTAACTATCATGGTGGTTGTTAAACATTGAGAATGGTTGACAGCATCCTCAATCCCAATTAAAAGTACTCATTAAAAAACCCAATAACTTTATTATTAGAAGTAACATGTTAAGATTCACATGATATTCAAGTACTAGATACTCAAAACGTCCATAACCGGGGACACGGCTAATCATGATTAGTTTGTACACTCTGCAGAGGTTTGCGCACTTTTCCCCACAAGACTCGATCGCCTCCGCTTGGTTCTCGCACTACATGGTGTTTGAGAAGCGGATGACCGAGACATAGTCTTTCGTAAGCGCTTAGCACCTTACATGTGGGTAGACCGTACCAACCTACATCCCCTACATCAGCTAGCCTACCCGTAAGAGTTCGCACAACTTAGTCAACTACGCCAGAGCCCATAATTGGTTTGTGGCTGCACACGGAAGTTTCTAGTTTGAAAAAAATCTCATGATCCCTTAGAGCCTGGGTGGCGGTCCGAAGAAATACAGGCAAATCCTGATAGAAACCAGGTGCCTCAATCCACCCAGATGTGTGTTTAAGTTGCCACCTTAGATAAACCATTAATTAACAATCTCACATCATCATGGATATTCACTCACCCAATCCACGTCTACTAGCATAGCATGGCATAATCAAGCAAACGTAGAAGTAACTCCCAAGGTTTCATAAGTAATCGTGTAATAGGTACTACCTCAATCTACTTCCCATCCCACAATTTGATTAGATCCTAATCATGCAAGTGTTTGAGGGTTTGATCTAATGCATAAAAGCTGGGTAGTAGAAAAGTATGATCAAAGTGTTACTTGCCTTTGATGATCCGAGAGTCCTAGAGATTCGAAATAACAAGCGGCGCACTCCGGGTGATCTAACGCAGACAAACAACAAGCATACAATAAGTACTCATCTAATGCACAGGGAAATCTCGAATAAAAGATCTAACCAGATAGTTCAACTTAAGAACCCTGGTTGCAAAAGAATCGAATCAACTAAAGCATCGAAAGTCGGAACTCGAGAGAGAACGACTCGGTTTAACAAATCTGAAAATAGGTCAAAATTTCACAGTAGCAAAACTCTGTGAAAGTAGGGTAGTCGGAACGGCGGTTTCGTTACGAAACTCCAGGCGCTTGAATCACCTGATTCCGATAAACGAGCAAGAAATAAAACAGATTTGAAAATCGGATCAGAAATCGAATCTGAGAATTAACGAAGTAAATCTGATTTAAAAGAAAACGACGAACGGATTAAATAACGGACGTTCGTTAACAGAACTAATCCAACGAACGCGTTCATTGAAACGAACGGGTCGGTGAACGTTCACTAAATAAGAAAACCGAAAAAAAATAAAAACAATCTAGGTTTTAAAAAAAAACCGAACATCTTTTTTAAAAAAAAAACCGGATCGGTTCTTAGGGGAAAACCGGATCGGTTCGGGCGCGGGGCGGTGGCTACCTCCGGCGGTCACCGTGAGGTCTCCATGGTCAAGTGGGGTCGGTGGGTGGCGGCGGGTCGGCGACGGGCTCGGCGGCAAGCGGGCGATGTGAGAAAGAGAGGGGGCGGGTTATAAAGGCGGTTCCTTGGGGAGGGCAAGGGGAGCTGGGCTGGACTCGGGCGTGGCGGTGCGGCGGCGGGAGTCCGCTCAAGCAAGGCGAGGGAGGAGGAGGGGAGGCGCTGGGCGCCGGGCCTGGCTGGCTGGCCGGGCTGGCCGGGCCTCAGTCCAGAAGCAATATTTTTTTTTAAATTAAAATTTAAACCAAACGAATTAAAAAAAATACCAAATGAACTCCAAATTAAATAAAACAAATTTTCTCCGACTCCTAAAAATGAGTCGAACAAAATGAACTTTTAAAAACTGCAACATGCAAATAAATTTTTAAAATGCTCATTTTTGCCTAAGCAAAATAAATCTTCAAAACCCAAATTTGATTTATTTAAAATATCTTCGTTTTTCCTAAATATTGGGAAAGTCATATTATTCCCTCTCTTGAGATTTTATAGGAAAAACTTTATGAAGATAATTAAATAAATCCAATGATCCTATTTCCAAAATTTTGAGAAATCCCAAATATGAAAATAATGAAACTTCCAACTCTCTCCGAGGGTCCTTGAGTTGCGTGAAATTTCCTAGGATCGGAAAATGCGAGAAAATATGATATGCATGATGATCTAATGTATAACATTCCAAATTGAAAATTTGGGATGTTACACGTGTTGGACGTCATGTTACCCGGGAACTCCCTTCCCAGGGATGACTTGTTCGACATCACACTACCCAGGAACTCCCTTTCCGGGGTCGTTGTGCCGGACGTCGCACTGACTGGAGTAGCTCCTCTCAGGGTAGCTATGCTCTTCCCATCAGACTTGCTTGTCGGGTCTCCCTCGGCGGTCATGAGTCGTGCCTCCCGCACAGACTCGATGGACCCCAAGTGTGTTGGGGTCGCGGCATAGCCGACCAGAGAGTGTCATGCCTCCCGCACTGACTCAATGGACCCCGAGCACGCCGGGGACGCGGCATGGCCGACTAGAGAGCGTCACGCCTCCTGCACGACCTCGATAGTCGCCATAGTCACGGTCGAGGCCTTTTCGCCCCATGACCATCTCTTCATTGCCTCCCGGTTGATAGGCCCTGGTGTTGAGGCGAACGAAGAGCGTCGTGTCTTCCACACGGGCTTGTAGAACCCCGAGAACCTGGTTGTCGGGGTGTGGCTGACCTGAGACTGCCATGCCTCTTGCACGGGTTCACTGGTCGCCAGCATCATGGTCGGGACGTGGCCCACCAGATGCATCATTGCCGTGCCTCCTAACACGGGCTTGTCAGGTCCCGAGGATGCCGGGGACGCTGTTGCCGTGCCAACTTGCACGGGCTTGTCCGGTCCTGAGGATGTCGGGGCCGCGATTGCCATGCCAACTTGCACGGTCTTGACCAGCGTCGTAGGGGACGTGGTTGCCGGGGTGTGGCTCCCCCACACCCGGGTCTTCATCTGCTCCCAATCGTAGTCTCTCGAGAACGTTGTTGTCGGGGAAAGTGCTACCGATGTCCGGAGGGGATTACTTGAAGAGCTCCATGCCTCCCGCACAGACTTAACGGTTTCCGGCACCGTGGTCGTCGGAGGTGTTGCGTCCTGCTGCATGGCTTCGATGCTTGTCGGGACCATGGTCGCCGGAGGCGCTCCGCCATCCTGCATGGTCTCGACGCAAGCCATCATCATTGCTGGCCCACCGTCCTCTTCAGCCTCGACGAAGTTCGCCGCGGCCGCGGCATCCTCGTCAGCCATCCTCTTGCGTCACTCACGGGCCCAGTGGCCCTTGATGCTGCAATATCAGCACTTGTCCCGGTCGTCATTGTCGGCACCTCGTCCGGCTCCGCCCTGGGTGCGACTGCCGCCTCTGCCGGTGCCGCCTCCGTTGCTCGAGGTACCTCCACCACGTCCTTGACGTTTCCTCGCCTCCCACTTCTTCGACAATAGGAGTTGTCCGCCGCCGAAGCTCTCGCGGCCGTCATCAAGGCGGTCCTCGACCAACCGCAACCGGCCCGTGAGCTCCTCGATGGAGAGCTCGCTCAGGTCAAGCAAAGTCTCGATGGAGACCGCTACCTGAGCGAAACGAGGTGGAACGACGCGGAGAAATTTCCGCACGACTCTCGCGTCGTCCATGGTGTCGCCGAGCGCTTGGAGTTGCGACGCAAGGCTGGAGATCCGCATGGCGAAGTCGTCGACGAGCTCGCCCTCCTTGAAAGCGATGTTCTCGAAGTCCGCCCGCGGCTTCTGCGTGTTCGCCTCGCGCACGCGGTTGCTGCCGAGGCGCTGGGTACGGATGGCTTCCCATGCCTCCTTGGCACTTGCCTTAGCCGCGAGCATGTTGTGCATCTCCGGCGGCGTGGCGCGCATAAGCGCCGCCATGGCTTTCCGGTCCTCCTTTCTCTCGACCAGGTCGTCCTCCATGGGAACCCAGAGGCTCGCCGCATGTAGGTTGCACTCCATGATCAACGCCCATTCGCTGTAGTTCGAGCTCGTGAGCGTCGGGAAGGTGATGGGTACGCTACCACTGACTGCGGTCTCACGCACGATCTCCCTAACCACGACCTCACGACGATGGCCGTGCCTGGACCGGCTACGCCCTTGCTGCTCCTTCGGAGGCGGCGACTGGGAGCCGTCCTGTGATGGTTGCGCCTGGGAACCACCCGAGGTGGTGCGCTGCTGCTTTCCTTGTGCAGCGGCCATAGCTACCGCAACCTGGGGCTTTGATGCCAATTGTTAGCCCAGAAATACTTGTTAGCACTCGAGTACACTGATAAACAACCGGCGGATGAGCACACACACGTGCTACTCACACACTCACTAGTGTATCACACCCACGTAGTAGTACACAGCACTTGAGGCTTGGTTGATTCTGAGTGGAATGGCCTGCATTACAACACTGGGTGGTGCTCCTTATATAGTGGAGTGAACCGACTATGTGCTGAGATATTTTGTAGCTTGACGTGAGCACATATATCATAGCCTACTACCTACACTAGTAAGCTACGCTCCTAACTACGTATTACCTTAGCTAGTAAGGCACGCAACTACTGCTGCTGCCGACCCACCCATTACTGCCTTGCTAAGTAACAGCCGCTGCTGCCGCTCCATGCATGTCATCCGTAGACAGGTTTGACTCAACATGGGTGGCCGCCGGCGGAAGCGGAGGTGGACGCCGGGGCCAGAGTGGCCGCCGGCGGGGGGAGCGGAACTCACTAGGGGAGGAGCAGAGGCAGTTCGTGTAATTCTTTGATCGTGAAGTTTGTTTCTTCTGCTTACGTCTAAGGAGTGCGCCGCCGGATAATCAGCTTATGTCTAAGGAGTGCGCCACCGGATAGAACACTGTGCCCATCAAGGATGACTGCGCTCGAGCAGTCCATCAAGGCCTTTCATCGCAATTGTAACCGAGCGACCCCGGAGAGCGGCGAGAGGGCGGACGAGCTCGCCTGCTCTCGCTATGTGGACCAATAGTACGACATGCATGTGAAGCGTGCATCGACTGATCACAGGAATAAATGGGAGTATTGAACGTGTAGTTTTTTGACATACGTGGCTGGGCCCGTATAGCGCGGCTATGAAGCGGTGGGTTGCCAACTTGCCGTGATGGAGATTGCCGAACCGTTCCGCTGGGACAGGATGCTCTTACTGCATGTACCGTCAATGTAAAAACTGCATGCCCATGGGTTGTCAAGCTCCGCAAAATATGTCCAGCGCTATCCATTCCAATTCTGCCTGATGAACTCAACTTCATCATAGCTCATCTGAGCATCCCTGCCCTGAACTTCTCGATTGCCACACTGCAATCTAAAAATCTTTTGGAAGTCCTCCGGGGTAAATACAATTTTCCGATTTTCATCAATGACAATTGTGCCGGACTCCAGCTTCACCTTCCTCAAAATGCCCCCAAAACCGATTTCAGAAACGAGCACTTCTTGTAATGAACTTAAAAAAAAGTTATCGTTTTCAAAATTTGTTCACAAATTTAAAAAAATTGTTTCAAAATTTTGTTTGGGAATACATGAACCTTATTTTCGCGGAATTCGCAAACATTTTTTGAATTCATGAACTTTTTTATAATATGTGAACATTTTCTTGAATACATAAACATTTTTTGAATGTGTGAGCATTTTTGGAATTCACAACATTTTCTAACTTTTTGAATTCACCGCGAGCAATGTTTTGTGTATAGAGTAAACATTTTTTGAGTTTTTCTGGGGGGGGGGGGGGGGACATTTTTTGAGTATACGGTGAACATTTTTTCAAAATACTTACTAACATTCTTTTAGTATGCAGTGAACATTTTTTCTACGTACAATATCTTTTTAATGTATGGCAAACGGTTTTTTAACATACGATTAACATTCTTTTATACAAACTAAACTACTTTTAATGTATGATGAACTATTTGAACAATATACACGTAGCACATTTTCCACTGCTACCACTGTGACGAATTGCAATCTAATCAAATCACTCACATGACTACAACAGCAACCATGAGCCACGGACTGCGACACAGACGACCAGGTTCGCCATAGAGACGACCAAATTGATGGAGGCGGCATCCATGGCTATGGTTCGCCGGTGCCTATCACCAGCCGGCGCGGCAAACATACGTAGATCCATCGAAGTTGGAACGCTGCCACCGGCTGCGGCGCGGCTTGAACTTGATCGGCGAGCTACTGCGCCACGGGCTAGATCTGTGTCAAAGTTGGACGATGGTACAGTGTATGCTTCCTGCCACCTACGGAAATTGCATCCACCAGCTGCCGGCCCCAAATATTTTGGGGCGCCACAAAAACTTAGAGATCCAGCATGACATCCGTGATGAAGTTGGGGTTGAGATCAAGCTGCACTTAGAAACGGTGGCCAGCGTTCTATCCGCGAACTCATGCGACGTACGTGACGACGCTCCTTCCACAAGACGATTGGCTAAGCACTCGGAGTTTAGGCTGGTTTGCGTCGGCCATTGCGGTGTGTGAGACACCACGTCGCATATTTCTTTTTTGCCGGATGCCAGATGCCGTATCGCACATGTCCGGGCGTTATGTGCCGTGTGGGGTGTGATGGTATCCGACGTGACACCTCCTTCCGTTAAGCCTGCGGGACCCATCCTCCACTATAAAGCCCAATACCCATTTCATAGAAGACATATACGTCCGACAAATACCTGCCACGGCCCATATCCCGGGAAGGACGAGCGCATAGCGATTCCGGGAGTATGCGAGCTCGTCCACTCCTGTGAGTTTTCGAGCGACCCCGAGCATATTCCATATATGCAGGAGTTTGAATGTAATTGCACATGATTGTGCTCACCAGCTGTTGAACTCATTAACAGAGCCTGTCTTTGCATGCTGCAATCAAGCTCATTGGCTTTGTATGCATGCTGACAATTGTTTCTGAATTATGTCTGGTCATGATTCGACGTAAGCAATACCCAGCTGTTGCAAACTCAACGGCCATGCACAAAGTCCGCTGCCAAACTGTCATCGACCATGCACGAAGCTCGGCCTGCAGCAGTGTAGGTTACCAAAGATGAGGAACACCACCGTGCAGTACTGCGCTAGTCACCAACTCCCCCCCCCCCCCGGTTATGGCGAGGTGTCTTGACGTGCCGTCAGCCAGCTGACACCGCAGGAGTCGCCCAAGGAGAAGTAGTAGGTGCTAGCGGGCTCAAACGAGGAAGAAGCTCGCCTGCTCGGTTTTGACAGAGGAAATACTTAGGACAAATACTACAGTTTTTTGTGGAGGCCAAATAGCTCAAAGTAATTAAAACTAGATAATGCTACCATATGCTAGTACGAGCCATATTGCTGAGGAAACATTTTTCATTGAAAATTCTCCAGCTGCAGGTGATTGATGTAATACGCCCAGCATGCAAACAACTCTGATAGAAGACGACGCGAATTGTTGTCGTTCAACAAGTACTGACGCAAATGATGCACAAGAACGATGATGCGGACATGGTGAGGGATCGACAGAACAGGCGGCAGGATCGGGAGGGAGTGGCCTAGGTTGGTGGCCATTTATGCCTTCCTTTTCCTTTTTTGAGGGGATGGCCATTATGCCTTCCGTGTAAGCCCGACGGCTCCGGATGGAGCAGAAAAATATCTAGGCCGTGCACCAGGGTCTGTTTCGGCCGGGTGGAGACGACGCCTACAACTTTTAATGCGAGTGAGGCCCACGTTACTATGATTTATGTCGATACCTTCTGAATACAGCTGCAAATATAAACTGAAGGAGCACATCCTAACGCGTGTGGACGGATGTGATATCAGTTGCAGCTGAGACTGGGCTCAGGGCTCAGGTTTGAATTTTCAGGCCATGAGGTCAAATATTATTATGTCCCCCATGTTTCTCGAATACATTATGTCCCCCATGTTGTTTCCCAAGCATACACTCACATGCATAACATACGTCATTCAAGGACACGATGTGATGGATTATTTATTGATAACATGAAGTGCGCTTAGCATATCCATTAAGCTCTATCCATGAGCGCAAACCTTGCAGGTGCACGTGGCAAAGAAAAAATTACTGCACCAAAGTTCGCGGATCTCCTGCCCAGGGTAACCGAACCAACCCACGGATACAGACTTGCAAATACCCTTGGTACAAAACAACAGCCGATAAAACGAAGAAGTCAAACATTTCTCTGCATACACAAACATAATAAAAATTAAACCATAAGAGTGAGATATGGATTGTAATAACAAGATCACATCATTGCGTAAAAGTGATAAGTTGTGAAAAGCCTCAAGGAAATACACAGAATATGCATCGATCAAGATCATATTAGAGAAAACTCTTGGTAGTATGATTTTGAAATCTTATGAAGATTTCTCAAGGCTCTTCGTTTGAAATAGCATATGCCTTAGGAAATCTAGTTAAAAAAAGGGAGAGAACACACCTGCAGATGTAGTGCTTCCGAACAACACAAGCATCACCAAAAAACAAGCGGCAGCAGACCTTCCGTCCATTCTTGAATTACGCGCTCCAACGAGAGCCAAATGGTCAATCAAGCCTTTAAAAAGTGTCAAAGGGATATGGAATGGCGTGAAATGATGTGCCATATATAAGACTTCTAGACTCCAATGACTTATATCACATTTAATGTGTTTTGTGCTACTCCCTCCGTTCGTAAATAAAAGTTTTTGAAGTTTTCATAAAGACTACATACGGATGTATATAGACATATTTTAGAGTGTGGGTTCACTCATTTTGATCCATATGTAGTCCACATTGGAATCTTTAAAATTTTGTCTAGAAGTATATATATATGGCACATTAAATACACACTTAGCTACAAGTTCTACAATGACCTGTATCACATTTAATGTGTTTTGTCCTACTCCCTCCGTTCTAGTAAGAGCATGGTTAATAATATAGCCAGCTGCTGGCTATATGACGTTGTCATGTCATATATAGCCAAGCTTATAGTCAACAAGTACAATAGCTAGATATAAATATATACTACTTTGTTGATACATGACCCACTTCACTTTCTCACAAAGTATCTAGGAGCACGTGTTGTAGCCGGCTGTTAACTAGTAGCCCGCTTCTCTTCTCTCTCCTCTTCTCTCTCTTCCAAGTAAGCAAGAATATAATATTTAATGTCTTACAGCCGCCTACGTCACCTTATTGTATTTGCTCTAAGGGACTACATACGGCGTAAAATGAGTGAATCTACACTCTAAACTATGTCAATATACATTCGTATATAGTTTGTATTGAAATCTCTAAAAAAGACTTTTATTAGAAACGGAGGCAGTAGGTATAAAAGGGTAACAGATGCATCATATCTTGAAGTATATCATATACATTAACTATATGTAGGGCCGACCCTGGGCCATGGCAGCGAGTGCGACGGCCTAGGCGCCCAGCCCGAGTAGGGGCCCATACCCTGTGCACGTCTACTGTATATATTTTTGAAGAAAAAATAGTACGCATAAGAAGCAGCCCAGCCCATAAAGGAGCGAGCAGTCACGCACGAACAAGCCAAACAATCCCTGAATCCTTTCCTTAACTCTCTCTGAGGAACACGCTGCCAACTCATCGTCTCCCTCCCGTTCTCGTCATCTTCCTCTTCCCCAAATCCAATTATTGCCCCAAGTTCCTAAGGCCTTGTTTGACAGCAAGGAATTCCAGGGGATTTTGAAGGAGAGGATTCCAGGGGATTTGGTGAATCCCCCTCTTCCACCCAATCCCCTTGAAACCTCAAATCCCCCTTCAGCCACACATCCTTCAAATCCCCCTCTGTATAAAACAATGTTTGACAGGAAGGGATTGCCATATTGAATTAAAATGGTGTAAAACAGTTAAAAATCTGATCTTGCAACAGTTTTTTACATGAACAACATAATTCTCTTGACTTGGAATCAATATATCACATCAGCATGACTTAAAACCAAAAATGTCTCATAGGTTTTCGGCATTCACAAGTCCCAGGCAAGACATGCGTACATTCAAGCATGCTAAGAATACATAAGCATGCTGAACTATTTATGCAACATAGAGAAAAGCATCACTTGATGTTCTGTAGCGATTGTTGTAAGAAAGTACGTGACAGGAGCATAAATTCCAACTACAAGTCAGCAGTAGCGCAGACACAAAAGCAACCGAGGAGACTCTCAAATAGACGATTTCGAGGGACCCTGCAAACGTCTCATTATCCCTCTGCTTGTTCCACTTCTCAACCTGGTTCAGTGGGACCTGGAGGAAAACAAAATTCGTCTCAGTAAACAAAGAGACTTTTCCCTTGCATAAACAACAACGATCAGGTATATTTCAAGGAATATTAAGAGCACAAAATACAAAATTAAGAAGAGAACAAAGGCAAGCTCTGTTCAACTTCAGAGGCTGTAGACTGTTTGCAAAGGGAAAATTACAATGAAGAAATAGTATGAATTATTCCATGGCCTTGTTAGAGCTACATCAAGAGGTACAGAACTACTTTTAGATTAAATCAAATAGTAATAAACACAAAAACAAGGAATAGTATATCCAACTGACACTCATGAACAGATGATTTCTAGTACTATTATAGATAAACAAGGAAACTTTGTTAGAAACATCATCGCTGTTTCTTTATTGCCAAACAAGTTCGATGTCGTTGGCTGCAGTGATTTGCATATGACCGCATACACAATTCAGAGCAAAGGTTGCATAACAGACCAAACCAAGATGAACTAACAAATAGGATCATAGCAATAACTACTCAAGAAAAAGGAGATCACACTAAGAACTGGACACTTGATAGACAAATTAAATAAGCACCGGTACTATTTCACGAGATAATGAACCCAAGCAGACTCATCCACCCCAACAAGAACCCAAGCAGCTGGCTGTCAAAATAAGAACATATCAGTGGCATGTAAGATGACATATAATCATTCATCAGACCCTCCCAATCAGTAACTAAAAATGAAACAGGAAAAATGAGGTATATTCCAACCAGGTTACATCATATCATATCTTTCAGTTCAGGCAATACTCCATGGTCTCTCTCTCTCTCTCTCTCTCTCTCTCTCTCTCTCTCTCTCACTAATCCAAGTGTTAGTACTATAACATAGTAGCATATCATTTATTATGATACAATAATGCTTCTAGCACTAAGAACTTGAGAAAGCAACAATCCAAGACAGAAATACAAATATGTGTATCAGCGGCAAGCATGACATACCCAAAACTAACCACATTCTGAAACCTACCATCCTTAGGGCCAAATTACACACAAATAAAATAATCTACCAGATTATGAACGCCGCACAAAGCCTGCCATGTTCTTGTACAGTCTAGTGTACAGGAACACTGATCTAGAACAACAAACATTGATTGGCATTAAAAGGAGTCATAGTCCAAGAGAGAAACATCTCAGCCGGATCACAGTCGTTGTCTGCAGAGATTTACAGATAAACGTGAGCTTGCGCAACAGATCGAATCAAGACAAAGCAACACAAACACGATCATAGCAAGAACAAAAGGAGCTGTTACAACAAGTCTGATCAAATAAAAACTTTCCATTGGTACAGAAAATCTGTAGCTGGTACATCTCCTGACTTCAATTGGCAGCCAATCATCTAATCAAAAGAAATTCTACAGCATGCCAATGACATTGGATCAAGACCTACGTCGACAGTTCGACTGAATTTTGTTTTCAGTGGCAATGTTTCATTGCGAGCCATACAACAAATCAGATGAAGTAATAATCTTACCTTGCAGAAATAATGAAGACCTATGCCAACAGTTTACGTATCCATGGATGATAAGGAGATGTAGAAGGTTCAGGGCAAGGACATTGCTCGAGCACATCACAAGAGTTAAAAAAATAACCGATATGTCTCCTTCATATTTTTCAGAATATCCGATCGCTGGTTGATCTCCAAAGATCGTGGTACAAATTCATCAGGTACTTATCTTTGGAGCAACCTAGAAGAGAAGTGTGTGCCAAGAGCAACAATGTACAGAACCTCGATTGTGCTCCCTACAATGCAGCTGTCCAATAAATGGTACAACCGAACTGGTTTCTTCAGCAAAACTGCCACATGCTACAGAGCTAAACCATTGGACACACTTACATTTCTCCAAGTCTCCAAAATAAACATGACACGGCAACATCAGCAAACCAACCAAAAATTAACAGCATTCCACCAATTTCCATTGAGCAATGGACAGTAGTTCTAGATACACAGCAGCCAACTATAGTTTCTGAGATGCAAACATGCAATCTAAGAGGAGGTGAACTTGGTGATGGCCTTGGTGCCCTCGGAGACGGCGTGCTCGGCGAGCTCGCCGGGGAGGACGAGCCACCAGCCATGGCCGGGCGGATGGAAGGAACCTAGACGATGAGGGGAAAGAAGGGGACGCGAGGTGAGGGCTTACCACCGGGAGAAGGCCAAGACAGGCGGAGGAGGCACGCCTGGCCGAGGCGTCGGTCGGCGGCGTGTTGAGGAGTCGGGCGGCGGTGTCTTGAGGAGGAGCCGGGCGGCGGCGGCGGCGTCTCATCCAAATCCTCGAGGGGGGACTCGAGGGCTGAGAGCCGCGTGGAAAGGAGGGGTTCGGAGGGGGTTCAGAGGGATTGGGCCGTGAAAACCCTGCCTACCAAATGGGCCAACGGGGATCTGGGAGGATTCTGGGCCACGCGAGGAAATTTCGCTGAAAACCCCTCCGATCCGCTTCTACCAAACGAGGCCTAAGAGGCCAAAGACCCCAAATATACAAGCTAATCAATGAAATATCGCTTAGTATCATAATACTCCAGTGGATTTCTTTGCATCTTAGAAATACCCACAAGGGCCCCGGCGAATAGAGCCACATAGGCGAGCCGGCTAGCGGAGACACTCCATGTGCCCTGGCAGGAACATGGAGAGCAGCAGCCCGCAGCCTTGCCATCCATTGTTAGGGCCGTGGTCAAGATCCGACCGTCCGAGGCAAGCAGTTCCTTGTAATTTTTTGCATCTCAACTTTCTCCCTTGTCTATTTTCTGTAATTATCAATTGGTGTAAGGATGTTTGACTTGCTTGATTCCTTGTTGTACGACATTGTAGTCAGATAGATTTTGCTGTTGTGGCATTGCTTGAATTTGGATTAGTGGATAGCTGGAGCAACATGGGATTTCTTCTAATTTAATCCAAGAGACCAAGACCAAGATTCAAGAATTCAGGTGTTTTCTCTCCATTTATTTTGTAACCATGTTGCCAAAAAAATCATTTATCTGATTGTGAGAAAAGAGAAAAAAAGTAACTTATAGATAAATTCATTGGATCGCAAAAGGGTGTTATGGATAAATTTGTTTTTAGAAAGACCACCGCAGAGAATATAAAGGTATTAGCTGTTCTAGTGTTGAAGAACAACAATCTGATGTTGTCATTGAGGATTGTAAAATTTTGGGTGGTCATGAGAACATTGCAATGAAAACAAAAAAAATTCTACGCATACACAAGATCTATCCATAGAGATGCATATCTATGAGAGAGGGAGAACATTTGCATACCCTTGTAGATCGCTAAGCGGATGTGACGCCCCCGATTCAATCGTGCACTAATCATACACGCGAACGTGTACGATCAAAATCAGGGACTCACGGGAAGATATCACAACACAACTCTAAACACAAAAGAAAGACATACAAGCCAGGGGCCTCGATGGCTCGAATACAAAAGCTCGATACACAAGCGAGTCCGTGGAAGCAACAATATCTGAGTACAGACGTAAGTTAGACAAATTTTGCCTTAAGAAGGCTAGCACAAACATCAACGATCGAAGAGGCGAGGCCTCCTGCCTGGGACCTCCTAACTACTCCTGGTCGTCGGCGGGCTCCACGTAGTAGTAGGCACCCTCGGGGTAGTAGTAGTAGTCGTCGGGGGTGGCATCTGGCTCCTGGGATCCACCATCTGGTTGCAACAACCAGAATGAAGAAAGAAGGGGGAAAAGAAGGAGCAAAGCAACCGTGAGTACTCATCCAAAGTATTCGCAAGCATCAGATCTATACTAAGTATGCATTGGTATCAAATGGAAGGGTTGTATCTGTGGACTGAACTGCAACATGCCAGAATAGAGGGGGAAGGCCTAGCCTATCGAAGACTAGCATCTTCAAGCAGCTCCAAGCATCTTGCAACATGTAGAACAGTAAAGAATAGCATTTTATAATTAACAAGGATATTGTAGCATTAACGCCCGGAGATCCTTCCTCGACTCCCTGCGAGAAAGCAATCCCGGGGCCACATATCCATCAAATATCAAGTATCCATTTCTAGTTGTATAAGATCAGGATACAAGTCTGAAGGTCCATTACCGTGGACACGATATTCGAATATATGTCTTCCCTGCAGGGGTGCACCACATTACCCAACATGCTCGATCACTCTGGCCGGACACACCTTTCTGGGGTCAATGCCCGGCCTTGGAAGATCAACATGTCGTAGCCCTACCTAGGCTCAGCAGAGAGGTCCCCGCCGGTCTACATCCTAAGCACTCCGGGGTCTGAGCCCATCGCCCGTTGCACTCCGGGTCGTTGTGCGCAAGGGGATACCAGCACCACTCGTGAAGTGGATGGCATGATTCGGCCCGGCCACAATGCTGAACTAGACGTCTTACAAAGCTTCGGCTGATACTGCGACGTCGAGGCCCATAACTATTCTCGCATGGTGGTTAGTGCATAAAGGCCAGAGGTCAACTCAGAACAAATACCCAAACCTGTTAGTGCATTATTAAAAGAAGTGAAGGCTGTCGGGACAAGTCCGGAGCTATTACCCTCTTTCGGGTGATACTGCTAAACAGCCAGCCGCCACCGTCACATCGCACGGGTGCTCTCTGGGCCCGCCCGGCTTTCACAATGGTCTCAAGTAAAGTCAACGTAACCGTGTGTCCAGACAGCAAGGGGAAAACCCGAGGAATCACCCCCGGTGGATTCCATACTATGTAAGCATCAAGGTGAACGTAAGAGGAACCACCCTCGAGGTTCACACTTGAGGGGTTGCACGACAGAGCCGTATCGGGAATGGTGAAAGAGGAACCACCCTCGATGACCACAACCGAATAGCTACACTACAGAGATCTCATCAGGAGTGATGTATGAGGTTCCACCCTCGGCACTCGATGGTAACTCTGCAGAGTCGAGCAACAAAAAGGGGCATGATGTGATGTGAGGTGTCGGGCTCTGGTCGTCGATCACGTTGATCGAGTCATCGATGATGAAGCAGGGGCAATAAGGACAAGGTGGTGGTCACTGATGGAGCTCTAACCAACCTATACTACGCATTTTAGGATAAGCAGGTAGGTAACAATAGAAGGTACAAAAGCAGGCTATGCATCAGAATAGGAGCAATCAAATACAAATAGCAAAATCTAATGCAAGCATGAGAGAATGGAATAGGAGATATCGGGATGATCAAAGAGGGGGCTTGCCTGGAAGCTCCGCTGAAAGGGAAGAAGGGTCATCGGTGATGTAGTCGATCACAGGGGCATCAGCAGCGGTCTCGGGGTCTACCGGAGAGAAGAAGGGGAAAAAACAGTAAATACACGCAAACATATGCATAACAAGACAATAAGCGGTGCTAGAGGTGTTCTAACGCAGTGCTAGGCGATACTAGCGAAGGGGGAAACATCCAGAAAAGTTTTCCCGGTCCTAGACGTCTGTCAGGCAAATGAACCGGAGGGGAAAGATTCGACGTTTGCCATGCTAGGGACATGTGGCGGACGAACGGACCGCGTGTTTAGATTCGCCTCGTCGTTCTGAGCAACTTTCATGTAGAAAACATTTTCATCCGAGTTACAGATTATTTAATATGATTTTCTAAAGTTTTAAACATATGCTGAAAATTTCCTGGATTTAATTTAATTCGAAAATAAAATGGTCAATTATTTTTTAAACACAGAGGCAGTTAGCCTATTTGTATGACAGAGGGCCAGGGGGGTCCAGTCAGCATGTATAGTCAGCAGTTGACCGGGTCAACTTTGACCAGTCCAACTGGCAGGTTGGGGCCATCTGTCAGTGAGACATTTTTTTATAAACCGGGTTATTTACTGATTTAATTAGGTTTAACTAGATGTGGTCCCACGTGTTATTGAGTGATTTATTTAATATACTTTCAATTAAAAGAGGGTCCATGTGTCATTGGCTAGCAATTAAACTAACTAGAAATTATCCCCTAAGCTAATTCGTACGGGCCGGCCAGTGGTCGCTGTACACACGCACGCACACCACACATGCCCAGCGATGGCCACGGCCATGTCCATTAGCAGACGAGTAGCAACATCTAGGAGCAGCAAAACTAGCCTACAGGAGCAGCTAGAGCAGCGGCGGCGGCTACGCAGTAGAGTAGTAGTAAGCAGCAACGTCGGCAGCAGCAGTTCCTAGCGACAGCAGCAGTACTAGGCAGCAGGGGCGGCAACAACCAAGAGCGGCAGCGGCTTCAGTCAGCAGCGGCTAGCGAGCAGCAGGGGAGGAGCAGTAGTAGCTGGCAAGGCCGCACGAAGCAGCATGCGGGCGCGGGCGGCATGCGAGGTCGGCGGGGACAGGGCACTAATAGAAAACGAAGCTTTAAAACCGGTTTGTAAGGGTCTTTAGTGCCGGTTTTGCAACCAGCACTAAAGAGTGGAGACTAAAGACCCCTCCCTTTAGTACTGGGTTGGCACGAACCGGCACTAAAGGCCCACCACGTGGCGTGAGCTCGCGCCTTAGTATGGGGGACCTTTAGTACCAGTTGGTGTTATCAACCGGTACTAAAGGTATTTCTTTTTGAATTTTTTTTCTAAATTTTGGAAAAAAAATTGATTTTTTTATTTTTATTTTTTCTGAATTATTTGATGATTTAGTCTCTAATCACCTCTCTTAACTGAGCACGTTTAACTTCCGGGTTCTATTCTTCCTCGTTTCCAAGTCTGCACTTGTTGTTTTCCTAACAATACTAAGATGTGAATCCTATTAATCCTCAGGAGTTTAGCTTGAGCATGAAGTCACACGTTTCACTGTTTGAGTTTGAAACTATTATTCTAAAAAACAATAATTATGTAGTAACACTAATATTTCTTGAATAAGTAGTTTGACCATAGTTTGACCACAGTTTGACCAGATTTGACCAAAATTCAAAAAAACTGAAATACTTATTTAGTAACACTAATATTATTGTGTAATTATTTAGTAACACTCTATATTTCTTGAATCAGTTGTTTGACCGGTTTGACAAGATTTAACCAAAATTCAAAAAAACATAAATTAGAGCATATCTTTTTTTCCTTTTACAATTTTATCATTTCAAAAATTGTCCTAAACCCTAAACCCGGGACTTAAAACGTCGGAAACTCTATGCTTAAAATAAAAACTAAGGGTTTAAACCATAAAACCTAACCCTAAACTCTGAAATCTAAACCCTAGCACTAAACGCTAAAAACGTCTAAAAAACGTCTAAAACGCCCAAAAACTCTATTTTCCCTTTGGAATTTTGTGATTTTAAAAAATTGTCGAAACGGAAAACTTGTTGTTTCAGCGGATCAATCTTTTTGTTCTGCAAATTTTGATATATTATATGTATATTTCTGAATTAGAATGATTTAGTTATGATTTTTTCAAGTTTGAAAATTGCCCTATAGTCCCGGTTTGTGTCTCCAACCGGGACTATAGGTTAGACCCCTTTAGTGCCGGTTTGTGGCACGAACCGGTACTAAAGGTTGGCCCTTTAGTACCGGTTTGTGCCACAAACCGGGACTAAAGGGGCTCGTGGGGCCCCGACCTGACGCCAGCCTGTCACCACCCCTTTAGTACCGGTTCGTGGTTCAACACGAACCGGCACTAATGCATAGCCGTTGGAACCGGTACTAATGATACCATTAGTACCGGGCCAAAATCGAACCGGGACTAATGTGTCTCACATAAGGTCCTTTTTCTACTAGTGGGGGTACGCACGCGGGCACGACGTGGGCGCGGCCCCGGCGGGCGCGAACGGCGGCGGCGGACAGGGTCAACAGCGGGCACAACAGTAGACGACCTCGAGGCCAGGCGCGGGCAAGGTGCAGGGGGCATGGCCAGGGCGCAGCTAGGCGAGGCCGGAGGCGAGCGAGCGCAGCCAGGGGCGTGGCCCAAACGTGCGGCAGAAGCAAGCAGGCGTGGCCATGGGCAGGAGCACCACGTACGCGTACGCGGGAGCTCAGACGATCTCGGGGACGGCGGCTATGGCGACGAAATCGAGAGGGGAGAGGGGGTTTTGGAAGAGGAGCTCATAGCGAGCTCGGTTCCGCAGACGAGGAAGCCGGGGGTGGACCGAGGCGGTGGGAATCAATGACGGCGGCCGGCGATGTATGCGATGAAGAAGACGGTGATGGCGAGCGTACGAGCTGCCCCGGCTTGAGCTGATGCCCGGGACGGACGAAGCCGACGGCCGCGGCCCTCCTGGACGTCCTGCCGCGCGAAGGCAACGACGGTGGCCGCGACGGTGACGATGGCACGACAACGGTAGCTTCGAGTGTGTGCGCAAGGCGCAAGCAATGGCGCGAGGGTGGAAGTAGTGGCGGCTAGGGTTCGACCGGGGGAGAGAGGAGGGGCTTGGGGTTGCCCTTGTAACCATTGGGGAGGCGGGGGATGACCGCCACGCACGGCATGACCGGCGCGGATGGGCGCCACGATCCCCTGTTTCCCTGTAGCAGGTTGAAGGAGAGTGGAGGTGGGCTGGGCCGGTCATTCGGCTAGTTGGGCCAAAGTGCCCGGTAGAATAGGCCCTTCTCCATTTCCCCTTTTTTATATTTCATGTTTGTTTATTTCCTCTCTATTTTCCATGTAATTCCTGCACTAAATGACTTTTGCAAAAAGTGTTATTGGGCAGAATAAATACTAGGTGATATCTAGCACTGCAATAAAATGGTTGGGGTAATACTTGAAATAATTAGATATTTGATCAACTACAAATGGATTAAAGTGGTTGTTTTAGTCACTGTTTTTGAGTGACAACTTTTAAATAAGCAAGCAAGTGACCTAGTTTTACTCCACCATAATTAACTATGGATTATTTTCCATCACATGAACTTTTTAGTTTTTCTTATTTGTGAATTTAAATTTTTCACTTGAAATTGGAATTTGTATTTGGCTTGGATCCTTATCAAGGGCAATTTGACTTAGTCAAACTTGATGACATGGCACCATTGACGGAGAATTACTGTAGCTTAACTATCCGGGTGTCACAGCGGAAGTGTTTATCAAAGCGGTTGATGTAGTCGTACACCTTCGATATATAGTATTGTTTAGATTGTTAGATATTTAGTTGTAAGCTGCAAACGCCACACATTATCAAAAATTCAAATAAAATGTGTGATTGTTTGATGTATAGTATGGTTTAGATTGTTCGACATTTAGCTGTGAGTTGCAAACGCCATGTATTATCACATTATGGTATAGCATGTGCACATCACGTGTATCACCGCTATATTCATGCATGCATATGTTTAAAACACTATGATCTCCTATTCAAATATATGAATCCGCTTTCATATCAAATTATGATCTTTGTTAGTCTCTTACACCCACACAATCCTCTAACATTTGTATCTGCCACTAACTTTCTCTCATGCATGCACATGCCCTCCTCGCCCTCCCCCTCCCTGGACATTCTATCCACCGGGCACATTCATTTTTTTCTTTAGGTCGTTCTCCCAGAGTCTCCACAACTCCTTTCCGACACACACCGATCGATAAACCTCTCCAGCGATGCCTGCCTACAACATACACACGCACCTTCAATCTCCTCCTTTATGTGTCTTTGCCTCGTGTCGATCATACGGTCGCACACACGTGTAAACTCTCACCCCTCTTTTCATCGATCTTATAACCGCACACTCCTCCCCCTATCTAGCTAGTAGCTGGGCCTCTCGCACCACCTCCCAGCTCCATTCTCTCTGTCTATCCGTCTCGCTGGGCCTTATTTGCCTCTAACAAATGGACGTACACCAACCGATCTCTTGCTATACATATAGCTAGCTAGGTCCTTATAACTTGTTTTTACCCAGGCGTCGATCGGTCTACCTCATTAGTTATGTCTCTCCCTTCCTTCGACAAACAACAATTGATCTACCGATCTAGTTAGGTTTGCTTACCAAACACATGGTTCCCCTTCATCATCCATGGATGCGTCCCGACAGATGTATCACGCACAGGCACACACAGAAACACATCCCCACTCTTATTGATAACATTGCAGTTCCACCCTCAGTTTGTCTAGCAGGCCTCTCCCACCATCTTCGAGAAGCAACTCCATCACCCATCCAACACTCTAACCCTCTCCCTCCCTCTCTCTCTCCTCTCTCTCTCTCTCTCTGTCCCATCATATTTCCCGTCCTTTAGTTATGTATGGATGTCGACCGATCTCCCTCAAGACATAGCTGGGTCTCTCCTTCTCAACACATATACGAGTCGTTCTACCTCTATAGTTAGGCCTCTACCTACCCTCCCCCTCCCCCCCACCCACCGAGACATCGAGCGCTCTACTCATGTCTCCCTGCCACACACAAACTTGACATGTGCCCTCTGACGTTCCGGTAGGTCAGTTGCCCTATATCTTTGACTTGCACACACACACAATTTCGATGGCTATCTTCATCGATCTCGCACCCACCCACTTGATCCTCTCTTCGACTCTACCGATATCTATGACCCCTCCCTCTCTCCTCGTGGATTGCCCGACCCTCTATATATGATATGGATAGGCCTCGATTTCACACACATTGCATGCAAAATTTTGTTTGAGATGTCATCGACACATATTCCCACAAATACATTCACGAAATCAACCCCCGCCCCACCCCCACCCCAAAACAAAAAACACTCATGAACGCGGTTTGTATCTCTCACACACACCCACGTAGGTGGGGACGTGCACGAAGAGAAGAGGTGCATGCACGGCGCACGTACTCCCGTCTCTTTCCCAACCACACCGGCGCAGGTACACGGTGGAGCTCATTTCTGTATGAAAAAGGCAGCCCACGTGGTAATTTCGCACGTGTACTAGTTGTCCACTTGGCGGAGGGAGGATCGTCTACCACGGGTGACCAAACAAATTGCGACTTGATGCGTTATGTTAAAAAAGAGGCAAACCATGTGGGGCCTACCTTAGAGGCAAGGCTCTACACACTGGAGTACTTTTGATGTGTCCCGTCAACTCGCAGAACAAGGAGAAGCTTGCTTAGTACGCCATCTCCCCCGCCCACGGGCGCGGTGGCTCGCAGGATGAGGTGAAGCTTGCTTAGTACTGTTCGCCTTACGCCCGCTCCCTCGCCCATGCGTGCGGTGGCTCGTAGGACGAGGAGAAAAATTTACTACTCCCTCCGTTTACTCTACCTTGGTTATAGAGATTATATCATATTGTTTGGAATACATATGTCCTTTAGTAGATTTCAATATGAACTACCAGTACATACTCCAAACACTGATGTATATAGACGTATTTTAGAGTGTAGATTCACTCATTTTGCTCCATATGTAGCACTCTCCCTCGCCCCTCGACCCTCGCCCACGTGGTGGACGTGCATCAATTCATTCGGTCTCATATAGCCAGAACGATATATACTGCACTACCATTATTGCTCGACTTCCCGAAGAGGCGAAGAGCCAATCGCAAGGTTAATATTTTGGAGATGCAATGCCAGCCGTATAAAGTTTTTTTCTTCAGTGGCACGTACGCAATATGATAAGTTCATATGGAGAGAAAAGGAAACCGCTCCACTATATACATAGTCAGGACGGGCCAGCCTACACGGTTGCTTGCTGGGGTTGCTCTCTTCACACTCTCTCGCACAAAACGACTGTGGCCACATCTCTAACATCCCGACGGATCACGTCCGCTGGGGGAAGGGGTGGATGCTTAGTGTAGATGCGGTCGCCGTCGCCGACGGCGAAAACCCACTGTCGGCACGTCCCGATCAGGGGTCCCCGCCGTTCTCTCTCACAAAGCCGGTGAGGTTGCCTTCGTCCCTTGCTCACTCCCACGACATGGGAAGTTGCCGCCTCCCGCCGCCCTCCTCAAGGTTGAGCTACGTCCCTCAGGTACAACTCCCTTTACAGCCGGCTTGCACCACTGCTCCAGCTGCCTACATCACTCCATGTGGATATTTCTCTACTTCTTTGCCCTTTTATACCTCTCTTGGCTTCTACGTCTTGTATTTGTGATGAGTTTATGTCTCATCTACTAGTCCCGATAATCTTATTCTAATCACGCTTCTTCAATTTCTTTTGCCACAGGGATGCTCATCTCGATTTTGGTGAAACTGCACAAAATGATCCGATGGTCAAAAGGTTGCAAACTTCATTTCTTAGGAAGCTCGAACGTTACCAGCAAATTGAAGCCTGGTTAGGGTTCACAGTTCCAGGGCTAGGGACTGCATGGATCGTTTTTTTCTTTAGCTGCCTCTGTTCCAAAATAAGTGTCAACTTTAGTAGTAGTACAACTTTGTACTAAAGTTTGCATAAAGTTGATACACTTATTTTGGAACGGAGGGAGTACATATTTGCTATGACATGTTAATCATTGAGATGCAATAGCATGCATGTTAGTCTCCTTTTGTATTTGATGAAATGTTGCAACGGGCAACCTTGGACGCAAGATAAATGTAACAGAAGCTAGAAGCTTCATAGCATTGTACAAATTTATCTCGCTGATAAATTACAGTACGTACAATACTAGTACTTCCTCCGTTCCTAAATATAACTCTTTCTGGAGAATTCACCATGAACCACATGCGGTTGTATATAGATGCATTTTAAGTGTAGATTCATTCATTTTGTTCCGTATGTAGTTGACCTAGTGTAATCTCTACAAAGACTTATCTACTAGTAATAGCTAGCCCCCACTACTAGGAATTCTCTATCCTCTCCTTGAGCCACATCATCAAAATTAATGTAGCCGTTAGATGAACTAAATCAGTCCATAATAGCCATCTGATCTAGACGTTGAGAGGCTCCGCACTAAGACACATGCAAGCATGCAGAAATACCGTGGCATGCATGTGAGCGGGTTTTAAATCACATCAACATGTCTGCACACAAGCATGCACTAGTAGCATGCATGTAAGTGAGCTTTTAAGTCCCATTAACATGTCAAAAAGAAAAATATAATCCCATTATGCAATAGGAGTTTTCTGATCTTTTTTCCTTACGTGGGATGATCTAAATGATTACGAGAGTTTTTTTAGTTTGGCTACCACATTTGTCATGTGGTTATAGAGTTTTTTTAGTTCTATGAAATCGATAATTTTGCGCAGAGAGATATACGGCTGTTCGGCGACAACGCGCGGGGACTCATCTAGGATGTGTTTGGTTGAAGGTGTGGTACGAATGGGTCGGAACAGTTCATTTTTTGAGATTGAACCATTCAATTCATGTGTTTGGTTCAATATAAGAGATGAGCTAATTATTTAGGATGGGACCACCAGTCATGCTCACATGGTCATGCATGCAAAGGATGGCCATTTGATTCAACCAATTTGGTTAGGTGAAACGGTCCAGCATCTTCGAGGAATATTCTCTTTTTTTGACTCGAACCATTCAAGTGATTTATAACCAAACACGTATATTTTTTTGGAAGATCCCAACCCATCTGTGGCCACCCTTGCAACCAAACGCACCCCTAGTATTTAGGAACAGAGGGAGTACTATGTAAAGAGTTAGGTGTCGCACGGTGTCCAGAAAATATGGTGATAGTGTGAGGTGGGCCATGTAATCACTGAGCCTACGTGTTTTCACTGCTTTCGCACTCCTCGCTGTAAGAATGGAGAAAATTGTAATCTAGTAGTACCTCCTTTCACCGAAAGCGTGGGACATCCAGCAGTCCTACCACCTCAGTAATAAAGACCACTGAGCCGTCAAATCACATAGACCCAGCAGTAAGTTGGACGGACGAAGCAACCATCACTCTTGCGCCAGTGAGAGGTCGCGTCCGCTCTGCCCGGGCATGAATGCGGCACCGATTCTTTGGGCGGGAAGCGCGCGCGGGTGATGGAGGGGCTTTGGGTGGGCCAGGCTGGTCAGGAGCGGGTGTGGCAGCTGTCCGCATGTCCCTACCGGACACGCCTAGAAACGAGAGGATGCACCGACTCTTGCGGCTAAAATCGTACACAACACACCATCTCTATGTAGGAGTAGGTCGATCTATCGCTCTCTCTAACACACACATGCTGTTAAACACACACACACACACACACGCACACACACACCTTGGTCCCGCTGCACCTTCTAACGTGACTGATTACACCTAGACGGAGGGAGTTGTAAGTACGAGATACGGTGGCACACTGACTTGGGTCGAATACAAGTGCCCAAAATTGTGTGCATGTTATAATAAGGATTCACTTAAAATAATGCATTGAGCGAACAGAGGGATCAATTGGACAGGTTCCCGAAGCGATGGCGAGATGTATGAGGTAAGATACACCGCTGGCGCTTTTAATTTCTTATTAATTTGTTTGTTTCACCCTCTGACTAGTGGGACCCAACATACTACGTGGAGAGAGGTAAGGTGACTAAGGCTGCATTATTTCTGCACCACTATGGATAGTCTTACCACCAAAGCCACATGACACGATTATGATTTAAATCCCAATGACTCCCACACACACAAAAAACACGGCATGCTTGTCACACGAATGCAGGAATGTATAAAAGGTTATTTTCCTCTCGTTGAACATAACAGGAGGGTTGTGTAGCTATTTAGCCTGTTCGCTCATCAAACTTGAGGTCTCGGGTTCGATAACTACACTTAAGCATAATTTGTGCCAGGAGGATTCGTTGACTGGTCAAAATGGATGGATACGGAGCTATACGATCTCATAGTGACCGTATAATCACCTCATCACGTATAAGCTGCAACCTCGGTGCTTGTTTTCTAGGGTTTGCACGCTTCACACTCTCTCTCTAGTATATATATACACGCTGGAGCCTCAGCGCTTGTAGTTGCTCTCTTCACACTCTCTCACCCTCTCCAGATCTAAACAAGACTTCGTTGGCCTCTCTCTCCCCTCACTGCTGCTCAAAGAGCCGGCAGGATCCGTCCGTCGGGAAGGGAAGGAGGCTTAACGCTGTCGCCGTCGGCGAGGGAGGGAATCCACTACCAGCGTAGCTGTTCACTTTCACCCAGCGATGGTGCGGGAGGGCCTCCGACCCCTTCTTCTTCACCGCCGTCCCGTCGCCCACCGAACCACGCCCCAAGAACCTTAAGGTATAATTTACTTAATTCCACATGCATTGCTCCAGCTGCATGTATACCATGAATCTAGGACTTGGTTCAAAGAGGAAAGGAGTGGGGGAAATTAGTGGGAGAAGTTGTATAGCATGAATCCAGGACGTGGTTCAAAGAGGAAAGGAAGGGGGAAAGTTGTATAGCATGAATCTAGGACGTGGTTCAAAGAGGAAAGGAATGGGGGAAAGTAGTGGGGAAAGTTGTATCGCATAAATCTAGGACGTGGTTCAAATAGGAAAGGAAGGGGCGAAAGTACTAGTACAGACTGGCTATCCAGCACCTACGTTGGTCGAAAAGGGAAAACAATGACAAACGCAGTATGCACATATGTAACAAACTGATCTTTTGTTTTGGGGGACAAGGCTGTAGAGTTTGAGCAGGACTAGGTTTGCTGCGCTCACATAGGGAAAGGTGTCTAAAGATAACAAAACTGGGACCAACACAAATATGCTCCTTGGTTGTTTGTTCTTTGTTGCAACAGACTGTGCATGACCATAGTACACCGGTAGATGCACATGGTGCTGGTGCGTCCACCGTCCGATGCAACTCTTTAGCTATTGTTAATCTAAGGCCCTGTTTGGTTAAAACTCCCTAGTCCCTACCGCTTGGTTCCAGGGACTAAACATGGACTAGAGGTTATTAAATGACATGCTAAAAGACCATGTTACCCCTAGTAATGAACTAATAGAGACAAGGTATGATGCGTGGCAGGGGCAACTGTTGGAAAAAGTTCCCAAAAAGACTCCCTCGGGGTCTTCTTTCTTTAGTCCAAAATGCCCACTTTTAGTCCCTAAAAGTCCCTCCTGTTTGGTTTAGATGGGACTGACACGGAGTTTTTTTAGTCCCTACAAAGAAATGTCCTCGTAAACAAACACCCTCTAATAATGCCGCTGGAAAATTTATGCAATGCCACAGTTAAAAGAAAATTACATGTTTAATGAATTTTATTGTTAATATAATCTCTATGTTAATATTAATCAATGCCACCGTTTGAGAAATGCTACTGTCTTGCTTTCTTTCCCATTTAGATAAGGTAGATGCTTCTTTTTGTTGGCTTTTGTGTCATCCACCATTATTGACCACTAGTTGTTTCCTTTGCACCTCTGTGTAAACAGGGTTATCTACTTCACCTCATTGCCATTGTGACCTTTTGTTGCACTGCACAAAACACTTTTGTTTTAAGAGTGTTTTGTGTAGTTCAACCAAAATGTCACATCGACAATGTTGCTTGATTGCTTGATCTTAGTGGAACTACACAAGAGGAGATCTTACTTCCTATCCGTGTAGGCCAATTTGGTTCAGATCTTCTTCTTGTGAGTTGTTTGAATTCCGCATCATGAGAGGTTAGTACTAGCCTTCTTTCACATGATTCTGCAGTGTGCTTTCATATGGTGTGCTACTTGTACGGTAATGTTGCTTGATTTTAGTGAACTGCACAAATGGAGACAAGACTTCCAATCTGTATGTGCACCGTAATACCCCATTGAGGTAAGATAAGGATATTTCACAACTCTTGGCCTGTATTTTGCCACTTCCATCAGAAAATTAATGTCATTGTTTAGTGCTATACTTGTGCTCCCTAATTGACATGCCAAATCTTACATTGAAGGAGAAGCTTGTCTGTTATTGAACCAAGTGATGAAGGGGAAGAACAAGCGGAAGAAAAACAAAAATCAACTCCCGGTGCTGTAATGAAGAATCAGAATCGTGATGACACAAGTAATGATATAGTTTTGCATCTTAATTTATTGCTATGGTTGGAACGAGCAATTGTTTTGCCACTGATTTGATGCCACTCTTAATGTAATACGTAATTATATCTACTTGTGCAAACAGGGATCTTCTTTGAAGATACCATATATTTTAGTGGAACTGCACAAGAAGATACTGGAAACATTAAACTAATCGAGGAGTATATAGTAAGCTTGGCCACCACAGTAGATAGTAACAGATGGTTCCGGAGAAGTGCTTCATCTGTATGCTCTACACAATAAGCCTCCTGACAAAGGTTGGTACTCGCCCACTGATTTCATCCATATGATTGAGCTTTGTCATCTCTATTGGTGTTGTGCTACTGTTTAGATACTGTCATGAAAAAGTGGTATTGTCCTTGAGAAGTGCTTCATCTGTGCTGTTTTAAATATATCATTTCCTTTTTTTGAGCAAACAGGGATGCTAGCATTTAGTTGTCCTCTTGTCTTTGCACAACAGGATCATCTTCCTCTGAAGAAGAATATGGACTACGTGAAGTGACTAGTTCCGATTATGCCAAGATGAAGAAGCCCTGTCTATCTTCTCATCAGAAGGAGCAGTTGAAGGATGGTTACATTACTCCCCACAAGACCAAACTAACTTCAGCTCAGAAGGACTGACAAGTCTCCATTTTTTTGCTGTGATGCACGAGTACAATGTTGTTCTAGAATTCTTTCTGGTGAGTTCCAAAAAGTGTGCTCTACATGGACCATGTAGGTGCCAGTTTAAACTGTCAATTCATAGTACAGTTTGCTTTATACTAATCACTTTTTTTGTATTTGTGCAAACAGGGGTGCTTAACGTGATTTCAATGGGAACTGCACAAAATGTTCATGAATAAATCGAATCATTCATTTCCACCACAAGAAAGGAGGTGCCAATAACTTCAAGGCGTTGCAACATACAAGGGTGAAATCATACAAGCTAGGCGCGAATTTGGTTGATTTTGGTGGAACTGCACAAAAAGAACAACTGGTTTATTTAGCACGAGGTGCCATGTCAATGTCCGAACTGATGGCAAACCCTGGCCATTCCACAGTCATAAACATTTGATATTTTGGAATGGGACAACCTTGTCAAATTTTGCTCATTGATTTTAGCAAGACATGCGTTTGATATTTTCGAATGGGACGCCCTTTGCTGTCAGCAGCATCGATCAATTTTTTCTTTATTCTTCAGTTGTGAAGTAAATATTGCCTCTGACATGTGAGTCGCCCAGATGCATAATCATCGATTGTTTTGAATGTTCTCTATGAATTGCCAACCCTGTGTGTTTGATTGCAATGTACAGAAACGCTAAAAAGCTGCTCAAACTCTTTGTACTCCTTTTGTTCCTTTTTACTTTGCACATTGTGAAAGTGCATACTTTTTTCTATAAGAATGGTCAAAGTAGAGATACTTTGACTGCAGACAAACTTGTATCCAGACTAGAAAGGACCGAAGGGAGTACATGTGAAACTGTTGCAAACGAGGTGATCACCTTGGGAATAATGCTAGTACGTATTGTTTTGCATGTTCATCCAATGCTAGTGATACAGGAATTCGAACTAATCAAAATAAATTCATTAATACACGGTCGGATTTCATATAAACATACCGGATTTCATTACATTTCATACATTCTTCAACTAAAAAGGGGTGCGCTGGAGGTATAATTAATTAACCGAAGCTACCCACCTGTGTCCAGCTGAGCCGAACAGAAGCTTCAGTGACTTAACTGTTGTAGGATCGAAAGTATGTCTAGAGGGGGGGGGTGATTAGACTACTTGACCAAATAAAAACTTATCCTTTCCCAATTTTAGTCTTTGGCAGATTTTAGCTATCTTAGCACAAGTCAAGCAATCTTAACACAATTCAAGCAAGCATGCAAAGAGTATATGAGCAGCGGAAAGTAAAGCATACAACTTGCAAGAAATGTAAAGGGAAGGGTTTGGAGAATTCAAACGCAATTGGAGACACGGATGTTTTTGTCGTGGTTCCGATAGGTGGTGCTATCGTACATCCACGTTGATGGGGACTTCAACCCACGAAGGGTAACAGTTGCGCGAGTCCACGGAGGGCTCCACCCACGAAGGGTCCACGAAGAAGCAACCTTGTCTATCCCACCATGGCCGTCGCCCACGAAGGACTTGCCTCTCTAGCGGTAGATCTTCACGAAGTAGGCGATCTCCTTGCCCTTACAAACTTCTTGGTTCAACTCCACAATCTTGTCGGAGGCTCCCAAGTGACACCTAGCCAATCTAGGAGACACCACTCTCCAAGAAGTAACAAATGGTGTGTTGATGATGAACTCCTTGCTCTTGTGCTTCAAATGATAGTCTCCCCAACACTCAACTCTCTCTCACAGGATTTGGATTTGGTGGAAAGAAGATTTGAGTGGAAAGCAACTTGGGTAAGGCTAGAGATCAAGATTCATATGGTAGGAATGGAATATCTTGGCCTCAACACATGAGTAGGTGGTTCCTTCTCAGAAACAGCAAGTTGGAAGTGTAGGTTCGTTCTGATGGCTCTCTCCACGAATTAAGAGGAGGTGGAGGGGTATATATAGCCTCCACACAAAATCTAACCGTTACACACAACTTGCCAAACTCGGTGGGACCGAATTGATAAACTCGGTCGGACCGATTCATCAAATCTAGTGACCGTTAGGATTTTCGGTGGGACCGACATGCAACTCGGTAGGACCGATGTGGTTAGGGCATAACGTAATCTCGGTGAGACCGATTACACAAACTCGGTGAGACCGATTTTGGTAATTAGCTAACCAAAGAGTTGGTCAGGTAAACTCGGTGGGACTGATTCGTTCATTTCGGTGAGACCGAAATGTTACGAAAAGGAAACCGGGAGTTTACATTGCAATCTCGGTGGGACCGATCGCTCATCTCGGTGGTACCGAAACGTTACGAAGGGAAACAGAGAGATTACAATCCCATCTCGGTGAGACTGAGATCCCTATGGTGAGACCGATTTGCCTAGGGTTTGTGACAGTGGCTATGACATCTGAACTCGGTGGCGCCGGGTAGAAAGAATCGGTAGGGCTGAGTTTGACTTTTGGTTTAGGTCATATGTGGATATGAGAAAGTAGTTGAGGGTTTTGGAGCATATCACTAAGCACTGTAGAGCAAGAAACTCATTAAGCAACACCTCATCCCTCCTTGATAGTATTGGATTTTCCTATAGACTCAATGTGATCTTGGATCACTAAAATATAAAATGTAGAGTCTTGAGCTTTTGAGCTTGAGCCAATCCTTTTATCCTTAGGATTTTGAGGATCCACTTTTCTCATCCATGCCATGCCATCCATTGAGCTTTTCCTGAAATATTCATCTTGGAATGATGTTAGCTCAATGAGCTATATGTTGTTAGGAATTACCAAAACCACCTAGGGATAGTTCCACTTTCAGTCTCCCCCTTTTTGGTAATTGATGACAACATATAGATCAAAGCTTCGACAAATGATAATAAGAGTGAAAAACATTGTCACTTTGAGAAGTATGTGATAAGCAAGAGCTCCCTCTAAATTTGTGCATAGTTTAAGATTTGCTTTGAACTGCAAATGCACAAGGAGTTAGGCTCATGGGTAACTCTTCCATGTCACATACATCTTGGTGGAGCGCTCAAAATGATAATGATTGAATACATGCACTCATCACCAAGCAAAGTGAATGATCATATAGAGATAAAAGGATAATGTCATCCAACAAGCATAAATGTAGCATATGATCAAACACATGATCATCCAAGTATCACACAGACATAATGTATCTCAAACAAGCAAATAAAGTTCAACCACCAAAGCAAGAGAGAACAAAAAGCAACACTCTCTCTCGAAGCCTATGATCTATACATTTTTCTCCCCCTTTGGCAACAAGTTACCAAAAAGTTCATAGAAAATGCATAGGACTAAATTGACTCTCAAACTTGATCTTCAGGTGGTGGTGTAGACAGAACGCCAAGGACGAAATCATCAGTTGATGTAGATGGAGCTGGTGGAGTAGGTGCTGGAGCTGGTGGCACTGAAGCTGTAGCTGGTGCAGATGAAGTGGCTCTGGTGTCTGTCACTGGCACTGCAGCTGATCTCTGAGCTCTAGGCACTCTGGCAAATGCCTTAGTGGTTGACTTGCCCTTCCTCTCCTGCATATCATCCTGAAGTTGCTCAACAACGGACTGGATCTCTGTGACCTTCACATCCATGTCATAGAACTTATGCTCCATGATCCTCTCCAAGCTCTCCTGGTTTCGAGTCAAGGTGGCCAGCCCCTTCTCAATCCTCTGAGTGGATGCAATCAAGTAGCCAAGTTGATCTTGTTTGCTCTTCAGAAAGTACTGAGATGCCTCTTCCATTGTTGGCATCTTGGTAGCCTTCTCAGTCCTTGCCTTCTCCTTCTTAGCTTGTGCTTGCAATCAAGATGGTTCATCTTCATCCATAACCACTTGGTTGTCCTCAAAGTCCGGATAGAGAGGCATATGCTCCTTATCCGGCTGTGTATGTGCCTGTGCCCATCTTGGAGTTGATCAGCTCCTGGATCTGTGGGGCATATCCACAACTCCTCTTTTGGTCAGCAGCTGTCCTCTTGATAGTCTCAACTATGAGGCTCATGACCTTGAACTTCCGTGGCACATCAAATATGTGTAGCAAGTTTATTGCATGGCCTCTGATCATGTTGTGGTCACCTGACTTAGGCAATAGAGTATGCCTGAGGATCCATTTGATGGTTGGCACTCCTGACAGAAGATAATGTACTGATCCTAACTTGTGTGATTTTATTGCAGCATCTGGGATCTCCTTGTACATATTTGCCATAGAGTTGTGATCCATCTTCTTCTTTGCATAGACATCCAAGTCATCTTCTTCCTCCTTAGGTGCATTATCAAATTTGCCCATTCCTCAATAGATGATTGGTACCTTGTACATTCAGACATCCATACTATCCTGCCATCTGGATAGAAGTGTGCTGTGGAGTAGAATTGCATTATGAGCTCCTCATTCCACTTTGTGAGCTTCTGCCCAACAAAGTCTGCAACTCCACATGCACTGAAACTGCCATACACACCAGGATAGTGTTCTTCATTCTCCTTCATGTAGGTCTAGTCCACCCACCTCATGTCACACACTATAGGCTTCTTGTCCAACAACACTGTCTCATAGAAATCCTGATGTTCCTTTGTGTGGAACCTGTAGTCAACAGCAGTCCTCCTTCTGGTGGCATATGGATCTGACTCTCTCCATAGCCTCAACCCTGAGTCTCTCCTGATCTTCATGTTCTCAGCTACAGGATGAGCATCATTATGATCTGGAATTTTTGGCTTCAATTTTCTCAAGACATGTGTCTCATGATCTTCTTCCTCAAGAACAATTTCAGGCATTGGAGCCTTGTTCTTCTCAAAGAGCTGGAATGTTTCTAGTACTCCTCTTTGGTGCAATCTTGGGTTTGGAGGCAGCTTTGGGTGCTTCTTTGGGCTTTGATGTTGCAGCCCCTGACCTAATAGCATCACCCATAAAGCTTCTGAGCCTTGGGTGCTGGTGCAACAACCTCTTCTTCTTCCTCCTCTTCCATCATGGAAGGCTTTCCAATAACTCTGGCCATGGTCTTCTTGACCCTTTCCTTCCTCTTCTTCCCTACAGCAGTAGCCTCTTTGGGTTCAGATTCCAAAGATGCTTGAGTGGAGGCTCTGGCTTTGGACATGGGTTGTCTTCCTGCTGGCCTTTTGGTCTTCAGACCTGGCTTAGTTGCTGCAGCTGAGCTATATTCTTTCTTGAGCACCTTTTTCTTGGAAATGTCCTCATCTTCTACAGCCACATAGTCTTCATCCTCAGATTCTGAGGTTCTCTTCTTCCTGGTCCTGGTGGCAGCTTTGGGCAAGTTGCTTGGAGTGCTCCTGCTACCCTCATCAGATCTGCTAGAGGGACTAGTGCCCTCACTCATTTGAATCTGCTCCTCTGACTTGTTCTGGCGGTCACTTTGATCAGACATGTTGCACACTCTGACTGCAGACCCTGTGAATATATATAGATGAGATAGAGTGGATGAGCATCACAAAATACAGAGGTTTTTGCAAAAGAATGATTCAAAAACTTAGTTTTAGTTTTCCACAGAAAGCATTTTGGATCAACCGACGGTAAACCGGTGATACCGAAGCAGCTTTTGGAACCTAAACTAGTGAACTCAGTCAGACCGAGTCACAGTTCGGTGGCACCGAGACTGCTAGGGTTTCACAAAGTCCTAAACTCGGTCACACCGATTTGCAATTCTCGGTGAGACCGAGAATCACTTGTGCAATGGCCTTAGCCGAATTGGTGGAACCGAGTTCTGCAACTTGGTGGGTCCGAGATGGTTTCGGCGGAAACCTAACCCTAAAATTTTCAATTCACTTCTAAACTATGGATTGTTTTGACTGGATAGAATAGTTTCAATCATGGCAAGAATCATGATGAACACAATGTGCTAGGAGTCGGACGGGGATAGCACTGTGATCGAGTCCATACCCTAGCTTGGCGATGAACGCGCTACGGCGGCAACGACGGGGGTGAATTCCGTTGACGGCGGCGGCGACCAGCGACTGGAGGCGGCTGGCGATGAGGAGGACGATCCGGAGACCCTGGAGGCAGAGCGAGCTATGTGCGGGCGAAGGAGTTTGGAGAAAGTTTCCAATTTTTTCCCGTGAGTATATATAGCCCGACCCTGTCGGTGTGACCGAGTGGAACAACTCGGTGGCACCGAGATGCATAATCGCTGATTCTGACAGAACTCGGTGTGATAGAAAATTTCAAATCGGTTGCACTGAGATTGAAAACCTAGATCGACTTAGTGATCTCGGTATGACAGAAATGGAGGAATCGGTCAGACCGAAACGCACAAAGAAGTTTTGGAAGTTTAAGTCTATGACTAGTCGGGGACTCCGAGTGCTCCTCACACAGAGTGGTTCGAATCTGACTTGATCAAATTTTGTGATGTAGCATGAATAGTGTTTGAGACGAGAAGAGAATAGATAGCTAGAGAAGGTTCTTAGGCATTCTTGTCCATCCACTTGGCAAAAGAAAAAGAAACAAATCAATCAAAACAACAAGTGGATGTCCTCGAATGAGTAAAATATGCAACCAACATGCTCACACAATAAAATGGCAAATGAAATATGTGACAAAGCATGCACAAACAATTCTAGCATCTATCAAAAAATTGGCGATGACTAGGTCATCTATATATGAGTATATTGACTTAGGAGTCAAATGTGAACATTTGATCATAGGTCATACTCATCGTTTAAGCTCAAGTGGGGTTACCACTTCTACATAATGCATTGATGTGTTCACACCATTAGAGTTGCTTTGACTCGATTCTTAGAGTTAAGCTCCCCCTAGATGTGAGATCCCCCCTTAGAGGGATGAACTAACCTTGGGTTTTGTCGATGATGACTTCATGTAGGTGTTGAAGATGTGGATGCTCAATGTTGATGAATATCATTTGGAGCAATCCTTTGGAGTGAGTTGCACTTTCAATACCTATACGGGTTAGTCCCACAAGGAACAAACAAGGATATCCATAAACATAGAGTGATGCACACACAAGATGATGTCTATGAAAGCATTAGATTACCTTGTCCCTTGTCTTACCAACAAGAGGGTTTGTGACTCCTTGAACTAGTGCAAGATGTGAAAGTTGATTGCACTTGTAGTTGCCAAAATGATATGAGTGAAATATGTTGGCGGAGTCACCCTCAAGAACTCTCTAGTTCTTCTTCTTCAGGATCCACATCATCTTGATGGGAATCCTTGGAGTTGTAGTCGTACTTGATGAAGTAGAACTTGTCGTAGTCTTGGGAACCCACTTGACCAAGGCCTTAGGAGCTTCTTCAAATGCATCAATCTCCTCTTGAAGCTTGTCCTTGCCTTTTTGCTTGTGGTCTTGTGGTGGAAGATCATCTTGAGCTTGTGTCCCCTTGAAGGAAGTAGGATCATACTTCTCTTGTTGAGGAACAAACTTCGTCTTGGGATATTGATCTTCTTCCCACTCAACTCCATCGGCATTGAACTTTCATTCAAAACCAACACCTTGTGTCGTGGTTTTGTCACGGACGATGTCCTTAGTGTCAGGACTTAATCGCGAGGCCAACGCATCTATGTGGTAGCTTAAGAGGGGTTGAGTGGGACGAGAGACGCAGGGCAGATCAACACACAAAACAAGGATTTAGACAGCTTCGGGCCCCGGGAAACATCATCCGGTAATAACCCTACATGCTGTTTGTGGCTAGGTCTCATTATGATCATGAGGGTGTCGCCGGTAAGCCGGCTCTTGTGTCTAGCCCTAAAGATTGTTTCTTCTTGCTTGGTCCTCCCGTGAGCAAATACTACATGTGTGTCATATTTCATGATTTGATCTCTTCTGATATAACGCATGAACGCGTGTTTATATGGCGTTGCGTAGTCTTTTGTCTTGCGACCCAGTGATTTTGCAGGGCTTGAATTGACGGGAAGTGTGGCAGGAGCGGCAATAGCTTGTATTTGGGCACGATCGCCTCAAAGACATGTAACTATGCTATCTGTTATATTAGCACCGTAGTACTATTTATAGTGTGTAGCAGATCGTCTCAGGCTCCTTCAGTCAAGAACCCCCTAGAGAGTTATTGCGTCGGTGTCATCTCAGGACTTGAGCCAGTAAAAAATACACGGTAGTGGATTTGGACAGGTCTCGGCCATAATCAATCTCGGCGACTCGGCTTCTTCGTTGGGCAGCTCATCCGAAACCGACCCGGATGTTTCCTCTGGTCACGTGCGTCCGTACAACAACAAAAGATCAAATTCGACGGATCATCCAGCGACGCCTACAATCGTAATCTTTTTAATCTCTTGTATACCAAATCATAAACGATAAACTTGCCGGCTCTGCCCGAGGTTGACTCAGGTTGGGCTATCTTTGAACGATTATTTTGTGCCGGCTCTTCTTCCTGCGACCAATCGCGAGCTTCTCGATCCCTGAGAAAGATCCCTTCAAGAACTCAACACCACCATGCGCGAGCCCCACGGTGGGCGCCAACTGTCGTAGCGATGGCTCCACGACTAAGTCCTTTCATGAGGACATGTGCCGTGACAAAACCACGACAGTGATGATCATCATTATTAGAGAATTGTCCCAGTGAGGAAAGGATGATGGAGACTATGATTCCCCCACAAGTCGGGATGAGACTCCGGACGAAAAATAAGAAAAAAAGAGAAAGAAAAGAGGCCATAAAAAAAAGAGAAAAGGCCCAAATAAAAAAATGAGAGAAAAAGAGAGAAGGGACAATGCTACTATCCTTTTACCACACTTGTGCTTCAAAGTAGCACCAAGATCTTCATGATAGAGAGTCTCTCATTTTGTCACTTTCATTTACTAGTGGGAATTTTTCATTATAGAACTTGGCTTGTATATTCCAATGATGGGCTTCCTCGAATGCCCTAGGTCTTTTGAGCAAGCGAGTTGGATGCACACCCACTTAGTTTCTTTTTCTGAGCCTTCATATACTTATAGCTCTAGTGCATCCGTTGCATGGCAATCCCTACTCACTCACATTGATATCTATTGGTGGGCATCTCCATAGCCCGTTGATATGCCTAGTTGATGTGAGACTATCTTCCCTCTTTTGTGTCTTCTCCACAACCACCGTTCTATTCCACATATAGTGCTATATCCATGGCTCACGCTCATGTATTGCGTGAAGGTTGAAAAAGTTTTGAAAATGTTAAAGTATGAAACAATTGCTTGGCTTGTCATCGGGGTTGTGCATGATTTAAATACTTTGTGTTGGGAAGATGGAGCATAGCCAGACTATATGATTTTGTAGGTATAACTTTCTTTGGCCATGTTATTTTGAGAAGACATAATTGCTTAGTTAGTATGCTTGAAGTATTATTATTTTTATGTCAATATGAACTTTTGTCTTGAATCTTTTAGATCTGAATATTCATACCATGATTAAGAAGATTTACATTGAAATTATGCCAAAGTATCACTCCACATAAAAAATTCTCTTTTTACCATTTACCTACTGAAGGACGAGCAGGAATTAAGCTTGGGGATGCCTGATACGTCTCCAACGTATCTAGAATTTTTGATTGCTCCATGCTACTTTATCTACTATTTTGGACTATATTGGGCTTTAATTTCCACTTTTATATTACTTTTGGGACTAACCTATTAACCGGAGGCCTAGCCCAGAATTGCTTTTTTTTTGCCTTTTTCAGTATTTCAAAGAAACAGAACATCAAACAGAGTCCAAAACGGAATAAAACCTTCGGAAACGTGATTTTCTCACCGAACGTGATCCAGGAGACTTGGACCCTACTCCAAGAAGTAACAGAGGCGGTCACGAGGGTGGGGGCGCCCCCCTAGGGCGCGCCCCTGCCTCGTGGGCCCCTCTGCTCCACCCACGCATTCTTCCTCCTATATATACCTACGTACCGCCAAACGATCAGAACAGGAGCCAAAAACCTAATTCCACTGCCGCAACTTACTGTATCCACGAGATCCCATCTTGGGGCATGTTCCGGATCTCCGCCGGAGGGGGCATCCACCACGGAGGGCTTCTACATCAACACCATAGCCTCTCCATGAAGTGTGAATAGTTTACTTCAGACCTTCGGGTCCATAGCTAGTAGCTAGATGGCTTCTTCTCTCTTTTTAGGATCTCAATACAATGTTCTCCCCCTCTCTCGTGGAGATCTATTCGATGTAATCTTCTTTTTGCGGTGTGTTTGTTGAGACCGATGAATTGTGGGTTTATGATCCAGCTTATCCATGAATAATATTTGAATCTTCTCTGAATTCTTTTATGTATGATTGCGTTATCTTTGCAAGTCTCTTCGAATTATCAGTTTGGTTTGGCCAACTAGATTGGTAGTTCTTGCAATGGGAGAAGTGCATGGCTTTGGGTTCAATCTTGCGATGTCCTTACCAAAGGATGTAAAGGGTTGCAAGGCACGTATTGTATTGTTGCCATCGAGGATAACAAGATGGGGTATTTATCATATTGCATGAATTTATTCCTCTACACCATGTCATCTGGCTTACAGGCGTTACTCTGTTTTAACTTAATACTCTAGATGCATGCTGGATAGCGGTCGATGAGTGGAGTAATAGTAGTAGATGCAGAATCGTTTCGATCTACTTGTCTCGGACGTGATGCCTATATACATGATCATACCTAGATAACCTCATAACTATGGTCAATTCTTTCAATTGCTCAACAGTAATTTGTTCACCCACCGTAGAATAATTATGCTCTTGAGAGAAGCCACTAGTGAAACCTATGGCCCCCGGGTCTAATCTCATCATATCAATCTCCATCACTTTTATACTTGCTTTGTTTTTACTTTGCTTTTTACTTTTCACTTTGCATCTATATACCAAAAATACCAAAAATATTATCTCTATCAGATATCACTCTCGTAAGTGACCATGAAGGGATTGAAAATCCCTAATCGCGTTGGTTGCGAGTAACTATCGTTTTGTGCAGGTACGAGGGACTTGTGCGTGGCCTCCTACTGGATTGATACATTGGTTCTCAAAAACTGAGGGAAATACTTATGTTACTGTGCTACATCATCCTCTCCTCTTCGGGGAAAACCAACACAAGCTCAAGACATAGCAAGAAGGATTTATGGCGCCGTTGCCAGGGAGTGTAGCGCCTTTGGTAAGTGGAATTTGGTAAGGAAAAATTTATATAGTGTGCTGAAATTTTCTGTCACTTGTTACTATGGAAAGTAATTCTCTGAGGGGCTTGTTCAGGGTATCTTCACCCGTCCCAAGAGAGCAAAGAGTTGCTCCTCAACCTACTGAACTTATTGAAAATGAAACTCCTTTTGAACTTCCTTCGGGTATGATGGAAAAACTGCTGGCTAATACTTTTACAGGAGATGGAACAAAGCATCCTGATGAACATCTACTATATGTGGATGAAGTTTGTGGATTATTTAAGCTTGCAGGTATACCCGATGATGTTGTTAAGAAGAAGGTCTTCCCTTTATCTTTGAAGGAAGACGCATTGACATGGTATAGGCTATGTGATGATACGAGATCATGGAACTATAAAAGATTGAAATTGGAATTTCATCAAAAGTATTACCCTATGCATCTTGTTCATCGTGATCGCAATTATATATATAATTTTTGGCCTCGCGAATGATAAAGCATCGCTCAATCTTGGGGGAGGCTTAAATCAATGTTATATTCATGCCCCAATCATGAGCTCTCAAAAGTGACAATTCTCCAGAATTTTTATGCTCGGCTTTCTGACAACAATCGCACCATGTTCGATACTTCTTGTGCTGGCTCTTTTATGATGAAGACTATTGAATTTAAATGGAATTTATTGGATAGAATTAAATGCAACTCTGAAGATTGGGACCTCCACGAAGGTAAGGAGTCATGTATGACACCTTAGTTTGATTGTGTTAAATCATTTATGGATACCGATATTTTCCGCAAGTTTAGTACTAAATATGGACTTGACTCTGAGATAGTAGCTTCCTTTTGTGAATATTTTGCTACTTATGTTGATCTCCCTAAGGAGAAGTAGTTTAAATATCATCCTCCCATAGAAGTAAAAGTAGCTGCACCTATTAAAGTTGAAGAAAAGACTGTCACTTATAATGATCCTATTGTTCCTACCTCTTATGTTGAGAAACCACCTTTCCCTGTTAGAGTAAAGGATCATGCTAAAGCTTCAACTGTCGTTCGTAAAAGAAATATTAGAACTTATACACCTCCTGAGCAAGTCAAAGTAGAACCTAATATTTCTATTGTTAAAGATCTCTTGTTTGATAATATCGATGGGCATGTTATTCAATTTTGTGGTGAAACTGCTAGAATTGCTAAACCTTGTGCTAAAGATAAACATAGACCTGTGGTAGGCGTGCTTGTTATTTCTGTTAAAATAGGAGATCATTGTTATCATGGATTATGTGATATGGGTGCTAGTGCTAGTGTTATACCCATTGAATTATATAAATAAATTATGCATGATATTGCACCTGCTGAGTTAGAAGATATTGATCTTACAATTAAACTTGCCAATAAAGATACTATATCTGCAATGGGAATTGTTAGAGATGTTGAAGTCTTGTGTGGAAAAACCAAATATCCCGCTGATTTTCTTGTTCTTGGTTCTCCACAAGATAGTTTTTGTCCCATTATATTTGGTAGACCCTTCTTGAATACTGTTAATGCTAGGATAGATTGCAAAAAGAATGTTGTTACTATTGGTCTGGATGATATGGTTCATGAGTTTAATTTCTCTAAATTTAGTAAACAACATCGTGAGGAAGAATTGCCTAGTAAGGATGAAATTATTGGTCTTGCTTCTATTGCCGTACCTCCTAGTGATCCTTTAGAACACTATTTGCTAGACCATGAAAATGAGATGTTCATGAATGAAAGAAGGGAAATAGATGAAGTATTCTTTAAACAGGAACCTATTCTGCAACACAATTTGCCTGTTGAAATCCTAGGGGATCCTCCTCCACCCAAGGGTGATCCCGTGTTTGAGCTTAAATCGTTGCCAGATAATCTTAAGTATGCTTATCTTGATGAAAAGAAAATATATCCTGTTATTATTAGTGCTAACCTTTCAGAGCATGAAGAAGAAAGATTATTGAAAACTCTGAAGAAGCACCGTGCCACTATTAGATATGCTCTTGATGATCTTAAGGGCATTAGTCCCACTCTATGTCAACATAAAATAAATTTGGAAGCGGATGCCAAACCAGTTCGTGATCCTCAATGACGTTTGAATCCTAAAATGAAAGAAGTGGTAAGAAAAGAAATACTCAAGCTTCTGGAGGCAGGTATAATTTATCCTGTTGCTGATAGTCAGTGGGTAAGTCCTGTCCATTGTGTCCCTAAGAAGGGAGGTATTACTGTTGTCCCTAATGATAAAGATGAATTGACCCCACAACGAATTATTACAGGTTATAGGATGGTAATTGATTTCAGCAAATTAAATAAAGCTACTAAGAAAGATCATTACCCCTTACCTTTTATTGATCGAATGCTAGAAAGATTATGCAAACATACACATTATTGCTTTCTAGATGGTTATTATGGTTTCTCTCAAATACCTGTGTCGGCTAAAGATCAATCAAAGACTACTTTTACATGCCCTTTTGGTACTTTTGCTTATAGACGTATGCCTTTTGGTTTATGTAATGCACCTGCTACCTTTCAAAGATGCATGATGGCTATATTCTCTGATTTTTGTGAAAAAATTTGTGAGGTTTTCATGGATGATTTTTCCGTCTATGGTTCCTCTTTTGACAATTGCTTGAGCAATCTTGATCGAGTTTTGCAGAGATGTGAAGAAACTAATCTTGTCTTGAATTGGGAAAAGTGCCACTTTATGGTTAATGAAGGTATTGTCTTGGGGCACAAAGTTTCTGAAAGAGGTATTGAAGTTGATAAAGCCAAAGTTGATGCTATTGAAAAGATGCCATGTCCCAAGGACATCAAAGTTATAAGAAGTCTCCTCGGTCACGCCGGATTTTATAGGAGGTTCATTAAGGACTTCTAAAAAATTTCTCGGCCTCTGACTAATTTATTAAAAAATGATGTACCATTTGTCTTTGATGATGATTGTGTAGAAGCATTTGAAATTGTTATGAAAGCATTAGTCTCTTACCGTTGTTCAGCCACCTGATTGGAATTTACCCTTTGAAATTATGTGTGATGCTAGTGACTATGCTGTAGGTGCAGTTCTATGGCAAAGAGTTGATAAGAACTTAAATGTTATCCATTATGCTAGTAAGACTCTAGACAATGCTCAAAGAAATTATGCTACTACCGAAAAGGAACTTTTAGCAGTTGTATTTGCTTGTGATAAATTCAGACCCTATATTGTTGATTCTAAAGTAACTATTCACACCGATCATGCTGCTATTAAATATCTTATGGAAAAGAAAGATGCTAAACCTAGACTTATTAGATGGGTTCTCTTGCTGCAAGAATTTGATTTCATATTGTTGATAGAAAAGGAGCTGAGAACCCCGTTGCAGATAATTTATCCAGGTTAGAGAATGTTCTTGATGACCCACTACCTATTGATGATAGCTTTCCTGATGAACAATTAAATGTCATAAGCACTTCTCGTAGCACTCCATGGTATGCTGATTATGCTAATTATATTTTTGCTAAATTTATACCACCTAGCTTCACATACCAACAAAATAAAAAGTTCTTTTATGATTTGTGACATTACTTTTGGGATGACCCACATCTTTATAAATAAGGAGTAGATGGTGTTATTAGACGTTGTGTGCCTGAGCATGAACAGGAACAGATCCTACGCAAGTGTCACTCCGAAGCTTATGGAGGGCACCACGCTGGAGATAGAACTGCACACAAGGTATTGCAATCTGGTTTTTATTGGCCTACTCTCTTCAAGGATGCCCGTAAGTTTGTCTTATCTTGTGATGAATGTCAAAGAATTGGTAATATTAGTAGACGTCAAGAAATGCCTATGAATTATTCACTTGTTATTGAACCATTTAATGTTTGGGGCTTTGATTATATGGGACCTTTTCCTGCCTCCAATGGATATACGCATATTCTAGTTGCTATTGATTACGTTACTAAGTGGGTAGAAGCTATTCCAACTAGTAGTGCTGATCATAACACTTCTATTAAAATGCTTAAGGAAGTTCTTTTTCCGAGGTTTGGAGTCCCTAGATATTTAAAGACTGATGGTGGTTCGCATTTTGTTCATGGTGCTTTCCGTAAATGCTTGCTAAATATGACGTTAATCATATAATTGTATCTCCATATCACCCACAGTCTAGTAGTCAAGTAGAATTGAGTAATAGAGAGCTCAAATTAATTTTGCAAAAGACTATTAATAGGTCTGGAAAGAATTGGTCCAAGAAACTTGATGATGCATTATGGGCATATAGAACTGCATATAAGAATCCTATGGGTATGTCTCCGTATAAAATGGTTTATGTAAAAGCATGTCACTTACCTCTCGAACTAGAACATAAGACATATTGGGCTATTAAAGAGCTCAACTATGATTTCAAACTTGTCGGTGAGAAGAGGTTATTTGATATTAGCTCACTTGATGAATGGAGAACCCAAGCCTATGAAAATGCCAAGTTGTTTAAACAAAAAGTTAAAAGATGGCATGACAAAAGGATACAAAAGCGTGAGTTTAATGTAGGTGATTATGTATTGCTATACAAATCTCATTTAAGATTTTTTGCAGGAAAACTTCTCTCTAAATGGGAAGGTCCCTACGTTATCGAGGAGGTCTATCGCCCGTGCCATAAAAATCAACAACTTCGAGGGCACAAATCCGAAGGTGGTAAACGGTCAAAGAATCAAACATTATATCTCACGTAATCCCATAAATGTTGAAACCAATATTATTGAAACCGTAACCCCGGAAGAGTACATAAGGGACACTTTCCAGATCGTTTCAGACTCCGAAAAGGAATAAGTATGTGGTACGGTAAGTAAACCGACTCCAAAACAATTTTTAAGGCAATATTTCTCTGTTTTGGAATATTTAGAAAAATAGAAAAATAAGTGGAAGTCCAGGAAAGACACGAGGCCTTCATGAGGGTGGAGGGCGCGCCCTACCCCCCTGGGCGTGGCCCCCTACCTCGTGAGCACCTCGTGTGCCCTCCGGACTCCGTTTTCTTGCATGATACGTATTTTGGTCGGTAAAAAGTCATTATATATTCTCCCGAAGGTTTTGGTTCCCGTATCACGCAAATATCTCCTGTTCTTGTTTCGAGCTGTTTTTCTGACAGATCTAGATCATCATGACGTCCCCAAGTGCTTCCAAGGACAAGTTCTTCGAGAAGGTGATCAACCCTTACCTCGCGGAGGTGCTGCGACACCCTCAAACTATTGAGATGCGTGATGGGTTGCTGCACATCCGCGATGTTGAGGGACCAAAGGGAACCGGAAGCGCGGAGGTGAGGCTCGAAGCAATGGAGCAACAAGTTTTCAAGTGCCGGGGGATGGTGGAGCGTGGAATCAACGCTAGCCACAAGCTGCTCGCGGAGTTCACCAACAACTACGAGCCGGATGCCAAGAACACCGAGGAGGCCATCTTCAAGCTTCATGAGAAGATCGAGCACCTCCAAGCCCAAACCTATGATCTGCAAAATCAAAACTGTGAGTATGAATATAGATTCAAAAGGATGAGTTTGGCTGCAGATTTGAGGATTCCGGAGACTCGATCATCCTTCTATGATGGTGAGCCTATGCCATGGAAGGTGGACGACAAGCCTGCATCATCAACAACACCTTCACCATCACCGACAAAGAAGGAGACATAATCACATGGGTATGGGCACTCCCCTTGGCAACTGCCAAGCTTGGGGAGGTGCCCTGCATCGTATCACCATCACAACTCCCATCTTTACCGTTTTTCTTAGTTCGATCCTATTAGTAGTATCTTGATTTAGTAGAATAAAGTCATGGCATGATCTAGTTTTGAGTTTTGCTTTATGATCCCTCTATGTAATTGAGTCCATGAGCTATATATAATAAAGATTAGTGTTGAGTCAAGGGCTTGATTGTTTTGCCATGATCTTGGGTGAATAAAAGAAAAAGAATAAAAAGAAACAAAGAGTTCATATTGATCTTATCGAGAGTAATGACTTCACATAGAAAGAGTATGATGATTAAAGGTTGTTGGGAGTTGGCAAATATAGCTTTGGTCATCGTTGCAATTAATAGGAAGTAATAAGGAGAGAGAGGTTTCGCATATAGATATATTATCATTGACATCTTTTATGATTGGGAGCACTCATTAAAATATAACATGCTAAAGAGTTGATGTTGGACAATGAAGAAAACGTGATGAGTTATGTTTTCTTATATCTGAGATAAAGTATGTTGTCATGGATCCTCTAACATGTTGAGCTTGCCATTCCCCCTCATGCTAGCTAAATTCTCAAAGCACCAAGTAGAGATACTACTTGTGCTTCCAAATACCCTTAAACTAGTTTAGCTATGAGAGTCCACCATATCTACCTATGGATTGAGTAAGATCCTTCAAGTAAGTTGTCATCGGTGCAAGCAATAAAAATTGCTCTCTAAGTATGCATGACTTATTAGTGGAGAGAAATAAGCTTTGTATGAACTTGTTGTGGAAGTAATAAAAGCGACGGACTGCATAATAAAGTTCCACATACAAGGGGCAATATAAAGTGACGTTCTTTTGCATTAAGATTTTGTGCATCCAACCATAAAAGCGCATGGCAACCTCTGCTTCCCTCTGCAAAGGGCCTATCCTTTATTATTATCTTCTACCTTATGCAAGAGTCATGGTGATCTTCACCTTTCCTTTTTCATTTTATCCTTTGGCAAGCCCAGCATGTTGGAAAGATCATGATATATATATATCTAATTGGATGTAGGGGAGCATGAATTGTTATTGTTGACATTACCCTTGAGGTAAAAGGTTGTGGGGCAAAATTATAAGCCCCTATCTTTCTCTGTGTCCGAATAAAACTCCGTAACCACAAGTATTGCGTGAGTGCTAGCAATTATGAAGGACCAAATGATAGTTGAGTATGTGGACTTGCTTTTAAGCTCTGACATAGACTCTTTCCGATGTTATGATAAATTGCAATTGCTTCAATGACTGAGGTTATAATTTGTTGGTGCCCAATAAGGTTTCTGATTCATACTTTTGCATTTTGAAAAGATCATCACTTGAACATAAGTAATCATATGACAAATCTATATATGTTGCTGTTATGAGAATAATCATGATGCCTTCATGTCCGTATTTTATTTTTTATCGACGCCTCTACATCTAAACATGAGGACATATTTATTGTTATCGGCTTTTCGCTTGAGGACAAGCAAGGTCTAAGCTTGGGGAGTTGATACGTCCATTTTGCATCATGCTTTTATATCGATATTTATCGCATTATGGGCTGTTATTTCACGTTATGTCACAATACTTATGGCTATTCTCTCTTATTTTACAAGGTTTACTTGAAGAGGGAGAATGCCGGCAGCTGGAATTCTAGACTGGAAAAGGAGCAAATATTGGAGACCTATTCTTTGAAACTCCAAAAGTCCTGAAACTCCACGGAATATCTTAAAATGAATAAAGAAAAATCGTCGCCAAAGATGAAGGCCAGGGGGCCCACACCCTGCTCACGAGGGTGGGGGGCGCCCCCCTGGGCGCGCCCCCCTACCTCGTGGGCCCCCTGGTGGCTCTCCGATGCCCATCTTCTCCCATAAGAAGTCTTCCAATGAGAAAAAAATCAGAAGCAACCTTTCGGGACGAGACTCCGCCGCCACGAGGCGGAACCTTGGCGGAACCAACGTAGGGCTCCGGCAGAGCTGTTCTGCCGGGGACACTTCCCTCCGGGAGGGGGAAATCATCGTCATCATCATCACCAACGCTCCTCTCATCAGGAGAGGGCAATCTCCATCAACATCTTCACCAGCACCATCTCATCTCCAAACCCTAGTTCATCTCTTGTATCCGATTCTTGTCTCCAAGTCCGGGATTGGTGCTAGTAGGTTGCTAGTAGTGTTGATTACTCCTTGTAGTTGATGCTAGTTGGTTTACTTGGTGGAAGATCATATGTTCAGATCCTTTATGCATATTATTACCCCTCTGATTATGAACATGAATATGTTTTGTGTGTAGTTACGTTTGTTCCTGAGGACACGGGAGAAGTCTTGCTATTAGTAGTCATGTGAATTTGGTATCCGTTCGATATTTTGATGAGATGTATGTTGTCTAGCCTGTAGTGGTGTTATGTGAACGTCGACTACATAACACTTCACCATTATTTGGGCCTAGAGGAAGGCATTGGGAAGTAATAAGTAGATGATGGGTTGCTAGAGTGACAGAAGCTTAAACCATAGTTTATGCGTTACTTCGTAAGGGGCTGTTTTGGATCCATATGTTTCATGCTATGGTTAGGTTTACCTTAAGACTTTTGTTGTAGTTGCGGATGCTTGCAATAGAGGTTAATCATAAGTGGGATGCTTGTTCAAGTAAGAACAGCACCCGAGCACCGGTCCACCCACATATCAAATTATCAAAGTACCGAACGTGAATCATATGAACGTGATGAAAACTAGCTTGACGATATTCCCATGGCTCCTCGGGAGCGCTTTTCCTATTATAAGAGTTTGTCCAGGCTTGTCCTTTGCTACAAAAAGGATTGGGCCACCTTTCTGCACTTTATTTACTCTTGTTACTTGTTGCTCGTTACAATTTATCTTATCGCAAAACTATCTGTTACCACTTATTTCAGTACTTGTAGAGAATACCTTGCTGAAAACCGCTTATCATTTCCTTCTGCTCCTCGTTGGGTTCGACACTCTTACTTATCGAAAGGACTACGATAGATCCCCTATACTTGTGGGTCATCATTACTGTTGTTCCTAATGATAAAGATGAATTGATTCCGCAAAGAATTATTACAGGTTATAGGATGGTAACTAGCTACTAAGAAAGATCATTACCCTTTACCTTTTATTGATCAAATGCTAGAAAGATTATGCAGACATACACATTATTGCTTCCTAGATGGTTATTCTGGTTTCTCTCAAATACTTGTGTCGGCTAAGGATCAATCAAAGACAACTGTTACATGCCCTTTTGGTACTTTTGCTTATAGACGTATGCCTTTTGATTTATGTAATGCACCTGCTACCTTTCAAAGATGCATGATGGCTATATTCTCTAACTTTTGTGAAAAGATTTGTGAGGTTTTCATGGACGATTTTTCCGTCTATGGATCCTCTTTTGATGATTGCTTGAGCAATCTTGATCGAGTTTTGCAGAGATGTGAAGAAACTAATCTTGTCTTGAATTGGAAAAAGTGCCACTTTATGGTTAATGAAGGTATTTTCTTCGGGCATAAAGTTTCTGAAAGAGGTATTGAAGTCTATAAAGCCAAGGTTGATGCTATTGAAAATATGCCATGTCCCAAGAACATCAAAGGTATAAGAAGTTTCCTTGGTCACGCCGGGTTTTACAGGAGGTTCATTAAGGACTTCTCGAAAATTTCTTGGCCTCTGACTAATCTATTACAAAAAGATATACCATTTGTCTTTGATGATGATTGTGTAGAACCGTTTGAAATACTTAAGAAAGCATTGATCTCTGCACCTATTGTTCAGCCACCTGATTGGAATTTACCCTTTGAAATTATGTGTGATGCTAGTGATTATGTTGTAGGAGCTGTTCTAGGGCAAAGAGTTGATAAGAAATTAAATGTTATCCATTATGCTGGTAAAACTTTAGACAATGCTCAAAGAAATTATGCTACTACTGAAAAAGAATTCTTAGCAGTTGTATTTGCATGTGATAAGTTCAGACCTTATATTGTTGATTCTAAAGTAACTATTCACACTGATCATGCTGCTATTAAATACCTGATGGAAAAGAAAGATTCTAAACCTAGACTTATTAGATGGGTTCTATTGCTACAAGAATTTGATTTGCATATTGTTGATAGAAAGGGAGCTGAGAACCCCATTGCAGAAAACTTGTCTAGGTTAGAAAATGTTCTTGATGACCCACTACCTATTGATGATAGCTTTCCTGATGAGCAATTAAATGTCATAAATACTTCTCGTAGTACTCCATGGTATGCTGATTATGCTAATTACATTGTTGCTAAATTTATACCACCTAGTTTCACATACTTGCAAAAGAAAAAGTTTTTCTATGATTTGAGACATTACTTTTGGTATGACCCACATCTTTATAAAGAAGGAGTAGATGGTGTTATTAGACGTTGTGTACCTGAGCATGAACAGGAACAGATCCTAGCAAGTGTCACTCAGAAGCTTATGGAGGACACCACACTGGAGATAGAACTGCACACAAGGTATTGCAATCTGGTTTTTATTGGCCTACTCTCTTCAAGGATGCCCGTAAGTTTGTCTTATCTTGTGATGAATGTCAAAGAATCGGTAATATTAGTAGACGTCAAGAAATGCCTATGAATTATTCACTTGTTATTGAACCATTTGACGTTTGTTGCTTTGATTATATGAGACCTTTTCCTGCCTCTAATGGATATACACATATTTTAGTTGCTGTTGATTACGTTACTAAGTGGGTAGAAGCTATTCCAACTAGTAGTGCTGATCATAACACTTCTATTAAAATTCTTAAAGAAGTTATTTTTCCGAGGTTTGGAGTCCCTAGATATTCAATGACTGATGGTGGTTCACATTTTATTCATTGTGCTTTCCGAAAAATGCTTGCTAAGTATGATGTTAATCATAGAATTGCATCCCCTTATCACCCACAGTCTAGTGGTCAAGTAGAATTGAGTAATAGAGAACTCAAATTAATTTTGCAAAAGACTGTCAATAGGTCTAGAAAGAATTGGTCCAAGAAACTTGATGATGCATTATGGGCCTATATAACTGCATATAAAAATCCTATGGGTATGTCTCCGTATAAAATGGTTTATGGAAAAGCATGTCACTTACCTCTCGAACTAGAGCATAAGGCATATTGGGCTATTAGAGAGCTCAACTATGATTTCAATCTTGCCGGAGAGAAGAGGTTATTTGATATTAGCTCACTTGATGAATGGAGAACCCAAGCTTATGAAAATGCCAAGTTGTTTAAAGAAAAGTTAAAAGATGGCATGACAAAAGGATACAAAAGCGTGTGTTTAATGTAGGTGATTATGTATTGCTACACAACTCTCGTTTAAGATTTTTTGCAGGAAAACTTCTCTCTAAATGGGAAGGCCCTTACGTTATCGAGGAGGTCTATCTTTCCGGTGCCATAAAAATCAATAATTTCGAAGGCACAAATCCGAAGTTGGTAAACGCTCAAAGAATCAAACACTATATCTCAGGTAATCCTATAAATGTTGAAACCAATGTTATTGAAACCGTAACCCCAGAGGAATACATAAGGGACACTTTTCGGAATGTTTCAGACTCCGAAAAGGAGTAGGTATGTGTTACGGTAATTAAACCAACTCCAAAACAATTTTTAAGGCAATATTTCTCTGTTTTGGAATATTTAGAAAAATAGAAAAATAAGTAGCAGTCCGGGAAGGACACGAGGGCCCCACGAGGGTGGAGGGCGCGCCCTACCCCCCTGGGCGCGCCCCCTACCTCGTGGGCACCTCGTGTGTCTTCCGGACTCCGCTTTCTTGCATGATACATATTTTGGTCGGTAAAAATTCATTATATATTCCCCTGAAGGTTTTGACTCCCGTATCACGCAAATATCCTTTGTTCTTGTTTCGAGCTGTCCTACTGCAGATTAGATCAACATGTCATCCCAGGATTCGGAAGGATAAAGCTATGTGGATGATTACCTAGCAAATCCTAAGGTCTATGGAGATGTGGAGCACGATGGTTGGACAACGGAGGAGAGGACTATGAACCCAAGGGGAAGGAGGAGACGAGCTCAGATGAAGATGAAGCCCCATTACCTCAACGTGAGGACATGCATGTGGAGTTTAAAAAGTCAAGTCTCCCTGATAGGGTAAAGAAACCAAAGATCGAGTTTATCCCTTTTCGTCTCTTGCAGGAAAATAAGCAGGACTTATGCAAAAAGATATTAACCCTGGAGTGGGAGATTGATGATTTGAGGGACCAAAATTCCGTCCTCAAGCGCAAATTAAGGGAGAAGTTGTGACACCCCAAAATTTTAACCTTGTTTTATTAATTAAAATTTTGCCAGGAAATTAAATTTTTATTTTTCTGGATTTACTCTTGATCTCAGAGCCTCTCTTTTCCCCTAAGTTGTGGAGTTTTCACCCCTAGTAAAAACTTTCCAATTATTATTGGACTTGTTTACCCTCTCAAATAAAACAATTCTTTTATCAAGGGATTATCTATATAATTATTTTCCCCTGAGCTTTATTTCTCTAAATTGGTTTTTCATAAGTTTTAGGGTTCCATTTGCACTGCAACCCTTTGATAAATTTATTTAAAAACCCCACCAAAATTTGGAGAAGTCATGTGATGTTTCTAAACCACTTTTATGCAAAACTATATTTCATTCATTGAATATTTTGAGTTCTACACCTAATTTTCAAATCTGGTCCAGTGGGCAGTTTTGCACTACAACCTATTTAAATACTTCTTTAAAACTTCCACCAAAATTATGGGATGTTAACAGGAGTATATTAATTTACTTTATGCAAAAACCCATCTATGTTCTTGGAAAATTTTGAGTGAATCAACCTCTTTTCCATTCTGGTCCAACTTGATGATTTGTACAGCAACCACATTTTAAGTTGCTCCTTTATCCATGATTACTTTTCCTACTTATAGTCCTCCCTGCAAAACCCTTAAGACCAGTAGAATGAACTCATTGGAATATTTTTGGCCCATGAAATGACAGCCTCTAGTTTCTGCCAAAAACTGATTTTCTCAAATATTTGCACTAGCAAGTTTCTTCCCTTGACAAACTAACCTGGCCACCACCACCTTCACCTAAAGAGACCCCAATCTGGAGATTATGACCACTCCAAGAAATGCCTAGGTGCCCTTGGCATTTTGCCAAACACCTTGTGTGCACGGCCATTTTTGACATGGTTTTTAGTTAGCATTGCAAGCTTGGTCTCCTGGCCTAACCCACATGTCCATATGCTTTCTTACAAACCCTAGCCTGGTCCTGTTAGTTGCCAGCCTCATCCGAGCGCTCTAGATCACCTTGGCATTCCGTCGAACATATCAAGGCGTGCTCTGGGCGCTACCAGAGCGCACGCTTTGCACGCCAGGCACCGAGCCGCCACACGCCTCGACTTTTGCTCGCTTCGCAGAGTCGCGCCCACCTCGACCACCACCGAACGCGCTTAAGTTGCCCTCGGTGCCCTACAAGACCGCTTTCAGAGTCCCCTTTGGCGGCATGCCGCGTCCGCAAGGAGCCCTCGCTGTCGGTGCCGCCAAGCCACAGCCAGGCCACCGCCCTTGCAGTCCAAGCTTATCCTCACTGCTCGCAAGCGCTGTCGGTGCCACGACGCCTGCCGCAGCGGTAAACGGGTCGGCCGACGATCCTATCCTCAGCGATGGCGGAACCGACCTAGCTACTCTATAAAAGGGTGACCCCGAGCTTCTCCTAGACCGCAGGCAACCTCAAGCCACTCCACTAGCGCTCCCCTAGCTCGCAATCGACCAGGAGAGGCCGTCTTCCTCGTCTCCGGCCAGCTCGGCCACCGCCGCCCTCCGGTCCGTTTCATCGCAACCAGGCCCTTCCCCGTCCAGCCAACACCACCGCCCGACTCCCCTTCGTCTTGCGAAGCCGCCCAGCTGCTCAAACACGACCGGGAGCCACCGTAGTTCAAACGCCCAAAACTCCCGAAGCCACCGGCCGCCGCGAAGCCCGCCGCCGGCGACTCCCTCCGTCCCCACCTGACTGGCGACCACCGAGAGGACCGCCCTGGACCCGCGGATCCATCCCCACCCTCGGTGTCTCGAACGGTGCCGCCGTTCGCTGGTAAGCGTCGCCGGAGTCCCGCCTCCGCTCGGGGCAGAGGAAGAGGAGGGAGAAGACTAGTCAAACCTGACCAGTGGGCCAGGCGGGCCCACTGTCAGTGACCCACGCACGGTCCATGCTGGATAAGTGGAGGCATAAAATCGGAATACGCCTTCGACGTGGTCAGTTTGAAACGTTTTTCCTTTTTATTCTGTTTTATTTTAAAAACAGATTTTGACCACAACTTTAACTGGCCATAACTTTTTTAAATATGACTCCAAATGAGTTGATTCTTTTTCCTACCTCTCTCAAATATAGTCTAGTTTATTTTAAGATTTATTTCAGAAAAATTCAGACAACTTTTTGGTACTGTTTTTGAAACGATATATTGATCCAATAACATTTTAAATAGGATTATTGGAGAGAGGAGAAAGCTTTCAAAAGTTTTGGAGTGCACCTTGCCTCCCCCGCAACTTTAAGGCAAGCATTCTGAACCCTGGCGTAATATATTTCATGCATCGTTTGATATGATTATAACACGTAGAACTCGTTATTTTATGTGGTGATTTGATCTTTTGCATGAATGCATATTGGAGTTTTCCTTGCTGTTGGAAATGGACATGCTTGGGAAAGTGATCATCCTCGTATACCTGCCGTGCCTGCCGGAAGGAAGCCGGGAAAGTCACTGTCTTGGGTAGACCTGAGCTTGTCCCTAGTTCCTCGTCGAGACGGGTGTGTCCGGCATGGCATGAGGGGGTATGATGAGTGGTGATTCTGTCTGTTGGATGAAATATATTCGTTATGCTAATCATGCAGGGAATACTTAAACCTCCTGAGTCGACCATAGATCGAGTCTTGTTCCAGTAACCCCCATACTTGTTTCGTACTACCACTTGTCTCTACAACAAGTAGGGTACGGTTCAGTAAGTCGTCAACCCCTGTCTAGCACACACCGTACAGAGAGGCCATGGTGGAAGATACCGGTTGTAGCCGTGAGGCGAGCCACTTGGTCCGGGGCATGGGTGTTTCGGTTGGGACCAAGAGGGGAGGCCACCCCTTAGAGCGCGCGATATAAATTTGATCCCACGCTACGCGAGGTTGTAGCCTCCCCACTTAGAGTTTTGTTTGACAGGTGTCGTGGGTGATTCCAGACACCGGTAAGTTAAGCTGGTGTGTGCAAGTTACGTGTATTTTCAACTAAAAGGTCGTAGACGGAATTAGTCCCGATGGGTTAAAGGAATCCGTTACTCGTGGGTAAAGAGTACACCCTCTGCAGAGGTTAAACCTATTCGAATAGCCGTGTCCATGATTAAGGACTACAGTCTGGGATGGGTCAAGTGTTGGTCTTAGTGTCGGTCTTCGGAGGAGAAACTGTTAAAACAAACTTGGGGTCTGACTTGTGACTTGTGAGGACCATGATTATTATTTTGTTATGGACTAAGCCATTATATTATTTGAATTATCGAGTATCCCTGGGATGGTTCTACCTCCTGGATATTCCCTGTGATTATTTATGAGCCCTTTATGTGGTGTCGCTGAGACGCCCGACTGTGGCATGCTTGTTATTTATTTACTTTATAAGCCCTTTATGTGGTGTCGCTGAGACGCCTCGAATCGTGGCATGCTTGTTATTTATTTACTTTATAAGCCCTTTATGTGGTGTCGCTGAGACGCCCGACTGTGGCATGCTTGTTATTTATTTACTTCATAAGCCCTTTATGTGGTATCGCTGAGACGCCCGACTGTGGCATGCTTGTTATTTATTTACTTTATAAGCCCTTTATGTGGTGTCGCTCAGACGCACGAGTGAGGCATGCTCGTTATTTACCATAAATTCGAGACGTCGCTTCAGACATCCGAATGGTGCATTTTATTCCTACTCTGTCATTACATATTTATTGTTACATATTAATAACCGGCGTGCATGCATCAGAGATTTTTATTTTATGACTGATGTTGTGATCATAGGATATTTCAGAACATGTTTTGTTATATTATACCTGTGTTCATAATGTTTGCGAGTACATTCAAAGTACTCACTGGCTTGTCCTCGGCTATTGTCTTGGCCAGATCACTTGCGGAGAGGAGCGACCGTGATGACAGCCCCGGAACCTAAGCAATGGTGATAGCAGTCTCGCGAAGATAGGAGTTATCCTGGTCAGCTGTTCCTGTGGGAAATGGAGTCCCATAGATGCTGATGATCGACAAACCGCTTACGCCATCAACCACTAGAAACCATTTGTTGTACTCACAGACCAGAATGGTCTTGTACTGCATATTTTGTATTTTGCTTGGAATTTCTGTATCAAGTTGGTGCCTCATCAGCTAACAGTAATCCTGGGGCTGCTGAGCACAAGGGCCATTTTCTGGAAATTAATACCCGGAAAACCGGTCGTGACAGAAGTCTATGCCATCAACTAAGTCAACATCACCACCATCTTCTTCACCAGCAAAGGAGACATAATCACATGGGTATGGGCACTCCCCTTGGCAACTGCCAAGCTTGGGGGAGGTGCCCCGGTATCGTATCACAACCACATCTCCTATCTTTACCGTTTTTCTTAGTTCGATCCTATTGATAGTATATTGATCTAGTAGAATAAAGTTTATGGCATGATTTAGTCTTGAGTTTTTTCTTTATGATCTCTCTATGTAATCGAGTCCGTGACCTATATAATAAAGATTAATGTTGAGTCAAGTGCTTAATTATTTTGCCATGATCTTGAGTGAATAAAAGAAAAGAGAAAAAGAATAAAAAGAAGCAAAGAGTTCATATTGATCTTATTGAGAGCAATGACTTCACATAGAAAGGGTATGATGATTGAAAGTTGTTGTGAGTTGGCAAACATAGTTTTGGTCATTGTTGCAATTAATAGGAAGTAATAAGTAAAGATAGGTTTCACATATAGATATACTATTATTGTCATCTTTTATGATTGTGAGCACTCATTAAAATATGACATGCTAAAGAGTTGATATTGGACAAGGAAGACAACGTAATGGGTTATGTTTTCTTATATCTAAGATAAAGTATATTGTCATGGATCTCCCAACATGTTGAGCTTGACTTTCCCCCTCGTGCTAGCCAAATTCTCAGCACCAAGTAGAGATACTACTTGTGCTTCCAAAAACCCTTAAACCAGTTTTGCCATGAGAGTCCACGATATCTACCCATGGATTGAGTGAGATCCTTCAAGTAAGTTGTCATCGGTGCAAAGCAATAAAAATTTCTCTCTAAATATGTATGATTGATTGGTGTGGGAGAAATAAGCTTTATACGATCTTGCGATGTGGAAGAAATAAAAGCGACGGACTGCATAATAAAGGTTCATATCACAAGTGGCAATATAAAGTGACGTTCTTTCGCATTAATATTTTGTGCATCCAACCATAAAAGCGCATGGCAACCTCTGCTTCCCTCCGCGAAGGGCCTATCTTTTATTATTAGCTTCTACCTTATGCAAGAGTCATGGTGATCTTCACCTTTCCTTTTTCATTTTATCCTTTGGCAAGCACAGTGTGTTGGAAAGATCCTGATTGATATATCTAATTGGATATAGGGGGGCATGAGTTATTATTGTTGTAATTACCCTTGAGGTAAAAGGTTGGGAGGCGAAATTACAAGCCCCTATATTTCTCTATGTCTGATTAAAACTCCGTAAACACAAGTATCCCGTGAGTGTTAGCAGTTATAAAAACTAAATGATAGTTGACTATGTGGACTTGCTATTAAGCTCTGACATATACTCTTTCTAATGTTATGATAAATTGCAATTGCTTCAATGACTGAGATTATAGTTTGTTGGTTTTCAATAAAGTTTATGATTCGTACTCTGCATTGTGAATGGATTATTACTTGAACATAAGAAATCATATGACAATATCTATATATGTAGCTGTTATGAGAAGGATCTTGATGCCTTCATGTCCGTATTGTGTTTTTTCGACACCTCTACCTCTAAACATGGGGACATATTTATCGTTATCGGCTTTCGCTTGAGGAAAAGCGAGGTCTAAGCTTGGGGGAGTTGATACGTCCATTTTGCATCATGCTTTTATATCGATATTTATTGCATTATGGGTTGTTATTACACGTTATGTCACAATACTTATGCCTATTATCCCTTATTTTACAAGGTTTACATAAGGAGGGAGAATGTCGGCACCTGGAATTCTGGGGTGGAAAAGGAGCAAATATTAGAGACCTATTCTGCACAACTCCAAAAGTCCTAAAACTCCACGAAAGTCATTTTGGGAAATAATAAAAAATATCAAGCGGAAGAAGTGCACCAGAGGGGGTCCCACCTGGCCACGAGGGTGGGGGCGCGCCCTACCCCCCTGGGCGCGCCCCCCTACCTCACGGGCCCCCTGGTAGCCCTCCGATGCCCATCTTCCTCTATATGAGGTCTTTCGTCAAGGAGAAAATCATAAGCACCCTTTCGGGACGAAACTCCGCCGCCACGAGGCGGAACCTTGGCGGAACCAATCTAGGGCTCCGGCAGAGCTGTTCTGCCGGGGACACTTCCCTCCGGGAGGGGGAAATCATCGTCACCATCATCACCAACGCTCCTCTCATCGGGAGAGGGCAATCTCCATCAACATCTTCACCAGCACCATCTCCTCTCAAAACCCTAGTTTATCTCTTGTATCCAATTCTTGTCTCCAAGTCCGGGATTGGTACTAGTAGGTTGCTAGTAGTGTTGATTACTCCTTGTAGTTGATGCTAGTTGGTTTATTTGGTGGAAGATCATATGTTCAGATCCTATATGCATATTAATACCCCTCTGATTATGAACATGAATATGCTTTGTGAGTAGTTACGTTTGTTCCTGAGGACATGGGAGAAGTCTTGCTATTAGTAGTCATGTGAATTTGGTATTCGTTCGATATTTTGATAAGATGTATGTTGTCTATCCTCTAGTGGTGTTATGTGAACGTCGAGTACATAACACTTCACCATTATTTGGGCTTAGAGGAAGGCATTGGGAAGTAATAAGTAGATGATGGGTTGCTAGAGTGAAAGAAGCTTAAACCCTAGTTTGGAATCATGTGTTTCATGCTATGGTTAGGTTTACCTTAATACTTTTGTTGTAGTTGCGGATGCTTGCAATAGAGGTTAATCATAAGTGGGATGTTTGTTCAAGTAAGAACAGCACCCAAGCACCGGTCCACCCACATATCAAATTATCAAAGTACCGAACACGAATCATATGAACGTGATGAAAATTAGCTTGACGATATTCCCATGTGTCCTCGGGAGCGCTTTTCCTTATATAAGAGTATGTCCAGGCTTGTACTTTGCTAGAAAAGGATTGGGCCACCTTGCTGCACTTTATTTGCTTTTGTTACTTGTTGCTCGTTACAAATTATCTTGTCGCAAAACTATCTGTTATCACTTATTTCAGTACTATACCTTGCTGAAAACCGCTTATCATTTCCTTCTGCTCCTCGTTGGGTTCAACACCCTTACTTATCAAAAGGACTACGATAGATCCCCTATACTTGTGGGTCATCAATATTCTTGTCTATTATGCTCCTGATGTGCATCTGAAATGCTGTCAGCTCGTCCAACAAAGACCAGTCCAGGCCCTTCTCCGGCGTAGGTGGTGTCGCGCGGCTTTGTGATGTAGAGCCACTGCTGTTGCCACCCTTTGACGGTCTCCACAAAGGTACCTATTGGCCATGTGACGTTGGGCATCTTGCTCCGCCTCCGCACTCCGCGTGTTGACTGCCCACGACCTTCGGCTTCACATTGAAGATCTTTAACCATAATCCAAAGTGGGGTGGGATGCGGAGGAAGGCCTCACACACGACAATGAATGCCGAGATGTTGAGGAAGGAGTTGGGGGGAAGATCGTGGAAATCCAGCCCATAGTAGAACCTGAGTCCACGGACGAACGTGTGGAGAGGAAATCCCAACCCGCGGACGAAGTGGGGGATGAATACTACCCTCTTATGGGGCTCCGGGGTGGGGGCGATCTGTCCCTTGGTCGGAAGCCGGTGGGCGATTTCCTTGGCAAATACCTAGCCTCCCAGAGCTTGGTAATGTCCTTCTCCTTAACGGAGGAGACCATCCACTTGCCCTGCGCTCCAGATCTGGACATGGTTGGAGTGCTTTCTTGGGGCGGAAAATATGAGAACTTGGGCGCTGGAGCTAGAGAATGGGGGAGGCAGAGAGAGAAGGTGTGGGTGAAAAGGGGTGAATCCTTATCTCCTCCTTATAAAGGCAACGAATATCAAGCGCCTCCCCACTCGCCTTAAAACTCGACTATTCCCAAAGGGCCGTGCAGACGGCACGGTTGGGTTACCCACACCCATATTAATGAGAATCCCACAATAAGGGGACATGATCTCTGCTTTGACAAGACGTGCCAATGAAAGCGCATCTCGATAGGACTCATGAAATATTATACTCTCTGCGGTTGTGTGTGGAATTTGTTTTGCAGAGCCGGACACAATTCTTGTGTTCAAAGACTATTTTGCAGTATTTGGAGAAGGAACCCGCCTTGCAATGCCGAAGACAATTCGCGCGCCGGACACCTCGTCATTGAAGCCTGGTTCAGGGGCTACTGAGGGAGTCTTGGATTAAGGGGTGCTCGGACGGCCGGTCTATGTAGCATGGGCCAGACTGATGGGCTATGAAAATACAAGACAGAAGAGTTCTTCCCATGTTCGGATGGGACTCTCCTTTGCGTGGATGGCAAGTTTGCCGTTCGGATATGTAGAGTCCACTACTAGGAAAAGGGCTATAGATAATATGGACATTAATGCCGCACCACACATGTGGTGCGCCACTACTCTATACTAAAAGAAAATGATGGAAATGTCAAAAAAAATAAAAGTAAATAAGTTTCCCATGTGACATGTGGTCTACTTGTTGGGAAAATTTACAAATATGAATTTCGAATTTATTTGCAAAATCTCTCTGGAATTTGTAAAATGGGCATAACTTTTGCATACGAACTCGGATTAAAAAGTTTTTATATGGAAAATCATCTACTCGAAAAGTTACATCCGAATTTAACGACGGGGGGGAGGGGGGGGGGGGTGAACCCCATTAAAGATTTTCAAAATCCTCAAAAACCTAACAGAAAAAAAGTTACGGGGCTTTTAAGATCTAGAGCGGAAAAATGGAAAAAATTTCAAACTTACTAGTGGCGCACCATTTGCTAGGTGCGCCACTAGTAATAGAAAGAAAAAGTTTCAATTTTTTTTGGAATTTTTTTTCAAAAAATGATACGTAATATGACCGGGAAGTTTGAAATATTTTTCAAAATTTCATGATACTCATGAACATGAACAAAGTCCTAGACATCAACAAGGTTTAATAAGATTGATATGATAGATATATCAACAAGTGCCTGTTAAGTGAGGTGGTGCTGGGGTTGGATAGAACTGCAAAATTAAGCGTGCTTGGACTGTAGTAGTGTGAGGATGGGTGACCTTCCAGGAAGTTTGACTATTAGTGCGATTTGACTTCAGATTAAGCATATTGACCCGAGAATAAGCCATTGTGACCCGAGATTATGAAAAAAAATTCTGAAAAAAAATTGTTAGTAATGGTGCACTTCTATGTGGTGCGCCATTACTAAGTCAGATAGTAATGGGCACCGTGTGATATACTAACGGCGCACTCCCTGGTGTGCCATTAGTATTGAATTCTAATGGCATGATGCTAGTGGCGCAGCCATTACGATCTCGTGGTAGATCAACTCTTGTAATACTCATATTCATCAAGATCAATCAAGCAGGACGTAGGGTATTACCTCCATAGAGAGGGCCCAAACCTGGGTAAACATCATGTCCCCTGCCTCCTGTTACCATCAACCTTAGACGCACAGTTCGGGACCCCCTACCCGAGATCCGCCGGTTTTGACACCGACAGTCACCAAAAGGTTTGATGGCTCCGTCAATCATCTACAACAACACTATCTGGGGGGAGGCTTTCCTTCTCGGCCAGATCTTTGTGTTCGGCGGCTTCGTGTTGTGGGGCAACTCGCCTGGCCATCTAGAGCAGGTCGACAGCTACGCCTCAGGACACCAGATTAGCTTTGGAAATCTGGATTATGTCGCTGATATCCGTGGAGACTTGATCTTCCAAGGAATCGCGCCTCCTACCTCCGCTCTGGCCTTAGATATAGAGTGTATCGCCATGTCCGAAGACAGGCTCTCTGAGCTCGCCGGACGGTCTACGACCCTTAGGCCCATTATGGAGGAACCGGAGGAAGTGTTTTCGCCGGCAGCCATTATGGAGCCGGACCCTTCTCCGGACGCTGGCTCCGAATCCTCGGAACCATCGTCGTGTGAGTTCGGCCAAGGAGTTTCCCTCTTGCCGTACTCCGTGGGCTCTCTTCTCTCGGGCCAAACCTCGCCTTTAAGCGAAGCTCCGGACTTAATGCGAACCCTTGTCATTACAAAGGAGCAACGTCCGAACCATTCCCAGCCCGGACTAGGGACTGAGAGCAGTAAATTTTACATCCCACCCGCCACCCACTTTATAGCCACTGACAACGACTTAACTGACATGCTCGACAACGACTCCGAAGACATCGACAGTATGGACGACGTTGCCGGAGAAGAACAAGCCCAAAACCTGCCATTCACCGGACACTGGACGACCACCTCTTCGTACGACTTGTACATGGTGGATACACCCAAGGAGAATAGCGATGATGACAAGGAAGATCGAGTCGAGGACATGCCTCCTGAGATACAGCCGAAGCACCGACATCAGCGGCGCCCTCTAAGCCGCACCGTGGAAAAGACAACAATACCGGCACAGGAGAAAACAATACTCTTGACGATGCTGAAGACAATGAAGACCCCGTTAGGCGAACCTTCGAGCAGGAAGAACGGGAAGATGGGCGAGTTAGCCCTGATGAACATGCCATGAACGAAGACTCGGAGGATAGTAACTACCTTCCGCTCTCCGAGGACGAAGTGAGCCTCGGCAATGAGGATTTTATCGTGCCTAAGGAACCTCTCAAGCAGGAGCGCTTTAAGTGCCAGCTAATAGCCACTGCAAGGAGCCTAAAAAAGAAGCAGCAACAGCTTCAAGCTGATCAAGATCTGCTAAACGATAGATGGACTAATGTCCTAGCAGCCGAAGATACGGCCTCGAACGCCAACCAAAAGTTACCTGCAGCGCAAATTGTTACCCCAATTGGATGACGAGGCGCCGGAGCCCGTCCTATCAGCCCATAATGTGGCTGATCGACCACCACGTGGCCAGTACAAAGCGGCAACTCAAGTCGAACACCTGCCCATACCACCTCGCGGTAAGGGCAGAGACATAACAGCTCGGGGTCATACATATGACCTGCGGGAAGACCTAGACAGCAGAGCAGGTCAGACCAGATCGATCTATAGATCATGGGGACGTGCCCGGACGCGCAACGACGACCATCTAGCCGGACGTGACAAACATAACCACGCCCGGACCGAGCACCATAGACGAACTCCATCTGAGCTACGTCGCGACGTGGGCCGACATAGAGGCGCCACACACCCCCTTTGCTTCACTGATGAAGTAATGGAACACGAATTCCCGGAAGGGTTTAAACCCATGAATATCAAACTATACGATGGAACAACAGATCCTGCAGTATGGATTGAAGATTTCCTCCTCCATATCCACATGGCCCGCGGTGATGACCTCCACGCCATCAAATACCTCCCACTAAAACTAAAGGGGCCAGCGCGACACGGCTGAACAGCCTCCTTGAGAACTCCATCGGCAGCTGGCAGGACTTGGAAGACACCTTCCACGATAACTTCCAAGGTACATATGTTCGGCCTCCGGACGCTGATGACCTAAGTCACATCATCCAACAGCCCGGGGAGTTTTCTAGGAAGCTCTGGACTAGGTTCTTAATCAAAAAGAACCAAATTGTCAATTGTCCAGACGCCGAAGCCCTCGCGGCCTTTAAACATAGCGTCTGAGATGAGTGGCTCGCCCGCCACCTCGGTCAAGAAAAAGCAAGATCTATGGCTGCCCTTACCACTCTGATGACCCATTTTTGCGCGGGAGAAGACAACTGGCTCGCTCGTAGAAGCAACAGCACCGGTGATCCGGGTACTTCCGAAGTTCGAGATGGCAACGGCAAGCTACGACACAATAAACACAAGCGTCGCAATAACAATGAAGGAACGCGAGACACGGCGGTCAACACTGGATTCAATGGTTCCAAACCCGGTCAACGGAAAAAGCCATTCATGGCAAACAGAGATAGACCATCCAATTTAGACAATATACTGGATCGGCCCTGCCAGATTCATGGCATCCCCGTTAAACCAGCCAATCACACCAACTTGAGCTGTTGGGTTTTTAAACAAGTCGGAAAGCTTAATGCCGAACACAAGGTGAAGGGGCCACCCAGTGACAGCGATGACGAAGAGACTCGCCAACCGAACACCGGGGGTCAGAAGCAATTCCCCCCCGAAGTAAAACCAGTGAACATGGTATACGTGACGCACATCCCTATAGGGGACTGCAAGTGCGCGCTACGGGACGCTGGCGTCATAGAGCCAGCCACCCCAAAGTTAAGCCAATGGGCGGCCTGCCCGATCACTTTTTGATCGCAAGGACCACCCAACCAGTATCCTTCACAAAGGTCTGGCAGCTCTCATCCTCGACCCAATTATCGATGGGTTCCATCTCACGAAAGTCCTTATGGACAACGGCAGTAGCCTTAATCTACTCTACCCAGACACTGTCCGCAAAATGGGCATTGATCCTTCAAGAATCAGGCCCACCACAACTACCTTCAAGGGAACAATACCCGGCGTAGAAGCTCACTGCATGGGCTCGATTACATTGGAAGTCGTTTTTGGCTCGCCGAGCAACTTTCGAAGCGAAGGCTTGACCATCGATATCGTCCCGCTCCACAGTAGCTGCCATGCACTACTCGGGTGTAATGCTTTTGCTCGCTTTAATGCAAACCCACATTACACCTATCTCCAACTTAAGATACCCTGGTCACTGGCGGAGGCACAATGAGGGATAGACCTATAACACTATCCGCACTCTCATAGTGTTTTTTCTTTTTCTAACCATTTTTTATCTTTTACCCCAGGTGACTATATTTGCTGAGAAGTCCTTTAACCAAGGCAAGGCAGCACAGACGTGGGACAGGAGGTCCAAATGTTTTTTATAGATTGCGCTCTTCATTCCAAACCTGTAAAGTGCCCTTTTTCTCAGTTTCGACCCCCGGCATGTCAAATAGCCTTGGTAGTAGTGTTATAATCTTTAAAGATTGCGCTTGACATATAATTCAGATGCTAGTCAACATAACCCATATTCAGTATTCGCTTTTCTAAAAGAACTGAATTTTGCTTCTGTGGTTATTTCACGTACACAGCTCGGCATATATTGCCAGGGGCTCGATATGGCATCATATGAGTTGCCGACAAGTCCAAACAGCTTTATAGCACACTTCGGCGTCACGAGTTTGGCCTTATATGCATCAGCTCCGAATCATGTCTTTGGTCAATAGTTGGGTTGCCCGGATCCTGTGCTTACTACCTTACGTTCCGCTCTATCGGCTAGGGTAGTAAAGGGAGAACTACTGCGATTGTGTCCTAGTTTGTCCAGATGAGCACCTCAGTAGAGAAAGCCAAAAACTGACTGTCATGATGCGGCGAGAACTAGTCAACCACTCGATGACTCACCGGAATCTTCGCAATTCCTTCCGTATTACAGGAAGGACCATTCTTCTGGTCACGTATGTAAACGCACCGTATTCGGAAATCCACGTACATACCAGGGGCTATAGCGTAGACCCACCGTCAAACTCCTATGGCTAAGTGAAAGTGTTAAAGCCCTATAGTCCGTTTGCCTGGTTCGCCACATTGACACCTCCTTAATGGACCAAGACGTTGGATCAAGAGTGATCAAGTGCTTTTCCGAACACACATGCGTTATATGCGAGGGGGCCGAAGCCGACGACTGGTAAACTTTCAGATTATACCAAAAACGGCCGCAAAGGAGGCACCAAAAACTTTGTAGGCAAAAGTATAAAAAACATAGGGCTAATATATCATAACATTGTTTTTACAATACTAGTACATTTCACTCGAACATAATATCTTTCGAGCACTGACCCTCTATCAAGCGGGCACCCTCTAGGACATCCTCAAAATAATGCTCCGGCGTGTGATGTTCCTTGCCCTTGGGTGGACTTTTTGCTGCAATATCGGTGGCATTCATCTTTGCCCAGTACGTCTTGACACGGGCAAAGGCCATCCGTGCACCTTGTATGCATGATGACCGCTTAACGATGTCGGTATGGGGCTCCGCATCAACAAGTTGCAGCACCAAACCGAAATAACTATTTGGAATTGGCTCAGTTGCCCACAGTTGGACCATGACGTCCTTCATGGCAGATCCGGATATCTTGTGGAGCTCGGCCCACTGGGCCATCTCTTCGTTCAGCAACAGCGGACGCTTTGGCATGTTGAATTGCAACCAGAAAAGCTTTTCTATCGCATGTCCTTCTTGCGCTTGGAAAAACTGTGTCGCATCGGAGACACTCTTCGGCAAGTCCAAAAACGCGTATGGAGAACTCCACATTTGATTAAGCGGGGCATACTTCGGATCACTGAATTTAGTTTGTAATAAGAAGGACTTACCAGCCGCGATCTCCCCAGCTTGTCGGATCTCCTCCCAAGCCGCTCTAGACTCAGATTGTGCTTCCCTTGCCTCTTGTAAGGCCTTGTCAAGATCGGCCGCTCTGGTTTTGTTATCTTTCTCGAGAAATTCGCAACGGCTAGTGGCATCCTTTAGCTCAAGCGCCATAGTAGATATTCTCTCCTCGCACTGGCGCCGAGCAGCCTGTTCGGCCTTTAATTCAGCAGCTGCCTTTTCGGTAGCCGCATTACTCATCCTGGCTTGCTCCTTGGCCTGGGCAAGCTCAGCCCGAAGGATCTCAACTGCGGCGACACTATCTGCAGTTATGCATATCTCAGTATACAATTCTCAGCATCATGCTCATATTATAGTACTTGTGTATACTGACTACCCCAAACATATACATTGTGCCTCGTCGAGCCGCCAGTTAATAAGCGTGATGTCATCATCCGCCACATCAAGTTTCTGCTTCAGATCTGCAACCTCCGTAGCTTGGGCAGTCTCCAGGGATGTAACAACATGTGTTCCAATTAGTCAGATTATTTCCTGGGCATATCTTTCTTGATCCTCTGATCGCCTCCCTTTGGACGCCACCAGAGTGTCAGGGACTACTATCTATACACAGGCGCATTTTGAGTTTATAGCACAATTGAAAATATTACATTACTTACCTCGAAGCCTATTACCAGGCCCGTAAAGGCTTCATTCAATCCTCTTTTCGCGGACAGAACCCTCTCAACCACCATACCCATCAAGGTACGATGTTCCTCTGAGACGGGCGCATGTCGCAATATGTCCATCAATGTATCCGGCGCCTCCGGATCCCCGGAAGCAGCCGTAGGGGTACGGACTCCCTTCAAAGGAATATGTTTACTCGACCTTAGAGTCATCTCTGGCTGTAAATCAGATAGTCCGGGGCCTTTATTGTTGGTCCCCGTAGGGGCCGCACACCACGAACCCTGGACGACCGAGGTGTCACGTTCGGGCCTAGTCGTCATTATCCCTCGCACCACTCGTTGAACGGGAGAGATCCTTCGGGACGACACCTCGGGGTCATCTTCCCTATTGGGCGGGGAGATCTGTGGAGGCGTCTCACTCTCCATCATCTCCGGAAGAAGATCCCCTGAGGAGGAGGACTGTTGAGGAAGGCTGCATCCCGGACTGCAAACATATATTTCAAATATTACCCTTGCAACCAGGAAATAATGAGATATGTTTAAGACACCCTTGTTCACTTACGATTCAACTAAGGGCTTGTCTTACGGAGGAACTGCGTGACAACGTCGCCTCCCGAACCAGAACCCCCTGACAGGGATATCTTCCCTCGCTTAGAAGCCTTTATCTTCAAGTCTTTGGAGGCGGTCCTCTTCTTCCCATGGGGAGAAGGGATGTCGGTTTCTCCTTCCCTTTCGTCTTCGGAAGAGGGAGTTCCAATCTCCCCCGGACGAGATGCCTGGCGTACCTCTAGAATGGGGGCCACCATGGGCCTTCTTGTTCTCCTCCTTCTCTTCCTTCGCCGGCACTTGATATGGTGCCAAAACCAGCACCCTTGTTAACACCGGATCAACTGAGTCTTCTAGAAGAGGGGCTGAACAACTAATTCTCTCCGCCTTCTTTATCCAACCCTAGTCGAGTATGGTTTTCTTAGTATACTGTTATGAGAAATTTAACTAAGCTGTGTTCAGGACTCGAGTGCTTACCGAGGTATCGGGATGGTTGCAGTCAAGGCCGATGTCCTCTGTAGTATCCGGACACTGTTTTCGTGTCCCGAAGAATAATTTCCACGCTCCTCTGAGCATCATGTCGAAGAAGTTCTGAAGGGTTCGTGGTCCTTCCGGATTGAACTCCCACATACGGAGAGGCCGTCGCTGGCATGGTAGGACCCGATGGACTAGCATTACTTGGATTACGTTGATAAGACCGGTGCCCTTTTCAATGAGGCTACGAATGCGGCTTTGCAGCGTCTACACTTAATTAATTGATCCCCAGTCCAGCCCCTTCTTAATCCATGATGCAAGCTGTAACAGAGGGCCAGATCAAAACGCAAGTGTAGTTGCCCACTTGGTACCACGGGGTTCAGTGATGTAAAACCACTCACGCTGCCATAGGTTGGAAGTTTCTGTGAAGGAGCCTTTTGGACAAGAAGTATTGGTGGGTTTGCTCACTGCAGCACCACCGCACTCCGCTTGTTTCCCGTCGACTACCTTCGGCTTCACATTAAAGGTCTTGAGCGACAAGCCGAAGTGTGGGGGAATACGGAGGAAGGCCTCGCACATGATCATGAACGCCGAGACGTGAAGAAAGGAGTCCGGAGCTAGATCGTGAAAATCTAGCCCGTAATAGAACATGAGCCCTTGGACGAAGGGATGAAGAGCGAACCCTAGCCCTCGAAGGAAGTGGGAGATGAATACGACCCTCTCACCGGATCTGGGAGTAGGAATAACCTGCCCTTGAGCAGGAAGCCTGTGGGGAATTTCCGCGGTCAGGTATCTTGCCGCCCGGAGCTTCGCAATATCCTCCTCTGTGACAGAGGAATAAGTGACCCACTGGCCTTGAGGGCTGGGTCCAGGCATGACTGGGAAGCGTGAAGCGATTAAATTGAACCTTGGGTGTTGGAACTCGAGGTTGGAGAGGTTGAGGAATGGGTTGGCGTAAAGGAGAAAAGACATGGCTTAGCCCCTTTATAAAGGCGATAAATATCAAACGCCCCCTCCTATGCCTTAAAACCTGCCTATTCCTAAGGAATCATGCCAACAGAACCATTGGTTTACCCACGCCCGTATTGATGAGAATCCCGCAATAAGGGGACACGATCTCTGCTTTGATAAGACGTGCCAATGAAACTACATCTCGAAATATGGAGCGGTAGGCCAAAAAACGGTTCGAAATAATGTGAAATATGTAGCATGGCATATTATACTCTCTGAGGTCGTGTGTGGAATTTTTTTTGCAGAACAGGACACGATTCTTGTGTTCAAAGACTATTTTGGAGTATTCAGAGAAGGAACCCGCCTTATAATGCCGAAGACAATTCGCGCGCCGGACACCTCGTCATTGAAGCCTGGTTCAGGGGCTACTGAGGGAGGCCTGGATTAAGGGTCCTCGGACGGCCGTACTATGTAGCGTGGGCCGGACTGTTCGGTCGTGAAGATACAAGACCGGATATGAAGATTGGCATGGAAGGCAAGCTTGGTGCCCAGATATGAAGATTCCTTTCTCTGTAACCGACTTTGTACAACCCTAGTACCCTCCGGTGTCTACATAAACCGGAGGGCTTAGTCCATAGGCGCAATGATAATCATACAGGCTAGACTTCTAGGGTTTTAGCCATTACGATCTCGTGGTAGATCAACTCTTGTAATACTCATATTCATCAAGATCAATCAAGCAGGAAGTAGGGTATTACCTCCATAGAGAGGGCCCAAACCTGGGTAAATAATCGTGTCCCCCGCCTCCTGTTACCATCAACCTCAGACGCACAGTTTGGGACCCCCTACCCGAGATCCGCCGGTTTTGACACCGACACCCGCTGGTCAGGTTTGACCTGGCTAACCTCTGTTGACCTGCTGATGCAGTGCTGACATCATAAATATTTTTGGATTTTAAATAAGTCTTAAATGATTTATAAATTCCAGAAATTTGACTAAACTTTGAAAAATCATAGAGAGCACACTACGTCCTTTTCCTCGCAGGCGACCGTGATGATGCCACAGCTCCCTGGCATCTTGAGGATGTTGTAGCTGTGGTGCATTGCCACCATGCACTTGGCCAGGGCTGGGTACCCGAAGATGGTGTTATATTGCAGGCGAATGTCGCCAACGTCGAAGTCGATGAGCTCGATGCAGTAGTTGTCGCACTTGCCGAAAGTGACAGGGAGGCGGACTTGCCCGATTGGGTGCATGGAGCCGTCGTTCACTCTTGAGAAGGGCTTGGTAGGCTGGAGCTGGTGGTACGACACTTGGAGGCTGTTGAACGTCTGGACAGAGAGATCATTGAGCTCTGCTCCGCCATCGATGAGTGTCTTGGTGACAAGTACGTTGCTGATGATGGGTGAGCAGAGCATTCGGAGCGCGCGGGCCATGCCCACGCACTTGAGTTGGTCGGAGGTGTCGAAGGTGATGGCATACTTGGACCACCTGAGCGGGCGTGTCGCCTCGAGCTCAGGGAGGGCTGCATTCACCTCATGCGCGAATAGCTTGAAGAAGCGATGAGAGGCCGGGGCTGGGAGCCGCCCAAGATGCAGGCGATGGTGCGAGGCTCTTGGAAGCCCCCAGCCCCCTCGTCCTGGTGGTGGTCTTCATTCCTTCTCGGCAGCGGAGGCAACAGAGGGAGACTAGCGTTTCCCTGAGGCCGATCTTCACGAGGCTCATCCCTCTAGGTGCCCTCGCGAGGCTGACCTTGCCAGCGGTCCTCCCGAGGCTGGTCGAGCCACTCCTGACGATGGTCGCGGCTGTCCCAGCGTCCTCCACCTCAGCCACCTCCACGGCCGTAGCCTCAATCATTGCGCTCGGGGCGATGACCGAGGTGCCCGTCGCGGAGAACCCTAAGCTCCTGACAGTCGCTGGTGTTGTGGTTGTGCACGTTGTGGAAGACGCGGAATGGATGGCTGCCCTTGAATGATTGAGGGTGATCGCATCCGCGCTTCATCTCTGGTTCGGCTGCGAGCACAGTCGGTCCCTTGCGCTTCACGTCCTTGGCCTTGGCCTTCTTGTCTTCTGTGTCTGTGTCCGGGAGCTCGAGGAGGGAGAGGTGTCCCTCCTCAGCCCTCGCACACTTGTTCGCCATGTTGAACATCTCCAGAGCTGTGCAAAGGTCTTCATGTATGGCGAGCTCCTCCTTCATCTTGACATCGCGGACGCCATCAGTGAACGCTGAGATGATGGCCTCGTCCGACACCTTGGGGATCTTGAGGCAAACGTTGTTGAAGCGCTCTATGTACTTCTGCAGGGTCTATCCTGGCTGCTGTCGGATGCGTCGAAATTCACCCGCGGCCGGCCGGCGGTCGCGCATGGCCTGGAAGTTGGCGATGAAGCGCTTGCGCATCTCATCCCAGGAGGAGACCAATCCGACAGGGAGGTTCAGGAGCCAGGAGCGTGCGCCGTCCTTGAGGGCCATGGGAAACCAGTTTGCCATGATCTTCCCATCGCCGCTGGCCGCCTTGATGCTCAGTTCATAGAGCTGCACGAGCTCGGTGGGGTCGGTGGTGCCGTCATAGCGTGGGGGCAGGTCAGGCTTGAACTTCCCCGGCCATATGATGTTGCGCAGCTCCGGGGTGAACGCGCGACACCCTACTGTGGTCACGAGAGCCCGTCGAGGTGGTGGAGCCTAATCTTGGTGCTCACCCGCCACCACCATATATAGGCGGCACACGGTCTTGACGTGGAGGTGCTGGAAGCGCACGTGCATCTTCTTGGGGCCGCTACACCACCTGACAGCTTGCTTCTTCACGTGTGGGCGCCTGACACTGTGGGTCATGCTGCGGCACTGCCCGCCCTCAGCTCGATGATGGCGCCCTGCACTGGAGGTGGAGCAGGCACCCTGTGAGCCACATCGCCCGCGGTAGGCGGTGGCTGAGGCAATGAGCAGGATGCCGCAGCAGAGTCTCCGGCGGCACTGTGCACTGACGAGCTCAGCGATGCGCTCGAGCCACTCCTCGTAGAAGTTGTCGACTGGGCGGTAGCACAGGAGCTCCCACGCCATGAGCAGTGCGGCTTGCGCGTTCGCCGGGCCATGATGTGCGTGGAAGGACAAAGCGGCTGGAGTCATCGACGGAGTGGCGGTGCGCCCGTCGCGGCGCATGGAGGGGTGCAGCGATGAAGCTTGTTGCTCGTGGCCAGCAGGGCCCGTGGCTGCGTTCGCCACTGGTGATGGGGGACGGCGGGTACAACGGTCACCCGCTGGTGCCGTTTGAGCGGCACGGGCTCCGACCGCGTCCCGGCGCTCAGCGCGAGCTCGCCGTGTGTCAGCCATGGAAGTGTCGGAGTAGCGGTGGATCGATCGACGGAAGAGAAGACCCGACGCACCCCTACCTGGTGCGCCAAATGTCAAATTTAGGGTTCCGCAAACCCTTGAGAGGTTCGAACTCTGGGTGCGTGCGGAGATGTCAACCTACCTAGCCTGCCAACTCACAAATCTCAAAGCCTATCGTGAAGAGCTCGAGGGGAAAGAGAGATACAACAGTTTACCCAGATTCGGGCCACCTTGCGGTGCACAACCCTACTCCTACTTTGTAGTGGATTTGCCTCGAGGGGTTGAGGAAGAACTAGTACAGTGGAGAACAGCCCCAGGAGGCGTGTTCTTGAGCTCAAGTGAGCTAGTTAGGTGGTGATGGTGGAATGGATTCGATCCCCCTTGTTGGTGGTGGCTAGGTCTTATTTATAGTGGCCTTAGTCCTCTTCCCAAATGTAGGCGGGAAGGGATCCCGCAAAGGCCAAACTCGAAGGGAGACAACAGGTACATCCTATCCTGACTAAAGTGGTCTTCGCCTGCAAAAGCCGCTGGTCGTGATGTCGCGGTGGGCTCGGTGGTGACCTCCGTCCTGCCATCCTGGCGGTCTTGGTCTTGTTGCACCATAGTGGAAACCTTTGGTTGATTCCTCGGGACTCCGCGCCTGCTGCTTGCCTCCTTTGCACCAAAGAGGAAACTTGTACTTTGCGCCCGCTCGTGCCCGCCTGGCCTTGGTCGTCATGGCTCATGTCAGCCGCACCTGGCGAGGTGAGCTTTGCATAGAAATCTCCGCTTCTCGGGAGCCAGCGTGAGGGGGCCGATCCCTTGGCAGGTCTTGATGTCGTCCGCCTCGCGAGGCTTCGCCCCACACAAGGGTCTTGAGTTGTTGATGTGGAAGGTGGGCCGTACCAGGCCGTCGATGGAGCCACGCCGTGGGTCGCAGGCATGCAAGACTGGGTACCCCCATATCCAGAACACCGACAAGGGAAACTCATAAAGGGCCGGCCAGGAAGGCAAGGTTCAGATTCAGAGTCGAGAGAGACCTCTCGTGGAGAACGCAGGAGATGGGGTTACTTACTTTGCGGCCTCCTGATCTGAGTTCTCTTCCGATAAGTTGCCTCCCCATCTCTCTCGCAGCCCGCGCCGCTGGCTGCTCCGGCCTCGGCGGCCACCAGCCCCCACTACGGCCCGATGGGCGGTAGCGCCACCCCACTCCCCTCCCCCAGCCCAGGCTCCCCGGCGCAACCTTTGGAGCTAGTTGACTGGGACTCATCGGTTGATGGCGAGGTCAGATAGAGATCTGAATCCCTCCCCCAACACCGCGTAATCTGCTGATCCCCAGACCTCCGCCGGCTTCCATGGACACGCCACCAAGCCTTTCGTTGGCCGGTCCAACGGCTGCCCCTCAGTCTCTGGCGGACTGTCGCGCCACCGTGGTGACGGGGCAAGCTGAAATTGCCGTGGTCGTGTCGGATGCAAGCGGCAATAATGGCGAGCTGGGTGCTGGAGGCAGTAATGGTGAGCTGGGGGAGGCGACCCCCGTCTACCCAGCAGTCTCCAAGCTCTGCGCCATAGTGATTGCACCTACCCCTACCTCTACTCCTGCGTCTGCCCATGAAGCTGAGGAGGAATGGGCTCGGGCGATATCCCGGAAGCAGAGTTACGTCAAAAATCCTTTGGGCAATGCAGCGCCTCCTCCGCCATCAAGACTCCACCACCGTCCGTCCACCGCCTCCGCGGCGGCCCGCAGAGCCTTCTTAAAACGCTGTGAGGGCCTCTGCCTCCGCTGTCTTAGCTCAGAAAACCGCCGCAAAGACTGCTGCAATCCCACACACTGCCTCATCTGCAAGCTGCTCGACACTGTCGCGCAATCGCCCAAAGAACCGATTCTTGCAGGGATGCTGCCGGCCACCCCCCGATCCGGCTCCACCGCCGGGCCGGGCCCCGTCCGTGCGCACCTGGTCTTCCAACCCCCGCTGCCTGCTCCACCCACCCCAACCGCTACCCCTCCACCCCTACCCCCCGGAAGAACCCATGGCGCAACCCTTCGTCCTTGTGTCGCCCCCGCGGCGCCCACGCAACAGCCACGGGGTGGTGATCCGCTCTAGGGCCATGGAGCAGCAGCGCGCCTTGCTCATGCGCCAAGCCGTGCTCCTACCCGCCATTGACAACTTCAACGCGGTCAACTCCATGATGGTGGGTCGTACTCTGAAAAGTCACCTGCGCATCGGCAACCACCAGCTGCGCGTCACATGCCATTACCCTGAAGACTACCTGTCGGCGTTCTGGGAACGGGGGTACCCAGACTTGCCTGCCTGCAGCCTGCGGCGTGGCTCAAGGAGTGGCGCAGTACGGCCCATCTTCATCAACACAAGCTCAAGACCCTCGCGAGGGGCCAAGCCTCGCGGGGCGGACGACGGAAAGCTTCCTCAGGAACGGCCTCGTCAGGCTGGCTCGTGAGGAGGCGGAGAGATCAAGGCGGGGTACCTCGCGAGGTGCCCATGACGCAAGCCATGACGACCAAGGGCGCCAGGCGGGCGCCGGCCTGCGCAGAGTGCTTGTTTCCCCTTTGGTGCAAAGGGGGCAAGCGCAGGAAAGGGTATCAAGCAAAGGCAACCATTTCGGTGCAACAAGACCAAGACCAGCTGAACAGCAGGAAGGAGGTCACCGTGGAGCCCAAGCCGGCGTCACCGTCAGAGTCTTTGGCAGACGAGGACCGACTTTAGTCAGGATAAGTGTACAAGATGTTTCCCTTCAAAATGGCCAATTGTTGGCGCCCTTGCCTCTCAATATTTGGGAAGAGGCCCAGGGCCTCCCTCTATAAATAGGACTAGCCACCACCAAGGCAGGGGGATCAATCTGGAAGAGACCCATCAGATAGAACCCTAGCAGAGAGAGAGAGGCGATCGAACTCACCCAAGCAGTTCATCGCACCAGCTCAAGAACAGCCCCTTGCGAGGCTGTTCTCCCTTTGTATTGTCCATCATCAGCCCCTGAGGCAATCCACCACACCACAAACTGGAGTAGGGTATTACACCACAATGGTGGCACGAACGAGTATAAACCTCGTGTCCCTTGTGTTGTTCCTTGTGTAGTTAGATCCTTGCGAGGCGACGAGACGTAGGTAGGTTGGAGGTGCGATCTCCGCGTGCACCCCAGAGTTCGAACCTAGAGGGTCTGCCGGAACCCGAAATCCGACATTTGGCGCGCCAGGTAGGGGTGCGCCGGAGCTTTCCCTTCCACCGACCCGCTCTCCGCCAACATTGTTATTCGCCCCATGATGAGCAGCGCTCCGCCCGCTCCGGTCGCCAGCGCCAGCGCAGGGGCCAGGGCGCTCCGAGCCTTGGCCCCAGCCTTGCGGCAGGTGCAATGGCCGAACAAGTTCAAGCTGGAGATGCCACCGCGCTACAACAGCACGACCGATCCGCTGGCCTTCCTGCTGGCGTACGAGGGGGCCGTCCTCGAAGCCGGGGGCGACGAAAGGGTCATGGCTAACTGGTTTCCCAAGGTCCTCACCGGCGCCCCGCGCATGAGGCTGCTCCACCTGCCAGCGGCTTCCATGGCCTCTTGGGGGGAGCTGCGCGGCCTCTTCCTCGCTCAGCACGCTGCGCTGGTGCCCCCGGTCGTTGCAGCTCACCTGGGCGGCTCGCAGGCGCCACCTTCAGGCCACCACATCAAGCCATTCGTCTGCCAGATGGGCGCTGCTTCCGCGCAGCATGGAGATCCTCCGGGTCGGTCGACACCCAAGGCCGATCTGGCCTTCGGCTCGGATGATCACCCCTCCAACTCAGCCTGCTCGGGCGCGCTCCCAATGCTGTGCACCCCCACCATCTGCCAGGTGGCCATCACCAGGACTCTCATCGACGGCGGCGCAGGCCTCAGCGTGCTCTCGGTTGAAGCCTTCAGCCTCCTCCATGTACCGCCGGAGCGGCTTCAGCCCAGCAGGCCCTTCTTGGGCGTCGGAGGCGGTTCCGCCGGCTCCCTGGGGCAGATCCGTCTTCCGGTGACCTTCGGCACCTACGACAACTTCCGCACGGAGCTAATCGACTTTGACATCGCCCCCATCGGCCTCCCATACAAATCCATCCTCGGCTACCCAGCACTAGCCTGATTCATGGCCGTGACTCACCCAGCGTACAACCTCATGAAGATGCCCGGGAGCAGCGGCGTCCTCATCGTATCCGGAGACACCGGGGATGCGTTGCAAGTGCTCAAGCTCGTCATCAGGACTGCAGCAGCGGCGCAACCCGCCGACTCAGACGCCCCTGAGCCCAAGAGGGCTGCACCGGCCAAGAAGAAATAGCTATTCACCCAAGACAAGGCAGAAACCAAGCAGGTACTGGTCGATGAGGACGGATCCAGTGATGCCACCTTCACCATAGGCGCCAACCTCGAGCCCGAGCAGGAGGAGGCCCTGGTAAAGTTCCTACACGTGAACAAGAAGGCAGGGGTTCCAAGGGGCGTAATTGAGCACCACCTCAACGTGTGCCCCAACGCGCCGCCTGCGTGAAGCGAAGCGAGACGGCAGTCCACTGAGAAACAGGCTTTCATCGTCCAAGAGACCCACAAGCTAGAGGCGGAGGGGTCATTCGCGAGGTCCGATACCCAGATTGGTTGGCTAACCCGGTTGTCGTGCCAAAGAAAGGGGGGAAGGAACACATGTCTGTCGACTTCACCAACCTCAACAAAGCCTGCCCGCAGGATCCATGCCCGCTCCCTCGTATCGATCAGATCGTCGACTCCACCGCCGAAAAGCGACCTGTTATGTTTCCTGGATGCCTTCTCTGGCTATCACCAGATCAAGATGGTGATAGAAGACGTGGAGAAAATGGCTTTCCTGACCCCGTGTGGAGTGTACTGCTACACAAGCATGCCGTTCGGGCTGCACAACGCAGGTGCGACCTTTCAGCGGCTGATGCACATCGCCTTAGGTCGGCAGCTCGGGAGGAATGCTGAGGCTTACGTTGATGACATTGTGGTGAAGTCTCAGGAGGCAAAAACCATGATACAAGACTTGGAGGAAACCTTCGCGAGCCTCAACGAAGTGGACCTGCGGCTCAACCCGGACAAGTGTGTGTTTGGAGTCCCCTCGGGCAAGCTCCTGGGCTTCCTCGTGTCCCACCGGGGCATCGAGGCCAACCCAGAAAAGGTCAAAGCAGTCGAGGACATGAGCCTGCCGAAGACCCTCAGAGAGATGCAGAAGCTCACTGGGCACGTGACCACACTAGGACGCTTCATCTCCAAGTTGGGGGAATGAGCGCTGCCCTTCTTCAAGCTGATGAAGAAAAAGGGCCCCTTTGAATGGACTGAGGAGGCTGACAAGGCGTTCCAGGATCTAAAAAGTACTTAACCAACCCTCCGGTAATGGTGGCTCCGCGCCCTCTGGAGCCCCTGGTGTTGTACCTTGCAGCCACCCCCTACTCTGCCAGCGCAGCCCTGGTGGCGGTTAGGGAGGAGCGTTGGACCAAAGCCGCGGCAGCTGCCCGGGTCGAGGCGAAGCAGGATCGAAGGGGCCTCACAGAGACCACTATCACAGAAGAGGCCCCTCCCCCAGGCGACCAGCCGCTGGTGGCTCCGCTGTCTCAGGAGGCGCCACGGCCTCCGGAGGACGCTAGCAGCACCAACACTCCCAACCTCGTCGAGCACCCTGTGTACTTCGTCAGCACAGTGTTGCGGGACGCGAGGGCGCGGTACCCCATGCCCCAGAAACTCCTCCTCACGCTATTGGTAGCCTCGCGCAAGCTGCGGCACTATTTTCAGGGCCATCCCATCAAGGTCGTCTCAGCGTACCCCTTGGAAAGGGTGCTCAGGAGCCCCAACTCGGCTGGAAGAGTCGCTGAGTGGAACATCGAGCTGCAAGCGTTTCAGCTAGAATTCAGCACAGCCACAGTCATCAAGGGGGCCGTGCTAGCGGACTTCGTGGCGGAATGGGCGGAGGCGCCGGGCCTCAAGACTGATGAGGATCGATCCCTCTCCCCGGGAAGCGAGGCACCGGACGGTTGGGTCATGTACTTCGACGGGGCGTTCCCCCGACATGGCGCGGGGGCTAGCGCAGTGCTCATATCTCCCACTCAATACAAGCTCTACTACGCCGTGCAACTCTGTTTCCAGCATGGAGAAAAGGTCTCCAACAACATAGCAGAATACGAAGGCCTGCTAGTAGGCCTGAAAGCCGCAATCGCCCTGGGGGTGAAGCGCCTTACCATCAAGGGTGATACACAACTCCTCGTCAACTTCTCCAACAAAGTATACGAGCCGAGGGATGAGCACATGGAAGCCTACCTCGCGGAGGTCCACAGGATGGAGAAGCAGTTCTGGGGACTGGAGTTGCAGGATGTGCCTCGCGGCACCAATCAAGAGGCTGATGACATCGCCAAACGGGCATCCAGGCGACTACCTCAGGAACCTGGTGTCTTCGAGGAGCGGCTCTTCAACCCCTCGGCGACGCCATCACTGTCATGCACGGTGCAACCTCGGGAAGAGCTCCCCCAGCCACCTGCCTCGGGAGCCCCGGTCTGCGGCCTGGCCTCAGGAGCGCGTCTGCTCCTAGCGCTGGAGCCTTAGGAGGGTTGCTGGATCACAGAGCCTAGGAGTTACCTGACGCAGGGGACCTTGCCTGGCGCAGCAGGCCACGGCGTACTGCATCAGGGATGGAGAGCTCTACCGGAGACGACCCAATGATGTGTCCCTACGTTGCATTTCCAGGGAGCAAGGGAGGGAGCTGCTGGCAGACATACACGGTGGAGACTATGGGCATCATTCGTCATCACGGACCCTCGTTGGCAAGGCGTTCCGCGGCGGGTTCTATTGGCCCATGGCGCTCAATGATGCCGTGGAACTGGTGAAAGCTTGCAAGGCCTGCCAATTCCATGCCAAGCAGATCCATCAGCCCGCGGAAGGTCTGCAAACTATACCCCTCTCATGGCCATTCGCGATGCAGGGGCTGGATATCACTGGCCCGTTCCCTCAGCGCCGGAGGCTATCGCTACTTCTACGTCGCCGTGGACAATTTCACCAAGTGGGATGAAGTGGAAGCCGTCTGCACCATCCCTGCAGGTTCCACGGTCAAGTTCATCAAGGGCATCGTGAGCCGGTTCGGGGTGCCGAACCGCATCAGCACCGACAATGGTTCGCAGTTCACCAGTAACCTCTTCAAAACATACTGTGCTATCCTTGGAACGCAGGTATGCTACGCTTCGATGGCACACCCGCGAAGCAACGGTCAGGCCGAGCGGGCCAACGCAGAGGTCCTGAGGGGCCTCAAAACCAGGACCTTCAAGATGAAGCTGGAAGCCTGCGGCAGGGGCTGGTACGATGAGCTTCAGTCTGTGCTGTGGTCCATCCGCACGACCGCGACCAAGCCGACTGGCGAGACCCCGTTCTTCCTGGTTTATGGAGCTGAAGTGGTCCTCCCTCACGAGGTCAGACGTCGTTCCGCACGGGTCCTGGCGTTCGACGAGGCACTATAGGACGCCATGCGGGGGACTGACCTTGTGCTGGGGGAGGAGCATCGTCGAGAAGCCGCGCTACGAGCGGCAAGGTACCAACAAGCACTGCGGTGATACCACTGCCACAACATTCGCCCCAGGACTCTTGAGGTAGGGGACCTCGTGCTCAGACAGGTTCTCTCTAGGGAGGGACTGCATAAGCTCTCTCCCATGTGGGAGGGCCCGTTCAAGGTTGTTCATGTTTGCACGCCCTCTTGGAGACTCAGGAGGGGGTGCCCGTCCAGAACGCGTGGAACATCCAGCATCTCCGAAGGTTTTACCCCTAAAAAGGCACGGTCCTGTGAAGAAGGCGAATGCCTGTGAAGTTGTCGCATTTTGGAAAAGGCCCGGTGCCTGTGAAAAAGGCGAACGCCTGTGAAGCTTGTTTTTTCTGATAAAGGCCCAGAGCCTTTGAAGAAGGCCAACGCGTGTGAAGCTCATTTCCCCAAAGAAAGGCCCGGAGCCTGTGAAGAAGGCCAATGCCTGTGAAGCTCGCCGCCCGTGACACTCTCACGTAATAATGAGTTGGGGTTGTACACGCCCCGGAGTATCAGGAGCGCCGGCCTCAGGCTCTGGGGCTCCCTCTCATGCCCAGTGGCAGCACTTAGCTCCGCGCTGGTGAGAATACATCGAAGACTAGACTAGGTGCCGGATGCGGCTTTTTCATTTGCTTTCTGCGGTTGGCTTGTTCATTCCCACTTGAAGTTTTATTGAAGTTGTTGCCGTCTTTTGCTTGGGACTCTTTGCCTTTTTGGCTCTCCTGCCTCGATTTCTCTCGTGCAAGTCTCGCGAGGCAGCGTTGCGGGCACCCTCGCGAGTGCTTTCTGCCCCTATCGCTTGAGGCTTCCCAAGCCGGGTCCGCTATGGGAGCACCCCTCCCAGTCCTTGCCCCACGGGCACCGCGACGCGAACACAGGACCTGGGTCGGTCGCCTCCTGGCCCGAGGCCGGAAGCTACCTCTCCTGAATAATATTTGCAGGACATGAAGCGTTCGACGAGGCCTCGGCCTGGGGAAGCGAAGACCGCGACAGGTCCCCCCCCCCCCCCGAGCTAAGTAATTTCTACGTGTAGGCGTGTGGCACAAAAGCATAATACAGAAATAGCGGAAACAACACGATAATTAACAGCAACAGTCCAAGCACGCCCCCGCGGGGCCCTACACTGATATCTCTTTTCGCAGGAAAAGGAGAAGAACAAAATAGGCATGACTCGCTTGGCACCAACTCGCGGCGAAGGCTCGTACTGCCTCCGGAGCTCAGGCGGACTCCCTCTCGCGCTTCACCGGGGCGCGACGGCGGGCAGATCCGCTACCTCCCTCCAGGCGGGCGCGGCGGCACGGAGGCTGGTCGCGGCCACCGCTGGAGGAGCTGCTGTCCGAAGGAGAGCCGCCGAAGCTCGACGAGCCCCGAGCGCCGCCGACCACGCGCGCGCTGCCATCTTCATCCCGATCGTCGCCAGGGCTGGGCCCACGGCCGCGGTCGTCGTCCTCGGGGCAGCACCCGACGCGGCGACCGTCTTCCCCGAACACCCTCACGTAGAGGGTGGCATCGCCGTCGAACTTGAAGTGCAGGGTGCACCGCCGGCTTAGACCACGCACGCGGGCAAACGTTTGCCACCGCTGGCGGGTCAGGCCACACTCCGTGGCGAGACCTCCAAATGAAGCCCAGGAGGCCAGGCTGCAGCAACCGTCCGCCTGGAGCCAGAGGCCGCCCGGGGCGCTGGTCGGAAGTTCTCCTAAAAGGAAGCGGGGAAACTGGAGCCAGGTGCTGGTCGGCTCCACCGACCACACGACAAACTCCGGCAGCACCTCTGCCGAGTGGAAGCGCGGCCTAGGAGGTCACGCGGTCGTAGCACGCCCCCCATCAATGGCCTGGCGACCATCATCGCGCAGGAGATCGCCTCCACGGCCGCGGGAAGCCGCTGCGGGAGCCACATGGTGCTTGCGAGGACGGCCTCGGCCGTGCTTGGCCGGGGGAGAGTCAGGCTCCACCTGGCGGGCCTTTCCCTTCTACGCAGCCGAGAACCTCTTCGATGGAGCCATGAAGAAGAGGGAGAAGAAAGAGGAGATGGGCTGGAAGAGCTCGCGCCATTCCATACTTATAACCAAAGGAGGCCAATCGTCGGCCTCCATGATCGCAGGTAATCATGACCCGTTTCTGCATGCAGGGACTTGTCAAGTCATGCGGTTGCCGAGGCATCATGGGGAAGTGGAGACGCCCACGACCAACCAATCGCCACGCGGCGCGCAAGGCCGCAGGCTGTTGGGGCCCGCAGCGCTTCACACTTACCCTTTCGCTTCTCTGCTAAGCCAAGTTCAGGCGCGCCTTGGGCCCGGGGGCTACTGTCGGCGTTCTGGGAACGGGGGTACCCAGACTTGCCTTCCTGCGGCCTGCGGCGTGGCTCAAGGAGTGGACCAGTACGTCCCATCTTCATCAACACAAGCTCAAGACCCTCGCGAGGGGCCAAGCCTCACGGGGCGGATGACGGAAAGCTTCCTCAGGCACGGCCTCGTTAGGCCGGCTCGCGAGGAGGCGGAGAGATCAAGGCGGGGTACCTCGCGAGGTGCCCATGACGCAAGCCATGACGACCAAGGGCGCCAGGCGGGCGCCGGCCTGCGCAGAGTCCTTGTTTCCCCTTTGGTGCAAAGGGGGCAAGCGCAGGCAAGGGTATCAAGCAAAGGCAACTATTTCGGTGCAACAAGACCAAGACCAGCTGAACGGCAAGAAGGAGGTCATCGTGGAGCCCAAGCCGGCGTCACCGTCAGAGTCTTTGGCAGGCAAGGACCAACTTTAGTCAGGATAAGTGTACTAGATGTTCCCCTTCAAAATGGCCAATTTTTGGTGCCCTTCCCCCTCAATATTTGGGAAGAGGGCCAGGGCCTCCCTCTATAAATAGGACTAGCCACCACCAAGGCAGGGGGATCAATCTGGAAGAGACCCATCAGATAGAACCCTAGCAGAGAGAGAGAGAGGCGATCAAACTCACCCAAGCAGTTCATCGCACCAGCTCAAGAACAGCCCCTCGCGAGGCTGTTCTCCCTTTGTATTGTTCATCATCAGCCCCTGAGGCAATCCACCACACCATAAACTGGAGTAGGGTATTACACCACAATGGTGGCCTGAACCAGTATAAACCTCGTGTCCCTTGTGTTGTTCCTTGTGTAGTTAGATCCTTGCGAGGCGACGAGACGTAGATAGGTTGGAGGTGCGATCTCCGCGTGCACCCCAGAGTTCGAACCTAGAGGGTCTGCCAGAACCCGCAATCCGACACTACCTGGTCCAATTTGAGGCCCCAGCGCACCACGACTCCCTGCTCCGCCACGGCGTCATCCACGTCGACGGGGTGGCCTTCCTCACCAAGCCCTGGCGCTCCAACGAGCATGTTGTCCTCTAGTGCTGGATGCTGCACGCACGAATCGTTGTCAAGCGCCTCCCCCTCGACATGTGGTCTCTGGAGGGCGCTAAGGAGGTGCTTGGGCGGTTCTGCCGGATCAACCGCCTAGACTCCCACACCCACAAGCGGCGGGACATGCGCACCTTCGGCTACTAGGTCTGGTGCTGGAGCCTCACCGACATCCCCACGCGCCCATCGCTTGCCTCTCCGGGCCGAGGGCGCTGGCTGGGCAATCGAGATGCTCGGGTACTCGCCCCCGGCCTGCGGCAACCGTACCGTTCAACCGCCCCCAGAGGCGGAGCGGCACTCGCTGCTTTTCCATATCGACCGCATCGAGAATTGGACGCCACGGGAGCCCACGTCGCCGTCATCCTGGTAGAGTGGCCTGCCTTCCCTCACAGCTCCAGGAGGAGAGCAGCCGCCGCCCGATGCCTGAGATCGAGATCAAGGACTGGACGTTTGACATCAAAGACGACCGAGTCTTCATCCCGCCTCCGCCCGCTCCAACCGCTGCTCCGGTGCTACAAAAAAAATAAACTTCCGTGATGATATGTGTTTGTCACAGTAGGTCACGTTTTTTGTCATGCATGTACATCCATGACAAATTTATGACAGAATCAAGATAGTCATACCGTCTTTGTCGTAGAAGTGTTCCATGAAATTACCAAATTTATCATCACGGAAGTGTCGACGTACATGAATATAAATCACGCGTCACAGAAGTGCTTTCGTCAAGGGTGACCGACACGTGGCATCCACCGTATCGGAACGCCGTTAAGCTATCGGGTCGGGTTTTGGATCCGATAACCCGTTAACAGCCCCGACCAATGGGGATTTTCCACGTGTAAAATCATCATTGGCTGGAGGAAACACGTGTCGGCTCACCGTTGGGACAGATATCATCCACTCATTGGACAAAAGGCGCCTATGATACGTCGACACGTGACACGGCCCAACAGAGGCCCATTCCTGTGAAAAGGCCGACCCGTTTGACTTGGTCAAAAGGTGGTGGGCCGGCCCATGTAAAGCCTGTTAACGACATGTTCGCATATATCCCATTTACAGCCCGCTAACCCAAGGCCCGTTACGCCCTATTCGAATTAGGCCCAGTAGCGTCATCTGGGCCGCCCAATATGATTCCAGCCCGTTTTCACTTCTGGCCCATGTATGGCCCATGACGTCTTTCGGCCCATATGAGGCCCTATGTAACTCTTGGCCTATTAACGGGCCGTGGTGAAACTAGCCCGTAATGAACAGTGTATTACTTTACACCCATTAACGGCCCGTGGTGAAACTGGCCCGTAATGAACAATGTATTACTTTACACCCATTAACGGCCCGTGGTGAAACTGGCCCGTAATGAATAGTGTATCACTTTATACCCATTAAGGGCCCGTTATTCCGTTGGCCGTTTCCAGCCCATGTTATCTTTACGCCTTCTCGAGCCCATTTATTCTTGGGCTCATTTCCGGCATTCGTTTACTTACGGCCCGTTCTTGTTATTTTACGCTTATGGGCCAAATTCAGCCCGTGGTTACAGTCGGCCCGTTTGTGGTCCGTTAACACATTGGGCCGTTTTCATAGCGTCATGAAATACGACCTATTAACGATGGCCCGTTATGGTCGGCCCATGAACGGACCATTCCAACTCTAGCCTGTTTACAGCCATAATGCGGCCTGTTATTGGCCCATGTTTGGCCAATCGATCATACTGCCCGTATAAGGCCCATTGATGATACGGCCCGTAGAAGGCCCATTGTTTCTGCGGCCCGTAGAAAGCCCATTGTTTCTACGGCCCGTGGAATGCCCACTGTTTATACGGCCCGTAGAAGGCCCACTGTTTCTACGGCCCGTAGGTGCAGTGTCACTACAATAAATATTAGCCCATGGTTATTGTGGCCTATTTTTAAAAAATAGGTTCTTGCAGCCACTAGCAAACCGCAGAAAAAGAACTGCACTGACTACAAGCAAACAAATAAACAAGACAACAAGGAAATAAATAAGCAAGCAACTTACACTAGGCTATCACGGCTATTACACATATTACATCCACTGGGCATCAAAGTTCGCCACCAGTGCAAATATAGGGAACACAGCAGCATATAAACGCCGCAGCAAAACAAGTCCGGAACTGAAACCACTTCAGAAGAGCTCAAGAAACAATATCCTAGGTACCCATAATGCTGGCAAGATGCTTAGCAAGCTTATTAACTTTCTCTTGTTTGGCGCTTAAGTCCTCCAGCGCTTCTTTGTTGCACCGTAAAGTATGCATCTGAATTCTGCGGGGACTTCCTCGTCCTTCGGCTTCGTCGCATAACATCGATCGATGTCTTTCAACTTGAAGTTGAGACTCAAGAAGCGAACTGATTCAGCAACGAGTTCAAGAGCTGGTGCCTGCGGTGGTAACCGATAACTCGAACACTACATCAAGACAGGACTTTGGGGTTGTCTCGGTGTCCTCAATATAGTTTTTATCAGCTTTCTTGGAGACCAACAGGATGTCTCACTATCTTGAACCTTATCTGCATTACTTCCTTTACCGTTGCATAACAGGTACTCTTCTCCAATATTTTATCCGCGTTCTAAAAGAGAAACAAACAAACACATCTCAGGTTTACAATGTAGTATATGAAACTCATTTTGGTAAACCAGTTCAGTAGTAAGGTGGACAGGATAACAGCATGAAAAAAAACATATATCTATGTAGTATGGTCACTGTATGGTCTATATCATTCTAGTTTATGTTGCCAAATCAAGATAGATACAGTTCGAATCATATCTATTTAAGACAAAGCAGCATAGACAGAATATAAGTGTGGGAAACTACACAACAATAACAACACTTGTAATGTGCATGGCATGAGAACATAACTGTTTATTCAATTGAAACTGAAATCAACATAGAGCAAGTTACAACAGCAAACAGCCAAACACGTTGAAGAAAGCAGGTTTAAAACATACATGTTGCGCCATTGGAGTTTCAATTGCATCCTTCAAATTTGAAATTGGTTGGTATCGATGCATACAGTGATGCAAGAGCAAAGTAGTATGAACCATAGCTATGGAACCTGACACGAGAACAATTCTTCTTACGCTTTAAGCGTTGACTTCGGGTTCGGAGTGGTGGTCCTCATGAATTGGGCACTGCAGTTGCCATACTAACTGCTCGTGTTTGGGTGCTCTGAGGTGGAGACCGTGCTCTGTCAACGCGAACTGGGAGTCTATCTGCTGGGGTTGGGGTTAGAAGGTGCGTAGCTGGTTCTCTGTCCAAGCTGGGTAGGGTACAATCTGCATGAGTGTGGGTTATGTGTGGTGGGGCTGATTCTTGGGCAAGTACAACCGTGGTTCTATATGCATCGACAGTGTAGCACGATCTTTTACGAAGATCGTGTTTTTACTCCCAGATATCTGCCATCACTCCCTCCAATTGAAATGGCTGATAAACAAGAAAAGTAATTGAATGTACAGACAATGTAAGATAGACAGGTGCAATGGATAGTAGGGAAGAAAATAGGGCATGAAATAATTCACATTTATGTTGTCTAAGCAAACAGAATAGCAGGACATAATTTCACATATATGATGGATAATTAAACAGGATAGCATGACACAATTTCACATGTATGATGGCTAACTAAACAGGATAGAATGACATACTTCAAAATATGATGACTATGTAAACATGATGACATGATATAACTATACGATGTGTCTATTAAAGTGGTTGGCATGCCATAAATCACAAACATGCCGTCGATGGAAACATGATGGCATGATATAATTCACGGATAGAATGACATAATTTAAAATATGATGACTATGTAAACAGGATGAGATGATATAACTATATTATGTCTTTAGAAAATGGGTTGGCATGCCATAATTCAGATACATGCTGTCTATGTAAACATCATGACATAATTCAAATATATGATATATATACTAAGGAAGTGAGCAGAGGGCAATTGCATATATGATGTGTCAACTAAGGAGATGGCATTCAATATTGTGTATATGATGTAAAAATAAGCATTGCAATACAACATATGCATTATATGAGTAATATAACCCTGCCAAGTTTGAGCATACACCTCAGGGGGATAATAGGACTGGTCATCTGCCTTTGAATCCTCCTCTCAAGAGCTATCTGTAACCAGCAAGATATACGCTTGACAGGTAGCATTATCTGCTCTGAAGACCTTGTTTTCACTCCAGATTTCTCCGTCACCAATTCAAATGGCTGATGCACGGGAAGAGCAGTTGAATATACAAACATTGTCGACAAAAGCAATGAGAAATACAAAGAAAGGACCGCATGATATAATTCACATATATGACGCTTGCCTAAACAGCATGGCATTACATAATTCACATACATAATGCCTTGCAACAAGATAACATTGCATAATTTACATATATAATGTCTTGCAACAAGATGGCATTGCATAATTCACATATATGGTAATTTGACTCTAAACAGGTGGCATTCACACAAAGCATGTCTAAACTAAGCAAATGACATAGCAATGCAAGATACCATACGCAGGATATGAGTACCATCACCCTGCCAAGTTAGGGCATGCACCTCAGGGGGGAAATATGACTGGTCATCTGTCTCTGAATCCTCCTCTGAGGAGCTATCGGTAACCAGCAAGACATGCGCTTTGTCAGATAGCATTGTCTCCTCTGAAGACCTTGTTTCCACTCCAGATTTTTCCATGACCGTGCCGAATGGCTGATGCACAGGAAGAGTAATTAAATATACTAAAATTGTTGACTAATTTAACACATAATAAAAAAATGATGGCATGATATAATTCACATATAAGATGACTGGCTAACCAGGGTGGCATTGCAAAATTCACATATATGATGCCTAGATAGACAAGATGGCATTGCATGATTCACATATACGATAAAGAAACAAAACAGAAGGCATTGACACAAAGCATGTCTAAACTAAGCAGATGACATCTTTAATGTATACGATAAGCAATGCAAGGCACCATATGCATGATATTACCAACATCGACATGCCAAGTTAGAGCGAAGACCTCATGGGGTAAATAGAAGTGGTCTTCTCATACGAATCCCCTCGAACAGTTATCTTCCTCTTGATTACGATCCGAAATGGGTGGAGGGGGGCTGCCTTTACCCACCATGGAAATCCACGTCTGCATGAAATTTTATTGCCACGCAAGGCTCGTCTCTTTTGCTCTACATGATCAGTTCCATTGTGTACAATAAGCGGCATGCATAGGAATAAAACGTGGTGAGATTATGTAAGGAGTGCATGCACAAATCCAGAGTGATGGTAGCAAACAGTGGATAGACCCAAAACCAATTATAGCAGGCAGATAATAGCTTTAGTTATAAAATACAGATAATGGCTCCTTTAATGTTTGTTTGCACCCAACATGAAACTCATAGTAGACACCGGAGATTAACGGATAGTAGACAGATATTACTGATTGCTGCCCCAATATGTACCCCACAACCATTTAAAACTCAAGTTTCAGCATTAGTTTGGACCTGACTCGAGTCTAATAGGTGAACACGGCGATAATGTAGCATGTCATCATATTAAGCGGCGCATAACGTGGCAGACCACGGAAGAGTGCGACCTCTCTTGCGGACCCGTGTAGTCCTCAAGGTCATCTACTCGATTGATGATGGTAATGCGATTATCGTGGCTGCGGTGACGCGGAAGAAGATCTGAGGCGGCGAAGACAGTCTGGAGAGCGGATCCCTGCTGTGGTGAACCCTTCCGTCGTTGGTGCAGCTGAGCTGGGGTGGAACACAGCGCCGCATGAGCAGGACAAACCACACAAGGTTTTCTTTGACACATATCTGTAACATAAGTAATTGAGTAAGGGCTTGTTTGAATTTGAGGATTTTAACAATGCAGGGATAGGAAATAGACAGGAATAGGATAGGAATGCACGTGCAAAACAGAGAATTTAAAAACACAGGATTTCTGCCAATCTGGGTGTTTGATTCACAACAATTGGAAGATCACATGATGCAAAAAAGCATGGTGAGATTAAGTCAAACCACAAGAAAATGTACGGTTATAATGCTATTATGCTACTATCTCTTAGTCTTGTGCTTGATGAATAGGAATATGAAAAGGAGGAGAAGTGGAAATTAGAATTCCTACGGTTTTTCTTTCAAGGAGACACTAAAGAACACAGATAAACAAAACACCAAAGGAGGAGTAGGGTTTTACGCATCCTCGCGGCCCGAACCTGGATAAAGGAAACCGTGTGCTATCTGTTTGATCCACTCTTCTCACGACCCCGCGCCCCGCGACCGTAGTAGGGATTCTTGTGATCCCATAGGTGTCGTTCCTATCAACATCTTTGGCGCGCCAGGTAGGGGGGCGCAGTTGTGAGAATCGGCTTTAGCAGTTAGCCCGGCACTCCTTCATGTTCGTGACCCTTGAAGAAGAAAGGAGGCCAGAAGATCGACGCTCGAGCGATCGCAAACAAAAGCTAAGTTGCACTGAACCCTTATTTGTGCTACCCTTCTTATTTGAGGTTATTCCCCCCCCTGAGATGTCACGCCTTTGTATGAGAAACCTGCACGCCAGGGGGCTCTCCCACGATCGGCAACGCCCTTGCCCTGTTTCGAGTCCGCTCAACAGCTCAAGCGGCTGCGTCGAGAATGGCAGAGTAACCTTCCGTGATCAACAACGCCCTCGATTCTTACTCGAGTCAAGCTCGACAGTTCGAGCGGCCGCGTTCGGAACGGAAAGGTGGCACGTCCGGCAGCACGCGTACCCGTCAAGCCCTCGGTATCCGTCCCCAAAACGCCGCTAGGGGCTTCCGCGCCGGCAAGCCTACCCGATCGACGGGGGGCACGCATACAAAGAGGAATTGAACGGGGAAATAACATGCATGAAAATTAAGAGTACTTCAAAGTTATATTACATCACGTCATAGCTGTGGTTCTAACTAAAGATAAAATTTGTCTTGGTCGGGAACCCGCAGCGGTGAAGAAGAACGGGATGCCTAATCCCGGCGCTGGCCTTCCACCCTCTTGATTTCGTCGATGCAGTCGGTGATGGGCTTGATGTGCTCCTCGAGCACCGTGAGGTCAACACCATCCAACAAGCTCTTCATCGCGGCCGCGAAGTCAAGGTCGGGATTCCAGTGTGCCATCTTGGTGAGGACCTTGGTCACGACCCTCCGGCAAAGCCGCCGGGCCTCCTCGGCTAGCGTGGCCGTCCTATTGGAGTGAAGATAGGCCAACGCTCCGAGGACGCCCTCGAAGAACTGGGTCAGCTTGGCATTGACGGTCCCGCTGCGCTCGGGGGCGTACCTTACGTTTGGCATACCCATGGTGGCCAATTGCGAGGTGACCCTACCGGCAACGACCTCCAGATTGTTGATCCACCTGTTCTCACCCACCACATATTCCTGGTGGGAGGCAGCCTCGTTTGCCCGCAGCTGCTTGTCCTCCTCGAGGCTCCTGGTCAAGGTCTCCTCCCGAGCCCTGCTCTCAGGCAACATCTTCTCGAGACCCTCCGGCTTCAGCTTGAGGTCTCTGATGGAGTCTCAAGCGTCAGAGAGCTCCCAGTCCTGCTGATGACTGCTCCTTGCGCCTCTACCAAGGCGCGGTTGAGCGTGCTCTTCTCGCCGGACAGCTTGAGGGCCTTCTCCTTCAGCTCGTCCCGCTCTGCTTCTAGCTCCTTCGCCTTGCTGGCATGGGCCAGAGCTTGGGCATCGAGTGCCTCTTTGTGCCTCTGCTCCAGCTCGCGAGTCCGTCGCACGACAAGGGCCTCGAGCTCCTCATCCTTGCCGTGGAGCGTTGCGATAAGCTTCGCTTCACGCGCGGAGAGGTCCTCTTCCTGGGAATCCAAGGCGGCTTGATGCTGGTTCCGGGAGGCTTCAGCCATGGCGTAAAGTTCGCCGCCTTTTCCTGAGCCTTCTCGATGTCGGCCATTTTCATGGTGAGCTCCACATCGCGCTTGGCCAATTCCTCTGAAGGCCCTCTGCTCCCTCGCGAGTCTGGTGGAACCAGGTCTGCGTCTCTCAGCGACGCTGCCGCCTTGAAGTCCACCTCCGCGTTGTCCACCGTTGCCATCCTGGACTTGACCTTGTCCGGTAGACGCAGTGAAACACTGGAACTTCCGGAAATCGGCCCCCAGGGCGCGGAAAAGCTGCTCTTCTGGAGAACCGTCGCCGCCAACACCCGGCTCATCAACCACCTCAAGCCCGGTGGCGGCAAGCACCTTGCCGTCAAAGGCTTCCCCTTCGGCAGGCGCTCGGCTTGACGCCCCTAGAAGATGGACGAAAAGATCGTCGCCCACCTTCAGATATCTGCCCGGGCCCGAGGTTGAGGAGGAGGGAGGCTGGTCACCCGCCACCTCTTCCTCAGCGGAGGCCTTCCCGGCCTCACCGGCAGGTCCACCGCTGGCGCCCTCGGCAGGAGCCTCGCCGGTCACCTTGGCGGCCCCCGCATAGGCGTCCTCGGCAGCACCCTTGGCGACTTCGTCAGCGGCGGCCTCATCAGCATCTTTGGCGGCCTCCTCGGCGGCAATCCTGCTGGCCTCTGCCGCGGCCTCCTCAGCAATGTCTGCAACAACAGTGTCCATGTTCGCCATGTCTGTTGAAGGAGGCCCTGGGCAGAAATGGGAGCAATGAAGCCAAGAAAATAATAAGGGAAAAAGCAGAGGCGAAGGGCAGTGTGGAGGATCACTGCCGATTGTACAAAAGAGGGTACACTTTTGTACCCCTATAACTGCAAAAGGGCAGTCTGAGCCATGGGCACCACCGCCCGAGAAAGGCAAGGGAGGTGAGCCAAGGTAAGGCTGAAGCTTCGAAAGGAAGCAGGCGGCGCCAAGACCAAGACCACAAAGAGCAAAGGGACAAAGCGGACTCCCCGGCAAGATCCTTGCCGGAGGCGGTTTAGCAAACCCGGCAAGACCCTTGCCGTGGCAGCTCGCCCCACACCTACTGGGCGAATCACCCTTGAGTCCACTGCCCCCATGGGGCAAGGATTCGAGACATCCCGTGGTGGCATGCAGATATTTGTGAAGACATTCAAGATCAGATACACACTATAAAAGATGGCGACACTTGGCGGGATCCCAGCCAAGGAGGACCACAAGGCCCCCGGCAAGAGCCTTGTCGGGGATGACAGCAGCCGCCACGGCAAGACCCTTGCCGGGGCTCCGGCAAGACCCTTGCCGGGGCTACAGCGAGGCTCTTGCCAAGAACACCCGTAGGGCCACCATCAGGCTCACGCCAATCAAACCTCCACTACCGTTCGCATGCAGCTGCCGACCCAACCAGTTGGGAAGGCACCTGCGTGGCGGCAAGCGGATCTTCGTGGAGACCCACCACTGCGCCACCTCAGCTGCACCGCCTACATGGCACTGCTGAGCACACCGCTGGCGGCGTGTCGACACAAAAGGGAGCGGCGACGGACGAGACATGGCTCTCCCCCGTCCCCGATAAAGCAAGGACACCTAAGCAAGATGCATTAAAGGCGCTGAGGGAGTTCCGGACTAGGGGGTGTCCGGATAGCCGAACTATCATCATCGGCCGGACTCCAAGACTATGAAGATACAATATTAAAGACTTTGTCCCGTGTCCGGATGGGACTTTCCTTGGCGTGGAAGGCAAGCTTGGCGATACGGATATGTAGATCTCCTACCATTATAACCGACTCTGTGTAACCCTAACCCTATCCGGTGTCTATATAAAGCTGGAGGGTTTTAGTCCGTGGGGACGAACAACAATCATACCATAGGCTAGCTTCTAGGGTTTAGCCTCTTTGATCTCGTGGTAGATCCACTCTTGTAACACACATAATCAATATTAATCAAGCAGGGCGTGGGTTTTACCTCCATCAAGAGGGCCCGAACCTGGGTAAAACATCGTGTCCCTTGTCTCCTGTTACCATCCGCCTAGACGCACAGTTCGGGACCCCCTACCCGAGATCCGCCGGTTTTGACACCGACATTGGTGCTTTAATTGAGAGTTCCTCTGTGTCATCACCGATAGGCTCGATGGCTCCTTTGATCATCAACAACGACACGGTCCAGGGTGAGACTTTTCTCCCTGGACAGATCTTCGTGTTCGGCGGCTTTGCACTGCGGGCCAATTAAGCAGCCATCCGGAAGCAGATCGAAAGCTTCGCCCCTGGCCGTCGGTCAGATTCAGAAGTTTAAACTATCTGGCCGATATCCGCGGAGACTTGATCTTCGACGGATTCGAGCCGCAATAGCAGCGCGCCTTTGTCTCGATGGGCATGATCTAGCTCTGCGGCCGAGCGATTGCCACAGGCCGCTTTGCATCCGCTCCGACCCTTAATCTGGAGCTGGATTCCCCGATCAGGGCGAGTGGTTGGACACCGCCTCGGGGCTTTAATCTCTCTGGCGATCGGGCGAACTCCATCCCCTGTCGCTGCGAAGACCTCGACTCCAGGGTGCCGGACTCCTCTCCGGACTCCGAACCCTCCACGCCCTTGCCAATCGAATCCGATTGGGCGCCCGTCATGGAGTTCACTGCCGCGGACATCTTTCAGCACTCGCCCTTTGGCGACATCCTGAATTCACTAAAGTCTCTCTCTTTATCCGGAGAGCCCTGGCCGGATTACGGACAGGAAGGTTGGGATGCGGACGACGAAGAAATTCAACGCCCACCCACCACCCACTTGGTAGCCACTGTCGACGATCTAACCAACATGCTAGACTACGACTCCGAAGACATCGACGGTATGGACGACAATGCCGGAGACGACCAAGACCCAGCGCCTACAGGGCACTGGAAGGCCACCTCGTCATACGACATATACATGGTGGACATCCCAAAAGATGGGAACGGTGATGGAACAACGGAGGATGACCCCTCCAAGAAGCAGCCCAAGCGCCGGCGTCAGCGGCGCTCTAAATCCCGCCATACAGCAAGAATGAAGATTCCGGCATCGGAGATAACAATACACCGGACAAAGGTCAAGACAATCCACTCCAGGCAAGATCCAGTAGCAGGAAGATGGAGACGCCACCCTCACGAGAGAGCGGCGTAAGAAGAGGTAGAGGATTATATGCCTCCCTCCGGAGACGAAGCAAGCCTCGGCGACAATGAATTCGTCGTGCACGAGAATCCCATCGAACAAGAGAGTTTTAGACGCGGGCTTATGGCCACGGCGAACAGCCTAAAGAAAAAGCAAGAACAGCTTAGAGCTGATCGGGGATCTGCTAGCCGGCGGATGGACCCGAAGTCCTCGCGGCGAAGAGCATGAGCTCGAACGCCCCTCAAAAGCTACCCTAAGCAAGCTGCTCCCCGGTTAGAGGAGGAGGATTACGAACCCGCATCACCGGGGAGACAATACGGTGACCGACCACCCGTGGCCCACGGCAGAGAGGCCTCTAGGCCCTTCATCGAACCGTACCCGGCATCGCTCAAAAAGCACCACGGCCAAAGGGGAACGCTCCAAACTGTGAGATATATTGGAGGACAAGGCAAGACAATCAAGATCGATCTATGGATCGCATGGGCGCCCACGATGCGTGGCGACAACCGTCGCGCGGACCACGATAAGTCCGGCCAGGCCGAACAAAACAGACCAAGCTCTTTTGAGCTCCGTCGTGATATTGCCCAGTACAGAGGCGCCGCACACCCACTATGCTTCACAGACGAAGTAATGGATCATCAAATCCTCGAAGGGTTTAAACCCTTCAATATTGAATCCTATGATGGCTAACAGACCCAGCGGTTTGGATCAAGACTATCTCCTTCACATCCACATGGCCCGCGGTGGCGATCTTCACGCCATCAAATACCTCCCCTCAAGCTTAAAGGACCAGCCCGGCATTGGCTCAACAGCTTGCCGGTGAGTCAATTGGGAGCTGGGAGGACCTGCAAGCCGCATTCCTCGATAACTTCCGGGGCACTTATATGCGACCACCGAACGCCGATGACCTAAGCCACATAATTCAGCAGCCAGACGAATCGGCGGAACAATTACGGACACGGTTCTTAACCAAGAAAAACCAAATCGTCGATGTCCGGGATGCGGAGGCCCTCGCGGCCTTCAAGCATAACATCCGTGACGAGTGGCTTGCCCGGCACCTAGGGACAGGAAAAGCCGAAATCCATGGCAGCCCTCACATCACTCATGACCCGCTTCTGCGGGTGAGGACAGTTAGCTAACGCAGCAACAACCTCGGCAAAAATTCTGGCGGTCCGGACTTCAAGGACCGAAATGGCGAGGCTGCGTCGTAACAAAAACAAAGCAGCGTGCATTAACGGCGACAATATTGAGGATACGGCAGTCAATGCCGGATTCAGAGGCTCTAAACCCGGTCAGCGGAAAAAGCCATTCAAAAGAACTACTCCGGGTCCGTCCAATTTGGACCGAATACTCGACTGCCTGTGGCAGATACACGGCACCCCCGAAAAGCCAGCTAATCACACCAATAGGGACTGTTGGGTATTCAAGCAGGCAGGCAAGTTAATTGCCGAAAACAATGACAAGGGGCTGCATAGCGATGGCGAGGGCCGAGACCCAACCGCCCGAACAATAAAGGATGAAGGTTTCCCCCACAGTGCGGACGGTGAACATGATATACGCAACGCACATACCCAAAAGGCAGCGGAAGCGTGCACTCCGGGATATCTCTACGATGGAGCCAGTTGCCCGAAGTTCAATCCATGGTCCTCCTGCCCGATCACTTTTGACCGAAGGACCACCCACCGACATCCGCCATGGTGGATTCGTCGCACTAGTCTTAGACCCAATCGTCGATGGATTTCACCTAACCGAGTCCCGATGGCGGCGGCAATTTCGAACCTGCTTTACCGGAATACGATGTGCAAAATGGGCATAGACCCTCAAGGATTAAACCTACCAAAAGCGACCTTTAAAGGCGTCATACCAGGTGTAGAAGCCAATTGTACATGCTCAATTACACTGGAAGTGGTCTTGGATCCTAGATAACTTCCGAAGCAAGGAGTTAATCTTGACATAGTCCCGTTCCATGGCGGCTATCATGCCTTGCTCGGACGTGCCGCATTGGAAAGTTCAACAGCGGTGCCGCACTACGCATACCTCAAGCTCAAGATGCCAGGCCCTCGAGGAGTCATTACGGTCAGCGGAAACACTGAGCGTTCTCTCCGCGACGGAGGAACATCTGGCTGACTCTCATGGCGTAAGTGCAATGCAGCCTCTTAAGGCAATTCTTGAGTCCAGCCGTTAAGCGGCGGACACAGCTAAGCGCGCCGGAGTAACTTACAACAAGACCACTGGCACATTCAGAACGCAGCGTAGCGATGCGGCTAACCCCAGCCCCTGCGAAACGTCAAAGCAGGTCCTTCGCATACACCATTACGCTCTGAAGATACCATGGGCATGGGGAGAGGGGCACGACCACGATAAACCCAAACTGCGGCTCAACCACACTAGGGGCTCTCATGTGTGTCGTTCCTTTTTCTTTTCTTTTTTACCTTTTACTTTTTACCCACAGGACTCCGTTTGTCAGAAGCCCTGTCCTGCAGCAGACCTACCGAACTCACGATGCAACAGCCAGGGAAGGATAAAGGCTACAACGAATATACAGGTGGTCTCCATTACGAGCATTTTCATACACCAATCTGCAGCCTACCCACAGAAGGGACATGTTTAACAGTCTCATACCTTGCTTATCGCACTATTTGTATCGTTACGCATTCGTAGTCGCACTTATTGAATAAAACAATGCAGCACCTTTTTGTTTATAATTGCATTTCTTTTTCATACATATGTTCATTCACGACATGTTGCATCCGTACACTTTAGTACGGCTAATATACACCAGGGCTTAGGTTTCCAGCGTTATGGTGTGATGAGTCTGAACACTTTCACAAGTGCGGCACCCGAACTTATAGCACTATATGCATCGGCTCGAATCATGTCTTGGGTCAATAGTTGGGTTTGCACGGCTCCGTGTTTTGGTACCTTACGTTCCGTTATATCGGCTAAGGTAGCACCGGGAGAACCACTTGATTCCGCCCAGTTAATTTGAGTTAACGCCTCGATGGAGAAAGCTAAAACTGACCATCATGATGAGGCGAGACGATCGCTGTTAGAGAGGTTTTTTGCGAGTCCTTAAAGACTTGTGCCGCTTAGGCGAGGAGCCGGATACTGTCCGGCCAAAGGCGTGGATAGCGCCCGAAATTGACCTTCCGAAGACTAGGGGCTTCGCCAAATTTTAAATTATAGAATTCTATGGCTAAGTGAGAGTGTTCAAGCATTATAAGTCCGGTTGCCTTGTTACATTTGTGTTGGCGCCTCCCTAGATGGACCCAAAAATAGGAACAAGAGCCCTCAAGTTTATCCCGAACACCCGGCACTTTCGTGGCATGGGGGCTGAAGCCGACGACTTGCCATCTCTCAGATTTGATAAACAGCCGCACAAAAGGTAATATTTTAATTAACAAGCGTTGCTTAGCGCATATGAACTAAGTTTTCAGCGCACAGGATAACAAAATGCGAGTCTACTCAAATATTACATCTTTGGAGCACTCACCTGCAATAGTGCGGGCGCCCTTCAGCACACTCTTATAATACATCTCGGGCGTGCGATGCTCCTTGCCCTCTGGTGGCGGATCCGTCCACGAGCTTACAGGCATCCATCTTGCCCCAGTGCACCTTTGCGCAGGCAAGGGCCCGACGGGCACCCTCGATACAAGCGGAATGCTTGATAACTTCAACCCACGGGCACGCATCCACCAGCCACCGAACCAGGCTGAAGTAGCTCCCAGGCATGGCCTCCTTAGGCCACAGCCGAACTATGAGGCCCTTCATGGCCTGTTCGGCCGCCTTGTGGAGCTCGACCAGCTGCTTCAGCTGGTCGCTAAGGGGCACGGATGTCCGGCCTCAGCATACTGAGACCAGAAGACCTTCTCCGTCGAGCTCCCCTCCTCGGCCCGGTAGAATGCGGCAGCATGAGACACGCTGCGAGGAAGATCTGCAAACGCCCCTGGAGAGCTCCGAATTCGGGTAAGCAACAGGTAATTAACACTCACATGCTTACTCTGCATGAAAAATGCCTTACCCGCTGCTATTTTCTTCACCGCCTCAATCTCCTGGAGGGCCTTGTAGGCTTGGGCCTTAGCGGCTTTGGCACTCTCAAGAGCCGTTGCAAACTCAGACTCTCGAGTCTTCGAGTCACGCTCCAAGTTCTCATGTTTTTTCACGAGATCCTGGAGCTCTTGTTGTACCTCCGCCACCCGCGCCTCCTGCTTCTCTCGCTCGGTGCGTTCCGCGGCCGCATTACGTTCGGCCGCGGCCACCGCCTCCTTCAGGGTCGCCACCTCGTTAGTGGCCCCTACAATACCCACATTATCCTTGTCATTTTCCTTGCAACCAAATCCTTTTTTGTAAGGTACAATTTTCATAAGGTATTACTCACCTTCTTTTTCCTTGAGCTGCTTCTTGGCATGACCGAGCTCGTTCTCGGACCGCTCAAGGTTTTTTCTTCAAATTATTGACCTCCGCAGTCAGTGCAGCGGAGGTCAGCAGCACAGCCTGCAATCCCATATTGACATATTTTTATGACTCCTGCGTTTATCTTTCTAAAGATCCTCAGTCCGGCTTTTCTTTCCGAACACCGAACCGAGCATCAGGGGCTACTGTCTATGCGTTACCATTTTACATATATTGAAATTCTTACCTCAAAGCCTGTTAGAAGGCTACTGCAGGCTTTGGTCAGGCCGCTCTTGGCGAGCTGAACCTTCTGAATCACCGCACTCATAACAGTGCGGTGTTCCTCTTTGATGGAGGCGCCGTTGAGCGCCTCCAGCAAATTATCTGGCACCTCCGGTTGGACGGAGGCAGCCGGCGTCTCGGTCTTGCCCTTCTTACGAAGGGGTCGCCCGCCGGACTCCGGAGCCCCTATGGCCTCCGGGGCTGAGTCCGGTGCACAGTCCGGGAGGGTGTCCTGTGACACCTCCGGGGCCTCCTCCTCCTGGTGGGTCCTTTTTCAGGATCCCACCTCGGCGTCGTCCAGCGGCACGGGGGTGGAGGCGGTCGGAAGGAATCCATATCCGGCGCACCCAAGGACCCGCTTCGGCAAGCGGGAAGAACATCCTCGGGCGGACTGCAGGGTTGTATGCGACATTAGAAAGACATTATGTGGCGAAAAAGAAAAAACCTTGAAGTTATTGAGTCCGGATACTTACGATCTCGCCGAGGCTTGGCCCTTGGATGCCGATCTTCTTAAATGCGTCCTTTGGCGTTGGCGGAAGCAGTCCGGAGGAAGAGTTTTTCCTTCTTGGACCCTTGGCCTCCCTTGTTGGGGAGGCCTTCCTTTCTTTCCTCCCCCACCGGGAGAAGCTTCTTCTTCTCCTCCTCACCTTGGTGGGAGGAGTCAGCCTCAGATTCATCATCCGATAGCACCTGAAAACGGGAACTCTTCCGAGTCCCGTGGCCGTCTTCTTGGCCTTCTTCTCCGGCACCACGTGGGGTGCCGGAGCCAGCAACTTCCGTTAGGCAGGCGTCCGCTGGAATCCTCGGCAATGGGGCCGGAGAGGTAATCCGTTCGACCTTCGCCAGCCATTCTGTCAAAGGTAAAGGGAGTTTAGATCCCGCATAGATCCAAACTATGGAAAACAAGTGGTGAAATCACTTACCTCGTCGGCTGGACTGCGAGTGGAATCCAGCGATCTTGATAGCGGATGCGGGAGCTTGGCGTCCTTGAACAGCACCTTCCGGACATCTTACGTGCGTAGTGTCGAAGAGCCCGCTCGAAGTGCAGTGCTGCGCCGGATCAAACTCCCACATATTGAAGCCCCGTCGCTGGCACGGGAGAATCCGGCGGATGAGCATGACCTGGACTACGTTGACAAGCTTGAGCTTCTTGTCCACCAGCTTCTGGATACAGGCTTGGAGTCCGGTCAGCTCCTCCGAATTCCCCCAAATCCGGCCACTCTCTTTCCAGGAGGTAAGCCGTGTGGGGATGCCAGATCTGAATTGGGGGGGCTGCCCAATCAGGTCACGCTGCTCGGTGATGTAGAACCACCCCGATTGCCACCCCTTGATGGTTTCCATGAAAGTGCCCTCCAGCCACGTAGCGTGGGACATCACGCCCACCATGGTGCCTCCGCACTCCGCTTGGCTTCCTTCACAACCTTCGCTTGACACTGAAGGTCTTGAGCCACAAGTCAAGTGGGGCTGGATGCAGAGGAAGGCCTCGCACCACGATGATAAACGCCGAGATATTGAGGATGAAATTGGGGCGGATCATGGAAATCTAGGCCGTAGTAGAACATGAGCCCCCGGAAAAAGGGATGAAGCGGGAAGCCCAGTCCGCGGAGGAAATGGGGAAGAAATACTACCCTCTCATAGGGCCTAGGGTTGGGGACGAGCTCTCCCTCGTCGGGGAGCCGATCTGCGATCTTCTTTGGACAAATATCCGGCGCCGCGCAGCTTCTGGATCTGCCCCTCCGTGACGGAGGAGGCCATCCACTTGCCTCCCGCTGCGGACATAGTTGGAGAAGGTGGAGGTGAGAAGTGCGGACTTGGGTGCTGGAGCTCGAGTTCGCGGAGATGGATCAGCTAAGGAGGAAGAAGGCGCAGGTAAAAGGGTTGGATCTTTATCCCCTTATATGGGCGGACAGAAACATGTGTCCCCACCGGCCTGGTAAAACTCGCTTATCCCTCAAGCGTCACAATCAATGGCACGGTGGGGTTACCCACATCCTTATTGATGGGAATCCCGGAATAAGGGGAGCACGATCTCTGCTTCGATAAGACGTGCCAAGGAAACCGCTTCGCTAAACGCGTTGAGGTGGAACAATAAAAATAATTCGAGTAAAGGCTTGGTAGTGGTGCGACGTCACGCCGGAGAATACGTCAGCAAATTGATCTTGTGTAATATTATTCTCTCTACGGTGGTATGTGGAATTTATTTTTGCAGAGCCGGACACTATCCTGGTGTTCACAATCTTCTATAAATTATTCGGAGGAGGAACCCGCCTTGCAATGCCGAAGACAACATGCGCGCCCGGACTCGTCGTCATTGAAGCCTGGTTCAGGGGCTCTTGAGGAGTTCCGGACTAGGGGGTGTCCGGATAGCCGAACTATCATCATCGGCCGGACTCCAAGACTATGAAGATACAAGATTGAAGACTTTGTCCCGTGTTCAGATGGGACTTTCCTTGGCGTGGAAGGGAAGCTTGGCGATACGGATATGTAGATCTCCTACCATTATAACCGACTCTGTGTAACCCTAACCCTATCCGGTGTCTATATAAACCAGAGGGTTTTAGTTCATAGGACGAACAACAATCATACCATAGGCTAGCTTCTAGGGTTTAGCCTCTTTGATCTCGTGGTAGATCCACTCTTGTAACACACATCATTAATATTAATCTAGCAGGACGTAGGGTTTTACCTCCATGAAGAGGGACCGAACCCGGGTAAAACATCGTGTCCCTTGTGTCCTGTTACCATCCGCCTAGACGCACAGTTCGGGACCCCCTACCCGAGATCCGCCGGTTTTGACACCGACAGGCGCCTTGTCATGTAATGCGAGGGATAAACTCGCATCACTGTACCCTTTCCACCTCCTGTGTGCCACTATGGCAACCCCTTTCCCTATAAAAGGAGGCCCAAGAGGAGGATTCGACTTTTTGGAGCTCCTCACGCCCCATTGCTAGTTCAAGAACGCAGATAAACAAACCACCAAAGCAGGAGTAGGGTTTTACGCATCCTCGCGGCCCGAACCTGGATAAAGGAAACCGTGTGCTATCTGTTTGATCCGCTCTTCTCACGACCCTGCGCCCCGCGACCGTAGTAGGTATTCTTGTGATCCCATAGGTGTCGTTCCCACCGACATCAACCATGGAGTCTTCTAGATTATACATGTGGCGAAATCTAGTGGTGTCTAGATGATATCCAACGGCCAATAGTGCTCAAATTTGCCATCTTTGGACGTTCGGATTCGCCTCATCCAACGATCATCTTTCAAAGTTAAAGTTACCCGCTCACAATATAAAAAAATATATAATATAATATATATATATGGGGGTATAGATATAGATATGTGATGCGAAAGCCGCCCATCATCTCCAATTACATGCACGGATGCGACATGGGCAAATGATGTCTGCCATCGGTGTCTCAAATTCAAATCAGTCTGACCTTGTTCAATGTGTATACATTACAACATGCTCATTTCCAAAGCACACCGCATGAGATCTCCGTTATATTCATGCATTCATGGGTTTCAAACATCAGGATCTCTTATTCAAATATTTGAATTCAACTTTACATTGATTATGACCTCACCTATTCTTTTACATCCACACAATAGTCTTCTCTTTATAATTGTACCACTAACTTTCTCTCATGCATGCATGCACACACACTACCAGTCGGCATTATCTATCGCACGCATGCAATCTTTTTCTTCAGGTCGGTTTCCCATGAAGGCACACACCCACACACATCCCCCTCTCCCTCATACCGGTCATTCTTTATCTCTCACGCGTGCATGCGCAACGATCGATGTTCCTCTATGTATGTGTGTATATAGCTAGGTCTTTCATACTTTTCCACACAAACCGATCAATCGATATATCCAGCGAGGTCTCACCCTCTTTCCCACGTCCACATCGATCAATCTATACCTCTCCCACGTCCACATCGATCAATCTGTACCTCTCTATATGGGATTAACATAAATAGCTAATACACCCACATTAATTATATATCCAACGTCCCCTCTCATCATCCATGCCTTCCGCTTCATCTCTCGGATCGTGCACAATAAGCGAAAGACAGGCGATAAAGGGCGGCCTGCCCCCTAACATCACTATATATCGAGGCTAATATGAATGTGATCATTAGACAATTGCTGCTAAAAAGGTTTAATTTCATGAATTGACCTTCCTTGTAAAGGATTAGCAATGCTTGGCCCACTAGCTCATTTATTTTTCATGGCTCCGCCACCGCGTGCAACAGCGCACGTGTTCGCCCCCTCTCTCTAAATATCGATCTCACACTTGTGCATTCCTCCATAGTCTCCCTCCACTCGGCCCCTCGCACCATTTTCTAGCCCCCCACCGGATTTTGCCACATGTACAATCTAGCAGACTCCATGGTTGAACTTAAGTATAATGCACAAACCTCAAAACAACAGTGGATCTCTTTTGTTCTAGAATCTTCCGTGTCATAAATGCCCAAACTTTTTTTCTAGTGGAATTGCCATTATTTGTTTTTACTTTATACTTTACAACGCACAATTCCATGAATCATAAAATAGATTAAGGGCTTGTTTTATTCAAAGGATTCTCAAAGGAATTTTGGAGGATTCTAATCATTAGGAATTTTTCCTATCTTGGTTGTTTGATTCGTAGGATTGTAAACCATAGGAATTTTTCCATATGATTCATTTGCACTAGATTTCATAGGAAACATCCCATCCACTCAAACCTCTTTGAAAGAATTCTGCGTTTTTCTATGCACAATCAAACACTCGTACAATCCTCAGAGGATTCAATACGACATTCCACTATAATCCCATGTTTTTCCTATTCACGCGTTCTTAGTTTTTTATAAAACCTAATTTGATTTTGAATGAGATGAGCTATAAGAATTAAACGAAGGGCTACATCACGCATATATGACTAAGAGCTTACATGCTATAGTGTGGCATTTATTCATAATTTGGTTGCGAAATCTGATGCGTGCAATGCACGTGTAAATTACTAGTACTTCGAGTATGTGCAAAACACGTAAATTAGAATACCAATGGCACGCTACACAGTGTCTCTCTTACAGTTCATGAAGCCACGTGGCACATGTGGAGGCTTTGTCGCGACCTCCTTGGCGTGGATTGATCACAGTGACGTGCTGCTGGTTCCGGAAGAATGTACTGCGTCCTCCACGAGCCATACTGGCGGTACATGCACAAAGCGAAGATGTGCACGCACGCCACGCACGCACTCATTCCCTCGCACACACACGCGGGTACACGGGCGGACGCAATTTTGTACCAAGATCCACCCCATGTGATAATTTGACGCGTGTAAAGTTGTTCACTTCATTGATGGTTAATTAATACAGCACATGCAAATTGAGTGGACGTGAGGGCGGAAGAAAGACATTATTACTCCACTGCGCGCATGCGAGTAGTTAAATCATGAGTTGCTAGTAGTACTTCCAATGGTCTCTTCGTATTTTGTGCCAATTTTTGACAGTAACATAATATTTACGCATTTGAGCAGTGTAGTCTACTTGAAATTTATGTTCCACTAAACTCATCAGGAGCCGTTTCGGGCCTCGAAACCAAAACCATCAATTAATCTTTACCATGTTCCCATCACATTCGAAAGCCTGCTCACACCTACTAGTACTACGTACCAAACCTGAACGTGTTCCCACTATGCAGGTATTAGTACTACTAGTGCTAGTACTTAGGTTATAAAAAGGGAACTACCTAACCGAAAATTACTCTACCTTTCCTCCTCATAAGTGCTTCTTCTTCGTAAAATGCGTTGCCATGGCCGGTGAGCAGAGCTCTAGGTCGAGAACTACTCGTAACCAGGGAGTGGCAACCAAGGCTGCGGAAAAAAAAGAGAGGGCTCGCCGCCACGCAGAGACCTCGAAAGATCTCTCACAGGCAGGCGATGGCTCCCAGGAGCGCCCTAGCCGTGGAGGCGAACATGCCGAGCCGGCGGAGCTGGAGTCGTTATCCCTCGACGGCATGCCCGATCAGCTCAATAAGCACCTCAATAAGCAGAAGGAGTTCATCCAAGGCTTGATGGAGTTGCTGAAGGATAGCCTCGACGACATGCCCGCTGAGCTCAATCAGCGGGGGAGTTGACCGCCCGGCTTTGTGATGCTTTGAAGAAGAGCATTGCCTCGAAGAAGAAGGCGACCGGCGAAATCCTGCGACTTCAGGAGGACAAGGCGAAGCTCTGCCACGAGATCGACCTGTTGAAGGAGAAGAACGCCGGCTGGAAGAAGCTGCATGAGAATAGTAGTTCCTCGATGAAGATGCTGCAGGCCCTCGTCATGGAACAGAAGCAGGAGTTGGCGAAGCTCCGCATCGAGCACCCGGCTGCTGTCAAGGTACGTAATGCGGCCGTGGAACAGATGATGAAGGCTCGCATCGATAAATCCCACGTCATGGACAGAATGAAGAAGATGGCGGAGGAGGCAGCGCCAAGGAGATGGAGGTCGTGGAGGCGATGAAGAAGCGATTCACGACTGCGGCGAATTAGATCATTTGGGGTGATCATCTTCCTTCTTATTTTGCTGCTGTGTTTCATCTTTTGCTTCGGTGTTTACCATGCGTGTCACGTTCTCTGCGAGGCATGAATAGAACAATGGTTTTTGTTTTTTGAGGGAATGAGTAGAACAATGCTAACAATGAGATGACTAGCAAATTAGATCGTTTTTTATCGCCATATGGCACTGGGCTGATGTGTTTCATGCTCCTCCGTCGCAGTACTACTCTAGTGGAAAACTTGAGTATACCGCACGGTTCTTTGCTCCTCCTCGATCAGGTCGTCGGCGCATTTATACGAGCAGTCAAATCACAAGGCCTTGCCTTCCAGCAGTAATGAGATGTCAAATCACAAAGGCCCTCGCCTCTCGTGAAACCGACCAAGCTAGACTGCCCCGCCCTCTAGCCTTTTAAAAATATATACTTTTGTACAGCAGTAGTATCGATGGATTGCACCATGGAGCAAAACTTGAAATTAAAAAAAGGTGGTACATATAGAGAGCGTTCGTCACCAAATTATGCATATAGTACTATTAAAAAGGCTAGTCACAATAATGGTGTCCAGCACAACCCACCCCTCAAATAAAACTAAGCACCCGGGAATTCTTTGACAAAACTAAGCACCCTGAAATTCTTTGACAACTAAACTGTTGGCTATATGGTGTTGGCCATATATATTGTACGTATATAATGTGAATAAATGAGTGGTAGTACTATACCAACTAAAAGATGAAATGTAAGAAATACTAGTATGTACTTACTGAAGAGTTAAAGTAACAAGAAGAAACATAACATAGTTATGTTGGGGGCTCAGCACAACACACCCCTCAAATTAAATTAAGCACACCTGAAATTAAACTTTGCAACTATTCCGGTAGACACTGCATTAGAACCACCATGAGAAACAACACTGCCACCTTACTCGGAGTCCTCGTCCACGTCCTCGACTTCGTCATTGTCCCTCTTCCTCTTGGCCGATACTTCTTTGCTTGAACCGCCAACTTAGCTGTTTCTCTTCATCCAAGCCTTTTAGATATTGAAACAAAGGTAGCCATCCATTGCAGCGTACTGGATGTGGTCTATATCTAGTACATTGCGCTGCCATGCATGACGATGAAACGTGTATGGAGGTTTCTCCAGTTTACCGTACGAAGGATGAACCATGGCTCTGCCAGGTCGGCGTGAAGGCTGACGAGAGGACACCAACCGATTCTTTTGGAGGTCGAAGGTGTTTCCTACAACGAGCCCTATCCGGCCTTGAGGACTTCTTTATCGTTACCAAAGTCTACGATGTGAATTTGACTAGGTTGCTCTCGAGGAAGTCCTTAAAATCCTGGCACTCAACGTCGGCATGGCATATGTGGTAGACCAAGCATAAGTCATGCATGCAAACTTATATCACGGTGGGCTTCTTCCTCTCTTCGTCCTTTAGATCCTTCTCTCGTCCCACGACTGTGGTGTACTCAACATCTAGCCTGGCGACCCACTCATAATGTGAGTCTTCGAACATGCGTCTGAAGCGAGAAAGGCATCCTTTCATCATCGCGGAAGAACGGGTGTAGATGACGTCGAACTCATCACCGGTGATGGTTCTAACCTTGTACTCACCGCCGATCGGGGAGATTTGGGACGCCATGGATTTGGGAGGAGGGTTAGGATTAGTGGAACTGCCATAATGTGAAAGGACGGGACGGCTAGGAGCGAATCGCCGTAGTATTAAAGGGCGTCTTGAGGGACGAGTAGGAGCGAACTGCCAGCGTGTGAACGGCAGGGTAGTAGCTTTCCATTCTCCCATGATACGGGCTTCCGAGAGCCCTTGGATCGGAGATCGAACGGTTGCATGGTGTGATTCTAGACCAATGGGTGAATACCCTATCCTGGAGGGTTTTTCTGCAAATTTTCAGCAACTTAGCATGCGACCGTTTGATCTCAGATCCTAGGGCTGCCAGCAGCCCGTATCATGGTCGCGCCTACCACGACCGTCGCGTTGTCATGGCCGGTTTTTCAATAAAATACTTATTGAGAAACCGACCCTTTTATTTCCAATATAGGAGAGTCCTCCTTACTGGTAGACAAATTCTTGATACAGAAGTCCAGCAATACTAAATATATTACAGGGTTGAGCTGAAGTTGCTCAACAATTTATTACAAGCACGCCAATATTATACATAAGGGCGGATATGACACAAGGGTGTGGTGGCATACTACTGACTCGTAATAAAAGTGGTGGTGGATATGTCACAGTGAAGTGGATGACATGACTCCTACTCTTGCAGCTCATTGAGCGTCGAGGTGAGGCTCGATGATTTTATTTGGGTAGCGGAAGCGTATATGATACACGTGACAAATTCCAGGATCGCACGGGACTGACTGGGACTCCTCTAGGCGTCGGACTCGCTATCGAACTCTTCATCCATAAGATCGCATTCGTCAACATCTGGCCAAATCAACAAGCCAGGTGAGTACTTTGAATGTACTCGCAAGACAGTTCGGACATAAGATATAACAAATGCAAGAATGATGCATCATGAGCAATTAGCAATGCACACTCAAATAATAAACTTGCACGACATGTTAAATAAAAAGGAAGTCAGGCGGTAGTCCTCCCGAAATCCCAACAAACTAACTGAAAACCGATCGGGTGTCTGAAGCAACGCCTCGAAAGGTGAACAAATAAATTAACATGCCGCAGTCGGGCGTCTAAGCGACGCCACATAAAGGGCTTATATTGAAAGGTAAATGAGAGTGCGTGCTACAGTCGGACATCTGAGCGACATCATGTAAAGGGCTTATATCAAAAGTAAATAACAAGAGTGCCACAGTCAGACGTCTGAGCGACATCACATAAAGGGCTTATATCAAAAGTAAATAACAAGAGTGCCACAGTCGGACGTCTGAGCGACATCACATAAAAGGCTTATATCGAAAGTAAATAACATAAAGGCCACAGTCGGACGTCTGAGCGACATCATATAAAGGGCTTATATCGAAAGTAAATAACAAGAGTACCACACTCAGACGTCTGAGCGACATCACAGAAAGGGCTTATAATTCATCATTCGTATTCAATAAGTTCATGAAGTTAAATCACTCCAAGGGAAACACTCAGTACACAATGACAAATGGGTTAGTCCATCCACATGAGTAATCATTCAACCGGGTTTACCACTCATGTTTGTTCACCGGGGATTGTCACGGAGGCTGACACTGAGACTGACAAAGACAAGTTGAACACAGACCTTAACCATAGACACGGTTACTTGAATGAGTTTGACTCTATAGAGTTTGTACTATTTAACCACAGCCAACGGATTTCAGTAGTCACAAGGGACTAGTTCCGTTTACGGTATTTTAGAAGAAACATATCTAACCAGTACACACCCAATTCCACATTCCGCTGCCAGGAATCACCCTAGGCAACGTTCAAGGAAAACTCTAAGACGGGGAGGTCACAACCTCGAATAGCATGGGATCAAATTTATCTCGCGCGCTCTAAGGGGAGCCCCCTCTCGGTCCCCAACCGAAACACCCATGCTCCCTGACCGGATGACGCGCTTTAATCCAGGGCCATGGAACCCTCATCCCGGCCCCTTTGTTTGGTGTGTACCAGGAAAGAGGTTTGCAACTTACTAAACCATATTCTTTGCAGAAAACATGTGGTAGTACAAGAAAAGGAACGGATGGTAACGTGACTTGATCCACGTTGATACTAGAGTTAAATGGTTTGGCATAAGACTGGCATGCTTTAACAATACCATCTTACCACCTTTCATGTCACCACATGATCATGTAAACTCACATCGAATCACACATCGAGTTTCGAAGCTCACTCGCAATAGCTTTGCATGCAACATAACATTTACGGATGTTCATATAGACATGCCATGAAGTAACTACTTAAGCAAACATGCAAAACACTCGTCATATCAAAGGTTCAAACATGCTTGCCTGGTTCGGAGTAGTCGGAGTCTAGCTCGGTGAAGTTCGCGGTTCCGTCACCTCCTCCGGTATCTACGGTATAAACAAAATATGTACTATCGTAAATACCATGTGTGCACAAAATATGCTCCAAATATTTTTCAAATAAATATGATTAGAAAACTAGACAGAAAAATAAAGGTGGCAGAAAAAGAATCAATCAAAAATAATTTTCTGTTTAAAAGTTATTAAAGTTTTAGTCCAGGGACTTGTCTGTAATGAAACAGAAAGTTCCCAGGGGGTAGAACAGAAAAGGACAGAATAACGTTTCAGTTGGAAAGCGTATTTGCCCGAAGGCGTTTTCAGAAAACGGTTCAAAAAGAAGAAAATGCCGACGATGGGGTCCCACCCGTCAGGTTTGAATATTTGAGAGAGAAAACAGAGCGCGCCGGCGCCCGAAGCTTGCGGTGGTCGCCGACGACAATCCACGGCGAGTTAGGAGGATCGGAGGTTACCTACGGACTCAGTGTGCTCTCCCGCGTCTGTGGGTGGTGGAGTTGGTCGTCGACGAGCACCACGTCGACGGCGGCCCTCACACCGGCGGACGACGGCTCGGGTGATGGTGGATTTCGTCGGGCAAGGCTGCAAATGCCAAATTGAGGCGCAGGTTAGGTGTTGAGTGCCCTAGGAGGCTACGGGCAGGGTCTGGGAGGAGGGGGTGCCCTCACCGGAGCGGATCGTGCCGGATCCCGAAGCGGATCGGGGCAGCCGGAGACGGAGGAGAAGGCCTCCTCGGGGTCCTCCTAGGGGTCGAGCGCAGTTCTGGCGAGGTGGAGTGAGTGGTGCTGGTCGAAGGCGAGCTCGGGGTGGCTATTTATAGTCGGCCCGAGGCGGTTCCCGTGAACGGGATAACTCCGGCGGCGATTACAGCGAGGCAATGGCCGGATGGGTGGATTAGGTGGCTGGGCATCAACATGATTGTGCACTGGTTCCACTCAAACGCAAATCTTGGGTGGCTCTGACCTGCTCCACGGTTTCGGCGGAATGGAGCTCCGCGGGCCCGTAGGTGGCAGAGAGCATGCCCTGTGCTTGCCAGGCCACGACGACGGTGCCGCATGGCGATGCCTGAAGGAGGTGGTACCGCGGAGGCCTTGGGTGGCTCGGGCGGCGCTGGTCGGTGCCGAAAGCAGGGTCGGCCACTGTTGGTCGCCACTGTTGGTCGCCACGGGTGGCTCTGCCGCCGCAGAAGACGCTGGAGCTGGCGAGCCACGTCGCCATCGACGCCCGCGCCCTGCCAAGCGACCTTGCGGCGCTCTGGATAAGGAGGGGGGAGCAGTGAGCATCGATCCATGGAGGCCACTGGCGAGATTGTCGACGGGTTCTGACGAACGTCACTTGTCGGTGAACTTGAACTTGAAACTCTGAATTTTCTGGCCCGAACAACAACGATTGCATGTCAGGTGCTCGATGAAATGATTTTGGCATGTGGGAAATTTATCTGGAGCTGATCTTTGGTGAGGTGATCTCTCAATGCATCTGGGGGCTGCCTGATTTTTCTCAGAATTTTTGGAAAAGGAAAAATATGAATTTCACCAAATTTGATAAATCTGGTCCAAACTTGCAGTGAGCAAAACTTGAAAATTTTGAACTATGGAAGAGTGGATCTTGATGGATCTAGGTTGGGGGTGCTAAGGACTAGTCATCGGAGTTGGTTTGGAATCAAAACTCAAAAGAAATTTGGTACTTCCTTTGTAAACCACCTAGGTCCAAAAATAATGGCAGAAATAGTTTTGGGGATAAAATAAATGGAATAAAAATCAAAAATGGGTTGAGCTTGTTGGCATTGAATATTTGGCTTCACCCAAAGTGGAGGGAGGGGTTTTGGAAGAAATTTAAACATGAGGCATGGTAAAATTGGATGGTTGCAACTAAAGGAATAATTCCAAAAACCCACAGGATTTCCTTTTTAATAAAAATAATTTCCAAAAATTAATTGTGATGAGTTAACATCAAAAGAAAAGTCTTCAATATCAAACGCCAAGGTTGAGGAAGACACAAAATAGAATATTTGTCATTGAAGAATTTTTTTGAGAAGGTGGGTCTTTTTTAGAAAGATTTTAAATAGCCTCCTTCAAGTCAAATAAAGAGTTTGATAAAATCCAAATTAAAATTTTTGGAGTGTCACACGCGTCGCTCGCGCGGTCGCGCCCTTGAAGATTTAACACGGTGCGTTAGGCTATCTGATGTTGGCATGTCATACATAGTCATCACTTAGTCACTCATACTACAACAAGGTTGGCTATAAGGTTGGCTATAAGTGTATTTTTTTTACTCCTCTCTATCTCTTTCTTCGTACTCGCTCCGTCCCATAATATAAGAACGTTTTTGACACTAGTGTAGTGCCAAAAACGTTCTTATATTATGGGACCCAGGGAGTACTAGTATTTATTGCATTTGCCAAGGAGTGACCTCTTCCAATGAAATGGTGTTGCTAAGTTTGCTTCATTTAATTAGCTATAGACTCAGGCTGGTTGTAATGGGAAGTATCATATACTAATATCATGCATATGATACTAGTGTATGACACCTCATCAAGTACTACCTCCCTAATGCATATACATATGATACTAGTATAAGATACTATGCATTAGAGAGGTAGTACTTGATATAATTAGCTATAGACTCAGGCTGGTTGTAATGGAAAGTATCATATACTAATATGATACATATGATACTAGTGTACTACCTCCCTAATGCATAGTATCATATACTAGTATCATGTAGTACTTTATTTATTACCATGCATGACACATAGTAGTATAGCATTTATTATGATATAGTATCAGGATATGACACTCAACCCTCTTTTTCTTCATTTAATTTTATGACACCTCATCAAAATTGCCTAGTTGACATGCATGATACTAGTTATGATACTACCATTACAACTAGCCTCAAAATTGTCTTTTCACCTAGGTACACGCTCTTAGCACCGTTTCTTCCTTGGGTCACCAAACTAGTCTCTCTCTTCTTGATTAACTTGCCACATCAGACTTTATGCCTATGTGGCAAGCTTAAGCACCTAACGAGAACAAGTAAGTACAATAGTGCGCTTTGCCGCTTTACATGGCATTTTGCATATGTGGAGGAAAGAGAGGCAAGGAAAAAGTGGAGAAGTGGGCTCTCATGCAAGAGCCAGCCTCTACTACTACATGGTGGAGCATTGGGAGAGGCACACAGTATGGAGGTGGTCAGAATTGGGAGACTCACGCTGGTCGTGGCCTTGCATGATTAAAATGATAATGGCAAGTCAAATCACGGGGCCCCACCTTTCCAGCAGTAACTCGCTGTCAAATCACACAGCCCTACGTTTGCAGCAGCCTACTCCCTCGTCTTCTCACGTCTCTGTCGAACCGACTAGGCGGAACTGTCCCGCCGCCTACCGGGCAGGAAAAGCCCCGCCCTCGACTTTTAAATAGTATACAGTATACTAATTTTGTATCCATGGATTGCACCCGCGCCATGGAGCAAAGCGTCTAGAAAACGGTGGTACACATGTACGGAGTATACAGCACGCACGTCGCATTCGCGTCGTACCCCAGACGGTCGGTCGGTCTGGCACGCTGCTCTTCGAATGGAACGCGTGTCATATTGCGTTCACACACACATGTGGGACGCCAATTGAGAACCGACCATAGGCACACTCCCCGGCCCCGCAAGTCAGGTGACTTAATAAAAGAGGGAGACGAGCGATAGTACTAGAGAAGTGTTGTACTACGTTGGTGCCTAGACGATCCCTGCAAGACACGGAAGATCAGTTCGTCCATGCATGGGACCAGACTCCAGCAGAACCGCTGGATTGGCTATAAATCTACATATCGTGCAGGTTGTGTTGTACATGGCTGTAGTTGTGGTGAGAAATCTAAAAAAAGGTTTCTTGTCATCTAGCAAAATTATGTGTCATGTGCTTCGGATCACTGCGAGGGTTAAACAGTGACAACTGAGCTGGGCTAGTCATTGGGGGCACATGCACGAACAGTGACTACTCGGCTGCCATCTAGGTCAAGCTGGCTATATTAATTAGGACATCTATCGACGGACCCCTTTTCTACGAGTTTATTTTTAATTTGAGCTTTGTTCCTCGTCTAGTTTGTCCGTCGGGATTCATGTTGTCTCCTTTGGGCAGTGAGGTTATGATTTCTTGTCATGTGGCATTTTTTCGTGTTATATGTTATAATCCGGTAGCTTGAGATCAAAATGGCGACAAGCTGCGCCTCAGACCCACGTGCATGAAGACTTCTCGACAGTCATTGACGAGGTCAAGCCGGCTCCGATAGACAAAAGAAAACTAAGTACTCCACTATATAGGCAGGAGCCTCTGCGCTTGCTTGCTAGTGTTGCTCTCCTCACACCGTCTCGGCCTATCCAGATCTAAACACGACAACGGTGGCCACACACACACACTCTCTCTCTCTGCTCACCGCTGGTCAAAGATCCAGCCGGATCCTCTCCGCCGGGGAAGGTGAGAAGGTGCAACGTTCACGCGGTCGTCCTCGGCGATGGCTCTTACCCACTGCTGGGCGCGTCCCGATCAGCCTGCCTTGTCGTTCTCTCCCAAGCACCGCTGGCGAGGGAGGGTGTCGGTGTCTAAACCGGCGGATATTGGGTAGGGGGTCCCGAACTGTGCATCTAGGCGGATGGTAACAGGAGACAAGGGACACGATGTTTTTACCCAGGTTCGGGCCCTCTCGATGGAGGTAATACCCTACTCCTACTTGGTTAATATTGATGATATGGGTAGTACAAGGGTAGATCTACCACGAGATCAAGGAGGCTAAACCCTAGAAGCTAGCCTATGGTATGATTGTTGTTAGATCCTCTGGACTAAAACCCTTCGGTTTATATAGACACCGAATAGGGTTAGGGTTACACATAGTCGGTTACAATGGTAGGAGATCTACATATCCATATCGCCAAGCTTGCCTTCCACGTCAAGGAAAGTCCCATCCGGACACGGGATGAAGTCTTCAATCTTGTATCTTCATAGTCTTGGAGTCCGGCCAAAGATGATAGTTGACTATCCGGACACCCCTAGTCGAGGACTCCTCGGTAGCCCCCTGAACCAGGCTTCAATGACGACGAGTCCGGCGCGGATATTGTCTTCGGCATTGCAAGGCGGGTTCCTCTTCCGAATACTTCATAGAAGGTTTTGAACACAAGGATAGTGTCTGGCTGAGCAAAACAAGTTCCACATACCACCGTAGAGAGAATAATTTTTGCACAGATCTGCTGACATATTCCGCGGCGTGACATCACACCACGGCCAAGCTTTTATACGAATCGTTTTTACTGTCCACCTCAGCGCGTTTAGCGAGGCGGTTTCCTTGGCACGTCTTATCGAAGCGTAGATCATGCCCCCTTATTCCGGGATTCTCATCAATACGGACGTGGGTAACCCAACCGTGCCCGTTGGCACGCCTCCTCTATCGAAGGCGAGTCCTAATAGACCACGGGGAGGGCTCTTGGTATTCAACCTCTTTATAATGAGACCAAGGCCCTCTTCTTTTTTCCACCCTCCATCAAGTTCGCCTCGCGCTTTGAGTTCTAACACCCAAAGCTTGATTTAGGCGCTTAGGACCTTCGATGATGTCCGGCTCCGACCAGCTCGGCCGATGGATGTCCTCTTCCGTCACAGAAGAAGATGTGCTAAAGCTGCGAGACGCCTGGTATCTAACCGGCGAGATTTCGCATAGGTTGCCTGCTCTAGGGCAGGTCATTCCCACTCTGACCCGGCGAGGCGTGGTGTTCGTGTCTCACTTCCTTGGGTTTAGGCTTCCCGGCGGATCCCTTTGTCTGAGGGCTCATGTTTTATTATGGGCTGGATTTCCATGACTTGAATCCGGAGTCCATCCTCCATATCTCGTCATTCATTGTCGTATGTGAAGCCTTCCTCCATATTTCCCCTCACTTTGGATTGTGGCTCAAGACCTTCAAGGTGGAGCTGAAGATGATTGATGGGCGACAAGCAGAGTGCGGATGGGCGGTTATAAGCAAGTGTGCTGATGCTCCGTGGCCCGAGGGCTCTTTTCAAGAGGAGCTTGGTTTGTGGCAACGGGAGTGGTTTTATATCACCGCTCCCAGGGGCACCAAATGGGTGGCGCCACCCGCCTTTCGCTCAGGTCCACCATAGCGGCTGGCATCATGGGTCAACCGGGGGCTCGACTGGGGGCCGTCCAAGGACGTTCCACTATTGCAGGGCCGTATTCGAGACCTCCAAGAAAGAGAGATCAATCTGGTTGTAACGGTGCAGGTTATGCTGATTTGGCACCTTCTGCCCTGCAAACGTCGCCCCCTCCGTTTGTGGGAGTTTAATCCGGAGGGACCACGAGCTCTCCAACATTTTATGGGTGCGACGCCCATGGAGATGTACAAACTGTTCTTCAGATCACAAGAGAAGTGTCTGGACTTGACCGAGGACACATGTCTAAGCTGCAATCACCCAGATACTCAAGTAAGTAACCCTGTAACCGTACAGGCTGTTCATTCGTTTATCATATATACATGCCCTTTAAGGAGCCGTTTCTTGAACATGAGTGGATAGCCAAGGCAAAGTTAATAAGGTGTCCGGCTCCCCTCCCAGAGGCCACTCCGGATCCCATGCTGACCAAGATGTTGAAGGTCGCGCCTTTTAAAGAAGGCGAAGGGGGGAGCAGGGGAGCAACTGCCTCCACGAAGGAGGATTTCGAGGAAGGAGGGATCAAAAGTCCCACCCTCCAAGGAGAGAAGAGGACCGCTTGGAAGATCCAGGTCAAGGCCTCAAAGAGGGAAAGAAATCTTCGTCCCGAGAGAGTCCGCTGGGAAGTACCCCAGCCGCACTATTTCCCCCAGGGGATCAGCCCTCCAGCGAGCCATAAGTAAAAAGAAGGGGTCTTGTAATAAGGGACATCCCTGTATTTATTTCTGAAGATAACCGAAATTATACCTTGTAGTTCGGATCTCAGCCCTTCTTAGCAGAGCTCGTCTTCGGGGGATCTTCTTCCGGAGATGATGGAGAGCGAAATGCTTCCACCTGTCGCACCTTCATGCGAGGCGGACGACCCTGAGGTGTCGTCGCGGAGGGTTTCCCCGAGTCCGGCGGGGCCGGAAGGTCCAACGCCAACTGGCGTGCGGTCGGAGGAGCTGAAGGATCTGCCGGGCGGCGGCTATCTCGAGAAGATCACCGTGCGCTAATGGAGTGCAGTGATTGAAATAATTGCATCCGTTGAGCGGATTGCATGAAGCCGTCGAAGCTTCTTGGCGGGGGTTCGAGGTACGCAAAATGATGTACCTTCGGCGATTATGCATATAGAATCATACTGTATAGATAGTAGCCCACGAGACTCGGTATGTTGTCAAAATTGACAGCATGCCGAGGATCATAATCTCAGATTATAACATATCGCCGCTCCTAAATAGGTGGCGGGCGTCCGTGGCCAGCGGACTGATGGAATTTGCCGAACTAAAGCGGCAACTTGACGAGGCAGATCACGGACATCGCGCTTGTCAATAAGCGGCAACGAGTCACAAGGTATCACGACTTCTTCGCAGACGCTGGTAAGGAGCTTGACGCCCGTGCCTTACTACTTGTATGCTTAATGTAGGTGGTGCCGCTCTTTGTGGAGGAGCTACGGCGGAACTCGCCCGAGCTAAAGAGCAAGCGAAATAGTAATGTCGGCCGTTTTAAGAGGCGGCGAAGAGCTAAAAGCGAGCAGGATGCTCCTTTGCCGAAGCAAAGAGGAAATGGCCGATATTGCCATAAAGTTGAAGAATACTACCGACCACTGCGAGGTTCTTGAAAAAGAACGTCAAGCGGAGCAAGAGGACCTGAAAAATGTCACCGCCGAATCCAAGGATGCCCGTTCCGCTTTGAGAGCTGCCAAAGAGGAGATGAGTCAGGCCGGGGCTATTGTGGCTGGAAAACCGTTTCTGCTGCGGAGGAAATATACGGATCCGAAGTATGCTCAGTTGGACAAGTTGTGGAGTTCGGAGGATGCTTATCTGGACTTAGCGGCGAGCGCTGCGGACGCGATTGAGCACTTCCGAGGCCAGAAGGGGCACAGAAGGGAAGAGCTAGATTGGTCGCAATTCCATAGTCCGGAGCGTCCTCTTCCGTTGACCGATCGGTTAGCCGAATGGGCCAAGCTGAATCGATTATCCAAACTTGCCATGAAGCATGTCATGACTCATTTTTGGCCAGGCGGACCCCAGCCGAAGAGTTATTTTGGCTTAGTGCAGCAGTTCCTTGGTACGGTACCGTGTATCGACGCAATGAAGCGGTCGGCGTGTATTGAGGGAGAGCGGGTGGCTCTTGCCCGTGTCAAGACATACTGGGCGGAGATGAAGGCCACCGATGTTGCATCCCAAGATTCGGACAGGAGCCGAGTACCTGCCGAGCACTATTTTGAGGAAGTCCTGCAGGGCGCTCATTTAATAGAGACATAGTGCTCGAAGGATATTATGTTTAAATGACATGTATGATTTGTGAAAACAATGTTTCAATATAATATAAGAGCTTTCTATACTTGTGTGTTCAAGTATTAAAACACCTCCTGTGCGGCCGTTGATGTATATGTGTATATAACTTTGAAAGATGGCAGTCTTGACTTCAGCCCCCACGCACATAGTGCGGGGTGTTTACAAAAAAGGCGCTTTTCACACTTAATCCAACGTCTTGGTCACTGTGAAGGAGGTGATAAGCGTAGCAAACTAGGCAACCGGACTATAATGCTTTAACACTTTCACTTGGCCATAGGAGCTCGATGGTGGGGCTACTATATAGCCCCTAGGGGCACCAGCGCTCTCCCGAATTGAGGCGTATGTGCTGACCGGAAAGCGACCCTTCGTCAATGCGGGGAATTCTAAACATTCCGATGGGTCATCGAGTGGTTGACCAGTCTCACGCTATATCATGACAGTCGATTTTAGCTTTCTCAAGCTGAGGTGCTCAACCCAGCTCAGCAGGGCACAATCGCGGTGGTTCTCCTAGTGCTACCTTAGCCGATATAGCAGACGGAAGGTACCAAAACATGGGAGCCGGGCAAACCCAACATTTGACCAAAGACATGATTCGGAGCTGATGCATATAAGGCCCTAACTCGAGAAGCGAACACTCCCTAAGGTATTCGGTCTTTATGAAAGCAGGCAGAATAATGCCCTAAGCCCTGGTGTCCAGTGCAGCATAAAAAATTCTGGTGCGGCCGATGCCAAAGCGCCAGCCTCCTCCTCGGTTATAGTAAGAAACCGAGGATGTGTATCAACAAGAGGCGGTAAAAAGGTTTACGCGGGGTCTTAATCTGAAAAGAATCCTTGCGGCGGGTCCTGCTGCACGCGTCTGCGCTGTGTCTCCGTTGTGCTTGCGTATCACGGGACGGGTGTAGCACGGTGTTCATCTGTAAAAGAGAAGAACTTAGTTTGAAAAATAAAAAATATCATGCGAGAAATGTACTTTATATTAAATAAACAGAGTACGGTTCGGAAGGTGAATAAAATTGAGATTTATTGTCTCTTTTTGTACGTGCGTGCAGCCCCTTGTATGGGGGTATGCCGCTAGTAGGCGCCGGACTCGTCTAGCCGTGTTCGAGGTTTGAATGACCTATTCAGGTGCTTTGATCAGCGGAGCCGGATTGGTGTGGGGCTGTCAAGGCAGTCTCACATTCTTCCGTGCTCGAGTAACACTTAATACTCCCTTTTAATGAGATGATGCCGCGTGGACCAGGCATTTTAAGTGTAAGAGATGCATAATGCGGTATTGCGTTAAATCGGGCGAAAGCTTCACGCCCCAGTAGTGCTTGATAGCTACTTTCGAATGGGGTGATGTGGAAGGTTAACTTTTCGCGACGGAAGTTGTCGGATGAGCCGAACACAACTTCTAGCGATGAGGGAGCCCGTACAATGGGCATATGGGCCTGGCATTACCCCTTTGAAGGAGGTGTTGCTATGGCAAATTTTGGTTGGGCCTATCCCCATCCTGCGGATTGTGTCCTAATATATCAGGTTTATGTCACTTCCGCCGTCCATGAGGATTTGTGTAAATTGGAATCCGTCGATTATAGGATCCAATATCAAGGTAGTCCATCCTGCGTTCTGGATACTTTCGGAGTAGTCCTGATGGTCAAAGGTGATTGGTTTTGAAAACCAGTGTTGGTACTCCGCTAGGGTAGATTGTGCGGCGCGTAATTCAATGGGTGCCGCTCTGTTTTCCCCTTTTGTTACTTGAAGTAAGTTTACTGTTTTGACTTCTTGTGGGAAATACTTTTGTTTTTGGGGGCTCTGCTTGTGCTGCTCGTCATCACCCTCACTTGGTGTGTCGAGCCCCTTGTGTACGGCGTTGAGTCTGTCGGACTGCTTGAAGACCCAACAATCTCTGTGGGTATGGTTTGCGAGCTTCCAGAAGTCTTGTGGATTTGGCATATCTTGTCCAAGATTTTGTTTAAGTTGGATAGCTCATCGCTATTGTCCTTAAGGGGCATTTTTTTATTGTTCTGCCGTGAGCTTTTGCACCCGGCGTTGACTGCCGCGCTCTTTGGACCGTTCCTCTTAATCCGGCGCTGGTCCTTGCTGCGTCGTGGTTTTCCATTTCCATCCCTTACTTCGGATGTACTTGGGTCGCTGATACTGCATCTTGCTAGCCAACTATCCTCTCCCGCATAAAACCGGACAGCCATGGTTCTCGGCTTCTACTGGCCGAGGTGTCTGGTAAGCCATTCGTCTCGGACGTTGTGTTTGAAAGCTGCTAAGGCTTCGGCGTCCGGACAGTCAACTATTTGGTTCTTTTTGCTGAGGAACCTGTTCCAGAATTTGCGGGCTGACTCTCCGGGTTGTTGAGTTATATGACTTAAATCGTCTCCATCCGAAGGACGGACATAAGTCCCTTGAAAATTTGCCCGAAAAGCATCCTCGAGCTCTTCCCAACTTCCAATGGTGTTTTCAGGGAGGCTTTTGAGCCAATGCCGAGCTGGCCCTTTGAGCTTGAGGGCTAAGTATTTTATGGCGTGGAGATCATCTCCTCTAGCCATGTGTATGTGGAGGATGTAATCCTCAATCCGAACTCGAGTGCATTGTTCCGTCGTATGCCTCTATGTTTACGGGTTTGAATCAGCTGGGAATTCGTGATCCGGCACCTCATCGGTGAAACACGGGGGTGCGGCACCCCTATATTTGGATGTGCCGTGATGTTCGGATATTTGGGGTGTTGCATTGCTTTGAAGAGCTTGCTTTCTCGGCCCATAGATGGACCTAACTGGGCCATCCCTTTGATGTGAATCCTTATGCGGATCGCGTACCGGCTTGTGTGCGGTGCCATTTGCCGCTCTCTGTTTGCCATGGGGTCGTCCATCCGACCGGGTGGCCTTCTTGCTTTTTGATTGTGGGGGCTCTACGGCATCCTCGTCAAATTCGGGCAGTAGTTTTCTCTTTGGGTAGCTCTTTGTTCGGTATTTGTCGCCCGTATTTGTCTATGGTGTTGAATACTTTGCTCCATCGATTACGAGTGCATCTTGCGCTGTTTTGAGCTTCCACTTCTGCTTTTTCAGGCTACAGCGATGGCGACGAGCCTTTTGTGGAGGTTCTTCTGCTCCAACAATTTGTCCGTGAGATCGTCCGACTGTTATCTTCGCCGGTGACGGGTTGTTTATCCAAGTTGTCCCGTTCGGACGGTTGCTCGATAGCATGTTTGTCGTCCACCGGTTACTTTGCTCTATGGCTGGGTCTTTGTCGGCGGGACTTGGTGCGGCGTTTACGTTGCCGTTTTGACTGCTTTTCGAGGGATTTATCCTTCGTAGTGTCCCGTTGTTCCTCGTCCTCACTTCCTTTAGGTGTATCCACCATGTATACATCATGGGATGAGGTGGTTGCCCAGTACCCTATAGGTGCCTGTTCAGGGTTGTCTCCTACATCGTCGTCCATACCGTCGATGTCTTCGGAGTCGAAATCAAGCACGTCGTTTAAGGTTTCGACAGTGGCTACAAAGTGGGCAGTGGGTGGGCGTTGAATTTCTTCGTCGTCCTCACCCCAACCTTCCTGACCGTAGTCCGGCCAGGGCTCTCCTGATATAGAGAGAGACTTTAGTGAATTCAGGATGCCGACAAAGGGCGAGTGCTGAAAGATGTCCGCGGCAGTGAAATCCATGACCAGCGCCCAATCGGATTCGATTGGCGGTAGCGGAGGGTTGAAGTCCGGAGAGGAGTCCGGCGCCTTGGAGTCAAGGTCTTCACAAAGGACAGGGATGGAGTTCGGCTCAATCGCCGTTGAGATCGTAGCCCCCGAGGTGGTGTCCAACCAACCGTCCTCGATCAGCGAAACCGGCTCCGGATTAAGGGTCGCAGCGGGCACCGGTGCAGCCTCCAGGGCACAGTTCGGCGGCAGAGCTAGATCGTACCCATCGAGACAGTGCGGCGCGCTTGGCTGTGGCTCGAATCCGTCAAAGTTCAAGTCTCCGCGGACATCGGCCGTATAGTTCGAGCTTCCAAATCTGACCTGATGGCCAGGGGCGTAGCTTTCGATCTGCTCCAGATGGCCAAGTGAATTGGCCCGCAGTGCAAAGCCGCCCGAATATGAAGATCTGTCCGGGAGAAAAGTCTCACCACGGACGCGTCATTGTTGATGATCGAAGGAGCCATCGGGCCTATAGGTGGCGACACGGAGGAACTCTCAATGAAAGCACCAATGTCGATTGTCAAAACCGGCGGATCTCGGGTAGGGGGTCCCGAGGCGTGCGTCTAGGCGGATTGTAACGAGGAGACAAGGGACCACGATGTTTTTACACAGGTTGGGCCCTCTCGATGGAGGTAATACCCTACTCCTTCTTGATTAATATTGATGATATGGGTAGTACAAGAGTAGATCTACCACGAGATCAAGGAGGCTAAACCCTAGAAGCTAGCCTATGGTATGATTGTTGTTAAGTCCTCGGACTAAAACCCTTCGGTTTATATAGACACCGAATAGGGTTAGGGTTACACAGTCGGTTACAATGGTAGGAGATCTACATATCCGTATCGCCAAGCTTGCCTTCCACGCCAAGGAAAGTCCCATCCGGACACGGGACGAAGTCTTCAATCTTGTATCTTCATAGTCTTGGAGTCCGGCCAAAGATGATAGTTCGGCTATCCGGACACCCCCTAGTCCAGGACTCCCTCAGAGGGCCTCCGACCTCTTCTTCCTCGCTACCGTAGTGTGGGCAGATCCGGCCTCCCGCCACCCACCTAGCGACATCCCGGCGACCATCAGGTATAACTTCCTTAGAAACCGGCCTTGCTCTACTTCCCGAGCTCCTGACATCGCTGCATTTGTAACTTTTACTATTTCTCAGGCCCCCTCGTAGATAGGATCGATCGGCTGTTCGAAAACCACCTAATTTTTTTACATTTAAGAGGTAAAACTAGTTCATGCACTCGAATCTAGTACTACTTGGTTCAAACAAGGAAGAAAGGGGTTAAGGGGGTGGGGGGTGGGGGAGGATTATTTACATGAATCTAGGACTTGGTCGAAAGAGGAAATAATGGGGGCGAAAAGTAGCAGAGACTGGCTATCCAACTGGTCTCTAGGTCTAATAGGGAAATAAAGGGAAACGCAGTACAAACTCAATATAAACCCGATCTATTGGTTAAAAAGGAAAGAAAGTGAGGACTGGGGGACATGTCAACAGAGTAAGTCCAGCACTAGATTTGCTAGCCTCACATAGTATAAGGTGGCTATACCGAACAAAAATGGGACCAACCCAGATATCTTGTTCTGATGTTTGTTGCCCCGAGCCACTCTTATGTAATGCCACTGGTAAAATGTAGCAGTCGCACTGTTAAAAATAAGGACACGTTAAACCAATGTTGTTTTCAATGTAATGCCTCCAGTAATATGAATCAACGGCACTTCTTTACATGTCCTGCTAAAATTTCCCATTAAGATAAGTTGGTTCTTTTCGTTAGAAATGCAAGCATCCTGGTCCGCCTACTCTCTCGTGCCCAAAGTAATGTCGTATTTAACGGTTGTCATAGTTAATCCTGATGCCCACACTAATATCTATAGCATACTTTGCTTTAGAAATTGCTACTGTCCTTGTAGGATTGCCATTCAGGCAAGGAACATGTTTCTTTTCATTTGATGCATGTTTCATCACTTGTTACTTGTTAGTCACCCTCCTTTCCACCTTTTTTTTTGCAAACAGAGATATACATTTCACGCTCGATCTTAGTTGAACTGCACAAATGATATCCAAATTATAGTTGAGCATTCCAGGAGCTTCACAACCAACCTTGATGTTGCTCAATTATATTGCAACTAATGAAGAAGAAGCTACTGTGGGTTTCGTTTTACGATGGAAATGGAACCGGGGCTGGAGCCCTTTTCTTAAAAAAATTGAAGAAGAAGCTGCTAGCTCATGGGACATTGCTTCATTTTAGGTGAACTGCACCAAAAGGTCCCATGAATTGAATCATCCATGTTGGTGACTGAAAGAGCCAGCTTGACATCCCAGTCTAAGCACCCCGGCCTCCATCCTTGCGGCCTTACGGTACACCTTGTTTACCACCTGCTCGACCCTAGTGTCCTTTGATAAAATGAAGTAATAATACAGTTAAAATAGGCGAGTGTCATCTCTATCATTTCATTTCCAATGTAAATAAAGAAAGTGCTTCTCTTTGTTAAAGTATGTTTCATCAACTAGTCCCATTGTTAATGTTTAAGCGTTTACATAACTGGGGTGCTTAATTTTAGTTGATATGTACAAAAATAGAGATTTGAATGTCTCAAAGGCGCCTCCTTGTACTCTTGTTGTACAACGATGTTCATCCTTTGGCGGAAAGGTGTATCTGGGAGACTTGGGACGATGTCAGTATGAGGCGTGCCGTATGAGGCGTCATGAGGCCCATCTCGCCCTCATGACATGGCATACTATGATACTATCACAATATTTTCTTCTATTTATTTTGTGTGTTTCATCAACTAGTGCCACTATAATGTAATCACGCTTTTTCATTATCTGTGCAAACAGGGTTATTCAGCTGCATTTTGGTGGAACTGCACAAATGTACATAGGGAACCGGCATATCTGCAGAGTGCGAGGTGTGCCAAGTAAAAATTACCGACACCAACCATGTTGCATGCACACATTGGCAACCACCACAATCAGTGGGATGTGTGGCGCTCTCTGTGGATGGATCTTTCTCGGCAGCAAATCCTCTAACCAAATACTAGTAGCTTATATTGGCAGTTTTCTAGGGAGTACTCTTTTATGAAAGAAGCACCAATCTATTTTTCTTTATTTGTACCTTTGTGTCACAACTTTGACCCAAAGGTCGAGCTATTTTAGGGTGATTGGCGTAGTACTCGGAGACTGATTGTAAGCATGATTTTCATTAGCTGTCACTGATTGTAAGCATGAGTAGGTGGAAGATTAGGTTAGTGCTGAAGCTTACCTTAAACCCTACGCCGCCCGTTGAAGCAGGCGGCGTCGAGGGAATCGTGGAGAACGTCGGGGAAGCAACGTCGCGCCATACGGCCTCCTCTTGCGGTGGGAGAACGAATACTCCTGTGGCTCCGGCTGGCTCTGCACCCTCACGAACGGCACACCATACTCGATCGATTCGGCATCCTCTGGGTGCTCGACCTTCGACCTGTACGCCCAACACCTCCGCCTGACTGTCTCCTCGGGCAAATCTGTCTGCTCCATCGCCCATAGAAGATACTCGATGAACTCGGAGGACTGCGGCGTGACTGCCGCCGAGGAGTACATGTACATCGCCGCCCTCATTGCCGCCGTCTTGCTCTTTCGCATACATTGCCACATGGCCCGCACCATCCTCGAAATCTCCCACTCATTGTCAAACCAACTAAGGATCTCCTTCAACCTGGCTAACTTTGCACAGTGGCATTTGGCGATCTGCACGATTCATCTTGCATCCTCTCCATAGATGTCGTTCTGAGTGGTCCGATGCTAGCTTTGGAAGATGGGAGGAGAGATGGTGGTCTTGCAATAGAGAAGAGGGAGAGGAGAGGAGCTGGTTTTGGAATGGAGATGATGGAGAGGAGAGGAGGTGGTTTTGCGATGGAGGGAAGATCATAAGAGGGAGAGGCGAGACGATGGTTTTGGAATGGAGATGATGGAGAGGAGAGGAGGTGGTTTTGGAATGGAGATGATGGAGAGGATAAGATGTGGTTTTGCAATGGAGAAGATCATAAGAGGGAGAGACGAGACGGTGGTTTTGGAATGGAGATGATGGAGAGGAGAGGAGGTGGTTTTGCAATGGAGAAGATCGGAAGAGGGAGAGGCGATACGGTGGTTTTGGAATGGAGATGATGGAGAGGAGAGGAGGTGGTTTTGCAATGGAGAAGAGGGAGAGGAGCCTGCGGCAGCAATTTAGGATTGGGCGAGGGCGGCCGGTATGTGGTGGATCAAAATCAAAATCAATTTACCCTTCAATTAAGAAAGCGACCCACATTAACTAGTCTCCCTTTTATTCTGGGTCATAATTGACCATGATTTTACTTTACATAAAATATATGTTATACGTTGCAAAAATAATATAATTTGAAAGTACATTCAGATACGAACCAAACGATACAATTTTTGGTGACATGCATTCACATTTTGCTTCTCACATAGAGTACGTGGTCAAACTTTGACCCAAAATATGCAAAACAACAAAAAAATACTTCCAAGACCAGCGCCGCTCTTCCGCTCTTCTCCTGTTCCAATCTAAATCCACCGCCGCTCATGTCCTCTTCCATTTCAAAACCACCGCCCCTCCTCTCCTGTTCGAGTCCAAAACCAGCATCGCTCCTCTCCCGTTCTAATCCAAAACCAGCGCTGCTCCTCTCCTCTTCCATTCAAAAACCACCGCCGGCGACTGAATGTGTTGTGGAGAAGTAGATCGATGGAGGAGTACAACCGATACGCGAGGATCGCAGACGGCGACCCAGTGAAGCTAGCTAGGATGTTGGAGAAATAGTCTTGCTTTGACAACAAGGACCAACTAGCAGCGACAGCGACATCCATGGCCACATATCTGCAACAGAGCGAAAAGGCGACGATACTCCCGGAGGGAGTCGCGCCGGAGTACATAGAGCTGCTCCTCTGGGCCATGGAGCAAACATATTCACCGAATCCGATCGTGAGGGAGGCGATGGTGGGAGATGTCGATCCCAGATGGAGCATCCACGAGATTGAAGGATCGAACATCTCTGAGGTGCCGTTTGTGAGGGTGTCCTGCCAGAGCAAGCCGGTGGAGTCTTCGTCGACCGAACCCAACTGCAAGAGGAGAAAAGGAGTTGGCCTGACGACACTTCCCCGCCATCGTCCCTCGCCGTTCACATCGTCTCACGGGGCGGCTGTCTGCCATGAGAGGAATAGGAGGGACTGCCCCCACCCCAATAGTCGGGCAGGTTGTGAATTGTCGGGGAGGAACTTAGGGTTGTCGATGTTGCAGGTTGTGAATTGTGTTTTGTGTTGTGTATTTTGAGAGTACTTTCAGATATGAATGTCTTCTGAATTTCAGATTTGCAGTATTGAGCATATGAAGAATTTTATGAATTCTAGAGATCTATTTTAGCACTTAAAAAAATGTAGTTTCATAGGAGTATAAAAGTGCAGATTTAGAAGAAACTGCAAGTTTCAGTTTCAGATAAGAAACTGCAAGTTCAGTTTTAGATAAGAAACTGCAACTTTCGGAGGTAGAGCATTTATATTAACACGGCCTTTTCAAACAGGGTTAACATCATGTTGGAAGTTTTATTAAGTAATTAAAATGGAACTACCAGCCGATTAACATCATGCTGATCAACATTCATGCATAGCACATCTTCATATGATGCACAGTCAAAATGCCCACACAATGTTTAGTGTGCGAAACACAGAGAAAACGAGGGATGGAGTTTTGGCAAGTGTTGGACGTGGTTTTGGGCTGACCCGTCTAGGCTTTCATTTTTAACATGCGCAGCCCACGACCTCGGATGGGAGGGCCTGTTTGTATTTTCTTAGGGCCATCATGTATCGACCGGCCTATGGACCTCCCATCCGAGGTTTTATTTTTGGCAGCCCAATTTATGTATCTTTTTGAAGAAAGCATGGCCGGTCTGTTCTATTTTTTATATAAGAATAGGAGCGCCATGTACAACTTATGTTTCCTTTTAACTATATTATATATATTTAAATTATTTTATATGTTATTATATATTATTTTTATTGTCATCATATATCTATGAGATACTTACATATGTAAGAAAACAATATCCCACATCTTATTAATTATAAAATAATTTCTTAACAAATAAAATCATGTATTGTTTTGTACGAAAATCCTAGTGATTGTGTACAAAAGCTTGGTAAGATTTAAGGACAAATGTAATAATATCACTTATTATTTAAATATATTTATAACAAAATGCATAGCCCTTTTTTTATTTTTGATAACATTGCTGGCCCAACCCAACATTATAATTAGAATCAGCCCAGCAAAATCGTGTATCTAGATAAAGTGCAAATGGCCTGTATTTTTTTAGGAAATAAAATAAATGGGCCGCATGAAAGCTACATTAATTATTCACCCAGCCAGCTAATGGTTGTAAGCACTCAAAAAAAAGCTACTGGCTGTAATTCAAAAAAAATATCAAATTGACTGTAAATTCTATCGCGCAAAAAAAGACTGTAAATTCTGAAAAAATGGGTTGAATATGTGCCACATTTTTGGAGGCTGAAATGTGGGCCAATAGGTCGAAACCAACACAAGTCGTTGTAAATTTAGTCAACAAATGATTCTGACATGTTAGCCGTTGGATTTACACCGGCATCCATCTTCAATCTCTCGTCTTCTTCCTCCAGCACCGCCGGGACCACCTCCCGCCTCCTGCTGCTAGCAGCTCACCTTGCAACGCTTCGCTATGAAGCGCTACTCCACCTTGGCAGAGCCATCCCTCCACCCATCCACCCCTCCTGTTCTTCTCCACCGACTTCTGAACCACGCCGCACCAGAACCAGTTAACCCTCGTACACCTCTCCGTCTGCGACTCTACTCCCGCATCTTCCCATCTCCGGCTCGTTGCTGTCCGGGGCCTCGCTGCCGTCCACCACCTTGGATGCGCTCGGCGCGGCGTGGTCAACATGGTCAACGAACGACACCCTCGGAAGTAGGCTATGCGTGGAGAGGCTGACAGTTGGGTCCACGGCCGCACACAAGGAAATGCCTCCTTATTACGCGCAAAATCATGATTCCTCCACCTGACATCTAGGACCCACGGAAGGGCCTCTGTATTTCCTTGAAAAAAATGTGCCCCCGCTGACTTGTCGGACCCACCAGCTATCTTCACACGCAAGGAAGTGCCTCCTTATTACGCACAAAAAATGAATACTCCCCACCGGTGGAACCCGGCATCTTTGAGGGGCTGACTTGTGGGCCTACCAAGTTGACGGGGATGGAGGGCTTTGTCAACTTAGTCAATATGAACGATTCTAGCTCCTGTTATCGTACAATGTTCATCCAACGGTTGTAGTGCTTCTTCAACCTCTGGTCTTCTTGCTCCAGCCGCCCAAACCAGCGCCGGTCGTGCCGCGTGCTCCTGCCTCCCGTGGCCGGCTGTGATGCCGCAGAGGCCTCACCGCCCCCTACTACTCCCACCGCTGGCCAGGCCATCCCTCTACTCACCCACACCCCCTGTTATTCTGTGGCGACGACAGCCTCATGCCGCAGCCGAACCAGTGAACCCTCGTACTCCTCTTCGCGTGGGCATCCACTGCTGCGTCTTCCCCGGCGCCGAGTCGTCCCCTTCCTAGGCCTCGCCGTCGTCCACCACCGTGGTGCTCTCGGCGCGGCGTGGTCAACGTGGTCAAGGAATGACTTCCATCGGACTGGAATGTACGTGGAGAGGCTGACAGCTGGGTCCCCGGCCGCAGCAAGGAAGTGCCTCCTTATTACGCGGAAAATAATGATTCCTCCACCTGACAGCGGGAACCCACCAGACGGGCCACCGTATTTCGCGAAAAAAACTTTCCCCCTGACTGTTGGGACCCACCAGCTACATCTTCGCACGCAAGGAAGTGCGTCCGGGCAAAAAAATTGATCCGCCCCCTGACTGCTGGGACCCACCAGCTACATCTTCGCACGCAAGAAAGTGCGTACGGGCAAAAAAAAACGATTCGCCCCCCTGACTGCTGGGATCCACCAGCTACATCTTCGCACGCAAAGGAAGTGCGTCCGGGAAAAAAACGATTTGCCCCTCTGACTGCTGGGACTCACCAGCTACATTTTCGCACACAAGGAACTGCCTGACAGTCGGGACCCACCTGGTCGAAGCGTACGTAGCGTTGTCATTCTGGTCGCGAACGTGTACGTACATACTGGTCGATGTAGAGGCGCGCACGTGTCGTAGATGTAGAGGCGTGCACGTAGCATGTACACGTACGTACAACGGCAAGGGTGCAAGAAAGAAAATATGGCCACGTACGTACATACGGGCAGGGTCTCTAACGCCTATCACGCATACGTACATGGCTGGGTCCGAACGGAGAAACAACGTCGTCGTCGTGTTCATGGAGAGCCAACCGGCTGGGTCGGAACGGAATGCATGGTCGTGTTCATCGGGAGGGCTTGGACGGAACAGGCGATGGAAATGAGGCCTGGCGTACCACACAACGGAGAAAACGGCCTTGTGTTCGACCGGCCACGTTCGAAACGGGGTCCTGTTGATCGGGAGGGGCCTGGCGTAAAGCAAAACGGAGGAAACGGACCTCCTATGGTCGAAACGGGGGTCCTGTTGATCGGGAGGGGTGTGGCGTACCGCAAAACGGACGAAACAGACTTGTGTTGGAGCGCTACGGTCGAAAGCAGGGGAGGGTGTGGCGTACCACAAAATGGGACTCCACGGGATACTGTTCATCTCCACCGTCGACCTCCTCCAGCCTCCACGGGCTACCGTCGACCTCCTCCAGCCTCCACGGGCTCCTGTTCATCCAGCCTCCACCGCGCGCTACTCCACCAGCTACTATTCAACCACCCCTCTCCACGAGCACCCCTCCGCCGTCTACTGTTCATCCAGCCCTCCACACCACGGGGTCCTGTTCAACCACCCCTCCATGGCCACCCCTCCACCGTCTACTGTTCATCCAGCCCTCCACACCACGGGTTCCTGTTCATCCAGAGGCAACGCCACCGCTCACTGTTCATCCAACCCCCCCCCCTCGCAACGCTCACTAGCAGCAGTAGCGAAGGAATCGCTCCATCGGGTTCAGTTAACAGCCATCGATCGATCGCTCGGGTTCAGTAACGCGTAGCCTGCAGTGCAATCGCTCGGGTTCAGTTAGAGCCCAATGCCTCGCTCGGCTTCAGTTAGAGCCAACACCTCGCACACACACGCGTACGTACGAGAGAAACGCGCATCGCTCCGCCCCCGACCTCCCACCGTAACCGGCAACTCCCCGAAATTTTCCTCCCCCTCGCTTCTACCACGGTTTTTCCGTCATGGACGGCCCAAAGAATGTCATGCAGCTGCGTCTCCGGCCCGCCCAGGGCGAAAAGCCCATTTTCTGTCATGATTTTTTGTCATAGAAGTAGGAGCCCACCACATCTATGATGATACCGGGTTTTGTCACAATTATCGTCATAGAAGTGTCATATGTATGACAGAAAAAAATTCGTTCGGCCGAAAATGTCACGGATGTGTCTTTTTTTTGTAGTGGAGGTCGCGCCAGGCAGGCCCCGCACGTCGCCTCGATGGCCTGCCGGGGTATGTCGGCACCTGCTAGGCATGAAGACAAGGACGGCGGCGGTGGTGCCAGCCGCCGCTCCTGGAAAGACACTCTGCTGGTCATCGGCCGGTCTAGCAGAGCCTCGGAGCCACTAGCAGGTCCAAAGAACGACCGCCACAGAAGCAGATCTCCTGGCCCACGACACCGTCGCTGCCGTGCTCCGCCACCCCCCCCCCCCCATCAGCCCCGCTGCAACTGCTCGCCCCGCCCTGCCCCCTCCTCCATGATGGCAAGACCACAGCCAACCCCGCTCCACCAACGGATGCCCCTCCCATGACCGAACAGCTGCCAGCCCCAACTCCACCTCCACCTGTCGCAGATAGCCCAAGCTCAGATGACCCAGTAGCAGAGTTTTTAGCCAATCGGGAGGATTCCATCACCCCACCAAGATGTACCAACTTCATGCTCCTAGAGATCAACGCCACTGTAGAAGCAACTCTCGCTAAGCCCCTCTCCTTTTCACCGCTGGCCTTGGCCGAGCTGCCGTTGTTGATGCCTGCTGATGCCATCCTGATACGTCTCCAACGTATCTATAATTTTTGATTGTTCCATGCTATTATATTACCCATTTTGGGTGTTTATGGGCTTTACTCTACACTTTTATATCATTTTTGGGACTAACCTACTAACCGGAGGCCTAGCCTGAATTACTGTTTTTTTCCTATTTGAGTGTTTCGAAGGAAAGGAATATCAAACGGAGTCCAAACGGAACGAAACCTTCGGGAGCGACCTTTTTCGAACAAATGCAATCCAGGGGACTTGGAGTAGATGTCAAGCAACAAACGAGGCGGCCACGAGGGTGCCCGGTACGCCACCTGGGGGTAGGTGCGCCCCCACCCTCGTTGGCCCCTTGTTGCTCCACCGACGTACCTCTTCATCCTATATATATACACATACCCCAAAAACATCCAGGAGCACCACGAAAAACTATTTCCATTGCCGCAACCTTCTGTATCCGCGTGATCCCATCTTGGAGCCTTCGCCGACGCTCCACCGGAGGGGGAATCGATCACGGAGGGCCTCTACATCATCTCCAAGGCCTCTCCGATGAGTTGTGAGTAGTTTGACCTTCGGGTCCATAGTTATTAGCTAGATGGCTTCTTCTCTCTCTTTGAATCTCAATACAAAGTTCTCCTCGATCTTCTTGGAGATCTATTCGATGTAACTCTTTTTGCAGTGTGTTTGTCGAGATTCGATGAATTGTAGGTTTATGATCAAGTTTATCTATGAGAAATATTTGAATCTCCTCTGAATTCTTTTATGTGTGATTAAGTTATCTTTGCAAGTCTCTTTGAATTATCAGTTTTGTTTGGCCTACTAGATTGATCTTTCTTGCAATGGGAGAAGTGCTTAGCTTTGGGTTCAATCTTGCGGTGCTGTTTCCTAGTGACAGCAAGGCACGTATTGTATTGTTGCCATCGAGGATAAAAAGATGGGTTTTATATCATATTGCATGAGTTTATCCCTCTACATCATGTCATCTTTCTTAATGCGTTACTCTGTTCTTCATGAACTTAATACTCTAGATGCAAGCAGGAGTCGGTCGATGTGTGGAGTAATAGTAGAAGATGCAGAATCGTTTCGATCTAGTTACCACGGACGTGATGCCTATATACATGATCATGCCTAGATAATCTCATAACTATGCGTTTTTCTATCAGTTGCTCGACAATAATTTGTTCACCCACCGTAATGCTTATGTTATCTTGAGAGAAGCCACTAGTGAAACCTATGGCCCCCGGGTCTATCTTTTATCATATAAGTTTTCCCTCTACTTTTATGTGCATCTTTTATTTTCCAATATATATCATAAAATACCAAAAAAAATATCTTATCTTATTATCTCTATCAGATCTCACTTTCGCAAGTTACCTTGAAGGGATTGACAACCCGTTTATCGTGTTGGTTGCGAGGTTCTTGTTTGTTTGTGTAGGTGCGTGGGACTTTTGAGGAGCCTCCTACTATATTGATACCTTGGTTCTCAAAAACTGAGGGAAATACTTACGCTACTTTGCTGCATCACCCTTTCCTCTTCAAGGGAAAAACCAACGCAAGCTCAAGACGTAGCAAGAAGGATTTCTGGCACCGTTGCTGGGGAGGTCTTCGCTCAAGTCAAGACATACCAAGTACCCATCACAAACTCATCTCCCTTCCATTACATTATTTGCCATTTGCCTCTCGTTTTCCTCTCCCCCACTTCACCCTTGCCGTTTTATTCACCCTCTCTTTCCCCTTCGTCTCCCTCTTTCGCTTGCCTTTTGTGTGCTTGAGTGTTGGATTGATTGTCATGATGGCTCAAGATAATACCAAATTGTGTGACTTTTCCAATACCAATAATAATGATTTCCTTAGCACTCCGATTGCTCCTCTTAATGAGGTTGAATCTTGTTATATCAATGCTGCTTTGTTGAATCTTGTTATGGAAGATCAATTCTCTGCCCTTCCTAGTGAAGATGCCGCTACTCATCTAAACAACTTTGTTGATTTGTGTGATATGCAAAAGAAGAAAGATACGGATAATGATATTGTTAAATTGAAGTTATTTCCGTTTTCATTTAGAGATCGTGCTAAAACTTGGTTTTCGTATTTGCCTAAGAATAGTATTGATTCATGGAATAAGTGCAAAGATGCTTTTATCTCTAAGTATTTTCCTCCCGCTAAGGTCATCTCTCTTAGGAACGATATTATGAATTCCAAACAACTTGATCATGAGCATGTTGCCCAATCTTGGGACAGAATGAAATTAATGATTTGCAATTGCCCTACTCATAGTTTGAACTTATGGATGATCATACAAAATTTTTATGCTAGATTGAATTTTGCTTCTAGAAATCTTTTAGATTCAGCCGCGGGAGGCACTTTTATGGAAATCACTTTAGGAGAAGCTACTAAACTCCTTGATAACATTATGGCTAATTATTCTCAATGGCACACCGAAAGATCTAGTAGTAAAAAAGTGCATGCTCTAGAAGAAATTAATGTTGTGAGTGGAAAGATGGATGAACTTATGAAATTATTTGCTAATAAGAGTGGTCCTATTGATCCTAATGATATGCCTTTGTCTACTTTGATTGAGAATAATAAGGAATCTATGGATGTGAATTTTGTTGGTAGGAATAATTTTGGTAACAATGCTTATAGAGGAAACTTAATCCTAGACCGTTCCCCGGTAATTCCTCTAATAATTATGGTAACTCCTATAACAAATCTTATGGAAATTTTAATAAAATGCCCTCTGATTTTGAGAATAGCGTTAAAGAATTTATGATCTCTCAAAAGAATTTTAATGCTTTGCTTGAAGAAAAATTGCTTAAAGTGGATGATATGTCTAGGAACGTTGATAGGCTTTCTCTTGATGTTGGTTCTTTTAAACTTAGATCTATTCCTCCTAAGAATGATATCAATGAGTCTCTCAAAGCCATGAGAATTTCCATTGATGAGTGCAAAGAAAGAACCGCTAGGTTGCGTGCCAAGAAAGATTGCTTTGTAAAAGCATGTTCTTCTAGTTTCCATGAAAATAATAATGAAGATCTAAAAGTTATTGATGTATCCCCTATTAAATACTTGTTTTGCAATATGAATCTTGATAATGATGGGACTGGAGATGAGTCAACTTTAGTTAAAAGGCGTACCAATAATTCAGAGTTTTTAGATCTTGATGCTAAATTTGGTAACAGTGTGATTGGAGAGGTCAAGACTTTAAATAGTATTGAACCCACTATTATGGATTTCAAGGAATTTAATTATGATAATTGTTCTTTAATAGATTGTATTTCCTTGTTGCAATCCGTGTTGAATTCTCCTCATGCTTATAGTCAAAATAAAGCTTTTACCAAACATATCGTTAATGCTTTGATGCAATCTCATGAGGAAAAACTTAATTTGGAAGTTTATATACCTAGAAAACTTTATGATGAGTGGGAACCAACTATAAAGATTAAAATTAAAGATCATGAGTGTTATGCTTTATGTGATTTGGGTGCTAGTGTTTCCACGATTCCAACAACTTTATGTGATGTGCTAGGTTTCCATGAATTTGATGATTGCTCTTTAAACATGCACCTTGCGGATTCCACCATTAAGAAACCTATGAGAAGGATCAATGATGTTCTTATTGTTGCAAATAGGAATTATGTTCCCGTAGATTTTATCGTTCTTGACATAGATTGCAATTTTTCATGTCCTATTGTTCTTGGTAGACCTTTCCTTAGAACGATTGGTGCAATTATTGATATGAAGGAAGGGAATATTAGTTTAAAATTTCCACTAAGGAAAGGCATGGAAAACTTCACTGGAAAGAAAGCTAAATTACCTTATGAATGTATCATGCGATCTACTTATGAATCGAATGCAAAAGACAGCACCACTTAGATCTATCCTCGCTTTTATGCCTAGCTAGGGGCGTTAAACGATAGCGCCTGTTGGGAGGCAACCCAATTGTATTTTTGTTTCTTGATTTTTGCTTCTGTTTAGTAATAAATATTTAATCTAGATTATGTTTAGATGTGTTTTATTTTTTAATTAGTGTTTATGCCAAGTAGAACCTATAGGATAACCTATGGTGATAGTTAATTTGATTCTGCTAAAAAACAGAAACTTTGGACGCCCGAAAATAATTTTAGTAATTCACAGAAACGTGCTTTTGCGTTGATTCTTTTTCTGTAGATCAATAGACAGATTTCCCAGGACTTCGTATTTTGGTAGGAGTTTTAGAGTTCCAAAAGTATTCTAAAGTTACAGATTGCTACAGACTGTTCTATTTTTGACAGATTCTGTTTTCGTGTGTTGTTTGCTTATTTTGATGCATCTATGGCTAGTATCGGGGGGTATGAATCATAGAGAAGTTGGAATAAAGTAGGTTTAACACCAATATAAACAAAGAATGAGTTCATTATAGTACCTTATGTGGTGGTTTTTCTTTCTTGCACTAACGGAGCTTATGAGATTTCCTATTGAGTTTTGTATTGTGAAGTTTTCAAGTTTTGGGTAAAGATTTGATGGACTATGGAATAAGGAGTGGCAAGAGCCTAAGCTTGGGGATGCCCATGGCACCCCAAGATATTCAAGGACAACCAAAAGCCTAAGCTTGGGGATGCCCCGGAAGGCATCCCCTCTTTCGTCTTCGTCTATCGGTAACTTTACTTGGAGCTATATTTTAATTCGCCACATGATATGTGTTTTGCTTGGAGCATCATGTATGATATGACTCTTTGATTTTTAGATTTCCACAATCATCCTTTCTGTACACACCTTTTGGGAGAAACTCACATGATTTAGAATTTATTAGAATACTCTATGTGCTTCACTTATATCTTGTGAGCTAGATAGTTTTGCTCTATATGCTTCACTTATATTTTCTAGAGCACGGTGGTGGCTTTATTTTAAAGAAATTATTGATCTCGCATGCTTCACTTATATTATTTTGAGAGTCTTTTAAAACAGCATGGTATTTGCTATGGTTATAAATTTAGTTCTAGAATGATGAGCATCCATGTTGGGTATAATAAAAACTATCATAGAAAGTGCATTAAACACTATGATCAATTTGATGCTTGATAATTGTTTTGAGATATAAAGGTGGTAATGTTAGAGTCATGCTAGTTGGGTAATTATGAAATTCAGAAATACTTGTGTTGAAGTTGGCAAGTCTCGTAGCATGCACGTATGGTAAAAGTTGTGTGACAAATTTGTTGCATGGGGTGCTCTTTTAATTGTCTTCCTTATGAGTGGATGTCGGGATCGCGCGATGGTTAACTCCTAACAACCCTTCCCCTAGGAGCATGCGTAGTAGTACTTTGCTTCGAGGGAAAGTAGACTTTTGCAATAAGTATATGAGTACTTTATGACTAATGTGAGTCCATGGATATAAGCTCACTCATCCTTCTACTTTGCTAGCATTTGTTATGGCGCGCAACCTTTGCGGGTATCATGCACCCATTATTTACCTTCCTCAAAACAGCCACCATACCTACCTATTATGGCATTTCCATAGCCATTCCGAGATATATTTCCATGCAACTTTCCACCATTCCGTTTATTATGACATGCTCCATCATTGTCATATTGCTGTTTGCATGATCATTTAGTTAACATCGTATTTGTGGCAAGGCCACCTTCATAATTTTTCATACATGTCACTCTTGATTCATTGCATATCCCAGTACACCGCCGGAGGCATTCACATAGATTCATATTTTGTTCTAAGTATTGAGTTGTAATTTTTGAGTTGTAAATCAATAAAAGTGTGATGATCTTCATTATTAGAGCATTGTCCCAAGGGAGGAAAGGATGATGAAGACTATGATTCCCCCACAAGTCGGGATGAGACTTCAGACTTAAAAAAAAGGCCAAAGAAGCCCATATAAAAAATATAAAAAAGAGGCCAAAGAAGGCCACCAAATGAAAAAATGAGAGAAAAGAGAGAAGGGAAAATGCTACTATCTTTTTTTCCACACTTGTGCTTCAAAATAGCACCATGATCTTCATAATAGAGAGTCTCCTATGTTGTCACTTTCATATACTAGTGGGAATTTTTCATTATAGAACTTGGCTTGTATATTCCAATGATGGGCTTCCTCAAAATTCCCTAGGTCTTCGTGAGCAAGCGAGTTGGATGCACACCCACTTAGTTTCTTTTGTTGAGCTTTCATACATTTATAGCTCTAGTGCATCCGTTGCATGGCAATCCCTACTCACTCACATTGATATCTATTAATGGGCATCTCCATAGCCCGTTGATACGCCTAGTTGATGTGAGACTATCTTCTCCCTTTTTGTCTTCACAGCCACCACCATATACCACATATAGTGCTATGTCCATGGCTTGCACTCATGTATTGCATAAGAGTTGAAAAAGCTGAAGCGCGTTAAAAAGTATGAACCAATTGCTTGGCTGAAACCGGGGTTGTGCATGATGGGAGTATTTTGTGTGATGAAAATGAAGCATGGCCTAACTATATGATTTTGTAGGGATAAGCTTTCTTTGGCTATGCTATTTTGATAAGACATGATTATTTGTTAGTATGCTTCAAGTATTACTATTTTTATGTTTTATAAGCTTTTATCTTGAATCATTTGGATCTGAACAATCATGCCACAATAAAGAAAATTACATTGAGAATTATGCTAGGTAGCATTCCACATCAAAAATTCTGTTTTTATCATTTACCTACTCGAGGACGAGCAGGAATTAAGCTTGGGGATGCTTGATACGTCTCCAACATATCTATAATTTTGGATTGTTCCATGCTATTATATTACCCGTTTTGGATGTTTATGGGCTTTACTCTACACTTTTATATCATTTTTGGGACTAACCTACTACCCGGAGGCCCAGTCGAATTGTTGTTTTTTTGCCTATTCCGGTGTTTTGAAGGAAAGGAATATCAAACAGAGTTCAAACGGAATCAAACCTTTGGGAGCGATCTTTTTGGAACAAACGCAATCCAGGGGACTTGGAGTGGACGTCAAGCAACAAACAAGGCAGCCACGAGGGTGCCCGGCGCACTCCCTGGGGGTGGGCGTGCCCCCCACCCTCGTGGGCCCCTCATTGCTCCACTGACGTACTTCTTCCTCCTATATATATCCACGTACCCCGAAAACATCCAAGAGCACCACGAAAAACTATTTCCACCGCCGCAACCTTCTGTATCCGCGAGATCCCATCTTGGAGCCTTTGCCGGCGCTCTGCCGAAGGGGGAATCGATCACGGAGGGCCTCTACATCATCTCCAAGGCCTCTCTGATGAGTTGTGAGTAGTTTACCATAGACCTTCGGGTCCATAGTTATTAGCTAGATGGCTTCTTCTTTCTCTTTGAATCTCAATACATAGTTCTCCTCGATCTTCTAGGAGATCTATTCGATGTAACTCTTTTTGCGGTGTGTTTGTCGAGATCCGATGAATTGTGGGTTTATGATCAAGTTTATATATGAGAAATATTTGAATCTTCTCTGAATTCTTTGATGTGTGATTAATTTATCTTTTCAAGTCTCTTCGAATTATCAGTTTGGTTTGGCCTACTAGATTGATCTTTCTTGCAATGGGAGAAGTGCTTAGCTTTGGGTTCAATCTTGCGGTGTCCTTTCCCAGTGACAGCAGGAGCAGCAAGGCACGTATTGTATTGTTGCCATCGAGGATAAAAAGATGGGGTTTATATCATATCGCATGAGTTTATCCCTCTACATCATGTCATCTTTCTTAATGTGTTACTCTATTCTTCATGAACTTCATACTCTAGATGCAGGCAGGAGTCGGTCGATGTGTGGAGTAATAGTAGTAGATGCAGAATCGTTTTGGTCTACTTGTCACGGACGTGATGCCTATATACATGATCATGCCTAGATAATCTCATAACTATGCGCTTTTCTATCAATTGCTCGACAGTAATTTGTTCACCCACCGTAATACTTACGCTATCTTGAGAGAAGCCACTAGTGAAACCTATGGCCCCCGGGTCTATCTTTTATCATATAAGCTTTCCATCTACTTTTATTTGCATCTTTTATTTTCCAATCTATATCATAAAAATACCAAAAATATTTATCTTTTCTTATTATCTCTATCAGATCTCACTTTTGCAAGTTACCGTGAAGGGATTGACAACCCCTTTATCGCATTGGTTGCGAGGTTCTTGTTTGTTTGTGTAGGTGTGTTGGACTTTTGAGGGGCCTCCTACTGGATTGATACCTTGGTTCTCAAAAACTGAGGGAAATACATAGGCTACTTTGCTGCATCACCCTTTCCTCTTCAAGGGAAAAACCAACGCAAGCTCAAGACGTAGCACATCCCAACACCTCCACCAGCCCCAATCCCAGCCCCTCCTCAAGGCAGAGAGCACGCACCACCCCGCTCTAGGCCAACTCCCTCACCTTCTACGATCACTGCTGATCAAAACTCCCAGGCACACCAGATCACCGCTGTCAGTATGCAGGTTGGCGGCCATGAGGTAAGGCAAAGCAGCACATCCCCCGCCTCCTCCACGATCAAGCCAACAGTTGCACGCAGCCTATTCACCGACCTGCCCATGCCCCGCCCCTTCTCGCTGCCACCCCAAGCACCAGTGTGCCCCCATCCTACAGGGCATCCTCCGCTCCTTCCAGGCGCAGTGCGCGATAGGCGGCGACCAGGAGCATGGTGCCAGTAACCCAAAGGGCGACCCTACGTCTCGTGCAGGCTCTGGGAATCCTAGGCCCGAAAGAGAAGATGACCAACGCTGCAGCAGCAGAATTCCTGAAGCGCTTCGACACGCCGCTCACCGACGAGGAGATACCCGGCCTGGGAGCTCTCACGCGCCTCGACAAGGCGGCTCTCAGGGTCGCGGCGGGGCTTGACGGCCCTAGCAGCTTGGCCTTCGGCGCTGACTAGGTTTCCCCGTGCTAGCTAAACCTCTATGTCTTCAGCAGGGGCCGGCGCTCCGCCGGTGGAAGTTAGGATCTTTCTTTTTCTATTGTTGGGTTCGGGTGGTTGCAGTAGTTAGTCATAGTCAGCTATGTGCTATTGGTGGTGCCCTTCGACTCTACTGCCTGCGAGCAGAGATGGTGTTGTCGTTTCCTTTGTTGAGAGAGAGTGGTAGTAGCTGTAGTTCGATGGCGACAATAGTGGGCTACTGGTAGTGGTCGCTCTTGATTTGGATTGCGAGCGAGGATGGTGTAACTTGCTTTATCTTAGCAATGTTTACCTTGCTGAATCTACTATTTCCCAATGAGTAACACCTTCTGCACAATCATAACCTGGAATGTTAGGGGCCTTAATATGCCCGCCAAGCGATCCGCTGTCGCTGAAGCAATTGCTGCGTGGAGACCAGTGATCGTCTGCCTGCAAGAGACCAAAATTAGCTCCTGGGATGCTGCTCTGGTTAGAAACATAGGTGGAAACCAATTAGACCAGGCAACCGATCTGCCTGCTGATGGCACCCGAGGCGGTGTCAGCATTTTCTGGAACAACAACTCAGTAAAGCTTTCAGAAATTTCTACCAACACCTTCTCCATTTCCACCACTGTTAAATTCTTAGCGGATAATAAAACCTACCGCCTCTCCACTATGTACGGTCCATCTGACAATCAAGCCAAAGATGTCTTCCTGGCTGAAATATGTGTCGTTGCCCCTGCTACAAACACCCCTTGGATCATCGTGGGAGACTTCAACCTCATCTATGAGGCTAGAAACAAGAACAACCTTAATCTCAACCGACGGCTGATAGGAAAATTTAGAGCGGCCATCAACTATGCTGAGTTATTTGAGATCCACTGCAATAACCGGAGGTTTACCTGGAGCAACGAGCAGGGCTCCCCGATGCTAGTCACACTAGACAGAGTGTTCTGCAACCCCTCCTGGGACTCTCTTTTCGCCACGGTCGCTCTTCACGCTGCTTCCACATCCATATCAGACCACTGCCCTCTTGTCCTAGCTGATACTTGCACTCTACCAAGATCGAAAAATTTCAAAATTGAAGAGTTCTGGCCCAAATTCCCTGGTTTTAGAGAGACCATGATCGAGGCCTGGTCCAAGCCGATCAACTCCTCCTGCGCCTTCAATATCATACAAGGCAAACTTTTGCGCACAGCAAATGCCCACTGGAGCTGGAGCAAAACCCTCCTCAGTGACGCTCGACTGCAGTTCCACATTGCCCAGGAGATTATCCTCAGATTGGACATTGCTCAAGAATCTCGCGCCCTTACGGATGCAGAAATAGACCTGCGAAAGCAACTAAAACTCAGACTGTTAGGTCCATCAACAATTGAGAGAGCCCATAAGCGACAGAGCTCCCGAATCAACTGGCTAAAGGCTGGAGACGCAAGCACAAAATTTTCCCATGCAAAAATCAACGCCAAACGCAGAAAAAACTTCATTCACTCCCTACACCACAATGTTAGGATGGTAACTTCTCATCAGGAGAAGGAGGAGGTCATTCATTCACATTTTATGAACACAATGGGAACTAGAATAAACCGTACATGTGCTATCAACTGGGAGTCCATCGAGCTTCCACAGCTAAACAACGAAGGACTAGATCTCCCCTTGTCTGAAGAAGAGGTTTGGCGGGCTATCAGGCAAACACCAGCTAATCGTGCTCCTGCTCCCAACGGCTTCTCCGGTAGTTTCTATAGGATCTGCTGGCCGATCATCAAAATAGACTTGCTACGCGCCCTCCACCAGTTCTACAATCTTCAAACAAGAGGTTTGACCATCTAAATACCGCCTCGGTGATCCTCATCCCAAGAAGGCTAATCCCTCCGAAGTGGGACACTTCAGGCCAATTAGCTTAGTGCACTCCTTCGCTAAATTGATCACAAAAATCCTATCACTTAGGCTGGCCCCAAAACTAAACAGCATAATCTCCTCCGCCCAAAATGCTTTCCTGAAAACAAGGAGCATCCACGATAGCTACCTTTATGTCAGAAACGTGGCGAGAAGCTTGCACAGAAAAAACAAGCCCTCAATGTTGTTCAAAATGGATATAGCCAAAGCCTTCGATTCCATATCCTCGGAGTTCTTGCTCGAGCTGCTTCAGCGCACCGGATTCAGCACTAGATGGCGCACCTGGATTTCACTTCTGTTCTGCTCGATCTCCTCCACTGCAAACCTAAACGGCGTCCGATCGCCCATAGGAGGGGATTGAGGCAAGGGGATCCGTTGTCGCCATTCTTATTCATATTGGCCATTGACATGCTATATCGCCTCCTGGAGAAAGCTGCAGAGCTAGGCCATCTCACACCGCTGCCGGGCAGGGAAGCTAAGATGAGATTGAGCCTCTACGCTGATGATGTTGTCTTCTTCTCAAACCCATGCAAAGAGGAAGTGCTTTGCCTGCTAACCATCCTAGACTCCTTCGGTAGGGCCTCAGGTATGATGATAAACCCCACCAAATCAACTCTGGCCCCGATTCGTTGCAATGTCTTAAACCTGGATGAGATCTTGGACGGCTTCGCGGGTCCGAGAGTGGGATTCCCAATCACATATTTAGGGCTTCCCATAATGCTTGGTAGGCTGAAGAAAGTCCACCTCCAATTCATCTTCGACCGTATTAGAGCCAAACTTGCCGGATGGGAAGGAAAACTACTGAACATGGCAGGAAGGCGCCCGCTGATCCGAGTTGTCATTTCAGCAATGCCGGTTTTCGCTCTCACGGCTATCAAACCTTCCGCAAGCATTTTCAAGGACATAAACAAAATCTGCAGAAAATTCCTCTGGGCCAACGAGGGCAACCTCACAGGAGGCAAATGCAAAGTTAACTGGCTAACTGTCTGCACCCCAATAGATTTAGGTGGACTTGGAGTGCAGGACACCGAGAAATTTGCCAGAGCGTTGCGTCTCAGATGGCTATGGTTGTCCTGGGCTGAGCCACAGCGGCCCTAGAAGGACTCAACTTTACCATGTGATGAGCTAGATCACGATCTCTTCGCTATGGCCACCAGGGTTACTATAGGCAATGGTGAAACGGTTCTCTTCTGGGAATCATCATGGATAGGATCTCCCCCCCCCCCCCACGAGCTATTGCCCCTACCTTATATGCCAGATCCAGATACAAGAAGAGAACCGTGAAGGAGGCGGTTCTTGAGAATAGATGGATCCAAGATGTCGGAACACCACCGCTCTCAGTTCCTATATTCTCAGAATTCCTGCTGCTCTGGAACCTCATCCAAAACAACAACACCGTGCTGACACCAAACTTGATGGATAGCATAACATGGCATTTTTCTGCGTCCGGCTGCTACACCGTTGCATCGGCTTATCGACTGCAATTCACTGGCCGAATCACCTCAAACTTCCCCCCCCTATTCTGGAAGGCCTGGGCACCCCCCCCCCCCCCCCGCTGCAAATTTTTCACCTGGCTATTACTACTAGAGAGGGTGTGGTGTGCGGACAGACTGCAACGCAGAGGGTGGCCAAACGAGTATTTCTGCCAGTTTTGCATCAGAAACCTAGAAACAACGACACATTTGATCTGGCAATGTGCTGTGTCCAAGGACGTCTGGCGAATAGTAAGCTACTAGAAAGGATTTGCTGCCCTGAAACCATCTTCATGGCTAGTCCACAACGACTCTACATCTTACTGGGAAGCGATCGTGGCAGCTGCAGCACCTGAATACGAAAAGAGCACCAAATTGATGCTGATCCTCATCGCCTGGGAGCTGTGGCTCGAGAGGAACAACATGATTTTCAAACAGAAGAGCGAGAGCACGGCCAAGATCATCCAAAATATCTGCTGATCTATCAAGGCCTCATCTGCTTGCTGTCTCCCTTCAGGGACCTGCCGTGAAATGTAACCCAGGATTTTTCTCTTCTCTAGACTAGAGTTTTTTTACCTTCTCTTTTTTGCTCCTTATGACTGCTCTCGCAGCCGTTTAATTATCTCTCCCTTCCTATCATAGTGAGAAAACCAGCAATTGCTGGGCGCTTCAAAAAAGAATGCCGACAAGTACAAATAACCCTAACTCGTACATCTAATTGAAAATTTTTAACTCTTACTTCTACCGAATCATTCAATCACACAATTTAATTATATATATCACTGGCTATAAATGAATCCAATACAAAAAACCCTAACTAAACATCTAATTTAAAAACAGTAACTACTACATCTACTAGATGATCCAATCACATAATCTATATCATTGGATATAAATCAACCCAATACAAAAAAACCTAACTAAACATCTAATTGAAAACCCCTAACTACTACATCTACTGGATGATTCAATCACAGAATCTATATATCATTGGCTATAATTGAATCCAATACAAAAAAACCCTAACTGAACATCTAACTAAAAACACCTAACTACTACATCTACTGGATGATTCAATCACAGAATCTATCCAAACTTCTATGTAAACCATCCCTCAATCCGGCTACTTCTAAACTAATCTAATAATCATATGTGGTCCATCATTCTTGCACGAATCAAATACAGAAAACCCTATAATGCAGAGAAAACCCTCCATCCAACTAATCTAACCCTCCATCCAACTAATCTAATGCAGAGAAAACCCTAGAATCTAAATACTACCAACTAGAAGGGATAAGCAATTACCTTCCGCTCCACCTGCTCCTCGCCAGAGCCGGCCTCCACCTCGTGCGCCTCGCCGCCCGCCTCCACCTTCTCTGCCTCGCTGGAGCTCACCGGAGCTGGTGCATCTGGCTAGACTGCGCCGCTCCATCCCGCCTCCACCTTCTCCGGATCTGCAACATCTGCTGCACCGCCCTGGACGCCGGCACCTCCCCTCACGCATGTGCCTGCCGCGACCTGCTCCACCAGATTTGCGCCCCAATCGGGGAACTCGCTTCCTGTGTCCTCCATGCGATGGAGGTGATGGAGAGGATGCGGTTGGGGAGAGGGAGGCGACGAGGTGGGAGAGAAGAGGGAGGAGAGGGAGACGATGCAGCGGGGGGAAATGGTGGGTGATGCGGCCGGAGGTGGTTCCCCTCCACATTTATATGATGGGACAGTTTTGGCAAGTTGCCATGACACGTGCTGCCACACGCGCGGGCGGTTGCACGCGAAAATGAATCGCCCGACCGTATACGAATACACATATGAATGAATCGGGGTGTGTACGGGCCCCGCAGGGCTCCTCGATGGCCCCGCAAAAAACACATGGGCACAAAAGACGATCATGCCCCTCGTTTCGAAACATTTTTGGTTAATCCTGGCCGTCCTTGTGTTTCTCCCCCTCGCATTCAGCCTAGGGGGAGCATCGGAGCAGAAGCGCTCTAGCAGACCCCTTAAACCGCGGAACTGAAAAGGCGGTTCTAAATTCGTGGAGAACTCATTTTAAGGATCGGTTTGAGCTGCGGCCGAACAGACCCCTTAAACGCGGACCATAAAACCGAATATTCATGTATATTCTTCCCCACGTCTTCTTCTTTCTCTCGCCCGTGTTTATAGTCAGCTCTCATCGGCTGCTGTAGTTGTCGAATCGATCCAGGAGCTACCTCCTCTGTTGCCGGATGGATCCAGGAGCTAGCTAGCTCCATGGCGGGATGGATCCGAGAGCTAGCTAGCTCGTCCATGGCCGGCTGGATCCAGGAGCTTGCTAGCTAGCTAGCTCCTTCGTGGCCGGATGGATCTAGCTAGCTCCTTCGTGGCCGGGTCAGATAGCTCGTCCTTGGCCGGATCGATCAGGAGCTCCTTCGTCGCCGTAGCTGCTCGAGTCTTAAGCCGCTGCTCTTGCGATCTACGCCACAGGCCAACGCCGCAGCAGTTATAAACGGCGAGTTTTCGGTGAGATTCCGGCGAGTTTCATGGCGGAAGGTCACCGGAGCACGGAGGAATTTCCTTGTCGCGTAGCATTGACCGGTTTTCAGTCTTCCTTATATTTTGCCTCCAAATATGTAAATAAAGGGTCGTGGGGATGGATTCTCAGGGGTCTGCAAAAATTTTACGGGTTTGACCATTTTTACGGGCTCTATTTGGGACAGTTTTTGACACCGCGGAAATGAAAATATGGATTTTTACGGGTTTGACCACTTTTAAGGGGTCTGCTCCTGGATGCTCAGATTACGTCTAAGGAGTGGGCCTCCGGACGGACCACTGTGCCCATCAAGGATGAGTACGCTGAACAGGGCCTTTTGTCGCAATTCTAACGGAGCGACCCCGAGCATATCTACCATTCTTAAGAAGGTACTTCCTATTCTCTCACCATGCACACTGTCCACATCAGCGATGTGCCACGTCATCCTATCTTGATATGCAGCCTATCCACCACAACAATCTGCCACATCAACATTTATTTTCTTTTATTTCTATTAATATTTAGACATGTCATGTCGTCTTTCAAATTTATAAATGACCGACAGTCTAACCGTCGCGATTCACAAACAGAACGACGGAAGCCCAGTCGTCTCATTCACAAGCTCCGCCGTCTTTTCCCCGTGTCATGTTTTCCGTTTCCACCTCTCTCTCTCTCCATAAAAAGGATCAATCTTTTCCCATCGCTACCATAGAGCAGCATAGAGTGCGGCGACGAGGAGGCGATTTCCGTGTGTGGTCTGCTCCTCTGGCACCACCGCCCGTCCACGTCGCTTTTGACGCCTCTCCAGGCTCTTTCGAGTTGCGGTTCCGTTGCCGGTGGTAACCGGTCTGGTGCCATTGAGATTGTGGAGATTGGTTCCAGTTGTATCCAGAGTGATCTCCGGGTGTGGATCTCGCTCGCATCTTTATTGGGCTGGGAAGAATGAGCAGGTGCAGAAGTCCGCCTTGGCCTCGGCATGTCATGGCTGTTGACGGGGACTGCTTTGGTGGAGCGTTGAGCGTGCGGGTGCGGCCTCGCCTGATGGATCTTCAGCGATATCTTTGTCCTCTCCAGTGACGATGTCGTATCCTACAAAATAAGGTATTCCCCGTTGCATCTTCACCGTCATCAAAATGGTTGCATAGAGCCTGAACTATGTGCGAGATCCGCAAGTTGATCCCACGATCACACAGGCGCTAGCACTAGCAGTTATAGCACTTTCAGTTTCAGCGAGTCTATTTTTTTTTGTTCTTGGTTCCTGCATACTCTATTGCTACACGTAAGTGCTTTTCGCTTTTCACTGATCTTCATCTTCAATGTTGCTCAATAATAATCTAATATAAGAACTTTTTGCAGGCAGGAAAATTGTATTTCTCGCCGTGGCTGAGTACACATGAAGAAACATGACCTGATGATGAGCAATAATTTCGGATTGCACAGATTGGTTCTGTTTTTCAGAAGCGCTAGCTAGGAAATTTTTCATAATGTTTTTCAAAATTTCAAATATTTCTTCAGACAATCTTATTACTATGTACGCACTAATTAGTGTTAAATCTCAGATAACCTATAATTGCAGGATATTAGTTTTAGGATAAACATTTTAGAAATCAAGGTGCAAAAATTTGTGGTGAATGGCTCACACAATTGTTTATTACTATTTGTTGCTATATAATATTTTCCAGTTTTGTGCACACCTCTTCAACAAGTATTTTGGGCAAATGTCCCGCCGCAACGCACGGGTAATTATCTAGTTCCATATATGCAGGAGTTTGAATGCCATTGCATATGATTGTGCTCACCAGCTGTTGAACTCATTAACTGAGCCTGTCTTTGCATGCTGCAATCAAACTCACCAGCCGTTGAACCCATTAACTGGCCTGTCTTTGTATGCATGCTAACAACTGTTTCTGAACTATGTCTGGTCATGATTCGACGTAAGCAATACCCAGCTGTTGCAAACTCAATGGCCATGCGCAAAGTCGGCTGCCAAACTGTCAACGACCATGCACGAAGCTCGGCCTGCAGCAGTGCAGGTTACCAAAGATGAGGAACACCTCCGTGCAGTACTGCGCTAGTCACCAACTCCTTCGCCCTCCGTTATGGCGAGGTGGCTCGATGTGCCGTCGGCCCGGTTTTGACAGAGGAAGAAGCTCGCCTGCTCGGTTTTGACAGAGAAAATACTTGGGACAAATACTATAGTTTTTTGTGGACGCCAAATAGCTCAAAGTAATTAAAACCAGATAATGCTACCATATGCTAGTACGAGCCATATCGCTGAGGAAACATTTTTCACTGAAAATTCTCCAGCTGCAGGAGATTGCTGTAATACGCCTGGCATGCAAACAACTCTGATAGAACACGACATGAATTGTTGTTGTTCAACAAGTACCGACACAAACGATGCACAAGGACGATGATGCGGACATGGTGAGGGATCCAAAGAACAGGCGGCAGGATCGGGAGGGAGTGTTCTAGGTTGGTGGCCGTTTATGCCTTCCTTTTCCTTTTTTGAGGGGATGGCCACTATGCCTTCCGTGTAAGCCCGACGGCCCCGGATGGAACACTTGGCCGTGCACCAGGGTCTGTTTCGGCCGGGTGAAGACGATGCCTACAACTTTTAATGTGATTGAGGCCCACGTAGTACTTACGTCTCAAAATAAGTGTCTCAACTTTATACTAGCTCTAGTACAAATTTATATTAAGCTCAAGACATTTATTTTGAGACGGAGGGAATATGATTTATGTCGATACCTTCTGAATACAGCTGCAAATACAAACTGAAGGAGCACATCCCAACGTGTGTGGACGGATGTGATATCAGTTGCAGCTGAGACTGGGCTCAGGTTTGAATTTTCAGGCCATGAGGTAAAATATTATTATGTCCCCCATGTTTCTCGAATACATTATGTCCCCCATGTTGTTTCCCAAGCATACACTCACATGCATAACATATGTCATTCAAGGACACGATGTAATGGATTATTTATTGATAACATGAAGTGCACTTAGCATATCCATTAAGCTCTATCCATCAACGCAAACCTTGCAGGTGCACTTGGCAAAGAAAAAATTACTGCACGAATGTTCGCGGATCTCCTGCCCAGGATAACCGAAACGACCCACGCATACAGATTTGCAAATACCCTTGGTACAAAACAACAGCCGATAAAACGAAGAAGTCAAACATTTCTCTGCATACACAAACATAATAAAAATTAAACCATAAGAGTGAGAGATGGATTGTAATAACAAGATCTTTACATCATTGCGTAAAAGTGATAAGTTGTGAAAAGCCTCAAGGAAATACACAGAATATGCATCGATCAAGATCATATTAGAGAAAACTCTTGGTAGTATGATTTTGAAATCTTATGAAGATTTCTCAAGGTTCTTCGTTTGAAATAACATAGGCCCTAGGAAATTTAGTTCAAAAAAAGGAAGAGAACACACCTGCAGATGTAGTGCTTCCGAACAACACAAGCATCACCAAAAAACAAGCGGTGGCAGACCTTCCGTCCATTCTTGAATTACGCGCTCCAACGAGAGCCAAAGGTCAATCAAGCCTTTAAAAAGTGTCAAAAGCATATGGAATGGCGTGAAATGATGTGCCATATATAGACTTCTAGAATCCATATGCTTACGAAAAATTTGTAATGCATCATATCTTAAATAGTACTCATTAAATACACACTTAGCTGTTCTACAATGACTTATATCACATTTAATGTGTTTTGTGCTACTCCCTCCATCCGTAAATATAAGAATAAAGACTACATACGGATGTATATAGACATATTTTAGAGTGTAGATTCACTCATTTTCCTCCGTATGTAGTCCGCATTGGAATCTCCAAAATTTTGTCTAGAAGTATATATATATATATATATATATATATATATATATATATATATATATATATATATATATATATATATATATATATATATATATATATGGCACATTAAAGGACTACTCCTACAATGACTTTTATCATATTTAATGTGTTTTGTCCTACTCTCTCCCTTTCAGTAAAGGACTGCATACAGAGCAAAATGAGTGAATTTACACTCTAAAATATGTCCATATACATTCATATGTAGTTTGTATTGAAATTTCTAGAAAGACTTCTATTTAGAAATGGAGGGAGTAGATGTAAAAGGGTAACCAATGCATCATATCTTAAAGTATATCATATACATTAACTATATGCAGGGCCAACCCTGGGCCATGGCGGCGAGTGCAACGGCCTAGGGGCTCAGCCCAAGCAGGGGCCCATACCCTGTGCTTGTCTACTGTATATATTTTCGAAGAAAAAATATAGTACACATGAGAAGCAGCCCAGCCCATAAAGAAAGGAGCAGTTACGCACGAACAAGTCAACAATCCCTGAATCCTTTCCTTAACTCTCTCCCAGGAACACGCTGCCAACTCATCATCTCCCTCCCATTCTCATCGTCTTCCTCTTCCCCAAATTCAATTATTGCCCCAAATTCCTAAGACTAGCCACAGTGGGAGTAACTTCGATAGTAATATTGAGTCCAACTCAGCAAATTTGCTTATGTGGCAATGAGTTAATGAATAGAGATGTAGTATTAGTAACTTAGCTAGTTACCGTAACATCACATGTCCCAATGCAATATAAGTCTATAACTTAATAAATAAAGCTTTGCATGTTACCACACTCATGTTATTACTACCCACTATTGAGGTAGTAACATAGTCTAGGGATATGTGTATGTTACTAGTGTATGTTACTCTCCATTGTGGCTCGTCTAAGAGGCCAAGACCACAAAGATCCAAGCTAATCAATGAAATTTCGCATAGTATCATTAATACTCATGTGGATTTCTTTGCATCTTAGAAATATCCACAAGGGCCCCGGCGAACAGAGCCACATAGACGAGCCGGCCAGCGGCGCGCGACACTCCTTGTGCTCTGGCAGGAACGTGGAGAGGAGCAGCCCGCAGCCTTCCCATCCTTGTTAGGGCCATGGTCAAGATCCGACCGTCCGAGCCAAGCAGTTCCTTGTAATTTTTTGCATCTCAACCTTTTCCCTTGTCTATCTTCTGTAATTATCAATTGGTGTAAGGATGTTTGACTTGCTTGATTCCTTGTTGTACGACATTGCCGTCAGATAGATTTTGCTGTTGTGGCATTGCTTGAATTTGGATTAGTGGATAGCTGGAGCAGCACGGGATTTATTCTAATTTACTCCAAGAGACCAAGACCAAGATTCAAGAATTCAAGTGTTTTCTCTCCATTTATTTTGTAACCATGTTGCCAAAAAACCGTTTATCTGATTGTGAGAAAAGAAACAAATAAGTAACTTGTAGATAAACTCATTGGATCGCAAAATGGTGTTATGGATAAATTTGTTTTTAGAAAGGACACCGCAGAGAATATAGAGGTATTAGTTGTTCTAGTGTTGAAGAACAACAATCTGATGTTGTCATTGAGGATTGTACAAATTTGGGTGGTTATGAGAATGTTGGGGAACGTTGCAAGGAAAACAAAAAAAACTCCACACACACAAGATCTATTCATGAAGATGCATAGCAACGAGAGGGGGAGAGCATCTACATACCCTCGTAGATCGCTAAGCGGAAGCGTTTATCAAAGCGGTTGACGTAGTCGTACACCTTCACGATCCGTCCGGATCAAGTGCCGAACGTACGTCACCTCTACGTTCAGCACACGTTCAACTCGATGACGTCCTCGCCTTCTCGATCCAGCAAGAGAGGCGAAGTACTAGATGAGTTCCGGCAGCACGACGGCGTGGTGACGGAGGTGGTGAAACTATCCGCAGAGCTGCGCCAAGCACAACGGGCGTGGACGGAGGAGGAACTAGAACTAGAGGGAGAGGGGGTGCCGCACACGGCTTGTGGATCGTGGTGTGTGTTGCCCCTCTCCCTCTACTCATATATATAGGTGGGGGGAGGAGGAAGATTCCCTAGGGCGCCCCAAGGGGCGGCCGCCTACAGGATCCTGCCCTAGGTGCCCCTCCCCCTTCGTTCCTATGGCGCGGGGGAGAAGGCAGGAGGGGAGGCGGCCCCCTTTTCCTTTTTCTCACATGGAAGAGAAGGTAAGAGGGGGCTAGCCCTTTCCCCTTACTTCCTAGGCGCGGCGCCTATGAGGTGGGGTGTGGTAGCCCCTTGGGGGCTGGTGTGCTCCCTTCTTTTGGCCCATTAAGCCCAATAACTCCCAACGGCCTCCCAGAACCTCTTTCGGTGATCTGATAAATACCCGGTGTTGTCTCAAAAAAAAAGATAAATACCCGGTGCATTTCGAAACCTTTCCAGAGACCAATAGTAAATTCCTATATATCAATCTTTACCTCCGGACCATTCCGGAGCTCCCCGTCATGTCCGTGATCTCATTCAGGAATCCGAACAACATTTTGTCACCAATTCACATAACTCATATAATACTATATCGTCGACCAATGTTGAGCATGCGTACCCAACGGGTTCAAGAATGATGTAGACATGACCGAGATGCTTCTCCGGTCAATAACCAATAGCGGGACCTAGATTCCCATACTGGTTCCTACATATTCTACGAAGATCTTTATGGTCGAACCTTTATGACAACATATGTAGTTCTCTTTGTCTGTCAGTATGTTACTTGCCCGAGATTCGATCGTCGGTATCTCCATACCTAGTTCAATCTCGTTACCGGCAAGTCTCTTTACTCGTTCCGTAATACATCATCTTGCAACTAACTCCTTAGTCACTTTGCTTGCAAGCTTCTTGTGATGTTGTATTACCGAGAGGGCCCAGAGATACCTCTCCGTCATACGGAGTGACAAATCACAATCTCGATCCATGCCAACTCAACAGGCACCCTCGGAGATACATGAGAGCATCTTTATGATGATCCAATTATGTTTTGACATTTGATAGCACACAAGGTATTCCTCCGGTATTCGGGAGTTGCATGATCTCTTGGTCGAAGGAATATGTATTTGGCATTAAGAAAGCAGTAGCAATAAATTGAATGATCATATGCTAAGCTAATAGATGGGTCTTGTCCATCACATAATTCTCCTAATGACGTGATCCCGTTATCAAGTGACAACACATGTCTATGGTTAGGAAACCTTAACCATCTTTTGATCAACGAGCTAGTCTAGTAGAGGCATACTAGGGACACGGTATTCGTTTATGTATCCACACATGTATTTAATTTCCGGTCAATACAATTCTAGCATGAATAATAAACCTTTATCACGAATAAGGAAATATAATACTAACCACTTTATTATTGCATCTAGGGCATATTTCCAACAGTCTCCCACTTGCACTAGAGGCAATAATCTAGTCCACATCGCCATGTGATTAACACCCAATGAGTTATAAGGTGTGATCATGTTTTGCTTTTTAGAGAGGTTTTAGTCAACAGGTCTGCCACATTCAGATCCGTATGCACTTTGAAAATTTATATGTTTACGATGCTCTGCAGGAGCTACTCTAGCTAATTGCTCCCATGTTCAATACGTATCCATATTGAGACTTAGAGTCATCCAGATCGATGTCAAAGTTTGCATCGACCTAACCATTTACAACGAACTCTTTATCACCTCCATAACCGAGAAACATTTCCTTAGTCCTCTTTAGGTACCTAAGGATAATTTTGACCGTTGTCCAGTGATCCACTCCTGAATTACCTTGGTACCTCCCTGCCAAACTTATGGCAAGGCACACATCAGGTCTGGCACACATCATGGCATACATAATATAACCTATGGCTAATGCATAGGGAATGACTTTTATTTTCTCTCTATCTTCTACCGTGGTCAGACTTTGACTCAATTTCACAACTTGCAATACAAGCAAGAACCCTTTATTTGACTGGCCCATTTTGAACTTCTTCGAAACTTTGTCAAGGTATGTGCTTTGTGAAAGTCCAATCAAGCGTCTCGATCTATCCCTATAGATCTTGATGCCCAATATATAAGAAGCTTCACCGAGGTCTTTCGTTGGAAAATTCTTATTCAAGTATCCTTTTATGCTATCTAGAAATTCTATATCATTTCCAATCAGTAATATGTCATCCCCATATAACACCAGAAATGTTACAGAGCTCCCACTCACTTTCTTGTAAATACAGGCTTCTATGTAAGTCTGTATCAAACCATATGCTTTGATCACATCATCAAAGTGTATAATCCAACTCCGAGATGCTTGCACCAGTCTATAAATGGATCGCTGGAGCTTGCACACTTTGTTAGCACCTTTAGGATCGACAAAACCTTCTGGTTGCATCATATACAACTCTTCTTTAAGAAACCTGTTAAGGAATGTTGTTCTGATATCCATTTGCCAGATTACATAATCATAAAATGCGGCAATTGCTAACATGATTCGGACAGACTTAAGCATCGCTATGGGTGAGAAAGTCTCATCATTGTCAATCCCTTGAACTAGTCGAAAACCTTTTGCGACATGTCAAGTTTTGTAGATAGTGATATTACCATCAGCGTCCGTCTTCTTCTTGAAGATCCATTTATTCTCAATGGCTTTCCGATCATCGGGAAAGTGCACCAAAGTCCACACTTTGATCTCATACATGGATCCTATCTCAGATTTCATGGCCTCAAGCCATTTGTTAGAATCTGGACTCATCATAGCTTCTTCACAGTTCGTTGGTTCGCTGTTGTCTAACAACATGACTTCCAGGAAAGGATTACCGTACCACTCTGGTGTGGTACGTGTTCTGGTTGACCTATGAGGCTCGGTAGTAACTTGGTCTGAAGTTTCATGATCATCATCATTAGCTTCCACTCTAATTGGTGTATGCATCACGGGAACTATTTTCTCAGATGTACTACTTTCCAATTCGAGAGAAGATACAACTACCTCATCGAGTTTTACTTTCCTCCCACTCACTTCTTTCGAGAGAAACTCCTTCTCTAGAAATGACCCATTCTTAGCAACAAAGATCTTGCCTTCGGATTTGTGGTAGAGGTGTACCCAATAGTTTCTTTAGGGCATCCTATGAAGACGCACTTCTCCGATTTGGGTTCGATCTTATCATGTTGTAGCCTTTTGACATAATCGTCGCATCCCAAAACTTTAAGAAATAACAGCTTAGGTTTCTTGCCAAACTATAGTTCATACGATGTCATCTTAACAGATTTAGACGGTGCCCTGTTTAATGTGAATGCGACTGTCTCTAATGCATAACCCCAAAATGGTAAAGGCAAATCGGTAAGAGACATCATAGAATGCACCATATCCTATAAAGTAAGGTTATGACATTCGGACACACCATTACGCCGCGATGTTCCAGGTGGCGTGAGTTGTGACACGATTCTACATTGTCTTAAATGAAGGCCATACTCGTAACTCAAATATTTGCCTTCGTGATCAGATCATAGAAACGTTATTTTCTTGTTACAATGATTCTCCACTTCACTCTAAAATTCTTTGAACTTTTCAAAAGTTTCAGACTTGTGTTTCATCAAGTAGATATACCCATACCTACTTAAATCATCTGTGAAGGTTAGAAAATAACGATACCCGGGTCATGCCTCAACGCTCATCGGACCGCATACATCTGTATGTATTATTTTCAATAAGTCATTACCTCGCTCCATTGTTCCGGAGAACGGAGATTTAGTCATCTTACCGATGAGGCATGGTTTGCAAGTATCAAATGATTCATAATCAAGTGATTCCAATAGTCCATCCGCAAGGAGTTTCTTCATGCGATTTACACCAGTATGACCTAAACGGCAGTGCCACAAGTATGTTGCACTATCATTTTCAACTTTGCATCTTTTGACATCAATATTATGAATATGTGTATCACTACGATCGAGATTCAACAAGAATAGACCATTCAACAACGGTGCATGACCATAAAAGCTATTACTCATACAAATAGAAGAACCATTATTCTCTGACTTAAATGAATAATCGTCTCGCAACAAAAAAGATGCAGATATAATGTTCATGCTCAACGCTGGTACCAAATAACAATTATGGAGGTCTAAACTAAGCCCGAAGGTAGATGTAGAGGTAGTGTGCCAACGGCGATCACATTGACCTTGGAACCATTCCCGACACGCGTCGTCACCTCGTCCTTAGCCAATCTTCATTTATTCCGCAGCTCCTGTTTTGAGTTACAAATATGAGCAACCGAACCAGTATCAAATACCCAGGCGCTACTACGAGCATTAGTAAGGTACACATCAATACCATGTATATCAAATATACCTTTGTTCACTTTGCCATCCTTCTTATCCGCCAAGTATTTGGGGCAGTTCCGTTTCCAGTGACCATTTCCTTTGCAGTAGAAGCACTCAGTTTCTGGCTTGGCTCCGACTTTGGGCTTCTTCACGGGAGAGGCAACTTGCTTGCCATTCTTCATGAAGTTCCCTTTCTTTCCCTTGCCCTTTTTCTTGAAACTAGTGGTCTTGTTAACCATCAACAATTGATGCTCCTTCTTGATTTCTACCTCCGCTGATTTCAGCATCGCGAAGAGCTCGGGAATCGTTTTTGTCATCCCTTGCATATTATAGTTCATCACGAAGCCTTTGTAGCTTGGTGGCAGTGACTGAAGAACTCTGTCAATAGCACTCTCAACTGGAAAATCAATTCCCAGCTGAGTTAAGTGGTTATGATAACCAAACCATTTGAGCATGTGTTCAGTGACAGAACTGTTCTCCTCCATCTTACAATTATAGAACTTGTTGGAGACTTCATATCTCTCAACCTGGGCATTTTCTTGAAATATTAATTTCAGTTCTTGGAACATCTCATATGCTCTATGGCGTTCTAAACGTCTTTGATGTCCCGGTTCTAGGCCGTAAAGCATGGCACACTGAACTATCGAGTAGTAATCAGATTGAGCCTGCCAGACATACATAACATCTGCAGCAGCTCCTGCAGTAGGTATGTCACTGATACATCTCCAATGTATCTATATTTTATGAAGTACTCATGCCATGTTTACAATAATTTTATATGGTTTTCATATGGAACTAACCTAGACTGACGTTGTTTTCAGTAGAACTACGGTGGTGTTATTTGATGTCTACTATGCAACCTTCTTCTTGTAGACGTTGTTGGGCCTCCAAGTGCAGAGGTTTGTAGGACAGTGGCAAATTTCCATCAAGTGGATGAGCTAAGGTTTATCAATCCGTGGGAGGCATAGGATTAAGATGGTCTCTCTCAAACAACCCTGCAACCAAATAACAAAGAGTCTCTTGTGTCCCCAACACACCCAATACAATGGTAAATTGTATAGGTGCACTAGTTCGGTGAAGAGATGGTGATACAAGTGCAATATGGATGGTAGATATAGGTTTTTGTAATCTGAAAATATAAAAACAGCAAGGTAACTAATGATAAAAGTGAGCACAAACGGTATTGCAATGCTTCGAAACAAGGCCTAGGGACTCTAAAAAATGATAACATAATTACATCATATAACAATCCCTCAACATGCAACATAGAGTCACTCCAAAGTCACTAATAGTGGAGAACAAACGAAGAGATTATTGTAGGGTATGAAACCACCTCAAAGTTATTTTTTCTGATCAATCCATTGGGCTATTCCTATAAGTGTCACAAACAACCCTAGAGTTCATAGTAAAATAACACCTTAAGAAACACATCAACCAAAACCCTAATGTCACCTAGATACTCCAATGTCACCACAAGTATCCGCGGGTTTGATTATACGATATGCATCACACAATCTCAGATTCATCTATTCAACCAACACAAAGAACTTCAAAGAGTGCCCCAAAGTTTCTACCGGAGAGTCAAGAAGAAAACGTGTGCCAACCCCTATGCATAAGTTCACAAGGTCACGAACCCGCAAGTTGATCACCAAAGATCAAGTGAATCAATAGAATAGCCCATTGTCACCACGGGTATCCCACGCAAGACATACATCAAGTGTTCTCAAATCCTTAAAGACTCAATCCGACAAGATAACTTCAAAGGGAAAACTCAATCCATTACAAGAAGGTAAAGGGGGAGAAACATCATAAGATCCAACTATAATAGCAAAGCTCGCGGTACATCAAGATCGTGCCATATCAAGAACACGAGAGAGAGAGAGAGAGAGAGAGAGAGAGATCAAACACATAGCTACTGGTACATACCCTCAGCCCCGAGGGTGAACTACTCCCTCCTCGTCATGGAGAGTGTCGGGATGATGAAGATGGCCACCGGTGATAGATCCCCCTCCGTGAGTCTTGGAACGAGGTCCCGATTGGTTTTTGGTGGCTACAGAGGCTTGCGGCGGCGGAACTCCCGTTCTAGGTTTTGTTCTGGAAGTTTGGGGATTTATAGGAGGGGTTGGCATCGGTTTCACATCAGGGGGCCCCACAGGGAGTCCACGAGGCAGGGGCGCGCCCTAGGAGGGCGCCCTCCATCCTCGTGGGGCCCTCGGGACTCTCCTCCATTACTTTTTCGTTCCAGTATTTTCTATATTTTCCAAAAGTATTCTCCGTTGATTTTCAGCGCATTCCGAGAACTTCTATTTCTACACAAAAACAACACCATGGTAGTTTTGCTGAAAATAAAGTCAGTCCGGGTTAGTTCTAATCAAATCATACCAAAATCATGTAAAAATATTATAAACATGGCATGAGTACATCAAAAATTATAGATACGTTGGAGATGTATCATTATTTTTTGTGTAAAAGTTCTCCAAATGTAACGAAACTTTTTGACGATATTTTTGGAACAAAAGAGGCCCTAGAAGCTTTATGCGAGAGCCAGAAGAGCCACGAGGTGGGCGCAACCCACCAAGGAACCCAAGAGGGGCCTGGCTTGCCCTGGTGGGTTGTGGTCACCTAGAGGGCCATCTTCGCGTGATTCCAACGCTGAAAAATCCTATAAATAGAGAAACCATGAGAAATAACCCTATATCGAAAGTTCCGACACCAAAAGCCTCTGTAGCCACAAAAAACCAATCTAGACCCCGTTCTGACACCCTGCCGGAGGGAGAAATCATCACTGGAGGCCATCTTCATCATCCCTATGGTCTCCATGATGAGGAAGGAGTAGTCCACCCTCGTGGCTGAGGGTTTGTACCGGCAGCTATGTGTTTAATCTCTCTCTCTCTCTCATGTTCTTGAGTTGGCACGATCTTGATGTATCGCGAGCTTTGTTAATATAGTTGGACCATATGGTGTTTTCCCCTCTCTATCTTGTTGTGATGAATAGAGTGTTCCCTTTGAGATTTTGTTTTATCGAATTGAATACTTTTAGGATTTGAGAGCACTTGATATATGTCTTGGTACTCAACTCACGGATTCCCGAGGTGACATTGGGGTAATCTATGCATAGGGGTTGGTGCATGTTTTAGTCCTTGTTTCTCCGGTAGAAATCTTGGGGCACTCTTTGAGGTTCTTTGTGTTGGATTGAGTATTATGAATATGAAATTGTTTGATGCATATTGTATAATCAACTCACGGATACTCGTGGTGACATTGGAGTATCTAGGTGACATTAGAGTTGGTTGATGTGTATCAGGTGGTGTTATTTTAGTACGAACTCTTAGATAGATCGATCAGAAAGGATAACTTGTGTTATTTTAGTACGAACTCTTGGATAGATCGATCCGAAAGGATAACTTTGAGGTGGTTTTGTACCCTACAAACAATTTCTTCTTATGTTCTCCGCTACATAGGAACTTTGGAGTGATTCTTCATCGCACATTAAGGCATGGTTATATGATCCAATTATATTAGCATTGTTGAGAGATTGCACTAGCGAAAGTACGGACCCTAGGCCTCATTTTGAAGCATTGCAATACCATTTGTACTCCGTTTTATCAATTGCTACCTTGCTGTTTTTTATTTTTCCTATTGCAAAAATCAATATCTACGATCCATATTACACTTGTATCACCATCTCTTTGCTGAACTGGTGCACCTATACAATTTACGATTGTATTTGGTGTGTTGGGGACACAAGAGACTCTTTGTTATTTGGTTGCATGGTTATTTGAGAGAGACCATCTTCATCCTATGCCTTCCACAGATTGATAAACCTTAGGTCATCCACTTGAGGGATAATTGCTACTGTCCTACAAAACTCTGCACTTGGAGGCCCAACAAGAGTCTACAAGAATAAAGTTTCATAGTAGACATCAAGCTCTTTTTTGACGCCGTTGCCAGGGGGTGAGTGCTTGAAGGTATATCTTTAGATCTTGCAATTGAATCTTTTAGTTTATTATTTTATCACTAGTTTGGTTTATAAAATAAAACTACAACAAAAAATGGAATTGAGGTGGCCCCATATTATTCGTCTTTATTATGTCTTTCTTGAAAATGATGGAAAGGAAAATTGTGCTCAATTGATAGAAGAAGAATTCAATAAAATGTTTGACATAAAATCCTTGAATGATGAGCATGATTGCAATGTTGTTAGAATGAATTCTACGAATATTCATGATGTTAATGATATGCAAAGCCATAAGCTTGGGGATGCTATGTTTGATGAAGATGCACTAGTACGTGTCGGTGCTATACAAATGGTTTTTAACCCCTTTCCGCAACTGCATATGGAACCGTCGCCAAGTGAGTGTTGGCGATAGGGGGCCCTTCCCACACGACCCAGAACACGTCGGGGATATGCCCTCCTGGCACACACGCTTGGCAAAATAAGGTCATGTGCGACTGGTGAATGAGCAAATACAATTATACTTACAGTAGTGCTAAAAAATACAATTGTACAGGCGAAATCGTTTCTGGTCATAAGTACATCCCACACAGTCAGTTGCTGCTAAACGTTTCCGTTTGTATATACATCCCACACAGTCGCACCAACGAAAATGTTTCCGTTCGCATACATCACACACAATTTTCTCCGTTAAATCGATTGTGATAGCGTTGACATCGCACACAATATTAACAATTTATCGTTTGTGTTATTGAATGCATCACACATGGTGCATAGAAGAAACTGTGTAGCAAAGGCTATCCATCACACATAGTTTTTATGCGGTAAACATTTGCGGAAGGTGGCCTAACGCAAACAGTTTGGAAGAGAATGTCGTGTGCGCCCACGGTATTTTCTCAATAACCATTTGCAATAGCAAAAACCAATTAGCAGGCTAATTGCCCTATTACTAATAATCCATTTATTAATCTAATTAACATTAATATTAAAAAATAATATATTTCATTCCAATATTAAGGAAACAGGATTTCATAATTGAAATACATAAAAGTGCAACATGATATAGCTTCAGCACTCAGCTACCCCATTACACAACTGCATCGGCACCAAGTTTCACATGCAACATCTAGAACCTTTCAAAATTAGCATGATAGACGGTACATAGACAGATGCATCTCATCGGGAAAACTGCTGAAGCGGAAGGAGAATATTGAGCCTTCATTGATGTTGAAGGTCTTTGCAACTTTAGGCCAGTGCATGTGGATGATTGACCATCCATCCTTCATCCTCTTCAGGAACACTTCAATATTGAACCGTGGGTGTTGTATGAATACCATCCTCGCCTCCTGACCATACAGGTGGAGAGGTAATCATCAGTGAACTATTTTGGAAAGGCCTAAAAACAAGGATGTGCATAAATATCTTCTCTATATTGGAAATGGGACAAACGAATAAAAAATACAAGGTATAATAGTTAGTACCATCCTGTATTGAACTGATGTCTTCTTCATTGTGCTGACAAAGATCTTGTTGTTTTTTGTCGCTAATTTCTTTATCCTAACAATCTTTTTGAGTTTCTTGACTTGTCTGATATTCATGGACAACTCATTTCCCCATATTCAAAAAGGGTCGAACAGTGGGTCAAAACCTCTGATAGTAGGACCTACATGTGCAAGACCAAATTGTTTAAAACCTAAGTATTAGAATGGCTCCTGCAATTGAACAATAATGTGCTATTAGACAATGGACCATGCATGTGCAAACCTCGATTGTAAACATCAGTGCTTCCCATTGCTTCTCTGCAACACATATAAGGTAGTTAATGATCAGGTTAAGTGAGGGTTCACATGCTATTAATAAAATATGTTGATGAAAAATAAGCACATTGCAGATTCATCAAATTAATTCAAGCCACATGGAAAACCCATTTATCCAAACCAAGCATCATCAAGAACTAGGAAATATAGCAATTGTATATGTTTCCCATGTATTAAGTGCAACCAAATTCGATTATTCCTCACATGCACAACAATACAAAATTCTACCCACGACAATTGGACATTGCAATGCATAATTGAACCAAGCAGTTAACCAAATACCACAACAAATGAACCAAACATTAACTAAGCACCAAGTTGCACAATATAACATACTCCTAATAGAAGATCAGACAGTTAACCAAACCAAGCATGCTTAACAACTTGGAAATATAGCAATTGTATTTGTTTCTCATGTATCTAGTACAGCCAAATTCGATTTATTTCTCACATGGTATACAATAACAGAATGTACCCACAACAATTGAACATCACATTGCAGAATGGAACCAAACAGTTAACTAAACACAATAACAAATGAACCAAACATTAACTGAGCACCACATTGCACAATGTATAACATACTAGAATATCAAACAGTTAACCAAACCAAGCATGCTTGACAAATTGGAAATATAGCAATTGGATTTGTTTCTTAAGTATTTTGTAAAGACAAATTTGATTTATTTCTCAGATGGAAGACAATACAAAACTGCACCCTAAAGAATTGAACATCACATTTGCATAATCAAACCAAACAGTTAACTGAACACGACAACTAATTAACCAAACAGTTAATAAGTGAGCACCACATTGCACGACATATAGAACATATACACTAGAGCAACAAACTGCATGGTAAAAGTAGATAGCACAATTCACTAGAATTTGTTAAGGAAAGGCAGTAGCTAGCAAACTGAACATGGGTCCTTATAGTGAGCTAATAAGAGAAGATACTCATTGTCGGAGATATCGATAACGATTGGATCCTTGGACATGGAAGAGGGCGAGGCCTCTGCATCATGGGTGCCCTCATTGTAGTGGTAAGTTACCTGAGCCGCTCTGGGCACCATCCTGCTCGATCTCGAGATGAGGTAAGCATGTGCACGCTGAGAAAACACCTCGTAGTCTTCGTCGAAAGCACCGACGGGGGCCTCGAGAAAAATCCACGAACTATCGTTTAAAGTAGCCAACCGCGTCGCTGCATCGGCGGTAGGCGTCGACGGTGGCCTCGTCGGTGAGGTGCTCCTCCAAGATCTAGGGGTCGGCACGAATGGCAACCATCGCGACCTCATCTGCACGTGCGGCCGTGATTTGCTTCTCCGTTGCCAAATACTCATTGAGATCCTGGCTATACTGCGTGCACGATGGCTTAGGGCGGCGCTTATTTGGGGGATGGGTCGGTTATTTGGGTGGAAGGCATCGCGCTCGGGCCGGCGGTCGAGGCATGTGGGATGTGGAAGGAGGAGGAGGATGGGGGTCGGGTGTGGATTACCTGCCTGGATAGGCGAGGCCGAGTAGCGTGAATGATGGTCGCCAGCGAGGAGGCAGCGCTGCAAGCAAGGAGTGAAGGTTTCAACTAGAAAAGAAGGCGGAAACAGGGGAAATGTGGCTTTTGGTAAGGGGGAGGGGGCGGGGTGGTAGATATTTCCGCGGGAGCCAAAAATTTTGAATCGCTTTAACGAAAAAACTGGCGCGCAAAGTGTCATCAGACACGGTCCCTTATTCAGAACAGTGTATGATATGTGAACATCAAAGACGATTCAGATAGCTTAACCCGTGTGTGATGAGTTTGAACGTCAAAAATTTTGGTTCCAATTCCCTGGTTACAGTGCTCATCCACATCATTGCATAATTTGGGTACACAAAGGAGACTACAGCACACCCACAGTGACGGCGCTGGTGCTGGTATTGCTGACCGCGGGAGGGAGCGGGTCATCGATGATCTCCATGTTGTCGGGGAAGACGTCTGTGCTCGCCGTGTCGGAGTCGATGAGCATCTCGATGAGCGAATCGGTGGAGCCGACAGACTCCAAGTCGGAGGTCGGCTCGTTGGCAACGTGGAGCTTGCCGAGGAGGTCGACGAGGCAGATCTCAGAGCTGGCCGATCCCGCGTCGGGCGCGGGCTCGTCGGACAGGCGGATCCCGCTGATGAGATTAGCGAGGGAGCTTGCGCCGCAAGCGGCTTCCGTGCTGTGCAGCGCGTCAACGCAAACGGCATCAGGCTTCTCGGACTAGCTGTGCTCGCTGGGAAGGAAGAGGGTTCCTGTCCAGAATGTGTCTCTGGCTAACGGTGCACTTTTCCCCAAGCTAGGTGCCAAGTGTCGTGGTATTCTCGTGACATATGCCAGGGGGTGGCTTATCATGGATGGGACAGGAGTACGTCGCCGGGCTCTAGAAGCGGGAGTGAGCGAGACCTCGAACGCCTACGAGTCTTACTGAGAATCGGGGATCTCCGTGGAGATAACACCCCTAGTCCTGCTCTACGGGGTCTCCGCATGATGAGTATGATCAATAGTGTAGCTACAAGAGTGCTCCATGAGCTGCTTCGGCTAGAGGAGGATGAAGGCAAGGCTAGCTCTCCTCTCCTCTAGCTCTGAGTGGAGGGAAATGGAGTGTGAACCATTTGCATGGGTGAGCCTAGGGAGCTTATATAGGCCTACCCTCTAGGGGTACAATGGTAATCCGGTCAGGTGGTAGGTCCCGGCCATCAGTGTCTATGGAGGCTGGGTTCTCCTGCGGCTACTGGGCCCGCCCCTGGTGGGCCCTGCCGGCTGCCGAGGAATTGGCCGACAGGTGGGGCCCGCCGCTTGTGGGTCCCATCGACGGCTCTTCACTATTACGCCGCCCGTGGTGACGGAGGCCGTGTCGGGCGTACCATGGCTACAGTGCCGCGCCGGGCGGGTCGGCAGCTACCTGGCGGCGATTACTCTGGCCATACATCTGGGATTTTGGGGAAGCATGGCGCACTGTAGCCATTGTTGGAAATATGCCCTAGAGGCAATAATAAAAGGATTATTATTATATTTCCTTGTTCATGATAATTGTCTTTTATTCATGCTATAATTGTATTATCCGGAAATCATAATACACGTGTGAATACATAGACTACAACATGTCCCTAGTGAGCCTCTAGTTGACTAGCTCGTTAATCAACAGATAGTCATGATTTCCTGACTATGGACATTGGATGTCATTGATAACGAGATCACATCATTAGGAGAATGATGTGATGGACAAGACCCAATCCTAAGCATAGCACAAGATCTTGTAGTTCGTTTGCTAGAGCTTTTCCAATGTCAAGTATCTTTTCCTTAGACCATGAGATCGTGTAACTCCCGGATACCGTAGGAGTGCTTTGGGTGTACCAAACGTCACAACATAACTGGGTGACTATAAAGGTGCACTACAGGTATCTCCGAAAGTGTCTATTGGGTTGACACGGATCGAGACTGGGATTTGTCACTCCGTATGACAGAGAGGTATCTCTGGTCCCACTCGGTAATGCATCATCATAATGAGCTCGAAGTGACCAAGTGTTTGGTCACGGGATCATGCATTACGGTACGAGTAAAGTGACTTGCCGGTAACGAGATTGAACGAGGTATTGGGATACCGACGATCGAATCTCGGGCAAGTAACGTACCGATTGACAAAGGGAATTGTATACGGGGTTGCTTGAATCCTCAACATCGTGGTTCATCCAATGAGATCATCGAGGAGCATGTGGGAGCCAACATGGGTATCCAGATCCTGTTGTTGGTTATTGACCGGAGAGCCGTCTCGGTCATGTCTACGTGACTCCCGAACCCGCAGGGTCTACACACTTAAGGTTCGGTGACGCTAGGGTTCTAGAGATATGAGTATGCAGCAAACCAAAAGTTGTTCGAGTCCGGATGAGATCCCGGACGTCACGAGGAGTTCGGAAGGGTCCGGAGGTAAAGAATTATATATAGGAAGTGCAGTTTTGGCCATCGGGAGAGTTTCGGGGGTCACCGGTATTGTACCGGGACCACCGGAAGGGTCCCGGGGGTCTACCGGGTGGGGCCACCTATCCCGGAGGGCCCCGTGGGCTGAAGTGGGGAGGGGACCAGCCCCTGGTGGGCTGGTGCCCCCCCGTTGGGCCCCCCTGCACCTAGGGTTGGAAACCCTAGGGTGGGGGCGCCTCCAATTGCCTTGGGGGGCACTCCACCCCCCTTGGCCGCCGCCCCCCTCCCCTTGGGAGATCCCATCTCCAGGGCCGGCGCCCCCCCAGGGGGCCTATATAAAGGGGGCGGAGGGAGGGCAGCCGTACCCTGAAGTCTTGGCGCCTCCCTCTCCCCTGCTACACCTCTCCCTCTCGCAGCTCGTGGCTCTGCCGAACCTCTTGCATCCACCACCACGCCGTCGTGCTGCTGGATCTTCCTCAACCTCTCCCTCCTCCTTGCTGGATCAAGGTGCGGGAGACGTCATCCGATCCGTACGTGTGTTGAACGCGGAGGTTCTGTCCGTTCGGCACTTGGTCATCGGTGACTTGGATCACGACGAGTACGACTCCCTCAACCCCGTTCTCTTGAACGCTTCCGCTAGCGATCTACAAAGGTATGTAGATGCACTCCTATCACTCGTTGCTAGATGAACTCATAGATGGATCTTGGTGAAAGCGTAGGAAAAAAAATTCTGCAACGTTCCCCAACAGTGGTATCAGAGCCAGGTTTATGCGTATTTCTCTTTGCACGAGTAGAACACAATTTGTTGTGGGCGTAGATGTTGTCAACTTTCTTGCCGCTACTAGTCTTATTTTGCTTCAGCGGTATTGTGGGATGAAGCGGCCCGGACCGACCTTACACGTGCGCTTACGTGAGACAGGTTCCACCGACTGACATGCACTAGTTGCATAAGGTGGCTAGCGGGTGTTTGTCTCTCCCACTTTAGTTGGAGCGGATTCGATGAAAAGGGTCCTTATGAAGGGTAAATAGAAGTTGACAAATCACGTTGTGGCTTTTTCGTAGGTAAGAAAAATGTTCTTGCTAGAACCCTATTGCAGCCACGTAAAAGATGCAACAACAATTAGAGGACGTCTAACTTGTTTTTTGCAGCAATTGCCTTGTGATGTGATATGGCCAAAAGTTGTGATGAATGATGAATGATATATAGTGATGTATGAGATCATGTTCTTGTAATAGGAATCACGACTTGCATGTCGATGAGTATGACAACCGGCAGGAGCCATAGGAGTTGTCTTAATTATTGTATGACCTGCGTGTCAATGATTTAACACCATGTAATTACTTTACTTTATTGCTAAACCGTTAGCCATAGTAGTAGAAGTAATAGTTGGCGAGCAACTTCATGGAGACACGATGATGGAGATCATGGTGTCATGCCGGTGACAAGATGATCATGGAGCCCCAAGATGGAGATCAAAGGAGCTATATGATATTGGCCATATCATGTCAGTACTATTTAATTGCATGTGATGTTTATTATGTTTATGCATTTTGTTTACTTAGAACGGCGATAGTAAATAAGATGATCCCTCATAATAATTTCAAGAAAGTGTTCCCCTAACTGTAACGCCGTTGCTAAAGTTAAATCGTTTGAGCACCACGTGATGATCGGGTGTGATAGATTCCTACGTTCACATACAACGGGTGTAAGACAGTTTTACACATGCAAAACACTTAGGTTAACTTGACGAGCCTAGCATGTACAGACATGGCCTCGGAACACAGAGATCAAAAGGTCGAACATGAGTCATATGGAAGATACGATCAACATGGAGATGTTCACCGATGATGACTAGTCCGTCTCATGTGATGATCGGACACGGCCTAGTCGACTCGGATCATGTAACACTTAGATGACTAGAGGATGTCTAATCTGAGTGGGAGTTCATTAAATAATTTGATCAGATGAACTTAATTATCATGAACTTAGTCTAAAATCTTTGCAAAAAATGTCTTGAAGATCAAATGGCCAACGCTCATGTCAACATGAACTTCAACGCGTTCCTAGAGAAAACCAAGCTGAAAGATGATGGCAGCAACTATTCGGACTGGGTCCGGAACCTGAGGATCATCCTCATAGCTGCCAAGAAACAATATGTCCTAGAAGCACTGCTAGGTGAAGCACCCATCCCGGAGAACCAAGACGTTATGAATGCTTGGCAGTCTCGTGCTGATGATTACTCCCTCGTTCAGTGCGGCATGCTTTACAACAGAGAACCGGGCTCCAAAAGCGTTTTGAGCAACACGGAGCATATGAGATGTTCGAGGAGATAAAAAATGGTTTTCCAAGCTCATGCCCGGAGCGAGAGATATGAAGTCTCCGACACGTTCTATCGGAGTACGAGGGAGGAAAATAGTTATGTCAGTGAGCGCATATTCAAAATGTCAGGTTGCACAACCGCTTTGTCCCAGCTGGACATTAACCTCCTGGACGAGGCGGTCATTGACAGAATCCTTGATCGCTCCCACCGAGCTACAAGAGCTTTGTGATGAACTACAATATGCAGGGGATGGTGAAAACTATTCCTGAAGTATTTTCAATCTTTGAAGCCAGCAGAGGTAGAAATCAAGAAGGAACATCAAGTGTTGATGTTCAATAAAACCACTAAGTTCAAGAGGGCAAGGGTAAGAAGAACTTCAAGAAGGACGGCAAGGATGTTGCAGCGCCCGATAAGCCGCCATTACGAACAAGTCAAAGAATGGACCCAAGCACGAGACCTGAGTGCTTTCATTGCAAAGGAAGGGTCATGGAAGCGGAACTGCCCCAAATACTTAGCGGATAAGAAGGCCGGCAACACTAAAGGTATATTTGATATACATGTAATTGATGTGTACCTTACCAGTACTCGTAGTAACTCCTGGGTATTTGATACCGGTGCCGTTGCTCATATTTGTAACTCACAGCAGGAGCTGCGAAATAAGCGGAGACTGGCGAAGGACGAGGTGACGATGCGCGTCGGGAATGGTTCCAAGGTCGATGTGATCGCCGTCGGCACGCTACCTCTACATTTACCTACGGGATTAGTTTTAAACCTCAATAATTGTTATTTAGTGACAAGTTTGAGCATGAACATTGTATCAGGATCTCGTTTAATACGAGATGGCTACTCATTTAAATCCAAGAATAATGGTTGCTCTATTTATATGAGAGATATGTTTTATGGTCATGCTCCGATGGTCAATGGTTTATTCCTAATGAATCTCGAACGTGATGTTACACATATTCATAGTGTGAATACCAAAAGATGTAAAGTTGATAACGATAGTCTCACCTACTTGTGGCACTGCCGCCTTGGTCACATTGGTGTCAAGCGCATGAAGAAGCTCCATGCTGATGGACTTTTAGAGTCTCTCGATTATGAATCATTTGACACATGCGAACCATGCCTTATGGGAAAAATGACCAAGACTCCGTTCTCCGGAACAATGGAGCGAGCAACCAACTTATTGGAAATCATACATCTTGATGTGTGCGGTCCAATGAGCGTTGAGGCTCGTGGAGGATATCGTTATGTTCTCACTCTCACCGACGACTTAAGTAGATATGGGTATGTCTACTTGATGAAACACAAGTCTGAGACCTTTGAAAAGTTCAAGGAATTTCAGAATGAGGTAGAGAATCAACGTGACCGAAAAATAAAGTTCTTATGATCAGATCGTGGAGGAGAATATTTAAGTCGCGAATTTGGTACGCACTTAAGGAAATGTGGAATCGTTTCACAACTCACGCCGCCTGGAACACCTCAGCGTAATGGTGTGTCCGAACATCGTAATCGCACTCTATTGGATATGGTGCGATCTATGATGTCTCTTACTGATTTACCGCTATCATTTGGGGATACACTCTAGAGACAGCTACATTCACTTTAAATAGGGCACCGTCGAAATCCGTTGAGACGACACCGTATGAATTATGGTTTGGGAAGAAACCTAAGCTGTCGTTTCTAAAAATTTGGGGATGCGATGCTTATGTCAAGAAACTTCAACCTGAAAAGCTCGAACCCAAGTCGGAAAAATGCGTCTTCATAGGATACTCTAAGGAAACCATTGGGTATACCTTCTACCTTAGATCCGAAGGCAAGATCTTTGATGCCAAGAACGGATCCTTTCTGGAAAAAGAGTTTCTATCGAAAGGAGTAAGTGGGAGGAAAGTAGAACTCGATGAAGTACTACCTCTTGAACTGGAAAGTAGTTCAGCTCAGGAAAATGTTCCTGTGGTGCCTACACCGACTGGAGTGGAAATTAATGATGATGATCAAGGTACTTTGGATCAAGTTGCTACTGAACTTCCTAGGTCCACAAGGACACGTTCCACACCAGAGTGGTATGGCAACCCTATCCTGGAAATCATGTTGTTAGACAACGGTGAACCTTCGAACTATGAAGAAGCGATGGCGGGCCCAGATTCCAACAAATGGCTTGAAGCCATGCAATCCGAGATAGGATCCATGTATGAAAACAAAGTATGGACTTTAACAGACTTGCCCGATGATCGGCGAGCGATAGAAAACAAATGGATCTTTAAGAAGAAGACGGACGCTGATGGTAATGTTACCGTCTATAAAGCTCGACTTGTCGCTAAAGGTTATCGGCAAGTTCAAGGGGTTGACTACGATGAGACTTTCTCTCCTGTGGCGAAGCTGAAGTCCGTCCAAATCATGTTAGCAATTGCCGCATACTATGATTATGAGATATGGCAAATGGACGTCAAAACGGCATTCCTTAACGGCTATCTTAAGGAAGAACTGTATATGATGCAGCCGGAAGGTTTTGTCGACCCTAAGAATGCTAACAAGGTATGCAAGCTCCAATGATCCATTTATGGGCTGGTGCAAGCATCTCGGAGTTGGAACATTCGCTTTGATGAGATGATCAAAGCGTTTGGGTTTATGTAGACTTATGGAGAAGCCTGAGTTTACAAGAAAGTGAGTGGGAGCTCTGTAGCATTTCTCATATTATATGTAGATGACATACTTTTGATGGGAAATGATATAGAACTTTTGGACAGCATTAAGGCCTACTTGAATAAGAGTTTTTCAATGAAGGACCTTGGAGAAGCTGCTTATATATTAGGCATCAAGATCTATAGAGATAGATCGAGACGCCTCATAGGTCTTTCACAAAGCACATACCTTGATAAGATATTGAAGAAGTTCGAAATGGATCAGTCCAAGAAAGGGTTCTTGCTCAGATTGCAAGGTGTGAGATTGAGCTCGGCTCAATGTCCCACCATGGCGGAAGATATAGAAGAGATGAGTGTCATCCCCTATGCCTCAGCCATAGGGTCTATTATGTATGCCATGCTGTGTACCGCACTGATGTAAACCTTGCCGTAAGTTTGGTAGGAAGGTACCAAAGTAATCCCGGCAAGGAACACTGGACAGTGGTCAAGAATATCCTGAAGTACCTGAAAAGGACTAAGGACATGTTTCTCGTTTATGGAGGTGACGAAGAGCTCATCGTAAAGGGTTACGTCGACGCTAGCTTCGACACATATCTGGATGACTCTAAGTCACAAACCGGATACGTGTATATGTTGAATGGTGGAGCGAAGTCGGTGCAATGCAAGCGTAGCGTCGTGGCGGGATCTACATGTGAAGCGGAGTACATGGCAGCCTCGGAGGCAGCACATGAAGCAATTTGGGTGAAGGAGTTCATCACCGACCTAGGAGTCTTACCCAATGCGTCGGGGCCTATCAAACTCTTCTATGACAACACTGGAGCTATTGCACTTGCCAAGGAGCCCAGGTTTCAGAAGAAGACCAGGCACATCAAGCGTCGCTTCAACTCCATTCGTGAAAAATGTTCAAGATGGAGACATAGATATTTGCAAAGTGCATACGGATCTGAATGTCGCAGATCCGTTGACTAAACCTCTTCCGCGAGCAAAACATGATCAACACCGTAACTCTATGGGTGTTCGATTCATCACAATGTAACTAGATTATTGACTCTAGTGCAAGTGGGAGACTGTTGGAAATATGCCCTAGAGGCAATAATAAAAGGATTATTATTATATTTCCTTGTTCATGATAATTGTCTTTTATTCATGCTATAATTGTATTATCCGGAAATCGTAATACACGTGTGAATACATAGACTACAACATGTCCCTAGTGACCCTCTAGTTGACTAGCTCGTTAATCAACACATAGTCATGATTTCCTGACTATGGACATTGGATGTCATTGATAACGAGATCACATCATTAGGAGAATGATGTGATGGACAAGACCCAATCCTAAGCATAGCACAAGATCGTGTCGTTCGTTTGCTAGAGCTTTTCCAATGTCAAGTATCTTTTCCTTAGACCATGAGATCGTGTAACTCCCGGATACTGTAGGAGTGCTTTGGGTGTACCAAACGTCACAACGTAACTAGGTGACAATAAAGGTGCACTACAGGTATCTCCGAAAGTGTCTGTTGGGTTGACACGGATCGAGACTGGGATTTGTCACTCCGTATGACGGAGAGGTATCTCTGGGCCCACTCGGTAATGTGTCATCATAATGAGCTCGAAGTGACCAAGTGTTTGGTCACGGGATCATGCATTACGGTACAAGTAAAGTGACTTGCCGGTAACGAGATTGAACGAGGTATTGGGATACCGACGATCGAATCTCGGGCAAGTAACGTACCGATTGACAAAGGGAATTGTATACGGGTTGCTTGAATCCTCGACATCGTTGTTCATCCGATGATAACATCGAGGAGCATGTGGGAGCCAACCTGGGTATCCAGATCCCGCTGTTGGTTATTGACCGAGAGCCGCCTCGGTCATGTCTCACGTGACTCCAACCCGTAGGGTCTACACACTTAAGGTTCGGTGACGCTTAGGGTTGTAGAGATATGAGTATGCAGCAAACCGAAGTTGTTCGGAGTGCGGATGAGATCCCGGACGTCACGAGGAGTTCCGAATGGTCCAAGGTAAAGAATTATATATAGGAAGTGCAGTTTCGGCCATCGGGAGAGTTTCGGGGTCACTGTATTGTACCGACCACCGGAAGGGTCCCGGCGGTCCACCGGGTGGGGCCACCTATCCGGAGGGCCCCAGAGGCTGAAGTGGGAGGGACCAGCCTGGGGGGCTGGTGCGCCCCCCCTTGGCACCCCTGCGCCTAGGGTTGGAAACCCTTGGGTGGGGGCGCCTCCACTTGCCTTGGGGGGCACTCCACCCCCCTTGGCCGCCCCCCCCCCCCTTGGGAGATCCCATCTCCAGGGCCGGCGCCCCCCCCCCCCAGGGGGGCCTATATAAAGGGGGGAGGGAGGGCAGCCGTAACCTGAAGTCTTGGCGCCTCCCTCTCCCCTGCTACACCTCTCCGTCTCGCAGAAGCTCGGCGAAGCTCTGCCGAAACCCTGCTGCATCCACCACCACGCCGTCATGCTGCTGGATCTTCCTCAACATCTCCCTCCTCCTTGCTAGATCAAGGTGCGGGAGACGTCATCCGCTCCGTACGTGTGTTGAACACGGAGGTGCTGTCCGTTCGGCACTTGGTCATCGGTGATTTGGATCACGACGAGTACGACTCCCTCAACCCCGTTCTCTTGAACGCTTACGCTCGCGATATACAAAGGTATGTAGATGCACTCCTATCACTCATTGCTAGATGAACTCATAGATGGATCTTGGTGAAACCGTAGGAAAAATATTATTTTCTGCAACATTCCCCAACAGCCATGCCCCAGCTTGTCTCTAGGTCGGGCTTTGACTGCAAGGGAGAGGACAGGCCGCCTGCTAGGGGCCGGCCCGTACCCTTGCCGCCTTCTGGAGTGCGCCGTCTTCTCGGGGTCCGCCATCTTCTAGGAGGCGGGCCTCTGGTTCCAGCCGCCTTCTTGAGGTTGCCGCACTCTAGGAGACGGCATTCTAGTTCGAGCCGGCCCAGAGGGCCAGCCCCGATGTCTTGAAATGTGGTTCAGTGCTGATGAGGCTACACGGGGTCCATCCTCCCGTCAGTAGTCCCCGAAGCTGGTGAGCTTCTACGGTTTTTAGCAGTCGGAGGGCCTCAGCAGTTCCCCTTCGAGTGATCTTCCGCCTTCTGCTCCGTGCCGGATGCTAGGAGCCAGACGCGGCTGTGGCCGCCTAGTGGAATTCGAATCGACAGGCCGGAGTCGGGGCAGCGAGCCGAACACAAACCACATGGTGCCCGCAGGCCAGACCGGCCTGCCTGCCCACGCACGCGATGAGGCGTCACCACAGGCTGGGGCCCGCAACTACAGGGCCTCGGCCAACGCGCGGATCCGCTGCGGCCGAGGCGGGCGGTTGCCCTTCTGTAGTGCCTTAACTGCGCCATAAAACGCGTGGAGTGCGCGGGGTCATGCGGGGTGTGGGGTGTAGTTAATCCCACGCCCGCACGTCGCCTTGGCTTCGCCTCCTCCGGTTATAAATACGGGGAGGGGGAGGAGGAGGAGCAGAACGCATGCGTGCCCACTTCCCACTCTTTCCTCTTCCCTCTCCGTTGTTGCTGTCGTGCTGCTCTATCGCTGCCGAAGTTCTGTCGCGGCTGCATTGATAGCCCACAAGTATAGGGGATCAATTGTAGCCTCTTTCGATAAGTAAGAGTGTCGAACCCAACGAGGAGCTAAAGGTAGAACAAATATTTCCTCAAGTTCTATCGACCACCGTTACAACTCTACGCATGCTTGACGTTCGCTTTACCTAGAACAAGTATGAAACTAGAAGTACTTTGTAGGTGTTGTTGGATAGGTTTGCAAGATAATAAAGAGCACGTAAATAAAAAGTAGGGGCTGTTTAGATAAAGAAGCAATAAAGTAAATATAACGAGTGTGGAAAAGTGGTGGTAGGAGTTATGAAATTGTCCCTAAGCAATTGACTACCTTACTAGACCGATAGCAAGTTTTATGTGCGAGAGGCATAATCTAACATACTTTCTCCTCTTGGATCATATGCACTTATGATGGGAACTCTAGCAAGCATCCACATCTACTAAAGACCATTAAGGTAAAACCCAACCATAGCATTAAAGTATCAAGTCCCCTTTATCGCATACACCACAACCCCCTTACTCGGGTTTATGCTTCTCTCACTCAAGCAACCCACTATAAGAAAATCATGAACGTATTGCAACACCCTACAGCGGGAATCCCTCACGCTTGCGCGACACGGAGGGCACAATAGGAAAGCAACATAACCACAAGCAAATTAAACCAATCATAGCAATTCATCAATCACCGGTAGGACAACGAAAATCTACTCAGACATCATAGGATGGCAACACATCATTGGATAACAATATGAAGCATAAAGCACCATGTTCAAGTAGAGGGTACAGCGGGTTGCGGGAGAGTGGACCGCTGAATATAGATGGGGGGAAGGTGATGGAGATGTTGGTGAAGATGGCGGAGGGTTGGTGTAGATCGAGGTGATGATGATGGCCCCCGGCGGCATTCCGGCGCCACAGGAAGCGAGGGGGAGATAGCCCCCCTTCTTCTTCTTCTTCCTTGACCTTCTCCCTAGATGGGAGAAGGGTTTCCCCTTGGCTCCCATGGCGTGGGAGGGGCGAGAGCCCCTTCGAGATTGGATCTGTCTCTCTATCTCTCTCTGTTTCTGCGTTCTCAGATTCTACTCTTTCACCGTTTCTTATATATCCGGAGATCCGTAACTCCGGTTGGATTGAAACCTTCGCCATAATTTTTCCCGAAAATTAGCTTTCTTGTGGCTAAAGAAGTGCAGCAAACGCCTTACGGGGTGCCCACGAGGGTAAGGGGCGCGCCCCCTGCCTCGTGGCCCCCTCGGGCACCGTCTCGCGTTGATTCTTCTTCACAAATATCACAAATATTCCAAAAATATTCTCCGTCCGTTTTTATCCTGTTTGGACTCCGTTTGATATGGTTTTTCTGTGAAACATAAAACATGCAACAAACAAGAACTGGCACTGGGCACTGGATCAATATGTTAGTCCCAAAAATAATATAAAAAGTTGCCAAAAGTATATGGAAGTTGTAGAATATTGGCATGGTACAATCAAAAATTTTAGTTACGACGGAGATGTATCAACATCCCCAAGCTTAATTCCTTCTCGTCCTCGAGTAGGTAAATGATAAAAGATAATTTTTGATGTGGAAGGCTACCTAGCATAATCTTGATCATGTAATCTAATCATGGAATGAATATTATGAAACGAGTGATTTAAAGCAATAGTCTATCATTTGGCATTAAGATGATAATACTTCAAGTGTACTAATAAAGCAATCATGTCTTTTCAAAACAACATGGCCAAATAAAGTTATCCCAACAAAATCATATAGTCTGGCTATGCTCTACCTTCACCACACAAAGTATTTAAATCATGCACAACCCCGATGACAAGCCAAGCAATTGTTTCATACTTTTGACGCTCTCAAACCTTTTCAACTTTCACGCAATACATGAGCGTCAGCCATGGATATAGCACTATAGGTGGAATAGAGTATGATGGTGGAGGTTGTGTGGAGAATACAAAAAGGGAGAAAGTCTCACATCGACGTGGCTAATCAACGGGCTATGGAGATGCCCATCAATTCATGTCAATGCGAGGAGTAGGGATTGCCATGCAACGGATGCACTAGAGTTGTAAGTGTATGAAAGCTCAAACTGAAAACTAAGTGGGTGTGCATCCAACTTGCTTGCTCATGAAGACCTCGGGCATTCTAGGAAGCCCATCATTGCAATATACAAGCCAAGTTCTATAATGAAAATTCCCACTAGTATATGAAAGTGATAACTCAAGAGACTCTCTATATGAAGAACATCGTGATAATTTGAAGCACAAGTGTGGTAAAAGGATAGTAACATTGCCCCTTCTCTCTTTTTCTCTCATTTTTCTATTTTCTCTTTTTTATTATTTTATTATTTTTTTTGGTGGGCTTCTTTGGCCTCTCTTTTTTACTTGGGCTTATTTGGCCTCTTTTATTTTTCATAAAGTCCGGAGTCTCATCCCGACTTGTGGGGGAATCATAGTCTCCACCATCCTTTCCTCACTGGGGCAATGCTCTAATAATGATGATCATCACACTTTTATTACTTACAACTCAATATTACAACTCTAGAACAAAGATATGACTATATGAATGCCTCCGGCGGTGTATCGGGATGTGCAATGATCTAGCATAGCAATGACATCAAAAATGGACAAGCCATGAAACATCATGCTAGCTATCTTACGATCATGCAAAGCAATATGACAGTGAATGCTCAAGTCATGTATATGATGATGATGGAAGTTGCATGGCAATATATGTCGGAATGGCTATGAAAATGCCATGATAGGTAGTTATGGTGGCTGTTTTGAGGAAGATATAAGGAGGCTTATGTGTGATAGAGCGTATCGTATCACGGGGTTTGGATGCACCGGCGAGGTTTGCACCAACTCTCGAGGTGAGAAAGGGCAATGCACGGTACCAAAGAGGCTAGCAATGATGGAAGGGTGATAGTGCGTATAATCCATGGACTCAACATTAGTCATAAATAACTCACATACTTATTGCAAAAATCTATTAGTCATCAAAACAAAGTACTACGTGCATGCTCCTAGGGGGATAGATTGGTAGGAAAAGACCATCGCTCGTCCTCGACCGCCACTCATAAGGAAGACAATCAATCAATAAATCATGCCCCAACTTCATCACATAACGGTTCACCATACGTGCATGCTTTTGGAATCACAAACCTCAACACAAGTATTTCTACTAATCCACAGTCACTCACTAGCATGACTCTAATATCACCACCTTTATATCGCAAAACTATTGCAAGGAATCAAACATATCATATTCAGTGATCTAGTTTTATGTAGGATTTTATGACTAACCATGTGAATGACCAATTCCTGTCATCTCTCTAAATTGATATAAGTGAAGCAAGAGAGTTTAATTCCTTCTACAAAAGATACACCCACGCTCTAACAAATATAAGTGAAGCAAAAGAGCATTCTACAAATGGTGGTTTTCTATGTGAAGAGAGACATGCAATCCAAACTTCAAATGATATAAGTGAAGCACATGAAGCATTCTATAAAGCCATACTCAAAAGATTTAAGTGAAGTGCAATGAGAATTCTATAAATCAACCAAGGACTATCTCATGCCAGCATGGTGCATAAAAGAAAAGTGAAAACTAAATGCAAAGGACGCTCCAAGACTTGCACATATCGCATGAACGAAACGAATCCGAAAACATACTGATACTTGTTGAAGAAAGAGGGGATGCCTTCCGGGGCATCCCCAAGCTTAGACGCTTGAGTCTCCTTGAATATTTACTTGGGGTGCCTTGGGCATCCCCAAGCTTGAGCTCTTGCCTCTCTTCCTTTTCCTCATATCGAGACCTCCTCGATCAAACACTTCATCCACACAAAATTCAACAGAAAACTCGGTAAGATCCAATAGTATAATAAAGCAAATCACTACTCTAAGTACTGTTGCAAACCAATTCATATTTTTTTGCATTGTGTCTACTGTAATATAGCTTTTCCATGGCTTAATCCACTTATAGGAATTGATAGTTTCATCAAAACAAGTAAACTATGCATCAAAAACAGAATCTATGAAAAATAGAACAATCTGTAGCAATCTGAACATTCACCATACTTCTGGTACCACAAAAATTCTACCAAAATTAGGAAAAATAAACAATATGTACAACAAGACAGTGCAAAAAGTTTCAGAACCGTTTGACGTTCCAGTAAAAAATGTGAAATCGCGCACTACAGCCAAAGTTTCTGTCCTGCACCGCACAAACCAACAAGCATTGTAAACATCCTAAAGGCAAACCTTGGCACATTATTTTTATAATACAACGGAATTGTACAAGGGGATAATTATTTTTGATGAAAAGTTTCAGTAATTAAGATTCACAAAGTTTCAGTGAGCATGAACAAAGTTCAAGGAGCTCCCCCACTTCAACAATGCTTGTCTTTATCACTTTCACTTTCCTTTTTGAAAAGGTTTGGGTTCCCCTCTTTATTTTTTTGTTTTTAAACTATATGTAAGCACACAACTGAATTAAATGACTCTATAAAAACTTCCGGGTTGTCTCCCTGGCAGCGTTTTCTTTAAAGCCATTAAGCTAGGCATATGGTGCTCAAGTAATTAATCCACCCGGATCCCAGGGTATATCAAAGCCAATTTTAATTAACAATGATTTGTAATTTACTAGTGAGCACAAAGTAACATATATCATGCAACGACAAAGTCTAACTCTTTTCCTATGCATCGGCATGTCATAAAAGAACAATTCATGCACACCAAGTAAAGGCCAATGCATAGTATAAGCAGTTTCTTGCAATTTTATCATATTGGAAACATAGAGGTGGAGATATAGTTCCTCTCTCATAATAATTGCAAGTAGGAGCAGCAAGCACAAGCATATTATATCTATCAAAATCATCATGTGTAATAGTAAAACGCAACCCATCAATATAATCCTTAATAAGCACAAACTTCTCCGATATAGTGTAGTTTGGAGAATTCAAAAAGATAATAGGACTATCATGCGTGGATGCAATAGCAACAATTTCATGTTTAACATAAGGAAATATAGCAAGTTCATCTCCATAAGCATAATTCATATTGGCATCTTGGCCACAAGCATAGCAAGCATCATCAAAAAGGGATATTTTAAGAGAATCAATGGGGTCATAATAATCATCATAGCAATCATCCTTCGGTAAGCATGAAGGGGAATTAAACAATGTATGAGTTGAAGAGTTACTCTCATTAGAAGGTGGGCACGAGTAGCTAATCCGCTCTTCCTCCTTTTGTTCTTCGCTCTCCTCATCATCTTTTTCATCCAATGACCTCACAGTTTCATCAATTTCTTCTTCCATAGACTCCAGCAAAATATTAGTCTCTTCTTGGACAGGGAGACTTTCTCAATAAATGCATCAATATCGGAATTGTATTCATAATTCTCATAACAATATTTAAGTATAGCAAAAATTTCAGGTCTGTAAACAACATCATCAAGATTTTTACACTCTTTAAACAAAGATTCAATTTCATAAGCACCCATAAAAGCAACAAATTATTCTATTTGTTCCACATCATAGTAATCATAGATACCATTAGCATACGAAGCCAAGGTTTTATCATCATTAAATTTGCATGAAAAGGGAAGGTGTGGAGCCTTCATCAAGCATAGTTCCCGAGCATACCAATGCAACATATGAATTTGATCCCATAATAATTTCCCTTTTTGTGTCAAGCAATAATCCCTAAAGTATTCACGTTGATCCAACGTGTCTCCCGTTACATAATTGAATGGGGTTTTCTTAGGATTATTAAAGTAGTACATAATATTTTTCACATAACCTGCATCGAGGGTTTTAGGAGGTTCCCCATCTCCATGAGTAGCAAGTACACCTATTTTTTTGGTATTTCGTGTTCCATATCCATAACTAAAGATAGAGAACAACTTAGAACAGCAAATAAAAATTACTTAGTGATACAGCAAACAAGCACACACGAGAATATTCACCCCACGCTATGAATCCCCGGCAACGGCGCCAGAAAAAGGTCTTGATAACCCACAAGTATAGGGGATCAATTGTAACCTCTTTCGGTAAGTAAGAGTGTCGAACCCAACGAGGAGCTAAAGGTAGAACAAATATTTCCTCAAGTTCTATCGACCACCGATACAACTCTACGCACGCTTGACGTTCGCTTTACCTAGAACAAGTATGAAACTAGAAGTACTTTGTAGGTGTTGTTGGATAGGTTTGCAAGATAATAAAGAGCACGTAAATAAAAAGTAGGGGCTATTTAGATAAAGAAGCAATAAAGTAAATATAACGAGTGTGGAAAAGTGGTGGTAGGAGTTATGAAATTGTCCCTAAGCAATTGACAACCTTACTAGACCGATAGCAAGTTTTATGTGGGAGAGGCATAAGCTAACATACTTTCTCTTCTTGGATCATATGCACTTATGATTAGAACTCTAGCAAGCATCCGCAACTACTAAAGATCATTAAGGTAAAACCCAACCATAGCATTAAAGCATCAAGTCCCCTTTATCCCATACGCCACAACCCCCTTACTCAGGTTTATGCTTCTGTCACTCAAGCAACCCACTATAAGCAAATCATGAACGCATTGCAACACCCGACAATGGGAATCCCTCACGCTTGCGCGACACGGAGGGCACAATAGGACAGCAACATAAACACAAGCAAATTAAACCAATCATAGCAATTCATCAATCACCAGTAGGACAACGAAAATCTACTCAGACATCATAGGATGGCAACACATCATTGGATAATAATATGAAGCATAAAGCACCATGGTCAAGTAGAGGGTATAGCGGGTTGCGGGAGAGTGGACCTCTGAATATAGATGGGAGGAAGGTGATGGAGATGTTGGTGAAAATGGCGCGGAGGTGTTAGTGTAGATTGCGGTGATGATGATGGCCCCCGGCGGCGTTCCGACGCCACCGGAAGCGAGGGGGAGAGAGCCCCCCTTCTTATTCTTCTTCCTTGAGCTTCTCCCTAGATGGGAGAAGGGTTTCTGCTCTGGTCCTTGGCTCCCATGGCGTGGGAGGGGCGAGAGCCCCTCCGAGATTGGTTCTATCTCTCTGTCTCTCTCTGTTTCTGCGTTCTCAGATTCTGCCCTTTCACCGTCTCTTATATATCCGGAGATCCGTAAACCCGATTGGATTGAAACCTTCACCATGATTTTTTTTCTAAAAATTAGCTTTCTTGCGGCAAAAGAAGAGCAGCAACCGCCTTACGGGGTGCCCACGAGGGTCAGGGGCGCGCTCCCCTTCCTCGTGGCCCCCTCGGGCACCGTCTCGCGTTGATTCTTCTTCCAAAATATCACAAATATTCCAAAAATATTCTCCGTCCGTTTTTATCCCGTTTTGGCCTCTGTTTGATATGGGTTTTCTGCGAAACATAAAACATGCAACAAACAAGAACTGACACTGGGCACTGGATCAACATGTTAGTCCCAAAAATAATATAAAAAGTTGCCAAAAGTATATGAAAGTTGTAGAATATTGGCATGGAACAATCAAAAAATTTAGATACGACGGAGACGTATCATGCCTTTCTTCGCCTCCGTCGCCTCGCTGAGGTCGCCGCTCCGTCGAAGCAGCCACGCCTCTGCGGCCACCACCGCGGCTCCGCTGCCTCGCTCCGTTGCTGCGTCGTCCATTGTCTTCCTCTTCTACGACGAGCTCTTCCTCGCCGTCCCCACGCCATGGCGAAAAGCGGGTGGCTGGGGTCCATCACAAAGCACCTCTCACATTGCTAGATAAACCAATCTAGTTGACCAAAATAAACGAATAGATCGGAGAGAAATACAAAGCAATAATAATCATGCATAAAAGAATTCAGAAAAGATTCAATTAATATTCATAGATAATCTGATCATAAACCCACAATTCATCGGATCCCAACAAACACACAGATAGCATCGGATAGAACTCCAAGAAGATCAAGGAGAACATTGTATTGAAGACCAAAGAGAGAGAAGAAGCCATCTTGGTACTAGCTATGGACCCATAGGTCTGCGGTGAATTACTCATGCATCATCAAAAGGCAGCAACGATGATGTAGAAGCCCTCCGTGATCGATTCCCCCTCCGGCAGAGTACCGGAAAAGGCCTTCAGATGGGATCGCGGAAGAAAAGAAACTTGTTGCGGCGGAAAAAGTGTTTGGTGTGGTGAGGGAGTCCTGGACTAAGGGGTCCTCGGGCGTCCGGGCTATGAGATGTGGGCCAGACTGATGGGCCGTGAAGATACAAGATAGAAGAACCTCTCCATGTCCGGATGGGAATCTCCTTTGCATGGATGGCAAGCTTGGCGTTCGGATCATGTATTTTCCTTCTTCTGTAACTGACTATGTACAACCCTAGATCCCTCCGGTGTCTATATAAACCGGAGGGTTTAGTCCCTAGGGCAGGAACACAATCATACTGAGCTAGACATCTAGGGTTTAGCCATTACGATCTTGAGGTAGATCAACTCTTGTAACCCCTATATTCATCATAGTCAATCAAGCAGGAAGTAGGGTATTACCTCCATTAAGAGGGCCAGAACCTGGGTAAACATCATGTCCCCTGCCTCCTTGTTACCTTCGATCCTTAGACGCACAGTTCGGGACCCCCTACCCGAGATCTGCCGGTTTTGACACCGACATTGGTGCTTTCATTAAGAGTTCCACTGCGTCATCACCAAAAGGTTCAATGGCTCCATCAACCATCCACAACAACTCCGTCCTGAGGGAGACTTTTCTCCCCGGCCAAATCTTTGTATTCGGCGGCTTCGCACTGCGTGCCAATTCGATTGGTCATCTGGAGCAGGTCGGCAACTACGCCCCTGGTCATCAGATCAGGTTTGGAAACCTAAACTACATAACTAATATCCGAGGATACTTGATCTTCCAAGGGCTCGCAGCCTCAATCGCTGTTCCGGCCTTAGATCCGGAACTCCTCGCCGAGTCCGAAGACGGGAGCTTAGAGCCCGCCGGACTCTGTGCGGCCATAGAGCTCAACACCGAAGACGCGGAGGGGATCGTTCCACCGACGGGCCTGGGATCACTCCTGGTCCCCTCTATCCTCACCGAGCCGGAGTCACCCCCGTGCACTAGCTCCAAACTCTCGAGGTCTCTGTGTTATACGAGCCCGGCCAGGGAACTCTTGTCCCGCCCGGCTCCATGGATTTTTGCTTTCCTGTCCATACCTCGCCCCTAAGCGAGGCTCTATACTTAATGCGGTCTCTCACCATTACAGAAGGATCGTTGTTGGACTATGCTCGGCCCACACTAGGGGCTGAGTGCAGGGAATTCACGTCCCACCACCACCCACTTCATAGCCACTGTCGAGGACTTAACCGACATGCTTGATTATGCATCCGAAGACATCGACGGCACGACGATGCCGGAGAAGAGCAAGGCCAGAACCCACCATTCACCGAACGCTGGATGGCCACTTCTTCGTATGACGTATACATGGTGGACACACCCAAAGAGAACAACGCCAATGACGAGAAGATTCTAGAAGATGAACCAGCTGAAGCACCCATGAAGCGTCGAAGTAAGCGACACTGATCAAAATCGCGTCGCGAAAAAGACAACAATACAGGCACCGGAGACAACAGTACTCCGGATAACGCCAAAGACCAAGAAGCCCCTGTCGAGCAAACATCCGAACAGGATGATTGGGAAGAGGGGCAAGTCAACCCCGATGATCCTCTTGGGGACTAGGGCTTGGAGCATAGTAACTACCTACCGACCTCTGAAGAGGACGAGAGCCTGGGCGATGAGGACTTCATTGTACCAGAGGACCCCCTCGAACAAGAGAGCTTCAAGCATCGGCTATTCACCACAGCAAGAAGCCTAAAATAGAAGCGGCAACAACTGCAAGCCGATCAGGACTTACTCAACGACAGATGGACTAATGTCCTGGCAGCCGAGGAATACGGCCTCGAGCGCCCAACTAAAAGTTACCCAAAGCGCAGGATGCTCTCCCAATTCGACGAGGAGGTCCCGGATCCTATACCGACAACACGTAACGCAGCTGACGGACCTGACCGACCACCTCGTGGTCGGGATAGAGCGACAACTCAAGCCGAACATCAACCTGCGCCACCCTGCCATAGAGGCAGAGAATCAGCGGCCGCAGGACGCACGCATGACGTGTGATAGGACATGGACAATAGAGCCGGGCATATCAAATCAATTTATGGATCGCGAGGGCGGCCTTCAAACACAGTGTCCGAGACGAGTGGCTTGCGCGACACCTCGGCCAAGAGAAACCGAAGTCCATGGCAGCCCTTACCGCACTTATGACCCGCTTTTGCGCGGGAGAAGATAGCTGGCTCGCTCGTAGAAGCAATTACACCAGCGACCCAGGCACCTCTGAAGTCAGAGACGGCAATTGCAAACCACGAAGCGACAAGAACAAGCGTCGAAACAATACATAAGACACGGCGGTAAACGCCGGATTCAGCGGCTCAAAATCAGGATAGCAGAAGAAGCTGTCGGATATCGGGTTCCTGCAAAACCCTTAAGGTTTGAACTCTGGGTGCGCATGAAGATCCTCTCCCTACCTAAACATGCCCTCAACCTCGCCGTGATTCTAAGCTAGCACGATGAACAACACAAGAGACACGAGGTTTATACAGGTTCGGGCCACCGTTGTGGTGTAATACCCTACTCCTGTGTGTGGTGTGGTGGATTTCCTCTTGGGCTGAGGATGAACAGTACAAGGGAAGAACAGCCTCGCGAGGAGAGGTGTTCTTGTGGTGGTGGGTGTTCTGCTTCGGAAGGATTCGATCCCCTCCTACTGTGGTGGCTATCTCTATTTATAGGGGCCTTAGTCCTCTTCCCAAATATTGAGCGAGAAGGGAGCCAACAATGGCCATTTTGAAAGGGGACAACTAGTACAAGCTATCCTGACTAAAGGTGGTCTTCGACTACCAAAGGCACTGGCGATGACGTCGTCTTGGTCTCCATGGTGACCTCCGTCATGTCGCTCTGCTGGTCTTCGTCTCATTGCACTGATATGGAAACCTTTGCCTGATTCCTCGGTACTCCGCACCTGCGCTTGCCCCCTTTGCACCAACGAGGAAACGAGGACACTGCGCAAGCTAGCGCCCGCGTGGCGCCCGCCTGGTCTTGATTGTCATGGCTTGTATCACGAGCACCTCGTGAGGTACCCCTTGCCTTGATCTCTCCGCCTCCTCGCGAGCCTGCCTGGTGAGGCCGCCCCTGAGGAGGCCTTGCGTCGTCCGCCCCGTGAGGCTTGGCCCCTCGCGAGGGTCTTGAACTTGGGTTGATGAAGACGGGCCGTACTGGGCCACTGCTTGAGCCACGCTGCAGGCCGCAGGTCGGCAAGTCTGGGGACCCCCGTTCCCAGGACGCCGACAGTAGCCCCCGGGCCCAAGGCGCGCTCGGACTTGGCTTAGCAGCGAAGCCAAAGGGCAAGTGCGGAGCATTGCGGGGCCCAACAGCATGCGACCTTGGTCGCTGCGTGGCGGTTGATTGGACGTGGGTGTCTCCGCTTCCCCATGCTGCCTCTGCAACTGCCTGACTGACGGGTCCCTGCTGCATGCAAAAAGAGTCATGATTACCTGCGATCATGGAGGCCGACGGTTGGCCTCCCTTGGGCTATAAATGGGGAAGGGCGAAAGCCCCCGTTGCACATCTCTCCTTGCTTCGCCTGCTTCTTCTTCCTCCTCGCTCCGGTTGCTTGCAGCGTCCCATGGCGCCCATGAAGAGGTTCTCGGCCGCAGAAAAAGGGAAGGCTCGCCAGGAAGGGCCTGGCTCTCCTCCGCCCAAGCGCGGCCACGGCCGTCCCCGCAAGCATCCCGCGACTCTCGTCGTGGCTCCTCGTGGTCGCGGTGGTGGCCCTTCACGCGGTGGTGGCCGCCCGTATCGAGGCAGCCCAGTCGGTGGAGGAAGGCGTACCGTGGCTGTGCGGCCTCCCTGGCCGCGCTTTCACTCAGCAGAGGTGCTGTCGGAGTTTGTTGTGTGGTCGAACGACCCGGCCGGCAACTGGCTCCAGCTCCCTCGCTTCTTCACCAGCGAACTGCCGGCCGCTGGCCCTGGCGGGCTTTGGCTGCAGGCGGACAGCTGCTGCAGCAGGGCCTCCTGGGTCGCGGTGGAGATCTTCGTCGCCGGGAACGTGGCTCTGGACCGAGGCTGGCAGACGTTTTCCCGCGCGCGTGGCTTGGGCTGGCGGTGCACCCTCCACTTCAAGTATGACGGCGACGCGGCCCTCTACGTGAGGGTGTTCGGAGAAGATGTCCGCCGTGTTGGGTGCTGCCCTGAGGATGATGACGGTGACGGGGTGCTCGGCCTTGGCGACGGCCGTGATAAGGGCGAAGGCGAACCCGCTCCCGGAGGCGACCGCCGCTCGCCGAGCTTCAGCTGTTCCTCCTCCGGCGATAGCTCCTCCAGCGGTGGCCGCAACCAGCCACCGTGCCGCCGCGCCCGCTTCGAGGGTGGTAGCGGGTCGTCCCCTCGCCGCGCCCCGGTGAAGCACGAGGCGGAGTCTGATTGAGCTCAAGAGGAGGAGGCAGATCCCTTCTCGCGAGCCGCGCGCTGTTTTATTTTGTTTTTCTCCTTTCCTGCATTGAGAGAGAAGTATGGACCCCCATGGGGGCATGTAACAGACTATGATCCCCTAATTATCGTGCTACACTTATTATCCCTGCGGTGTGTGATGGTGTCGTGGTTATGTTCATGTGTGTAGGAACAACTTAGCTCGGGACGTTTGCAGTAGTTTCCGTCTCGCGAGATGCCTGCTTGAGGCCTCGTCAGGCGCTGTAAGAGCTGCCAAAATCTGTTGGGAGAATCATTTCCGAACCTTAGTCGCGAGGGTTGCCGGCCATGGGCTGGTGCTTTGTGTCGCGATGCCCGAGGGGCATGGACCGGGAGGGGTGCTCCCGCTGTGAGCTTGAACGTGGGAGCCTTGTGAAAACTAGACGAGAAAGGGCTCACGAGGGCGCCTGCGCAGCCCCCTCGCGAGGTTTGCGAGAGAGAGAGAATGAGCCAGACAAAAGCCGAAAACAGAGAACAGGGGCAGGAGATAGCAAACAACACTAGAAGCAACTTCAGTAAGGTTCAAACAAGGGAGAACAAGCCAACTGCGGAAAGCAAATGAAAAGTCGCGTCCGGCACCTAGTCTAGTCTTCGACGTCTTCTCACCAGCACAGAGCTAAGTGCTGCCACTGGGCGTGGGCGAGAGCCCCCGAGGCCCGAGGGCGGCACTCCGAAGACTCCGGGGCGTGTACAGCCCCAACTCATTATTACGTGAGAGTGTCATGGGTGGCGAGCTTCACAGGCAACGGGCCTTCTTCATAGGCACTGGGCCTTTCTTTGGGCGGCGAGCTTCACAGGCACCGGGCCTTCTTCACAGGCACTGGGCCTTTCTTCATGGGTAGAACTTCCGAAGGTGCTGAATGTTCCAAGCGTTTGGAATTGGACCCCTTCCTAAGTCTCCAGGCGCGCGGCGCCAGGCCTGGAAACATGAACAACCTTGAACGGGCCCTCCCACATGGGCGAGAGCTTATGCAGCCCTTCCCTGGAGAGCACCCGCCTGAGCACGAGGTCACCTACCTCGAGAGTCCTGGGGCGGATGTTGCGGCAATGATACTACCGCAGCGCCTACTGGTATCCTGTTGCTCGTACACTTTGCTTTTATTCGCTTTTGCTTTTTATTTTTATTTTGCCTTTGTGATTCTCGATTGCAAGTTAATTTTGAAAAACTGCAAAACCAAAAAAAATAGAATAAGCTTTGCTTTGCTCTTGTTATTTATCAAGACCTTTGGAGTTCATTTGCATTTTATTTTTAGAGGAGTTGATTTACGCCGGATAGTGAGGAATGCAAGAGTAAGGAAGAGAAGTGTGTAAATTCGCAACTGTGAAGGTATGTCCTACGACCCCCGTCTTTTACACTTGAAATACTTAGAGTAGATGTAGTCATGTAGTAGTAGTATGTGTGATATGTGCATATGGGAGTAAGTCTTGATAATTAAGACAAATGTTTTGTTCTAGTACCTGAAGTAATTTTGTAGCCTTTGTCCTATTTAGTTTAGACAACCAAGACTTGTTGTGGGACTGTTTTTAAATGAAATAATATTAACCAAGAATAACTATCCACAAGAGAAAGTCTTCCAAGACTTGGGAGTTGAGAAAATTGTAATGGAAGTGGCGTTTGAAATTCTCAACCCCATGTTCTTAATTTTAGTAGACTTGATAGCACTTTTGGATTAAATTGTCTAGAGGAACTTAGTTGAATGGTGAACGAGATTATGCCAAAAATCTGTGTTGTATCTCTTACATTGTGCTTCAACTCCTTGCTGGTGCCATGGCCCAGCTACTATATGTGCGTGTACACGTGTAAATGTGGCTTCGTCACCTTTCTTGATGTTATGTTCAGGACTCCGCTGGCCAATGAATGATCCACCAAGAGCGATAGCTCGGAATTCGGCTATGAGTTTGCAATCGTATGTAGTGGCAACACTACAAACGCAGATTGGCATAATCCCTTCACGTGACAATCAAAGTTCTAGCAAATAATGATTGAAATAAAGTGCTTGAGAGCCTTGAGAGGAAATGATTGTGGGTGTGCTTATGATCATTAGAGCATCAAATTTTACTACATGATTCTCAATCCCTAACAGATGTTTTTATGGCTCGATCAAACAAAAACGCTTCCGTGCATTCCCAGCAAGCAAGTCTTGTCTAGAATAAATAGAATAGAGTGTTGCAAAGTTGTTTTATCTATAGCAGATCAAGAACTTTGTGTTGATTATCTTTGCTTCACTATAACTTGCACTATAACCATGCCACCGCTATGGCTATGCTAAGTTTTCAGGTCAAGAAGTGGAGGGCTATCTAGGCGTACCGATCGTAAGTGAACCAAAACCTTCTCATTGTTTCGGATTAAACAATTGAGTTCCTTATGATTCGGATTTTTCTTTATGTTGCTCGAGGACGATCAAGTTTAAGCTTGGGGGAGTTGATGGGTGATATTTTTACACTCATTCCACCTTTGTTTAAACCGAGATATTTCATTTAAAAAAGATATCCACTACGATATTGCAACTAATGACTAATGAATGAAAAGGATTCCACAAATCCTCTCTTTGATGTGTTCCATACGAAATGGCCTACAAAGGAAGAATCATGTGTGGAAATGGAATGGAAGAAGAATGGAGGAAGAAGTAATAACAGGAGGCGTCTACATGAAGAGAGAGCAAAAGATGGCATTCCATAACGGCGCCCGTTTGGTGTGGATTTCAAGGCATAACGTCCACCTGAACAACTTTTATTAAAGGGACCCCGTCGAAATGCCAACAGAGCGACGAGTACAGAAGCCAGAACCTCTTCATCATGATCTTCATCCACAAACCCTAGCCGCCGCCATCTCCATCACCGTAGCCATCTCCACCACCACCATAGTACTCTCCCATTTAGTTCATACTTGTAATCATGCATCGCACAAGGCATACATTGTAAGACATATTGCAATCAATCAATCTCAAGATGTGTTATTTAATGTTTTCTTCCCGCGATCTAATCTCCATGTGTGAGTAGTTCGCTAATGAGCCTTGGAATCCAAGGTATTTGTTGAAGGGATCAATGGAGCACTCTGATATAATGTCCCATATGTGTGAAATAAAATTGTTCCATGAAGTCGTCTCTTGTCTTGTCCGTGATCTTCATCCCTATAAGTACCTGAGGATCATGGAGATCGAGCACCGGTGAGGCTAGGAGGAAGAAGACCGTGAAATGTTATACCGAACACCGGTGACAGTAAGGTTTAGTAGGGCAGCAAGGATCATATCCTCGGGGATAAATGAGGTGTAGTCATTAAACGCCCAAAGCTCTTGCCTGATTTCATTATCTTAATTATCGAGGAAACCCCGCGCGATGGATAGGGCCTACGGTAGGACGACTGATTGTTGATGCAGGACTTGTGTCGGTCAAGATATTATTTGGACACATACCCACTTCAATCCATAACAAGAACACCTCGATGGGTGACTTCCAGCGCACAAATTAATATCCTATTTGATCCCAGCGCAAATACAAGGTTGTAAGCATAAGACCTCATACCCGTACCTCTTTTTATTATAAGTGTTTGAGTCACTATTTGCTTGTTGATCCGGTCAAAAGCTGGATTTGACTCTTTGACAAAAGCTTGCAACAGACCATCCCTTCAAGGAAATCTTCCTCTCGTGGGTTCGATAACCTAGGGTCACCTCTAGGGAAATAGGTGTGGGATGCTCTTTTCTATTCTAATACTGGATCAATAAAAGGTGGTATCATCAACCCTCGTACTTCCCTTTGTTTTGGGCTCCACTGTCGCGTCTTCCCCTACTCCGGGGCGTTTTGCTCCAAGTTCTCGCCCTCGTACACCGCCATGGTGTGTGCTCCGCACGGCGTGCTCAACGAACGACAACCACCGGAAGAGAAATGTATGTGGAGAGGCTGATACTAGGCACCCATCGGTGAAAAGGCCGCACGCAAGAAAGTGCCTCCTTATTACGCGTAAAAAAAAGGACTCCTCCCCCTAACAGCCAAGATCCACTAAGTTGAAGCGTACGTAGCGTTATCTATCGGAGCACAAACATGTACGTATTTGTCGTTCTCTCTGCAACGATGAATTGTGGCCGAGTAAGGAGCGACATGTGTCGTAGTAGAAAATTTGGCCCTCGACGTAGTAGGTCACACAGTCCCATCTAAATCGTGTACACGTACATATAACTATGGTGCAAAAATATGGGCCAAGTATTCATGTACCAGCCGGCCGGACATGCGTGTATGTATAGGCGGCCGGACGCGATGTATATACGGCCGGTCATACTAGTGTATATATGGACTGATGTACACAGCAACGGGGTCATGTTGAACGAGCACCGTCAGGCTGCGGTTGGATGGCCGAAACGGTGAGAGCGAACGACAATGGGGTCCAATTCATCGGGAGCCAACACGCTGGGGTGGAACGTCCGAAACGGAATCATGTTCATTGACCCCTGCTCCCACCGGTTGGGTGTGTGGCATAGCATAAGGCGGTCGATACGGGGTTTTGTTCAACAATCTACGATCAAAACGTGGTCCTGTTCATCGGGAGGGTGAGGTGTATCGTGGAACGGCCTCCACCGGCTATTATTCATCTTGCGCCAACTTCCTACAGCCTTCACGGGATCCTATTCATCCATCCCAACCGGCTGGCGTAAGGTGTGGCGTACCACAAGACGGCCTCCTCGGCATCGTGTTCATCCAACGCCGATCGCCTATATGTCCTGGCCATCACAGGGTCATGTTCATCCAACCCCCACCGGCTAGGGTGTGGAGTACCGTAAAACGACCTCCTCGGTCGGGGTTCTGTTCATCTAGTCTCAACCGTCTATCACGGGATCCTGTGCATCCCACCCCCACCAGTTGGGATGGGGCGTACGCGCGTGAGGCATCTAGCAACGGGGATTGTTCATCCACAGTCAACCAACTAGCGACTAGCTAGGTCGACTCACTATGTATGTCTCGCGCAGGGGGCTCGATCGATGCAACCGGATGCTAGTCTTGACTCGATCTACATAGCACACGCACGGCAACAATGGGGTTGTTCATCGAGAGGCAACTAACCGGCTAGGTCAACTCACGTCTTGCGCGGGGGCTCGATGCAACACATTGATCGATCGGGCCAGCAAACTTACATACATGCACGAGTCTCGCATCGATCACTCGGGTTCAGTAAGCAGCAAGCTCTATTGTTCGGGTTCAATAATGTGAGGGTTCGCTCGGGTACAGTACGTAGTGTGAGGGACCCCCCGGGTTCAGTAGTGTGAGGGATCAATCACATTTCAGTAGAAGCGAGGGATCTCTCAGATTCAGGCGAGGGACCGATCGATCGGGTTCAGTAAGCGAAGCAAGGGATGCTCGGGTTCAGTCGAGGAATCGATCGATCGGGTTCAGTAAGTGAGTGATGGGCTCGTTCGGGTTCAGTTAGCGAAGGGCTCGCACACGCGCGCGTACGAGAAACAAGCAAAACCACCACTGCATTGCTCGGGCCCGACCACCCACCATATACTATGGACTCGGAGATATTGGTCGTCCTGTTGGTTTGGTTTTGGCTACTTCACAGAGCAGCGAGTTTAGTTGTGTTGTTTCTCTGTTTGGGCCAAGTATCCTATGTTTCTCTGCTCCGTGCACTATGTTCACACCTGCCGCGTTCATGCCATGTGTTGTATCATCTTTTGTATTCACTCTTACCATTTTTTCTAGACAAACTCTTAATTTCTGATAGATTGAGATATTGGAGAAGTAATTGTTGTATTGATTGGGGCCTCAAGGGCTATTTATATAGATTACAAAGCTTGGGCTCCAAGACTAGACTAATAGAGATAGATTACAATACGAATAGACTTTATACTCTAAGATCCCCCAGCCTCAACGTCCGTGAAACAATGTTGAGACTGGAGCGTATGTCGGTGAACGATGCAATCGGGAGTCCTTTGGTAAAAATGTCAGCAAATTGGGCACTTGTAGGAACATGAAGAACGCGAACCTCGCCAAGAGCCACCTTTTCACGAACAAAGTGAATGTCAATCTCAATGTGCTTTGTGCGACGATGTTGAACTGGATTGGAAGTCATGTATACTGCAGAGATGTTATCACGATGAAACAATGGTAGCACGTGGGAGCGGACGATGAAGTTCAACGAGAAGCTGCCGTAGCCACACCGCCTCGGCCACGGCGTGAGCAACCGCCTATACTCAGCCTCAGCAGAAGACCTGGAAACTGTTACCTGCCTTCTAGAACACCAAGAAACAAGATTATCACCCAAATAAACGCAAAATCCGGATGTAGATCGTCGAGTATCTGGACAACCTGCCCACCTGCATCGTAATAAACTGTCAAGCTTGTAGGTGAATAAGAATTAATAAGGAGACCGTGATCAAGAGTGCCTTTTAAATAGCGGAGAATGCGTCTGACATGAGCCAGATGAGGAGCACGAGGATCATGCATAAAGAGACAGGCTTGCTGAACTGTATAGGAGATTTCAGGACGAGTAAGAGTGGCATATTGAAGAGCGCCAAAGGATGCTACGATATAAAGTAGGATCGAAGAGGATCACCATCACCGACAGTTTAGCACCAACGTCGGGCCGGAGTACGAGAGGGTTGACAATCAGACATACCAGAACGAGAAAGCAAGTCCCAAATGTATGACCGTTGAGAAAGAAAGAGGGAAGATTTTGTGCGAGAAACATGAATACCTAAAAAATGATGAAGAGGACCAAGATCAGTCATGGAAAACTCCCGATTGAGAGAAGAGATGGTATGTTGAAGAAAAGAATCATAACTAGCCGTGAGAATGATATCATCAACATAAAGCAAGAGGTAGGCAGTGTGAGTAGAAGACTGATAAACAAAGAGAGAAGAATCGGATTTGGAGGGAATAAAGCCTATGGTTTGAATAAAAGTAGCAAAGCATTGAAACCATGCACGAGGTGTTGGGTAACGTAGTAATTTCAAAATTTTCCTACGATCACACAAGACCATGGTGATGGCATAGCAACGAGAGGGAAGAGTGTCCGTCCACGCACTCGTGAGACCGAAAGCGGAAGCGTTATAACAACGCTGTTGATGTAGTCGTGCGTCTTCACGATCCGACCGATCCAAGCACCGAACGTCACGGCACCTCCGAGTTCTCGCACACGTTCAGCTCGATGACGATCCCGGACTCCGATCCAGCAAAGTGTCGGGATGAGTTCCACAAGACGACGCAAGGCAGTGACGATGTAGATGCTCCACCGACGCAGGGCTTCGCCTAAGCACCTTGACGATATGACTTCTCCGGCGCAGGCTTCGCCTAAGCTCTACGACGATATGACCGAAGTGGAATATGGTGGAAGGGGCACCGCACACGGCTAAGGAAAGATCCGTAGATCAACTTGTGTGTCATGGGGTGCCCCCGCCTCAGATATAAAGGAGACAAGGGGAGGTGGCCGGCCCTAGAGGGGCGCACTAAGGAGGAGTCCTACTCCTACCAGAGTAGGACTCCCCCTTCTCCTAGTTGGAGTAGGATTGGGAGGGGAAAGGGGAAGGCGCCGCCTCTCCTGTCCTATTCGGACTAGAGGGGGAGGGGGCGCAGCCCACCTGGCCGGCCCTTCCTCTTCTCCCTTGTGGCCCATGATGTCCCATATACACCCGGGGGGTTCCGGTAACCCCCCGGTGTTCCGGTAACTTACTGTTTTCACTCGGAACCCTTCCGAAGTCCAAACATAGGCTTCCAATATATCAATCTTTATGTCTCGACCATTTCGAGACTCCTCGTCATGTCCGTGATCACATCCGGGACTCCGAACAAACTTCGGTGCATCAATACTTATAAACTCATAATGAACTGTCATCGAAGCGTTAGCGTCGCGGACCCTACGGGTTCGAGAACTATGTAGATATGACCTAGAACCATTCTCGGTCAATAACCAATAGCGGAACCTGGATGCCCATATTGGTTCCTACATATTCTACGAAGATCTTTATCGGTCAAACCGCATAACAACATACGTTGTTCCCTTTGTCATCGATATATGTTACTTACACGAGATTCGATCGTCGGTATCCAATACCTAGTTCAATCTCGTTACCGGTAAGTCTCTTTACTCGTTCCGTAATACATCATCTCACAACTAACTCATTAGTTGTAATGCTTGCAAGGCTTAAGTGATGTGCATTACCGAGAAGGCTGGAGATACCTCTCCGACAATCGGAGGACAAAACCTAATCTCGAAATACGCCAACCCAACAAGTACCTTTGGAGACACCTGTAGTACTCCTTTATAATCACCCAGTTCGTTGTGACGTTTGGTAGCACCAAAGTGTTCCTCCGGTAAACGGGAGTTGCATAATCTCATAGTTATAGGAACATGTATGGGTCATGAAGAAAGCATTAACATACTAAGCGATCAAGTGTTAAGCTAACGGAATGGGTCATGTCAATCAGATCATTCTACTAATGATGTGACCTTGTTAATCAAATAACAACTCCTTGTTCATGGTTAGGAAACATAACCATCTTTGATTAACAAGCTAGTCAAGTAGAGGCATACTAGTGACATACTGTTTGTCTATATATTCACACATGTATTATGTTAAAGTATAATACAATACTAGCAAGAATAATAAACATTTATCATGATATAAGGAAATAAATAATAACTTTATTATATCCTCAAGAGCATATTTCCTACAGTCTCCCACTTGAACTAGAGTCAATAATCTAGTTCACATCATCATGTGATTCAACACTAATATTCACAAAAGTATGTGATTAACACACATAGTTCACATCATCATGTGACCAACACCCAAAGGGTTTACTAGAGTCAATAATCTAGTTCACATCGCTATGTGATTAACACCCAAAGAGTACTAAGGTATGATCATGTTTTGCTCGTGAGAGAAGCTTAGTCAACGGGTCTGTCACATTCAGAGCCGTATGTATTTTGCAAATACTCTATGTCTACAATGTTCTGCACGGAGCTACTCCAGCTAATTGCTCCCACTTTCAATATGTATCCAGATTGAGTCTTAGAGTCATCTGGATCTGTGTAAAAAGCTTGCATCGATGTAACTCTTTACGACGGGCTCTTTTATCACCTCCATAATCGAGAAATATTTCCTTAGTCCTCACTAAGGATGTTCTTGACCAATGTCCAAAGGATCTACTCCTAGATCACTATTGTACTCCCTTGCCAAATTCAGAGCAAGGTATACAATAGGTCTGGTACATAGCATAGCATACTTCATAGAACCTATGACTGAGGCATAGGGAATGATTTTTATTCTCTTTTCTATTTTCTGCCGTGGTCGGGATTTGAGTCTTACTCAATTTCATACGTTTTGCAACACAGGCAAGAACTTTTCTTTGACTGTTCCATTTTGAACTACTTCAAAATCTTGACAAGGTATGTACTTATTGAAAAACTTATCAAGCGTCTTGATCTATCTCTATAGATCTTGATGCTCAATATGTAAGCAGCTTCACCGAGGTCCTTCTTTGAAAAACTCCTTTCAAATACTCCTTTATGCTTTGCGAATAATTCTACATTATTTCCGATTAACAATATGTCATTCACATATACTTATCGTAAATGTTGTAATGCTCCCACTCACTTTCTTGTAAATACAGGCTTCTCCAAAAGTCTGTATAAAGCCATATGCTTTGATCACACTATCAAAGCGTTTATTCCAACTCCGAGATGCTTGCACCAGTCCATAGATGGATCATTTGGAGCTTGCATATTTTGTTAGCTCTTTTAGGATTGACAAAACCTTCTGGTTGCATCATATACAACTCTTCTTTAATAAATCCATTAAAGAATGTAGTTTTGACATCCATTTGCCAGATTTCATAAAATGTGGCAATTGCTAACATGATTCGGACAGACTTTTAAGCATCGATACAAGTGAGAAAATCTCATTGTATTCAACATCTTGAACTTTGCCTAAAACCTTTTTCGACAAGTCTAGCTTTGTAGATAGTAACACTACTATCAGTGTCCATCTTCCTCTTGAAGATCCATTTATTTTAATATGGCTTGCTGATCATAGAGCAAGTCAATCAAAGTCCATACTTTGTTCTCATACATGGATCCTATCTCAGATTTCATGGCCTCAAGCCATTTCTCTGTATCTGGGCTCATCATCGCTTCCTCATAGTCCGTAGGTTCATCATGGTCTAGTAACATGACTTCCAGAACACGATTACCATACCACTCTGGTGCGGATTTTGCTCTGGAAGACCTACGAGGTTTGGTAGCAACTTGATCTGAAGTTTCATGATCATCATCATTAACTTCCTCACTAATTGGTGTAGGAATCACTAGAACTGATTTCTGTGATGAACTACTTTCCAATAAGGGAGAAGGTACAATTACCTCATCAAGTTCTACTGTCCTCCCACTCACTTCTTTCGAGAGAAACTTTCTTCTCTAGAAAGGATCCATCTTAGCAACGAAAAACTTGCCTTTGGATCTGTGATAGAAGGTGTACCCAATAGTTACCTTTGGGTATTCTATGAAGACGCACTTCTCCGATTTGGGTTCGAGCTTATCGGTGAAAACTTTTTCACATAAGCATCACAACTCCAAACTTTTAAGAAACGACAGCTTAGGTTTACCGTTAAACCATAGTTCATACGGTGTCGCCTCAACGGATTTAGATGGTGCCCTATTAAACGTGAATGTAGCTGTCTCTAATGCATAACCCCAAAATGATATTGGTAAATCGGTAAGAGACATCATTGATCGCACCATATCAAAATAAAATACTGATTCTGACGCCGGACACACCATAACGTTGTGGTGTTCCGGTGGTGTGAGCTGTGAAACTATTCCACATTGTTTTAATTGAAGACCAAACTCGTAACTCAAATATTCATCTCCACGATCAGATTGCAGAAACTTTATTTTCTTGTTACGATGATTTTCCACTTCACTCTGAAATTCTTTGAACCTTTCAACTATTTCAGACTTATGTTTCATCAAGAAGATATACGCATATCTGCTCAAATCATCCGTGAAGGTCAGAAAATAATGATACTTGCCACGAGCATCAACACTCATTGAATCGCATACATCGGTATGTATTATTTCCAATAAGTCAGTAGCTTGTTCCATTGTTCCGGAGAATGGAGTTTTAGTCATCTTGCCCAAAAAGGCACGGTTTGCAAGCATCAAATGATTCATAATCAAGTGATTCCAAAAGTCCATCAGCATGGAGTTTTCTTCATGCGTTTACATCAATATGACCTAAACGGCAAGTGCCACAAATAAGTTGCACTATCATTATCAACTTTGCATCATTTGGTTTCAATATTATGAATATGTGTATCACTATGATCGAGATCCAATGAACCATTTTTATTGGGTGTGTAACCATATAAGGTTTTATTCATGTAAACAGAACAACAATTTATTCTCTTACTTAAATGAATAATCAGATTGCAATAAACATGATCAAATCATATTTATGCTCAACACCAAATAACACTTATTTAGGTTCCACACTAATCCCGAAAGTATAGGGAGTGTGCGATGATGATCATATCAAATTTGGAACTACTTCCAACACTCATCGTCACTTCCCTTCAACTAGTTTCTGCAACTCCCGTTTCAAGTTACTACTCTTAGCAACTGAACCAGTATCAAAATACCGAGGGTTTGCTACGAACACTAGTAAAATACACATCAATAATCTGCATATCAAATATACCTTTGTTCACTTTGCCATCCTTCTTATCCGCCAAATACTTGGGGTAGTTCCGCTTCTAGTGACCAGTTCCATTGCAGCAAAAGCACTTAGTCTCGTGCTTAGGTCCAGACTTGGGCTTCTTCACTCGAGCAGCAACTTGCTTGCCGTTCTTCTTGAAGTTCCCTTCTTCCCTTTGCCTTTTTCTTGAGACTAGTGGTCTTGTCAATCATCAACACTTGATGCTCTTTCTTGATTTCTACCTTCGTCGATTTCAACATCATGAAGAGCTCGGGAATCGTTTTCGTCATCCCTTGCATACTATAGTTCATCACGAAGTTCTAGTAACTTAGTGATGGTGACTAGAGAATTCTGTCAATCGCTATCTTATCTGGAAGATTAACTCCCACTTGATTCAAGCGATTGAAGTACCCAGATTATCTGAGCACATGCTCACTAGTTGAGCGATTCTCCTCCATCTTTTAGCCATAGAACTTGTTGGAGACTTCATATCTCTCAACTCGGGTATTTGCTTGAAATATTAACTTCAACTCCTGGAACATCTCATATGGTCCATGACGCTCAAAACGTCTTTGAAGTCCCGATTCTAAGCCGTTAAGCATGGTGCACTAAACTATCAAGTAGTCATCATATTGAGCTAGCCAAACGTTCATAACGTATGCATCTGCTCCTGCAATAGGTCTGTCACCTAGCGGTGCATTAAGGACATAATTCTTCTGTGCAGCAATGAGGATAAACCTCAGATCACGGATCCAATCCGCATCATTGCTACTAACATTTTTCAATACAATTTTCTCTAGGAACATATATAAAAACATAGGGAGGCAACAACGCGAGCTATTGATCTACAACATAATTTGCAAAATACTACCAGGACTAAGTTCATGATAAATTAAAGTTCAATTAATCATATTACTTAAGAACTCCCACTTAGATAGACATCTCTCTAGTCATCTAAGTGATCACATGATCCAAATCAACTAAACCATGTCCGATCATCACGTGAGACGGAGTAGTTTCAATGGTGAACATCACTATGTTGATCATATCTACTATATGATTCACGTTCGACCTTTCGGTCTCCGTGTTCCGAGGCCATATCTGTTATATGCTAGGCTCGTCAAGTTTAACCTGAGTATTCGCGTGTGCAACTGTTTTGCACCCGTTGTAGATGGACGTAGAACTTATCACACCCGATCATCACGTGGTGTCCGGGTACTACGAACTTTGGCAACGGTGCATACTCGAGGAGAACACTTCTTGATAATTTTTAGTGAGAGATCATCTTATAATGCTACCGTCAATCAAAGCAAGATAAGATGCATAAAGGATAAACATCACATGCAATCAATATAAGTGATATGATATGGTCATCATCATCTTGTGCTTGTGATCTCCATCGCCAAGCACCGTCATGATCACCATCGTCACCGCCGACACCTTGATCTCCATCGTAGCATCGTTGTCGTCTTGCCAATCTTATGCTTCCACGACTATCACTACCGCTTAGTAATAAAGTAAAGCATTACATCGCGATTGCATTGCATACAATAAAGCGACAACCATATGGCTCCTGCCAGTTGCCGATAACTCGGTTACAAAACATGATCATCTCATACAATAAAATATAGCATCACGTCTCGACCATATCACATCACAACATGCCCTGCAAAAACAAGTTAGACGTCCTCTACTTTGTTGTTGCAAGTTTTACGTGGCTGCTACGGGCTGAGCAAGAACCGTTCTTACCTACGCATCATAACCACAACGATAGTTTGTCAAATAGACTCCGTTTTAACCTTCTCAAGGACCGGGCGTAGCCACACTCGGTTCAACTAAAGTTGGGGAGACAGTCTTCCGCAAGCCATCTATGTGCAAAGCACGACCAGGGAACCGGTCTCGCGTAAGAGAACGCGTAAGGTTGGTCCGGATCGTCTCGTCCAACAATACCGCTGAACCAAAGTATGACATGCTCGTAGGCAGTATGACTTGTATCGTCCACAACTCACTTGTGTTCTACTCGTGCATATGACATCAACGCATAAAACCAGGCTCGGATGCCACTGTTGGGTAACGTAGTAATTTCAAAATTTTCCTACGATCACACAAGACCATGGTGATGGCATAGCAACGAGAGGGAAGAGTGTCCGTCCACGCACTCGTGAGACCGAAAGCGGAAGCGTTATAACAACGCTGTTGATGTAGTAAATGCGTCTTCACGATCCGACCGATCCAAGCACCGAACGTCACGGCACCTCCGAGTTCTGCACACGTTCAGCTCGATGGCGATCCCGGACTCCGATCCAAAGCAAAGTGTCGGGGATGAGTTCCACAAGACGACGGCGTGGTGACGATGTAGATGCTCCACCGGCGCGGGGCTTCGCCTAAGCAACGTGGCGATATGACTTCTCCGGCGCAGGCTTCGCCTAAGCTCTCTGACGATATGACCGAAGTGGAATATGGTGGAAGGGGGCACCGCGCACGGCTAAGGAAAGATCCGTAGATCAACTTGTGTGTCATGGGGTGCCCCCCTGCCCCCGTATATAAAGGAGACAAGGGGGAGGTGGCCGGCCCTAGAGGAGGCGCACCAAGGAGGAGTCCTACTCCCACCGGGAGTAGGACTCCCCCCCCCTTCTCCTAGTTGGAGTAGGATTGGGAGGGGAAAGGGGAAGGCGCCGCCTCTCCTTGTCCTATTCGGACTAGAGGGGAGGGGGCGCGCAGCCCACCTGGCCGGCCCTTCCTCTTCTCCCTTGTGGCCCATGAAGGCCCATATACCCCGGGGTTCCAGTAACCCCGGTGTTCCCAGAACTTCCTGTTTTCACCGGAACCCTTCCAAGTCCAAACATAGGCTTCCAATATATCAATCTTTATGTCTCGACCATTTCGAGACTCCTCGTCATGTCCGTGATCACATCCGGGACTCGAACAAACTTGGTGCATCAATACTTATAAACTCATAATGAACTGTCATCGAAGCGTTAAGCGTGCGGACCCTACGGGTTCGAGAACTATGTAGATATGACCTAGAACCATTCTCGGTCAATAACCAATAGCGGAACCTGGATGCCCATATTGGTTCCTACATATTCTACGAAGATCTTTATCGGTCAAACCGCATAACAACATACGTTGTTCCCTTTGTCATCGATATGTTACTTACCTGAGATTCGATCATCGGTATCCAATACCTAGTTCAATCTCGTTACCGGTAAGTCTCTTTACTCGTTCCGTAATACATCATCTCACAACTAACTCATTAGTTGTAATGCTTGCAGGGCTTATGTGATGTGCATTACCGAGAAGGCCCAGAGATACCTCTCCGACAATCGGAGTGACAAAACCTAATCTCGAAATACGCCAACCCAACAAGTACCTTTGGAGACACCTGTAGTACTCCTTTATCATCACCCGATTCGTTGTGACGTTTGGTAGCACCAAAGTGTTCCTCCGTAAACGGAGTTGCATAATCTCATAGTTATAGGAACATGTATGGGTCATGAAGAAAGCATTAACATACTAAACGATCAAGTGTTAAGCTAACGGAATGGGTCATGTCAATCAGATCATTCTACTAATGATGTGACCTTGTTAATCAAATAACAACTCCTTGTTCATGGTTAGGAAACATAACCATCTTTGATTAACAAGCTAGTCAAGTAGAGGCATACTAGTGACATATTGTTTGTCTATATATTCACACATGTATTATGTTTCCGGTTAATACAATTCTAGCATGAATAATAAACATTTATCATGATATAAGGAAATAAATAATAACTTTATTATTGCCTCTAGGGCATATTTCCTTCACGAGGAGCATGTTTAAGGCCATAAAGAGATTTGTTGAGGAGACAAACAAAATTTGGAGATGAGGGATTCTCAAAACCAGAGGGTTGCTGACAATAAACAGTTTCATTGAGAGTGGCATGAAGAAAAGCATTTTTAACATCGAGTTGATGAATAGGCCAAGAAGAGGAAACAGCAAGAATAAGAACAACATGAATAGTGCTTGGTTTAACAACAGGAGAAAACGTCTCATCAAAGTCAATACCAGGCTGCTGGGAGAAACCACGACACACCCAACGAGCTTTATAACGAGCGAGAGTGCCATCGGAATGAATTTTATGACGAAAATCCCCTTTGGCAGAATCAATGTTATCACCAGGAGGTTTGGGAACAAGAGACCATGTATTATTTTGTCAAGAGCTTCAAATTCATCGCGCATAGCGTAAAGCCAGAGAGGGTTAAGAAGAGCTCGCTTATAACTGGTTGGAATAGGAGAGATGGTTGGGGTGGCGGTAAGATTGAGACGTTTGGTGGGGAGAAGAAATCCTCGTTTTCCACGGGTGCACATGACATGATCATTGGTGAGCGGTGGTATAAGAACGGCATTGGGTGGCGATGGGTTTTCGGTTGAAGAGGACGGTGAGGAAGAAGAATCAGAGGTGGTGGGTGTCGAGGGGTTGCCGTGGTAGAATGTGGTGAGGGAAAGACGACTGGGGTAGAGGATGCGATTCTATGGAGAGGTGGGGGACAGGGCAGGAGGGTGGCTAACGTTGGGCGATTCCGGCTGAGAGACGGAACAAGATTCCATGCTAGCAGAGATGACCGAAGGCCGAACTAGGGAAGGGGTTTTGGTGGTGGCGGATTGTGGTGGAATTGGTGTTGTGGTTGTAGTGACAGAAAAAGGAAAAGTATTTTCATCGAATGTGACATGACGAGAGAGAATGATACGACCGGAAGATGGTTCAAACAACGATATCCTTTGTGATCATCGAAAGACCAAGGTGAATGCAAGGTAGTGAGCGTGGTTCTAGTTTGTTGGAGGCGGTAGAGGCGATGTTGGGAAAGCATAGACAGCCAAAACACGCAGAAAAGAATAGTCGTGGTGGGAGAGAAAAAGAGATTGGAAAGGCGAATAAAGAGGGCAAGTTTTAGTTGGTCGAATATTAAGAAGGAGTATGGCGGTGCGAAGGGCTTCAACCCAAAAACGGGAAGGAAGAGAGGCTTGTAAAAGCAATGTGCGAAGAACATCATTAATAGAGCGAAGACAGCGTTCAGCTTTACCATTTTGAAAAGATGTATAAGGGCATGAAAAGCGAAGAAGAATGCCTTGGGAGAGAAAGAAGGTGCGGTTTTGGGTGTTATCAAATTCACGACCGTTATCACATTGAATAAATCGAATTGGCAAGCCAAAGTGTGTGATTACATATTGTCGAAAGTTGAGAAAGATTGCAGGTACTTCAGATTTAGCGCGGAGAGGAAAGGTCCAAGTATAGTGAGAATAATCATCCAAGATCACAAGATAATATTTATAACCAGAAACACTAGGGACTGGGGAGGTCCATAAATCACAGTGAAGTAACTCAAAAGGAAAAATACTAATGGTAGTAGAGGTTCCAAAAGGTAATCTAACATGTTTGCCGCATTGACATGCATTACAGAGAGAGGGATTATGGGGACTGCTAGAACTAGGGATACAAAATTCTTGGAGTAAAGACGTCAAAGTGTTTTTGTTGGGATGACCGAGGCGACGATGCCGTAGATCAACGGATGCGAGCATGGCACGAGGGGTGGATGTGGGCGCGCCATGAAGAGGATAAAGATCGCCCGTGCTATTGTACCGAGCGAGTCAGATTCTTCACAGACAAACCAAAATGGTCAAAGGCCAGGATAACTTTGTTGTCAATGCAAAATTGTCTAACAGAAATAAGATTTTTGATGATGGAAGGAACCACAAGAATATTGCGGAGAAGAAAATTGGCATGAGAGGACGGGATGTAAGAGTGACGGTGCATGAAACAGGGATGGTGGAGCCATCGCCAATGGTGATAGTGGAAAAAGCAGAAGGAAAACAAGCTGACAATAAATTCATATTTGAAGACATATGCATTGATGCACCAGAATCGAAAATCCACTCCGTACCTGTGTCGTTGAGGACAAAATTGTTCATGGCGTTGATGAAGGCGGCTTGGTCCCAAGCCGGCTGTTGGGGAGGAGCAGAGGGGCCAGGAGCTTGCATGTTGACGTAGGGGATAGCGGATGGGTAGTATGCGATTGGGGCCTGCATGTTGCCGTAGAAGACCGGCATGGTGTTGGAGGGCGACGGCGGTCCTGGCGTGCTGATAGGCGGAGTGGGAGTGGTGGTGTAGACGTGCGCCGGCGGCCTGGGTCCAAGGAGTCCCGGAGAGCCGGTGGCTGGACGAAGACTGGGGCTCCACGTGCCCGTGTACGCAGGAGGGGCACCATACGGAGGGGCCGACCAAGGCATCAACCAAGCCTGGACGAGGCCAGTCCAAGGATCATGCTGAGGAGGCCATGACGACGGAGCTGATGGCGCGGGAGCGGTGGATGACGGGTTTGGGGGGGAGGTGTTTGGGTAGTTGTAGAGGAAGAGGTAGGGGATGGGGCGCCTGCGGCGCGGAACTCGGCCATGGAGAAGAGGGGCCGAATCAGCCGGGGCGGCGGGGCGGGTGGCGGAGCCATACCAGGTGCGGAAAACCTAGGCGTCAGATATCATGATAGATTGAGATATTGGAGAAGTAATTGTTGTATTGATTGGGGCCTCAAGGGCTGTTTATATAGATTACAAAGCTTGGGCTCCAAGACTAGACTAATAGAGATAGATTACAATACGAATAGACTTTATACTCTAAGAATTTCCTCTATCGATGAAACTATGTGTAAACTTTGCGTATTCGTGAACAAAATGCATGGGCTGGGCCTCTTTACATCTAAAAAGCTGGAAATTTATATATTGAATGTAATAGCACTAGTTGAGCCACACATCTGGCTATAGCCCCAGTTGCCATAGGCCCAAATCCTACCTTGGGCTTTGTCCTAGAGTGATGAGAGCTTCGATTAAATTACACAAAACCACCGCCTAGGGCACAACTACAACACGAGGTCAATCCTGCATTCCTTCCTGATGCATCTTTGATGTGTGCATACAGGAATGGGGTTAGATCAGGACCATTGATCTCCTCTCCACGTGGGGTGCTTCGAGAACACTTGGTCCGCTCCCGATGCATGCCAAGTAGCAGTCTAGCAGAGCCGTATATACGTCCGTCGCCGGCAACCTGAGCTCCGGAGCAAACCCCGATGACGGCCGTGTCTTGTCGAGGGTTGGTCTCCTTACGATCGGTGCACGGATATAAGGTACGTGCACGTGCACGTGCACCCATGCATCTGCATGCCATGCGCCGCGCGCGAGCCTAACTGTGGGCGGCGGGGCTAGGAGGGCACTGGCCGCCGGTGTTGTGTCCGTAGGTGCAATTGGACGGCTGCGCTGACGAGTCAGTGGCGCCCGTGAGCTCCCTTGCGGCGCGTCCTCCGCCCGCCAGTGGCCGCGCGGCCAAGCCGACCCCGCCGGAGGCAATGATGAGGACGATCAGCAGGAGAGCCGCCGGTGCCGCGGGTCTGCTCATGGTGGCCGCCGAACGGTGATTGGTGCTCTGCTTGTGTGTGCGGTCGTGCGTACGCGTATATATACAGCCCACAGGGCCGCATGCGTGCATGAGGAGAGAGAGACGGAGGAACGGGGCATGCACTTTCTTCGATCGATCGATCGATCGGGGAAGAAAAACGAGGAAATGGTTAGTGCATTTTTCTTCGTATACGTGTCACGATCTCAGATAATTTTTCTACGTCTACTTTCTCTCTGAGTGAGTGAGAGTTGGAAGAAGTACTACGTATTTCCTCAGTGCGCCCTAGCATGAACAAGCTAGCAGCGGCTATGGAAGGTTGGTCGTGAGAGGATCGTGCGACGCGCCTAACACGAAACCCCAGCTGATTTTGCGCCTTTTCAGTTAGCTATCGGTCTGCTCTGCATGCGCGCGTGCGTGTTACATTCAACGCACGTAACGTGCGGGGCTAGCCTAGCCGATCGGCGCCGGCGCGCCGGAAGGAACGTACCGCCGCAAGCGCGCTAGTGAGCGACCGGCCGGCCGGGAGAAATCTGGGGCAGCTACGATGTTTGACTGGACAAAACCTGCGCATGTCACTTCTCTCGCCTCGGCGGATGTTTGACTGTCAACGGCCACAACTACGACAAAGGGTATTATTTGAGTGACAGTATCTATTCTTAGTGGACCACTATTGTCAAAACAATACCCAACCCTGTCGGAGAGAAAAGGAAAAGATTTGCCCAAAAGCAAGAGTGCTAGGAAGGATGTTGGGCGTGCCTTTGGTGTTTTGCAATCTCGATGGGGCATCGTTCGGTATCCTGCTAATACTTGAAGCATGCAGAAACTATGGGAGGTGATAACTGCTTGTGTGATCATGCACAATATGATCGTAGAAGACGAGCGCCCGGAACGTCTATACAATCAAGGCTTTCAGTTTCAGGGTGAGAATTTTATGCCTGAGCATGGAGTAGCGGCAACATTTGAGCAGTTCACTCAGTTTCATGAAGACATGCGTGATTGGGAAACTCACGTGCAACTACAAAATGATTTGGTTGAGCATATGTGGACTCATGTTGGCAACCAATAGATGTATCTTCTTTTACTCGTTTGCAAAACTATGTGAAACATTTTTATTTGTATTTGGCTTGTAAAACTACACTATTTATTTGGGCGGCTAAACTATTTTGCTTGCATTTTAATTTCAAAAAATGTTTGAACGCAAATCAATGTAAAATTGGGGGCCATTCGGCCACGCCTGCACATATGCATGGGTCGATGCGTTGGGCGTGCTGCCGGCCCATTTGAAAAACAGGGCGGACGCCGGGTGGGCGGCCGACCCAAACCGACAAAAAACGGATGAAATCACCGTCCGTTTGGGTCTGCCCGTTGGAGTTGCTCTTACGTACTACTCCCGGCCGTCAATGCAAGGATACCCGTCGTCAGACGAGGTAATTTCTCCCGTAAATTTTCCCGAGCCACTTTTCACAAACACCAATCTATACATACATATTTGTCACATAATAATTATTTTTTTGAACCGGGCATAAGTCCTTTTCGTTAACTGAATAATGAAAATACATCAACCAATCTAGAATTAAAAGGAAACGGGAAAGGAGAAGCGAGTTCAAAGCATCGTCAGAAAACCCACCACGGGAACTCGCCTACCAGACACCCGACGACGCCGCTACAGTTATCAGCAAAAACCGGCATGCCTACCACGCCGGGGGGCACCTAAATTTTTACATCAACTAGGTTAAATTTGTGGGTTAATCGGATGAAAAGTCTATTGTTCCATTACAATGATGAAAAGTCCAGTTTCGGCTTTCAACTATTGGTAGCTTATTTCACTGATCACCTCTCTCTGGAAGATGTACTCGTACCCCTTGACCTCGTGACTCCCGGGACCCTCGGGTGACTATGTCTTCCTTGCCTCTTATTGGTGTCGCCTCAGTTCTAACTTGTCTCCTATGGCCATGGATGCGTGATGGACCCTAGCCCTTGTCGACGGGAGGGCTCCTGCTTCGTTTTTAGGTGTCTTTTGTGTTCGTTCAGGGTTTATGTCCTGTTCAGAAAGACGAGGCGGTGGCGGCTCACTGAATATGAAATAAGGTTCTCCCCGCTTAGCCCCCGTCCCAACGGTGCGTTCAGCATCGTCGAACGGCGTGTGGATGTGTATATCCGGCAGATCTCACTGGATTCGGTCTACGTTTGTCTTTGGTGGGTCTAGTTGGATCTTGTCTTTGTTCGTATGTTTACATACTGGATCCTTCTGATCTACGCCTCTTGTCATCAGTGAGAGTTGTTGTGCCAGTGCGCTGGTCCTATTGAACATTAGCATGACAACTTCCCAAATGTCTAGTACAACAAGGTTTTACCGGCTCAGGTGAGGACCGGAGGGGCGATGGCGATGGCCTGTGTTTGGTTCCCTACAGGCAACAACGAATCCAAGGGGTAGGCTTGGATGGGCTCAAGCCTGCCCTCCAAAATTGGATATTTTTTTTACTACTCATTAGTGCAGCCCAGCCTAAAAAAACATAGGTCCATCTGCTCAGTCCATGTAAACGCAACAAGTCTCCATCAATGCTTCAACACGTCTCGAGCACGCCTGACCCAGCCCTAGCCGGACCGCGACCCTAGCCGCCACCGGAGAGTACGCTGTCATGCCGCCGACAGGGTCAACATGTTGCCAGGGCGCCACCGACACCGCCAGAGCCAGCTAGACAGGCTGAGGCAGTCTGGGAGCTCACTGGCCGGCCGCGGAGCCCTGCATCAAGAGCTCAGCCGCTTGGGGCGTCCAGAAGGCAGGGGAAGCTGGGAGCGCACCGGCTCGTCAAGTCGCCCAATGCCCAAAGGTTGTTTTTCCCCTACCATTATTATTTTCAGAATTCCACTAGCATAGATGCCCTTGCCCAATTTAGTTCTAGTTATAATTCGTGAATTATCTATATGTTTGTTTACATAAATGAAAAGAAAGACTTTGCACAACTGGTTTGCAAGCAGCTCGAACACCCCTCCCCCCCCCCCCTTGTTATTTTACTGAACCCTAAGCAACCTAAATTCCTAACTTGAACCCCCTTCAAGAAATGAGAGCAGTAATCCCCCAACCGATGAGAGCACTATCCCTCCTTCAAAGGAGAGCACTATCGCTCCTTCAAACGAGAGCACCAACCCCCACAATTGATGAGAGCACAAACCAACCACCAACACCAAGTTTTCTTATCCAAGAATTTCACCCAAGTCAATTTTTTTGTGATCCGACAGATTGAATGCCAGTAGAGGATTATGCCCCTAAAATTTGAAGTGAAGTTAGAAGAGCTTATTTGTTGAAAGGAAGAAACAAAGCTGAATGGCATAATTTTGAAATCACATTGGATAGTCCAATCAGGAGATCTTTTCAACCACAATGGCTAGAGAGGTTCGATTGGTTGGAATATAGTGTGAAAAAGGAGGCTACCTTTTGCTTCCACTGTTTTCTTTAAGAAACCATCACAGGCCGCTACATTTGGAAATGATGGTTATCATCGTTGGAAAACAGCTTTGGCAAATTTTCAGAAACATATTGGCTAGCCATCTAGTTGCCAAAACAATGCTATAGGCTTGTGTGATGATTTCAACAATCAAAGGCTAAATGTGGCAACCAGATTCCAGTGTTTACAAAAAAGAGTCCGAGATAGCCTACAAAATCCATTTGACTGCATCATTGGATTGTGCAAGGTATCTCACAGCACAAGGGAAAGCTTTTCGTGGACATCATGAATACTCCAATTCAATGAATAAAGGGGATTTTAGGGAGCTCTTGAACTGGTACAAATGCAAGAGGAATGATGTGGAGGAGGCATTTGATAAGGGGCAAGGTAATGCACTTATGATATGTGGAGATATCAAAAGGACCTTGTGCATGTTGCACAATGGAGGTAAGCAAAGTCATCAAGAGTGAGCTTGGACATAAGAATTTTTTAGTTCTATTCGATGAGGCTAGAGATTTCTCAATAAAGTAGCAAACGACAGTGATTTTGAGGTAATGCATATCAATTTGCATTGTTCTCTATCTTTACATTTGTTGTTACTTTGTGTAGTTTTAAGTCGTATCTTCCCAAATGTGCAAATTTTTTGGATGATCATGGGGTGCTTTAGGAGAGATTTCTTGCAATTAAGAACATCTCTGATTTTACATCTATTGGACTTAAAGATGCCTTGGCTATTGTGTTATCTTACCATGGCTTGCCTATTTCTAGACTATGTGGGTTGGGTTATGATGGGGCTTCAAATATGAGAGGTGAATTCAATGATTTGCAAAAGTTGATTCGAAATGAGAGTCCATATGCTTGCTATGCTCATTACTTTACCCATCAATTGAAGTTGGTAGTTGTCATAGTTGCTCGATGTTGTCCAGTTATTGTTGATTTCTTTAATTATCGCCCCTTAATAGTGACTCGGGTGGGTTCATCTTGCAAGAGAAAATATGCATTACTTGCAAAGCATCACGATGATTTGATGAAATTGATGGAGCATGGTAAGATCTCAGCTAGAACTAGGTTACGTTAATAAACTAACCTATCTAGACCAAGAGTTACTCGTTGAGGCTCACATCTTAGAACCTTGCTTCGTATTTACAAAATATGGAAAGCGGCTGTGGATGTGCTAGAAATCGTGGCTGACGATGCACAAGAACACACTTGTCAAGGTGTAGCTTCAGGTTTGATCATAAAGATGGAATGTTTCCAATTTGTGTTTATCATGCTATTCTTGATAAACTTGTTGCAAACCACAAATATGCTATCACAAGCTTTGCAAAGAAAGAATCAAGATGTTGAAGCCATGCATTTGATCTTGTATGTGAAAGAAACTTTGCAAGATATGAGGGACACTGGATATGAGTCATTATGCAACCAAGCCAAAATCTTTTGTGAGGAACATGGCATTGATGTGCCAAATATGGATGATCTTGTTGGAGCTATGGGTCAATCTGTTCGCACCAAAAATAAGGTGACTCGGACATTATTGTCTCAAAGTTAGCATATTCTACATTGTTATTGATGCAACTATCACCAAGATGAACCATCGGTTCAATGAAGTTAACACCGAGTTAGTGGATTGCATGTCTTGTATCCAGCTAACGACTTGCAATGTTTAATGTTGACAAACTTATTCGACTTGCTAAAATTTATGCGGATGATTTTACATAAACTCGTTGCTTGTTGCTAAGATTTCACCTTCCAAGATTCCTTAGAAATATCAGGAGAAGTGAGAAATTTAATTGATGTTCATATGTTTCCACCCTTGCTCGTTTGATGGTTCAATCAACAAAACATGCAACTTTCCCATTGGTATATCACCTCATCAAGTTTTTTTGATAGAAAGACTGTAAGGGAACCCCCTACAGTATAGTTGGTGCTACAAACCCAAATTGCAAGTGACATGCCTTGAACCTGGGTGGGTGGGAAGGCATCAACCCCTTCCCACCACTAGGCTATCCCTTAGTTTGACCTCATCAAGTTGACATTGATTCTCCCTGTGGCAACTTCATCCATTGAGCGGATATTTTCAGCAATGAAGATCATCAAAACAGATTTGTGCAATAAGATCTCAAATGATTGGCCCAATGACTTAATGGTATGCACTTTGAGAAAAGGATACTCAAAAGTATTCATGGTGATCAGATCATGATACAATTCCAGAAGAAGAGCGAACAGAGAGCTCACTTGCCTCGTGAGTATAATGTGATTGCTTAAGAGGTATATCTCACTTTTTCCCCTAGTTCTAACAGTCAACTTTGTATACAACTATTTTTTCACTAATAAACTAGCTACTTTCGGACATACGGCATGGCGCTTGGAACAATAAGCATATAATCTATATAGTTCTACAGTAGCATTGGTCAGAAGCAAAACTGACATCATTGGTTTTGTATTCATTTTTGTTGCTTCTCTAGTACTTTATGTATTGGTGTGTAAAGTCTATGATTTTGACTCGAAACTTTGAGGTGTGACCAAACATGTTACTACTTACTAGTATTGGTTTTGCAAAATCTCATCGTTTTGAGCTCGTATTTGGCACGTATTGGCTGTTTCGATTGGCAATAACATTTTTTGCCTCAAAATTTGACTTCTTTCAAAAAATCTGAGAAAACTCATGTAAATACTACATGTGACTAGTATGAATATGGGAAATTTTGAGCTTCTTTTGACAAAGGGATTGGTATATAATAGCTACTTTTCTCAACTGGCCTAATTTTTGGTACACAATTTGATAGTTTCTAAAAAATCTCAAAAACTATAGTAAATAGTACATATGACCAGTAGCAATCTGGTAGAGTTTGAGCTTATTTGCACAAAAGGATTAGGAGAAAAATGTTTTTTTCTTCTAAAAGGTGCTTAATTTACTCATCATTAACTTTGAACCCTCCTTCCATTTTCTTTCTGGATTCCCCCTGAACGCGAGATGAGGTGCGGCGACAAGGGCGTGCGCTCGACCTCCTATAGTGTGCGACGAGATGGTTCTATTCAGGGCCGGCCCTTAGGGGCAGGAAGGGCCCGCGGCTCCCAAGATGAGGGGGCCCCACCACGTATGTGCAACGTGCTGCGGAAAGAAATCCTGCTGGGCCTCGCCCAGAGCAGCGACATCCTAGGAAACGGTAAATCCTATTTGACAGGAGCAACTAACAAAGGAGTACTCTTTCGGGGGCCCCGTAAGGGTTATTTGGAGTGGGCTGAGAGCGCGCCACTTGGCGCGCTCTTAGCCGCCGCCACATATCGTGCGATGGGCACTCCCTTCGAAGTTTGTTTTTTATTTTATTTCCGCACACATTTCTGGCTTGTAGATGATTTTTTTTGGCTTTTTGGTTTTCCCCCGGTTTTTATTAGGTTTTGGAAAAAAAGAACTATTCGGGAAAAATTTGCGCTGAAAAACACATTTTTTTTCCATTCTCAAGAGGCACAGATTTATTTCTCGTGAATGCACGAATTTGCTTCCGTAAGAGGCACACTAAAAAAAACACGTTTTTATTTTGTTTTCCTTTCACGAGAGGCACAGATTTACTTCTCACGGGGACACGGATTTGCTTCCATGAGGACTATGCCTCTTGAAAATGGGAAAAAACGCGTTTTCTTTTTGTTTTCTTTCATGAAATGCACATATTTACTTCTCATAGAGGCACGGATTTGCTTCCATGAGAGGCACAGTCGTGTCTCTTGGAAACGAAAAAAACATGTTTTTCCTTTTTTTTGCGAGAGGCGGAGATTAAAATTTTATGGAGGCACGGATTTGCTTCCGCGAGAGGCATAGTCGTGCCTCTTTGGAAAGATAAAAAAACTGCTCCTGGTTTGGTTTTTTTTGTCTAGTTTTTTGTGAAAAAAAATCGTCGAAACCTATCAACATGCAATCTAGTTTTGAAGATCTTGACGCGAGAAAAATTGAATATATGAAAAAGAGAAACTCACATGTTGCGACAAATGACACGTCACTGGTCGCAACCTGAGGAGGTGGAAGTGATCTTTGGAGAGAGTGCTCTTTAATTAGTAATTTGCTATTTGACGCACACGTGCGTCAGGGAGTAGCGGCTTCGCTGAAGCACCGGCACGCGACGGGCCAGCCGACTTCACGCATTTAAAGTAGTGCAAGGCAAACCGGTTTTTGGAACTTTCCAGAAGGTTTTGTCTTTTACGAGATTTTTTATTTTTTGCTTGTTTTCTTTTTTTTTCTTTTCTCATTCTTTTTCTATTTCTTTTTTTTCTCTTTTGATTTTATCCATTTCATTTTTATTTTCTATCCTTTGTTTTCAAAAAATAACAATTTCAGAAAAATTCACGGTTTTAAAATATTGTTCACAATTCAAAATTTGTTCAACGTATATAACAGAAATGTTCATTATGTATTCAAATATTGTTCGGCATGTATCACAAAAATGTCCAATGTGTAGATAAAAATTGTCCAGCGCATATTTAAAAAATGTTAAATGTATATTAAAATTTTGTTCAGTTTATATCACAAAAAAATTCATTATGTAGTTAAAAATTGTTCAACGTATATTACAAAATTTTCAATGTATATTAAAAATGTGTTCAACGTATATCACAAAGATGTTCAGTATGTGTTTAAAAGTTGTTCAACATATATTACAAAAGTGTATGATGTGTATTTTTTTTAATTGTTCATTTTATGGAATTTGAATTTTTTTTTTCATCTTTTCAATAATTGTTCACGTTTCAAAAGTTTGTTAGAATTTCAAATTTTATTCACATTTAAGAAAATTATTGTTCATGGTTTCAAAAAGTGTTCTGGTTTGTCAAATTTTGTTCAGAATTTCTATTTATTGTTCGTGATTATATTTGAAAATTTTCAAAAGATGTCCGTAACTTTAAATTCTTGCGCTGCTTACAACTCAGTAGATTTTCCTAGCTTGATTGGTCAGCTTCTTCCCTTCACGAGCAGAGCATCACGAGTTGACCCCTCGCTAGCTTGGGTCTTTTCCGTGATTTTTTTTTCACGCGCTCATGTTTTAAACCTCTAAATGGGACGGCCCATCTGCTTCTACCTTCAGCTTGACGCTAGCGGGCCGTGGCCCGATATAGCGTCAGCTGGCTCATCTGCTAGCTTGCTTTCGCCGGCTAGGTTTTCTTTCTTTCTCTAAAAGAAGTTACTTCCTCCGTCCCATAATATAAGATCGTTTTACAAGGTAAAACAACTTGCAAAAATGATATTATATTATGGAACGAAGCAAGTAGTTTCTTCATAAAATAATTGCAGTTGGTCGGAAAAACCCAGTCGGTTTTAATAGTACTTTCGAAATAGTTGTGAGATGAAAAATTTCCATATATTTGGAAAAAAATCACAAATTTGAAAAAATCTTGAATTTGAATTTTTTTCATGGAATTGAATAAATGTTCCTAAATTTGTAGATTAAAAAATTGAAGAGTTTGAAAAAAAATCATGGATTTTAATAAATATTCACGGTTGAGGATCTAAAAAAATTCGTGAATTTGAAAAAAATTGGCAAATTTTAGAAAGGTTCATGAAATTTGGATAAAAAAGCTAACATGATTGAACAAGATCATAAATTTGAAAAAAATTCAGAATTTGACAAAAAATTCATGGATTTCAAAAAGTTCTTGAACTCTTAATAATTCACAAGTTCAAAAAGTTTGCGGGATTAAAAAAAGTTCACGGATTTGAAAGAGAGTTCACAACCTGGAAAAGTTTGAGGGGTCAAAATTTTTGTGAATTTGAAAAAAAAATTGAAAAATATAATGACTTTGAAAACTATTCAGAAGTTTGAAAAAAAGTGCATGGATTTGAAAATAAATTAATGCACTCAAAATATATTCACGAGTTCAAACAAGTGTGGAGGGTTCAGAAAAATATTCTTGGATTTGAGAAAAAGTTAAAGGCTTCAAAAAAAAGTTCGCGGACTTAAAAACATCATCAATTTCTAATAAACGTTCATGGATTTCGGAGTATGAAAAAAGTTAACAAAGTCAAAAAAATATGGATTTTGAGAAACAATAATAAAAGTTCATGGATTTTGGAAGTATGAAAAAAGTTAACGAAGTCAAAAAATATGGATTTTGAGAAACAATCACAGATTTGGTAAATGGTCATCAATTTGGAAATAAAAGTTCACGAATTTGAAGAGTGTTTTTTTAATTTGAAAACAGTTTGTGCATGTAAAAAAGAATTTGAGAAAATTCATGAATTTGACAAAAAAAAATGGATTTGGAAAATGTTTGCATAGCAAGAAAAAGCTCACAAATTTGAAAAAATCATGAAATTGGACAAAGTTTGCGAATTAGAAAAATATATAAGGGAAAGAAAAATAGAAAGCGAAAACAGAAAAACCCAACGAAAAACCGACCAAATAGAAAAACAAAAGAAAACCAAACTTGGAATGTGTTGCTTTAATTTTTAGCATTACATTTACCTTTAAAGAAGTGGAAAAGGAAGCAAGTTCGCACCACAAAGAACTTTTCGAGTTGGTTACTGCTGCTTGAACTAACGTTGAGGTTTGGAGTTCGAATCTCAGTCGGCGCACACATATTTTTTGGAAGGTTAAAAGAAAGGGAAAAAACTAAATAGGCCAAGCCCATGGTAGAGGGGAGTGTGCGTCGGTTTGTGAATAAGCCTATAACTGGCGCTGAGAGCGCCAAATAGGAGTTGGGTTGATCGTTGATCGATCGATTGACGATTGGATTTGACTAAAAAAAGATTGACGATTTGATCACGTACATACCTTGGCGAGTCATCAGCCCTAGAAAAAAAGGAAAATCTTAATGGAGGCATCACGTCTCAGGAAGCAGCAAGAATAGAACAACCTTTTGTCTTTTGGCGATTGGATTTGTTGCGGGTGCATAACGCAGATTGTTGATCGATTTGTGTGACGCGTCGGCTCCAAGGATGGCAATGGGTAGGGTATGGGGCGGGTAGAGTAATACCATACCCATACCCGTGTAGTTAATGGGTACAAAAATCTATCCATGCCCATACCCATGGGCATGAAACTTTACCCGTACCCATACCCGACGGGTACCCATACCCGACGGGTACCCAACGGGTAGATCAAACAATACACAAGTTATTGATAATTTTGCATTCTTTCATAGCACATTTGATAAGAAAAAACATTTATCTCAACTCAAGAACATATATACGAGTACAAAACAATTATCTCAATTCAAACTGACAGATAACTTTAGCATGGGTACACAAGCTCATGACATATTTCACCAAATAACATCTGACAAGTAACATGTCAATACAAATGGGTAGGGTATGCGTATATCCATGGGTATAATGTTATACCTGTGCCCAACCCATGACTTAATGGGTAGGGTATGAGTACTACCCATGGGTATAAAATTGTACCCATACCCTACCCATGCGGGTACGGTATCCGCGGGTACCCGTACCCATGGGTAAAATTGCCATCCTTAGTCGGCTCCGCTTAGGTCATGCGAGGAAGAGTTGCGCTCCCTGCCAGCAACTCCAGCCAAAAAGCGAGATGTCAATAAACGAGGTAGTGATTTTTCCATGACAATTGATATATTTTTAGGGATTATTGATAAAGATTTTATTGTATTGATCTAGTAAAAACCAGCGATAACATTGATCAATGAGGGAAAATTGTTGAAAAACATACCCCTGATAAATTGTGAAAATAACATGGTAATGTATGAACCGCATACCTGATAAGTTAGGTACAAACCCGACGATAACATTGACCAAGTGGGAAAAATTGTTGAAAAACAAACCTTGATAAGCTATGTGAAAATAGCATGGTAATATACGAATCGCATACCTGATAATTTACGTACAAACACCATGATAATATCTGACAAGGGAAGAGTTGTTGAAAAACATAAACCCGCCAACTTATGTGAAAATAGCATGGTAATATACGAAGCGCATATCTGATGACTTACATACAAACATCGCGATAACGTTAATTAAGGGAGAAGAAGTTGTATGTGAAAATAGCATGGTAATATACGAATCGCATACCTGATAACTTATGTACAAACACCATGGTAACATTGACCAAGGGGAAAAGGTTTTTGAAAAACATACCACCAGTAAATTATGTGAAAATAGCGTGGTAATACATGAACCGCATATGTGATAACTTACATACAGACACCGCGATAACATTGACAAGGCGGGGGGGGGGGGGGGGGGAGTTGTTGAAAAACATACCCCGGTAAAAAATGTGAAAATAACATGGTAATATACGAAGCGCATACTAGTTAACTTACTTGCAAACACCACAGTAATATTGACCAAAGGGGAAAAAGTTGTTGACAAACATACCCTGATAACTTATTTAAAAATAGTAGGATAACTTGTATACCATATGTTTGGTAACTTATGTAGCCCATGCGTGATAACTTTTGACCCACAAAAAAAAATTCAGAACATATCAACATGGGATCTAGCTTCAAAGGTCCCACCGCGATGAATTTTTATGTGAAAACAGTTTTTGAATCGAATCGATGTTTGACCTACAAAACATTTTGGATTTTCAAAATGTAAATAGAGAGAGAAATGCATGTGGGAGGAGTGAAGGGTTCTTCTAATGCATGCATGCATGTAATTAATGGGGAGAATCGAGGTGTTTAAGCTTAACCACCACAAGTTTTGTGGTTATCGCGGTCCTAAAATATATGTTCGTGCTATATACATTTGATGTTGTGTTTATTAGTAAGTTTTCTTACAAACTTTGTCAAACTTAAAGAAGTGTTAGTTAAGACAGACCTAGAACTTCAAATATTTTCTAACAGAGGGAGTGGCCATTAGCATCCTTAACACCGAAGATTTGACCCCTCACCCCACTCTAAGAAGTTTGACTGACAACATGGTGGTGGTTTCCAACTCATGGCAAACCCACCCCACACTATATTCATTTGAAAAGTTGAAGAAGGATGACACTTAAAAGCCTGAATATATACTAATAACAACAATAATAAATTAGAAAAGAAAACATGACTTTATTTTGAATTCCCTAGATTCCAAAATGGATCTAGTTTATAACAAAAAATGCAATATATATTAGAACAAGATTTTTTATTACAAAGGTATAAGAATCAAAAGCTATCAAGAACGACCGGAAAATAAAATTCGTGGATTTCCATTTATTTTTATTCATTTTAAACTTATCTTCATCAAACCGTCATTAATTCTAAAACCATTTTGTAGTTTTTTTAACTTAATTTATTTTTTATATGTTGACTAAAATATCATATTTCGGAAATTACTACTATGTTTCTCATCCTTAATGTCCACTTTGATGGACCTATGATACCTTGAAGGCGGCCACCTGTCCAAATTTCATTTGCTCACATGATAGCATGCTGACACTTCAGGACAAGTTCCCTCGACAAAATTTTCTAAAACATACAATTGGGCTGCTTGGAAAAGATGCGAACACAGAAATTGCACCATGAATTCAAAAAGAGAAATGTATAAGTTCATTTCTCCTTCCACCACCAATGAACACCATATAGTTGTTTTCGACCACTTTGTTCTTCCCTAGGTGCTTTTATGGAGGTTTGTAACGGGATCTGCCATAATACCAAAGGAAGATTCAGCTGTACTAAGTGTCCTCACAATATTGAGTATGATCCAATAAAAATGTAGTGTGCCAGGATAAGCAACAACCTCTGTTGTTAGGTAAGACCATATTCTTGTTACATTTATGATAGACAAAATAGAGCAGAAACTTAAAAGAGCTTAATGCCTACATGTATAATTATTGGGTATTCATGTGGTTCCAACATTCTTCTTCCGAGCTTCAGTGTACTATTTCACAATCGTAGATGTAAAGAAAATGTTCAAAAGGAACTACCTAAGAACTATTTCCAGAAGAAACAAGGTATTCTCCTAGAAATGTTGATATCGTTCTATGCTACTAATGAGAATACAAAGATTTTATCGTTAGAAGATCTAGAGAAGGCAACAAACAACTTTGATCCTACATGTATCATCGGCCATGGGGGCACCACATGGTTTACAAAAGCATATTTATCAGATCAGCGTGTCATTGATAAAAAGCTTAAAGTCATCGAGGAGCGTGAGATCAGTCAATTCATCAATTAGGACGCAGTTCTCTCTTAGATAAATCACATAAATATTATAAATCTCTTTGGATGTGTTGTCTCAAAACTAGTGTTCCACTTCTAGTGTATGACTATGTATCCAGTGGCCCACTGTCTCAAGTTCTTCTTGTTGATTGAAGTGATGGTTTTCTTATCTTGGAGTGATTACTTAAGGATTTCCCTAGAAACAACAAGAGCTCTGTATTATCTCCACTTTTCCGCTGCAATGTCAATCTTCCATCGTAATGTGAAGTCCTCGAACATACTCTTGGATGTGAACTACATAGCTAAAGTTTCAGATTTTGGCATTTCTAGATTGGTTCCAACCGATCAAACACACATTTTTCACGAATGTAGAAGGTACATTTGGGTACTTGGATCTTGAGTATTTACATACCAAGTAGTTGAATGAGAAGAGCATTGTGTACATGTTGGTGTCGTACTCGTGCAGTGGCTTCTCATAATGAAGCATGTTTTTTACAAGTGAATCAGTCACGGTCAAGAGCTTGTCAAACTATTTTCTGCGAGAACTCAAAGATGGACGAACCATTAGTATTCTTAATTCCGATGTCATCGAGGAGTTAACCAATGAAGAGGTGACAGTGTTGCCTCTCTTGTAGAGGTGTTCTTAAGGCTACATGGTGAAGAAAGACTCACAATGAAACAAGTTGAGATGGTACTGCACACTATATGAACAAAACGGGTGAACTCATGTGAGGTGGGGCTGTAGGTGGGAGTTAGGGTGAAACCGAAGCAGAAACGGGTGCTACCACACTTGTTTCCATATTTTTTGCGGAAACAAAAACAAATACAATAATATTGTAAATGAATACGAAAACAGATATAGCCGGAAACAAACACGGAGCTAATACTATGTAGATACAACAACAAAAGGAGGTGCTCACCGGAACATTAAAACACGTTGAGCCATAGTGTTGGGGATATAACTATTAGGTATGACCCACCCAAGAGGGGGCGGGTTATAACTATGGCGACTCAAGGTATGAAGCCCAAAACGACACTTGAAGATGGCGGTTTAGTTAAGGGCCCAAAGCCCAAAGGCGATTTAAGGCCCGTAGAGATAAACCGCCATATGCAACTTGTATTGTAAGATAGGGATAGAGAGAGACCGAGCCGGACACTGTTTATGAGCCGGCTGAGACTCTGAGAGCCGCTGGGCATCGACCTATGTATATAAAGGGACGACCCGGCGACGGTTCAAGGAAAGTAAGATCAGATCGAGAGCTAGGTCAAGCGATTTCGCTCCCTGGTAATCGAGACATAAGCAATCCCACTCAAAACTGGATCGTAGGATTTTTCCTTCACCGTAAGGGGCCGAACCAGTATAAACCCCATGTAATTTGTCTCGATAAGCTTCCTAGTTGCGATGGCTCCACGACTAAGTCCTTTCACTAGGACATCTAACGTGACAATTCCACGACAGTTGGCGCCCATCGTGGGGCCAGCGCACGGTGGATTTGAGTTCTTGAAGGGCAGCTTTGAAGGGCTCAAGGGATACGTTGTGGGCCGGATGACCAAGAGTCGTCGCGGCAAGTTCTACATCAGCGACGCAGGCTGGTGCCCCAATGTCGGCTCAATTGAGTACGGGTACCGTGTCCCCTTCGGCGGAATCCATGTCTTCATCGGCAAGATCGGCGAGTCGGGCCCTGAGCCGGACATCTGTACCGACATCATCGAGACGGCTCAGCATGCGAGACCCGCCCAGGCTCAGCCTGCCGTGAAGCATGCCTTCATGGGATGCATCCATGGAGGAGGACTTTCTGAAGGATCTGTATCCGACGGTGAGACGGCCATCTACTCTAATGGTGAGTCGTCCACGGGTGAGACGGATTCGTTGTATCAACTGAAAGACGGTGGGCTTGGGGTTTATTCCGATGGTAGCAGTATTTCGGACCTCCTTGAGCCGCCGAGCAGAGTTGGGATCTTCATGGCTGGCACGCAACTCGTTCAGAACTCTACGGCTGCAACAGCGATAACCTCTGGGTCAGCGGCAGCCCGGGCAGGAGGCCCTGCGCGCCGGCCTGCTCACGTGCTGATGGATCTCATGGATAAGATGACAACTCTATTAACTGCCGTGGTCAACCCAGCAGATCAAGCTCAAAATGATGCGGAAGTGGCACATTTAAAACAGGATATAGTGCAAGCTAAGGAAGACCTGGCGGCGGAAGATGTCAGGATGACCACAGAGGAGGCGGCTCTAGATGCTCAAGCTCAGCATATTCAGTCGCAGGCTTTCCGGCTCACGATGGATCAGAACGCGTCCAATGAGGTCATGAGGAGAAGCTGAGTATGAGGCCTTGCTCCATGGTCTTCAGATGGCTAAGGATATGATCTTAAGCCGGGTAAGGTGCTTTGGTGACTCAGATTTGGTGGCTCAACAAGTATCAGGCAAGTGGGATTCCAAGGATCCTCTCATGGAGGCTTATCGATGTGAAGTTGATGCCATTGCTGGACACTTCAAAGGTTACCAAGTGGAGCACATTGATCGCAAAAAGAATGAGGTGGCTGATGCTTTAAGCCGGCTCGGGTCTTAGCGTAAGCCGGTGCCGCCTGATACTTTCTTGGATATTCTGCATAACCCTTCTGTTGGGGATATAACTGCTGGTATGACCCGCCCAGGAGGGGCCGGGTTATACTTACAAATATTCTTGAAGCCCAAGACCCAAGATTAAGATGGCGGTTTAGTTAAAGGCCCAAGGCCCAGAGGCGATTTAAGGCCTGTAGTGATAAACCGCCATGTATGCGTGACTTGTATTGTAAGGCAAGAATAGTTAAGAGACCGAGCTGGCACTGTTTATGAGCCGGCCGGGACTCTGCAGAGCCGCTGGGCGTCGACCTCTGTATATAAAGGGATGACCCGGCGGCGGTTAAGGACAAGTAACATCAACTCGAGAGCTAGGTCAAGCGATTTGCTCCCTGGTTATCGAGACATAAGAAATCCCACTCAAAACTGGATCGTAGGCTTTTACCTTCACCGTAAGGGGCCGAACCAGTATAAACCTCGTGTCCTTTGTCCCGATTAACCCCTTCAAGCTTCCTAGTTGCGATGGCTCCACGACTAAGTCCTTTCACTAGGACATCTGCCGTGACAATTCCAGGACAGTTGGCGCCCACCATGGGGCCGGTATGCAGTGGATTTGAGTTCTTGAAAGGCAGCTTGAAGGGCTCAAGGGATACGCTTATGGGCGGATGACCAAGAGTCGTCATGCAAGCTCTACATCGACGACGCAGGCTGGGGCCCCGATGCCGGCTCAATTGAGTACGGGTACCGGGTCCCCTTCGGCGGAATTCACGTCTTCATCGGCAAGATCGGCGAGCCGGGCCCTGAGCCAGACATCTGCACCGACCTCGTCGAGACGGCTCAGCATGCGAGGCCCGCCCGGGCTCCGCATGCTGTGAAGCGTGCCTTTGTGGGATGCATCCATGGAGGGCTCTCTGAAGGGTCTGCCTCTGGTGGTGAGACGACCGTCTATTCTGATGGCGAGGATCCACAGGTGAGACAAATTCATTGTATCAACTGAAAGACGGCGGGCTTGGGGCCTTTTCCGATGGCAGCAGTATTCCGGATTGCCTCGAGCCGCCGAGCAGGGTTAGAATCTTCATGGTCGGCACACAACCTATCCAAGACTCCACAACTGCGGCGGCCATGACCTCCGGGTCAGCAGCAGCGGGGGCAGGAGGCCCTGTGTGCTCGCCGGCTCAGGTGTTGATGGATCTTACAGATAGGCTAACCGCTCTATTAACCGTCGTGGTCAACCCGGTGGATCAAGCTCGACATGATGCGGAAGTGGCGCAGTTAAAATTGGATACGGTGCAGGCTAAGGAAGACCTAGCAGCAGAAGATGTGAGGATAACCGCAGAGCGGGCGGCTCTGGATGCTCAGGCTCAGCGGATTTAGACACAGACCTTCCGGCTCACGCAGGATCAGAACGCGTCTAATGAGGTCATGAGGAGAAGATATCAGAAGACTCAGTCTCGGCTCCCTTCGGTTTATGACCCTCGAAACCTCTTTCACACGCCTGGTGGAGGACCCAGTAACCCGCCATGGCTCTCCCCGCGTACTGAGGCAGACCGGGTTGCAACACCCGAAGTCGGGGCGCCGATTCAGCCGCAGGTGATGGGGCCTCCCCGTGTGAATACTGCTCCACCTCAGTATGTACCGACACCTCCGGGTCATTATTCTAACCCGTTGGAGAACCTGATCGCGGCAGCAGCACGGCTGGCGGCTCTCCCAGTTGATGGCGATTCTCCAGCAGCGGTTGAAACCCGTCGGGTCAGGGAACTTCTTCAAACAGCTTTAGCACAACAGGAGGCGTACTCGTACAGCCGGGACAGGATTCATTCAACCCCTCGTCCAAGCCGAAGCCCAAGTTATAGCAGACACATGGATTTAGCGGCCGTTTCAAGCAACGTCCGGCGCCGTAACCAGCCAGGTGGCATGACCCGGCGCACCACGGGGCCTTTAACTTGGTAGATTAAGACAGAATACGTCAAGAGGTTGAGCGGGCGGCGGCTCAGCAGGCGGCTGAGCAGGCGGCTCAGCTGAAGGTTTACCAGTCGTATCCAGTTTATCCGACATCTTCTATCGAGGCAGGCGTGGCCACCAGGACCGGAGGTGTCCCCTGTCTAGTGTCGGCTCTACGTAATGAGCGTTTGCACAAGGATTTTAAGGGACCTAGGAAGGTGCCGAATTACACGGCTGACTTACAGCCCGGGGCATGGATTGAAAGTTACGAGATGGCTATGGAGTTATTAGAGGTCAGTGATGCTGCGATGGCCAAGTACTTTACCATGATGTTGGATGGGACCGCCCGCACTTGGTTGAAAGGCCTGCCACCTAATTCAATCAGTTCATGGGCGGAGCTAAAAGCCCGGTTCGTCTAGAATTTCAAGGATACGTGCAAGCAGCCCATGTCAATTGTTGATTTGATGAATTGCAAGCAAGAGGAGGGCGAGTCTACAAGCCATTGGGTGCGCCGGGTTAAAGCCATAATACATTTGTCTGATAAGATGGATGCCGGCTCTGCAGTCTTAATGTTGGAGAAAAATTGCCGTTTTTTTTCCTATGAAACAAAAGCTGGGGCGGCTCAAGCACGATTGTAATGATATGGGCACGCTAATGGCGGCACTAGTCAAGTACGCCGATTCTGATAGTACCAAAGATCCCGAGTCTGATGATGAAAAGACAGGGAAGGGAAAGAAGAACAGCAACGGCAAGGGCCCTCAGCATAACCCAGCAAATCAAGGAGGTAATAAACGTAAGGCTGACGGTAGTTTGGATTTTGTCGCTAACACTAGTGCACAGGGTAACAACCAACGGCGTAAGGGGAGGCCACCTCCCCAGTCTGGCGGGTCAGGCCCCACACTTGAGCAGTTATTGAATGAGCCCTGTCTGAGGCATGGCACTCAGCAGAAGCTGGCTACCCATCTATGGAAGAACTGTACGATCATGAAGGCCTTCAAAAATTCCAACATGTTCGATGGTAATAATGGGCAGGGCGGCGGCTCAGGTGGCGGCGGCTTTTCATGGCCCGGGCAGCGGTTCAAATCCCAATTTCCAAAATTCTCAAGGCAATCAAGGTGGATATAGCCAACAATCTGGCCAGGGTGGTCAGCACCAGCAGCAAGGTGGATACCAGAGCCATCCAAAGCAGCTGAATAGTGGGCAATATCATGTGTTTGCCACCAGTTTATGCAAACGAGACCATAAGCTTCATAAAAGGGTTGTGAATGCTGTTGAGCCGGCAGTTCCTTGTTATTTGAGGTGGTCTGAGCAGCCTATTCTATGGAGTAGGGAAGATCACCCTCCCCGGGTTGATAATCCGGGTCATTTAGCCTTGGTGGTGGCCCCTCGGGTTGGTGGATATAAATTCACCAAGGTGCTCATGGATGGAGGAAGCAGCATCAATATGCTCTATTATGGGACCTTCCGTCGCATGGGGTTAACTGATAAAAGCCTTAAGCAGTCCAGCACCGTTTTCCATGGCGTCGTGCCTGGTAAGTCGGCATATCCAGTCGGTAAGATTGAATTGGAGGTAGCCTTTGGGGATGAGTATGACTCCAGGGCCGAGAAATTGACGTTTGAAGTAGTCAAGATCAAGAGCCCATATCATGCTCTGTTTGGGCGGCCGGCTTACGCCAAGTTCATGGCACGGCCGTGTTATGTGTATTTGCAGCTCAAGATGCCGGGTCGTAAGGGAACCATCACGGTGCATGGAAGCCGGAAGGTAGCCTTGGAATGTGAAGAAGGCGACGCGGCTTATGTTGAGTCGGTCTGTGCAACAGAAGAGTTGAAATTCTACAAGGACAATGTTGATCCGGCAGATAGGACGTCTTTGAAAAAGCCAACCACGGAGCATGAGCCGGTCATGAAGTTTAAGTCGGCCGATGATACTAAACTCGTTGACTTTGTTCCAGGCGACTCATCCAAGCAGTTCAGTATCAACGCTAATCTGGATCCCGAATAGGAAAGCGCGCTCATCGAGTTCATCCATGAGAACGGGGACATCTTTGCATGGAAACCTTCTGACAAGTCAGGTGTACCGAGAGAACTCACTGAGCACACTCTTAATATTGATCCAAAGTCTAAGCCGGTCAAGCAGTTTCTTCGGCGGTTCAATGAGGAGAGGTGGAAGGCCATTGGTGAGGAGGTAGCCCGGCTCTTAGCAGCTGGGTTCATCCTTGAAGTTTTTCATCCAGAATGGTTAGCTAACCCGGTGCTTGTGCTTAAGGAAAACGGCACTTGGCGTATGTGTGTGGATTACACGGATTTAAACAAGGCTTGTCTAGCTGATCCCTTTGCTCTCCCTCATATTGATCAAATCATTGATGCTACGGCGGGTTGTGAGCGTTTGACTTTTTCGGATGCTTACTCTGGTTATCATCAGATCAAGATGGCAGTTAAGGACCAGGAGAAGACGGCGTTCATTACTCTGTTTGGAGCCTTCTGCTATATATCAATGCCTTTTGGGCTCAAGAGTGCCCAGGCGACTTACCAGCGGTGTGTGCAGAATTGTCTTCATAATCAAATTGGGCGCAATGTTCATGCTTATGTGGATGACATAGTGGTGAAATCCAAAGAGAAGGAGACCTTGATAGATGATCTCAAGGAAACCTTTGATAATCTTCGAGTTTACAAGAAGATGCTTAACCCGGCCAAGTGTGTTTTTGGTGTGCCTGCAGGCAAGCTTTTGGGTTTCCTGGTTTCTAACAGGGGCATCGAGGCTAACCCGGAGAAGATCAAAGCCATCACCTCTCTGGCTTAACCGGTGTGTATCAATGACATTCAACGTTTGGCGGGTCGTATCGCTGCTTTAAGACGGTTCATAAGCCGGTTAGGTGAGAAGGACATACCACTGTATCAAATGATGAAGAAGACAGATAACTTCGTCTGGAGTGACGCTGACAACGCTGCTTTTGAAGATTTGAAGAGACAGCTGGCTGAGCTGCCGGTTCTTGCTGCTCCCATTGATAAGGAGCCCTTATTATTATATGTGGCTGCTAACACACGTGCCGTCAGCGTGGCCATTGTGGTGGAGCGCAAGGAGGCAGGCAAGGAACACCCGGTTCAGCGGCTGGTTTACTACATCACCGAGGTGCTTATTGAGTCCAAGCAACGGTATCCGCATTGGCAGAAGCTCGTTTATGGGGTGTTCATGGCAAGCCGGAAGCTTAAGCAATACTTCCCGGGCCACCCCGTCACTATGGTTAGTTCTGCTCCTTTGGGGGATATCATTCAAAACAGAGAGGCCACAGGACGAGTCACCAAGTGGGCCATTTAACTTGGGCCTCATGGTTTAAAGTATGTGCCATGCACTGCTATCAAATCTCAAGCGCTAGTGGATTTCATCAACGATTGGATAGAGCTGCAGATGCCTGAAGAAAAGACGGACAACACATATTGGACTACTCATTTTGAAGAGTCCAGACAATTGGAGGGCTCGGGGCCTGGAGTCGTTTTAGCTTCCCCTCGAGGTGACAAATTTTGTTATGTGCTACGGTTGATGTTTCCATGTACTAATAATGCAGCTGAGTATGAAGCCTTACTCCATGGTCTCCAGATGGCTAAGGGGATGAGCTTAAGCCGGTAAGGTGTTTCGGCGACTCAGATTTGGTGGCTCAACAGGTATTAGGAAAGTGGGATTCCAAGGATCCTCTCATGGCGGCTTATCGTTGTGAAGTCGACGCCATTGCTGGACACTTCAAGGGTTACCAAGTGGAGCACATTGACCGCAGAAAGAACGAGGCGGCCGATGCCTTAAGCCGGCTGGGCTCACAGCGTAAGCCGGTGCCGCCTAATACTTTCTTGGATATTCTGCTTAACCCTTCTATCAAGTTGCCTACAGAGGAAGACTTGGCTGTTCTTGACCCGGAAGCACAATTGGTGGCGGCTCTTCATGTCATCCCAGATTGGATAGTGTCGTACTTGGCTTACATGACCCGGGGCGAGTTTCCTGAGGATGAAACCTTGGCTAGGCAGATAACCCGTCGGTCTAAGTCTATGATGATTATCAGTGGCGAGTTGCATCATCGCAGTGTTACAGGGGCGTTTCAGCGTTGCGTCTCTCCTGAAGAAGGCCAAGAAATTCTGCGTGAGATTCATGAAGGGGATTGTGGTCATCACGCAGGGTCAAAATCCCTCGTGGCTAAGGCTTTCCGTCATGGATTCTATTGGCTGACGGCTCATGCTGATGCAGAGGACTTGGTCAGTAAATCTGACTATTGCCAGAAGTTCTCAAGACGGGCTCATGTGCCGGCTCAAGAATTGAGGATGATTCCGATTACTTGGCCGTTTGCAGTCTGGGGGCTTGACATGGTTGGGCTTTTCAAAAGGTCCAAAGATAAAAAAAGACCCACCTCTTGGTGGCAGTTGATAAATTTACAAAGTGGGTTGAGGCAGAGCCAGTCAGTAAGTGTGATGCAGCTATGGCGGTTCAGTTCATGAAGAAGGTGATATTTCGCTTTGGCTTTCCACACAGCATTATAACTGATAATGGCACTAATCTGTCTAAAGGCGCCATGGAAGAATTTTGTCAACGTGAGCATATTCGGCTTGATGTTTCATCAGTGGCTCACCCCCACTCCAATGGTCAAGCCGAGAGAGCCAATCAGGAGATCTTGAAAGGCATCAAGCCTCGGCTCATGGTCCCCCTGCAGCGGACGCCGGGTTGCTGGGTTGAGGAGTTACCCTCTGTGTTATGGAGCATCAACACTACTCCGAACAGATCTACGGGTTTTACGCCTTTTTTCATAGTCTACGGAGCTGAGGCGGTTCTCCCTAGTGACATCTGTCATGACTCGCCTCGCGTGGCGGCTTATGTTGAAACAGACAATGAACATGCGCGTCAGGATGCTCTTGACCTGTTAGATGAACAGCGGGACTTGGCAGCAGCTCGTTCGGTGATTTACCAACAGGACTTGCGCCGCTATCACAGCCGCCGGGTTAAGTCCAGAGCCTTTCAGGAAGGTGATTTGGTGCTTCGGCTCATCCAGGATCAAACTGATGCACACAAGTTATCCCCACCTTGGGAAGGGCCCTTTGTGGTCAGCAAGAACTTGAAAAACGGGTCATACTACCTTATCGATGTTCGAGAGCACAAAGACTCACGTAAGTCGGAGGAGGAGACCCGCCGGCCATGGAATATCACTCATCTTCGGCCTTACTACACTTGAGCCACCAACTCTTGTGATGTACATATTTTGACAATGTATATATTATGATAAATAATAAAGCAGGACTGCTGTCCTTTTTTCCCTTCCTCAGATGTAAATGTGTCATTATTATTATCATTGTCATGTCACATGATCACTTGGGGGTTGATTGTATTCGATCAAGTCCTACCCTTTTTTGATTCGGCTCACGATCGTATTTGAATCTAGCCGTTAAAACTTATGATCACTAGGGGGCTTCCTGTTCAAACATAGGTCGTATTCAAACCAAAGAGAACATAGCTGTCGGAACCCTTTTGATTGGCACACTACCGAGCTTGATAGGGGGCTTCTTGATCGTATTCGAATCATAGCTTAACCCCTTTTGGGAACCGACTTTGATCGTATTCGAATCAGAGTCATTAAAAACTCTCAAGGTCATTAGGGGGCTTCCTGTTCAAACATAGGTCGTATTTGAACCAAAGAGAACATAGTTGTCGGTACCCTCTTGATCGGCGCAACGCCAAAGCCACTGGGGGCTACATGATCGTATTCGAATCCTGGCTCAACCCCTCTGGAACGGTTTACTGATCGTATTTGAATCAGCAGCCTTGAATTTTTTGATATTTTATTTGGTTTAAGTTTTCTTTGGAAACACCCTTTATTTGACTTGAGACTTTTCCTGAGGTTCACAAATACAAAGTATGGTTAATTTTAACCCGACTTAATATTGGCTGATACGTCGCCAATGTATGAGCATCATTATACCTTTGAAAGTATTGGTGTCCAAAGATGGGGTTATCACCCTTACTGACCGGGTCATATGAGCCGGTGGTGCAAATTCAAAAGATCGCAGGTGTAAGATTATAGTTGTGTTTTTCAACATCCTATGATACAACAAGCTTATCTTTGATTCTTTTTATAAAGTTATTTTGACTCGCCTGACGGTAAACCGCCAAGGGATCTTGTGGTCTGTTTTCATATGCAGGATAGTTAAAAGATCTGGTCAAGCATACGGTAAGCAAATGAAAAGTAACACGGGTGGATATAACACGGCAGCTTAATGACGTTAAGCATTAAAATGTGCATGATGGCACATCTAAAATAAAGTTATTTCTATTCTATTACATGACTCCATGAGTCCAAATGATTCACATTGTTTTTTTTGTACATCCCAGGTATAAGCCGCCATGGCAGGTTAGCCTTCATGATTGCCCTGAGGCGTCCGGGTTAGCCCTCTCCGCATCTTCGCCCTGCTCCCTTTCCTGGAAGGTTGACGATGACCAGTCAATGTTGTTCAAAGCTTCAAATTCAGCTTCATCATCAACTAGACCGGCCGGATCAACTTCAGGGGCGAAGGTGTGCTTACGGAGTGGGGGGTCAGACTGGTCACTTCATAATGAGGCGTCGGAATTCTCCGGTTCTCATCATCATAACCCGCCTGGTATTTGGTAAGATCCACTTCGTTCGCTATCAGGGTGGCCACGGGGCGTATCTGCTTTACGCAAGCGTTAAAGTCAGCTTCTTCAAAAGGAGTGCCATCTTCTTTTAAGCTTGGATAGCTAGTGGCAATGTCGGCCGGGTCTAACTCTGGTAGCCAAGCCTTGGCCCGGCTTAAAGCATTTACCGCTCCGGCTCTTGCAGCTGACCGTCTCAGTTCATTGAACCATTGGGTAGCACGGATAGCTTCTTCAAGACCTCTACCAGGAGGGTAGGCACTTCATTTGACAAAGCCACCGTGGCCAATGCGTGTTGAGACCCGGTGTACAATTGCTCCACCAGTGTGTACACTACCTTCAGTTTGATCAGCATATCTTGGTTCAAATTGGAGCTTCTGGGGCCTGCATAAACATGATCAGGTGAGTCAATTCCAAAATATATGATCAACTGAAAGGATCAAATGTTTAAATGCTTGCAGGGCGACTTACCAAAGATCGCCGAGATCATCTGAGATACATGGCGCTTTAAGCCGGTTAGTTCACCGGTTGCTTCTTCCAGAGACGCCTCTGCCTTCTCAGCTCGGTTGATCAACGCAGTTTTCTCATTAGCCCAGGCTTTCTTTTCAGTTTCAAATTCTTTCTTCAGTTTTTCTTGCTCAGAAATGCTGAATTTGAATTTGGTGTCGGCCTTTTGGAGTTCTATCTCTTGGGACTCCAGGCGGCTCTCCAGATCAGTCACCTCTGATTCGAGTTGACTCGTGGCGGCCTATATGGGTCAAAATCAAGCCAATTCTAATACAATGTTAAAGTCCCAAGCATTTTGCAAGCAACAACGCTTGGCAGTTGGGGGCTAATGTTTACAGAAGAAAATCTATTTCAATGGCGGTTCATAACAGTAAGTCCCAAGCATTTTGCAAGCAATAATACTTGGCACTTGGGGGCAAAGCTATGTAAGTGTTTTTCATCTATATTTTAAGAACCGGCTCGGCCATGTTGGTTAAGCCGCCCCTTGGGGACTACAGAGTAAGCCGGATTTCTTCCATGTTTTGTCCATCTATGCTATTAATGTCGCTAAAATTGTTTCTAAGTATACAGCATATTTAATCGTAAGCAATAGACTTGGGGGCTGGCATAGTAAATATAAATGAATACAGAGAAAGGGTTGTACCTCAATTTTTTGGTGCATTTGCTTCACCATGTCAATTTCAAGGTTCCGGCTGCTGTGCACTTGGCTCATGTAGCCAGAAAAGATGTCTCCAATACTCATGTGAGCATAATTCGCAACATCAAGCTTGACCCGGTGGTGGTCCAGAAGTTCTCACTACTAGGAAAAGGCCTACTAGTGGCGCACCAGTTTTGCCTACTAATGGCTCACTACTGGTGCGCCACTAGTACCACGCCACTAGTATTATATACTAATGGCGCACCACTGGTGCGCCATTAGTATCTGGTATACTAATGGCGCACCACGACGTGCACCATTAGTATAGACCAACATGCGCCGTTAGTATGCCTCCCAGGGGGCCATATTTACCCATGTGCTTTGGCATACTAATGGCGCACTGCGGGGTGATGCGCCATTAGTATCTTTGGCATACTAATGGCGCACTCTGTAGTGATGTGCCATTAGTGTCCTTTGGCATACTAATGGCACACTTTGAGGTGATGCGCCATTAGTATGAATATTAGGTTTTTTTTTACTTTTCTGATTTTTGCACAGATTACAAAATATATTATTGGACAGAATATAGACAGCACCACACAGCAACAGCAGATTCATCGAATACAATAGAAGATTAGTCTCCGAATACAATTCATCATATTAGTCTCCGAATTCAAAAGACCGAACAAAGATAGAACATTACAAGTATCGAGACCGCGAGTAGCGAGTTTGTCTTCACATTACAAGTCGATATCGATCATCTAAACTACCATCACATAGAAGAGAGTTGCGGTCATCACGATGAGCATCATCATGATGAAACTAGTCTTCATCCGGTTCCTCCAACTCTCCCTCCTCTCTCCCGCTAGATAGCGGGCGTATCTAGATTCCGCCTCCGCCCTAGTGGTGTACCCTTTGTAACTGTTACCGCTGAAACGGTGGACCTGTCTCCGACACTCCTCCCAGTCGTCGTAGACTCCGGGAACCTTACCCTTGTACACGACATACGACGGCATCTCTATGCACAAGCAAACGATAGACAATACATAAGCAATATATAAGTATGCAACAAAAGGATCGGAAGAGAAAAGCAAGACATTAATAGCACGATTCATGGTCCTACTAATAAATAGCATCGATTACATCTAAGTTGAACGACTGTCCAAACCAAAGAGACATACAAGTTCATTAAAGTTTAATTACAACATGAGCCAATCAATGTTTCAGAACTACACATAGCATCACTACTTTCGACTCGACTCATGGGACCGGAGCGTGGATGAAGCCGCCATCTGTCGTCATGGTCATGAAATCGCGGGCGTTGTCAGCCTGCATTTGTAGCGTTGTGTCTATCTCACTGTTGGACGGTTGATCTCTGAGGTAGAACTGCCCCGAGGTACGAAGGACATCTTGATGGATGATTTCCGCAAACTCCGACTGGATGCGAAAGAATTCTTGTCTGATGTTCGCGTCCTGGATTGCCGACAAGCTCGCGGCCCAATCTTTGAGATTATCTGGTAGCAGAAGGTGATGATGGTCCCGTACGATCGCCCGCATGTGATGGAGGGTGTAGTAGGCATCCTTTTGACCGCCAGGCGGCTGCTTAACACAGGAGAACGTCGTATTATGGGCGAACACGTGCCTGCCATACCTACGAACTGGCCTGGTGAAGGTGCCTCCAGATTTGGTGTAGCCGGGGAGAACATCATCAAGAACTTTCTTGATATTTGTGTAGTCTATCTTGGAGTCACGGTCCGGGTCGAAATACGTGGACATGGAATATTTCGGGCTTAAGAGGATGAGTGTGCAATGTGTGTCACCGTACGAACACGGAATGTTAGAAAAAAAAAAGAACGATCGAAATCTAAGAAATCATATGTTACGGGCGGTTAGGGATGACTTACTCGGGAAAGTAAGCACGAGGAAGTTATCCTTATCTGGGTTTGCGAATGACGCCTTCGAGGTAAGAACTTCGCGACATGCGGTCCCCTGGGCCTGCCCAAGATCTTGGCACGCATGTAGAAGGGGTCGACTATCACGATGTCCGGGGTCTTGTCTCTAATGATCCGCATCTCCATACTCAACGAAAACAGCCGAACGAAGGTGTAGTGCAGCGGATGAAGGTTAAACATAGCAAAGATGTCATCAAACTGAAGGACGATCGTGCCCCGATGGCGCCATCCACAAAGCCCTTGCCCTCTGGCACCTTGGCCACGAAAACCGGGTATGCCACATCATTCTCTCTGAGACGCCGCTTCTCCAAAGAAAGAACACTGTCATGCAGACTCTGCATAGCACTGGTTGCAGCATTGAGCATATTTGTCGATAGCATCGCCCTACCCGCCACATGCACCCTCCTCGAGATATCCTTAGGTGAAGGTGGCCCGTCCTGAGCACGGATCATACTCGGTGCCGGCTGGCTCGCACCGGCGCCCTTTTTAGTCTTTCGTTTCCGTCCCTTCTTCTTGATCTGATGTAATGGGACCGAGTTCTGCTCCTGAACCGCCTTCTTGAGCGTGTTGGGGCTGATAATATTTCGCACCTCAGCTATCTCGAGGCTCGGTGAAGGCGGCAGGAGGCGTCTCGAGAACTGAACGCCGCAGACGCGCTGTTGCAATTGGGTTTCTCCGCCGTATCAGCTAGATCGCGGTCGTCTTGGTTGGGTTCTTGAGAAAGAGGCCCGCAGAACTCGTCAGCGTACCCATGTTCGGCAAAGTACTTATCGACGTTGATAAATGTACCGTCGTCGTTGTCGTCGTCGTCCGGATCCTGTGCCATATGCATGTCCAGATCCTGTGCCATAGGGATGTCCGGCATGTCCGGTAGCATTGCGGCGTTCTTGCCATGGCTTGGCGCCGCACGACCGACGGTCTTGTGCGTAGGTGGTGTCCCCCGCCCCCAAACGAATCTGGCTCTTCGGCCAGAGCAGGGGCCAGCTTACGCAGGTGCTGAGGGTCATCTCATCTTCTTCGTCGGCCACAACGGGTCGAATCGGAGGTAACAGCTCGTCGCAGCCTGGCAGCACCCGAACCAGTTCAACCCTATACAAGGTGGGTGGCATCGGATTTGTTGGGAAACGTAGTAATTTCAAAAAAATTTCCTACGATCACGCAAGACCATGGTGATGGCATAGCAACGAGAGGGAAGAGTATCCGTCCACGTACCCTCGTGAACCCGAAGCGAAGCGCGTTATATCAACGCGGTTGATGTAGTCGTGCGTCTTCACGATCCGACCGATCCAAGCACCGAACGTCGGCACCTCCGAGTTACGCACACGTTCAGCTCGATGGCGATCCCGGACTCCGATCCAGCAAAGTGTCGGAGGATGAGTTCCACGTCGGACGACGGCGTGGTGGCGATGATGATGCTCCACCGACGCGGGGCTTCGCCTAAGCTCATGACGATATGACTTCTCCGGCGCAGGCTTCGCCTAAGCTCATGACGATATGACGAAGTGGAATATGGTGGAAGGGGCACCGCTGCACGGCTAAGGAAAGATCCGTAGATCAACTTGTGTCTTGGGGTGCCCTTGCCCCGTGATATAAAGGAGCCAAGGGGAGGTGGCCGGCCCTAGGGGAGGCGCACTAAGGAGGAGTCCTACTCCCACCGAGTAGGACTCCCTCCTAGTTGGACTAGGATTGGAGGAGGAAAGAGGAAGGCGCCGCCCCTTCCTTGTCCTATTCGGACTAGAGGGGAGGGGCGCGCAGCCCACCTTGGCCTGCCCTTCCTCTTCTCCTATGGCCCATTAAGGCCCATGGACCTCCAGGGGTTCCGGTAACCTCCGGTACTCGGTAAAATCCCGATTTCACCGGAACACTTCCGATGTCCAAATGTAGGCTTCAATATATCAATCTTTATGTCTCGACCATTTCGAGACTCCTCGTCATGTCCGTGATCACATCCGGGACTCGAACAACCTTCGTGCATCAATACTTATAAACTCATTATGAACTGTCATTGAAAGCGTTAAGCGTGCGGACCCTACGGGTTCGAGAACTATGTAGACATGACCTAGAACCATTCTCGGTCAATAACCAATAGCGGAACCTGGATGCCCATATTGGTTCCTACATATTCTACGAAGATCTTTATCGGTCAAACCGCATAACGACATACGTTGTTCCCTTTGTCATCGGTATGTTACTTACCCGAGATTCGATCGTCGGTATCCAATACCTAGTTCAATCTCGTTACCGGTAAGTCTCTTTACTCGTTCCGTAATACATCATCTCACAACTAACTCATTAGTTGTAATGCTTGCAAGGCTTAAGTGATGTGTATTACCGAGAAGGCCCTAGAGATACCTCTCCGACAATCGGAGTGACAAAACCTAATCTCGAAATACGCCAACCCAACAAGTACCTTTGGAGACACCTGTAGTACTCCTTTATAATCACCCGATTACGTTGTGACGTTTGGTAGCACCCAAAGTGTTCCTCCGTAAACGGAGTTGCATAATCTCATAGTTACAGGAACATGTATGGGTCATGAAGAAAGCATTAACATACTAAAGCGATCAAGTGTTAAGCTAACGGAATGGGTCATGTCAATCAGATCATTCAACTAATGATGTGACCTTGTTAATCAAATAACAACTCCTTGTTCATGGTTAGGAAACATAACCATCTTTGATTAACAAGCTAGTCAAGTAGAGGCATACTAGTGACATACTGTTTGTCTATATATTCACACATGTATTATGTTTCCGGTTAATACAATTCTAGCATGAATAATAAACATTTATCATGATATAAGGAAATAAATAATAACTTTATCATTGCCTCTAGGGCATATTTCCTTGATCTCCCACTTGCACTAGAGTCAATAATCTAGATTACAAAGTAATGATCCTAACACCCATGGAGTCTTGGTGCTGATCATGTTTTGCTCGTGGAAGAGGCTTAGTCAACGGGTCTGCAACATTCAGATCCGTATGTATTTTGCAAATCTCTATGTCTCCCACTTGGACTTGGTCCCGAATGGAATTGAAGGCGTCTCTTGATATGCTTGGTCCTCTTGTGAAATCTGGATTCCTTTGCCAAGGCAATTGCACCGGTGTTGTCACGAGAAGATCTTCATTGGTCCCGATGCACTAGGTATGACACCTAGATCGGAGATGAACTCTTTCATCCAGACTCCTTCATTTGCTGCTTCGAAGCAGCTATGTACTCCGCTTCACATGTAGATCCCGCCACGACGCTTTGTTTAGAACTGCACCAACCGACAGCTCCACCGCTTAATAAAAACACGTATCCGGTTTGCGATTTAGAATCGTCCGGATCGATGTCAAAACTTACATCGACGTAACCATTTACGACTAGCTCTTTGTCACCTCCATATATGAGAAACATATCCTTAGTCCTTTTTCGTGTATTTCAGGATGTTCTTGACCGCTGTCCGATGATCCATTCCTGGATTACTTTGGTACCTTCCTGCCAAGCTTACAGCCTAAGCATACGTCAGTGCAGTACACAGCATTGCATACATGATAGAGCCTATGGCTGAAGCATAGGGAACATCTTTCATTTTCTCTCTATCTTCTGCGTGGTCGGGCATTGAGTCCGACTCAATCTTACACCTTGCAACACAGGTAAAAACCCTTTCTTTGCCTGATCCATTTTGAACTTTTTCAAAACTTTATCAAGGTATGTGCTTTGTGAAAGTCCAATTAAGCGTCTTGATCTATCTCTATAGATCTTGATGCCCAATATGTAAGCAGCTTCACCGAGGTCTTTCATTGAAAAACTTTTATTCAAGTATCCTTTTATGCTATCCAGAAATTCTATATCATTTCCAATCAATAATATGTCGTCCACATATAATATCAGTAAATGCTACTGAGCTCCCACTCACTTTCTTGTAAATACAGGCTTCTCCAAAAGTGCATACAAACCCATATGCTTTGATCACACTATCAAAGCGTTTATTCCAACTCCGAGAGGCTTGCACCCGACCATAAATTGATCGCTGGAGCTTGCACACTTTGTTAGCACCTTTTGGATCGACAAAACCTTCTGGTTGCATCATATACAACTCTTCTTCTAGAAATCCATTCAAGAATGCAGTTTTTACATCCATTTGCCAAATTTCATAATCATAAAATGCGGCAATTGCTAACATGATTCGGACAGACTTAAGCATCGCTACGGGTGAGAAAGTCTCATCGTAGTCAACCCCTTGAACTTGTCGAAAACCTTTCGCAACAAGTCGAGCTTTGTAGACAGTTACATTACCATCGGCGTCGGTCTTCTTCTTAAAGATCCATTTATTTTCAATGGCTTGCCGATCATCGGGCAAGTCAACCAAAGTCCATACTTTGTTCTCATACATGGATCCCATCTCAGATTTCATGGCTTCCAGCCATTTTGCGAATCTGGGCTCACCATCGCTTCTTCATAGTTTGTAGGTTCGCCATGGTCAAGTAACATGACTTCCGAATAGGATTACCGTACCACTCACAGTGCGTATTTTACTCTGGTTGACCTACGAGGTTCAGTAGCAACTTGATCTGAAGCTTCATGATCATCATCATTAGCTTCTTCACTAATTGGTGTAGTGGTCACAGGAACCATTTCTTGTGATGAACTACTTTCCAATAAGGGAGCAGATACAGTTATCTCATCAAGTTCTACTTTCCTCCCACTCACTTCTTTCGAGAGAAACTCCTTCTCTAGAAAGGATCCGAATTTAGCAACGAAAATCTTGCCTTCAGATCTGTGATAGAAGGTGTACCCAACAGTCTCTTTTGGGTATCCTATGAAGACACATTTTTCCGATTTGGGTTCGAGCTTATCTGGTTGAAGTTTCTTCACATAAGCATCGCAGCCCCAAACTTTAAGAAACGACAACTTTGGTTTCTTGCCAAACCACAGTTCATAAGGCGTCGTCTCAACGGATTTTGGACGGTGTCCTATTCAACGTGAATGCGGCCGTCTCTAAAGCATAACCCCAAAAGCGATAGCGGTAAATCGGAAATAGACATCATAGATCGCACCATATCTAGTAAAGCACGATTACGACGTTCGGACACACCATTTCTCTGTGGTGTTCCGGTGGCGTGAGTTGAAACTATTCCACATTGTTTCAAATGTAAACCAAACTCGTAACTCAAATATTCTCCTCCACGATCAGATCGTAGAAATTTTATTTTCTTGTTACGATGATTTTCCACTTCACTCTGAAATTCTTTGAACTTTTCAAATGTTTCAGATTTGTGTTTCATTAAGTAGATATACCCATATCTGCTCAAATCATCTGTGAAGGTGAGAAAATAACGATACCACTGCGTGCCTCAACATTCATTGGACCACAAACATCGGTATGTATGATTTCCAACAAATCAGTTGCTCGCTCCATAGTTCCGGAGAACGGCGTTTTGGTCATCTTGCCCATGAGGCACGGTTACGCAAGTACCAAGTGATTCATAATCAAGTGATTCCGAAGCCCATCAAGATGGAGTTTCTTCATGCGTTTTACACCGATATGACCTAAACGGCGATTGCCACAAATAAGTTGCACTATCATTATCAACTCTGCATCTTTTGGTTTCAACATTATGAATATGTGTGTTACTACTTTCGAGATTCAACAAGAATAGACCATTCTTCAAGGGTGCATGACCATAAAAGATATTACTCATATAAATAGAACAACCATTATTCTCTGATTTAAATGAATAACCGTCTCGCATTAAACAAGATCCAGATATAATGTTCATGCTCAACGCTGGCACCAAATAACAATTATTTAGGTCTAAAACTAATCCCGAAGGTAGATGTAGAGGTAGCGTGCCGACTGCGTGATCACATCGACTTTGGAACCATTTCCAACGCCAAGATCGTCACCTCGTCCTTAGCCAATCTTTGCTTAATTCGTAGTCCCTGTTTCGAGTTGCAAATATTAGCAACAGAACCAGTATCAAATACCCAGGTACTACTGCGAGTATTAGTAAGGTACACATCAATAACATGTATATCATATATACCTTTGTTCACCTTGCCATCCTTTTTATCCGCTAAATACTTAGGGCAGTTCCGCTTCCAGTGTCCGGTCTGCTTGCAGTAAAAACACTCAGTTTCAGGCTTAGGTCCAGACTTGGGTTTCTTCTCTTGATCAGCAACTTTCTTGCTGTTCTTTTTGAAGTTCCCTTCTTCTTCCCTTTGCCCTTTTTCTTGAAACTAGTGGTCTTGTTGACCATCAACACTTGATGTTCTTTCTTGATTTCTAACTTCGCAGCTTTTAGCATCTCGACGAGCTCAGAATTGTCTTAGTCATCCCTTGCATATTATAGTTCATCACGAAGCTCTTGTAGCTTGGTGGCGATGATTGGAGAATTTTCAATGACACTATCATCCGGAAGATTAACTCCCGGCTGAATTAAGTGATTGTTATACCCGGACATTTTGAGTATGTGCTCACCGACGTAACTATTCTCCTCCATCTTGCAGCTATAGAACTTATTGGAGACTTCATATCTCTCAATCCGGCATTTGCTTGAAATATTAACTTCAACTCCTGGAACATCTCATATGCTCCATGACGCTCAAAACGTCGTTGAAGACCCGGTTCTAAGCCGTAAAGCATGGCACCTTGAACTATAGAGTAGTCATCAGCTCTGCTTTGCCAACGTTCACAACTTCGCTCAAGATCTGCAGCAGCTGTCACCCAGCGGTGCTTCCAGGCGTAATTTTTCTGTGCAGCAATGAGGATAATCCTCAAATTACGGACCCGATCCGTGTAATTTCTAACATCATATTTAAAATTTTCTTTCTCAATGAACTCATTAAAATTCATATGAACAACAGCACGAGCCATCTATCTACAGTAAACATATACAAGCAAAATACTATCATATTAATCATATTAAAAAAACTCCCACTTAGACAGACATCTCTCTAGTCATCTAAGTGATCACGTGATCCATATCAACTAAACCGTGTCCGATCATCACGTGAGACGGAGTAGTTTCAATGGTGAACATCACTATGTTGATCATATCTACTATATGATTCACGTTCGACCTTTCGGTCTCCGTGTTCCGAGGCCATATCTGTTATATGCTAGGCTCGTCAAGTTTAACCTGAGTATTCCGCGTGCGCAACTGTTTTGCACCCGTTGTATTTGAGCGTAGAGCCTATCACACCCGATCATCACGTGGTGTCTCTCGGCCACGAAGAACTTTCGCATAGCGGTGCATACTCGGGCGAACACTTCTTGATAATTTTTAGTGAGAGATCATCTTATAATGCTACCGTCAATCAAAGCAAGATAAGATGCATAAAGGATAAACATCACATGCAATCAATATAAGTGATATGATATGGCCATCATCATCTCGTGCTTGTGATCTCCATCTTCGACACCGTCATGATCACCATCGCCACCGTAGCGACACCTTGATCTCCATCGTAGCATCGTTGTCGCCTCGCCAATCTTATGCTTCCACGACTATCACTACCGCTTAGTAATAAAGTAAAGCATTACATCGCGATTGCATTGCATACAATAAGCGACAACCATATGGCTCCTGCCAGTGCCGATAACTCGGTTACAAAACATGATCATCTCATACAATAAAATTTAGCATCATGTCTTGACCATATCACATCACAACATGCCCTGCAAAAACAAGTTAGACGTCCTCTACTTTGTTGTTGCAAGTTTTACGTGGCTGCTACGGGCTTAAGCAAGAACTCATCTTACCTACGCATCAAAACCACAACGATAGTTTGTCAAATAGACTCCGTTTTAACCTTCTCAAGGACCGGGCGTTGCCACACTCGGTTCAACTAAAGTTGGAGAGACAGTCTTCCGCAAGCCATCTATGTGCAAAGCACGTCGAGGGAACCGGTCTCGCGTAAGAGTAAGCGTAAGGTTGGTCCGGATCGTCTCGTCCAACAATACCGCTGAACCAAAGTATGACATGCTGGTACGCAGTATGACTTGTATCGCCCACAACTCACTTGTGTTCTACTCTGCAAATAACATCAAACCATAAAAACCTAGGCTCGGATGCCATCGTTGGGAAACGTAGTAATTTCAAAAAATTTCCCTACGATCACGCAAGACCATGGTGATGGCATAGCAACGAGAGGGAAGAGTATCCGCCCACGTACCCTCGTGAGACCGAAAGCGGAGCGTTATATCAACGCGGTTGATGTAGTCGTGCGTCTTCACGATCCGACCGATCCAAGCACCGAACGTCACGGCACCTCCGAGTTACGCTGCGTTCAGCTCGATGGCGATCCCGGACTCCGATCCAGCAAAGTGTCGGGATGAGTTCCGTCGACCTGACGCGTGGTGACGATGATGATGCTCCACCGACGAGGGCTTCGCCTAAGCTCCATGACGATATGACTTCTCCGGTAGCGGGGCTTCGCCTAAGCTCCGGACGATATGACGAAGTGGAATATGGTGGAAGGGGCACCGCACACGGCTAAGGAAAGATCCGTAGATCAACTTGTGTCTTGGGGTGCCCCTTGCCCCGTGATATAAAGGAGCCAAGGGGAGGTGGCCGGCCCTAGGGGGCGCGCAAGGAGGAGTCCTACTCCCACCGAATAGGACTCCCCCCTCTCCTAGTTGGACTAGGATTGGAGGAGGGAAAGAGGGAAGGCGCCGCCCCTTCCTTGTCCTATTCGGACTAGAGGGGGAGGCGCGCAGCCCACCTTGGCCTGCCCTTCCTCTTCTCCTATGGCCCATTAAGGCCCATGGACCTCCCGGGGAGTTCCGGTAACCTCCATTACTCCGTAAAATCCGATTTCACCGGAACACTTCCGATGTCCAAATGTAGGCTTCCAATATATCAATCTTTATGTCTCGACCATTTGAGACTCCTCGTCATGTCCGTGATCACATCCGGGACTCGAACAACCTTGGTGCATCAATACTTATAAACTCATTATGAACTGTCATTGAAGCGTTAAGCGTGCGGACCCTACGGGTTCGAGAACTATGTAGACATGACCTAGAACCATTCTCGGTCAATAACCAATAAGCGGAACCTGGATGCCCATATTGGTTCCTACATATTCTCTGAAGATCTTTATCGGTCAAACCGCATAACGACATCGTTGTTCCCTTTGTCATCGGTATGTTACTTACGAGATTAGATCGTCGGTATCCAATACCTAGTTCAATCTAGATTGCAGTAAGTCTCTTTACTCGTTCGTAATACATCATCTCACAACTAACTCATTAGTTGTAATGCTTGCAAGGCTTAAGTGATGTGTATTACCGAGAAGGCCCTAGAGATACCTCTCAGAGCAATCGGAGTGACAAAACCTAATCTCGAAATCGCCAACCCAACAAGTACCTTTGGAGACACCTGTAGTACTCCTTTATAATCACCCGATTCACGTTGTGACGTTTGGTAGCACCAAAGTGTTCCTCCGTAAGCAGGAGTTGCATAATCTCATAGTTACGAGGAACATGTATGGGTCATGAAGAAAGCATTAACATACTAAGCGATCAAGTGTTAAGCTAACGGAATGGGTCATGTCAATCAGATCATTCAACTAATGATGTGACCTTGTTAATCAAATAACAACTCCTTGTTCATGGTTAGGAAACATAACCATCTTTGATTAACAAGCTAGTCAAGTAGAGGCATACTAGTGACATACGGGTTTGTCTATATATTCACACATGTATTATGTTTCCGGTTAATACAATTCTAGCATGAATAATAAACATTTATCATGATATAAGGAAATAAATAATAACTTTATCATTGCCTCTAGGGCATATTTCCTTCAGGATTACCGTGGAACACGGGGTTGCCCGGTTGAACGATTCTGCCCTTGGCGACATCGACCAACTCGCCGCCCACGAAGTGCAGGAGAGTGCAAGGAACGTCGACGGCGCCCTGCGAAAACATGTAGGGCGTCAGGGGTGCCCAGTCAAAGGCAAGGAGATGAAGTCATCGGCCGAGAGGCTTAGTTACCGTGATGCCGTCGAGCTCGGCTAATGTCGAGGCACCGCCAACGGTGGGCGTGCAACTGACGGAGGGGCCGCTTGCTGGCGAGGTGCCGGCCGGCGTACACCCGGGTGCATTAAGCTCCAATGCCCGTGCCGGCGCTGGAGACACGAATACCGCCTCTGCCGGAGACACCAATGGCGTCGCCTGCGCATTGTGCGAGTTTCTGGCCATGAAGCTGGGAACCGGGGGAGGCCCCTGTTTGAAGGAAATATGCCCTAGAGGCAATAATATAGTTATTATTTATTTCCTTATTTCATGATAAATGTTTATTATTCATGCTAGAATTGTATTAACCGGAAACATGATACATGTGTGAATACATAGACAAACATATAGTCACTAGTATGCCTCTACTTGACTAGCTCATTAATCAAAGATGGTTATGTTTCCTAACCATAGACATGTGTTGTCATTTGATTAATGGGATCACATCATTAGGAGAATGATGTGATTGACATGACCCATTCTGTTAGCCTAGCACTTGATCGTTTAGTATATTGCTATTGCTTTCTTCATGACTTATACATGTTCCCTGTAACTATGAGATTATGCAACTCCGTTCATCGGAGGAACACTTTGGTGCTACCAAACGTCACAACGTGAATCGGGTGATTATAAAGGAGTACTACAGGTGTCTCCAAAGGTACATGTTGGGTTGGCGTATTTCGAGATTAGGTTTTGTCACTCCGATTGTCAGAGAGGTATCTCTGGGCCCTCTCGGTAATGCACATCACTATAAGCCTTGCAAGCAATGTAGCTAATGAGTTAGTTACGAAATGATGCATTATGTAACAAGTAAAGAGACTTGCCGGTAACGAGATTGAACTAGGTATTGGATACCGACGATCAAATCTCGCAAGTAACATACCGATGACAAAGGGAACAACGTATGCTGTTATGCGGTTTGACCGATAAAGATCTTCTTAGAATATGTAGGAGCCAATATGGGCATCCAGGTTCCGCTATTGTTTATTGACCGAGAATAGTTCTAGGTCATGTCTACATAGTTCTCGAACCCGTAGGGTCCGCACGCTTAATGTTACGATGACAGTTTTATTATAAGTTTATGAGTTTTGATGTACCGAAGGAGTTCGGAGTCCCGGATGAGATCGGGGACATGACGAGGAGTCTCGAAATGGTCGAGACATAAAGATCGATATATTGGACGACTATATTCGGAGTTCGGAAAGGTTCCGAGTGATTCGGGTATTTTTGGGAGTACCAGAGTGTTACGGGAATTCGTATTGGGCCTCTTTGGGCCATACGGGAAAGGAGAGAAAATGGCCAAAAGAGTGGCTGCACCCCTCCCCTTGGCCTAGTCCGAATTGGACTAGGGAGGGGGCGCACCCTTCCTTCCTTCTCCTTCTCTCTTCCCTTTCCTTCTCTCCTACTACTACATGGAAGGGTTCCTAGTTGGACTAGGAAAGGGGGAATCCTAGTAGGACTCCCCTAGGGCGCGCCATAGAGAGGGCCGGCCCTCCCCTCCTCCACTCCTTTATATACGGGGGCAGGGGGCACCCCATGAACACACAAGTTGATCTACGGATCGTTCCTTAGCCGTGTGCGGTGCCCCCTTCCACCATATTCCACCTCGGTCATATCGTCGCGGAGTTTAGGCGAAGCCCTGCGCCGGTAGAACATCATCATCGTCACCACGCCGTCGTGCTGACGGAACTCATCCCCGACACTTTGCTGGATCGGAGTCCGGGGATCGTCATCGAGTTGAACGTGTGCTGAACTCGTAGGTGCCGTACGTTCGGTACTTGGATCGGTCGGATCATGAAGACGTACGACTACATCAACTGCGTTGTCATAACGCTTCCGCTTACGGTCTACGAGGGTACGTGGACAATACTCTCCCCTCTCGTTGCTATGCATCACCATGATCCTTGCGTGTGCATAGGAATTTTTTTTGAAATTACTACGTTCCCCAACAGTGGCATCCGAGCCTGGTTTTATGCGTTGATGTTATATGCACGAGTAGAACACAAGTGAGTTGTGGGCGATACAAGTCATACTGCTTACCAACATGTCATACTTTGGTTCGGGCGGTATTGTGAGATGAAGCGGCCCGGACCGACATTACGCCAGACGCTTACGCTGAGACTGGTTTCACCGCTGCGAGCACCACGTTGCTTAAAGGTGACTGGCGGGTGTCTGTCTCTCTCACTTTAGTTGAACTGAGTGTGGCTACGCCCGGTCCTTGCGAAGGTTAAAACAGCACCAACTTGACAAACTATCGTTGTGGTTTTGATGCGTAGGTAAGAACGGTTCTTGCTCAGCCCGTAGCAGCCACGTAAAATTTGCAACAACAAAGTAGAGGACGTCTAACTTGTTTTTGCAGGGCATGTTGTGATGTGATATGGTCAAGACGTGATGAGATATAAGTTGTTGTATGAGATGATCATGTTTTGTTGAAGTTATCGGCAACTGGCAGAAGCTTTATGGTTGTCTCTTTATTGCATAAGATGCAAGCGCCAAATAATTGCTTTACTTTATCGCTATGCGATAGCAATAGTTGCGAGAGCAATAGTTGGCAAGACGACCATGTGACGCACATTGATATAGATCAAGATGATGGAGATCATGGTGGCATGCCGGTGACGATGGAAATCATGACGATGCTTTAGAGATGGAGATCAAAGGCACAAGATGATGATGGCCATATCATGTCACATATTTTGATTGCATGTGATGTTTATCTTTTATACATCTTATTATGCTTAGTTCGATGGTAGCTTTATAAGATGATCTCTCACTAAATTATCAAGGTATAAGTGTTCTCCCTGAGTATGCACCGTTGTGAAAGTTCTTCGTGCTGAGACACCACGTGATGATCGGGTGTGATAGGCTCTACGTTCAAATACAACGGGTGCAAAACAGTTGCACACGCGGAATACTCAGGTTAAACTTGACGAGCCTAGCATATAACAGATATGGCCTCGGAACACGGAGACCGAAAGGTCGAGCGTGAATCATATAGTAGATATGATCAACGTAGTAATGTTCACCATTGAAACTACTCCATCTTACGTGATGATCGGACATGGTTTAGTTGATATGGATCACGTGATCACTTAGAAGATTAGAGGGATGTCTATCTAAGTGGGAGTTCTTAAGTAATATGATTAATTGAACTTAAATTTATCATGAATTTAGTCCTGGTAGTATTAGCATATCTATGTTGTAGATCAATAGCTCGCGTTTAGCTCCCCTGTTTTATTTTGATATGTTCCTAGAGAAAACTAAGTTGAAAAATGTTAGTAGCAATGATGCGGATTGGATCCGTGATCTGAGGTTTATCCTCATTCTGCTGCACGTAAAAAATATGTCCTTGATGCACCGCTAGGTGACGTAACCTATTGCAGGATCGATGCGCAGGCGTTATGAGCGTTTGGCTAGCTCAATATGATGACTACTTGATAGTTTAGTGCACCATGTTTAACGGCTTAGAATCGGGACTTCAAAGACGTTTTGAACGTCACAGACCATATGAGATGTTCCAGGAGTTGAAGTTAATATTTCAAGCAAATACCTGAGTTGAGAGATATGAAGTCTCCAACAAGTTCTATAGCTAAAAGATGGAGGAGAATCGCTCAACTAGTGAGCATGTGCTCAGATTGTCTGGGTACTTCAAACGCTTGAATCAAGTGGGAGTTAATCTTCCAGATAAGATAGTGATTGACAGAATTCTCTAGTCACCATCACTAAGTTACTAGAACTTCGTGATGAACTACAAGATGCAAGGGATGACGAAAAGCGATTCCCGAGCTCTTCGTGATGTTGAAATCGGCGAAGGTAGAAATCAAGAAACAGCATCAAGTGTTGATGATTGACAAGACCACTGGTTTCAAGAGAAGGGCAAAGGGAAAGAAAGGGAACTTCAAGTAGAAAGACAAGTAAGTTGTCGACCTCTGAAGAAGCCCAAAGATGGACCAAAGCCTGAAACCGAGTGCTTACCTTTGCAAAGGAAATGGTAGCTGGAAGCGGAAATGCCCTGAATATTTGGTGGATAAGAAGGATGGCAAAGTGAACAAGGGTATATTTGATATACAAAGTTATTGATGTGTGCCTTACTAGTGTTTATAGTAGCCCATGAGTATTTGATACTTGTTTGGTTGCTAAGATTAGTAACTCGAAACAGGAGTTACAGAATAAACAGAGACTAGTTGAAGGGGAAGTGACGATGAGTGTTGGAAGTAGTTCCAAAATTGATATGATCATCATCGCACACTCCCTATACTCTCGGGATTAGTGTTGAACCTAAATAAATGTTATTTGGCGTTTGCGTTGAGCATGAATATGATTTGATCATGTTTATTGCAATACGGTTATTCATGTAAGTTAGAGAATAATTATTGTTCTGTTTACATGAATAAAACCTTCTATGGTCATACACCCAATGAAAATGGTTTGTTGGATCTCGATCGTTTGATACACATATTCATAATATTGAAACCAAAAGATGTAAAGTTAATAATGATAGTGCAACTTATTTGTGGCACCGCCGTTTAGGTCATATTGGTGTAAAGCGCATGAAGAAACTCCATAAAGATGGATCTTCGGAATCACTTGGTTATGAATCATTTGATGCTTGCGAACCGTGCCTTTTGGGCAAGATGACTAAAACTCCGTTCTCCGGAACAATGGAACGAACTCTTGACTTGTTGGAAATAATACATACCGATGTATGCGATCCAATGAGTGTTGATGATCGTGACAAGTATCATTATTTTTTGACCTTCACAGATGATTTGAGCAGATATGCGTATATCTACTTGATGAAACATAAGTCTGAAATAGTTGAAAAGTTCAAAGAATTTCATAGTGAAGTGGAAAATCATCGTAACAAGAAAATAAAGTTTCTACGATCTGATCGTGGAGATGAATGTTTGAGTTCTGAGTTTGGTCTTCATTTGAAACAATGTGAAATAGTTTCGCAACTCACGCCATATGGAACACCACAGCATAATGGTGTGTCCGAAAGTCGTGACCGCACTTTATTGGATATGGTGCGATCTATGATGTCTCTTATCGGTTTACCACTATCATTTTGGGGTTATGTATTAGAGACAGCTGCATTCACGTTTAATAGGGCACCATCTAAATCCGTTGAGACGACACTGTATGAACTATGGTTTAACAATAAACCTAAGCTGTCGTTTCTTAAAGTTTGGAGTTGTGATGCTTATGTGAAAAAGTTTTCACCTGATAAGCTCGAACCCAAATACCCAAAGGTAACTATTGGGTACACCTTCTATCACAGATCCGAAGGCAAGTTATTCGTTGCTAAGATGGATCCTTTCTAGAGAAGAAGTTTCTCTCGAAAGAAGTGAGTGGGAGGAAAGTAGAACTTGATGAGGTAATTGTACCTTCTCCCTTATTGGAAAGTAGTTCATCACAGAAATCAGTTCCAAAGTGATTCCTACACCAATTAGTGAGGAAGTTAATGATGATGATCATGAAACTTCAGATCAAGTTGCTACCAAACCTCGTAGGTCTTCCAGAGTAAGATCCGCACCTAAGTGGTACGGTAATCATGTTCTGGAAGTCATGTTACTAGACCATGATGAACCTAGGAACTATGAGGAAGCGATGATGAGCCCAGATTCCGCGAAATGGCTTGAGGCCATGAAATCTGAGATAGGATCCATGTATGAGAACAAAGTTTGGACTTTGATTGACTTGCTCGATGATCAGCAAGCCATGTTAAATAAATGGATCTTCAAGAGGAAGACGGACACTGATAGTAGTGTTACTATCTACAAAGCTCGACTTGTCACAAAAAGGTTTTCGACAAGTTCAAGGTGTTGACTACAATGAGATTTTCTCAAACTGTAGCGATGCTTAAGTCTGTCCGAATCATGTTAGCAATTGCCACATTTTATGAAATCTGGCAAATGGATGTCAAAACTGCATTCTTTAATGGATTTATTAAAGAAAAGTTGTATATGATGCAACCGAGAAGGTTTTGTCAATCCTAAAGGAGCTAACAAAATGTGCAAGCTTCAATGATCCATCTATGGACTGGTGCAAGCATCTCGGAGTTGGAATAAAAGCGCTTTGATAGTGTGATCAAAGCATATGGTTTTATCTGAGACTTTTGGAGAATCCTGTATTTACAAGAAAGTGAGTGGGAGCACTACAACATTTCTGATAAGTATATGTGAATGACATATTGTTGATCGAAAATAATGTAGAATTATGCTGCAAAGCATAAAGGAGTATTTGAAAGAAGTTTTTCAAAGAAAGACCTCAGTAAAACTACTTACATATTGAGCATCAAGATCTATTGAGATAGATCAAGACGCTTGATAAGTTTTTCAATAAGTACATACCTTGTCAAGATTTTGAAGTAGTTCAAAATGGAACAGTCAAAGAAAAGTTCTTACCTGTGTTGCAAAGGTGTGAAATTGAGTAAGACTCAAATCCCGACCACGGCAGAAAATAGAAAAGAGAATGAAAGTCATTCCCTATGCCTGAGTCATAGGTTATATAAAGTATGCTATGCTATGTATCAGACATATTGTATACCTTGCTCTGAATTTGGCAAGGGAGTACAATAGTGATCTAGGAGTAGATCACTGGACATTGGTCAAGAACATCCTTAGTGAGGACTAAGGAAATATTTCTCGATTATGGAGGTGATAAAAAAGGCCCGTCGTAAAGAGTTACATCGATGCAAGCTTTTTACACTGATCCAGATGACTCTAAGTCTCAATCTGGATACATATTGAAAGTGGGAGCAATTAGCTAGAGTAGCTCCGTGCAGAGCATTGTAGACATAGAATATTTGCAAAATACATACGGCTCTGTATGTGCCAGACCCGTTGACTAAGCTTCTCTCACGAGCAAAACATGATAATACCTTAGTACTCTTTGGGTGTTAATCACATAGCGATGTGAACTAGATTATTGACTCTGGTAAACCCTTTAGGTGTTGGTCACATGACGATGTGAACTATGGGTGTTAATCACATACAGATGTGAATATAAGTGTTGAATCACATGATGATGTGAACTAGATTATTGACTCTAGTGCAAGTGGGAGACTGAAGGAAATATGCCCTAGAGGCAATAATATAGTTATTATTTATTTCCTTATTTCATGATAAATGTTTATTATTCATGCTAGAATTGTATTAACCGGAAACATGATACATGTGTGAATACATAGACAAACATATAGTCACTAGTATGCCTCTACTTGACTAGCTCATTAATCAAAGATGGTTATGTTTCCTAACCATAGACATGTGTTGTCATTTGATTAGCAGGATCACATCATTAGGAGAATGATGTGATTGACATGACCCATTCCGTTAGCCTAGCACTTGATCGTTTAGTATATTGCTATTGCTTTCTTCATGACTTATACATGTTCCTGTAACTATGAGATTATGCAACTCCCGTTTACCGGAGGAACACTTTGGGTGCTACCAAACGTCACAACATAACTGGGTGATTATAAAGGGGTACTACAGGTGTCTCCAAAGGTACATGTTGGGTTGGCGTATTTCGAGATTAGGTTTTGTCACTCCGATTGTCGGAGAGGTATCTCTGGGCCCTCTCGGTAATGCACATCACTATAAGCCTTGCAAGCAATGTAGCTAATGAGTTAGTTACGGAATGATGCATTACGTAACGAGTAAAGAGACTTGCCGGTAATGAGATTGAACTAGGTATTGGATACCGACGATCGAATCTCGGGCAAGTAACATACCGATGACAAAGGGAACAACGTATGTTGTTATGCGGTTTGACCGATAAAGATCTTCATTAAATTAGAATATGTAGGAGCCAATATGGGCATCCAGGTTCCGCTATTGGTTATTGACCGAGAATAGTTCTAGGTCATGTCTACATACTTCTCGAACCCGTAGGGTCCGCACGCTTAACGTTACGATGACAGTTTTATTATGAGTTTATGAGTTTTGATGTACCGAAGGAGTTGAGTCCCGGATGAGATCGGGGACATGACGAGGAGTCTCGAAATGGTCGAGACATAAAGATCGATATATTGGACAACTATATTCGGAGTTCGGAAAGGTTCCGAGTGATTCGGGTATTTTTGGGAGTACCAGAGAGTTACGGGAATTCGTATTGGGCCTCTTTGGGCCATACGGGAAAGGAGAGAAAGGGCCAAAAGAGTGGCGCACCTCCCCTTGGACTAGTCCGAATTGGACTAGGGAGGCGCACCTTCCTTCCTTCTCCTTCTCTCTTCCCTTTCCTTCTCTCCTACTCCTACTACATGGAAGGGTTCCTAGTTGGACTAGGAAAGGGGAATCCTACTCCCGGTGGGAGTAGGACTCCCCTAAGGCGCGCCATAGAGAGGGCAGCCCTCCTCTCCTCCACTCCTTTATATCACGGGGCAGGGGCACCCCATGAACACACAAGTTGATCTACGGATCGTTCCTTAGCCGTGTGCGGTGCCCCTTCCACCATATTCCACCTCGGTCATATAAATGCGTGGAGTTTAGGCAAAGCCTCGCCCGGTAGAACATCATCATCGTCACCACGCCCGTCGGTGGCCGGAACTCATCCCGACACTTTGCTGGATCGGAGTCCGGGGATCGTCATCGAGCTGAACGTGTGCTGAACTCGGAGGTGCCGTACGTTCGGTACTTTGATCGGTCGGATCGTGAAGACGTACGACTACATCAACCGCGTTGTCATAACGCTTCCGCTTACGGTCTACGAGGGTACATGGACAATACTCTCCCTTCTCGTTGCTATGCATCACCATGATCCTTGAGTGTGCGTAGGAAATTTTTTGAAATTACTACGTTCCCCAACACTGTTGGCCGCCCGCAATCCACGTCGTTAGCCCATGAATCAACGTAGGCACCATGGCGGTGAGCGTCGTTCCAGTTGTTGTTGCACTTGCTCTTAGACAATCTCCGGAATCCGCGCCACTTGTGCCTTGAGTGCTTCAACCTCGCGCGACTGGCTTTCCGAGCAGGTCTTTTCCTTCTTTCGCCCACCAGCGTATAGTATGACGACCATTTTGTGGACAAGCCTTTGCCGGCCACATGACCAGCTGACGTCGGCTTACTGAGCTTATCCTTGTTTTTCATTACGTTCAACGCCCTGTTTAAAGGGGTGTCGAAAGGGGAGCTCTGAGACGACCCCGCGCTACTGCTTTCAGTGTCCTGCGGTAGGAACATGAACCATTTAGAAATATTGGGGATTAATTAGAATGCAACCATATGGAGCTAATTACGCGGGGGTGTATTCCTTACCAGAACAAGCTCGATCGCCCTGGTCTTCGGATCCGTGGTAAGCTCATTTGTTACCGGGTCCTCCTTGTACCGGGCCCTGAGAAAGTTCCTGGTCTGCTTGTCACGGTATTTCTCGAAGCGGGGCGGTAGGCCTTGCTAGGCACGCTCCGCGTCCTCCTTGTCCCATATAGGCTCCGCCTCTCTATAACCGCCGGGACCGAGTTTCTGGACCCCTAAGTTCAACTGCCGCATTTATTTCCCCCACTGACTTGATTCGGAGGTTGCGCTGCTCTCGCACTTGATCTTGAACTCCTTGTAGTCATCTTCGCTCATCAAAGGATATGTCGCCTTGATCTTCTCATAACTATCACCTTTTTCAATCATTGCCTTCACCGTGCTTCTCCAAGTAGACAGGGTCGTGCTCATCCTCGTGAGGGCGGCACTGTTCACTTTGTTCCCTGAGAGGCGTGTGTTTGCAAATTCAGCGGGGAACTTGTATCGTTCGTGCAGCTTCGTGAAGAGGAGGCTGCGCAAATTCCCTCGGTCCTTATGCCTTAGGTTCTCGGTGTTGATCGAGATGGTGCTCCGGAGAATGCACCCGAGCTGAACCGAGTACCCCTTGACTAATTCTTTGGGCGCCGTCGGATTCCCGTCGGAGTTCACTTCAGTAAATTCCTCCATGACGGTGCCGAGCACGCTCGGGCGCCGGTCCTTCCGTTGCCTTTTCGGTTGGCTGCCAGCTGTGCGTGCGCCGCCATCATCAGTGGTGGCATCCTCGGTGGCACCATCAGTGGTGTCATCCCCGACGCCACTAGGGGTTGTGTAGTCAGGATCGGTGTCTTCCGTGGCGTCCTCATAGCGGTGAGGTTCTTCCTCCAACTCCTGGGACAGCTCCCAGAATTACTTGCCGCCCGAACCGCCGGCCTCATCGTTGTGGGCCATGTTTCGCTCTAAATATAGGAAAAAAGTTTGGTCAAAAAGTTGGTTATTGTCAAGGAGCAAGATCATGGTCTCATCATTTAGGATTTGTCGACACCGAGGCATCCTAAAAGCTAAGATTTTATCATTTAGGGTTTGTCGATGCCGAGGCACCCTAAAAGCCTAAGCGTACATCATTTAGGTTCTCATCGACACCGAGGCACCCTAAAAGCCAAGGTTTCATCATTTAGGGTTTGTCGACGCCGAGGCACCCTAAATGCTAAGTTAAGTTTTCATCATTTAGGGTTTATCAATGCCGAGGAACCCTAGGTTGGGCCTAATCACTTGGCACTAATCACTTTGCTCTATTGCCACCTATGTTGGGTTTATCATCTAGGGTTTATCGATGCTAAGGAGAATTCTAAGTTGGTCCTAATCACTTGGCTCTATTGCCACTTATGGTTTAATGCAACAAGAATAAAGGGGCAGTTGATCCTACTTAATTAAGTACTAAGATACCCCGGCCCATGCATTAGTAGCAAGTACCCCATATGTCCGATTTTTAGCAAAGTCATGCTAAAATTCACGGAAAATTTCAGCATGACTGTCGGTGTCAAAACCGGCGGATCTCGGGTAGGGGGTCCCAAGCAGTGCGTCTTAGGATCAATGGTAACAGGAGGCAAGGGACACAATGTTTACCCAGGTTCGGGCCCTCTCGATGGAGGTAAAACCCTACTCCTGCTTGATTAATATTGATGATATGGGTAGTACAAGAATAGATCTACCACGAGATCGTAGAGGCTAAACCCTAGAAGCTAGCCTATGGTATGATTGTTGTATATTGTATATATGTTGACTAGCCTGGCCCTGGTTTATATAATGCACCAGAGGCCTGGGATAACAAGAGTCCTAGCCGAATACGCCGGTGGGGGAGGAGTCCTTGTCTTGATCGCCAAGTCTTGTGGAATCTTCCTTGTATCTGGCAACTGTCGGGACTGGCCCATGAGTATGCGGCCCCGGGGTCCTCGGCCCGATCTAACTGATCGGGGACGACGTGGTGAGTACCCCTAGTCCAGGACACCGTCGATAGCCCCTGAACCGGTCTTCAAGTTAGGGGCGGCTCCTCGATTCTTCCGAACTGTTCTTCATCTTCAGTTGCCGTTCTTGAAAACTGGTTCAACAAATCTTCTCATCTTCGATCTTGAGGATAGCCGAAATGCATTCGACGAGTTTACACGTCGGGTATCCGAGGAGCCCCTTTAAGTTTACGGCCTTTATCAAAGCCTTGTTATTTTTATGCTACACCTCGGGTTTCAAGTTGTTCCCGGGCGGCAGCATCCTCTTGCGTCCGAGCTCCAACGCCGGACTGCATTCGAGGTATCTTTTGCAGCCGAGCACCAATGCCGGACTGCTTCCCAGCTCTAACGCCGGACTATGTGTCCGAGCTCCAACGCCGGACTATGTATCCGAGCTCCAACGCCGGACTATGTGTCCGAGCTCCAACGCCGGACTATGTATCCGAGCTCCAACGCCGGACTGTATCCGAGGTGTCATAAATCACCTTGGTTCAAAGAAGTTTGAAGGAGTTTAGCCGAGCTTAATGCCGGAAATGCCCTCTATGGAGCCAGCCACTAGCGCCCGAGCTTTATGTTGGACTGCTTCCGTGGTGGTGCAATTTATTCTCTGCCGAGATACATAGCCGGTAGCCCTCAAGGTGGGTATCGGTCTAAAACCCGAGATGCCCATGAAGGATGACATAAGACCGCTGATCCCCGTAGCTGCTGAGACTCAAAGTTGATTTGCAAAATCGGTCTCGAGGATCAAGTCAACTTCAGCCCGAGAATACTTCGGGGCCTTAAAAGCGGCGTGCTCAGACCTCGAGACTCGGGTTGGGTGCGGCCGACCAACCCGAGGATCAAAATCTCCTCGGAAACTGTATTGCACTTAAGATTTTACGCATAGAACAAGCAATGCAGTAGCACCGAGACACTGGTCGGGTGGCAACACCGCATCGAGGATTGATGTGCCCCTTTAATATTTTTAAATAATAAGCCCGAAGCCCAGTAGCCCCTGAGCCTTAATGCGGGCACGGGAGGCCGAATTAAGGATCGATATCCATAATAAAATCACAAATTATGTGTAATGACTCAATGTATCCAAGTACTTTATGTCATTAATGCTCGGATCCGCATTGTACAAAACTTTGTTGATCGACCATCGGCTTCAACCTCCTCGGCCAGTAGCCGAGGAGTGTTTGTCCTACTTTATTGTTGGGAAACGTAGTAATTTCAAAATTTCCCTACGCTACGCAAGATCATGGTGATGCGTAGCAACGAGAGGAGAGTGTTGTCTATGTACCCTCGTGAGACCGAAGCGGAAGCAATCACAACGTAGAGGAAGTAGTCGTCGTTCTCCTCGCGATCCAACCGATCCAAGCACCGTTACTCCGGCACCTCCGAAGTTCTTGGCACACGCGTACAGCTCGGTGGCGCTCCTCGGGCTCCGATCCAAGCAAAGCTCGGGAGAGAGAGTTCGTCGGACGACGGCGTGGTGGCGATCTTGATGATCTACCGACGCAGGCTTCGCCTAAGCACCGCTACGATATGACCAAGGTGGAATATGGTGGAGGGGGCACACTTTGCAGCTGAGAGCGATCTCAAGGATCAACTTGTGTGTTCTAGGGTGCCCCCTGCCCGTGATATAAAGGAGCAAGGGGAGGGCCGGCCGGCCCTAGGAGGCGCACCAAGGGAGGGGGGAGCCCACCTCCTAGTGGGAGTAGGACTCCCCTTTCCTAGTCCAACTAGGAAGGAGGAAGGGGGAAGGAAGGAGAGGGAGAGGAAGAGGGAAAGGGGGCCGCGCCCCCCCTCCTTGTCCAATTCGGACTCCCCATGGGGGGGGGGCGCGCGCCACCTCCTGGCGCAGCCCTCTCTCTACCCAATTGGCCCAATAAGGCCCATTACTTCCCGGGGTTCGGTAACCCATCCGGCACTCCGTCTTTCTCCGGAAACTTCCGGAACCTTTCGATGTCCGAATATAGCCGTCCAATATATCAATCTTTATGTCTCGATCATTTCGAGACTCCTCGTCATGTCCGTGATCACATCCGGGACTCGAACTCCTTCGGTACATCAAAATACACAAACTCATAATATAACCGTCCATCGAAACCTTAAGTGTGCGGACCCTACGGTTCGAGAACAATGTAGACATGACCGAGATACATCTTGATCAATAACCAATAGCGGGACCTGGATGCCCATATTGGTTCCTACATTTTCTGAAGATCTTTATCGGTCAGATCGCATAACAACATACGTTGTTCCCTTTGTCATCGGTATGTTACTTGCCCGAGATTCGATCGTCGGTATCCAATACCTAGTTCAATCTCGTTCTTGGCAAGTCTCTTTAATCGCTCCGTAATGCATCATTCTCAGTAACTAACTCTTTAGCCACAGTGCTTGCAAGGCTTATAGTGATGTGCATTACCGAGATGGCCCAGAGATACCTCTCCGACAATCGGAGTGACAAAACCTAATCTTGATTCATGCCAACTCAACATATACTTTTGGAGACATCTGAGAGCACCTTTATAATCACCCGATTACGTTGTGACGTTTGGTAGCACACAAAATGTTCCTCCGGTAAATGGGAGTTGCATAATCTCATAGTTGCGTGAACTTTGTATAAGTCATGAAGAAAGCATAAGCAACATACTAAGCGATCAAGTGCTAAGCTAACGGAATGGGTCAAGTCAATCACATCATTCTCCTAATGATGTGATCCCGTTAATCAAATGACAACTCATGTCTATGGTTAGGAAACATAACCATCTTTGATTTAACGAGCTAGTAAAGTAGAGGCATACTAGTGACACTCTGTTTGTCTATGTATTCACACATGTATTATGTTTCCGGTTAATACAATTCTAGCATGAATAATAAACATTTATCATGATATAAGGAAATAAATAATAACTTTATTATTGCCTCTAGGGCATATTTCCTTCAGTCTCCCACTTGCACTAGAGTCAATAATCTAGATTATACAGTAATGATTCTAACACCCATGGAGTCTTGGTGCTGATCATGTTTTGCTCGTGGAAGAGGCTTAGTCAATGGGCCTGCAACATTCAGATCCGTATGTATCTTGCAAATCTCTATGTCTCCCACTTGGACTTGGTCCCGAATGGAATTGAAGCGTCTCTTGATGTGCTTGGTCCTCTTGTGAAATCTGGATTCCTTTGCCAAGGCAATTGCACCGATATTGTCACGTAAGATCTTCATTGGTCCCGATGCACTAGGTATGACACCTAGATTGGAAATGAACTCTTTCATCCAGACTCCTTCATTTGCTGCTTCCAAGCAGCTATATACTCCGCTTCACATGTAGATCCCGCCACGATGCTTTGTTTAGAACTGCACCAACTTACAGCTCAACCGTTTAATAAAAATACGTATCCGTTTTGCGATTTAGAATCGTCCGGATCAGTGTCAAAGCTTGCATCGACATAACCATTTACGATTAGCTCTTTGTCACCTCCATATACGAGAAACATATCCTTAGTCCTTTTCGTATTTCGGGATGTTCTTGACCGCTGTCCAAAGTTGATCCACTCTGGATTACTTTGGTACCTTCCTGCTAAGCTTATTGCTAAGCATACGTCAGTCTGGTACATAGCATTGCATACATGATAGAGCCTATGGCTGAAGCATAGGGAACATTTTCATTTTCTCTCTATCTTCTGCGTGGTCGGGCATTGAGTCCGACTCAATTTCATACCTTGTAACACGTAAAAGTCCTTTCTTTGCACGATCCATTTTGAACTTTTTCAAAACTTTATCAAGGTATGTGCTTTGTGAAAGTCCAATTAAGCGTCTTGATCTATCTCTATAGATCTTGATGCCCAATATGTAAGCAGCTTCACCGAGGTCTTTCATTGAAAAACTTTTATTCAAGTATCCTTTTATGCTATCCAGAAATTCTATATCATTTCCAATTAACAATATGTCGTCCACATATAATATTAGAAATGCTACAGAGCTCCCACTCACTTTCTTGTAAATACAGGCTTCTCCAAAAGTCTGTATAAAACCATTTGCTTTGATCACACTATCAAAACGTTTATTCCAACTCCGAGAGGCTTGCACCAGACCATAAATTGATCGCTGGAGCTTGCACACTTTGTTAGCGCCTTTTGGATCAACAAAACCTTCTGGTTGCATCATATACAACTCTTCTTCTAGAAATCCATTCAAGAATGCAGTTTTTACATCCATTTGCCAAATTTCATAATCATAAAATGCGGCAATTGCTAACACGATTCAGACAGACTTAAGCATCGCTTCTGGTGAGAAAGTCTCATCGTAGTCAACCCCTTGAACTTGTCGAAAACCTTTACGAAACAAGTCGAGCTTTATAGATAGTTATATTACCATCAGCGTCAGTCTTCTTCTTAAAAATCCATTTATTTTCAATGGCTTGCCGATCATCGGGCAAGTCAACCAAAGTCCATACTTTGTTCTCATACATGGATCCCATCTCAGATTTCATGGCTTCAAGCCATTTTGTGGAATCTGGGCTCACCATCGCTTCTTCATAGTTCGTAGGTTCACCATGATCTAGTATCATGACTTCCGAGAATAGGATTACCGTACCACTCAGTGCGGATTTTATTCTGGTTGATCTCTGAGTTCGGTGACAACTTGATCTGAAGTTTCATGATCATTATCATTATCTTCCTCGCTAAGCTGGTGTAGGTGTCACGTAAACCGATTTACATGCTGAACTACTTTCCAATAAGGGAGCTGGTACTATTACCTCATCAAGTTCCACTTTCCTCCCACTCACTTCTTTCGAGAGAAACTCCTTCTCTAGAAAGGATCCATTCTTAACAACGAATGTCTTGCCTTCGGATCTGTGATAGAAGGTATACCCAATTGTCTCCTTTGGGTATCCTATGAAGACACATTTTTCCGATTTGGGTTCAAGCTTATCGGGTTGAAGTTTTTTCACATAAGCATCGCAACCCCAAACTTTCAGAAGCTGACAACTTTGGTTTCTTGCTAAACCATAGTTCATAAGGTGTCGTCTCAACGGATTTTGACGGTGTCCTATTTAACGTGAATGCGGCCGTCTCTAAAGCATAACCCCAAAATGATAGCGGTAAATCGGAAATAGACATCATAGATCGCACCATATCTAGTAAAGTATGATTACGACGTTCGGACACACCATTACGCTGTGGTGTTCCCGGTGGCGTGAGTTGCGAAACTATTCCGCATTGCTTCAAATGTAGACCAAACTCATAACTCAAATATTCTCCTCCACGATCAGATCGTAGAAACTTTATTTTCTTGTTACGATGATTTTCTACTTCACTCTGAAATTCTTTGAACTTTTCAAATGTTTCAGATTTATGTTTCATCAAGTAGATATACCCGTATCTGCTTAAATCATCTGTGAAGGTGAGAAAATAACGATATCCGCCACGAGCTTCAACATTCATCGGACCACATACATCTGTATGTATGATTTCCAATAAATTTGATGCTCTCTCCATATAACCGGAGAACGGTGTTTTAGTCATCTTGCCCATGAGGCACGGTTACATAAGTACCAAGTGATTCATAATCAAGTGATTCCAAAAGTCCATCTGTATGGAGTTTCTTCATGCGTTTTACACCGATATGACCTAAACGACAGTGCCACAAATAAGTTGCACTATCATTATCAACTCTGCATCTTTTGGCTTCGACATTATAAATATGTGTGTCACTACTATCGAGATTTAACAAGAAAAGACCATTCTTCAAAGGTGCATGACCATAAAAGATATTACTCATATAAATAGAACAACCATTATTCTCTGATTTAAATGAATAACCGTCTCGCATCAAACAAGATCCAGATATAATGTTCATGCTCAACGCGGCACCAAATAACAATTATTTAGGTCTAAAACTAATCCCGAAGGTAGATGTAGAGGTAGCGTGCCGACCGCGATCACACTGACTTTGGAACCGCTTTCCCACGCGCATCGTCACCTCGTCCTTTGCCGGTGCTCGTCTATTCCGTAGTCCCTGCTTTGAGTTGCAAATATTAGCAATGTAACCAGTATCAAATACCTGTGTGCTACTACGAGCTCTAGTAAGGTACACATCAATAACATGTATATCACATATACCTTTGTTCACCTTGCCATCCTTCTTATCCGCCAAATTCTTGGGGCAGTTCCTAGTCCAGTGTCGAGTCTGCTTGCAGTAAATACTATCAATTTCAGGCTTAGGTCCAGTATTGGGTTTCTTCTCTTGAGCAGCAACTTTCTTGCTGTTCTTTTTGAAGTTTCCTTCTTCTTCCCTTTGCCCTTTTTCTTGAAACTAGTGGTCTTATTGACCATCAACACTTGATGCTCTTTCTTGATTTCTACCTCCATGACTTTTAGCATTGCGAAGAGCTCAGGAATTGTCTTAGTCATCCCTTGCATATTATAGTTCATCACGAAGCTCTTGTAGCTTGGTGGCGATGATTGGAGAATTCATCAATGACACTATCATCCGGAAGATTAACTCCCAGCTGAATTAAGTGATTATTATACCCGGACATTTTGAGTATGTGCTCCTTGTGAACTATTCTCCTCCATCTTGCAGCTATAGAACTTATTGGAGACTTCATATCTCTCAATCCGGGCATTTGCTTGAAATATTAATTTCAACTCTTGGAACATCTCATATGCTCCATGACGTTCAAAACGTCGTTGAAGACCCGGTTCTAAGCCGTAAAGCATGGCACACTGAACTATAGAGTAGTCATCGACTTTGCTCGCCAGACGTTCACAACTTCTCGCGTTGTTCTCAAGCAGCAGTTCGGCACCCAGCGGTGCTTCCAGACGTAATTCTTACGTGCAGCAATGAGGATAATCCTCAAATTACGGACCCGATCCGTGTAATTGCTACCATCATCTTTCAACTTTGCTTTCTCAAGGAACGCATTAAAATTCAACGGAACAACAAAGACGAGCCATCTATCTACAGTAAACATAGACAAGCAAAATACTATCATGTACTAAGTTCATGATAAATTTAAGTTTTAATTAATCATATTAAATAACTCCCACTTAGACAGATATCTCTCTAGTCATCTAAGTGATTACGTGATCCAAATCAACTAAACCATAACCCGATCATCACGTGAGATGGAGTCGCTTTCAATGGTGAACATCACTATGTTGATCATATCTACTATATGATTCACGCCGACCTTTCGGTCTCCGTGTTCCGAGGCCATATCTGCATATGCTAGGCTCGTCAAGTTTAACTCGAGTATTCTGCGTGTGCAAACTGGCTTGCACCCGTTGTAGATGGACGTAGAACTTATCACACCCGATCATCACGTGGTGTCTGGGTACTACGAACTTTTAGCAACGGTGCATACTCAGGGAGAACACTTCTTGATAATGTTTGGTGAGAGATCATCTGAAAATGCTACCGTCAATCAAAGCAAAATAAGATGCATAAAGGATAAACATCACATGCAATCAATATAAGTGATATGATATGGCCATCATCATCTTGTGCTTGTGATCTCTATCTCCGAAGCACCGTCGTGATCACCATTGTCACCAGTGCGACACCTTGATCTCCATCGTAGCATCATTGTCGTTTCGCCATCTATTGCTTCTACGACTATCGCTACCGCTTAGTGATAAAGTAAAGCAATTACAGGCGTTTGCATTTCATACAATAAGCGACAACCATATGGCTCCAGCCGATTGCCGATAACTTCGGTTACAAAACATGATCATCTCATACAATAAAATATAGCATCACGTCTTGACCATATCACATCACAACATGCCCTGCAAAAACAAGTTAGACGTCCTCTACTTTGTTGTTGCAAATTTTACGTGGCTGCTACGGGCTTAAGCAAGAACCAATCTCACCCTACGCATCAAGACCACAACGATACTTCAAAATAGACTCCGTTTAACCTTCTCAAGGACCGGGCGTAGCCACTTTCAGTTCAACTAAAGTGAGAGAGACAGACACCCGCCAGCCACCTTTAAGCACGAGTGCTCGTAGCAGTGAAACCAGTCTCGCGTAAGCGTCTGGCGTAATGTCGGTCCGGGCCGCTTCATCTCACAATACCGCTGAACCAAAGTATGACATGCTGGTAGGCGGTATGACTTGTATCGCCCACAACTCACTTGTGTTCTACTCGTGCAAAACATCAAACCATAAAAACCTAGGCTCGGATGCCACCGTTGGGAAAGCGTAGTAATTTCAAAATTTCCTGCGCTACGCAAGATCATGGTGATGCGTAGCAACGAGAGGGGAGAGTGTTGTCTACGTACCCTCGTGAACCGAAGCGGAAGCAATCACAACGTAGAGGAAGTAGTCGACGTTCTCCTCGCGATCCAACCGATCCAAGCACCGTTACTCCGGCACCTCCGAGTTCTTGGCACACGTACAGCTCGGTGGCGCTCCTCGGGCTCCGATCCAGCAAAGCTCCGGGAGAGAGTTCGTCGAGAATCGGCGTGGTGACGATCTTGATGATCTACTGACGCAGGCTTCGCCTAAGCACCGCTACGATATGACCGAGGTGGAATATGGTGGAGGGGCACCGCACTGCAGCTAAAGAACGATCTCAAGGATCAACTTGTGTGTTCTAGGGTGCCCCCTGCCCCGTATATAAAGGAGCAAGGGGAGGGCCGGCCCGGCCCTAGGAGGTGCGCCAAGGGAGGGAGTCCTCCTCCTAGTGGGAGTAGGACTCCCTTTCCTAGTCCAACTAGGAAGGAGGAAGGGGAAGGAAAGAGAGGGAGAGGGAGAGGGAAGGGGGCGCCCCCTCCTTGTCCAATTCGGACTCCCCATGGGGCGCGCCACCTCCTGGCGCAGCCCTCTCTCTCCCTCTTGGCCCAATAAGGCCCATTACTTCCCGGGGTTCGGTAACCCATCCGGCACTCCGTCTTTCTCCGGAAACTTCCGGAACCTTTCCGTGTCCGAATATAGCCGTCCAATATATCAATCTTTATGTCTCGATCATTTCGAGACTCCTCGTCATGTCCGTGATCACATCCGGGACTCCGAACTCCTTCGGTACATCAAAATACACAAACTCATAATATAACCGTCATCGAAACCTTGCGTGCGGACCCTACGGTTCGAGAACAATGTAGACATGACCGAGATACATCTTCGGTCAATAACCAATAGCGGGACCTGGATGCCCATATTGGTTCCTACATTTTCTACGAAGATCTTTATCGGTCAGATCGCATAACAACATACGTTGTTCCCTTTGTCATCGGTATGTTACTTGCCCGAGATTCGATCGTCGGTATCCAATACCTAGTTCAATCTCGTTACTGGCAAGTCTCTTTACTCGTTCCGTAATGCATCATTCCGTAACTAACTCTTTAGCCACATTGCTTGCAAGGCTTATAGTGATGTGCATTACCGAGATGGCCAGAGATACCTCTCCGACAATCGGAGTGACAAAACCTAATCTTGATTCATGCCAACTCAACATATACTTTTGGAGACATCTCAGAGAGCACCTTTATAATCACCCGATTACGTTGTGACGTTTGGTAGCACACAAAATGTTCCTCCGTAAACGGGAGTTGCATAATCTCATAGTTGCGTGAACTTTGTATAAGTCATGAAGAAAGCATAAGCAACATACTAATCGATCAAGTGCTAAGCTAACGGAATGGGTCAAGTCAATCACATCATTCTCCTAATGATGTGATCCCGTTAATCAAATGACAACTCATGTCTATGATTAGGAAACATAACCATCTTTGATTTAACGAGCTAGTAAAGTAGAGGCATACTAGTGACACTCTGTTTGTCTATGTATTCACACATGTATTATGTTTCCGGTTAATACAATTCTAGCATGAATAATAAACATTTATCATGATATAAGGAAATAAATAATAACTTTATTATTGCCTCTAGGGCATATTTCCTTCATTTATAAAGCCTTTATGAGGGCAAAGATTTACGACAAACAAGGCAATCTGGCCATGCGGTTTTATAAACAAAGGTACGCAGAGAGATATGTTATATTACTGTTTAATGTAAGAAATGTCTTCCAAAGAAAATAGTCCCGCTATCGGTTCCTTTCTTTGGGTTGTCATGCTAAGCATGATCATGAAACCTCAACTCCAATGTAAGAGCAAAAGATCGAGGATTTAGTTTGGGAGGCCAGTTAATAGCCCCCGGTAGTGTTTGGCGACAGTTGAGGTCAAGCCGTAAACACTTCGGCCAATGTTATGAATGGCCCGTCATTTAATATAGGCATCGGATCGCTGACCAGTTTACACCTATTGTGACAGTCAGTTTTCGGCTTTCTCCACTTAGGTACTTGACCATGCGAGCTGGAAGCACAATCGCAGTGGTTCTCCCTTTGCACACCTAGCCGAACAAAGCGGAACATAGGAGGCAAGCACGGGAGCCGGGCAACCCAACTATTGACCGAAGACACAATACGAAACTGATGCATATATAGCAATATCCGAGAATGTTTTTGCCAAATCCCTAAAGGAGTCCGGCGTTGCACTGCAAGACTTGTGCTGAAAACACATAAATAGTCTAAAAGTGCCAAAAGCTTGGAAACCTAAAAAAAATGTCAGTAAAAACATGACGTACGAATAAGATCAAGTGTTCGGTGCCAATCCGAAAATTGGACTTTAGAAAAAAAAAGTGCTTCTGCCGTGCTTTAACATGACACATCCTATCTCAAGACTTCAAGCGGGTCAGCCTACGGGTTAGGCAAGTTTAGAAAACTAAATTCTAGCGATTTTGAGAGAGAAATTAGGCTCCTCGGCTAGTGACCGCACACTCGTGTCGAGAAAAGGAGTGATAAATAATAAAAACTTTGCAACGACTAAGAAGAAAAACACTTAGTATGAAACGGCTCAAATAAACATAAGAGCCCCCAAGTGACTTGGGTAAAAGTTGACTATATAATGTAAGGTGACATGTAGAATGCCTTCTAGCCGGATTGTAGACCGTTTGTCATAGCGGACCTTTTCGCGTCGACCTCAGGACCCAATAGTCCGGAGTGTGTCCGAATACCTTCGTGGTTATATAAGAACCGTGGTATGCATGGAGACAAGGCGTAGGGGTCATTAGTGATGTATCAGATAAGTGCCCAACTAGTTATATTATATTACATGGGTAGTAAGAAACATCTTCCAGGGAGAATAGTTCCGTTAAGGGTTCCTTTCGCTGGGATGCATGCCCTAAAGTGCATGTCAAAGCTGCTATGAAAGCAGAAAATCATCTGGGGGCAGATGGGTAAATAATTAAAAATCATCTTTTAGTTCACCGACCGAATATTCCCTTAAGAACGCTAGCTTTCAGCTTCACCTAGTCTGAGGTACACATCCGCTGACCAGCGGTAACAATCGCAGAGGTGCTCCTTTACCACCTAGCCGAACAATCGGGAACGTGAGGGTAAGCACAGAGCCAGCAACCCAGCTTGGCCAAAACTTAAGTCATATCGATGCATATAATGGTGAATAAAAGGTACATGCGGAAGTGTGACACATGTGTTGGGCATAAAGCCCGTATTAATAAGCTTCTGTTAAAGAAGCCCCCAGGTATAATGAGCGCGGGTAGCGCGTCAAGTATGTGCAAACAAAGTATGGACAAGGAAAAATTTTACAACCAACTTTTTTTCCAACAAAGTATAATGATTGGTCGAACCGAACACAAGTTAGAAATTTAAAACTTTGAGTATGAAGGCAACTTAGCTGGTTAATGTGTTCGGTATTAACGATGCCGTCCGAGCTTGATGCGGGACAAGGTTCCATCCCCCAAGCCGGTCCCGAGGTGGTGGAGCAAAGAGCTCGGCACTCCGAAGTGGTGACATAGCAATGCAGGATGGCAGAGTGATGCCGAAGTCCCTGGCATGGGGTAATGAAGTGTTGTGAAGCCCCGTCCAGCCGAGGTGACGTCAAAGGATATAGTCCGGCTGGATCATTTTCCTTTGCACAAAATATAGTGCAAACCAGAGATGATAGTAATAAAAAAATCGTTGCATAATAAATAATTTATGCAAAGTGAGTAATAAAAGAAATATGGCCTGGCGCCAAAGTCGATGTCGATGCAGGTCGTCAGCGTAATGCAATAAAGGCATGGCAAAGCCTGGATTCACAGGTCGGTCCGAGTTCCGGATGCGGCGTTCGCCGGACTGTGTACGGAAACTGACCGAACCATCATGCGACCGTCGTTAATGCGGCCACCGTTTGATAGACCTTCGTACATATGATGGACAAACCAGAGTAAAAATTCCTTGGGAAAAATTAACCCAAACAAGCAAAAAGAAATACTAGGATTAATAGCACCTAGTTTATTTGTTGTAGCAATCCGAAGGAAGGTGATTCCCAAAATTGGGACTCGATCCGCGCACCCATTGCCTGGTCGGATAGTGACGCCGAAGTGTCTGGAGTAGGTTGATGAAGAGATGGCGAAGCCCCCGGTCCAGCCGAGATGCCGAAGTAGGTCGGCGTGATGGACAACAGCTTGAAGAAGCAATAGTGCGGCCCTGCCGATGCAGGTCGTGACGTGGTCGATGCCGGCTTGATGAAGCGACCGTGCGGCGATGCCGGTATGCCCGCTCCGTGTAATCCGTGGGGCGGCGATGTTGGTGATGATTTATCCTTCGCGATGCCGGACTCTTGTTCGGCTTGCCGAGATGATGATCCGAAAAATTTGAGCTCGGCTCAAGTGACGACGCGTCTAGCGCAAGTCGGCAGCCGTGGAGCAATATTGCCGGACTGGTTTGACACCAGCATGATGTTGAAGATCATGTTAAAAAGATCTTAAAGTTAGTGGGATGTGTTCAGAAACAAAACACAATACCCCATACAAAACTTCCTTCAAAAAGGATGTCCGAAATCCCGTTAATAAAAAAAGACAAACTCGGGTCGGATTCGTTTTCGCGCAGGAAACAGATCCGAAAAGTGATGCACTAATCGGAAGGTTCCCGGAGTTTGGACGGTCGGATCGAGCTGAAATTTTGAGGGTGGTAGATATAGGAATTCCGCAGCCGATCAACGGTTGGATCTTCCAAAGGAAGTCCGAGCTAGAAGCTGGACACCACGCCCTAAACTCGTCCGGATTCTCGTCCAGATTCAATGCGGCTCCGGTATATCGGAGATTGCCAGAGATTCCTCCATCGGAACTCGAAGAAATTTTCCAGGGTTGTTGTAGACTCAATTTCGCATAATTCCACCGAAGCAATCGTTAAAACGACGCTTGAGGAGGCGGTGGCGGCGGACACAAGTTCGCTGTCCAGAAAAATAGTACGGTCGCCCGAGGGCAATGTTGACGTTGAGCCCCAGGGCTCCCTGGATGATTCCTCCATGATCTTGATAGAGATCGGAGTTGATGTTGATGAAGGCCCTCATCCGAACATGACGATCGGAGGTAGGGCGTAGTCCTTGGTCGAACCAAGGTGACCAGTCGAGCTGGTGACGAAGAAGCCGACGTCGCAATTGATTGCAGTCGAGCCATTGATCCTTTCGCCGATCACACAGCGGAACTCTCAATGAAAGCACCAATGTCGGTGTCAAAACCGGCGGATATCGGGTAGGGGGTCCCAAGCAGTGCGTCTTAGGATCAATGGTAACAGGAGGCAAGGGACACAATATTTACCCAGGTTCGGGCCCTCTCGATGGAGGTAAAACCCTACTCCTGCTTGATTAATATTGATAATATGGGTAGTACAAGAGTAGATCTACCACGAGATCGTAGAGGCTAAACCATAGAAGCTAGCCTATGGTATGATTGTTGTATATTGTATATATGTCGACTAGCCTGGCCCTGATTTATATAATGCACCAGAGGCCTAGGATAACAAGAGTCCTAACCCGAATCGCCCGATTAGGAGGAGTCCTTGTATTGATCGCCAAGTCTTGTGGAATCTTCCTTGTATACGGCAACTTTCCGGACTGGCCCATGAGTATGCGGCCCCGGGGGTCCTCGGCCCAATCTAACTGATTGGGGGACGACGTGGTGAGTACCCCCTAGTCCAGGACACCGTCAATGACCTTTGCTGAAAATAGGACATATGGAGTACCCGAATTTTTCGGAACGGAAGTTAATCGACATTCCGGCAAACTCAAGGGCCTCTCCGGGTACCTGCAAAATCATCATGACACGAAGGCCGGAGACAAAACCCAGCAAACTAGCACCACAATGTGCCTCTACTTTCATATGGATGAAAAGGCCACAGACCATATGATCCTCTGCTTTCATATGGACAAAAATCAGCTCAACTTGTGTGAGCTTCCATTACTGAAACAAGTCTCACTTTTGTGGTAATTAAAGAAACAGAAATATCACTACAATAGCTATATCACTTTTGTGGTAATGCAAACAAGATTGACAGTAAAATGTTCAAAGATGAATATAGTACAGCACAGAGCACACACACACACACACATAGGTACAAAGTGATATAATACAGACAAGTTATTAGGTGGAGTAGTAGTAGAAGGGTGGGACCTAAGCTAAGCTAGCACTAGCACTCTAGCAGGCAAGAGATATATCCTGTTATTCTACAAACAGATGCTATCACGGACAGGGCAATGCAGGTGCCAGGCCATTGGACATGATCACATCATTAATGTTAGATGAGCCATGATGGTATAAGAGTAACAGGGAAGAAGCATATACCAGTGTTAAACTATAAACAGGAGCAACAGAACATAACAAAAGCAGAGTAGCCTTTTTCTTGTGGTTGCCAAGACGCATCCATCCCTATTCTATTTGTAATCGCCACATGAAATGGTGAAAATGATGCAGTGACATCTAACATGGAGCATATTCTACATATGGTACTACTATAAATTACATGGATGGATCGAGATCTGCGGAGAACTCATGCGCTGGCTGCCAAAATTAACAATCCTATAACAGGTAACATGATGGGAAGTGGCAAACATTGACTGAAGATTTCCTACACCTGCATTCACCAGGAAAAAAAACCTACTACTGCCTAAATGGCACAACCTAGAATCTGATGCGGGGCAGGCAGATCTGTATTTTGGCTGAGATTTTGACACTAGGGTAGGTAAACAAGCAGTTTAACCGTGTCAACAACAATAACTGCAACATAGAATCTACAGTAGAAAACATGGCTAGCCTCATACTATAGTGGTGTTACTGAAAATTCAACTGCAGGGCGTACAGAGAGCACCTAATGTGTGCGACATTCAAAAACAGAGTGGCACAAGTAATGAGTTGGCCACCTACCGTCCCCCTCACCCTGTAATAACTACTTTCTGACAGCAAACACAGTATGCAATATTAATAACACTACCTCAAAAAAATACTATAACATGTATATTCATATTTAGCAGGTAAATTATTCAATAAAACTAGCACAAACAGAATTAACTTGGCTTCTCCAGATGAACAGAACAAAGATCACTTGCTTTTTCAGCAACACCCAGGAAAAAGAAAAGCTAGTGTTTGTTTTCAGTTTCTGAATTCAGCAACACTAACAAATGCATACTGTAGCCCTAGCGAATGAATGAACTTTGATAAGCAGGATGCAGGGAATCACAAGTTCGGTTCTGAATTTACCAAAGTTCCTGGAGGAGGGGTATGACGGGCTCCTCGTTGGGGTCGGCGCCGCCGCCGGTCGAGGAGGAGGCGAGGGGCTTGGAGGAGTCGGAGGAGACAGCGAGCGGGGGACCCGGGCACCTTCACCGCCGTATGTGAGCGCGCGAGGGGCGGGAGTAGCCGGAGCACGAGGCGGCGGCGGCGGACGAACGGCGAGGTCGGTGAAGAGAACGGCGACGGAGCCGCAACGAAGCCGCGTGGGCGCGGTGGTGGAGTCCGGCGGGGGCGCTGCAACAAGTCAGCCACGGGGAAGCGGGGGTGGCGGGGGTGGAGTCCGGCGAGGGTCGGGGCGGCGAGGGTGGGCGCGCGGGGGCGGCGGGGGTGAAGTCCGACGGGGGTCGGGGCGGTGGCGTCGTGGGTCGGGGGGCAGCGCGCGGGTTGGATCTGGCGAGGGAGAGAGGGACGAAGGGGATCTGGCGAGGGAGAGGGAGGAATTAGCTAGGGGGAAGCTTACTAATGGCGCACCCCGCAGCGGTGCGCCATTAGTATGTTTTTTTAGATAGCAACGGCGCACCCCCCGTCGGTGCGCCATTAGTAATCTTTTTTATATAGCAATGGCCCACCAGACAGAGGTGCGCCATTAGTAATCTTTTCTTATTATTTTTATTATTATTATTTTTTGTTGCATCTAATAATTTTTAAGAAAATGAATATGAATATGATACAGTAATAATTTTTTTATAAAAACAGTAATATTTTTTAAAAAATATCATCAAATTCGTTATTTGAAAATATTTATGAATATGAAAAAATATTATCAAATTTATTATTTGAAAATATCATCAAATTTGTTATTTGAAAATATAATCAAATTTTTTTTGCAATTTTAGTTGCATTCATTTGTGACGGTGGAGCGGGCCGGGGAGGGTGCGAGGAGGTGCGGGTGGGTCGTCGGCGGTGGAGGCGGGAGGTGCGGGGGTCGGCGACGGTGGTGGAGCAGGGAGGTGCGGTGGAGTGGGAGGTGCGGGGTCGTCCCGGCGGTGGAGCGGGGAGGTGTGCGGGGGGTCGGCGGCGGTGGAGGGGGAGGTGCGGTGGGTCGTCGGCGCTGTGGAGCGGGCGAGGTGCGGGGGTCGTCGGCGGTGGAGCGGGGAGAGGGACGGATCTGGCGAGTGGGATAGCGATCGAGATGGAGGGGGATCGAGATCGAGTGTCCATGAAATTTAAAAACATTCATGAGTTCAAAAGTGCCCATGAAATACAATCGAGAAATGAAGGCTACAATTTAAATACAATCGATCTTAGCTAACTATCTGTTCACAATCTTCTTGCCCTTATTTTTCGTAAATGGAGTTCTTCTCTTGAACGGATGTCCTTTAGGTAGGGTGGTCCTGCTTCTTCTTGTGGTGTATGCTGATACTTCATCGTCGTCGTCATGTAAGATCTTCGGGTCGCCGTACTTGTCGAAGTCTTGCTCATTGGCGACTCCATCCATTACGATGTTCTTCCTTTCGCCTCTCCTCATGACAACATGACTGTGCTTTGGCGGGTCGGTAATGAAGAAGCATTGGTCCACTTGGGAAGCCAGTACCCATGGCTCATTTTTCGCGGTGACGTTTGCGCTCGCGGTCTTGGATTTGACTTCGGGTATAACCATGGTGGTGAAATACCGGTATTATTTTATGACGCTCTTGGCCTATCTGATACGGAACATCGGGACCTTCTCTCCAGCGTAGCTCAGCTCCCAGATCTCCTCGATCCTTCCGTAGTATCTGTCCTTGTCGTTACCGGTGTAGGATTCCATCGTTACCCCGGAGTTCTGATAACCATCGCTCTTCATGTACTTTCCCTCGGCACTACTAGGAAAAGGCCTACTAATGGCGCACCTAATTTGGCCATTAATGGCGCATTAGTGGTGGGCCATTAGTGCCACGCCATTAGTATATTTCCATTAGTATCTGGTATACTAATGGCGGACCTCAGATGCGCCATTAGTATATACAACAGTGCGCCATTAGTATGCCTCCCAGGGGGCCATGTATACCCAGGTGCTTTGGCATACTAATGGCGCACAACAACAAGATGTGCCATTAATAACCCGGCATACTAATGGCGCCTTTGTTTAATGATGCGCCATTAGTATCCTTTGGCATACTAATGGCACACCGTGATGTGATGCGCCATTAGTATGAATATTAGTTTTTTTATTTTTTATTTTCTGTTTTTGCACATGTTACAAAATGTATAATTGGACAAAATATAGACAGCACACATCAACAACAGATTCATCGAATACAATAGAAGATTAGTCTCTGAATACAATTCATCATATTAGTCTCCGAATACAATTCATCATATTAGTCTCTGAATTGAAAAGACCGAACAAAGATAGAACATTATATTACATTCTCGAGACCGCGAGTAGCGAGTTTGTCTTCACATTACAAGTCGACATCGATCATCTAAACTACCATCACATAGAAGAGAGCTGCGGTCATCACGATGAAACTCGTCTTCATCCGGTTCCTCCAACGCTCCCTCCCCTCCCGCTAGATAGCGGGCGTATCTAGATTCGGCCTCGGCCCTAGTGGTGTACCCTTTGTAACTGTTACCGCTGAATCGGTGAACCTGTCTCCCACACTCCTCCCGATCGTCAGAGACTCCGGGAACCTTACCCTTGTACCACGACATACGACGGCATCGCTATGCACTAGCCAAACGTAAACGTTAGTACCAATTCACGACAAGACATAAGCAATATATAAGTATGCAACAGAACGATCGGAAGAGAAAAGCAAGACATTAATAGTATCGATTACATCTAAGTTGAACGACTCTCGAAACCAAAGAGACATACTACAAGTTCATTAAAGTTTAATTACAACATGAGCCAATCGATGTTTCAGAATTAGACACAGCATCACTGCTTTCGACTCGACTCAAGGGACCGGAGCGTGGATGAAGCCGCCGTCTATCATGGGAGTCAAGAAATAACGGGCGTTGTCAGCATGCATTTGTAGCATTGTGTCGATGTCACTGTTGGACGGTTGATTTCTGAGGTAGAACTGCCCCGAGGTACGAAGGACATCTTGATGGATGATTTCCGCAAACTTCATTTGGATGCGAAGAATTCTTGTCGATGTCCGCGTCCTGGATTGCCGACACGCCGCGGCCCAATCTTTGAGTTTACTCGGTGGCGAAGTTGATGATGGTCACGACGATCGCCGCATGTGATGGATGCCGTAGTAGGCACCCTTCGACCGCCAGCGGCTGCTTGACGCAGCGTAACGTCGTATTGTGGGAGAACACGTGCTTGCCGTGCTTACGAATAGGCCTGGTGAAGGTGCCTCCAGATTTGGTGTAGCCGGGAGAACATCATCAAGAACCTTCTTGACATTTGTGTAGTCTATGTTCGATCGACGGTCCGGTCGAAATACGTGGCCATGGAATATTTGGGGCTTAGGAGGATGAGCGTGCAATGTGTGTCACTGCAGAAAACACGGAATGTTAAAAGAAAAACGATCGAAATCTAAGAATTCATATGTTACGAGCCAGTTGAGGGGAGGACTTACTCGGGAAAGTAAGGCACGAGGAAGTTATCCTTATCTTGGTTTGCCGTAATGATGCCTTCGAGGTAAGAACTCGCGACTTGCGGTCCCCAGCGCTGCCAAGATCTTGGCACGCATGTAGAAGGGTCGACTATCACGATGTCCGGGTCTTGTCGCGAATGATCCGCATCTCCATACTCAGCGAAAATAGCCGAACGAAGGTGTAGTGCAGCGGATGAAGGTTCAACATAGCGTGGATGTCATCAAACCGCAGGACGATCGTACGCCCGATGGAGTTATCCACAAAGCCCTTGTCCTCTGGCACCTTGGCCGCGAAAACCGGGTATGCCACATCCTTCTCTCTGAGATGCCGCTTCTCCAAAGAAAGAACACTGTCATGCAGACTCCGCATAGCACCTGTTGCAGCATTGAGCATATTTGTCGGTAGCATCGCCCTACCCGCCACATGCACCCTCCTCAAGATATCCTCAGGTGAAGGTGGCCCGTCCTGAGCACGGATCATACTCGGTGCCGGCTGGCCCGCACCCTTGTTAGTCTTTCTTTTGCGTGCCTTCTTCTTCTCCTGTAATGGGACCGAGTTCCGCTCACAGACCGCCTTCTTGAGTGTGTTGGGTCTGATAATATTTCGCACCTCGCCTATCCGAGGCTCGGTGAAGTCGGCATTGAGGCGTCTCCTGAGAGCTGAACGGCAGACGACGCCTGTTGCAACTTGGCTTCTCCGCGGTACCAGCTAGATCGCGCACGTCTTTTGTTGGGTTGGGTTCTTGAGAAGGAGGCCCCATGAAGTCGCCACCGTACCCATTTGCCCCAAAGTACTGATCGACGTTGCCAAATGTATCGTCGTCTTCGTCGTTCTGATCCTGTGCCATATGCATGTCTGGATCCAGTGGCATAGGGATGTCCGACACCGTTGCGGCGGTCTTGCCATGGGGCCGACTTGGCGCCGCACGACCGGGCGGTGTTGTCTTTGGGGTGGTGTCCCCGCCCCAAACGAATTTGGCTCTTCGCCAAAGCGAGGGGCCAGCTCAGCGGCCGAGGGTCATCACGTCATCATCGTCGGCCCCGGACGGGTCGAATCGGAGGTAACAACTTCGTCGCCTTTGGCGCAGCACCGAACCAGTTGAACCCTAAACAAGTTGGGTGGCATCTGGGTACCGTGGAACAAGGGTTGCCGGTTGAACGATTTTGCCCTTGGCGACATCGACCAACTTCGTTGTTCACGAAGTGCGTGAGAGTGCAGGCGTCGGCGGCGCCTGCGAAAACATGTAGGGCGTCGGGGATGCCCGATCAAAGGCAAGGAGATGAAGTCCTCGGCGAGAGGCTTAATTAGTTACCGTGATGATGGCGTCGAGCTCGGCTAATGTCGAGGCACCGCCAACGGCGCGTCGCGATTGACGGAGGGGCCGCTTGCTGCGAAGGTGGCGGCGGCGTACACCGGGTGCATTAAGCTCCGTGCGGCGTCGGAGACACCAATGCCGCCTCCGCCGGAGACACCAATGGCCCCGCCATCACGTTCTGCGAAGTTGCTGGCCGTGAAGCTAGGAATCGGGGCGGCCCTGTTGGCGCCCGCAATCCACGCACTCAACCCCTCGATCAAGGTAGGCACAATGGCGGTGATCGTCGCTTCGAGTTGTTGTTGCACTTGCTCTTGGACAATCTCCGGAATCCGCGCCACCTGTGCCTTGAGTTCTTGAACCTCGCGCTACCGCTTTCCGAGCTGGTCTTCTTCTCCTTTCGCCCACCGGTGTTATAGTATGACGACCATTTTGTCGACAAGCCTTTGCCGCCACACGACCAGGTGACATCGACTTCGAGCTTATCCTTGTTCTTCATTACATTCAACGCCCTATTTAGAGTGGTGTCCCAAGGGTTGCTCTTAGTCGACCCAGCTATCTGCATTCGATCGCTGCGGAAGGAATGTGAACCATTTAGAAATTTGGCTTCATTAATTAGAATGCAACCATATGGAGCTAATTACGCTGGGTGTATTCCTTACTGTAACAAGCTCAAGCGCCCTGGTCTTCGGATCCGTGGTAAGCTCCTTTGTTTTCGGGTCCTTCTTGTACCGGCCCCTGACAAAGTTCCTGGTCTGCTTGTCACCGTGTTATCGAAGAGGCGGTAGGCCTTGCTCGGCACGGTCCGCCTCCTCCTTGTCCCATATAGGCTCCGCCACTCAGAACCGCCGGGACCGAGTGTGTGTTCCCCTAAGTTCAGCTCCGCATTTCTTTCCCCAATCGACTTGATTGGGAGTTTGCGGTGCTCGAGCAATTGATCTTGAAGTCGTTGTAGTCATCTTCGGTGATCGAAGGATTTTTCTCCTTGATCTTCTCATAACTCTCACCTTTCTCGATCATTCTCTTCACATTGCTTTTCCAAGTAGATGTGGCCTTGCTCATCTTCGTGAGGGCAGCATTGTTCACTTTATTCCCTTTGAGGCTTGTGTTTTCAAATTCAGCGGGAACTTGTATCGTTCGTGCAGCTTCGTGAAGAGGAGGTTGCGCAAATTCCCTCGGTCGGGATGCCTCGGGTTCTCGGTGTTGATCGAGACGGTGCTCGGAGAATGCACCCGAGCTGAAGCGAGTACCCCTTGACTATTCGTTCAGCGCCGTTGGATTCTGTCGGAGTCCACTTGATAACTTCCTCCTTGAGGGTGCGGAGCACGGTCGGGCGCCGTCCTTCCGTTGCCTCTTGATTTGGCTGCCATCGGTCGTCGCCCGCCATCATCGATGGTGGCATCCTCGGTGGCACCATCGGTGGTGGCATCGATGGGGTCATCCTCGGCGGTACCATCGGTGGTCTCGGGATCGGTGGGGAAGGCGGCGTCCTCATACAAGTGAGGTTGTTCCTCCATCTCCTGGGATAGCTCCTGAATGCCTTGCCGCCCGAACCCCGGCCTCATCGTTGTTGGCCATGTTTCTCTCTAAATAGGAACAAAGTTTGGTCAAAAGTTGGTTATTGTCAAGGAACAAGATCATGGTCTCATCATTTAGGGTTTGTCGACACCGAGGCATCCTAAAAGCTAAGCTTTTATCATTGAGGGTTTTTCGACGCCGAGGCACCCTAAAAGCCTAAGCTTTCATCATTAGTCACAAGTACCCCGGCCCATGCATTAGTCACAAGTACCCCATATGTCCTATTTTTAGCAAAGTCATGCTAAAATTCACGGAAAATTTCAGCATGACCTTTGCTGAAAATAGGACATATGGATTACCCGAATTTGCCGGAACGGAAGTTAATCGACATTCCAGCAAACTCAAGGGCCTCTCGGTGGACAAGGCAAAAAGGCCTCCATCACAACATGGAAAATACATTGGCATGTGAAGAGGTGAAACAATATATGCATCTCCAAGCGGTATCATTCAACATTTTGGACAAACCACAACAAGCAATCTGGATCGAGATACAAGAAGAATGTGAGAAAATGCAGACAAATACTAACAGATTGAGGTGTTTAACTTGTGGTGCTCTACGTGCTATTAACATTTCAAGTCAAAACCTTTTCTGGTTAGTAAGTGTTTCTTGAGCATATGTATGTAGTAAGTGTTTACGCTCTCGGTGTTTGAACACATATTTTAGCTACCTAGTACCAGTGCTATTACCCAGCAGTTAATTAGCTTTTGCTTTTGCTTTTCAAAGGCCAAATTCTAGCTAGTACCAGCAAATTAACATCTAGCAGCAATCATTTTCAAATATATATACACTTTGGACATTTTAATATTAACCTAAGGAAAAATGAATAGTTAGGTTAATTACCCTTTATTAGTTATTCACCGATGCTTTGTTCTACACTTTGATGCAAATTAGTATATAGAAGAAGCTATTTACTAGCAGTACCATATATAAAAGACATTCACCGATGCTATTTACTAGCAGGTGCACAATCTTCAACATGAGTCGGACCATGATAACCGTTATTTTGCTTATCAGTACATGTTTTCTCAAGCCGAAGTTGAGATCGAACATCACATGAAGTGCAGATTCACAAAACTGAATGTGGGTAGCTGAGCAATCACCAATGTCACATAGTACATCCAGAGCATATGATTGGAGTGAAGTTGAGACAATCTGGTTGAGACCCAGTTCCTGGTGATGTTACATTTGGGGCAAATCTGATTTCGCTAATGGTACTCAAGATGGTCTTGCTCCATTTACAAAAAATAAATAAAAATGAACATTGCGATTCTGAGTCTCAAGGGGAATTTGGAACCTGAGCTTGCGGGCCTCCTCGCCGCCCTGCCTCTACTCCATTTTTAAGCTCTTGAATCTACTCTAACTACTCCATTTTAAACTCTTGAAGCTCTGAAGCCTTTTGCCAAACATGACTGCACTTTAGGATCCAAAGCTGGAATTTTGCTTGATCAACATTTCTTCGTAGTTTTATTTATTGTTGGTTAGGAAAAGAAGAGCAACAACGAGTAGCAGGAAAAGAAGAGCAGCAGCAGAGAGAGGTTCAGAGCAAGGGAAAGGAGCGTTTGATAAGGAGAACTGCAAGATTTGATAGACATAATGTCCTGGGTTTTTTAGTTGGAGTACATGCTTAACTGATGGTGTCATTTGGAGTACATTTACTTGCGGTAATACATTCAGTAATTTTAAACTTGCTACTCCATGTGCTTCTTTGGAAGCAATGTGCTCTAAGCATATCGTAGCCCATCTGCAATCTATCTCAGATTCTTGAACATGTTCTGTTTGAGCCATCTTTCGAGACAAAGGAAACTGCATTTGTAATTCATTTGTTTCGAATGGTTCATTTCCCTAATTTGTCGAGAGAAAGGAAACTGCACACACTCTAAGCAGCGTAAACTGGAGCGATCCTAGCAAGCACCAACAGATAAAGGCAAAATGTGAGAGAGGCACGAGGAAGGAGCTCACTCACCGCCAAGCGCCGGTTACTGGACGGCGGTCACCGGGAAGTAGCTGCCTTTCTCGAGCAACCTGCGATAAACCGTAACCAAGAAACCTTCTTAAATGGCAGCCAATTTGGGGGTAGTGACAGTTTTTGTCACTGAGATGGAGAATTAGAGATGGGACTCTGTTTGCGAGGCCATGGCGCTGCTCACTGCTCACCGATAAGTCGGAGGAGGGTTCGTCCAGAGGCGCAGGGAGTGATCAGGAGGGCTACTTCTCGACGTCCAGCGACGCGGCGGCGGCGACGGTCAGCAAGACGCCGCAGGGACGGCGGTGGCTGGAGCGGAGGCCGAGCTGCGGTGTGGCGAGCCCGCGACGAGGCAGGGGCGGCGAGGAGGCGGTGTCGGGGAGTCGAGGCGGTGTCGGGGCGGCGTCGAGGCGGCGGGGCAGCGGCGTCGGGAGAGGAGAGGGGAAGGGGATCGAGGGCGAGGGTGAGGGAGAGAGAGGGGATAGGTTTGGGCCGGGGAGGAAATATGGATGGGGGCGGCACAATACTAATGGCGCACCACACCTCGGTGCGTCATAAGTACATCCATACTAATGGCGCACTCGCCTGGTGCGCCATTAGTATTTTTTATTTCTTCTCGAGCCAACAGGTTATCTTCCACCTGACCTGATCCACATCAAGTTCCCTCTACTAGCTCGACTGGTCAGCAGCCAGTTCTCACACCAGGAGGTCCTGGGTTTGATTCCCAGGCTCCACAATTTTTTTATGCATTTAAAATGTTGTTTGATACTCATTTGTGTTTAAATATGTTAAAGCTTGTTTAAATCATAACATTAATATTTTTTTTATAAGATAGTAATAATTTTTTTAAAAATATCATCAAACAGTAATGCCGGTGGAGCGGGCGGTGCGGGGGGGTGCGGGGGCTCATGGCGGTTGAGTAGGGAGGGTGCGGGGGGTCGGCGGAGGCGGTTGAGTAGGGGAATCGAGGGTGCGGGGTCTCGGCGGCGGCGGCAGCTGGACCGGGGGGTGCTCGGCGGCGAGGGGGACCGGATCTGGCGAGGTGGGATAGCGATCGAGATGGAGGGGGATCGAGATCGAGTGTCCATGAAATTTAAAAATATTCATGATAGTTCAAAAAGTGCCCATGAAATACAATCGAGAAATGAAGGCTACGATTTAAATACAATCGATCTTAGCTAGCTATCTGTTCACAATCTTCTTGCCCTTCTTTTCCGCAAATGGAGTTCTTCTGTGGAACGGACGTCCTTTAGGTAGGGTGGTCCTGCTTCTTCTTGTGGTGTATGCTGCTACTTCATCATCGTCGTCATGTTCGATCCTCGGTCGCCCGTACTTGTCGAAGTCTTGCTCATTGGCTACTCCATCCATTCCGATGATCTTCCTTTTGCCTCTCCTCACGACAACACGACTGGGCTTTGACGGGTCGGTAATGAAGAAGCATTGGTCAACTTGGGAAGCCAGTACCCATGGCTCATATTTCGCGGTGACGTTTGTGCCCGCGGTCTTGGATTTGGCTTCGGGTATAACCATGGTGGTGAAATATCGGTCTTGTTTTAGGACGCTCTTCGCCCATATGACACGGAACATCGGGACCTTCTCTCCATCATAGCTCAACTCCCAGATCTCCTCGATCCTTCCATAGTATCTGTCCTTGTCATTACCGGTGTAGGATTCCATTGTTACCCTGGAGTTCTGATAATTAAATGCGATGGGAGATGCACTCTTGATCGAGCCCTCGCTATACTTCCCTCTGGACGTGACATGTTGCGAATGTTCCTTTGATGACACCATTCATCCTTTCGAACGACATCATGCTGTGCAGGAACGTCGGCCCGAGTTGGATGATATCCTCCACTATATGGACCAGCAGATGCACCATAACGTCGAAGAATGCGGGCGGGAAGTACATCTCAAGCTCGCATAGTATCACCACGATCTCTTCCTCAGTAGCCTTCGAGTTGCCTCACGCCAATCGACTTCCGAGAGATGACGCCGAAAAAAGTTGCATAGGCCAAATAGCGTTTCACGGACGTGCGCGTCCATGATCCCACGGATTGCAATCGAAGTATCTCAGCATCAAGACGTGATGTCGTGAGACTTCATCCCATCGAACTTCGCTTCATTTGGGTCTAGGTATCTGCTTATCTTCCCGTAACTATAAGGAAGTTTTACTCCTAGGAGGCAGGTGAAAACTGCTCGATCTTCTCCTCGACTTAGAGTGAAGCACGCGGAGGGTAGTCATTTCGATCTTCTTGGCCTTTTGCCTTTGCAACGACTTTCATCGTGTCTGCTTCGCCTCATCATCATCATCATCATCATCATCATCATCATCATCATCATCATCATTAGCGTGAAGCTCCGCCGATGCCCATTGATTTCAAGTCCGCCTTGCTTTCGCCCATCTTTGGTCCTCTCTGGCATGTTGAGCAGGGTACCAAGCAGACTCTCATACACGTTCTTCGTGATATGCATGACATCAAGGCTGTGAGGCACACGGTGGATCTTCCAGTACGGCAAGTCCCAGAAAACAGACCTCGTTTTCCATACCTTCAGCAGCTCTGGCGCCTTCGCTTCTTTCCGGCTCTGGCGCCTTTTGCTTCTTTCGGCGGTGGGCAGTCTTTCCAATTTTTCAACAGCTTGTCTATTTCCTCGCCGCTCCTCGTGACACGGGCGTTTTGGGTCCGGTTTCACCATCGAACAGATCCTTGCGTTTCCTCCACGGGTCATCGTCGCGAAGCCACCTTCGATGTCCCATGAACACGGTTTTCAAGACCCGGATCTCTATCTAGTCTGGCGATACGTTGTGTCATCCATGCACCTTACGCATCCGAAAATCCGTGGACTACCTGCCCCGCGAGATATCTCAGAATCGAGATAGTCGTGCACCGTTGTGAGCGGTCACGGCTCTCATAGGGAAATATTCTTTCTCTGCGGCGTCCCACGTATTGGCTGGCGTTTTCACAGCGTGTCAAGCTCCTCTTCAAAGAGCCCCAGATACAGATTGATGTCGTTCCTTGGTTGTTTCGGCCCTTCAATTAGCATACTCATGTGAATGTACTTCCTCTTCATGAACAACCAGGGGGGAAGGTTGTACATCCACACAAACACAGGCCAGGTGCTATGTGTGCTTCTCTGGATGCCAAACGAATTGACTCCATCGGTGCTCGCGCCCAGCACGATGTTCCTTGGATCCTTCCCAAATTCTGGGTCTTCGAAGTTCAACGCTTGCCACTGGCTCGCATCCTTCGGGTGACTCAGCATCTTGTCTTTTTTATCTATCTCCGGATCATTTGCGTCATCTTCTCGCTTCTTCTCCTCCCTATCCACGTGCCAACGCAGGAGCTTTGCTATCTTAGGGTCCGCGAAATACCGCTGTAGACGAGGAGTGATCGGAAAGTACCACACCACTTTTCGAGGAGCTTTCTTCCTCTTCTTGTATCGAGTGACGCCGCACGCCGGACATATGGTAGACTCCGCATGCTCGTCTCGATAAATGATGCAATTGTTCATGCACACATGGTATTTCACGTGCGGTAAATCCAGAGGACACACGATTTTCTTAGCCTCCTCCAAACTGGTCGGGCACTTGTTCCCCTTGGGAAGACGTTCGTGCCAGAAAGACATGTTCTTGTCGGGCACGCGCCGGTCATTTTGTGTTTTACCTTCATCTCCAGAGCCATGAGCGTTACTTTCAGCGGGTATCCTCGGCCTGCATCCTTCATACAATGGAGTAACCGTCTAACTCAAGTTGATCCATCTTGGCTTTCTCTCGGCGGCAGCTCTTGCGTTATCCGTCCGCTTGAGAAGCAGCTCTTGAATATGAGGGTCCTGCACCCAGCCCATCGATGGTCCAGCGTCAATGCCCGCTTCTGCCGGCATCATCATCTTCATGATCATGCCCGTCGTCGCCTCCGGCATCTTCCTCATCATCATGTCCTGCATCTTCTACATGATGACTATGTACAAGATCACCGTCATGATCATCTCCCGGGATTCTTCGTCTTCTCGCCCGCCGAAGCTGCGGTGGTTGTCTTGCTGCCCTTCCTCATTTCTTTCCGCCCCCATGGACGACTTCGTAGTCATCTTCATCACCTTGCCACCGATAGCCATCCATGAAACCACGCAAGAGCAGGTGGTCCCGCACCTGCCGGAATCCGGGTCCGCAATAAGGCTCTTCAGCTTGCATCTTCGACACGGACATCTTATCTCCATCTCGTTCTTTTGAAGCATCTCGGCCTTCGCGGACCTCAAAAACCTATTCACGATGCCTTCGCTCATCGTGCGGACCATGGTCGTCAAGGGGTAGAGCAAAAGCGATATTTTAGAACCAAGAAAAAATTTGGCATGACTTTCCCTAAAAATAGGACCAAAAGAATGCTTAATGCCAAAATTCTCGCCAAACAGAAATGAATCAACATTCCGCAAAATATTGGCAACTATCGCATTTCAAATACCGTACACCTCCAAACACAAACACATATGCAACACCACGAACATACATAGATCTAGCTAGGCCATAAAAGTGCATGTGCACATTGTTGTAGGGAGAACAACATAAATATAGCTTCCCCCCTTACTTACCTATCAAAACAAGGTAATTTAACCACTTAATTTGAATGAATCTATGGTGGAAATGAGGTGAAAAAGAGGAGGCACCCGAGACAAGGAGCAGGTGGAGAGAATGAAGTGGGGAGAAAGTGGGTGTGGGTAGGAGAGGCTGTCCAAAATATCTTGTTGCTGCCCACTTACTAATGGCACACCAACTCTAAATGTGCCATTAGTAATCCAGGTTACTAATGGCACACCTTCTGGTGGTGCGCCATTAGTAGTTTTAAAAAAAAAACATACTAATGGCGCATTGTTCACAAAGGCGCCATTACTAGTTTAAACTAGTAATGGCGCACGGTGGAATAGTGCTAGATTAGTAGTTTTGCAAAAAAAGGAATAAAAATATAATTAAAAAACAACATTAGTGGCGCACTTTTCGTTAAAAGCGCCATTACTAGTTACAACTAGTAATGGCGATCGAGTCTGAATGCGCCTTTAGTATGTTTGGACAGGCGCACTAGTTCAAAAAAATTGATACTAATGGCGCACCTTGGGCCAAAAGTGCGCCATTAGTAGTTTCAACTCTAATGGCGTATCAGAAGGTGGTGCGCCATTAGTATATACTAATGGCGCACCGCTTGTCTGGTGCGCCATTAGTGTCAATCCCATCTATAGCCCTTTTTCTAGTAGTGCGGTGTAGAATGTGTAGCCGTTGATATCGTACACCTCATACGTCATCAGGTTGTGCTCGGCGCCCTGTGACAAGGCGAATATGAGTTGTTCTTCTGCGGAAGAATCCTCATGTAAAGGGTACGACAGAAGCTTCTGCTTGAACCAACGCGTGAAACATGAGTTGTGCTCTTTGATTATATCTCCGTCCGTCCTCTGTTGGCCTCGGTCATTGTCGCCTTCTCAACAAAGGTTTTGTGCTCTACCACCCAAGGATCGACCACGTCTATGTGTTGTAGCACGACTAGGTTTGCTCTTTCAAAGTCGGCGAAGTCGACCCTCGAAGTCAACATGCATTTCGCGGCGACCCTCACGGTGACCCCATCCAAATGAGCCCGCCGAGGTGCCTGTTGACGGGCAGACCAACGGGGTTCTCGATGCCTAGATAATTCGTGCAGTAGGAGATGCACTCTTCGGTCAGAAAGCCCCTGGCTATGCTTCCCTCTGGGTGTGACATGTTGCGAACGTATCCTTTGATGACACCATTCATCCTTACGAACGGCATCATGCTGTGCAGGAACGTCGGCCCAAGTTGGATGATATCCTCCACGATATGGACCAGCAGATGCACCATAACGTCGAAGAATGCGGGCGGGAAGTACATCTCAAGCTCGCATAGTATCACCACGATCTCTTCCTGTAGCCTTCTGAGTTGCCTCACACCAACCGACTTTCGAGAGAGGACGTCAAAAAAGTTGCATAGGCCAAATAGCATTTCACGAACGTGCGCGTCCATGATCCCACGGATTGCAACTGGAAGTATCTGCATCATCAGCACATGACAGTCGTGAGACTTCATCCCGCTGAACTTCGTCACTGGGTCTAGGTATCTGCTTATCTTCCCCGCGTAACCGTAAGGAAGTTTTACTCTTACGAGGCAGGTGAAAAACTGATCGATCTCCTCCTGACTTAGAGTGAACCACGCCGGAGGGTAGTCATTTCCGGTCTTCTTGGCCTTTTTTCCTTTGCGACGACTTTCCGTGTCCTGCTTCGCCTCATCATCATCATCATTAGCGTGAAGCTCCTCCCTGATGCCCATTGATTTCAAGTCTGCCCTTGCTTTCAGCCCATCTTTGGTCCTCTCTGGCATGTTGAGCAGGGTACCAAGCAGACTCTCGCACACATTCTTCGTGATATGCATGACATCAAGGCTGTGAGGCACACGGTGGATCTTCCAGTACGGTAAGTCCTATAAAACAGACCTCATTTTCCATACGTTCAGCAGCGGCTCTGGCGCCTTTCGCTTCTTTCCCGGCTCTGGCGCCTTTTGCTTCTTTCCCGGCAGTGGGCAATCTTTCCAATTTTTCAACAACTCGTCTATTTCCTCGCCGCTCCTCGTACGCAGGCGTCTTCGGGGTTCGGTTTCACCATCGAACAGATCCTTGTGTTTCCTCCACGGGTCATCGTCGCGAAGCCACCTTCGATGTCCCATGAACACGGTAGTAAATTCTTCCTTGGCACTGTGCTTTGATAGAGCAACCGGATTGCCAGGGGCGGTATATGCGGTGCCCGTAACTACGACATCATCATCTTTGGTCGGGCTGGCCGGATTAGCATTTTCAACTGGGCTTGGCGCTTTCATACCGGTCTGGGCGGATCAGCAGTTGAGTCCCGTTGTTCTGCTGCATGACTCGGAGGAGCAGGAGGATGTGAAGTCTCAACTTGGACATCTGGTTCAACCTCTGGCGGATTAGCATTGGCATCTTGATTTTCCCCAGCAAAGTTGTCTTTAGCAACTTCGAGATTTTCACCATGATGCTCTGGAGTCTTCTCCGGATCAACATCCACAGTAGGGTCGAGGGTCTTGGCCTTTTTACTAAGTCATGCCTTGGTGCTACAACATCAAGGGTTAGAATATGATAAACGGACAAATACAAGCAACAAATTAAGGAGTAATATACTTACCCAGCAGCAACTTTGAGAGGAGGCAGTTGAGTGGTTGATGAACCGCCAGATGAGTTGGAAGAAGCCTGGTAATTCGGGTCGACGGATTGAGAGGGCATCGAAGAAACCTTTCAAAGGATAACGCTTTTCAGGAGAACAAGTCACCTCGGACGACGTTTACGGGTTGGTGTGTCAGCTAAACCGGATGACGTAATTTTTGACCGCTATGCCGGGTCGTCTGGCGTTCTTCGGTTTCTTGTGTCTTCAAAGAAAGTTTTGGATTCAAATGAGCACAAGAGTGAGATTGTTTCACTTTCCGGACTGTCTGCGGCGAATTCTTTTAACGGTACAAGATCGTAATCAAGAAAGAAGGATTACCTCAACAGGTTCTGCATGGCTGGCCTTAGCGTCATCACAGGAATTGTAATCGATAAAATGAATGAAAAAGAACCAAGTGAGTCAAGCTTTACCTCAAAGATCCGATTCTTCATCTTCCGGCGGTTCGTAAGACTCGGCGGTTTTCCTCTTGCCGCCTTTCTTGGTGGTCTTGGTCTTTACGAGGAACCCGGCCGGTTTAGTTCGTTTCCAAAAGGAGCTGTTAGCCTGAGAATTAATACAGAGGGATTAATACTATCAATATGGAATCAAAGTCAGTAGAGCAATGAGAGGAACCTTACCGCGGGCGGTTTGTTGGAGACGCAGAATGGGGCCAACCCGGTTTGGCTGCATGCGGAGATCAGTTCATCGAGCATTTTCTTCACTGTTTCGGTAACTTCAAGCTCAGTTATTGATAGCTCGTGATGTCGTTGAGGATCTTTGACGTCACCAGTGTATTCGTGCATCAATCCGTATGGCGGCTTAATGGCAAGATGCCCCAAGAAACCCAGCAGCGGACAAGGTCAATACCAGTTAAACCGTTGGCCATCAGAGCCTGGGGCTTGGTAATTTGAGGTGCAAAGTTCTTCTGATCTGCGGCGGTGAGCGCAAAGGCAACGGGTGGTTGTTGCTAAGCCGGTGAGGGCGATAACCCGGCAAGGGATTTTCTCCGTTAGGAGCAGTGTTCCGGCAATAGAACCAGGTTTGATTCCAATCTTTAGGATGGCTATGATGTTTGGCATGAGGGAAGTCCACTTCTTTCCTTTTTGGATTGAAACGCCACCAAGTTCTGTGTTAGGACCATCCGAGAACTCATGCGGTGGTTCAAATGAAAGAAATCTCGGAATAACTCCACGGTTGGTTCTTCTTGAAGATAGACTTCGCAGAATACTTGAAAGTTGCATATATTGGACACAGAGTTCGGACCAATATCTTGTGGATGGAGTTGGAAGCTTGCGAGGACATCCCGGAAAATTTTTGACATGGGCGGGCTGAATCCCCGGTCTAGGTGTTTCATAAAAACAATCACCTCTCCTTCTTGAGGTTCAGGCGGACATTCCGATTCCGGAACTCGCCAGTGGAGAACATTTTTTGAGGCTAAAGCGCCAGTGGTGACGTAGCCGTTGAGCTGTGTTTCTGTGATCCGGGACGGAACCCAATTGCAAGAAGAAAATTGTTTCACCATTCCTAAGGGGGAGCTGAAAGAAAATCAAACAGGTGCCGATTCACTGTCTACGGTTTGTAAGTGAAAAATTCAGTATTAAACCGGTGAAATTACAATGCAAGGTACAGTTGGCGGTTTAAGAGAGGGCTAATGACATATGGCGGATTGGCTATCAAGGATTAAACCGCCCATAGGCAGAAAGGCCCAGATTCAAGATTTCTGCTAAGTGTTGACAGAAACAGGTTTCACACAATGTTCAAATCTATTTGGATCTACCGCACATCTATAAAGCAGTTTTTATTGCGTTCTTTAAAAGGTGTTAAAAAAACAGAGAAGGATGTATACTCTATCAGAAGAAAAGGAAGGGCTGCTAGTATTAAAAATAGATGCGGAATGACTACCGCAGGAGATCTATACCGTTGTTGGATTAAAACTACCACGGCAGAAGGTAGGAAGAAGAAGAAAAATGGAGGACTGTGCGGATGAGCTTGCAAAAACTTAATGCAGATCTAAGGGCAAAGAACAGAAGAAGTTTACCGCTGCAGATTACGGCGGAGGGGGACGATGAGTCTCTAATCTAACTCAGGTTGATGTAGCGGCCTTGGTTGGTGCAGTTCTTGAAGGTCGCGGACGGCGGCGGAGCTTCAGAGCTGGGGTCGTCGCGAGGAAGAAGAAGATGCAGAAGAGGAAGAGAAAAGGGGGCCCTCGGGCTTTATTTATAAGGGAAAGAGTAAAAGGCAGGCGCGAGAATCAAGGCGTCTGAAGCGGCCGAGTGGGCGCGCCTGTCGCATCGATTTTCGAGATAATCATTAATGAGAAGGGAATCTTTTTGATCCTTTTTATGCAGAGATGATGTCATGACGGACCGTTGAGGTGCTCCGAAGATGACGTCACGGCGGTTTACAAAAACTCACAGGAGAAGTCAATACGGCGGTTTACAGCAACCAGAGAAGGGGACATCACGGCGGTTCAACAATTACAAGAAGATGTTGAAGTTGAAGATTTTTTATCAAGGATTGAGATGAACCTATTCAAATCAATCTGGGGCCTAATGTTGGGGATATTACTACTGGGCGTAAACCGGCCTATCTGGGCCGAGGTAACTTCATCAGTAGTTCAACGGTGTAAAAGCCCAAGCATGAAAGTAAGGGCCCAGGGCCTGTAGTCGGTTTAGAACACATGGCCGTAAACCGGCCTGGTATGTAAACTTGTATTGTAAGTTAGGAATAGAGAGAGACCAACCCGGATACGAGTATGAATCGGAGCTTGGGACTCTCTGAACCGACGGGCGTCACCCGTGTATATAAGGTGACGACCCGGGGCGGTTCAAGGACAGACAACAACAACTCGAGGCCTAGGAGAAGCTTATTTGCTCCCTAGTCATCGAGACCACATAATTCCCATCACAACTAGACGTAGGCTTTTACCTTCATCGAAGGGGCCGAACTAGTATAAATCTTGTGTCCTTGCGTCTGCTTTAACCCCTTCAAGTTAACCTGTTGCGATGGCTCCACGACTAAGTCCTTTCACGAGGACATCTGCCGTGACAAAACCACGACAGTTTTCGAAGACCCAGGATCTCTATCTAGCTGGCGATACGTTGTGTCATCCATGCACCTGACGCATCCAGAAAATCCATGGACCACCTGCCCCGCGAGATATCCGTAACCGAGATAGTCGTGCACCGTCGTGAGCAGTGCGGCTCTCATAGGGAAATATTCTTTCTCTGCGGCGTCCCACGTATTGGCTGGCGTTTTCCACAGCATGTCTAGCTCCTCTTTCAGCAGCCCCAGATACAGATTGATGTCGTTCCCTGGTTGTTTTGGCCCTTCAATTAGCATACTCATGTGAATGTACTTCCTCTTCATGCACAACCAGGGGGGAAGGTTGTACATCCACACAAACACAGGCCAGGTGCTATGTGTGCTTCTCTGCTGCCAAACGGATTGACTCCATCGGTGCTCACGCCCAGACGATGTTCCTTGGATTGTTCCCAAATTCTGGGTGTTCGAAGTTCAACGCTTGCCACTAGCTCGCATCCTTAGGGTGACTCAGCATCTTGTCTTTTTTATTTATCTCCGGATCATTTGCGTCATCTTCTCGCTTCTTCTCCTCCCTATCCGCGTGCCAACGCAGGAGCTTTGCTACCTTAGGGTCCGCGAAATACCGCTGCAGACGAGGAGTGATCAGAAAGTACCACACCACTTTTCGAGGAGCTTTCTTCCTTTTCTTGTATCGAGTGACGCCGCACACTAGACATATGGTAGACTCCGCGTGCTCGTCCCGATAAATGATGCAATTGTTCATGCACACATGGTATTTCACGTGCGGTAAATCCAGAGGACACACGATTTTCTTCGCCTCCTCGAAACTGGTCGGGCACTTGTTCCCCTTGGGAAGACGCGTTCGTGCTGTAATGACATGTTCTCGTCGAAGCATGCGTCGGTCATTTTGTGTTTTACCTTCATCTCAGAGCCATGAGCGTTACTTTCAGGCGGGTATCCTCAGGCCTGCATCCTTCATACAATGGAGTAACCGCGTCTATCTCCAGTTGATCCAGCTTGGCTTTCTCTCGGGCGGCAGATCTTGCGTTATCCGTCTGCTTGAGAAGCAGCTCTTGAATATGAGGGTCCTGCACCCAGCCCATCGATGGTCCATCGACGTCTGCTCCGCCGGCATCTTCATCTTCATGATCATGCCCTTCGTCTGCTCCGGCATCTTCCTCATCATCATGTCCTGCACCTTCTACATGATGACTGTGTAGAGCATCACCGTCGTGATCATGTCCTGCAGATTCTTCGTCTTCTCGCCCGCCCGAGCCACGGTGGTTGTCTTGCTGCCCTTCCTCATTTCTTGCCCGGCCCCCATGGACGACTTTGTAGTCATCTTCATCACCTTGCCACCGATAGCCATCCATGAAACCACGCAAGAGCAGGTGGTCCGCACCTGCCGGAATCCGGGTCCGCAATAAGGCTCTTCAAATTTTGCATCTTCGACACGAACATCTTATCTCCTCTCGTTCTTTTGAAGCATCTCGGCCTTCGCAGAGCTCAAAACCTATTCACGATGCCTTCGGTCATCATGCGGACCATGGTCGCCTGCGGGGTAGAGCAAAACGATATTTTAGAACCAAGAAAAAATTTGGCATGACTTTCCCTAAAAATAGGACCAAAAAGAATGCATAGTGCCAAAATTCTTGCCGAAACAGAAATGAATCAACATTCCGGCAAAATTTTGGCAACTATCGCATTTCAAATACCGGTACCTGCAAACACAAACATATATGCAACACCACAAGCATATGCAACACCACAAACATACATAGATCTAGCTAGGCCAAAAAAAGTGCATGTGCACGTTGTTGGAGGGAGAACAACATAAAGATAGCTTCCCCCCTTACTTACCTATCAAAAAAAGGTAATTTAACCACTTAATTTGGATGAATCTATGGTGCAAATGAGGTGAGGAGGAGGAGGCAACCGAGACAAGCTTGGAGGAGGAGGTGGAGAGAATGAAGTGGGGAAAGTGAGTGGGTAGGTGTGGATGTCCAAAATATCTTGTTGGTCCCAGGTTACTAATGGCGCACCACCTGCAAATGCGCCATTAGTAACCCTGGTTACTAATGGCGCACCTGCTGGTGGTGCGCCATTAGTAGTTTTGCAAAAAAATAAAATATATATATATATATATATATATATATATATATACTAATGGCGCACCGTGGCATAGTGCGCCATTACTAGTATAAACTAGTAATGGTGCAATGTGCCACGGTGCGCCATTAGTATTTTTGCAAAAAATGAATAAAAAACTACGATGAGTGGCGCACTTTGTGGCTGGTGCGCCATTACTAGTTAGCAATAGTAATGGCGCACTGTGCCTGGATGTGCCATTAGTATGTTTGGAAAAATAAAAAAATTGTTACTAGTGGCGCACCATGTGTCTGGTGCGCCATTAGTGTCTTCCACACTAATGGCGCACCTGCACATGGTGCGCCACTGGTATATAGCAGTGGCACACCACATGTCAGGTGCGCCATTAGTATCCATTTCATCTATAGCCCTTTTCGTAGTAGTGTCTTCCTTGGCGGGGCATTTGGCCAGTACAGTCGGCCTTCCCGGCTCAACAAAGCCAGTTCTGGTGATCTCAATGTCATTATTTTGAGGGTCACCAGTCCGACCGGGCTAGGGGCTTCTGGATTTTCTGATTCATCGGCGGCTCGTTCGGTGGGCAGGTCAGCAACGAGAGTTGGTAAGTTTTGAGCTGGCTCAGATGGCGGCTCATGAGTTGACAAGACCGGCATAGCTGTTTCAAGAACCGGCTCAGTCACGACCGTGTCTTCAGCTGGCTTATTTTTCCTAACCCGTTTGTTGGGCCTTGCTTGTCCACTGTGGCAAAACAGAAGGTTAGTACAGATGCAAGGGATTAAAGTAAATACAAGATAAGCCGATTATTATTACCCTGGTGCAGTCTTAAAAGCTGGCAGGTTGGACTGCATTGAGTCACCGGAGGAAGGGGAAGTGTCCTGGTAATCCGAGTCAGAAGAATTGAGCGGTCGACGAGTAAGACCCGCCAAGGGATAAAAGATATTTAAAACAGAAGTGACCTCATTCCGGCGCTTCCTTGGGGTGTTTGGTAAGCCGAAGGAGAGCTCCACGTCCTTGCTGGTTCGGGTCTGCCTCCGGCTCTCATGAGTCTGCCACTTCAAAAGAAATTGAGGATCGTGATGAGCTAAAGGATGGGAAAACCTTACTTTCCGGGTCACTCTGCGGATTTTCCGTCTTGGCAAAGGCTCGGAGTCGGAGGAAAGGATAGTTACCTCATCAGCCTGGCTACGGCTTGCTCCTGTGTCCTCCTGCTGATAATCAGTGTCAATAGGATGGTTAAAAATGAGCCAAGGGAGTCAAGGGCTACCTCCAACTCAGAAGAGTCTGCTAGCTGAAGCAGGTCAGAGGCGGTGGCTTTTTTACCTTTCTTCTTAGCAACCTCCTTCCTGGCGGCTTTCTTCTCCTTCCTGGCTCTCTTGGCAGCCTCATGGTCATATTTGACCTTCCAGAATTTATCACCCGCCTGTAAGAAATTAGCAGAGGTATAAACATGGGTGAAGATAGGGAAAAACCAAAGTAATTACTTCATATGGGCGGCTTACCTTTGGCGCCGGGTTAGCCTTACAGAAAGGGGCTAAGCCCACTCTACTACAGTCTGCCATGCTCTCGTTCAAAAGAGACTACGTCATATCATCAATGACGTCTTCTGGCAAGTCATCAGTGCTGTGACGCAGAGGGTCATCCTTTGCGCCTGTATAGTCACACATCAAACCGGGGCGACGGCTCAACGGAATGACCCGCCAGGCAAGCCAGACCCGGACCAGGTCGATGCATGTTAACACGTTCCCCAGAAGAGCCTTGATCTTGGCCAGAGTAGGGGCGAGTGATTTGCGTTCGGCGGCTGTAATCTTGTCAGGCAGATGATGATTGGGCCCAAGATGAAGAGCACGAAAGCCAGGCAGAGGATTTTTGCCAGCCGGAGAGGTGTCTTGGCAGTAAAACCACGTCATATTCCAATCTTTGGGGTGGCTCGGTGGGTTGGCATAAGGAAAGATCACGTCCCTACGACGCTGGATTGGGACACCGCCAAGCTCTAAGCTCTGACCGCTAGCGCACTCATTCTGGTGGTTCAAATAAAATAGCTCTCTGAAGAGCAGCAGGTCGGGTTCTTCTCCAAGGTATACTTCACTGAATACTTGGAAGTTGCAGATATTAGACACGGAATTGGGTCCGATGTCTTGTGGGTGAAGATCGAAGAAATTCAGCACGTCTCTAAAGAATTTTGAGCCAGGAGGAGTGAAGCCCCGGTTCTTATGATCCGTGAGAACAATGACTTCTCCTTCTTTGGGTTGAGGGAATTCCTCCTCCGGGTTAGGAGCACGATAAGGCATGACTTCTTTTTTCGGCAGATAGCCGGTCTTCACAAAGTCATCCAAAGTACTGTCAGTGGCAATGGATTTAACCCAGTTGCAGGAAGTGGGTGCCTTTGGTGTCATTCTGATTGAAAGCCTAAGACAAAGTAAAAGTGCCGGTTCAAATTTAAGCCGGGCAGGAAAAATATTACTGTGCGTATTCAAGATGGCGGCTTACGAAGGGGCCTAATGGTATAAGGATAATCATGTCATGATTATTTAAGCCGCCATAGGTTCTATAAGCCGTCAGGATTATTTAAACCGCCATGGGTGGACAGAATTATCAATTGAGCATGGTCTCTTTAAAGTCGGTGATCAGAGTCGCCGTGGCTAGATGAATCTAACAGGTGCCGATTTTGCCTAAGTGTTGCATAAACAGGTTTCACAAACTGAAGCTATTGTTTTGGATCAAACAGACATTCAGAAAAGGAAAAATTATAGACCTAAAAATATGGTGCAGAGAAGTTCATGCGTTCTACTGAGGATTCTTACAAAGAAAGAAGACCTGCTAGTGCTAAAAATGGATGCGGAGCAACTACCGCAAGAGATCTATGCTATCGTTGGATCAAAAAAGCTACGGCAGAGGCAAATGCGAAGAACTAGGATGAACGAGGAACTGCACAGACGAACATACTAGCCCTAGCACAGATCTATGGTGCAGAAAGGGGAAAACTTACTGCGGGAGATATGTAGCGGAGGGGCGCCGCCGTTCTTTGGTCAGGTTCAGGTCGATGCAGAGGCCAAGGTCGACGGACACGAGATGCGATGTGGCGGCGGTGGCGGAGCTCCAGTGATAGATGGGGCGAGAGGAAGAAGATGCAGAACGGGAATAATGAGGAAGACCTCGTCGGGTCTATTTATAAGGAAGGGCCACTAAAAGAGCACGAAAAACGAGGAGGCCGGAAATATAAGTTATCCAACTACAGGGGTGCCTCGATTTTCGGGATGGCCATCAAGACAAAGATCTGTTGGGATGCATTGGACAAACATGCTTTTATGACAGGTGACGTCATGGCGGGTTATTACAAATCCAGAGGATGACGTCATGGCGGGTTACAACTTATAAGAATTTCATAAGGGCAGAAGATTTTTTTTCTTCAGTGTTGAAGATTGACATGAACCAGTTCAAATCAATCTAGGGCCTAATGTTGGGGATATAACTATTGGTATGACCCGCCAAGGAGGGGCCGGGTTATACTTACAAATATTCTTGAAGCCCAAGACCCAATATTAAGATGGCGGTTTAGTAAAAGGTGCAAGGCCCAGAGGCGATTTAAGGCCTGTAGTGATAAACCGCCATGTATGTGTGACTTGTATTGTAAGGCAAGAATAGTTAAGAGACCAAGCCGGACACTGTTTATGAGTCGGCCGGGACTTTGCAGAGCCGTTGGGCGTCGACCTCTGTATATAAAGGGACGAACCGGCGGCGGTTAAGGACAAGTAACATCAACTCGAGAGCTAGGTCAAGTGATTTGCTCCCTGGTTATCGAGACATAAGCAATCCCACTCAAAACTGGATCGTAGGCTTTTACCTTCACCGTAAGGGGCCGAACCAGTATAAACCCCGCGTCCTTTGTCCAGATTAACCCCTTCAAGCTTCCTAGTTGCGATGGCTTCACAACTAAGTCCTTTCACTAGGACATCTGTCGTGACAATTCCACGACACCTTCTGTCAAGTTGCCTACAGAGGAAGAATTGGTTGTTCCTGACCTGAAAGCACAATTGGTGGCGGCTCTTCACGTCATCCCATATTGGACAGTGCCATACTTGGTTTACATGACCCAGGGAGAGTTTCCTGATGATGAAACCTTGGCCAGGCAGATAACCCGGCGGTCTAAGTCAATGACAATTGCCAATGGCGAGTTACATCATCGCAGTGTCACTGGGGCGTTTCAGCGTTGTGTTTCTCTTGAGGAAGGTAAAGAAATTCTTCATGAGATTCATGAACGAGATTGTGGCCATCATGCCGGTTCAAAGTCCCTTGTGGCCAAGGCTTTTTGTCATGGATTTTATTGGCTAACGGCTCACACTGATGCGGAGGATCTAGTCAGTAAATGTGACGGTTGTCAGAAGTTCTCACGACGTGCTCACATACCGGCTCAAGAGTTGAGGATGATTCCAATTACTTGGCCGTTTGCAGTGTGGGGGCTCGACATGGTTGGGCCTTTTAAAAGGTCATAAGATAAAAAGACCCACCTCTTGGTGGCGCTTGACAAATTCACAAAGTGGGTTGAGGCAGAGCCAGTTAGTACGTGTGATGCAGCCACGGCGGTTCAATTCATGAAAAATGTGATCTTTCGTTTTGGCTTTCCACACAACATTATAACTGACAATGGTACTAATCTGTCCAAAGGCGCCATGGAGGAGTTTTGTCTACGTGAGCATATTCGGCTTGATGTTTCATCAGTAGCTCACCCTCAATCCAATGGTCAAGCTGAAAGAGCCAATCAGGAAATCTTGAAAGGCATCAAGCCCCGGCTTTTGGTTCCTTTGCAACGAACGTCGGGTTGTTGGGTCGAGGAGTTACCCTCTATGATATGGAGCATCAATACCACTCCCAACAGGTCTACGGGTTATACACCTCTCTTCATGGTTTATGGAGCCGAGGCGGTTCTCCCTAGTGACATCTGTCATGACTCGCCCTGCGTGGTGGCTTATGTTGAGGCTGATAATGAACAAGCGCATCAGGATGCACTTGACCTGTTAGATGAAAAGCATGATTTGGCAGTAGCCCGCTCGGCGATTTACCAACAGGACCTACGCCATTATCACAGCCGCCGGGTTAAGTCCAGAACCTTTTAGGAAGGTGACTTGGTGCTCCGGTTCATCCAAGATCAAACTGATGCACACAAGTTATCCCCACCTTGGGAAGGGCCCTTTGTGGTCAGCAAGAACTTGAACAGTGGGTCATACTACCTTATCGATGTTCGAGAGCACAAAGACTCACGTAAGTCTGAGGAGGATACCCTCCGGCCGTGGAATATCGCTCATCTGCGGCCTTACTACACTTGAGCCACCGGTTCTCATGATGTACATATTTTGATGATGTATATACTATGATAAGTAATAAAGCAGGACCTCTGTCCTTTTCATCCTCAATGATCATATGTCTTCATCATCATTATTTCAAACCACCAATTGGGGGTTGATCGTATTCGAATCTAGCTTAACCCTCTTGGTCCGGCTCATGATCGTATTTGAATCTAGCCGTTAAAACTCATGATCACTAGGGGGCTTCCTATTCAAACATAGGTCATATTCGAACCAAAGAGAACATAGCTGTCGGTACCCTCTTGATCGGCACACTGCCAAACTCACTAGGGGGCTTCTTGATCGTATTAGAATCATAGCTTAACCCCTTTTGGGTCCGACTTTGATCGTATTCGAATTAGATTCGTTAAAAAACTCTCAAGGTCATTTGGGGGCTTCCTGTTCAAACATAGGTCGTATTTGAACCAAAGAGAACATAGTTGTCGGTACCCTCTTGATCGGCGCAACGCCAAAGCCACTGGAGGATACATGATCGTATTCAAATCCTAGCTTAGCACCTTTGGAACGGTTTACTGATCGTATTCGAATCATAAGCCTTGATTTTTTTCCTTTCTATTTTGGCTCAAGTTTTGTTTGAAAGCAACCTTTGTCTTGTCTTGAGACCTTTTTTGTTCAGATCTAAGTATAAGTGTGGTTTCAATTTAACCCAGCTTGGTTTTTGGACGATAAGTCGCCAGCATATGACAATCATCATACATTTGATGTGTTGGCTTCTAAGGATTGGGTTATCACCCTTACTGTTCAAGTCAAATAAACCGGCAGTACAAATTCAACATCAGAGGTATGATATTATAGTTGTGTTTCAAAGCTATAATTCATAACAGGCTTATCTGTGACTCTTTTCATATTAAGGGGTTATATGTAAGATATTATGACCCGCCCTACGGTAAGCCGCCAAGGGTTCTTGTGATCTATTTCTGTGTGCATGACAGCTCAAAGACTTTCTTAAGCATAAGGAAAACGGATGATAAGTATAAAAAGGGGTGAATATAAGATGGCGGCTTAACAATGTTGAGCACCAAAACGTGCATGATGGCACGGCAAAGCAAAGTAATTTCTACCCTATTACATGACTCCCCGAGTCCAAATGATTAAATTGTTTTTCAGCGGGTTACAAAGATGAGCCACCCGACAGATCAATTCTCTTGTTGGCCTGAAGCTTCTGGATCAACCCTTTCCGTTCCTCCGTCCTGTTCCCTGTCTGGAAGGTTGATGATGACCAGTCAATGCCATTCAAAGCTTCAAATTTAGCTTCATCATCAATTAGTCCGGCCGGGTCAACTTCAAGGGAAAAGGTATGCTTATGGATTGGTGGAATTAGGCTAGTCACTTTATAATGCGGTGTCGGAATCCTCCGGTTCTCCGCGTCATAACCCAGCTGGTACCTAGTGAGATCCGCCTCATCAGCAATCAGGGTGGGCGTATTTCCTTCACACAAGTGGCGAAGTCTTCCTGTTCAAAGGGAGTACCATCCTCCTTAAGGCTTGGATACCCAATGGCGATGTCGGCCGGGTCTAATTCCGGTAACCAAGCTTGGCCTGGCTTAAGGCGTCCACGGCTCCGGCTCTCACGGATGATCGCCTAAGTTCATTGAACCGCTGGGGCAGCACAGAAAGCTTCTTTAGCACATCCACCAAGAGTGTGGGGACTTCATTTGAGAGGGAAACCGTGGCTAAAGCACACTGAGTCCGGTGTAAAGTTGTTCTACAAGCGTATAAACCGCCTTCAGTTTCACCAGCATGTCTTGATTGAGATTTGAGCTCCTGGGGCCTGCATAGCAATGTTAGGTGAGTTAATAAGAATTTATATGATCAATAGAAAGATTCAAATATTTGACGCTTGCAGGGCGACTTACCAAAGATTGCTGAGACCATTTGAGATACATGGCGTTTTAAGCCGGATAATTCGACGGTTGCCTCTTCAAGAGCCGCCTCTGCCTTCTCAGCTCGATTGGTCAAAGCAATCTTTTCTTCAGCCCAGGACTTTTTCTCCACTTCAAAGTATTTTTTCAGTTTCTCTTGTTCAGATAAACTGAATTCAAATTTGGAGTTGGCTCTTTGGGTTTCAGTCTCTTGTGCTTCCAGGCGGTTCTTCAAGTCAGACACTTCTAATTGAAGTTGAGTGGTGGTGGCCTATACAAATACCGGGTCAAAATCATGACCGTTAGCATACAATATTAAAGTCCCAAGCCTTTTGCAAGCAACAACACTTGGCACTTGGGGGCTAATGTCTACCGAAGAATTTTACTAAGTGGCGGTTCATGAGAGTAAGTCCCAAGCACCTTGCAAGCAAGAGTACTTGGCACTTGTGGGCTAATGCATATTGTTGTTAAAGTTTTACAAATATTTTATTCTATACAAAGCACATGAAGGACTGGCTCATTCATGCTGATTAAACCGGCCCTTGGGGACTATGGAGTAAGCCGGGTTTTTTCCAAGTTTTGTCAAAATATACTACTAATGCTCATAAGTTTGTTCTAAGTCTACAACATATTCATTATAAGCAATAGACTTGGGGGCTGGTATAGTAAGGATAATTCAATGAAGGGAAGAGCTTATACCTCAAATTTCTGGTGCATTTGCTTCACCATATCAACTTCGAGGTCACGGCTGCTGTGCACTTGGCTAAGATAGCCAGAAAAGACTTCCCCAATGCTCATGTGAGTATAATCAGCAATGTCAAATCTGACCTTACGGCGTTCCAGGTGCTCCTCCTTGGCAGAACACTTGGCCAGCATAGTAGGTCTCCCCGGCTCAGTATAGCCAGTCTTGGTAATTTCAACATCAGCATCTTGGGGGTCGTCTATCTTGGCCGGGGTAGAGACTTCAGGATTTTCAGAGCCATCGGCGGTTTGCTCGACAGGCAGGTCAGCAGTTGGTGTTGGCGTGTCATGAGCCAGTTCAGGTGGCAGCTCAAGAACAGAGGCCTCAGGCGCGGCAGTCTGGAGTTCCAGCTCTTTGAAGATTGGTTCTTCGGTCGGCTTGTTCTTCTTCGCCTTCTTGCTAGGCTTTGCTTTTCCACTGCATAAGATCAAAAGATCAGTATAAATATAAAGAATTGAAATGAATACAGGATAGGTCAATCATCATTACCCTGGAGCGGTCTTGAAAGCCGGCAAGTTGGACTAGATTGAGTTGCTGGAGGAAGGTGAAGTTTCCTGATAATTCGAGTCAGAAGAGTTGAGTGGTTGACGAGTGAGACCTGCCAAAGGATAAAAGGAATTTAAATCGGAGGTGACCTCGTTCCGGCGCTTCCTTGGTGTATTAGGCAAGCCGGAGGAGAGTTCCGCGTTTTTGCTGGTCCGGGTCTGCCTCCGGCTCTCATGAATCTGTCGCTTCAAAAGAAATTGAGGATCTTGATAAGCTAAGGGATGTGAAAATCTTACTTTCTGGGTTACTCTTCGGATTTTTTGCCTTGGCAAAGGCTCTGAGTCGGAGGAAATAATAGTTACCTCTTCATCTACCCCATGACTCGTTCACGTGTCATCCTGATCATAATCGGTATCAATAAGGTGATTAAAGAATGAGCCAAGAGAGTCAAGAGCTACCTCTGACTCAGAAGAGTCCTCCAGTTGAAACAGCTCAGAAGTGCTAGACTTTTTTCCTCTTTTCTTCGCGGCTTCTTTCCTGGCGGCTCTCTTGGCCTTCCTGGCTTTCTTTGCAGCCTCATAATCATACTTCTTCTTCCAAAATTCATCATCAGCCTGTAAAAATCAGCAGAAGTTTGAGTAAAGACAAAACATCAAGGATGAAGGTGAAGTTATTCAGTTTGGCGGCTTACCGTTGGAGCCAGGTTAGCAGCCCACCTTACCACAATCTGCTAGACTTTCATTTAAGAGTGACTTTGTCATATCATCAACAACGTGGTCAGGTAAATCATCAGGACTGTGCCGCAGAGGGTCATTCTTCTTGCCCATGTAGGTGCACATCAAACCAGGGTGGCGGCTTAATGGAATGATCCGCCAGGCAAGCCAAACCCGGACCAAGTCGATACCATTTAGCCCATTCCCCAAAAGAGCCTTGACTTTAGCCATGGTGGGGGCGAGCATCTGGCGTTCGGCGGCAGTCACCTTATCAGGAAGCGGGTGATTGGAGTCAAGACGCAGAGCACGAAAGCCGGGCAGAGGGTTCTCATCAGCCGGAGAAGTGTCTTGGCAATAGAATCATGTCTGGTTCCAGTCTTTGGGGTGACTTGGTGGATTTGCATACGGAAAAAATGACGTACCTCCATCGTTGGATTGAGACCCCGCCAAGCTCCAAGCTAGGTCCATTGGCACATTCATTCTGGCGGTTCAAATAAAATAATTCTCTGAAGAGTAGTAAGCTGGGCTCTTCTCCAAGATACATCTCACTGAACACTTGAAAGTTTCAAATGTTGGACACGGAGTTGGGTCCGATGCCTTGAGGACGGAGGTCAAAAAAGTGCAGGATGTCTCTGAAGAACTTTGAGTCGGGTGGTGAAAAACCCCGGTTCATATGGTCAGTGAAGACGATGACCTCCCCCTCTTTGGGCTGAGGATTTTCCTTTGTTGGTTCAGGAGCACGATATGACATAACTTCCTTCTTTGGCAGATAGCCAGTCTTCACAAAGTCATCAGGCGTACTATCTGTGACGACGGATTTGACCCAATTGCATGAAGTGGGTTGTTTGGGCGGCATTGTGATGGAAGCCTAACAAAGAGTAAAATTTCCGATTCAAATTGAAGCCGGAGAGAAACATTACAGTGCATATTCAAGATGGCAGCTTATAAAGGGGCCTAACGATATATGGCTAATTATGTCAAGTTATTTAAGCCGCCATGAGAACCATGAGCAGTCAAGTTATCTAAACCGCCATGAGTGGTTAAGATTATCAATTGAGCATTGCGACTTTAAGCCGGTGATAAGAGTCGCCATGGCTAGGTGGATCTAACAAAATACAGTTTTTTGCCTAAGTGTTACACAAACAAGTTTCACATGCTACATCTATTATTTTGGATCAATGGTTGTTCAGAAAAAGGAAATAACCTAGACCTAAAAACAAGTTCAGATAAGTTCGTGAGTTCTAACGAGGCCTCTTTACAGGAAAAAAGGGATCCGCTAGTATAAAAAATGGATGCAAAACAATTACCGCATGAGTTCTGTATTATTTTTGGATCAAAGGAGGCTGCAGTGGAGAAACTACGAAGAAACAGTGAACAACACGAAGAACAGGCAGAAACCTGCTACGTCTCCAACGTATCTATAATTTATGAAGCATTCATGCTATTATATTATCTGTTTTGGATGTTTATGGGATTTATTATACACTTCTATATTATTTTTAGGACTAACCGATTAACTGGAGGCCTAGCCCATATTGTTGTTTTCTTGCCTATTTCAGTGTTTCGAAGAAAAGGAATATCAAACGGAGTCCAAACGGAAGGAAACCTTCGGGAAAGTTATTTTTGGAACGAAAGCAATCCAGGGGACTTGGAGTGCACGTAAGGGAAGCTTCAAGGTGGCCACGAGGCAGGGAGGCGCGCCCACCTCCCCTGGGCGTGCCCCCCACCCTTGTGGGTCCCTGTGGCTCCCCTGACCGACTTCTTTCGCCTATATATTTCCATATACCCTAAAAACATCGGGGAACACAATAGATCGGGAGTTCCACCGCCGCAAGCCTCTGTAGCCACCAAAAACCTCTCGAGCCTGCTCGGCACCACCGCCCGAGGGGATCCCTCACCGGTGGCCATCTTCATCATCTCGGCGCTCTCCATGACGAGGAGGGAGTAGTTCACCCTCGGGGCTGAGGGTATGTACCAGTAGCTATGTGTTTGATCTCTCTCTCTCTCTCTCTCTCTCTCGTGTTCTTGAGATGGTACGATCTTGATGTACCGTGAGCTTTGCTATCATAGTTGGATCTTATGATGTTTCTCCCCCTCTACTCTCTTGTAATGGATTGAGTTTTCCCTTTGAAGTTGTCTTGTCAGATTGAGTCTTTAAGGATTTGAGAACACTTGATGTATGTCTTGCCGTGCTTATCTGTCACGACAATGGGATATTCACGTGATCTACTTGATGTATGTTTTTGTGATCAACTTGCGGGTGCAATGAATCTATGCATAGGGGTTGGCACACGTTTTCATCTTAACTCTCCGGTAGAAACTTTGGGGCACTCTTTGAAGTACTTTGTGTTGGTTGAATAGATGAATCTGAGATTGTGTGATGCATATCGTATAATCATACCCATGGATACTTGAGGTGGCAATGGAGTATCTAGGTGACATTAGGGTTTTGGTTGATTTGTGTCTTAAGGTGTTATTCTAGTATGAACTCTATGATAGATCGAACGGAAAGAATAGCTTCGTGTTATTTTACTATGGACTCTTGAATAGATTGATCAGAAAGGATAACTTTGAGGTGGTTTCGTACCCTACCATAATCTCTTCGTTTGTTCTCCGCTATTAGTGACTTTGGAGTGACTCTTTGTTGCATGTTGAGGGATTGTTATATGATCTAATTACGTTATTATTGTTGAGAGAACTTGCACTAGTGAAAGTATGAACCCTAGGCCTTGTTTCCTACCATTGCAATACCGTTTACGCTCACTTTTATCATTAGTTACCTTGCTGTTTTTATTATTTCAGATTACAAAAACCTATATCTACCATCCATATTGCACTTGTATCACAATCTCTTCATTAATTAGTGCACCTATACAATTTGCCATTGTATTGGGTGTGTTGGGGACACAAGAGACTCTTTGTTATTTGGTTGCAGGGTTGTTTGAGAGAGACCATCTTCATCCTACGCCTCCCACGGATTGATAAACCTTAGGTCATCCACTTGAGGGAAATTTGGTACTGTCCTACAAACCTCTGCACTTGGAGGCCCAACAACGTCTACAAGAAGAAGGTTGTGTAGTAGACATCAAGCTCTTTTCTGGCGCCGTTGCCGGGGAGGTGAGTGCTTGAAAGTATATCTTTAGATCTTGCAATCGAATCTTTTAGTTTCTTGTTTTATCACTAGTTTAGTTTATAAAAGAAAACTCCAAAAAATGGAATTGAGTTTGCATCATACGCTTCATCTTTTTAATATCTTTTGTTAGAATGATGGAAAGGAAAATTTTGCTCAAGTGCTAGAAGAAGAATTACATAGAATGCTTAGCATAAAATATGTGAATGATGAGCATGATTGCAATGTTGTTAGTATGAATTCCTGGAATATCCATGATGCTAATGATATGCAAAGCCACAAGCTTGGGGAAGCTATGTTTGATGAAGATGATATTTTTTGTCCCCCAAGTTTTGATGAGAAAATTTATTATGACGAAAGCATGCCTCCTATTTATGATGATTATTGTGATGATACGTATGCCATAAAGAATAAACTTGCGTATGTGGAGTGTAGTAAAATTTCTATGCAAGTAGATCGTGAAAATAATGCTTTATGTGCTGGTTATATTGTTGAATTCATTCATGATGCTACTGAAAATTATTATGAGGGAGGAATATATGCTTGTAGGAATTGCAATAATATCAAGTTTCCTCTCTATGTGCTTAAAATCTTGAAGTTATGCTTGTTTTGCCTTCCTATGCTAGTTGATTATTGTTCCCACAAATTGTTTGCTCACAAAATCCCTATGCATAGGAAGTGGGTTAGGCTTAAATGTGCTAGTCATATGCTTCATGATACTCCCGTTATGTTTCAATTCTTATCTTTTATGTGAGCATCATTGTCATCATCATGCCTAGCTAGAAATGCATTAAAGAAAAGTGCTTGTTGGGACACAACCCAATATTTACCCTTACTGTTTTTGTGTGTCCACATGATTATGCTACTGTAGTAATCATGTTTTATAGCTTTTTTTCAATAAAGTGCCAAGTAAGACCTTTAGGATGGCTTACGGTGATAGTTGTGTTGATACTGCTGAAATCAGAAACTTTTGCACCCAATAAATTAGTTTTGATAATTCACAGAAACTTGCTTTTGATCTGATTCTTTTTGCTCTGGATTGGTACATAAATTTCTCAGGTTTTCCTAAGTTTGTAGGATTTTTGAAGTTCCATAAGTATACGTTTGATACATATTACTACAGACTGTTCTGTTTTTGGCAGATTCTATTTTGTATGTGTTGTTTGCTTATTTTGATCAATCTATGAGTAGTATCTGAGGGTACGAACCATAGATAAGTTGGAATACAGTAGGTTTTAACACCAATATGAATTTAGAATGAGTTCACAACAGTACCTAAGTGGTGATTTATTTTCTTATACTAACGGAGCTTACGAGTTTTCTGTTGAGTTTTGTGTTGTGGAGTTTTCAAGTTTTGGGTAAAGATTCGATGGACTATGGAATAAGGAGTGGCAAGAGCCTAAGCTTCGGGATGCCCAAGGCACCCCAAGTTAATATTCAAGGACAACCAAGAGCCTAAGCTTGGGGATGCCCCGGAAGGCATCCCCTCTTTCGTCTTCGTTCATCGGTAACTTCACTTGGAGCTATATTTTTATTCACCACATGATATGTGTTTTGCTGGGAGCGTCATTTTGTTTTCTTTTGTTTTTCTTGCTGTTTGAATAAAATACCAAGATCTGAAATTCTTAAATGAGAGAGAGAGTCTTCACATAGCTACATAATTATTTAACTACTCATTGATCTTCACTTATACCTTTTTGGAGTAGTTTGTCATTTACTCGTGTGCTTCACTTATATCCTATGAGTAAATGGTTGAATGAGTTGAATTTCATAAATCTGAAATTATATATGTTTCATATGCTTACCCCATTGCGAGTAATGACTTCACATCTAAGAAGTAGAGGTGGTAAATTTATTGAAGGTTAGCAAACATTGTATTGGTCACTTGAACAATTCATGAAAGAATATTGAAGGAAGAGAGATTCCACATATAAATATACTATCTTAGACATCTTCTATGATTGTGAGCCCCATTAATTATTTTCAAACCTAAGCAAATTAGTTGAAATTGGACAAGGAAGACAACGTAATGAGTTATGCTTGGGTATATTTGTATAGAAGTTATATTGTTATAGATCCTCCCACATGTGGCTTGCTTTTTAGAATCCTTTGCTAGCCAAAATAACTGTACTAAGCGGGAATACTGCTTGTGCATCCAAATTCCTTGAACCAAGTTTCTTCCATGAGTGTCCACCATACCTACCTATATGCGGTATTTACCTCCCGTTCCAAGTAAATTTGCATGTGCCAAACTCTAAACCTTCAAATAATAATATGTTTTGTATGCCCGGATCTCTCATGTAGCGACTAGGGGCTGTCAGTATCTTCTGAAGGAAATATGCCCTAGAGGAAATAATAAAGTTATTATTTATTTCCTCATATCATGATAAATGTTTATTATTCATGCTAGAATTGTATTAACCGGAAACATGATACATGTGTGAATACATAGACAAACTTAATGTCACTAGTATGCCTCTACTTGACTAGCTCATTAATCAAAGATGGTTATGTTTCCTAACCATAGACATGTGTTTTCATTTGATTAACGAGATCACTTCATTAGGAGAATGATGTGATTGACTTGACCCATTCCGTTAGCTTATCACTTGATCGTTTAGTATGTTGCTATGCTTTCTTCATGACTTATACAAGTTCCTATAACTATGAGATTATGCAACTCCCGTTTACCGGAGGAACACTTTGTGTGCTACCAAACGTCACAACGTAACTGGGTGATTATAAAGGAGCTCTACAGTGTCTCCAAAGGTACATGTTGAGTTGGCGTATTTCGAGATTAGGTTTTGTCACTCCGATTGTCGGAGAGGTATCTCTAGGCCCTCTCGGTAATGCACATCACTATAAGCCTTGCAAGCAATGTAGCTAATGAGTTAGTTATGAAATGATGCATTACGTAATGAGTAAAGAGACTTGCCGGTAACGAGATTGAACTAGGTATTGAGATACCGACGATCGAATCTCGGGCAAGTAACATACCGATGACAAAGGGAACAACGTATGTTGTTATGCGGTTTGACCGATAAAGATCTTTGTAGAATATGTAGGAGCCAATATGAGCATCTAGGTTCCGCTATTGGTTATTGACCCGGAATGGTTCTCGGTCATGTCTACATAGTTCTCGAACCCGTAGGGTCCGCACGCTTAAGGTTTCGATGACAATTATATTATGAGTTTATGAGTTTTGATGTACCGAAGTTTGTTCGGAGTCCCGGATGTGATCACGGACATGACGAGGAGTCTCGAAATGGTCGAGACATGAAGATTGATATATTGGACGACTATATTCGGACACCGGAAGTGTTCTGGAGAAGTTTCGGATAAAACTGGAGTGCCGGAGGGTTATCGGAACCCCCGAGGGAACTAATGGGCCTCGATGGGCCTTAGTGGAGAGAGAGAGGGGTGGCCAGGGCAGGCCGTGCGCCCCCTCCCCCTCTGGTCCGAATTGGACTAGGAGAGGGGGGGCGGTGCCCCCCTTTCCTTCTCCCTCTCCCTCTCCTTCCTTCCCCCTCTCTCCCTTTAGGTGGAAACCTACTAGGACTTGGAGTCCTAGTAGGATTCCCCTCTTGGGGGCGCGCCATAGAGGGCCGGCCGGCCTCCCCCTGCTTTATATACAGGGGCAGGGGGCACCCCAAAGACACACCAATTGATCTCTTGATTTCTTAGCCGTGTGCGGTGCCCCCTCCACCATAGTCCTCGATAATATTGTAGCGGTGCTTAGGCGAAGCCCTGCGACGGTAGAACATCAAGATCGTCACCACGCCGTCGTGCTGACGAAACTCTTCCCCGACATTCTGCTGGATCGGAGTCCGGGGATCGTCATCAAGCTGAACGTGTGCTAGAACTCGGAGGTGCCGTAGTTTCGGTGCTTGATCGGTCGGGCCGTGAAGACGTACGACTACATCAACCGCATTGTTCTAACGCTTCTGCTTTCGGTCTACGATGGTACATGGACAACACTCTCCCCTCTCGTTGCGTGTGCTTAGGAACTTTTTTGAAATTACTACGTATCCCAACAGTGGCATCAGAGCCTGGTTTTATGCGTAGATGTTATATGCACGAGTAGAACACAAGTAAGTTGTGGGCGATACAAGTCATACTGCTTATCAGCATGTCATACTTTGGTTCGGTGGTATTGTTGGATGAAGCGGCCCGGACCGACATTACGCGTACGCTTACGCGAGGCCGGTTCTCCCGACATGCTTTGCACAGTGGTGGCTAGCGGGTGTCAGTTTCTCCAACTTTAGTTGAACCGAGTGTGGCTACACCCGGTCCTTGCGAAGGTTAAAACAGCACTAACTTGACGAACTATCCTCATGGTTTTGATGCGTAGGTAAGAACGGTTCTTGCTCAGCTCGTATCAGCCACGTAAAATTTGCAACAACAAAGTAGAGGACGTCTAACTTGTTTTTGCAGGGCATGTTGTGATGTGATATGGTCAAGACGTGATGCTATATTTTATTGTATGAGATGATCATGTTTTTTAACAGAAGTTATCGGCAACCGGGCAGGATCCATATGGTTGTCGCTTATTGTATGAAATGCAACGCTTCAGAATTGCTTTACTTTATCACTAAGCGGTAGCGATAGTCGTAGAAGCAATAGATGGCGTAAACAACAACGATCCTATGATGGAGATCAAGGTGTCGCACCGGTGACGATGGTGATCACGACTGTGCTTCGGAGATGGAGATCACAAGCACAAGATGATGATGGCCATATCATATCACTTATATTGATTGCATGATGTTTATCCTTTATGCATCTTATCTTGTTTTGATTGACGGTAGCATTTTAAGATGATCTCTCACTAATTATCAAGAAGTGTTCTCCCTGAGTATGCACCGTTGCGAAAGTTCTTCGTGCTGAGACACCACGTGATGATCGGGTGATAGACTCTACGTTCAGATACAACGGGTGCAAAACAGTTGCACACGCAGAATACTCAGGTTAAACTTGACGAGCCTAGCATATACAGATATGGCCTCGGAACACGGAGACCGAAAGGTCGAACATGAATCATATAGTAGATATGATCAACATAGTGATGTTCACCATTGAAACTACTCCATCTCACGTGATGATCGGACATGGTTTAGTTGACTTGGGTCACGTGATCACTTAGATGACTAGAGAGATGTCTGTCTAAGTGGGAGTTCTTAAGTAATATGATTAATTGAACTTAAATTTATCATGAACTTAGTACCTGATAGTATTTTGCTTATCTATGTTTGTTGTAGATAGATGGCTCGTGCTGTTTTTCCGTTGAATTTTAATGCGTTCCTTGAGAAAGCTAAGTTGAAAGATGATGGTAGCAATTACACGGACTGGGTCCAGAATTTGAGGATTATCCTCATTGCTGCACGTAAGAATTACATCCTGGAAGCACCGCTGGGTGCCAGCCTACATGTATGCAAATCGACGATGTTAAGAACGTCTGGCAGAGCAAAGCTGATGACTACTCGATAGTTCAGTGTGCCATGCTTTACGGCTTAGAACCGGGTCTTCAACGACATTTTGAATGTCATGGAGCATATGAGATGTTTCAGGAGTTGAAGTTAATATTTCAAGAAAATGCCCGGATTGAGAGATATGAAGTCTCCAATAAGTTCTATAGCTGTAAGATGGAGGAGAATAGTTCTGTCAGTGAACATATACTCAAAATGTCTGGGTATAATAATCACTTGATTCAACTGGGAGTTAATCTTCCTGATGATAGTGTCATTGACAAAATTCTTCAATCACTGCCACCAAGCTACAAGAGTTTCGTGATGAACTATAATATGCAAGGGATGGACAAGACTATTCCCGAGCTCTTCGCAATGCTAAAGGCTGCGGAGGTAGAAATCAAGAAGGAGCATCAAGTGTTGATGGTCAATAAGACCACCAGTTTCAAGAAAAAGGGTAAAGGGGAGAAGAAGGGGAACTTCAAGAAGAACAGCAAGCAAGTTGCTGCTCAAGAGAAGAAACCCAAATCTGGACCTAAGCCTGAGACTGAGTGCTTCTACTGCAAGCAGACTCGACACTGGAAGCGGAACTGCCCCAAGTATTTGGCGGATAAGAAGGATGGCAAGGTGAACAAAGGTATATGTGATATACATGTTATTGATGTGTACCTTACTAATGCTCGCAGAGCACCGGTATTTGATAATCGGTTACATTACTAATATTTGCAACTCGAAACAAGGACTACGGATTAAGCGAAGATTGGCTAAGTACGAGGTGACGATGCATGTGGGAAATGGTTCCAAAGTCGATGTGATCACGCTCGGCACGCTACCTCTATATCTACCATCGGGATTAGTTTTAGACCTAAATAATTGTTATTTGGTGCCAGCGTTGAGCATGAACATTATATCTGGATCTTGTTTGATGCGAGACGGTTATTCATTTAAATCAGAGAATAATGGTTTTATGAGTAATATCTTTTAGGGTCATGCACCCTTGAAGAGTGGTCTATTTCTATTAAATCTCGATAGTAGTGATACACATATTCATAATGTTGAAGCCAAAAGATGCAGATTTGATAATGATAGTGCAACTTATTTGTGGCAATCGCCGCTTGGGTCATATTGGTGTAAAGCGCATGAAGAAACTCCATACCGATGGACTTCGAATCACTTGATTATGAATCACTTGGTACTTGCGTAACCGTGCCTCATGGGCAAGATGACTAAAACACCGCTCTCCTAACTATGGAGAGAGCAACAGATTTGTTGGAAATCATACATACGTATGTATGTGGTCCGATGAATGTTGAGGCTCGTGGCGGATATCGTTATTTTCTCACCTTCACAGATGATTTAAGCAGATATGGGTATATCTACTTGATGAAACATAAGTCTGAAACTTTTGAAAAGTTCAAAGAATTTCAGAGTGAAGTTGAAAATCATCATAACAAGAAAATAAAGTTTCTAAGATCTGATCGTGGAGGAGAATATTTGAGTTACGAGTTTGGTCTACATTTGAAACAATGCGGAATAGTTTCACAACTCACGCCACCCGGAACACCACAGCGTAATGGTGTGTTCGAACGTCGTAATCGTACTTTACTAGATATGGTGCAATCTATGATGTCTCTTACTGATTTACCGCTATCGTTCTGGGGTTATGCTTTAGAGACGGCCGCATTCACATTAAATAGGGCACCATCAAAATCCGTTGAGACGACGCTTTATGAACTGTGGTTTGGCAAGAAACCAAAGTTGTCGTTTCTTAAAGTTTGGGGCTGCGATGCTTATGTGAAGAAACTTCAACCAGATAAGCTCGAACCCAAATCGGAGAAATGTGTCTTCATAGGATACCCAAAAGAGACTATTGGGTACACCTTCTATCACAGATTTGAGGGCAAGATTTTTGTTGCTAAATTCGGATCCTTTCTAGAGAAGGAGTTTCTCTCGAAAGAAGTGAGTGGGAGGAAAGTAGAACTTGATGAGGTAACTGTACCTGCTCCCTTATTGGAAAGTAGTTCATCACAAGAACCGGTTCTGTGATTTACTACACCAATCGCTGAGGAAGCTAATGATAATGATCATGAAACTTCAGATCAAGTTACTACCGAACTTCGCAGTCAACCAGAGTGAGATCCGCACTGTGAGTGGTACGGTAATCCTATTATGGAAGTCATGTTACTTGACCATGGCGAACCTACGAACTATGAGGAAGCGATGATGAGCCCAAATTCCGCAAAATGGCTTGAGGCCATGAAATCTAAGATGGGATCCATGTATGAGAACAAAGTATGGACTTTGGTTGACTTGCCCGATGATCGGCAAGCCATCGAGAATAAATGGATCTTCAAGAAGAAGACTGACGTTGCTGGTAATGTAACTGTCTACAAAGCTCGACTTGTTGTGAAAGGTTTTCGACAAGTTCGAGGGGTTGACTATTATGTGACTTTCTCACCCGTAGTGATGCTTAAGTCTGTCCAAATCATGTTGGCAATTGCCGCATTTTATGATTATGAAATATGGCAAATGGATGTCAAAACTGCATTCCTGAATGGATTTCTGGAAGAAGAGTTGTATATGATGCAACCGGAAGGTTTTGTCGATCCAAAAGGTGCTAATAAAGTGTGCAAGCTTCAGCGATCCATTTATGGACTGGTGCAAGCCTCTCGGAGTTGGAATAAACGCTTTGATAGTGTGATCAAAGCATATGGTTTTATACAGACTTTTGGAGAAGCATGTATTTACAAGAAAGTGAGTGGGAGATCTATAGCATTTCTGATATTATATGTAGATGACATATTATTAATTGGAAATGATATAGAATTTCTGGATAGCATAAAGGGATACTTGAATAAAAGTTTTTCAATGAAAGACCTCATTGAAGTCGCTTACATATTAGGCATCAAGATCTATAGAGATAGATCAAGACGCTTAATTGGACTTTCGCAAAGCACATACCTTGATAAAGTTTTGAAAAGGTTCAAAATGGATCAGGCAAAGAAAGGGTTCTTGCCTGTATTACAAAGGTGTGAAGTTGAGTCAGACTCAATGCCCGACCATAGCAGAAGATAGAGAGAAAATGAAAGATGTTCCCTATGCTTCGGCCATAGGTTCTATCATGTATGCAATGTTGTGTAACAGACCGACGTATGCTTAGCAATAAGTTTGGCAGGAGGTACCAAAGTAATCCAGAGTGGATCATCGGACAGCGGTCAAGGATATCCCGAAATACCTAAAACGGACTAAGGATATGTTTCTCGTTTATGGAGGTGACAAAGAGCTAGTCGTAAATGGTTACGTCGATGCAAGCTTTGACACTGATCCGGACGATTCTAAATCGCAAACCGGATACGTGTTTATATTGAATGGTGGAGCTCTCAGTTGGTGAAGTTCTAAAAAAGCGTCGTGGCGGGATCTACATGCAAAGCAGAGTACATAGCTTCTTCGGAAGCAGCAAATGAAGGAGTCTGGATGAAAGAGTTCATTTCTGGTCTAGGTGTCATACCTAGTGCATCGGGACCAATGAAGATCTTCTGTGACAATACGGGTGCAATTGCCTTGGCAAAGGAATCCAGATTTCACAAGAGGACCAAGCACATCAAGAGACGCTTCAATTCCATCCGGGACCAAGTCCAGGTGGGAGACATAGAGATTTGCAAGATACATACGGATCTGAATGTTGCAGACCCGTTGACTAAGCCTCTTCCAAGAGCAAAACATGATCAGCACCAAGACTCCATGGGTGTTGAATCATTACTGTGTAATCTAGATTTATGACTCTAGCGCAAGTGGGAGACTGAAGGAAATATGCCCTAGAGGCAATAATAAAGTTATTATTTATTTCCTCATATCATGATAAATGTTTATTATTCATGCTAGAATTGTATTAACCGGAAACATGATACATGTGTGAATACATAGACAAACTTAATGTCACTAGTATGCCTCTACTTGACTAGCTCATTAATCAAAGATGGTTATGTTTCCTAACCATAGACATGTGTTGTCATTTGATTAACGAGATCACTTCATTAGGAGAATGATGTGATTGACTTGACCCATTCCGTTAGCTTAGCACTTGATCGTTTAGTATGTTGCTATGCCTTTCTTCATGACTTATACAAGTTCCTATAACTATGAGATTATGCAACTCCCTGCCATCAAGGAACACTTTGTGTGCTACCAAACGTCACAACGTAATCGGGTGATTATAAAGGAGCTCTACAGTGTCTCCAAAGGTACATGTTGAGTTGGCGTATTTCGAGATTAGGTTTTGTCACTCCGATTGTCGGAGAGGTATCTCTGGGCCCTCTCGGTAATGCACATCACTATAAGCCTTGCAAGCAATGTAACTAATGAGTTAGTTACGGAATGATGCATTATGTAACGAGTAAAGATACTTGCCGGTAACGAGATTGAACTAGGTATTGAGATACCGACGATCGAATCTCGGGCAAGTAACATACCGATGACAAAGGTGCGGTTTGACCGATAAAGATCTTCGTAGAATATGTAGGAGCCAATAGGAGCATCCAGGTTCTGCTATTGGTTATTGACCCGGAATGGTTCTCGTTCATGTCTACATAGTTCTCGAACCCGTAGGGTCCGCACGCTTAAGGTTTTGATGATAGTTATATTATGAGTATATGAGTTTTGATGTACCGAAGTTTGTTCGGAGTCCCAGATGTGATAACGGACATGACGAGGAGTCTCGAAATGGTCGAGACATGAAGATTGATATATTGGACGACTATATTCAGACACCGGAAGTGTTCCGGAGAAGTTTCGGATAAAACCGGAGTGCCGGAGGGTTATCGGAACCCCCGGGGGAACTAATGGGCCTCGACGGGCCTTAGTGGAGGGAGAGAGGGGCGGCCAGGGCAGGCCGCGCGCCTCCTCCCCCTCTGGTCCAAATTGGACTAGGAGAGGGGGGCGGCGCCCCCCTTTCCTTCTCCCTCTCCCTCTCCTTCCTTCCCCCTCACTCCCTTTAGGTGGAAACCTACTAGGACTTGGAGTCCTAGTAGGATTCCCTCTTGTGGGCGCGCCATAGAGGGCCGGCCGGCCTCCCCCATGCTCCTTTATATACGGGGCAGGGGCACCCCAAAGACACAACAATTGATCTCTTGATCTCTTAGGCGTGTGCGGTGCCCCTCCACCATAGTCCTCGATAATATTGTAGCGGTGCTTAAGCGAAGCCTGCGACGGTAGAACATCAAGATCGCCACCACGCCGTCAGGTCGATTTAAACTCTTCCCCGACATTCTGCTGGATCGGAGTCCGGGGATCGTCATCGAGCTGAATGTGTGCTAGAACTCGGAGGTGCCGTAGTTTCGGTGCTTGATCGGTCGGGCCGTGAAGACGTACGACTACATCAACCGCGTTGTTCTAACGCTTCCGCTTTTGGTCTACGAGGGTTCGTGGACAACACTCTCCCCTCTCGTTGCTATGCATCACCATGATCTTGCGTGTGCGTAGGAAATTTTTTGAAATTACTACGTTTTCCAACATCTTCCATGATAGGTGGGTTATTCTCATGATGAGTGGACTCCGCTCATCATTCACGAGGAGAATGGCTGGTAACTGGGATGCCCAGTCCCATGATCAAAATATCAAAATCAAATCTAAAATAATTGCAAAGAAAACTCCCCCAGGTTTGATGTTAGTTGGAGGCACCCGTTGTTTCGGGCAAGCCATGGATTGATGATTGTTGGTGGAGGGGGAGTAAAAATTTTACCATTATGTTTGGGAACCGCCTATAATGTATGTAGTATGGAACATATTGGGAACTCTTGGTGTTATGTTGATAATGAAAGCATACCTCTCAAAATTATTTTCATCTCTATATCGAAATCAAGCTCTGGCACCTCTGCAAATCCCTACTTCCCTCTGTGAAGGGCCTATCTTTTACTTTTATGCAAGAGTCAGTAGTATTTCTTCTCATTCCTACCTACTCTTTAGTTGGCAAGCATCATGTGTTGGGGAAAGATCTAAGCATATATGGCCATTCAAATATATTTGATCATGAATTATTGTTATCTACAATTATCTATATGATAAGTAAGTTGGGAGGCGAAACATTAAGCCCCTATCTTTCTCTGTGTTCGATCGATGCTATTTGTTCTAAAAATATGCTTTGAGCAGTAGCAATCATGGAAGACTATATGATAGTTGAGTATGTGGAGTTTGCTAAATCAAAGCTCTGACATAGACCCTTCCTGAAAATAAGATGAATTTTAATTGTTTGATGACTGAGAATGAAGTTTGCTAGTTTTCAAGAAAGTTTATGGTCTATGCTTTAACATGTGAATAGCTTGTTACTTGATCTTGAGAAGTTTTATGAGATGAACTACTGTTATGACATATAATCATGCTAGAAAAGGTGATAGATATTATCATTGATCAAACTTGTGCACCTGCTAGCATTCACACTTCATAAATTCTGTTTTTATCATTTACCTACTCGAAGACGAGTAGGAATTAAGCTTGGGGATGCTGATACGTCTCCAACGTATCTATAATTTATGAAGCATTCATGCTATTATATTATCTGTTTTGGATGTTTACGGGCTTTATTATACACTTTTATATTATTTTTGGAACTAACCTATTAACCGGAGGCCCAGCCCATATTGCTATTTTCTTGCCTATTTCAGTGTTTCGAAGAAAAGGAATATCAAACGGAGTCCAAACGGAATGAAACCTTCGGGAAAGTTATTTTTGGAACGGAAGCAATCTAGGGGACTTGGAGTGCACGTAAGGGAAGCTTCGAGGTGGCCACGAGGCAGGGAGGTGCGCCCACCTCACCTGGGCGCGCCCCCCACACTCATGGGCCCCTCGTGGCTCCCCTGACTGAGTTCTTTCACCTATATATTTCCATATACCCTAAAACACCGGGGAACACAATAGATCAGGAGTTCCGCCGTTGCAAGCCTCTGTAGCCACCAAAACCTCTTGAAGTCTGCTCAAGACTCTCACGGAGGGGGGATCCTCACCGTGGCCATCTTCATCATCCCGACGCTCTCTATGACGAGGAGGGAGTAGTTCATCCTCGGGGCTGAGGGTATGTACCAGTAGCTATGTGTTTGATCTCTCTCTCTCTCTCTCTCTCTCTCTCTCTCTCTCTCTCTCTCTCGTGTTCTTGAGATGGCACGATCTTGATGTACCGCGAGCTTTGCTATTATAGTTGGATCTTATGATGTTTCTCCCCCTCTACTCTCTTGTAATGGATTGAGTTTTCCCTTTGAAGTTGTCTTGTCAGATTGAGTCTTTAAGGATTTGAGAACACTTGATGTATGTATTGCCGTGCTTATCTGTCGTGACAATGGGATATTCACGTGATCTACTTGATGTATGTTTTTGTGATCAACTTGCGGGTGCAATGAATCTATGCATAGGGGTTGGCACACGTTTTCATCTTAACTCTCCCAGAGAAACTTTGGGGCACTCTTTGAAGTACTTTGTGTTGGTTGAATAGATGAATCTGAGATTGTGTGATGCATATCGTATAATCATACCCATGGATACTTGAGGTGACAATGGAGTATCTAGGTGACATTAGGGTTTTGGTTGATTTGTGTCTTAAGGTGTTATTCTAGTATGAACTCTATGATAGATCGAACGGAAAGAATAGCTTCATGTTATTTTACTATGGACTCTTGAATAGATCGATCAGAAAGGATAACTTTGAGGTGGTTTCGTACCCTACCATAATCTCTTCGTTTGTTCTCCGCTATTAGTGACTTTGGAGTGACTCTTTATTGCATGTTGAGGGATTGTTATATGATCTAATTATTTTATTATTGTTGAGAGAACTTGCACTAGTGAAAGTATGAACCCTAGGTCTTGTTTCCTACCATTGCAATACCGTTTACGCTCACTTTTATCATTAGTTACCTTGCTGTTTCTATTATTTCAGATTGCAAAAACCTATATCTACCATCCATATTGCACTTGTATCACCTTCTCTTCACCGAACTAGTGCACCTTTACAATTTTCCATTGTATTGGGTGTGTTGGGGACACAAGAGACTCTTTGTTATTTGGTTGCAGGGTTGTTTGAGAGAGACCATCTTCATCCTATGCCTCCCACGGATTGATAAACCTTAGGTCATCCACTTGAGGGAAATTTGCTACTGTCCTACAAACCTCTGCACTTGGAGGCCCAACAACGTCTACAAGAAGAAGGTTGTGTAGTAGACATCAAAACCCTAATGCGGATCTAAGGTGCGGGAAAGCAGGAACTTACAGTTGCAGATCTACTGCGGAGGGTCGCCGTCGTTCTCTGGATTGACTCAGGTTGATGCAGCGGCCTGGACGAGGACATCGGTGCGCTCTGCGGTGGCGGCGGAGCTCGAGTGGCAGAAGGGTGCGAGAGGTGGAAGACGATGGAAAGGGGGAGAATGAGGAAAGACCGATCGGGCCTATTTATAAGTAAAGGCTCTTAAGTGGGCGCGAAAAACGAGGAGACTGAAAATATGGTTATCCAGCTACTAGGACGCCTCGATTCTCGGGATGATCATTAAGATAAGGATCCATTGAGATATGTTGGAAAAAGCTTGCGTTAATGGCAGATGACATCATGGCGGGTTATCACAAATCCAGAGGATGACGTCATGGCGGGTTATAAAGTTTCTGTACAAACGAAGAGCAGAAAATTTTTCTAAGAGTTGAAGATTGACATGAACCCGTTCAAATCAATCTGGGGCCTAATGTTGGGGATATAACTATTAGGTATGACCCGCCCAGGAGGGGCCAGGTTATACCTATGGCGACTCAAGGTATGAAGCCCAAAACGACACTTGAAGATGGCGGTTCAGTTAAGGGCCCAAAGCCCAAAGGCGATTTAAGGCCCGTAGAGATAAACCGCCATATGTAACTTGTATTGTAGATAGGGATAGAGAGACCGAGCCGGACACTGTTTATGAGCTGGCCGGGACTCTAAGAGCCGCTGGGCGTCGACCTCTGTATATTAAGGGACGACCCGGCGGCGATTCAAGGCAAGTAAGATCAGATCGAGAGCTAGGTCAAGTGATTTCGCTCCCTGGTAATCGAGACATAAGCAATCCCACTCAAAACTGGATCGTAGGCTTTTTCCTTCACCGTAAGGGGCCGAACCAGTATAGACCCCGTGTCCTTTGTCCCGATTAACCCCTTTAAGCTTCCTAGTTGGGATGGCTCCATGACTAAGTCCTTTCACTAGGACATCTGACGTGACAATTCCACGACACATAGGACAAACACAAGCAAACCAACATCTTTAATCAATTGGTAACATACAAAATACTATGATGGTTATATTATAAGATATGCATTTGTGTATTTTTTTAACTTTGGAAACACAAACATATTTGCGGTAATCAGAAGGACTAGCTTCAAGCAAAACACGGTGTATCAGGTCACCCTCTTACAACTAAATCACATTGTAACATCACAAAATAATTTGTGAAGGGGAGTTTTAGACCTGACCTCCATTGTGGTTCGAGTCATGCATGGCTAGCTTCCTTGCATGGTACTAGATTTTGACCCACATATGGACCATTCTGCTCATTATTTAATTGTGTGATGTTTGATGATTGGGCTAAAAAGCAGCCACACGCCATAGTAAGTGGAAAATTCCATATTCATGGAAACAGAAAGTTCTAATTTTGTGTCTGTTCCGCTGGAAAACGTTGTTCCGTTTTGTTTTTGTTTCAACATAAAAAATTCCATTTCCATTTTCGTTTTGCAAATTTCCACTTCCGTTACCATATTCCCTCCCCATTTCCACGTTTCTACCGGAGAAGCAAAAAGTTTCCACTATGTTTCCACCCTAGTGGGATTCCCACCACAACCCCCTAGTACCAATACCGTTTGGTGTTAAAAAAAGTGGGCATCCCACCAAAACTAGCATAGATAATGTGGGAATAAGTGGGATCCCACTTAACAAATGCATTTGCAGTTGTAAACATCACACTTCAGAGCATGGTATGCATAGCCGGCGGCAGGACAACAAGTCAACAATATACTAAGCAATATGACAACAATATATTATCCCACTTAACCTTGAACAACACATAACTCCAAATGCCTACCAATATGACTTGTCCCTTGATATTTTAAGGAAGGAAAGACCTGGTTGCAATGAGTGCACCAGCCTTGTGCAAGCATTCCATGAACATAAATTGGTTCTACCTCATTCCAAATTTTGAATTGCAGTTTCCCTGGTTTGCGTGAGCCAAGTTTTCCTACATTAGGTGACCAAGTTAGCAGTGACAGGTGTGACGGGGACCTCTCTAGTGATTCTGGTAGTGAATGCGGTAATGTGCAACATGGCATAGATTGTGGTGCCTTGGCCTTTTTGCCCTTCTTGCTAAGAATGATGCTACCACATTGCTAATTAAGGAATATAGATCTTACCACCTTCTTGGATAGTCGTGGCTGCACCATTTCAATTGACAAAGTTTTTTTCCTTAACAGATCCTTATGACTAGAGGTTCTCCATTTCCGATAGCATTCAACATCGATTCACATCTTCACACTGGCATGGCGTCTCATCAATGTCTGAATTGAGAGCATCACAAACATTTTCAGTAATATAAAATGTAAATGAAACATATTTTATTATTAGATCTTTACATATTCTCATTTGCTTATACTAAACATTGTTACTTCTACACATACCTTATTTCATTGACATTTTGTTAACTGAATATTAGAACACAATATTTTCATTATACAACTCTAACGTACAATGAAAAGTAAATTTGCACCAATTTAGATCATATATTGGCAAATAAAGTGATTTTAGTTGCTTCCTCTTGGAGACATTACCCCTTAGATGAATCCGTCTAAAATAGAGACATAATAAAAATGTGCATAAAAGTATTAACTTGTGCAGTTGATAAATGTGTGTGTATGTGTATGTCCGTCTGCATGAATATGCTTGAATATCTTAGGAAAGAGCTAAGCTTACAATTTGATAAATATCTTGATATAGATTTTCAAGAAAAAAATCGGTTTTCTGTTAGGTGTAAAACAAAAATATTCTAGAGTATATAATGTGTCCGCAAGTGTTTGTCCTTAAATCAGTAATATTGCCCTTTTGTTGATGCTCTCACGCATATATTTTCTTTCATGTTGGTGGTTTCAATAATTAGCTTGCATCACATTGGTACTTTTGTACTTGATCATGGAGTAACAATTCATCTCAACTTATGGAAAATGATGTCGGTTATTTAAGTGTTGATATGTAGTCTTCATATAAATGTGCAATTCCAGCTCGAAAAAAGTCGAGTGTCTTGTACTATTGGCCCTAGTTCGCTTAATGTTTACCAAGCTCATAAAAAATAGGCATTAATCATTTTTTTGATAAAGAGGTATTAATAATTAGACTCAAAAAACATCAAGTCTAAGCTACATATGCATAACCTTATATATTTCTTGGTCCTACTACGCATTTGAACTGTTTTTGTTCCCAAGAACACATGGTCGGAGTTCCACTGTTTATAGAAAAATAAACAATGAACAAAAGAAAATTGATATGTGTTGTAGTAGTGCTTGGCACACGCTAATAAGAAATACAAATTGGTGATAGTTGAATAATAATGAACAAAAATAAAATGGGTGTTTCAGTAGTGCTTGCCACACATTAAAATAAAACATAAACTAAAGTGAAACAAAAAAGCATTAGGCAACAACGCATATAACAAGGTGCAACACCAGCCTCTGAAACTTTGTTAACCCAAATTTTGCCAAATAAAAAAATCTTTGGCCCCAAACTATTACACCCCACAAGGATGCCAAAAACTCAACTTGCATCATGTTGCACCTCCTCAAGCATATCATACGGACCATCCATATGGAATACAACATATTCTAACACCTCTCATGTGTACGCGCAAATCGAGGTCCCCCAAACTAGAGGGCTTATATGAGTGCCCTATTTGCTCTGCCCTATGGTCGTCTTGATGTGTCGTTCTAGCTAGGTTGCGATATCTTAATGAATTGGAGGAGGGGGGGAGAAGAAACGAAGAACACGGGGGAAACACATGAAGAAACAAGGGGATAACTAGTGAAGCATCACCCACATAACGCACGTGCAATAAAAAAGTGTGTTGATTATGCTAGCCTTTAGATAAGAATTAGGGGAAACAACACTCATGCACACCAAATTATCTACTCAAGTCGTCAAATTGATCTAAATTAAAATACAATAGAGAAAGAGGGATGAACAAGGTAGGGTTTTCTTCCCCAAAACTTAAGATAGGGAGGTCTTATAGCAACTCCTAGGAAGGAGGACTTGGTTATTCAACGAACTGGTGGCCTTGGATAGATCACCTTAGAGGGTGGTGTTGGATCTCATAAGGGCAGGTAGCTGAGCAAAGCTCTTTGGGGTGGGGTGGGGTGGTAGTTTGTACTTTGCGAATCCTAGATCATACAATAGTTATGTCTAATATAATTTCCTCATGGAAGGGTACGGGGGGATCATGCCTGCAGGCATGCCTGAAGGTCCTGGACAAGTCCGGAGTTTCGCGGTAACTCCGGCTTGCCTCCTATTATCCAGAAACAAAACCCTAAATAAAGTTCACAATTCTAGGGTGGACTCCGATGCGTGTGCTATTTGTTATAGGCTTTGGGATTTTCCCAAAGAGAAAGGGTAAAGTAATATAGTAGAAGGTAGTATTTCCCTCAGTAGAGAACCAAGGTTATCGAATCAATAGGAGATTCACACAGACAAAGGTCGACAGTACCTACACACACACAAACTAAATACTTGCACCCAACGCGGGCAAGAGGGTTGTCAATCCCCTTGTACTGGTTATTGCAAGGATTAATTTTGATAGTGGTAGATATATAAATTTCAAAAATAAATAAAATATAATACATTACAACATGAGGCGTCTCTCTCAAGAACATAGCAAACGGTGGGTACAAAAGTTACTGTTGGGTAATTGATAGAAAGCGCATAGTTATGATGTTATTCATGGCATGATCAGTACATAGGCATTACATCCGTGACAAGTAGACCGTTAAACTTACTAACGCCTACTACTATTGTTCCACTTCGAGAGCGCTTCTATGCTTGCCTCTCTGAGTATTAAGTTCATGACAAATAGAGTAATGTTTTAAGCATGATGACATAATGTAGACAAAATAAGATCAATCAATATGATCAAACCCCGCCGTTTTATCCTTAGTAGCAACAATAAAAATCCTTAGTAGCAACAATAAAAATATGTGCCTCGCTACCCCTTTTGTCACGAGGTGAGGATGCTGCAATATTACCTACTACTATGCACCACTTCCACTAAAGATCTAATCCTGAACTTGGCCAAAGAAAATTCATAGATTGGAAAGCATTACATAGTTATGGCAGTCACACATAATATAGTTCAGAAATAACTCAATTACTTTCAATGACTAATCCGACCATCAACCCACAATTCATCGGATCCCAACAAACACACCGCAAAAGAAGATTACATCGAATAGAACTCTCAAGAGAACATTGTATTGAAGATCAAAGAGAGATAGAAAGCCATCTAGCTACTGTTATGGACCCATAGGTCCTGTGAGGAACTACTCACACATCATCGGAAGTACGGCAAGGTTGATGTAGAGGCCCTCCGTGATCGATTCCCCCTCCGATAGAGTACTAGTGGAGGTCTCTAGATGGGATCACGAAAGAACAAAGCTTGTGACAACGAATAATTGTTTCGGGTCTCGCTCTGGGGTTTTTGGAATATTTGAGAATTTATAGCGCTCGAATTAGGTCAGACAGAGCCACGAGGGGCCCACAAGGGGGCACGGTGATGCCTTGTCGTCTCCTCATCTAGCTTCTTGACTCCCCCCGAAGCTTCCGGGGTCTCTTTTGGTCCAGAAAAAAATGTCAAAAAGTTTCGTCGCGTTTGGACTCCGTTTGGTATGAATTTTCTGTAAAACAAAAAACATGCAGAAAACAGCAACTGGCACTTGGCACCGAGTTAATAGATTAGTTCGCAAAAATGATATAAAATGATGTATAAAGCATATAAGATTGATAATATAATGGCATGAAACAATAAAAAATTTATAGATATGTTGGAGACGTATCGGTGTGCAACTCGGACTTTGAGGCAACGTCTAGAGATATGGGCATTGATTCTAGGAGTAGTTGTGCTTTCTCAGTCTTTACCTTGCAGTATTTGCCCTCTTGTGCCTCTTCTACTTCTCTACGATCCATGTCTCACATGCCAGTCATTCCTAAAGCACACACATAGAACCCATGCCTTAGATAGTAACCTATTCACATGCATGTCTAAAGGGAGCTCATTTAGGAATTGTTCCACATTGTCTTCCATCGTCATACCACGCGCCCTTGTCATTGGTCCCATTGGTGCTTCCTCGCTTGGCATGCTGATGCCCGAGGAGCCTGGTGTATGACAATCCTACTACGGGCAAGCGGTTGTGACGCTTCATTCGTTTGCAGTTCACACCTTCATTAAAATCCACATAGACATTTAGAATAAAAGCAAGTATGATATGGATTTGATCTATCAATATTAGTTAAATATAAGAATGAAAACTAGAATGTTCATTTCAGTATTATTGTGGGGAATAAGCTAGGGAGCACTACCTCTAGTTTTTTTTATGGGCTCGCCCTATGGTGGGAAGTTATTTTTCTTTGTTTATTTGCATGTCTTTTTTTTCTTTTAGCTATATTTTATATTCTTTCTGGGAGTGTCTACCTTTTTCCTCTATTTTTTCTTCCCTACTTTCTTTTCTACCACTTTCTTGTGACAGGCTCAGCTCATGATTGTAAGCCCCCCCCCCCCCCCCTTATCTATTTTCTTTTAGTTATATTTTTCTCTTCTTTCTTTTACTGCATGCTTTTTTGTTTATTTTCTTCTTTTTATTTTTTCATTTTATGTACTTGTTTTGCTTGTTTGGTTTCTCTATTTGTTTGTATTTTTTATTACCTTTCTACTTTTTATTAGATACGCAAACATGGTTTGTAAATCATGAATATCTACTTTTCGTACCTAGGAACATTTGATAGCCATGGGCAATTTTCTAGATACATGAACATTCCTTAAGTTCAGGAATAATGTTCAATAGTTTGCTACATGCTTCAATCATAAATGTTTATACTTAAAGTATAAATATGCTCATGCTTTCACATGGTAAAGTTCAGGAATGTATAACCAAAACATATATTAGTTGCAAACAACTTGATATTTTTATATCCACCATCCCCCCTCCCCCTAAAAATAGAAATACTATCGCATAACAAAACACCTACTGGTAAAAATACAACTCATAAATGTTTTAAAACACATGCTACAATGATTTTTAAGTAAAAATAATAGATTTGAACTGAAATATAGAAAACAAACCAAAAGTAAAAAGGCAAAAAAAGTAAAAATAATACTGTAATAGAAAAGGCACACTCCACACGGGAGGAAAGGCTTGGTCATCGCTCGGCCCAAGGATAGACGAAATTACGAGGGCCCAACCCAATGTGGAGGACCCGTCTTCCTCCAGCACCTTCCCCAGTTCTCCTCCCCCTACCGCCGTTCTGCTCCCCCACCGTCCGCGCCATCTCCACCGCCATCCTACCCCATCTCCAGCGCCCCCTTCTTCCAGCTGGTGCCTTGGTGCTTGGTTTCTCCTCCTTCCCCTAAGCTCCCTCCATTTCGTGCCTTGGTACCTGCACCGCACCGTGCGCAGCAGCTCGCCGTCCCCAGCGACTTCGCCGAAGTGGACACGCCGCCGCCGCTGCAGCTGCAGCTGCTCCATGGAGGTCGCCCACGCGGCCGCTTCTCGCCCTCTCCATCATCATATGTATTCATATGTAAGCATCCTGAGATTGAGGCATTGGGTTCTTTCAGTTCTTCAGACGAAACCACCTCCCCACCAAAAACCCAAGCAATCCGTGTACAGGTGCTCATTTCCTGTTTTTTTACTTGATTCCCTGTCTGTAATTTATCTCCAGCAGTCAGAATTTCTTACTTTGTGATGCCGTGGGTTGCAGCTTAGGCGAACAGCAGCTGAAATTGGGGATGGAGTTCAGTTACTGTTACTTAGCTCAGTTAGCTTATCTTCCACTAAGTGGGAGGACAATGAAGGTTGCCATCCGGGTATGGTGGATGATGAGCAGGATGGCACCCGCAAAAAGATTATGGTGGTTGATGGGCTTGAATTATTTGCAGACAGAAGGTATTGGCCGACTTGCTGAAGTCTTGTGTCAAGGTCATGGTCATCTCCTTAACGTCGCATCAAATACGCCAGTGCCCCATTCAGGTCCAAATCCACGACCACGGGACCATTTACTAGGTCATGGACTCATGGTCATGCATGCCCACCTCCTTTCACATGACCATTTCCTAGGAAGTTCCACACGAATCCTCTTCCAGTCTTCATTGGGTCAACTCTAAGTTTTTGTAACCATACCCTAGATATATTTGCAGTTGGAAGGCAGTCATGAAAGTGGTACTAGCTAGAAGAGAGGGCGCTGCTGCCTGACCTGAATTTCTCTAGTGCAAGGTGTAGTGTAGAACTGTCGATCCACCATGGGCATTTTGCCGATGATGTTATCTCTGCTGGTACTGGTCACTAGGAAAGCTAACAGCTCTGGCATCCGGAGTTTTGACAAGCCAGCAGAGCCCTGAAGGGACCTGGGCGCGACCATCTCGTGCCGGTTTCACGCTCGATGGCTGCCCGACGAGCTGCGGCAGTGTGAGCTTCAGTTATCCCTTTGGCATCGGATCCAGGTGCTCCCGTGGGCCTGACTTCAACCTCAGTTGCAACGATGCCACTCATCCCCCCATACTTTTTTTGTGTGACGGCATCACCAAAGTGGTCAACTTTGGCGGTGATTCTCATTTTGATTTAAACTCGATCTGGGCCTCCTTCTCGCATACCATCCCCTTGAAATCTGGTGTTAGTGCTTACAACTTGTCTTTCAAACCACCTGGGAGGTCCTTCCATCTTTATCCCTTTGTTCTAAACATCATTGGCTGCGACCTGGCGGTGTACTTTGTCAAAGAGAATGCCATCCAGCCGATCTGCGCAACTGTGTGCCCAGATCCAAAAATTTCAGAGACGGTGGCTATGCACAACTGTAATGGCTTTGGCTGTTGTCGTGTAGACGTGCACAACTATTCTGACATTTATCAGTTCAAATTTGTCTATGACCATGACACAAAAAACACCAGAGCACACTCTAACCGGACCTCTGAATTGTGGGATAAAATCAGCATAAATACTGACTACTTGAAGCTCTCATGGGATATAGGGGATGAACCCAATACCGCCTGTGTTGCCTGTCTCGGCGACCATGTCGAGTGCGAGGGCCACATGCACGATACACTAGATATGACATCAAGATATCGCTACAACTGTGTGTGCCACGACGGCTACACAGGCAACCCTTACATTCCACATGGCTGCTCCAGTAACGGCAAAGGTAACTTCTTTTTACCTAATCAAGCGGCCAAACATACAGCTGCTGTTAGGCATTTTGGGCATTTGTACATGCTAACCTTATACTGATCAATTTAGGGTATAATCCAACTCCGAGCAGGGCTGACTGTATCCGTTGGTGTGGTAACATTAGTGTACAATTCCCATTCGGCTTTGAAGAGGGTTGCTTTGCCACGGAAGAGTTTCGCCTCAACTGCACAAATATGACATCATCAGATGCCATGGTCATGTTAGAGGGGAAAAAGGTCATCAACATGAATGTTGAAGAAGCGACCTTTGATCTCACCATTCCCGACCAACAACGATGGGACCCCGTATCACCACTTAACGGTCTTTTATCAGGAAATGGGTTATTTCTCTCTGTCAAATGGGTTGCTGCTCATCTAAGTTGTGCAGAGGCCCAACAGAATAGATCTGGATATGCTTGTGTAAGTGCCAACAGCAAATGTGTGGAGGTAAGCGCTGAAAGGATCTATGCTGGTTACCACTGCAAATGCTCAGATGGCTTCCGAGGAAATCCATACATCCAAAGTGGTTGTCGAGGTACCCCCTCCCTTTCTCTAGGGTTACAGATGATGCAATGCAACCCCTACCGCTAGAGAAAAATGTACTACTAGCTAGAATATTTCTTAACCCTCTAAAAGAAAGTTGCATGTATGTTGCCATGTGTTACTAAAATAACTGCATGTTACTGTTAGCCAGTGATTTTTCGGCTATTTCTTGTCTGTTTATGTAGATCCCATTTAATTGGCTGATGTACTGTTCCATGCTAATTGAATATTGTACTGAGTTCCATGTTACTCCCTCTAATTCATAATATAACCAGCTTTAGAATTTGTGACATTTGAACATTTTTAGATTGGGTTTGACTATCAATATAGAAAAAATTACTAACATGGAAAATATCAATTGATATTACTAGATTAGTCATCAAATATATAGTTATTTCTGTTTCAAACTATATTATTTTCTAAAATGTACAGTCAACCGTTGGCTCTGAAGACAATGTCCATGTCCTGAATTACTTATGTTGAATCAGGGGAAGTATATATTCTGTCAACTTATCTTATCAAGATTTTGTTAATTTCAGATATTAACGAATGCCTTCAACCAAACAACTGTAAAGGGATCTGCCATAATACCAAAGGAAGTTTCAGTTGTACTGAATGTCCTCGCAAGACTGAGTATGATCCAATAAAAATGCAGTGTACCAAGATAAAACAACAGCCTCTACTCTTAGGTAAGACTATATTCTTGTTATATTTATGAGAGACATAATAGAGGCAGAAATTTAAAAGAGCTTAATGCTTGCAGGTATAATTATTGGGATGTCCTGTGGTTCCGGCATTCTTCTTCTGAGCTTCAGTACAGTGTTTCTTACTCGTAAATGGAAAATAAATGTTCAAAAGCAACTAAGGAAGAACTACTTCCGGAAGAACCAAGGTCTTCTCCTAGAAACATTGATATCATCTGATGAAACTGCAAATGAGAATACAAAGGTTTTCTCGTTAGAAGAGCTAGAGAAGGCAACCAACAACTTTGATCCTACGCGTAACGTCGGCTGTGGGAGCCATGGCATGGTTTACAAAGGCATATTATCTGATCAGCGTGTCGTTGCAATAAAAAAGTCTAAGGTCATTGAGGAGTGTGAGATCAGTCAATTCATCAATGAGGTTGCAGTTCTCTCTCAGATAAATCACAGAAATATTGTAAAGCTCTTTGGATGTTGTCTCGAAACTGAGGTCCCACTGCTGGTGTATGACTATGTATCCAGTGGCTCACTGTCTCAAGTTCTTCATGCTGATTCAAGTGATGGTTTTTCTTTGTCTTGGAGTGATTACTTAAGGATTGCCCTGGAAACAGCAGGAGCTCTGTCTTATCTCCACTCTTCAGCTGCAATATCAATCTTCCATCGTGATGTGAAATCCTCGAATATACTCTTGGATGTGAACTACACAGCTAAAGTTTCTGATTTTGGCGCCTCTAGATTGGTTCCGACTGATCAAACACACATTGTCACGAATGTACAGGGTACATTTGGCTACTTAGATCCAGAGTATTTCCATACCAGACAGTTAAACGAGAAAAGTGACGTGTACAGTTTTGGTGTAGTACTAGTGGAGTTGCTTCTAAGAATGAAGCCTGTTTTTACAAGTGAATCGGGCACAGTCAAGAGCTTGTCAAACTATTTTCTCCAGGAATTCAAGGATGGAAGAATCACAAGTATTGTAAACTCTCAGGTCCTCGAGGAGGCAACAGACGAAGAGGTGAACAGTGTCGCCTCTCTTGCAGAGGTGTGCTTAAGGCTGCATGGCGAAGAAAGACCCACAATGAAACAAGTGGAGACAGAACTGCAGACTCTACGAACAAAACAGGTGAAGTCATGTCAAGCAGATCTAAGAAATGAAGAGCGAATGCTACCAGAGTCACCAACAGGAGTTATAGCTGCTCGCCAAGACGAGAGAGATAACTTACAGTCAAGAGACAGCCGACGATGCTATAGCTTAGAGTGCGAGTTCATGGCGTCTGCTAGTCTACCACGCTAGATGAGTCTGTCAAGTCAATAATGTATGATGATTATGTTTTCATTTTGTGAACTGATTTGTGTTTCAGACAAAGACTATAGAGATTGGTACCGTAAGTCAATTTGTGTCCAGGCATCATCATTGTAGAGATATTGAGTGAATGGCTGGTATATGCATTGTATTGATGAAATGCTGATAAGGCATATTATGGACTATATTAGCAATTATTTTGAGCACTCCATTGCTATGATATGTTGTTTTATTCAGAATCATGAATGTGAGCACACTCCCGGCTCCCAGATGCACTGGGTTCTTGGATTTAGTAATTATTAGTAATAGGCTTAACTTAAAGTTTATTATACAACCTTTTTTGTTTGGCCATATTGTTTTTGGTCGCTGGCACTTGTGATGATTTTTACATTACTGTGCTTTTATTTGTTTACAATACCATGATTTCTAGGCGCCATGGTAAAAGTGCGGGTTATTTTCAAATGTAAAGCTGCTCATTTCCTGTTATTGCATTACTTGATTCTTTCTCTGTAGTTTATCTCCAATGTTCAGAACTTTTTACTCTGTTCTCTTGCTTGCAGCTTAAGCGAGCACCAGCTAGTGTTGGTGGTGGATTCAGTTACTGTCACCTAGTATCAGTTAGGTTCGTCTCCACCATGTGGTGACTGAAGATTGCTAGCCGGCATCCACTATCGATGAGCAGAATGTTCCACCTCCGCACTCGCCCGATGCCCCACTGCGGTGAGCTTCTCGTGTGATTCATCATTTTCATGCTGCAATTTTGTGTGCTCCTTTTTTTCATCTCTATGTTTGGCATGAACTTTGGTTGTTGGTAATGCATTTCTTGTGTAGTGCAAACCTTTGGGAATCCAGAAAGTCCACAAGCGAAATGTGTGAAGTGGTATATTAGGAGCAGACATAGACTGGCCCCCTTTGGTGGGCTTGAATTATCTGCAAACAGAAGGTATCGACCGATTTGCTTAGGTCTTGTCTACGAGGTCACGATCATGCTCTTCTCCTTCTGCATCACATCAAATACACCATAGTCAAAGTCATGGTCATCTCCTTAACATCGCTTCAAATACACCACTGCCCCAGCCAGGTCATGGTCGTCCACATTTGCTTAGTTCTTGTCTACGAGGTCATGATCATGCTCTTCTCCTCCTGCATCACATCAAATACACCATAGTCAAAGTCATGGTCATCTCCTTAACATCACATCAGTTACACCACTGCCCCATCCAGGTCATGGTCATCCACAGGGCCATTTACTAGGTCATGGTCATGCATGGCCATCTCCTTTCACAAGCAGGCATCAAATACATACCACATCCACACCCATTTGATTCCTCTTCCAGTCTTCCTTGGGTCAACTGTAAGTATTTGTGACATAGATATATATATATATATGCAGTAGGAAGGCAGTCATGAAAGTGGTACCAGAAGAGAAGGTAGTGCTGCCTGACCTGAATTTCTCTAGTGCAAGGTGTAGTGTAGAATCATGGGCATCTTGCCGATGGTGTTCTCTGTGTTGGTACTCGGGTCACTGGGAAAGCTAACAGCTCTGCCATCTGTTGTGACAAGCCAGCAGAGCTCTGAGGGGAACTGGGCGCAACCATCTCGAGCTGGTGGCATGCTTGATGGCTGCCCAACAAGCTGCGGCAGTGTGAGCTTCGGCTATCCCTTCGGCATCGGATCCAGGTGCTCCCTTGAGCCTGACTTCGACCTCATTTGCAACGACACCACTCAGCCCCCCAAACTCTTCTTGCGCGACGGCATCACCGAGGTGATCGACTTTAACCATCCTTATTGGAGTTCAGGCAGGATCTTGGCCTCCTTCTCCCAAACCATCCCCATTACACATGGTGTCAGTATCTACGACTTGTCTTTGAAACCTCTTGGGAGGTCCTTCCATTTTTATTCAATTGCTCTAAACATCACCGGCTGTGACCTTGTGGTGTACTCTGTTAAAGAGAATGACATCCAGCCGATCTGCGCAACTGTGTGCCCGGATCCGGAAATCACAGAGATGATGGCTATGCATAACTGTAATGGCTTTGGATGTTGTCGTGTAGATGTGGACAGCTATGCCAACACTTATCAGTTCAAACTTGTCTATGGTCAGAACCCAAAAAACACCAGAGTGCGCTCTAACCAGTCCTCTCGATTGTGGGATAAAATCAGCATAAATACTGATGGCCTTGAACTCTCATGGGATATGGGGGATCAATCCGCCTGTGTTGCTTGTGTGAGCGAGCATGCCGGGTGTGGCTACAGCTACAATGCACCGTTTTTCATGCCCTCGGGAAATGGCTATTTGTGCTTCTGCAATCACGGCTATACAGGCAACCCGTACATTTCACATGGCTGCTCCAACGGCGACAAAGGTAACATCTTTTTCCTAATCAAGCGACCAAAAGGACAGCTGCTGTTAGTCATTTTTTGGACACTGATACATGCTAAACTTTTTACCGATCAATTTAGGATATAATCCAACCCCAAGGAGGGCTGATTGCACCCGTCAGTGCGGTAGCATTAGTGTACAATTCCCATTCGGCTTTGAAGAGGGTTGCTTTGCCAGAGAAGAGTTTCACTTCAACTGTACAAATACAAAGTCATCGGCTGTTTCTCTGCTGGACGATTTGGAGTTAATCGACATAAATATTGACGAAGGGACCATTAATGCCACCATTGCTGACCAACAATTGGCGTACCCTACGTCTGCTTCAGGACAAAACAGTCTTTTTTCTGCATATGTGTTCTTTCTCTCTATCAAATGGGTTGCTGCTAATTTAAGTTGCACAGAGGCCCAAAAGAATAAGTCTGGATATGCTTGTGTGAGTATCAACAGCAACTGCGTGGAAGTAAGTGCTGAAAGGGTCTATGCTGGTTACCGCTGCAAATGCTCAGATGGCTTCCAAGGAAATCCGTACATCCAAAGTGGTTGTCGAGGTACTCCCTTATTCTCTGTCAAACTGGGAAAATGTTCTAGTACTGGATATTTTTCAACTCTGTAAAAGAAAGTACCACGTGTGTATTAGAAGGCATGTGCTATTAAAATAACTGTATATTACTACTTCTGTAATTAGAGACTGATTTATTGCCTACTTCTAGTTTGTTTATCATCCATGTAGGTTTCATTTAATTAGCTGGTGTATTGTTTCATTGTTAATGGAACGACGTACTGTGTTCTATGTGACGCCCTCTGAACATAATATAAGCAGTTTCAGAAGAAAAAAAATCCATTCAAATATTTTAGGTTTGACCATCAAAATAGAAAGTACCAACATGGACAATACAGTACTAAATTGATATTAAGAGATTAGTGATGAAATATATTTTCTTAATATATAATTATTTTTGTTTGAAACAACAAATTTTCCTAAAAATATAGTCAAAATGTTACTATGGAGACCATGACGATGTCCTGTTACTATGGAGACCATGACGATGTCTTAAACTACTTACTGTGAATTTGAGGGCGAGTATGTATTTTTTCGAAGCATCTTATCAAGATTTTGTTAATTTCAGATATTAATGAATGCCTTCAACCGAACAAATGTAAAGAGATCTGCCATAATACCGAAGGAAGCTTCAGTTGTATTGAATGTCCTCGCAAGACTGAGTATGATACATTAAAAATGCAGTGTGCTAGGATAAAACAACCGACTCTACTCGTAGGTAAGACTAACATTGTTGTTACATTTATTTATGATAGACAAGATCAGAATTAAAAGAGCTTAATATCTGCAGGTATAATTATTGGGCTGTCCTGTGGTTTCGGCATTCTACTTCTGAGCTTCAGTGTAGTGCTTCTCACTCGCAAGTGGAAAAGAAATGTTCAAAAGCAACTAAGGAAGTACTATTTCCGGAAGAATCAAGGTCTTCTCCTAGAAACATTGATATCATCTGATGGAAGTGCAAATGACAAAACAAAGATTTTCTTGCTAGAAGAGCTAGAGAAGGCAACAAATAACTTTGATCCTGCACGTATCATCGGCCATGGGGGTCATGGCATGGTTTACAAAGGCATGTTGTCTGATCAGCGTGTTGTTGCCATAAAAAAGTCTAAGGTCATTGAGGAGTGTGAGATCAGTCAATTCATCAATGAGGTTGCAGTCCTCTCTCAGATAAGGCACAGAAATATTGTGAAGCTCTTTGGATGTTGTCTCGAAACCGAGGTTCCACTGCTAGTGTATGACTATGTACCCAGTGGCTCACTGTCTCAGGTTCTTCATGCTGATCCAAGTGATGGTTTTTCTTTGTCTTGGAGTGATTGCTTAAGGATTTCCCTGGAAACAGCAGGAGCTCTATCTTATCTGCACTCTTCAGCTTCAATATCAATCTTCCATCGCGACGTGAAGTCCTCAAATATACTCTTGGATGTGAACTACACAGCTAAAGTTTCAGATTTCGGCGCGTCTAGATTGGTTCCAATCGATCAAACACACATTGTCACGAATGTGCAGGGTACATTCGGGTACTTAGACCCAGAGTATTTCCACACCAGACAGCTGAACGAGAAGAGTGACGTGTACAGTTTTGGCGTGGTGCTGGTGGAACTGCTGCTCAGACTGAAGCCTGTTTTTACAAGCGAGTCAGGCACGGTCAACAGCTTATCAAGCTATTTTCTCCAGGAGTTCAAGGAGGGGAGAATTACAGGCATTGTCAATCCCCAGGTCCTTGAAGAGGCCACCGAGGAAGAGATCAACGGTGTCGCTTCTCTTGCAGAGGTTTGCTTAAGGCTACGTGGCGCCGAAAGACCCACCATGAAACAAGTGGAGACCGAACTGCGGACACTGCGAGCAAAACGCATGAACTTATCCCAAGCAAATCCAGGGAGTGAAGAGAAGATGCCACCAAGGCCATTAGCTCGAGGGACTCGATCTTCTCGCCAATCGCCTGCGACGGAATCAGGCAAGAGAGTCGTCAGGTCAGGACGCAGCGAACGGTCCTATCGGTTGGAGGGAGACTGGGAGAGTTCATGTCATCTGCTAGCCGACCACCACACTTAGATTAGTCTGTTTAGTTGGTAATAATGGTTAATTTGTTTCCCTCTTCTGTGAACTGATGCTATGGCTTGTATTACAGGTTAGTTAAATTGGCACTGTAAGTCGATTTATGTGCAAATCATTTCAGGCGCCATGATTATATCGGTTCTCGTGCTTGTTATATGTAAACTGATCTTATTGATGTGGAGTGAATCACTGGCATATGCATTGTGTTGACGATGAATGGAACACAAGCGTTAAGTTTCACCGGCCCAAATTAATGCCATCCTGAATGATAGAGCGTCCCAGAGGACAAAATTATCAAGCGTCAGAACAGCAAGGTGCACTTAAAGTTATTATTATGGAGTTTCTTTTTAAGCTTCTTCCTTGGCATTTGAGAGGCACCCTTCCTGGAAAAAGAAAATCACCCCACTACATGGGCTAGGGCCAAAAAAAAACAGAGTAGTTGCCGCTCAAGAAAGGGGTATGTCGGTGGACCGTGCAGTGCATGGCGGAGGAGCGGAAGTCGGGGCGGCAGCCTCGATAGTACCTCACGTCGTGTGGGCGGCGAGGTTGCTTTCGACGTTGGTCGGCGGCATATCATGCGTCACATTTGGCATCTTTTTTTTTGAAAGATCCAGCATCGCTGGCGTTCATTGATTATGGCAGGAAAGCAAAGGAAAACAACAAGGTGGTGAAGGTCCTAAGACCAGAAGATCAGAAGATCAAAGAAAAAGAAAAACAACAGCCGTAATAGCAGCAGCACAACACTCCATACAATCCATACTAGGCAGCGCAGCTCCGACTCTGACGGTGAACTATAAAGGAAAACGAGGTGAGGTTGGCGTCACGAAGGATCACCAAACGAACCGCCTATCATGTGTCATCGTATACCGCCGGCCCCCCACCGCGTCTTCGACTTCACAGCAACAGCAGTCGAGGCACTCCCACGAACACGTCGGAGAAGAAGCCGACTACCACGACCAAGGCCACGCCTCCGACATTGCTCATCGCCGTCAACATTGCCACAGAAGCCACCGTGCACGTTCAGTCGTAGGAAGCACCAAAGGGATCAAAGTCTTTAAGACGGCACCCTAAAGAGGGGAACGACGTTGAAGACGACGCCGCTGCCTGACCCTGCAGCAGGATCTGGGTTTTCACCCGAAGGACTTGATCCGAAAGAACTGGCTGTGAGAATCTCGACAACGCCTCCAAGGAGGATAGCGACGCCCACGGGCGCCGTCGTCGCCGGCCGGCCAGCACCAGCCAGGCTTTCACCCGGAGCAGCCACTCCCGCGTAGCAGGCCGAGGTCGACCCGTACCTCCATTGGACCACGCACCCCCACACAGCGAGCACGCCACTACTGTGCAGGGCCACCAACTAGCCTCCCCAACGACGGGCCTGCAGAGACCAGATCAGGTCTCGCACCCCGTATCCAACCGCAGCCGGAGCCTCCCTGCTCCAACAAGCGGCACCCGGGCACCACCAGCAGCCGGCAGTGCCCCTCCCGGGCTGTCAGCAACGGACGACCTGGCAGATCCAGGCCCGCCTGCACCTGGCTGCCCACTCGCGCCCGCAGCATCCTCTTGCGCCACGCCCGCTGCAGCCCTCGCATGCCGCCTCACTCCCTCCAGCGCTGGATCCCGCGCCCCCAAGCCGTCGCTGCGAAAACGATGCCGGATCCGCCACCGTCCGCTGAAGTCTAGGCCACCAGCTCGCCGGATCAGCCACACCACCGCCAAGGGCGCTCACCACCACCCGCCCGCGCAGCCCCGCACCCCCATTCGCCTCGCGCACCGGCGACTGCGCCAGATCCGCGCAGTCCCGTGCCGCCGCCACGCGCCAGCGCCAGATCCGCGCGCTTCACCTCACGCCCGTGCCAGTAGCGCGCCATGGCGCAAGAACCACGCGAGCTCGCTGCTCCCGCGCCTTGCCTCGCCGAGCTCCAGCCCCCGCCAGATCGAGACGCCCGCGCCGCTCGGTCCCGCGCGAAAGGGACCAACGGCCCCGCCGCCGCCTACGCTGCACGAGCTTTGCCCGGCTGTGCACACCGGCGGCGGCGTGGGCAGTGGCGGAGCCACCGCCCAGCGACCCTGGGCACTTGCCCGGGCTCGCTGGTTCCTAGCAGCAGCGATAGTCGCGTGGGGAGCAGCTGCGGTGGGTAGTCTCCCGGCGGCTGGGGGGGCACATTTGGCATCTTCACCTTGCGGGAGAGCCTCGGGTCTGCTCTCAACTTCTTCTCTCCAGCAGCGGTGGGAGGCCGACTTGCTTGGTGGAGCGGGTCACCGTTTGTCTGTGTGCATATGATTAGTGTCCTTCTGTGATGTTTATTGCAGCCATCATTGGTGAGTGTGGATGTGGCCATGTGGTGTCAGGCTCTGAGTTGGTTTGGCCATGTGGCGAGTGTGGGCTTGGGCACTTTTGTATTGGTTTTCGCCCAAGTTTTCATAATTAACTTGGGAACAATCTTCTTCTTAATTAATGAAAAGAGTCAATTACGTGACTGGTGTCTAAACTTGGCATAAAAAATCAGTTTGGTGCTGAAACTTGTGGTGTACAGATATGTATTAACAGAACTTGGCTTCGTCATGCAGATACGGTCATATTCACGTTTGGATACGAACTGGGTGCTGACGAGGCCCGCCAGCGTGGTGCGGGACCCTTTGTCAGTGGCTGGATGGCGCGGGCGAGGTCGTGTGGCCCTTGTTTTCGCCAAAAACCCCCTGGACTTTACAATTTTTCGCAGGAAAGCTTCTGCAGAGGCGGGAGAGGTGTGGCACGTAAGTTACGCGCATATGACCCCGCATATGACTGGATTATTGAGCAAAAACCATGCCTCTTCGACTCCCTTGCCTCGAGTTCTCCCCTCTCGATCGTTCGTAGGCGACGGCGGCGGCGATTGGGACGGCAGTGTTGATCGGCATCGAAGGCGATGGAGCCCCGTCGGCGAGATCCTGGGGAACGAGCCCCTGTATATGGTGAGCATGCCCTCGATTTCTCTCTCCACTACCTCTGTCTCCCTTGTTTATGTTAGGGTTTTAATCAATTGCTCGAATCGGTGGCTATGTACATGGTTTCTCCCCTGTACGCATTCATCCATAGTGCTGGCTATGTACATGGATTCTCCCCTGTAAGCATTCATCCATAGTGTTAGCTATGTACATGGTTTATCCCGGGTTTAAAAGGGCTCTGTTTTGTGATCTGAAATATTCGGATATGCCTCAGAAATTAACCACCCGTTGTACAAGATTGTTAGAAAAAAATTGCTCCTGTCAAAACATTGGATATGGGTGCAGACGTTTGTAATTTTCATGAACTTTACTTAACTGAATATTTTGACAGTAGCTAACTGAATTTTTCGACAGTTGCTAACTGAATATTTGGACAGTGGTTGTGCGTACAGCAGTTGATTTTAGAGATTCAGGAAATTTATGTAGTTTGCTTGTTGTTACTGTGGGAGTAGGCAGTGTTAATTGAAGATCCGATAGTTAGATTCACTATTTGTAACTAGACACGACTAAAACGCAATGGAAATTGGCAGGACTGTTAAATACATGCTGTTTTACTGAACATCAGCAGTGTTAACTGAAGATTTTCTCTGTCAACTGAATGTTTTTGCATTGTGTGAATTGTAGGTAATTTTGATGGGCATTTCACAGTAGAGATTCATCACAAAGGATTCTTCTATGGAACTGACAACAACAACAACAACAACAGCTACATTGACTATGAAGTTGATTGGTTTGATCATTGTGATTGTGACACTTGGTCTATACTGTGGATTGAAGACTTTGTGAAGCAGCTGGGCTATGATAGAGAGACAAGGCAGCATGATGTCTCTACTGTGATGTCAGCCTGGAAGGGCACTTAATGAAGGAATGAGAGAGATGAAGTGTGATGCTGATAGCCTTGCCATGATAGCAGCTAGCACTGTACACAAGAATCTGTTGCTGATCATAGACCATGGAGAAACATTAAACAACCTTCTTAGAGATCATATTACAGTTGATGGACTGCCTGAGTTGCCAAAGGTCATAACCCCAACAAAAGATGGCAAGGGAAAAGAACAAGCTAGCTCAACTGTAGTGCTAAGTGAGTCAACTGAAAGGAGAGCAAGGAGATTGTTTACTGAAGCAACATCTACAGGATGTGTTGATGAAGAAGTGGAATACCTTATGCTTATTGCTTGATATAGTATAATGTAGCTTAGATTTAATGGGTACTTGCATTGTTTATGTGTTCTCCAGGGTCTTATAGCTGCAGTTGCAAAGGTGTGGCCAGATGTTGAACACAGGTTTTGTGTTAGGCATATGTATCAAAATTTCCACAAGCTTCACAAGGGGGAACAACTAAAGAATAATCTGTGGGCTATTGCAAGAGCCACAAACACTCCAACATACACCAGTGCAATGGACAAGATGAAGGCAGATAGTGTACCTGCATACAAATGGGTTGAGAAATGGCCACCAAGAACATGGATTAAAGCTTTTTTTAATCCTTTTCCAAAGTGTGACATCCTACTCAATAACATGTCTGAAGTATTTAACAGGTAAGCATGTAGTGCACTTCAAATAAGCATTCCATGGATGTGCTTTTCTAAACTGTCAAATGCATTGATGTTGAATGTTGTGAACTAACAAGGTTTAAATTTTCAAATGACAGTTGGATTTTGCCAGCCAGAGAACTTCCTATTTTCTCCATGGTGGACAATATAAACAGCAAGATCACGGCAAGGTTATACAGCAAGCAGAAGGAAGTTGCAGAAGATAGGAAATGGAGTATGAGATTGCGCCCAAAAATTCAGAAAAAGCTGGACAAGTACACTGATTGGACTGCAAACTGCATGGTCTTTGGAGCAGATCAGAAGGTTTTCAAGGTAGTGTCAATGAACCACTCCTACATAGTGGACTTGGAAATGGAAACCTGCAGCTGCAAGAGATGGGACCTATCTGGCATTCCCTGTCACCACGCTATTGCTTGTGCTAGAAATGAGAGAATTGATCCCGCAAGCCTGGTGCATGAGTGCTACTCAGTAGGGACATACAAAAAGGCTTATGCTTTCAATGTTAAACCAGTGAGGGACCAAGAACATTGGACTAAGATGCATTGTATTGATGTACATCCACCTGTGTACACTAAGGTAATGGGAAGGCCAAGGAGGAACAGAAAGAAAGATCCAGAGGAGAAGTTGATGAAAGAAGGTGGGAGGAAGCTGACAAAGCATGGTGTGACCATGCACTGCTCTCTTTGTGGAAGTGCGGATCACAACAAGAAAGGCCACCAAAAGTGGGAGGAGACCAACAGAGATGCACCTCAACCTACACATATTGTAGATGATGATGAAGAGGAGTATGATGATCCTACAATCATTTCTGTAAGTTGAAACATGCTAATCAACTCATTTTGCTGCTGCCACATTTCACACTTGGCAACATATATGCACTAACATGTTATTTCTGCTTTGTTTAGAACATAATGCCACACACAGTCCATGCACACATGGATCCAAGTCAAACTCCAAGGTCCATGGTTTATCTCATGCAGCAAATGGTAGATTTCTCTTCACCATGCTATGTTTTTGGTTTTTGCATATCTGTCTGAATCTTGTGCATTTTGGTCCACTTAGGAGAGGAAAGCGTACAAACCAAGCATGGATCATGGACCTCTTCCAGAATCCACATTTGTTGCACAAGCAAGAAATGCCATACCCCCTCCCAAGGTTACAACTGCTATGTCAAGAGGCAAGGTTAGAAGAAGAGGAGTCACTGAAGACATACCAGAAGATGTACCACAGTCAAGCAACCAAGCAGCTGCAACTTCAAGAGAAAGAAAGAGAAGAGCAGCTGGAGATGGTGGAGCAGCTGTCAAGGGAGGCAGAGGAGTTGGTGGAGCAGCTGGAAGGGGAGGCAGAGGGGCTGGTGGAGCAGCTGGAAGGGAGGAACGGGTTCTGCAACAGAACACAGCAGGGGGGAGCTGGTGGAGAAGCTGGAAGGGGAGGAAGGGGTTCTGCAACAGAACACAACAGGGGAGGCAGGGGAGCTGATGGATCAGCTGGCACAGGAGGCATAGGAAGAACCAACCAAGGAGCCGGAAGAGGAGCAGGGGAAGCATATAATGGACCAGGTGCTGGGTTCTGGAACCTTATGTTTGGACCAAATTCAGAAAGTTTTTATGTGCAAGCCGAAGAGGAGCCAGTCACACAAAATGCACCACAAGAAGAGTGGGTCGATGATTTCCAAACCTTATAGATCACAATGCAAAGTGAATTAGTTCATGAGTGAACTGGATGGAAGTACAAGTTCATGTATGAACTTTTGTCGTAAGACTAATTTCCGTTTTGTTTATGCTCAAATGTGAGGATCTGAACCTTATGTTTTTCTGCTCTATTTAAGTAGACTTGTATGAAGTAATCTGAGGTTGGACAAAATTCAGTTGTGATGATGTTCTATTGCTATAAAGTTTGAAATTCTCCTGTCAAAAACTGATGATTTTTGTTTCCTGTGGTACACAAAAACTGCTGCATTTTCTGAATTTTTTCTGTCAAGAACTGTATGTACAATCTGCAGAACAAACTTAGGCTTATGCTTTTTCTCTGAATTTTACTGATAGAAATTGCATTTTTCTGAAATTTTGCTATCAAAAACTGTATATAACATCTCCAGAACATACTGAAGAATCTGTGCTAACTGCACAGGCCAACGAGGCACACCGCTCGGCACAGCAGCAGCTGGATCAGGCCGTTCTCGCGGCCTCTCTGGCAAACACCATCGCTCGCACTGCCGCGCAGGCAGAGTCCTCCGCCAGAGCGAACCATGGGGCGGCATTCAATCGTGCCATTGTCAACATCGAGGCGACAGAGCACGGGGTCAACAACATTTCGCCCGGTGAGGAGGACTGAAGAAAAGCATTGGTTTCGTCTATCAGTTTGCAGATTTCTTCAGTTAGTGCGTACTAGTTTTCTCCAGTTAGTGCGTACTAGTTTTCTTCAGTTAGCGTTGTGCAGTTTCCTTACGTGTGTGTTTCACTTGTATGTGTTCTTAACTACTGAAAATAAAACTTCCAGGGGGTTTCCCGCAAATAAACAGGCCACACGCCTCTACCCGCGCCATCCAGCCACTGACAGAGTATCCCGCGCCACGCTGGCGGGCCTAGTCAGCGCCCAGTTCGTATCCAAACGTGATTCTAAACGTATATGAACAATTAAGCCAAGTTTTGTAACCAGATCAATGTACGTCACTAGTTTCAACACCAAACTGAATTTTTTTGCCAAGTTTAGACACTTGTAGTGTAATTGTGTGAATACCAAAGTTGTCCTCGATTTTGACTGTGAAGGTCGAACGATGATGGATGGCCATCTTGTGTCCTGCACGTTCACCATCCACGGTCGTGGCTTATCAGATCGCTAAGAGCATATCCAACGGCCACGCCAGATGACGCGCGCGCACGGTAAACCCAGTTTTTAGCGCGTGCAGGGCGTTTTCGCGACTCCGGCGCGGGAAACTTCGCGCGAAACCGATTACAGCGAAAAGCGTCAGACTTCGCGCGCCATTTTAGCGCGCCCGCTTCCGGCGCGTTTATAAAGTGCTTGGCGCGCCGCGCGCTTCTCCACGCTTCCTCTTCTCCTCTTCCTCTTCCTGCCCACGCTCGGCCCCGCCACCGACGCCGCTCGGCACCCGCCACCGACAAGGCCGCCATGCCGTCGCGCGGCCGAGCGTCCGGCTATCATGGCGTCACTGCGCGGCGGCTTCTCGCGGAGATACGCTCCGCGATCTCGGCTCGGCCTCGGCTCGTCTGGGGCGGCGAGCCGCCACAGCGCGCGGCAGCGGCGGCGTGGCGCTAAACGGCAGCGGCGAGATGAACTTCCAAGATGTCTACGCTCCAAAGAAGCGCTCAACGCCGCACCGCCGCTCGTCAACACGGCGGAAGACCGTGCGAGCACGCCGAAGCGACAACGCCGCTTCGTCGCCCAGAGGACGAAGCGGGTCATGGCGAGTGGCGCCCGGCGCCTCCGGAGGACGCCGCCACGGCGAGCCCTCTGGCAAGGCGCCGCGAGACGCGGTTGGAAAGGCATCAGCGGAAGGCGTTGGGAATGCGCAGTCCGACATCGTTGCAGCAGATGGGCAGTCGTTCTTCACGCCGAACGATGATCGGTGGCTGGACATCTGGCTAGACACCTCGGACGACACCGCCGAGGATGATAATGGTGATGATGATAGCGACTTGAAGTAGTTTCTATCTAATGCGCGGTAGTTTTATCTATGCTTTCGAACTATCTATCTAGTTGCATCGATGTAAAATACCTTTGTATCGTTTTTTATTTATGCAATCTATCTAGTTTTTATTATCTATGCTTTCAAAAATAAAAAAAAGCGTTGTGTCTTGTATTTTTACTGTATTTCTTTGAAGCGGCCTTGTGGCTACGTTTAAGCCTTGATCTTTGGAAGCGGACGCTTGACGTCAGCGTAAAAGCGATGGGCGCGCTCTAAAGTTGTTTTTTGCGCGCGCTCTTGGGCGCCTGTTGGAGATGCTCTAAAGTCAGGACAGGAAGGGAGCTTTGGCCTGCGTCACCACTCACCAGAGAAGAGCGCTAGCTTCTGGCATCGATCGAAGCCGTATTGTTGCACTAGTGGGTGGCCATCGCCGTCCGCCGTCCGTCGTTCGTGAACCAATTCTCTTGCTGTGGCCGAGGTAGCAGGACCAGGATATCATTAATGGGGCCAGCAGTGTCCACTGTCCACCAGTGCTGTGCTTTTCGGCGTCCAGGGAAGCCGTGCCAAACTTGTGCTGCGCGACGGCGTTTTGTTGTCTCGATCGATCGTACTCCTACGTCTTCTCGAACGCTATGGCTGTGGCCCGTCTTCCAGATGCTTCATAGCTTCTCCTTCCAGGCTTCCAGCATACAGCAAGTAAGCCTGCCTCATCTACTCGCAGCTGTGTGCGCTCGCAGTGTCTTGTTGTACATACGGGCACGGGCACGGCCGGCGCGGCCATGGCACGGCCGCTACACTTCGTCCTGGTGCCGCTCCTCGCGCAGGGCCACGTGATCCCCGTGCTCGACCTGGCGCGCCTCATCGCCGGCCGCGCCGGCGCGCGCGCCACCGTCGTCCTCACGCCCGTCACCGCCGCGCGCAGCAGGGCCGTCCTGGAGCACGCGCTCCGTGAGGGGCTCGCGGTCGACCACGTCGAGCTCCCGTTCCCGGGGCCGGCGCTGGGGCTGCCCGAGGGGTGCGAGAGCCACGACATGGTCAGGGAGATGTCCCATTTCACGCTTTTCTACGACGCCGTGTGGCTGCTCGCCGGCCCGCTGGAGGCGTACCTCCGGGCGCTGCCGCGGCTGCCGGACTGCCTCGTCGCCGACACCTGCAACCCGTGGACGGCCGACGTAGCGCGCCGGCTTGACATCCCACGGTTCGTGTTCCACGGCCCGTCCGCGTTCTTCCTCCTGGCGCAACATAGCCTGGCCAAGCACCGCGTCCACGACAGCGCCGCCGGCGACTTCGAGCAGTTCGAGGTGCCGGATTTCCCGGCGCGCGTCGTCACCAACAAGGCCACGTCGCTTGGGTTCTTCCACTTTCCGGGGCTGGAGAAGCAAAGGCGTGAGACGCTGGACGCCGAGGCCACCGCCGACGGCTTCGTCTTCAACACGTGCGCGGCCTTCGAGAGCGCCTACATCAAGGGATACGGGGAGGCGCTCGGCCGGAAGGCGTGGGCGGTCGGACCGCTCTGCCTTCTCGACTCCGACGCGGAGACGACGGCCGGAAGAGGCAACCGCGCGGCCGTCGACGCCAGCTTGGTCGTCTCCTGGCTCGACCGCCGGGCGCACCAGTCCGTGCTCTATGTCAGCTTCGGCAGCATGGCCCGCCTCTTCCCGTCGCAGGTCGCCGAGCTCGCCGCCGGCCTGGAATCGTCGAATCGGCCGTTCATCTGGGTGACCAGGGAGACCGACGACCTCGACGCCGGGTTCGACGAGCACGTGGAGGGCCGGGGCCTGCTCATCCGTGGGTGGGCGCCGCAGATGACCATCCTGTCGCACCCGGCGGTGGGCGGCTTCCTGACGCACTGCGGGTGGAACTCCACGCTGGAGTCCCTCTCCCACGGCGTGCCGCTCCTAACATGGCCGCACTTCGCCGACCAGTTCCTGAACGAGACGCTGGTCGTGGACGTGCTCGGCGCCGGCGTCCGTGTCGGCGTTAAGGTGCCGGCCATGCACGTGTTCCTGAACCCCGAGGCGCATGCGAAACAGGTCGGGAGAGACGACGTCAAGAGGGCGCTGACGGAGCTAATGGATGAGGGGTCGGGGACACGGGCCAAGGCAAAGGAGCTCGCGACGGTGGCAAGGGAGGCCATGGCGGAGGGCGGGTCAGCGGACCGCGATCTGGCGGATATGGCTCGCCACGTCGGGGAGCTCGCGCAGAGGAAGGAGCAGGGCGTGCCCGAGCTTGGAGGCGAGAAGCAAATTAACGGATGGCCAGGACAAACTTCCCGTGGGAGTATAGCATCTTATTACTCCCTCCTTCCTAAAATATAAGGCACGGTTAAACTTTTCTGGTCTTCGTTGCACAACTTTGACTATATTTTTTATGTATTATATGTCTATAAAATTATTATATATACATATGAAATAAAATTGCTTTGCAAGACAAATACAGCGATGTCATTTATACATGTTCAATCCATATACTTTGATATATATTAGTGGTCAAAGTTGTGCATCAAAGACCGTAAAAAGTCAATCGTGCCTTATATTTTGGGAAGGAGGGAGTATTAAAGGACCGTGCTAACCACCAGTCGACTGGTGACGAGTCCGATCCAATTCTCCCGATAGTTAGCGATGCTTTCCACTGATTTTTTTTCCTTCTCTCAAAAACCGTAGTAAATCGCTAGTGGTTTTTTCTGGTTTTTCGCTGCATAATTTGAAAAGAAAATAAAAGTGCTTGAAATAGGATTTGAACCCAGGTCTATGCAATTGCTGTTGAGCCTAATAACCAACTAAGCCACTTGTTGTTATTGTCTATTGTAGATAAACAACGTTATTTAAACCTTTCTTATTTCTGTCATATCAGAAGAAAAAAAAGTTTGACTTGGTAACTTTGGCATGACCAGCGTGATAACTATGGTATGAGCAACATGATAACTATACCATGATAAGGCTGGTAACTACAGTACGAGAAGGTTAAGGCATTGGGGAAGTATGGTAATTTAACACATAAATTACTGGTGAAAATGTTTCAAAAACTTTCCCCCTTGGATGAAAGATACCGTGGTGTTTAAAACGTAAGATATTAGTTATCATGTGTGCGATGTATACATTATCATGTTTTTTACACGTAAATTATCGGGTGTATGTTTTTCAACAAAAGATCTGGTCAAAATTACAGTATGCGTTTCTATGGGAGTTATGAACTTTGTATGTCTCTATTACCATGCTATTTACATAGAAATTATCGGGTCCCCCCCCCCCCCCTCGCCGCAGTCGCCACATTTACCAGGATCGGGTACATAAGTTATCAAGTGCACCATGTATGAGTTATCATGTTATTTGCACATAAGTTACCGTGGCATGTTTTAGCGACTTGCCCCACCCCCACCCTCGCCGACCAAGTCATCAGGACCGGGGGTACATAAGTTATCGGGTCCGCAATGTTTGAGTTATCATGGTATTTGCACAGAAGTGGTATGTTTCAACAACTCCCCGACCCCCACCCTCGCCGAAGTTATCGACAACGTTTCTAGGACCGGGGCACACAAGTTATCAGGTCTATGAAAGGTGAGTTACCATGTTGTTCACACGAAAGTTACCAAGGGGATGTTTCGTCAACTCCCCTCCCACCCCCGTACCAAAGTTATCGGGACTGGGGTCCATAAGTTATCAGGTATACGATGTGTGACTTATCATACTATTCATACAAAAAAGTTATCGAGTGTATGTTTATATTAGTTTTTTTTTCAAAAAAAGCTACGACGATATTTGTACATAAGCTATCAGGTTTGTGGTACATATAATTATCAATCTCATTACAAAAAGAATTTCCCGAGATATGACAAATGTGAAAAAGACCGTTGTTCGAATTCTATAGAAGTGAAACATTTATTTTTCTAGAAAACATTCATCACTACAAAAGAGACAAGTGGAGTACAAAACACGTTGCATCGGCCCTTTAAAAAACTTGCAGCAAATGGTTTTGTCTCCTCATCAAAGACGTTGTGGTCTTTCTTTCTCGCTCTCATTTACTAAGGTAGAAATACAAATTAACCCGCAAATGAAACATAACAGGTAGTCAGCTCAGCTGGTAATGCGTCGTGGCCACAGCCAACAGATTGTGTGTTCGAATCCTAGTGGTGGCACTATTTTTTTGAAGCTCTTTTTACGCGCCAGAGTAGAAGCAACAGTCGGCATAGCTGAAAGATCGAAGGAAAAATCGAAAAATCGATCGTACGTGCCTGTCGCTAACCAACAGTCGGCAGGAAAATAGCTTTTCCCATTATTAAATGGCGTGATGATCTTTAGACACTAGATCTTCATCCGACCTTCGCATATTTAATCAATTATTATTAGTACGAGAAAGCTAACTTCCTGTCGACTGGACGTTAGCGACAGGCACGAACGAATCCCGCATCGTCAGATAGGAAATGAGCGGCTCGCGATCCACCTTATCCCTTCCTCCTTTATCTCCCCCGACGGCGTACAATCTCCTTCCTCCTGCTGCAGCTCCTCGTGGCAGCCAAGCAGGCGGCGGTGCTAGCGGCGGCGGCGCTGGCACTGGGTACGTCGAGCGTCACCGACTTGGACTGTAGCCTCCTGTCGTCCCCGATGGACCCCCTCTTCAACCCCATCACCTCCTGCGACCGGCGCCGCTGCGTCGGCGGCAACCTCAGCGGCGCAAGCTCTCCCCCGCCGGCCAAGCAGCAGCTGCAGCAGCAGTGCGACGCCAACGCGATTCTCGACATGCTCGCCGTGAAGTCGCCACTGCCGCCAAAGGACCTGATAACTTAGGTATAAAAACCATGATACTTTAACCCCGGGGAAAGAAGTAGTTGAAAACACACCTCCGGTCACTTCTGCATAAATATCATGTTAATATACATATAACATAACTGATAACTTTACAGTAACTTTTGACCAAAAAAGTCATCAAAAAATGCCAACATGAGATCTTGTTTCGAAGTTCTCGTCGTGACGGATTTTTTTATGCGAAAACGATTTTTCCAATCAGCAATGACAATTTGAGCTATAAAATATTTTACAGTTTAGAAATAGCAAGAATCTACAATATATTTGCTTTCCTGTGCTCTAGTGCATTTGCATGTGGAGAGAATGTTGGAGGAGTCATTTTTATGCCCCGGTAATTTCTGAAGGAAATATGCCCTAGAGGCAATAATAAAGTTATTATTTATTTCCTTATTTTATGATAAATGTTTATTATTCATGCTAGAATTGTATTAACCGGAAACATGATACATGTGTGAATACATAGACAAACATATAGTCACTAGTATGCCTCTACTTGACTAGCTCATTAATCAAAGATGGTTATGTTTCCTAACCATAGACATGTGTTGTTATTTGATTAATGGGATCACATCATTAGGAGAATGATGTGATTGACATGACCCATTCCGTTAGCCTAGCACTTGATCGCTTAGTATGTTGATATTGCTTTCTTCATGACTTATACATGTTCCTGTAACTATGAGATTATGCAACTCCTGCCATCGTAGGAACACTTTGGTGCTACCAAACGTCACAACGTAATCGATGATTATAAAGGAGTACTACAGGTGTCTCCAAAGGTACATGTTGGGTTGGCGTATTTCGAGATTAGGTTTTGTCACTCCGATTGTCGGAGAGGTATCTCTGGGCCCACTCGGTAATGCACATCACTATAAGCCTTGCAAGCATTGCAACTAATGAGTTAGTTGCGGGATGATGTATTACAGAACGAGTAAAGAGACTTGCCGGTAACGAGATTGAACTAGGTATTGAGATACCGACGATCGAATCTCGGGCAAGTAACATACCGATGACAAAGGGAACAACGTATGTTGTTATGCGGTTTGACCGATAAAGATCTTCGTAGAATATGTAGGAGCCAATATGAGCATCCAGGTTCCGCCATTGGTTATTGACCAAGAATAGTTCTAGGTCATGTCTACATAGTTCTCGAACCCGTAGGGTCCGCACGCTTAAGGTTTCGATGGCGATGCTTATATTATGAGTTTATGAGTTTTGATGTACCGAAGGAGTTCGGAGTCCCGGATGAGATCGGGGACATGACGAGAAGTCTCGAAATGGTCGAGACGTAAAGATCGATATATTGGACGACTATACTCGGACATCGGAAAGGTTCCGAGTGATTCGGGTATTTTTCGGAGTACCGGGTAGTTACGGGAGAAGCAATGGGCCTTGATGGGCTTTAGTGGGAAGAGGAGAAAGGGCCAAGGGGCTGCTGCCCCCTCCCCTCTAGTCCGAATTGGACTAGGGAAAAGGGGCCGCCACCTTTCCTTCTCCTCCACTTCCTTCTCCCTTCCTCCCCTCTTGGTGGACTCCTACTAGGACTTGGAGTCCTAGTAGGACTCCACATCCTAGCCGCACCTATTGCCTTGGCCGGCCTCCTCCTTCTCCATCCTTTATATACTGAGGCAAGGGGCACCCCATGGACACACAAGTTGATCTACGGATCGTTCCTTAGCCGTGTGCGGTGCCCCCTTCCACCATATTCCACCTCGGTCATATCGTCATGAGTTTAGGCGAAGCCCTGCGCCCGTAGAACATCATCATCGCTACCACGCCGTCAGGTCGACGGAACTCATCCCGACACTTTGCTGGATCGGAGTCCGGGATCGCCATCGAGCTGAACGTGTGTTGAACTCGGAGGTGCCGTACGTTCGGTACTTGGATCGGTCGGATCGTGAAGACGTACGACTACATCAACCGCGTTGTGATAACGCTTCCTCTTACGGTCTACGAGGGTACGTGGACAATACTCTCCCCTCTCGTTGCTATGCATCACCATGATCCTTGCGTGTGCGTAGGAAATTTTCTGAAATTACTACGTTCCCCAACAGTGGTATGAGAGCCTGGTTTTATGCGTTGATGTTATATGCACGAGTAGAACACAAGTGAGTTGTGGGCGATACAAGTCATACTGCTTACCAGCATGTCATACTTTGGTTCGGCGGTATTATGAGATGAAGCGGCCCGGACCGACATTACGCCAGACGCTTACGCGAGACTGGTTTCACCGCTGCGAGCACTTGTTACTTAAAGGTGACTGGCGGGTGTCTGTCTCTCTCACTTTAGTTGAACCGAGTGTGGCTACGCCCGGTCCTTGCGAAGGTTAAAACAACACTAACTTGACGAACTATCGTTGTGGTTTTAATGCGTAGGTAAGAACGGTTTTTGCTCAGCCCGTAGCAGCCACGTAAAATTTGCAACAACAAAGTAGAGGACGTCTAACTTGTTTTTGCAGGGCATGTTGTGATGTGATATGGTCAAGACGTGATGCTATATTTTATTGTATGAGATGATCATGTTTTGTAACCGGTTATCGGCAATCGGCAGGAGCCATATGGTTGTTGCTTTATTGTATGAAATGCAACGCCTGTAATTGCTTTACTTTATCACTAAGCGGTAGCGATAGTCGAGAAGCAATAGTTGGCGAGGCGACAACGATGCTACGATGGAGATCAAGGTGTCGTGCGGTGGCGATGGTGATCACAACGGTGCTTCGGAGATGGAGATCACAAGCACAAGATGATGATGGCCATATCATATCACTTATATTGATTGCATGTGATGTTTATCCTTTATGCATCTTATCTTGCTTTGATTGACGGTAGCATTTTAAGATGATCTCTCACTAAAAATATCAAGAAGTGTTCTCCCGGAGTATGCACCGTTATGAAAGTTCTTCGTCTTTGAGACACCACGTGATGATCGGGTGTGATAGGCTCTACGTTCAAATACAACGGGTGCAAAACAGTTGCACACGCGGAATACTCAGGTTAAACTTGACGAGCCTAACATATACAGATATGGCCTCGGAACACGGAGACCGAAAGGTCGAACGTGAATCATATAGTAGATATGAGCAACATAGTGATGTTCACCATTGAAACTACTCCATCTCACGTGATGATCGGACATGGTTTAGTTGATTTGGATCACGTAATCACTTAGATGACTAGAGAGATGTCTGTCTAAGTGGGAGTTCTTAAGTAATATGATTAATTGAACTTTAATTTATCATGAACTTAGTCCTGGTAGTATTTTGCAAATTATGTTGTAGATCAATAGCTCGCGTTGTTGCTTCCCTATGTTTGTTGCTTTCATATGTTTATTTTAATATGTTCCTAGAGAAAACTGTGTTGAAAGATATTAGTAGCAATGATGCGGATTGGATCCGTGATCCGAGGTTTATCCTCATTGCTGCACAGAAGAATTATGTCCTTGATGCACCGCTAGGTGACAGACCTATTGCAGGAGCAGACGCAGACGTTATGAACGTTTGGCTAGCTCAATATGATGACTACTTGATAGTTTAGTGCACCATGTTTAACGGCTTAGAATCGGGACTTCAAAGACGTTTTGGACGTCACGGACCATATGAGATGTTCCAGGAATTGAAGTTAATATTTCAAGAAAATACCCGAGTTGAGAGATATGAAGTCTCCAACAAGTTCTATAGCTAAAAGATGGAGGAGAATCGCTCAACTAGTGAGCATGTGCTCAGATTGTCCGGGTACTTCAATCGCTTGAATCAAGTGGGATTTAATCTTCCGGATAAGATAGTGATTGATGTAATTCTCTAGTCACCATCACCAAGTTATTAGAACTTCGTGATGAACTATAATATGCAAGGGATGACAAAAGTAATTCCCAAGCTCTTCGTGATGCAGAAATCGACGAAGGTAGAAATCAAGAAAAGAGCATCAAGTGTTGATGATTGACAAGAACACTAGTTTCAAGAAAAGGGCAAAGGGAAAGAAAGGGAACTTCAAGTAGAATGACAAGCAAGTTGTCGCTCCCGCCAAGAAGCCCAAAGTTGGACCAAAGCCTGAAACCGAAGTGCTTCTCCGCAAAGGAAGTGATCACCGGGAGCAGTAAATGACCTGAATATTTGGTAGATAATAAGGGTGGCAAAGTGAACAAGGGTATATTTGATATACAGGTGTTTGATGTGTGCCTTACTAGTGTTTATAGTAGCCCCAGGTATTTGATACTTGTTCGGTTGCTAAGATTAGTAACTCAAACAGGAGTTACATAATAAACATAGACTAGTTGAGGGAAGTGACGATGAGTGTTGGAAATAGTTCCAAGATTGATATGATCATCATCACACACTCCCTATATTTTCGAGATTAGTGTTAAAAGCCAAATAAATGTTATTTAGCGTTAGCATTGAGCATGAATATGATTTGATCATGTTTATTGCAAAACGGTTATTCATTTAAAGTTAAAGAATAATTGTTATTCTGTTTACATGAATAAAACCTTCGATGGTTATACACCTAATGAAAATAGTTTGTTGGATCTCGATCGTAGTGATACACATATTCATAATATTGATGCCAAAAGATGCAAAGTTAATAATGATAGTGCAACTTATTTGTGGCACTGCCGTTTGAGTCATATCTGTGTAAAAAGCTTGAAGAAACTCCATATATATTTATTTTCAGAATCACTTGTTTATGAATCATTTGATGATTGTTAACCTTGATTTTTGTGAAAGATGACTATAACTCATTTATCCGGTACAATGGAACGTGCTACTTACTTGTTGGAAATAATACATACCAATGTATGCGATCCAATGAGTGTTGATGCCCGTGGCAAGTATCATTAGTTTCTGACCTTCACAGATGATTTGAGCAGATATGTGTATATCTTCTTGATGAAACATAAGTCTGAAATAGTTGAAAAGTTCAAAGAATTTCAGAGTAAAGTGGAAAATCATCGTAACAAGAAAATAAAGTTTCTACGATCTGATCGTGGAGATGAATATTTGAGTTACGAGTTTGGTCTTCAATTGAAACAATGTGAAATAGTTTCGCAACTCACGCCATATGGAACACCACAAAGATAATGGTGTGTCCGAAAGTCGTAACCGCACTTTATTGGATATGGTGCGATCTATGATGTCTCTTATCGGTTTACCACTATCGCTTTTGGGGTTATGCATTAAAGACAACTGCATTCACGCTTAATAGGGCACCATCTAAATCCGTTGAGGCGACCTTTGTATGAACTATGGTTTAACAAAGAAACCTAAGTCATCGTTTCTTAAAGTTTGGAGTTGTGATGCTTATGTGAAAAAGTTTTCACCTAATGAGCTCGAACCCAAATCGGAGAAGTGCGTCTTCATAGAATACCCAAAGGTAACTATTGGGTACACTTCTATCACAGATCCGAAGGCAAGTTATTCGTTGCTAAGATGGATCCTTTCTAGAGAAGAAGTTTCTCTCGAAAGAAGTGAGTGGGAGGAAAGTAGAACTTGATGAGGTAATTGTACCTTCTCCCTTATTGGAAAGTAGTTCATCACGTATATCGGTTCGGTGATTCCTACACCAATTAGTGAGGAAGTTAATGATGATGATCATGAAACTTCATATCAAGTTGCTACCAAACCTCGTAGGTCTTCCAGAGTAAGATCCGCACCAGAGTGGTACGGTAATCATGTTCTGGAAGTCATGTTACTAGACCATGATGAACCTACGAACTATGAGGAAGCGATGATGAGCCCAGATTCAGCGAAATGGCTTGAGGCCATGAAATCTGATATAGGAACCATCTATGAGAACAAAGTATGGACATTGATTGACTTGCTCGATGATCGACAAGCCAAGTTAAATAAATGGATCTTCAAGAGGAAGACGGACACTGATAGTAGTGTTACTTTCTACAAAGCTCGACTTGTTGCAAAAGGTTTTTGACAAGTTCAAGGTGTTGACTACAATGAGATTTTCTCAACTGTAGCGATGCTTAAGTCTGTCCGAATCATGTTAGCAATTGCCACATTTTATGAAATCTAGCAAATGAATGTCAAAACTGCATTCGTTAATGGTTTTCTTAAAGAAGAGTTGTATATGATGCAACCAGAAGGTTTTGTCAATCCTAAAGGTGCTAACAAAATGTGTAAGCTCCAGCGATCCATCTATGGACTGGTGCAAGCATCTCAGAGTTGGAATATACGCTTTGATAAGTTGATCAAAGCATATAGTTTTATCTGAGACTTGCGGTGAAGCTTTGTATTTACAATAAAGTGAGTGGGAGCACTACCGCCTTTCCGATAAATATATGTGAGTAACATATTGTTGATCGTAAATGATGTAGAATTTTTCTGGAAAACATAAATGAGTATTTGAAAGGAGTTCTTTAAAAGAAAGACCTCAGTAAAGCTACTTACATATTGAGCATCAAGATCTATTGAGATAGATCAAGACGCTTGATAAGTTTTTCAATAGGTACATACCTTGATAAGATTTTGAAGTAGTTCAAAATGGAACAGTCAAAGAAAGAGTTTCTTGCCTGTATTACAAGGTGTGAAATTGAGTAAGACTCAAATCCCGACCACGGCAGAAAATAAAAAAAAGAATGAAAGTCATTCCCTATGCCTCAATCATAGGTTCTATAAAGTATGCTATGCTATATACCAGACCTATTGTATACCTTGCTCTGAATTTGGTAAGGGAGTACAATAGTGATCTAGGAGTAGATCACTGGACATTGGTCAAGAACATCCTTAGTGAGGACTAAGGAAGTATTTCTCGATTATGGAGGTGATAAAAGAGCCCGTCGTAAAGAGTTACATCGATGCAAGCTTTTTACACTGATCCGGATGACTCTAAGTCTCAATCTGGATACATATTGAAAGTGGGAGCAATTAGCTAGAGTAGCTCCGTGCGAGCATTGTAGACATAGAATATTTGCAAAATACATACGGCTCACGAATGTAGCAGGACCCGTTGACTAAGCTTCTCTCACGAGCAAAACATGATCATACCTTAGTACTCTTTGGGTGTTAATCACATAGCGATGTGAACTAGATTATTGACTCTAGTAAACCCTTTGGGTGTTGGTCACATGACGATGTGAACTATGGGTGTTAATCACATACGTATGTGAATATTAGTGTTGAATCACATGATGATGTGAACTAGATTACTGACTCTAGTGCAAGTGGGAGACTGAAGGAAATATGCCCTAGAGGCAATAATAAAGTTATTATTTATTTCCTTATTTCATGATAAATGTTTATTATTCATGCTAGAATTGTATTAACCGGAAACATGATACATGTGTGAATACATAGACAAACATATAGTCACTAGTATGCCTCTACTTGACTAGCTCATTAATCAAAGATGGTTATGTTTCCTAACCATAGACATGTGTTGTTATTTGATTAATGGGATCACATCATTAGGAGAATGATGTGATTGACATGACCCATTCCGTTAGCCTAGCACTTGATCGATTAGTATCTTGATATTGCTTTTTTCATGACTTATACATGTTCCCGTAACTATGAGATTATGCAACTCCGTTTACGGAGGAACACTTTGGTGCTACCAAACGTCACAACGTAATCGGGTGATTATAAAGGAGTACTACAGGTGTCTCCAAAGGTACATGTTGGGTTGGCGTATTTCGAGATTAGATTTTGTCACTCCGATTGCTCGGAGAGTTATCTCTGGGCCCACTCGGTAATGCACATCACTATAAGCCTTGCAAGCATTGCAACTAATGAGTTAGTTGCGGGATGATGTATTACAGAACGAGTAAAGAGACTTGCCGGTAACGAGATTGAACTAGGTATTGAGATACCGACGATCGAATCTCGGGCAAGTAACATACCGATGACAAAGGGAACAACGTATGTTGTTATGCGGTTTGACCGATAAAGATCTTCGTAGAATATGTAGGAGCCAATATGAGCATCCAGGTTCCGCTATTGGTTATTGACCAAGAATAGTTCTAGGTCATGTCTACATAGTTCTCGAACCCGTAGGGTCCGCATACACTTAAGGTTTCGATGATGCTTATATTATGAGTTTATGAGTTTTGATGTACCAAAGGAGTTCGGAGTCCCGGATGAGATCGGGGACATGACGAGGAGTCTCGAAATGGTCGAGACGTAAAGATCGATATATTGGACGACTATACTCGGACATCGAAAAGGTTCCGAGTGATTCGGGTATTTTTCGGAGTACCGGGTAGTTACGGGAGAAGCAATGGGCCTTGATGGGCTTTAGTGGGAAGAGGAGAAAGGGCCAAGGGGCTGCTGCGCCCCCCTCCCCTCTAGTCCGAATTGGACTAGGGAAAAGGGGGCCGCCACCTTTCCTTCTCCTCCACTTCCTTCTCCCTTCCTCCCTCTTGGTGGACTCCTACTAGGACTTGGAGTCCTAGTAGGACTCCACATCCTAGCCGCACCTATTGCCTTGGCGGCCTCCTCCTTCTCCATCCTTTATATACGGAGGCAAGGGGCACCCCATGGACACACAAGTTGATCTACGGATCGTTCTTTAGCCGTGTGCGGTGCCCCCTTCCACCATATTCCACCTCAGTCATATCGTCGCGGAGTTTAGGCGAAGCCCTGCGCCGGTAGAACATCATCATCGTCACCACGCCGTCGTCTTGACGGAACTCATCCCGACACTTTGCTGGATCGAGTCCGGGGATCGTCATCGAGCTGAACGTGTGCTGAACTCGGAGGTGCCGTACGTTCGGTACTTGGATCGGTCGGATCGTGAAGACGTACGACTACATCAGCCGCGTTGTGATAACGCTTCCGCTTACGGTCTACGAGGGTACGTGGACAATACTCTCCCCTCTCGTTGCTATGCATCACCATGATCCTTGCGTGTGCGTAGGAAATTTTTTAAAATTACTACGTTCCCCAACAATTTCTATAGTAAATAGGATGGTAAATGACGTACCACAGTGGTGATAACTTATTTAGTCTAGGTCTGATAATTTTTAACCCAAAAAAAGTCGTCGAAAGATACCAATATGAGATCTTGTTTCGAAGGTCTCGTCGCAACTGATCTTTTATGTGAAAATAATTTTTCAATCGGACCGACAGTTTGACCTACAAAATATTTTGAAGTTTTAAATTTGATGAAATCTTTGATGAGATCAGCAGTTTTGTCCTATATGCATGCATGCACCTATTAGAAAGGACGTCGATAACTGCCACACGTGTCGTAGAAAAGGAGACGCACCACACGTCTCTAATGCAAACAGATTGCCACATCATCGCATTCTTGCATGCGAGAATCTTTTTGGATTTTCAGTTTTTAAAATGTTTTATCTCTTAAATGAAAAATCCGATTGAAGATCCGTTTTCACCACTAAATCCCTCGCGACGAGATCTTCAAAAGTAGATCTCATATCGATATATTTCGGCGAAATTTTATTTTGGTTAAAAGTTGCCATGTCTATTGCACATGAATTGCCATGATATTTACACTGAAGTTGCCATGATATGTTTCAACTATTTTCTTTTACATTAAAAGGTAAATTTTAACATATTATAAAACGAAGAATTAAGAAACTAGACTTGCCATGCACCATAAATTAAAATTGCCATGATACATGTATTTAAAATTGACATGGTTCAATAAAAAATATATTTTCATGATCAAAGTACTGGAATTGCCATGATCTACAAACTAAAATTGCCACATGGCAACTTTAACTTAAGCACTATGGCAACTATAGTGTAAACATCATGGCAACTTCTGGGCAAAAAAAATTTCATTGAAACATATCAACATGAGGTCTAGTTTTGAAGATCTCGTCGAGACGGATTTAATGGTGAAAACGGATTTTTAGTTTGCTTTTTTATTTAGGAGATAAAATATTTTTAAGCCGAAAATCAAAAAAATTTATGCTGATGTCATCTATTCATACGTGGCAAAATGAATGGTGATGAAGGCGTGTGGGCGATGTGCAAACGCCTACACGTGTGGGCGTTAGTTTTTCTAATTAGAAAAAGATTAGACGAATGTGTTTGTTTTTATATTAAAAAAAGGAATCAACACCCGGCAAGATGAATCGTGCGGATCTGTTGCTTAATTCCCAGTCGACTGGAAGTTAGCATTGTCCTTATTAGTAAATCATCCTATAGATCGTTGTAAGACACGTTAAATCAAACCTGGCAGAAAACCAAACAAAAGCCCGAGGAACATGTTTGAGTTTTCTTTTCTTTTTTCTTTTTTTGTGTGAAAATGACCTGAAGTTAGGCATGAGAAATTCTACGGTAGTACAGAACACCGCAGAAGTAATTAAAATTACAACAAGATCCTTAAATCACACAATGACAACAACTCTCGCCGGCGCAAGTTGAAGGTGCATCGCCGCTCCGTAGTTGGAGCCAGTATCCTTGTCAAGACGACCATGGCGATCGAGAAGTCTTCGAAATTTGGTCGCAGAAGACCAGCACCCTGAGAAAACCATCGTCGTAATCTTTGTCGAAACCAGAGATCCATCACTCTAGAACACAAGCCAAGCACTGCCGATTGAGGACTCGACGCAATGATGAAGAGGGAGGGGACGACGACACTCACATCGGCTGGTCGTAGACACCGCTTCGCCTACCAGCCAAAGGATCCAACAACTCGCACGATCCAGATATCCACGAGGAGCAAAATCTCCCCAAAACAGCCGATGCCACCAACGGAGGAGGGAGCCGATTGACGGTCTGATCCATAGATCGGGGGGATAAGAACATCGTCCTCAAGCCGGAAACAACAACACCGGCGAGGCGAAGAAAAATTCATCGACACCTATTAGCATGGGATCTAGTTTTCGAAGATCTCGATGCGAGAAATCCAACGATGAACCATTTTGAATAAGCGAATCTACAAAAAAACACTTCCAGATTACGAGAAGTGGCCCACATGCAATGCGCCTCTTATCAATGCGGTAGAGAGTGAACTTTGCAAGGAATAACTAGTAATTTCACCGGAACCGGAAGCCAGATTTGGGAGTTGAGGATTTCGTAGACGAGGAGAACATCCTAACAGGATGTCAAACACACTCCCTCCGTTCTTTGTTTAAAGTCAAACTTCCTAAAGTTTGATCAATTTTATTGGAAAAAAATATTAACTTCACAATCCAAATTTCATATCATTAGATGCATCATAAAATTAATTTTCATGCTATATAACTTTAATATTATAGATGTTGACATTTTTTAATATAAACTTGGTTAAATAAGTTAAGTCCTTTTGGACCCCGGCAAGATCCTCATCCACTACTCCGCTAGCCTACATCTGCTCAGACTCAGATGAATGAAGAATGTATACAAGCTAGCCTTTACCAAAATCTGTTTCACCTAATATAACAAACTATGCACGTTAGTGAGCTCAGAACGAAAAACATGAAACAGTTAACTTCGGTGAGTCATTCCATACATTCTACTGTCTTCAGAATCTGTGTCACCATACATGAGACAGTTAACTTCAGTTAATACGGTTCACCTAATATAACAAAAGCTGTGTCACCTAACATAACAAAATCTCACCGTCTTCAGAGTTCAGACTGACAGAGCGTTCCAGAGGACAAAATTATCAAGCATCCGAACAGCAAAAGGCTGGCAGAAAGCCAAACAGGTTATCATGCAGTTTCCTTCTAAGCTTCTTCATCGGTCTTTATTTTTCGCGTGTATTCTTCCTCAGTCTTCTGATTCACATTCTCCGTCCATGTTTCCCTTATCATCATTCCTTTCTGTGCACCCTTCACTTCCTAGCTTCATCTTATTATCCTCCTTGCCATGAGATGCAGTAAAAGTCAAATTCGCAACAGTGTTGATCCTGCTTATAGTAACACAACACGGTGCGTTACTATTACATATGCTTTCAAAGACCCTAAAGAAGAACAAATAATATATACTCATTTATGCATATACCTTGTACTAGATTTCTCTGCTCCATCAGCAGCAGCAGCAATGCTGTTCTTCCCATTAGCGCCAAGAGCTTCAGTGCGCATGTCCTGCAGAATGCAACAGGCTTCCTCCCGAATGGAAACAGACGCCGCTTCGTCACAGCCTAGATTGCTCAGATTCTCACGCAACAGCTTGGCTTCCTTTGCAGCACCCTGCTTGAAATATCGTTTTGCGACAAAATTTCAAGAAATGTGTACAGATCTGCCTATGAAAAGGCAGTGAAGGCAAAAAGGTCTGCATTTATGCACTTACCACCATGGCAGCGCCAGCAGCTGCGGCGACGGATCCAGACCCTTTGTACAACATAAGACTGATGGCATGCTCTCTGATCTGGTTGCAGAGCATGCAAGTCATGTTACCGGAGTTGTATCTCCCGCACATGGCGCTCTCGCACATCAACTCAGCCTCTTTGCAGATACACTAGTTGAAACCAACAGATTTAATTTGTGCTGTACTTAGTAAATGGAACACGGACTGATACAGACTAAGTGGACATGAAAATACCACCAAAGCAGCGGCTGCGGCATATGCGCCAGAGTATTCACACGCTCCATCGATTATGTCCTGCGCACGCTGCTTGATGTTGTGGCTCAGAGCAGTCTCAGTGTCAGTTAATTTTATCTTGTCCCTCTCACACAGACCGATGAACTTGGCCTCCGTCTCCGGACAATTAAAAGCATCGTTTTGCAATTGATATAAGGAAGTAAATTAGTAAGAAATTACAAAATAGATGACCATATATACGATGGAGCTAGAACTGAAGCAGGACAAAATTAGTTTTAGTTATTCCAGAAGTTGAAGAAGAGTCTGTATTGTTTGGACGTTCTCACTTTAGCATTAGCACTAACAATAGTTTATGAGTAGTTTGTATTATTATGGAGACCAAACAACATCTACGTAGTTCATTGAAGGGATTGATAGGCTATAAATTCTTTTGGGAACTCTATAGACTGAAGGCTGACTCGCAGAGTATTAACAAATAAACTGATCATGCAAAAGAAACGTTGACAAAAATGTAGATAGAATCATGGAATGATGAATTTATCATCAGTAGCGCACATGCAACACAATAATATGATGAAATAGGCTTTCTCTGGGAATCTGAATACAACCCATAAACAGATGGGGAATAGGCTTTCTTTGGGAACCTGAATACTTTGGCAGACCACAGTTTTTAAAACCTTTCCTGATACATGGGTCAAACATCTACCAGATGCAGGCCCCGGAGGTTTCCAAGTAGATTACCTTGCGGGCGAGAGGAATGAGGCGGCCATTCTCATTTGTCCATGCAGATCGGACCACAAACTTGTGTCCACTAGAGGCAGAGTCATCAACAGATTCAGGAGGATTGCAGAGGTAGTACTCGCAGAGGTACTCCCGGAAAAGAAAGCGGCTTCACATTTCCATTAGTTGTGGACAGCAGTAGTAGGTCATTTAATGACTTTAGGGTTGTTATTTGTGCCAAGTATTCGTGGGAATCGTTTGATGTTGTTGAAATGAGATACTGGGATAGTTTAAAGGAGTTTTGGAACCCTCTACAGTGTGATGATGAGTTAGGTGTGATGTTTGCAAGTAATGCAGAGACAAGGTCGTGCAATCTGGAAATAATAGTAATTCAGAGAAAGAGAGGACAAAGGTGTGAAAAAACACCTGCATCCACGACAGCTGCTGGAGGGACTAGGGGTAGAAGAAGGGGTAGGCCATGTGCATCCGGACAGCTGCTAGTAGTACTCCTAGTGCTCCCGGAACTAGTGCAGCAAGTGCAAGTACCACTCCAACTGCTCATTGTGGCACTAATAGACAAGAGGATTAGCCTGATCCAGTTGTGGAGTCAACTGAGAGTTGGACCTGGCTTTTCAAAAACCTGAAGGAAGCAATAGGACACCCTGAAGGTTTAGTTATACATATTGATGTTTGTAAAGGACTGGAGAGTGTTGTTAATGATGTTTGGAGAAGAAGAACATTGGGATGCACAAAATGCAGATGATCATCCTACAGCTAATGAGCCAGCACTAGCAGAAGTGCAAGATGAGGATGAGTATGAGCCAATACCTGATGTTGTCCAGCAGCAAATGCCACCACCAAAGGAACCAACACACGAAGCATCTACACAAGCAAGTGTAGTAAGGTATGTCCAATTCCCAAATCCATTTATCTTCATGCATACCTTACAATTTGTGACATGTTTGCAACTATTTTAGCCCTAGGAAAAAATATAAAAGAGCAGCAGATAGAGGAGCTTCTCCCAAGTGTGTGAAAGAGAAGAGAGGTGGAGATTTGCAGCCAGCAAGTACATTCTGCTCAGCTACTGGAAGCAGTGTTGACAGCAAGGTTGTGTATCCTGCAAAGAAAGCACCAGCAACATCTGAAGCTCAACCCACTGCCCCTAACACGCTAAGAACACTAGAAGCAAGGGAAGGGAAGCTCCGAACCCAGCCAAGAACACTAGGAGAAAAAAACTGAAGTTTGATATGTCTCCATCGTATCTACTTTTCCAAACTCTTTTGCTCTTATTTTGGACTCTAATTTGCATGATTTGAATGGAACTAACCCGGAGTGGCGCTGTTTTTAGCAGAATTGCCTTGGTGTTATTTTTATGCAGAAATAAAAGTTCTCAGAATGACCTGAAAATTCACGAAGAATATTTTTGGAATATATAAAAAATATTGGTGAAAGAATCAACCAGAGGGGGCCCACTTGCTGTCCACAAGGGTGGAGGGCGCGCCCTACCCCCTGGCGCCCCCTACCTTGTCGGCCCCCTGGACCTCCACCGGCCTCAACTCCAACTCCATATATTCACGATCGGGGAAAAAATCAGAGAGAAGGATTCATCATGTTTTATGATACGGAGCTGCCGCCACCTCATGTTCTTCATCGGAAGGGCAGATCTGGAGTCCGTTCGAGGCTCCGAAGAGGGGGATTCGTCATCGTCATCATCACCAACCTTCCTCCATCACCAATTTCATGATGCTCACCGTCGTGCGTGAGTAATTCCATCGTAGTCTTGCTGGACGGTGATGGGTTGGATGAGATTTATCATGTAATCGAGTTAGTTTTGTTAGGTTTTGATCCCTAGTATCCACTATGTTCTGAGATTGATGTTGCTATGACTTTGCTATGCTTATGCTTGTCACTAGGACCCGAATGCCATGATTTCAGATCTGAACCTATTATGTTTTCATGAATATATTTGTGTTCTTGATCCTATCTTGCAAGTTGTAGACACCTATTACGAGTTATGATCCACATACCCCAAGGTAACAATAATTGGGATTCATTCTGGTGATTACCGTAGTTTGAGGAGTTCATGTATTCACTAAGTGCTAATGTTTTGGTCCGCTACTCTATTAAAAGGAGGCCTTAATATCCCTTAGTTTTCATTAGGACCTCGCTGCCACGGGAGGGTAGGAAAAGATGGCATGCATGTTCTTTTCCATAAGCACGTATGACTATATTCAGAATATGTCGGGGGTTGGGTGCGACATATGCCAAAGGATGGCTTATCATGGAGGGGGCGAGTAGAACGTCGCCGGTGCCTGGAAACGGGATGAGGCGAAGACATGCACGCCGGCGAATCTTACCCAACTTCAGGGCTCTCCGAGGAGATAACACCCCTACTGCTGCTCTGCGGGGTCTCCGCATGATCACTATGGTAAAGTGAGTACAAGATGCTCCTTGAGCTGTTCGGGGTGAGGAAGGAGAAGGGCACGGCTAGCTCTTCTCTCCCTCTGTGTGTGTGTCTAAAACTACTAGCTTCCAACCCTTTGCATGGGTGCCCAGGGGTTTATATAGGCCTACCCCGGGTACAATGGTAATCCGGTGAGTGCGGGTCCAAGCCGTCGATCTCTCTTAAGTCGCCGTCTTCTCCGCCGACTTACGGGGCCGCCGACTAGTGGGCCCGTCGGCCGACGCCCAACATGGGGCCGACAGCCCTTGTCCGCCCTTGGCGGTCTTGCCCATGCGGATTACTGTAGCCGTGCTTCTAATGACGCGAGCTTGGTCATGGGGTCATGGCAACAGTGCCGCCGCCTGGCAGGCAATCACTGTTGCCATTCCCCGTCTTGTCTGGTTAATGGCGCGTGGAGCCCGCGGGAGGGGTCGGCCGACTCCTGGAGGCCGATTCCAACTGGTCCGTCTTTGGGGCGCTCTCGCCGTCTCCGGTACTCCCGCCGACAGGCGGGTCCCGCCGTCTTCGGGTCGTACAGACAGGCCATCGTGGGTACAGGAATCTGCCCACGGGGCTGATGTCGTGGGCAGCGTGCAACAAGGCGCCGGACAGAGATCTCCGTCGGTACGGCGCTCCGTGGCCATACCTGCCCTTTATGAGTGGGGCAGGGATGGGCCGCGAGGCGGCTTTATCCCATCCCGCTCGTGGTCGCTCAGGCAGGAGGTGGTTGGAGTCGCGGGCCGACTCCCTGTAGCCGGCCTCACTGGAGGTCGCTGGCTTGGAGTCGGCTCGTCCTGAGGCCGTCTCTGGAACTCGGCCTAGAGGCGGTCGGCGACTCATTGCTGACTCTCTGAAGGCGGCTCTTTGTCTTGGGGTCTTGAGGGGCGCAGTCTGCCCCGATGTTTTGAAAGGTTCAGGGGCTCGGGTCTGCCTACCCGTGGCCCATTACTCCGACAGAATACATGCCTACATTATATTGATGAATTGGAGCTAGTTCTGTGTCACCCTAGGTTATAACTGTTGCATGATGAATGCCATCCGGCATAATTATCCATCATTAATCCATTGCCTACGATATTTTCACATATTGATCTTTGCTACGTTACTTTGTCGTTTCCAATGTTACAATTGCTATAAAACTGCTACTGTTACTTTTGCCACCGTTACCATTACTTTCATACTACTTTGCTACTAAATATTTTGCTGTAGATATTAAGTCTTTCAGGTGTGGTTGAATTGACAACTCAGCTGCTAATACTTGAAAATATTCTTTGGCTCCCCTTATGTCGAATCAATAAATTTGGGTTGAACACTCTACCCTCAAAAACTGTTGTGATCCCCTATACTTGTGGGTTATCAAGACCTTTTTCTAGCGATGTTGCCAGGGAGCATAGCTCTATTCTCTATGTCACTTGGGATTTATATCTTTTGATCACTATGAGGAATTTGAAAGATACTAGAACCAAGATTTTTTTTCCTCTACTACGAGGGGAGGTGAGGAACTGCCATCTAGCTCTGCACTTGATTGACCTTCTGTTTTGAGTAAGCTTGCGACACCTACACCTGCTATTGATTCTGATATGCATGTTATTGATGATGGTACTTCTGCTATGAATGATGCTTATGATGCTACTACTTTGCTTGATAAAACTGTGCCACTGGGTGAATTACTTGATGAACATCTTGCTAGAGTTAGAACTATTGATGATGATATTTCTGAAACTGATGAAATTATTGAGACTGAAAACTTTGAAGCACCTGTTAGACCAAGCTCTCCTAGATATGAACTTCCTGTTATGCCTGAGGGTTATGTTATGGATGGAGAGGTAGCTAGGGACTTTCTTGCTTGTAAGGATAGAGATGATCTTAATAAATTATTATGCAAGTGGAAAGAAAAGTCTTTGAATGCTAGAATGCAGTACGATCCTAAGTTTGCTACTTCACCTATCTTTGTTACTAATAAGGATTATGAATTCTCAGTTGATCATGAGTTAATTACTTTGGTTGAATCTGATCCTTTCCATGGTTATGAATCAGAAATTGTTGTGGCACATCTTACTAAATTGAATGATATAGCCACCCTATTTGCTCATGAGGAAAAAATCCGCTATTACTATATTCGTAAGTTGTTTCCTTTCTTGTTAAAGGGTGATGCTAAGTTATGGTTTAATTCTCTTGCTCCTGGTTGTGTGCGTAGTCCCCAGGATATGATTTACTACTTCTCTAAAAAATATTTCCCAGCTCATAAGAAACAAGCTGCTTTAAAGGAAATATTTAACTTTGTGCAAATTAAAGAAGAGAGTCTCCCACAAGCTTGGGGGAGGCTTCTCCAATTACTTAATGTTTTGCCTGATCATCCTCTCAAGAAAAATGAAATACTTGATATCTTTTATAATGGACTAACTGATGCTTCTAGGGACCACCTAGATAGTTGTGTTGGTTGTGTTTTCAGGGAACGGACTGTTGAGCAAGCTGAATTGCTATTGAATAATATATTGAGTAATGATAATGATTGGACACTTCCCGAACCACCTCCTAACCCAACTTCGAAGAAAAGAGGTATTCTATTTTTCAGTCCTGAAGATATGCAAGAGGCGAAGAAATATATGAAAGAAAAAGGTATTAAAGCTGAAGATCTTAAGAATTAACCACCTATTGAAGAAATACATGATCTTGATAACCCTACACAGGTATTAGAGGTAAATTCTCTCTATAGATTTGATGAAGGTGATATTCCTCATAATAAGTCTGCTAGTCAATGCTTGGATGAGTTTTATAATTTCATTGTTAAACAAGAAAACTTCAATGCTTATGTTAGTAGACAATTGAAACGTAATGCTTACATGCTTGACTGCTTGGGTAACTATATGAGTAGAACCATTAGTGATCTTAAGATTATTAGTAAGCATGCTTCCATGGTAAGAACTCAAGTAGAACAAGTACTTAAGGCACATGACGATTTGCTCAATGAGTTGAATAGTAACAACAATGATAATGATGTTAGGGTTATGACTAGAGGTGGTAAAATGCCCCAGGAACCTCTATATCCTGAGGGTCATCTGATACATCTCCAACGTATGTATAATATTTTATTGTTCCATGCTATTATATTGTTTGTTTTGGATGTTTTATATGCATTAATATGCTATTTTATATTATTTTTGGGACTAACTTATTAACCTAGAGCCCAGTGGCAGTTTCTGTTTTTTCCTTGTTTTTGAGCTTCGCGGAAAAGGAATACTAAACGGAGTCCAAATGGAATAAAACGTCACGATGATTTTTCTTGGACCAGAAGACACCCAGGGGACTTGGAGTGCAAGTCATAAGAGCCACGAGGCGGCGACAAGGGTGGAGGGTGCGCCCTAGGGGGGCACCCCCTACCTTGTGGGCCCCTCGGTGACTCCCTCACCTAGATCTTCCTCTCATATATTCACATATATTCCGAAACCCTTATAAGCATCCACAAAAACACTTTTCCACCACCCCAACCTTTTGTTCCCGTGATATCCCATCTTGGGGCCTTTTTTGGCATATGCCAAAGGGGGATTCGATCACGAAGGGCATCTACATCAACTCTATTGCCATTTCGATGAAGCGTGGGTAGTTTACCACAGACCTACGGGTCCATAGCTAGTAGCTAGATGGCTTCTTCTCTCTCTTTGATTCTCAATACCATGTTCTCCTCGATGTTCTTGGAGATATATCTGATGTAATCTTCTTTTGCGGTGTGTTTGTCGAGATCCGATGAATTGTGGATTTATGATCAGCTTATCTATGAATATTATTTGAATCTTCTCTGAATTCTTATATGCATGATTTGATATATTGGTATTTCTCTTCGAATTATCCGTTTGGTTTGTCCAACTAGATTGGTTTTTCTTGCAATGGGAGATGTGCTTAGCTTTGGGTTCAATCTTGCGTGATTTCACCCAGTGACAAAGTAGGGTTAGCGATACACGTATTGAATTGTTGCCATCAAGGATAAAAAGATGGGGTTTTCATGATATTTCTTGAGTTTATTCCTCTACATCTTGTCATCTTACTTAAGGCGTTACTCCATTCCTTATGAACTTAATACTCTAGATGCATGTTGGATAGCGCGGTCGATGCGTGGAGTAATAGTAGTAGATGCAGGCAGGAGTCGGTCTACCTGATACAGATGTGATGCCTATATTGCATAATCATTGCCTTGGATATCGTCATAACTTTGCGCTTTTCTATCAGTTGCTCGACAGTAATTTGTTCACCCACTGTATTATTTGCCTTCAAGAGAGAAGCCTCTAGTGAAACCTATGGCCATCGGGTCTGTTTTCCATCATATTAGTTTTCGATCTACTATTTTGCAATCTTTTATTTTCAGATCTATAAACCAAAAAAGTCCAAAAATATTTTATATTTTTTTTAGTTTTATCTATCTCTATCAGATCTCACCTTTGCAAGTGACCATGAAGGGATTGACAACCCCTTTATCGTGTTGGGTGCAAGTGTTTGACTGTTCGTGTAGATGCATCTATTGGGTACTTGCGCGTTTCTCCTACTGGATTGATACCTTGGTTCTTAACTGAGGGAAATACTTATCTCTACTGTGTTGCATCACCCTTTCCTCTTCAAGGAAAAAACCAACACAAGCTTAAGAAGTAGCATCATCCTAAGAGAGTTAAGCAAGATTCTTAGAAAACTAATACTGATGCACCTAGTCCTAGTAATAAAAAGAAAAATAAAACTGACAGGACTTCGTATGCTTCTAGTGAACGTGTTATAGACACACCTGAGAATCCCAATGACATTTCTATTTCTGATGTTGAGACACAATCTGGTAATGAACATGAACCTAGTGCTAATGTTAATGATGATGTTCATGTTGATGCTCAACCTAGTAATGATAATGATGTGGAGATAGAACCTATTGTTGATCTTGATAACCCACAATCAAAGAATCAACGTTATGATAAGAGAGACTTCATTGCTAGGAAACATGGTAGAGAAAGAGAACCATGGGTTTAGAAACCCATGCCCTTTCCTCCTAAACCATCCAAGAAAAATGATGATGAGGATTTTGAGCGCTTTGTTGAAATGCTTAGAACTGTCTTTTTGCGTATGCGTTTGACTGATATTCTGAAAATGTCCCCTTATGCTAAGTATATTAAAGATATTGTTACGAATAAAAGAAAGATACCAGAAGCTAAAATTTCCACCATGCTTGCTAATTACACTTTTAAGGGTGGAATACCAAAGAAATTATGAGATCCAGGAATACCAACTATACCATGCTCCATTAAAAGAAACTATGTTAAAACTGCTTTATGTGATCTTGGAGCCAGTGTTAGTGTTGTTCCTTTCTCTTTATATCGTAGACTTGAATTGAATAAGTTGACACCTACTGAAATCTCTTTGCAAATGGCTGATAAATCAAATGCTATACCCATCAGTATTTGTGGGGATGTGCCTGTTGTGGTTGCAAACGTTACTATCTTAATGGACTTTGTTATTCTTGGTATTCCCAAGGACAACAGTATGTCGATCATCCTTGGTAGACCCTTTTTGAATACTTAATGAGCTATTATTGATTGCAACAAGGGCAATGTCACTTTTCATGTTAATGGTAATGAGCATACGATACACTTTCCGAAGAAACAACCTCAAGTTCATAGTATCAATTCTATTAGAAAAATTTCAACTATTACTATTGGAGGTTTTGAATTCCCTCTTCCTACTGTAAAAAAGAAATATAAAATTCTTATTGTTGGCGACATGCATATCCCCATTGAGGTAACCTAGTGTTATTCAAAAATTCTCCGGTTTCATGTTATTTGAAAGAAGTTTGTTGATCAACCTTGTTAATGGATTCCTTTTGATGAGCATGAGATGGATGAATATAGCAAGCACAACTTGCTGTACCTACTTTTTACTTTCTGTTATTTAGAATAAATAAGCAAAAATAGTATTATCCTTCTGTTTTCTGAATTATCCGTGCAATAAAAAATGTCTCGAAAATAAAAGTTCTCCAAATGCCCTGAAAATTTAGTATGATTTTATATAGAATATTTTAGAATTTCTGGCACTGAGAATGCACCAAGGGGATGCACTAGTGGACCACAAGGGTGGAGGGCACGCCCTACCCCCCTTGGGCGCGCCCCCTGCCTTGTGGGTCTGATGTGGGTCCCCCTCACTTATTCCAGCACCCATCCACTTTGTCTTCCTCCAGAAAAAATCATCTCGTTGCTCAAACCCGTGTTCTAGCTCATCTTGCTGCCATTTTTGATCTCCTTGTGCAAAGCTCCATTTGCAAAACTATTTTGGGGGATTGTTCTTCGGTATGTAACTCCTCCAATGGTCCAATTAGTTTTTGCTCTAATGCTTTATTTATTGCAAATTTTTGCTGCTGTGGTGACCTTGTTCTTGAGCTTGCATGTTAAATTTATATGGTCCAAAGTAGTTTTGATGCATGATATAGCCTTTAGACACTTGTAGGAGTGGTTGCTATCAATCTTATTGAGTTTGGTTCACTTTTATTTTGAGTCACTAAAAATTTCAGAATTTTTTCAGAGGAAGAAAATTGTTTAGAAAAATATACCAAGGTGGTTCCTTAAGTAAGAAAGCCCCGAGGCTCGCGATACGTGAGCCGGATCTTGAACCACCAAGGGAATCTCAAGTTCCGTCGTGTGAATGGCCAAGTGATGCATTCTTGGGGGCAGCCAAAATTTATGAGGATTTCTATTATTTTGCTGAGAATGCAGGCGTCACCGACTTCCTCCACGATAAGTGTGATCAATACCTCCTACTCACTAATACCTTCGTGCAAAAGTTTTACTTTCATGCTAGGAAACCACCACCCACGGTATAGTTTTACTTATATGATCACTACAAGAAATACGTCAACTAGTGACCTTCTGTCAGTGACCCTAGAAGAATTGGTCATAGATCTATGACCATTTGAGACCAATTGGTCAAAAGCTATTCGGGGGGCTCCAAACCCTAAACCATTGCGACCATTTTGGTCAGAAAGGTCGTAATTTCCTTACATGAAATGGCCATAAAGCAAACAGTGCTGGTCTGCTGCCTTATTTCTAGTTAATAATGACCAATATAGATGGTCATAGCCTTGTAGATTGTGGTGGGTTGTGATGACTAGGCGCCATCTCATCAGTTTTTCCTATGTGTCATGTCCATGTGCAATTTTTGCCCTAGGTTGTGAAGCAACCTATATTTCTGTTATTCCAAAAATTGCCAAACAATTCTCATAAATTGTTTGGATCATATCTTCATCAAATATGTCAAAAACATTCCTTGCCTAGTTCAAAAATAACTCATCAATATTCATTTTCCTATTTTGTTCAGAGCAACACTTTGTGAAGGAAGTACCACTTTGGCATGTCCAAATGGTATCCATTTTCTACAGTGCTTTCCTATGCCCAAATAACCATCCTCCACCAAATGCTAGCTCAATCCATTCATTATTTTGAGCCCAGCTTCAACATTCGTATTTATGTCCAGTGTGGTACTTTGCAAAGCAAGTACCACCTAGGGTCCTCCTTTTGAGCCGGAAATTTGTGAAGACGGTCTTCTTAGTAACTGATCATCCTCAGCCAAAGCTCACGCATGTGCATTTCCCGTACCGCTAATCAAACACTTGGCTGCTTATTCATGTTTGAGCATCGATGGGTCTCCTCGTGAGAATCTTATGTTGTGATTTTCTTCCTAGCACCTACCTGGGGAGTTCCCAACCCACTAGACATGCCTAGGCCTCCCAGAACACATGGCAACGCCACGGTCACGCGGTGACCACGCTGGCCGCATGCTAGTTCATGAGCTCTAGAGTTGGAGCCCTCGGCCACCCTCCAAACCTCGACGTATCGCCACCAAACCATGTATTTATGATTAAATAGGTACTTATGTAACTAGAAATTATTTTTGGAAAAAATAAATAGCAAACTATGAGGCAGCTGCAGTTCAATTGACCCGCTTCCAGCTGAATCGGCGAAAATTTGTCTTTTTCACGAGAGGTGGATAAAACTTTTTACACCCAACCATTTTGTAAATTGTGCATTAAATATGCCCTAGTATTTTAGAAAATTGATTTGGTACAATTTTGCAACAATTATTTGGGAGGTCCTTCACAAAAAAACCTCCTTTTGGGCACTCGAAAAATGGAAAATGGTTTTTTCGTCCAAAGAAAATGAAAACTTCCTTGGGAAACATTGTTTGCCATTCCAATATGCACCCTTGTGCACAATATGAGATCATTTGAACAAACTATGCCATGAATGTGGCCATAAGATTGATCATTTGGCTTGAAAGTCATTGATCTCCACACGTGATAGCTCATTTCTGAGAACACTTTTTTAAAATAATTTCCGTATTACAAATTTGTTATTTTTCCTGGGAACTTGGCCACATATAATGACACAATGCGAAGGTTTCCCATTTTTTTGATTTTTTTGAATTTTTTATGCCCGTTTCAAAATGCGGTCAAAATGGCGAGAATGGCCGTTCCTAGCTAGTTGTTGAATCTTGGAATTTTTTGGCGTTTCTCTGATTAAATAGATACTTATGTACCTAGAAATGATTTAAAAAAAATAAAGAGCAAACTACGAGGCAGCTACAGTTCAAATTTGACACGCTTCCAACTAAATCGGCGGAAATTTGTCTTTTTCACGAGAGGTGGATCAAAACTTTTTACACCCAACCATTTGGTCAATTGTGCATTAAATATGGCCTAGTATTTTAGAAAATTTATTTGGTCCAATTTTGCAACAATTATTTGGTAGGTCCTTCACAAAAAAACCTCCTTTTGGGCACTCGAAAAATGGAAAATGGTTTTTTCGTCCAAAGAAAATGAAAACTTCCTTAGGCAATATTGTTTGCCATTCCAATATGCACCCTTGTGCACAATATGATATCATTTGAACAAACTATGCCATGAATGTGGCCATAAGATTGATCATTTGGGTTGAAACCCATGAATCTTCACACATGATAGCTCGTTTCTGAGAACACTTTTTTAAAAGAATTGTCGTATTACAAGTTTATTTTTCCTGGTAACTTGGTCACATATAATGACACAATGCAAAGGTTTTCCAATTTTTTGATATTTTTTGAATTTTTATGCCCGTTTCAAAATGCGGTCAAAACGGCGGGCTTGACCGTTCCTAGCTAGTAGTTGAATTTTGTCATTTTTTTTTGGTGTTTCTATGATTAAATAGATAGTTTTGTACCTAGAAATGGTATTTTTTAAAAATAAAGAGCAAACTACGAGGCAGTCGCAGTTCAAATTTGACCCGCTTCCACCTGAATCGGCAGAAATTTGTCTTTTTCACGAGAGGTGGGTCAAAACTTTTTACACCCAACCATTTGGTCAATTGTGTATTAAATATGGCCTAGTATTTTAGAAAATTGATTTGGTCCAATTTTGCAACAATTATTTGGTAGGTCCTTCACAAAAAAACCTCCTTTTAGGCACTCGAAAAATGGAAAATGGTTGTTTCGTCCAAAGAAAATGAAAACTTCCTTAGGCAATATTGTTTGCCATTCCAATATGCACCCTTGTGCACAATATGATATCATTTAACAAACTATGCCATGAATGTGGCCATAAGATTGATCATTTGGGTTGAAACCCATGAATCTTCACACATGATAGCTCATTTCTGAGAACACTTTTTTAAAAGAATTGCCGTATTACAAGTTTATTATTTTTCCTGGTAACTTGGTCACATATAATGACACAATGTGAAGGTTTTCCAATTTTTTGATTTTTTTGAATTTTTTATGCCTGTTTCAAAATGCGCAAAACAGCGGGCTTGACCGTTCCTAGCTAGTAGTTGAATTTTGTCATTTTTTTGGTGTTTCTCTGATTAAATAGATAGTTTTGTACCTAGAAATGATTTTTGGAAAAAATAAAGAGCAAACTACGAGGCAGCCGCAGTTCAAATTTGACCCGCTTCCTACTAAATCGGCGGAAATTTGTCTTTTTCACCAGAGGTGGATTAAAACTTTTTACACCCCAACCATTTGGTCAATTGTGCATTAAATATGGCCTAGTATTTTATAAAAATGATTTGGTCCAATTTTGCAACAATTATTTGGTAGGTCCTTCACAAAAAAACCTCATTTGGGGCACTCGAAAAATGGAAAATGATTTTTTGTGCAAAGAATATAAAAAATCCCTTTGTCGATACTGTTTACTATTCCAAGATGTAAACTTTTGTAGAGTATAAAGAACTCATTTTGAACAAATATAATGAATATAAAGAATATCATTTGAACAAATATTTGGTAGGTCTTTTACAAAAAAGAACTCATTTTGAGCACTAAAAAATGGAAAATGATTTTTTCGTGACCTATTTAGAAGGTCATAAAGTCTTCAAATTGTTTGTTGCGTTCTGATTGGTCTATAGACATATCACGCGGATCATGCATCAGACACCGTCGGATGCTCCGGGATCCAACGACGGACCTCATCCCCTCACCCTCTCACCCACGTAGCCCTCTCACCCCCCGCACCCACGCCGCCCCCACGCCCCCACTCCCCACCGTTCCAACCCTAGCCCCCACGCCCCACTCTCCCGACTCGCACCCGCCGCAAACCCTAGCCGCCACGCCTCAAGACCATGGCCATCGACGGCGAGGAGCCCGAATCCCCATGCCTCCCAAGCGCCCGAAACCCTAGCCCGTGGCGCAGCCATGGCGACCGAGCTCTGGATCCGCAGGCTGGAGGTGCAGCATCGGATCCGGTCCAGGGCGCCGCCATCATGCAACAGCACCACCAGCTGGACCAGTGGCTCACCGGCGACGTGGGCGGGGTGCACGCGTCCTCCAGCGCCATCCGCGACTGTCTCCCGTCGCTAGGGTTTCGCCCAGCATGGTCCGGCGACTCAGGTGCGTCCCTCCACTCCATCTCCTCCTCTTCACATCTGCCCGTCACTTCCTCACCTCGTGTTCTCTCCCTCCCAGATCCAAGATGTCGTCCTGGCTCGAGCACCGGGACACCATGGGCGGGATGGCCTCTTCCTCCCCTGCCCCGACGCCATGGAGTGACTAGATCTGGTCGTTGGCCGTGAGCCCAGCCACCTCCTTGCGGCCGCATCGCCGGGATCTGGCCCGCGAGGATCCAGGCCGCCCACACCCGCTCCTATATGTCGATGCTCCGGATCCGTGCCGCCCGCGCTCCTCGATCTCGAGCTCCGCCCCGCCCGTCTGTCGCCGCTCCTGGCCTGGGCCCGAGCAGGAGCAGCAACTCATCCCGCTGCCCTCGCCCAAGCCGTTGGCCGTGAGCCCAGCCACCTCCTCGTCCTGGAAAGGTGAGGCTCTCATCTCTGTTCCTTCTGACTCGTGCTAGTAGTGGTAGCTGTGCGGGATCGTTGATTACTACTAGATGTAGGATTCATGTCCTGAAAAAGACGTCTTCTTACTGGTTTTTGGCTGAATCAAAGTAATTAAGAAAACATGGTTAAGTGAACACTAGAACCATGTCAAGAAAGAGTATGACAATGGCCATTCATTCTTTAGAAAAAAAGGATAGTTACTACCGACCGTTGTTGGTCTCAGACATTTACTTACGATGTTGGATTTCTTCTCAAAGGTTATATCAAAATTGTTGTTGGTTTGTATTACTTGCTGTCCATTCTTATTGTCTGTCTTAGATCGTTCCCAGTTCACCGAGTTAAGTTGCTTGACGTACCTATCAGGCAGGTTCACATAGCTATAGCTGTCGTGTCCTTTGCAGTTGTACATTTGACACTCAAGTGCCAGCCATTTTATTCTTACACCAACTTTTGAAGGTGTATATTTTCTGTGTGCTTGTGTGAATATATTGGAGTACATTTCTATCATGCTGCTGTAATATGTAGTGTAGTATTTATATAGTGCAGTATTCAAACTTGTATGATGTTGTATTTCATTATTTATATTCAGTAACAGCTGTATAAAGTACTGCTGCCTACATGCTTCTGGCAACTGATGCTTTTAATTTTGCTCAGTTTTTGTTGCTTCGGGTCGCTTCCTCCTTGACACCCCGATTTGGACAGCGGCAGCAGCGATGGTGTTCACACTCGAGCATGCCTACCTCTCCATCTATAACTGGTCCGTCTTCTTTGGACGGTTATCTGCTTCCTCCCCACTTTGAATTCTCGATCCCCTTTCTTGTTGATGACTCGTTGAATGATTCGCAGGGTGCAGGTGCTCTACTACGTGCTACTCCAGACGGGTCACCTGGACGTGTACGTCGGCAATCGAGAGGCCGCTCCAGCTCGCGCAGACCGTTGTCTGGCTCTACCATTGATCAGTTATCTGTAACTTGCTGACCTATTTTCTAGGACGCATGTTTTGTATTTTGCATGAGACATTCTTCCTGGAATGACATGATTTAGCTTTTAGTTCTTCTGACCAAACATGTGTTTAGCTTTTTTCATTTGCTTATCAACAGATGTTCTACTTGTTTTGAGCTGCTGCCACTTTGTTAGCTACTGCCACTTGTTTTTGTCTGTAATTTGATCACTTGTTAGTTTAGTCAGGTAGGGGTTTAGATGAAATGATCCTTTAGGAAGTAGGTACTATAAATATATCAAAGGCTACAATAATTGAGAGAACCTCGCTCTACTTTTGCAAATGTTCGGTTTATTCATGATATGGTTTTCAGAGCTATGTGACGCCCCATAATAATTTTTTTGGGCCTCACCAATTGATTGAATGATTCAATTATTTGTCTGTGTTGCTTCTGTAAATGTCACTTGTGATTGTGTTGCATATAGTTGTGTAAGGGTCCTGGACGATGATGTGCAAACAATTATTTTCTCTAGCATTAGTATGTCAAATTTGTCTAAGTTAGTACATGAGGATTTTGCTAGCTGACATACTAATGCTGCTCAATGAGCGATGCTCCATAGCTGACAACTACTGGTTTTAATATTCAAACAACAACAGTGCTACAGAGCTATGTTATAATTAATGTGTACTTGTTGAAAGTTCTTGCTTATATTAGTGTCTCTCATTTCTTTTCTAATGGTGTGTCTCTCATTTCTGTTCTAGTTAATGTGTAACTGAGAATGAACATACTTTTGTCTTTTTAGACTGCTAGATTGCACTAGTTGAACAATCTGCTCTAGTTTAAACAAGTTAGGATCCATCAATACAATAGGACTCTGTTTGCATTTCACCTAGCTTGTAACCAATATCCTTATTGCTAATTTACCTCAAGTTTATCTGAACATGGTTGAAATGAGTGCTTTAAAGTTTCATGTCTAAGCTCAATTTTTACCTTTTAAGTCCTGAATTAATTATTTTGATACATCACAGTTAGCTGAGAATATAACTTGAACATTTTATGTATGCCCTGATGCATGTACACACACGGTTGAGCAAATATCGAGCCGCTGAATAACCTGGAGCTAGAGAACTTCAAGGACAAAATCAAGGAGGTTCTTGCCTTGTTGGCAACATTGTGAGGTTTGTGCATCATTAGGATTGCTTGAGTGATCTCAGTATTGTCATTATGATGTTCCATACATGCTCTACTTGATGTTCCTCCCCTCCCGCTTTTTGCTATCCAGATCATGACCAAGCATGACAAGAAGGAAGGCTCGTCAACCACCTCCTAGCACACCTATCATGACCGATGATGAGACGCCGAAGGTGCGCTTCTTGTTTGTACATTCCTTGCTTGGTTGGTGTCATGGAGATATGCATGTGCCATGTGATGTACGACCTCTCTGTTCTTGTTTCTTGTCATCTGTACTTATCTGTTGGCTTCTTCCTGATGTAATACCCACATGACTATCATATTGGCGGTTGGCTAACGGATTGAATTGCAAATATATTGTTCTTCATCGCCTAATGCTTTTGGTTGCCGACAACATGACCTATAGCTAGTAAACCTGCAATTAGGAAGTTATTTTTATGGTCTATCATGCTCAAATAGAAAAAATGTTTTGTGTCACATGCTTAACACACTTTGAACTATATACCTCGTTCGGCTATAGAGAAAAATGCACCTGGTTGTTTAACACACTTACTGAACTAATCAGCCTACCAACTCAAACTACCATCAGTATCCAACAAACGGCTATGGATATAACTTTTGCCATCAATCCTTTGGTTTAAACAAGTACTAATATTTTGGCAGGACAATAAGTTGCAAATTTTAATGCTGGTTTATGTTCCTTCTTTTAGGTTATGAGAGATGATGCTGGAGAGATGATGCTGGAGAGATGATGCTGGAGCCAAACTGGAAGGGCTGCAATCAAACTAATTGGTAGCATAGCAGTGATATCCAAATATCTAAGCTAGTGATCAGCGTTTCTTTTCAGTGATTTCTTTTCTGTTTGGCCTTCCTGTAGGTTTGCACATAAGCGGAAGTTGTACTGTATATTAGCAGTTGCTGGAGCTGTAATGTTATTTGAACATGGCTGATGACAATCTTTTAGTTGCTGCTTCTCATGTCTATAATGTGATGAAGATGTAATCACAACAAATGATGTATGATGAAACAAACGTTGCTTTGACAGCAACCCTGGGAAAAAAGTCAATTATTTATCTGTTGTCTAGTCCTTTTACACTAGTGGGCTGAAAATATTGATGGGCTGGAAGAGGCCTTGGCCCAAACAATGTTGGACAAATTAATTCTTGCGTTGCAAAAAGGCCCTGGCCCAAATGGTATTATGTAGAAAAAATAAATGGAAAAAAGGCTGAGGCCCAAATAGAAAAGGCCCAGCCATATAGCAGAAAAAATCTGTCTGAAAAAGCATAAAAGGCCAAAAAAGTTGGGCTCGGCCCATGTAAAACACCTAATTGGACCGGGCTGAATCTTTTCAGTGACCTTTTGAATTGGTCACAATTTTGCCACCTCAGATTGCCACGTCGGATCCGACGTGGCAAGTGACAACCCGTGACCAAAAAAGGTCATGGGTTCAACGACCTTCATGTTTGGTCGTCAATCGCGTCACGACCTTCTCACAGAGAAGGTCGTTAATTTCAGTTTACGACCGCCAGCTTTTGACCTTCTGTTTTTGGTCACAAAAAGGTCGCAAATGAAAAACTATGACCTTTCAGTGACCAATAGTCAAGGTCACAAGTTGACATATTTCTTGTAGTGGATGAGAATAAGGAGATGACGCTTTATGAATTTTGTGAGGTTTGCAAATTACCTTATGAGGGCAGCATCAATGAACCATGTCCTAGAGATGTGGAAGATTTTATTGAGGAAGTTGCCGTAGGGAAAAGGAGAGGAGTGTCGGAAGCGAGAGTGGCTAGTTTGCATTTTTCCTGTTTTGCGCTATGATGTCTACTACACAACTTTATTCTTGTAGACATGTGTTGGGCCTCCAAGGCAGAGTTTTGTAGGACAATAGCAATTTTTCCTCAAGTGGATGACCTAAGGTTTATCAATCCGTGGGAGGCATAGGATGAAGATAGTCTCCCTCAAGCAACCCTGCAATCAAATACAAGAAATGTCTTGTGTCCCCAACACACCCAATACAATGGCAAATTGTATAGGTGTACTAGTTCGGCGAAGAGATGATAATAAAAGTGTAGTATGGATACTAGATATGAGTTTTTGTAGTGTGAACAATAAAAAACAGCAAGGTAGTAAATGGTAAAACGGAGCACAAACGACATTGGAATGATGGAAAATGAGGCCTAGGGTCCGTACTTTCGCTAGTGCAATCTCTCAACAATGCTAACATAGTTGGATCATATGACTATCCCTCAAAGTGTGATGACGAATCACTCCAAAGTTCCTATCTAGCGGAGAACATAAGACGGAATTGTTTGTAGGGTACGAAACCACCTCAAAGCTATTCTTTCTGTTCGATCTATTCAAGAGTTCATACTAAAATAACACGAAGCTATTATTTTCATTTGATCTATCCTAGATTTTGTACTAAAATAACACCAAAGCAAATTCATATTTATAATATTCAATCCAACACAAAGAACTTCAAAGAGTGCCCCAAGATTTCTACCGGAGAAACAAAGACAAGAACGTGCATCAACCCCTATGCATAGATTACCCCAATGTCACCTTGGGAATCCGTGAGTTGAGTGCCAAAACATATATCAAGTGAATCAATACGATACCCCATTGTCACCACGAGTATTCAATTGCAAGACATATATCAAGTGTTCTCAAATCCATAAAAGTATTCAATCCAATAACAACAAAATCTCAAAGGGAAAAACTCAATTCATCACAACAAGATAGAGAGGGGAAAACACCATATGATCCGACTATATTAACAAAGCCCGCGATACATCAAGATCATGACATCTCAAGAACACGAGAGAGAGAGAGATAGAGAGAGAGAAAGAGAGAGATTAAACACATAGCTACTGGTACAAACCCTCAGCCTCGAGGGTGGACTACTCCCTCCTCATCGTGGTGGTTGCCGATATGATGAAGATGGCCACCGGTGATGATTCCCCCCTTCGGCGGGGTGCCAGAATGGGGTCTAGATTGGATCTCATGGATACAGAGGCCTTGCGGCAGCGGAACTTCTGATCGAGGGCTACCCCCAAAGGGCTTTGGAATATTTTGGAATTTATAGGGAGAAGAGGTGGTTCAGGGGGCACCCGAGGTGGGCACAACCCACCTGGGCGCGCCGGGGGCCCCAGGCGTGCTCTGGTGGGTGCTGCCCCCCTCGAGGCACCCCCAGGTGCTTCCTTGGCCCACTGGATGTCTTGTGGTCCATAAAAAATCCACAAGAAGTTTTGCGGTGTTTGAACTCCGTTTGATATTGATTTCCTGTGATGTAAAAAATAAGCAAAAAAATAGCAACTGGCACTAGGCACTGGGTCAATAGGTTAGTCCCACAAAATGATATAAAGTTGCTATAAAATGATTGTAAAACATCCAAGAATGATAATATAATGGCATGAATACTTCATAAATCATAGATACGTTTGAGACGTATTAGCATCCCCAAGCTTAATTCCTACTCGTCCTCGAGTAGGTAAATGATAAAAGAAATAATTTATGAAGTGTTAATGCTAGCAAGGTGCACAAGTTTGATCAATGACAATTTCAATCACTTTTCCTAGCATCATAACAACAATTCTTTCTTATAAAACTTCTCATGTTATAGTAGCAACCAATTCACATGTTAAGGTTCAAACAATGAATTCTCTTGAAACTCAACAACCTATGTTCTCAGTCACCAAGCAATTGCAATTCAACTTATTCAATAGAGTCTAAGTAAGAGCTCCACATACTCAACCATCATATAGTCTTCTATGATTGCTAACACTCACCACATACACATGAGCAAAATGTATCAACCAGACACATAGAAAGATAGGGGCTTATTGATACGGCCACGAGTCTCCCTGATACTATTGTTATTGTTGCTCATGAAAATAATATAGTTGTAGTTGTCGCGCATCAGGAAAAGATGGAAGAAAAGGTTGCTTTAGTTGAAGGTACATACATGCATACCATGTCCTTGATGGAGATGCACTCACATAAGAAAGAAGGGATGTTTAACGTGCATGCATGGTCTTGGGAGAGGTGCATGTGCGCTAGGAGGCGACCTGTACGCTAGTACCTTGGAGCCAGAAAAGAAAGGAGATAATCCGGATATATAGCGTCCGTGCTGGTTTAAAGAAGTGGCAGTGCATACTGATTTTCTATTTTTGTTCTTACCTTGTAAGGAAAATATTAACGATACAATCAGGCTGGCCAGATCATGGGATTTCCTTTGTTTATGTGCATTAGGCTAGGGCCCACCAGAAGGAGAAAGCCTATAGAGAAAAAAGGTGGCTCACGCACCATACGTTCAGAATCCATCATATTTAGGATTTACGTCTTTTTGCTAGTTTAGATATTTGTTGAGATGTAAAAGGCAATATCGATTAGATAGAGTCCAGATTAGTTTATTTCCATCTAGCTAGCCATAACACGTTGCTTGATTTCCAAGTTAGGTTAAGGTGTGCGGCCATATATAAGGCCAAATCAATACGTCATGAAAAAATAGGTTATTTGATGATGAATTGGACACTATGTGTGTTTCGGCCGTTGGCCATTATCGAGTTTAGAGAGATCTGTCAAAAATTCTCTACTGCCGTGTGAGTTCCTGCAACGCGTAGGAGATTACAAGCTGGACCTATACGGTTCGTCCACGTTATTCCTTCAGATCGACGGGTTGGCATGTTGTTTTTGCGGAGTTTGTGAATATTTTCGTAAACCTGCAACGAGTTCTTGCTGCGATGGATATTTGTGCCGTGAAAGATCGGGTCAATAATGGATCAACCCTCAGCTCGAGGTTCGCCCCTCATCATGTGGTATCAGAGACCGGCATTGCTCATGGCACCTCAGAGGAGACGGCAGGCGCATCGTCTCCAAAGGGAAGCTACTGGAAGCTATCTGGTGACTTTTTGTTGGAGGAGAAAGGCTATGGCGTTGAACTTTTCCACACCTATTGTAAAGTGGGAGAGAAAGTTTGTGCCACAACGATCGACCACAACAGTTTGATTAATGCGGTCGGCATCAACATGGTGGAGAAGTTGCAACTATCGATGACACCACATCCGCGACCGTATTCACTAAGGAGGTGCTACGACAAAGTCGACATCACACACCAAACTATGGTACTGTTTTCAGTTGGCAAATGTTTTGGTGATGTTTTGTGCGATGTAGTTCCTTTGACGATGATTTCATGTCATATGTTGTTGGGAGAGCCATGGTAAAAGAAAAACAAGGCTACGCATGACTATCTCACCAACACGTACACTATCGAACGGGATCCAAAATATGGATCTCCAAGAGACCATTGTATTGGTGATGAACTACTCACGCATCATCGGAGAGGCACCAATGGACATGATGAACCCCTCCGAGATGGTGTCTAGATTGGATCTGGTGTTTCAGGAACTTGCGGCGGCTAGAATTGATTTTCGTCGACTCCCCTAGGGTTTCTGGAATATTGGGGTATTCATAGAGCAAAGAGGTGGTGCGGGAGGCCAGCGAGGTGGGCACAACCCACCTGGGCGCGCCTGGGCCCCCAGGTGCACCCTGGTGGGCTGTGCTCCCCTCGTAGCTCCCCTCAGGTACTTTCTTGGCCCACTGGATGTCTTCTGGTCCAAAAAATCCACAAAAAGTTTCACTGCGTTTGGACTCTGTTTAGTATTGATTTCCTGTGATGTAAAAAATAAGCAGAAAACAGCAACTGGCACTGGGCACTATGTCAATAGGTTAGTACCAAAAAATGATATAAAATGACTATAAAATGAGTGTAAAACATCAAAGAATGATAATATAATAGCATGGAACAATAAAAAATTATAGATACGTTGGAGACGTATCATCGACCTATCTTGTTTCTGTAAATATGATTAGCTCATCGTTCTTGATTCAGCCCATTATGAATGAAACATGTTTGCAATGACAACTAGAGATTATAGTTACTCATGCCATGCTTAATTAGCTAGGAGTTTATAATGGTTTACCTTGCGTGCCAACATGCTTTTAAAATGGTTGTGATGTAGTATGATAGCATGGTATCCTCCTTTGAATGATTCGAGTGGCTTGACTTAGCACATGTTCATGCATGTAGTTGAAACAAAATCAACATAGCCTCCACGATATTTATGTTCATGGTGATTTATATCCTACTCATGCTTGCACTCAATATTGGTTAATCTCAATGCCTGTTTATGATTGTTGTCGCTCTCTAGTTGGTCGCTCCCTAATCTTTTGCTAGCCTTCACTTGTACTAAGCGGGAATACTACTTGTGCATCCACTTACATAAACCCAAAGTTGTTCCATATGAGTCCACAATACCTACCTATATGCGGTATTTACCTGCCGTTACAAGTAAATTTGCATGTGCCAAACTCTAAACCTTCAAATACTAATATGTTTTGTATGCCTGAATCGCTCATGTAGCGACTAGGGGTTGTTAGTATCTTCCATGCTAGGTGGGTTATTCTCACGATGAGTGTTGATTCACTTGTCATTTACGAGAAAGTGGCTGGTATTCGGGATGCCCAGTTCCATGCTCAAATCAAATCAAAATATAATTTCAAACAAACCCCCCCCCCCCCCCAGGATTGTTGTTGGTATGGACGGTACCCGTTGTTTCGGACCAGCCGTGGAGTGTGCTTGTTGGTGGAGGGGGAGTAAAAACTTTATCATTCTGTTTGGGAACCGACTATAATGTATCTAGCATGGAAAATATTGAGATCTCTTGGTTGTTATGTTGACAATGAAAGCATACTGCTTAAAATTATATTTATCTCTGTTTCAAAAAGCTCGAGCTCTGGTACCTCTGCAAATCCCTGCTTCCCTCTGCGAAGGGCCTATCTATTTACTTTTATTGCTGAGTCATCATCCTCTTATAAAAAGCACCAGTTAGGGAGCACCACTGTCATTTGTATGTGTTGTTATTAATTGATATTGTATATGACTGTGACTGGATCTCTTTCACCATGAATTACAATGTCTAGTCAGTCCTTGATCTTCAGGGTTGCTCTGCATTTAGGTTTTGCGATCTCAGAAAGGGCTAGTGAGATACCATTTTGTTATATCATATCATGATTGTTTTGAAAAGTGTTGTCATCCAAGATTTATTATTATTACTCGCTAGTTGATTATGCCATTGATATGAGTACATGTGAGACCTAAATGTTATTGTGAATATGGTTAGATCATAATCTTTGCTGAAAACCTGAATGTTGGCTATACATATTTGCAACAACAAGATCAAATAGAGTTTGTAAAAGTTTTTCTTTATCACTTTCAGTTTGTCAACTGAATAGCTTGAGGACAAGAAATGGGTTAAGCTTGGGGGAGTTGATATGTATCCATCGTATCTACTTTTACAAACTATTTTGCCCTTGTTTTGGACTCTAATTTGCATGATTTGAATGGAACTAACCCGGACTGACGTTGTTTTCAGCAGAATTGCCTTGGTGTTATTTTTGTGCAGAAATAGAAGTTCTCGGAATGACCTGAAAATTCACGGAGAATATTTTTGGAATATACAAAAAATATTGGCGAAAGAATCAACCAGAGGGGACCCACCTGTTGTCCACAAGGGTGGAGGGCGCACCCTTACCCCCTTGGTGCGCCCCCTACCTTTTGGATCCCCTAGACCTCCACTGACCTCAACTCCAACTCCATATATTCAAGTTCGGGGAGAAAAAAATCAGAGAGAAGGATTCATCGCGTTTTACGGTACAGAGCTGCCGCCACCGCCTGTTCTTCATCGGAAGGGAAGATCTAGAGTCCGTTCGGGGCTCTGGAGAGGGGCATTCATCGCCGTCAAAATCACCAACCTTCCTCCATCACCAATATCATGATTCTCACCGCCATGTGTGAGTAATTCCATCGTAGGCTTGCTGGACAGTGATGGGTTGGATGAGATTTATCATGTAATCGAGTTAGTTTTTTTAGGGTTTGATCCCTAGTATCCACTATGTTCTGAGATTGATGTTGCTATGACTTTGCTATGCTTAATGCTTGTCACTAGGGCCCGAGTGCCATGATTTCAGATCTGAACCAATTATGTTTTCATGAATATATTTGTGTTCTTGATCCTATCTTGCAAGTTGTAGACACCTATTACGAGTTATGATCCGCATACCCCAAGGTGACAATAATTGGGATTCTTTCCGGTGATTGATGTAGTTTGAGGAGTTCATGTACTCACTAGGTGCTAATGTTTTGGTCCGGTTCTCTATTAAAAGGAGGCCTTAACATCCCTTAGTTTTCATTAGGACCCCGCTGCCACGGGAGGGTAGGACAAAACATGTCATGCATGTTCTTTTCCATAAGCATGTATGACTATATTCGGAATACATGCCTACATTATATTGATGAATTGGAGCTAGTTCCGTGTCACCCTAGGTTATAACTGTTGCATGACGAATGCCATCCGACATAATTATCCATCATTGATCCATTGCCTATGAGCTTTTCACATATTGATCTTTGCTACGTTACTTTGTCGTTGCCACTGTTACAATTGCTACAAAACTGCTACTATTACTTTTGCCATCGTTACCGTTACTTCCATACTACTTTGCTACTAAATATTTTGATGTAGATATTAGGTCTTTCAGGCGTGTTTGAATTGACACTCAGCTGCTAATACTTGAGAATATTCTTTGGCTCCCCTTGTGTCGAATCAATAAATTTGGGTTTAATACTCTACCTTCCAAAACGGTTGTGATCCCCTATGCTTATGGGTTATCAAAGTTCTAGATGTTTAAGTATTGTGCTCTATTTGTTTTGACGCTGTTATGAACTAGATGTTGATCTGTGTGCACTTGACTATGTGAACTTCTGAGTGCTTTATGCACTAGCTATTATGCACTTGGTGTTTCTATGCTGATTGTTTGGTATGCACTTGACCTTTTTTTGTGTGCTGCTTGATGTTATCTCCTATGTTCATCACTATTTTTTTGCTAAACTTCCTTTCATTCATTACATATGATTCGTTTCATCACATAAGAGTTGTCATCGACGACAAATCTTCATCTACAATCCACACTGGGATTGGTCTTGTTACATAAAATTTGTTGTCGATGACGTCGACGACAAATCTTCATCTACCATCCACATTTGGTTACTTCAGATAACTTCAAGACCAAAGTGACATAAATTCAACTTCACCTACAAAGTGACATCAAACAAAATAGGGTTCCATAAACATCTTCCAATACTCAAGTACTTCAAATACATCGATAAACTACATCTACCATACCAGTACAACAAACATAACAATTCCCACTAACAGCAATGCCCACACCGGCAGCATGTCATCTCTCTCTCCAAGTTTCTTCTTCAAAGCCCTGTTCTTGTTGGGGAACGAAGCATGCAATTTCAAAAAAAATCCTACGTTCACGCAAGATCTATCTAGGAGATGCATAGCAACGAGGGAGAAAGTGTGTCTACGTACCCTCGTAGACCATAAGCGGAAGCGTTTGACAATGTGGTGGATGTAGTCAAACTTCTTCTAGCTCCGACCGATCAAGTACCGAACGAACGGCACCTCCGAGTTCTACACACGTTCAGCTCGGTGATGTCCCTCGCCTTCTTGGTCTAGCAAGGTGTCGAGGTAGTAGATAAGTTCCGTCGGCACGACGGCGTGGTGACGGTGATGGTGAAGTGATCTGCGGAGGGCTTCGCTTAAGCACCGCGAGAATATGACCGTGGTGCAAACTATGGAGGGGGTGTCGCACATGGCTAACAATTGATATTGTGTTGTGATAGGGCACCCCCTCACATATATATAGGTTGGAGGGAGAGGGAAGGCAGCCATGGGGCGCCCCAAGTAGGATCTGAATCCTACTTGGGGTTTTCCCAAGTGGCGCTCCCTTCCATAAATTGCTGGAGGGGGAAGGAAAGGGGGAAGAAGGAAGTAGTAATTCCTAATTTTCCTTTTTCCCTTTCCATCTTTCCTTCTCCTCTTTGGCCAGCCCATATGGGGGCGCACCAGCCCCTTGTGGCTGGTGTGTTTCCCCTCTTGGCCCAATAGGCCCATACCTTTTGCCGGGGGGTGCCCGGAACCCCTTTTGGTGACCAGATATGTACCCGGTACCCTCCGGAACACTTCTGGTGTCCGAATACCTTCGCCCTATATATCAATCTTTACCTATCGACCATTTTGAGACTCCTCATCATATCCTTGATCTGATCCGGGACTCTGAACAACATTCGGTCACCAAATCATATAACTCATTTAATAAAATATCATCATCGAACGTTAAGCGTGCGGACCCTACAGGTTCGAGAACTATGTAGACATGACCGAGACACCTCTCCAGTCAATAACCAATAGTAGAACCTGGATGCTCATATTGGCTCCCACATATTCTACGAAGATCTTTATCGGTCGAACCATTATGACAACATACGTTATTCCCTTTGTCTCGGTATGGTACTTGCCTGAGATTCGATCATCGGTATCTTCATACCTGGTTCAATATCGTTACTGGCAAGTCTCTTTACTCATTCCGTAATACATTATCCTACACCTAACTCATTAGTCACTTTGCTTGCAAGGCTTCTTATGATGTGTATTACCGAGAGGGCCCAGAGATACCTCTCCGATACTCAGAGTGACAAACCCTAATCTCGATGTATGCCAACCCAACAAACACCTTTGGAGATACCTGTAGAGCATCTTTATAATCATCCAGTTATGTTGTGACGTTTGATAGCACATAAGGCATTCCTCCGGTATCCGGGAGTTGCATAATCTCATAATCGAAGGAATATGTATTTGACATGAAGAAATCAATAGCAATAAAACTAAACGATCATAATGCTAACAAATGGGTCTTTTCCATCACATCATTCTCCTAATGATGTGATCCGGTTTATCAAATGACAACACATGTCTATGGTTAGGAAACTTAATCATCTTTGATCAACGAGCTAGTCTAGTAGAGGCTTACTAGGGACATATTGTTTTGTCTATGTATCCACACATGTATCAAGTTTCCGGTTAATACAATTCTAGCATGAATAATAAACATTTATCATGATATAAGGAAATATAAAATAACAACTTTATTATTGCCTCTAGGGCATATTTCCTTCAGTTCTTCCTTGCCAGCTCAATGTTTTCCTTCTTTAGATGGTGACATTTGATCCAACTTTCTTCAACCTCTGCGTGCAAGTCTTCAAAAGCAAGGGCAACACACAATGGAGGAGCTGGGTCAACCCAAACCACCCATTTACACTCTTCTGGTAACTAATTGCAGACCAGAGTAATCAATATTAGAGAGTGCAAATCAACAAAAACTAAATCTATCTCAAATTCACAAAAACTTACATCTAATGGACAACCTAAAAACGGTGGCCACTGCTAGCACCTCCCCACGATACACGGCGGGTAGGGACAAGGCCATGGCCAGGGCAGTGATGCTTCGACAAAAACTCCAAGCCAGAATAGGACTCGTCGGGAAGATAAAACTCCGAGGAATGTTGCACAGTCCCAACCCCATCGACCTAAAACAAAGGTCAAATTTCCCTCAAATGTCACAAATCCTAGAAATCCCTAGATTGAAGTGGGATGGGGGTGGAGGAGCACGAAATGCCACCGCATTACTTACCTCTCCAGTCACCGGTGAGAAGTTGGACAAGCCCGAGTCGCCATGCGCACCGCTCCTTTCTCTCCGCTTCCCGCTTCCCCCTCCAAACTTGTCACGCCTTCCCTCCCTCTGTTTTTCATGCGAGCTGGCTGAGCACGAAGGGGTGCTGAGGGTTAGCAGTAACAAGGGTAAAAATATCCAAAAACTAACGCCAGTAGCGGTCAAACGACACTGACTAGACGAAACCTTCCGCAAGGGAAAAAGCATAATAAAACAAAAGTGAGTTGGGCAAGAACGAGTGTTTTTCGAAAGTAGGCGCAAACCTGTCGAGTGTGACACAACTAAGGGTATAAAATCAATTTTCCCTATATTTTTCTGGTACCACAGTTTTACTGGCCATGAAAACACTGTGACGCTAGGTCAAGGTGAGACACATCATTCATCGGTCTACCTTAGGTAGGGTCCATCAATGCAGTTTTCTTAGCCAAAAATATATATTTCATTATGGCGCTACAGGAAATCAAGTCTTGATGAGACCATCACACATTCAGTTTTTGAAATGAGTCTTTTTTACCATACCGAGGCCGATCCATGTTGCAAATGAACACCTCATCCAATCAGATTGAATACAAAAGAAACCATCAATAACCACACATGCATGCCTCGAAAAAACATCGCATGGACAAAATAAAGTTGATGTTTATCTTATGCGCGCGCACTCACACACACACTCTTTTGCTAGTAAAATAGCAAGAGCAAGATTAATAACATAGTCGGCTCCTAGCTCTATCTTTGTGCTACCTCATTTATAGCCAACCTAAAGCCCATTCATATAATAGTTGTTGAATATATACATTATGTAGTTAATGCTTGGCCCCACTTATTTTCTCTCACAAAGTGCATTGGAGTTTGTGTTGCAGCTCGTTACAAGTTTACAGCTCACTCCTCTTCTCTCTCCTCTCTCTCTCTCCTCCACATCATCATAAATCTGAGGTGGCAGCCCTTATAGCCCGCTTATGTCACTTTATTATACTTGCTCTAAAGGGAAAAAAGCATGAAGAGCCTAGTAGATAGTATATGTCACTTTTCTTTCTTGGTGAGCTTCTCTTTCTTGTTGATTCTCCCGGTCACTTGTATATAAGAGCATATCCAACCGTTAGCCCCCCCAGATGTATAAAAATCGCCTGGGGGCGAGCCACATCTCGCTCGGGCGCTTAGGGGCGGTTTTGCACTCCAGCCGTCGCCTCCTCACTGCCTCAGCGCCGACATGTAGGCCCAATTTTGAAGCCCCATTTCGGCGAAAAGGTCCCATATGGGCGAGAATAGGCCCATATTCGGCGTGGTTCGCCGTGGCTCGGCGTTCAATTATCAGTGTAAATATTTTTTAACACATATTTCATCATAGAAAAATCAAATACTCCAACAAAATAGTACAAACAACAAATAGTTCAATACAAATTAAATAGTTCAACAAATAAAAACTCATATTTCATCACATGTCGTGCCCGGCGTCGCCCTTGAACCTCCATAGGTGCTCTATCAGATCTTGTTGTAGTTGATGATGCACCTATGGGTCTCGGATCTCTTGACGCATACTGAGGTAGGTAGTCCAGGTTTCCGGTAGCTGGTGATCAACTTGGGCAAGAGGACCCTGCATGTGGTATGGTTCAGTGTCAAACACTGGCTCTTCCTGCTCGCTCTCAATGATCATGTTGTGCAAGATGACACAAAGAGGTCATGATCTCCTACATTTGATCTTTCGACCAGGTCTGAGCGGGTACCGCATAACAAAGAATCGAGATTGGAGCACACCAAATGCCCGCTCGACATCCTTCCTGCAAGCCTCCTGAATCTTTGCAAACCAGGCGTTCCTGCCTCTAGGCACAGGGTTTTTGATTGTCTTCACAAATGTCGACCATCTCGGATAGATGCCATCAGCTAGATAGTATCCCTTGTTGTAGTGCCGCCCATTGATCTCGAAGTTCACCGGAGGAGAATGACCTTCAACAATCTTGGCAAAGACAGGAGAGCACTGCGGCATGTTGATATCATTGTGAGTTCCTGGCATACCAAAGAAGGAGTGCCAAATCCAGAGGTCCTGTGTGGCCACCGCCTCAGGTACCACACTACAACCGCCTTTGGCGCCTTTGTACATCCCCTGCCAAGCAAATGGGCAATTCTTCCATTTCCAATGCATACAGTCGATGCTTCCAAGCATCCCAGGAAATCCTCTTGCTGCATTCTCGCTAGGATCCGAAAGCAGTGTCTTCCGCATTGGGTGTTCTCAAGTATTGCGGTCCAAACACCGCCACCACCGCCTCGGCAGAACTTGTAGAAACACTCTATCTTTGGTGGACTCGGCCATGCGCCCATAGTCGTCCTGTGAGTCACCGGGAGCTCCGTATGCAAGCATCCTCATTACTGTCGTGCATTTCTGGATCGAGGTGAATCCAAGTTTGCCGGTGCAATCCATCTTGCATTTGAAGTAGTTGTCGAACTCCCGGATGGAATTCAAAATCCTGAGGAAAAGCTTTCTGCTCATCCGATAACGGCGCCGAAATGTTCTATCGCCGTGAAGTGGAGCATCGGTGGAGAGCATGCAATAGCCTTCGAGACGATGCCGGTTCTTTGCTTTCACCCGCCCCGGCGCCGAGCCACCTCGCCGCGGCTTTTCATTGCTCGCCAACAGCTGGGCGAGGGCGGCGAGCACCATGAGATGCTCTTCTTCCTGGACGTCTGCCTTGGCTTCCTCCTCCAGCAGCGCGGCGAGCACTTCCTCATCATCTGAGTCCATCGCCGAGGCAGGCAAATCGCCGAACACCTTGCGCCCGGTGGGCGTGTACCCGCCGCTAAACTACCCCTCCGCGGCCGGAAACGGCGGCCGGAAACGCCCAGCTGTTGTTGGAGGGGCTGCCGCGGCGAGCCTCTGCTATTTTTCCGGCGGGGAATGGCTATCTACCGGCTATCTAGCGGTGAAGGGCGGCGGGCGGCGCCGGGATATAGCTACTGGCGGCCGAGAGCGCGGGGGGTGGGTGGCAGGTTGGGGAAGAAAAGTCTTCACTTTTCACCTGAAGGCGTGGGCCAGCCGCGCTTTTCCCTTGCGCCGGAGCCCCCAAGCGCCCCCCATCGCGCCGGGTTCGACCTGCGGCCGCCGGGCGGAAAAAAAGGCCGAACCGGCGATTTCCGTCGTCCTGGGGGCGCAACTGGGGCGTTTTTTTGGCGTCGGCGCCGAAAAAATCGCCTGGGGGGGCCTGTTGGGAGCGCGGCTGGAGATGCTCTAAGTCGATGAGGTTTGGTCCAAAAGAGCGATGTAGGACTATTAATTAAGAAATGAATCCTACCTTTTAGCAAAGGCATGAGTGAACTCAGTTGGTCGTAGGTTTAACAGCTGATGATTTGTAGGTTGTGGGTTCGATTCCTGTGGCCATAGATTTTTTTTTTCTGTCTTCTCTGAAGTCAATTTCTTTTGCCTGTCTTTTTGTAAGCCCATGGCCTGGGAATTCCCTATGTGCCGCTCTTTGCGTCGTACAGTCGGGGCTTCGCACAGGGCAAGTCGACCTATCAAGCAATTGGGCCGGGCCGTGTATAACATTTCGCGTAGCTTTCTAGTGAACGGTTTTGGGAACCTTCTAGATGATCCGAGCTGTTTTTGGCCGGTTTTGGGAACCTTCTAGAAGGTTCCTGAACCGGGTTTTTGTTTTGTTTTTCTGTTTCTTTTTCTTCTTCTTTTTGCTTTATTATTTTTCAATTTTTTTCTCTTTTTCAAAAGTTGCAGAATTCTTAAGAACTCCATGTTTTCCAAAAAGACTTGTTCATGAAATTCAAAAAATGTTCGTGTTTTCAAATTTTTGTTCGGGACTTCAGAAAATGTTCCAGTTTTCAAGAAATGTTCGCGTTTTCAAAAATTATTTGCGTTCTGAATTTTGTTTGGGAGTTTTAGAAAATGTTCCTACTTCCAAAATTTGTTCGCATTTATGATTTTTTGTTCGGGTGTTTTAAACAATGTTCCTATCTCAAAATTCGGATTTCCTAATTGTTCTCAGTTTTATAATTTTGTTCTGGATTCGAAAGTTGTCCCTGTTTTCATATTTTGGTCACCAATTCAAAAGACGTTCACATTTTCAAAAAATGTTCCAAGGTTTAAATATACAATACTTTTCAATTTTTTGCTCACGTATATATTTTTTGCATTTCCAATTTTTTAAGGATTTTCCAATAGATCTCAGTTTACCTTTTTTGCTCTGAAATTAAATTTGTTCCCTGTTTTCAAATTTTGTTCAATAATTCAAAAAATGTTCGCGTTTCTAAAACATGTTCTGAATTTTTTTGAAAATGTTTTCGTTTTAAATAAATTGTTCAGATTTGTAATGATGCTCCATTTTTCGTGTTTTTTTAGAAATTCGAATACCGTTCACGTCTTGAAAAAATGTTCAGGAATTTAAAAAATTCTTCATTACTCCGAAAGTTGATGAGAAATTTCTAAAATTGTTCGCGTCTGTTAAAAGTTATTGATAACTTAAAGTGTTCGAAATTTGAAACAATGTTTGCAATTTTTGAAGTAATGTTTAGTTTAGGCTGCTAAATTTAGTTCGTTAGATTTGCTTTACTTTTTATGTCAACAGCACTTGGCTGGTGGAGTGGTTAGTCTGATTCGTGCAGAAGCAGCAGGTCTATTGTTCGAATCCTAGAAAGCTCCATTTATATTTTTGCGCATTTTTCGACCGACACTGTTGAATTTGAATGGGCCGGCCCAGTCGGCTGCGCCCTGTGCGAATGGACGTCTGTTTGCCGCAGAATGCGGCAAATAGGAGTTCCCCATGGCCTGTGGGGCTTGCGGCCGACTGAGAGTAATCTGTTGCACACGTAACATACGAAACTGGACTTTGTCAGGTTAGGATTAACTGGACGGGCGGGGTGAACGGACAAAATTACGGTGGTATTGCTTTTTGTAAGCCCATGGCCTATGTGGCTTGCGGCCCACTAAGAGTAATCTGTCGCACAGGTAACGTACGAAGCTGGACTTTGTCAGGTTAGGATCGAAATCACTAATTAAGGAGTACTTCTTGCGGAGATCATTTCAACCTCCTCAGGTTGCGACAAGTGGCACGCTGCATGTGCGCCACTTGTCACAACCTGGGAGTTTTCTTTTTTTTTGTAGATCCGTTTATTCAAAATGTTTTATCTCTTAAACCGTGCGTCCAAATCTCGAACTGCTTTCGTCATTGGATTCCTCGCGTCGAGATCTTCAAAACTAGATCCCATGTTGATAGGTTTTGACGAACTTTTTTTTCACGAAAAAACCGGACAAAAAAAATGACGAAAAAAGCGAACCAGGAACACGGGTTTTTTTCCCTTTCCGGAAGAGGCACGCCCGTGCCTCTGACGAAATAACAACCGTGCCTCTCGCGGAAACAAAATCGTGCCTCTCACGAAAGAAAAAAAAAATAGAAAACGTGTTTTTTTCTTTTCCGAAAGAGGCACGCCCGTGTCTCTCGCGAAAGCACAACCGTGCCTCTGGCGGAAGCAAAACCGTGCCTCTCGCAAAAGAAAAAAAAACAGAAAATGAGTTTTTTTTCCTTTCCGAAAGAGGCACGCCCATGCCTCTCGTGAAAGCACAACCGTGCCTCTGGCGGAAGCAAAACCGTACCTCTGACGGAAGAAAAAAAATAAAAAACGTGTTTTTCCCTTTCCGAAAGAGGCACGCCCGTGCCTCTGGCGGAAGCAAAACCGTGCTTCTCACGAAAGAAAAAAAAACAAAAAACGTGTTTTTCTCCCTTTCCGAAAGAGGCACGCCCATGGCCTATGTGGCTTGCGGACAAAATTAGTTGCTCTCGGTTAGGATTAACTGGACGGGCGGGGTGAACGGACAAAATTACGGTGGTACTGCTTTTTGTAAGCCCATGGCCTATGTGGCTTGCGGCCCACTAAGAGTAATTTGACGCACATGTAACGTACGAAGCTGGATTTGGTCATGTTAGGATTAACTAGACGGGCAGGGTGGACGGACGAAAACGGACGAAATTATGATGGTAAGAAGCAATAACCTTTTTATTATTAGGTAAAGATAAAGATAAAGATTAGGTAAAGGTAGAGATGTTTCTTCTCTCTCTTTTTTGAGCGGGTGTTTCTTATTTGTTGGTTTGTTGGCCCGTGAACAGTGGGGTGGGGGATGTTTGGGGGGAGGGCACTAATTGGGCTGGGCATTTTTAAGTACATGATCAAACTTTTTATACACATTATTTTATACATTTTGCGTGTGCTTCATAAACATTTTCCCTATACACATTTATTATTTTTTAAATGCTTGGTCATTTTTTCAAATATTTTTATAGAGTGTTTTTGTATATATATATATATATATATATACATATATATATATATATTAAAGTACAAACAAAATTAAAAACATAAACCTAAAAATGAAACAAAAAACATAAGAAAAAGAAGAAAGAAAGGAGGTTGTGTCCTCCCACGCTCTTGGGCCGGCCCATCTCTACCCTCGCTGAAGGCTATAGAGGCGCCCGATTAGAACCGCTAATAACCATAGGGCCAGTTACAGACTAATTTGCAACCTGGCGCACACTATGTTCCCCTTCGATAGATTTAGTAGGCAGGCGCATCTACGAACGCACACTGTGAAGCCCCCTACCAGTTTAGAAAAAGATTATAAAAAATAGTTTTGGGAAACTTCCAAAAGCTTTCGATTTATTACTTTGTTTCGGGTTTTTTCCGCCTAGTTTATGTTCGCTTTTTCTTCTTTATTAGTATTTTTTATTCCTTTTCTTTTTCCTTTCTTTTTTCCTTTTTATTTTATTTTCAAATGCATGATTTTTGTAATTTATGAATTTTTTCTTCAAATTTGCTATTTTGTTTAGTAATGCGAAGTTTTTTATTTTTTTAAATGCATGAACTTTTCTCAAATTCGAGAACTTTTTTCAAATTACCAAACTTTGTTCTTGAACTTTTCTCAATTTCATGAATTATTTCGAAATTTCCAAAACAAAATTGTGAAAAAAATTAAATTGACAAACTTTTTTGAAGTAAAGAGTTTTTCCTTTTTATTTTGTTTTCACCAATTTTTTCTTGCTTTTTTAAATGCTTACAATTTTTCATAGCTTGAGAACTTTTCAAATCTATGAACTTTTTTGAATTCATAAACAATTTTTAAACTTGTAAACATTTTTGCATATTTTTTATTCTTTTCATAAATTTGTGTTAACTTAGTTAGAAATTCACCAGTCTGGTCAGTGGTTAACAAGCAACCAGGATCGAGCAACCAATAATCATGGCAAGGGTGATGGACCATTATGGCGTGGTGTGGCCGCGAGTTGGCATCCTGGGGCCATAAGGCTTGTACAATGCAATGTGGCTTAATTAAGCATCCCTTCTAGAGATAAGCATGCTTCCGTAAACACCTTATTGTACATTGTACAAGTCTTTTTTTAGCATCAGTACAAACACAAACGCTTATATACACGCGCACACACTCACCCCTATGAACGCGCACATGCACATCCTACCCATATGAGCATCTCATAGAGACTGAGCCGGCATATCTAAGATTTACGAAGGCATCATAGGCGCCTCGTCGTCGACGGGAACGTCTCCTCCCACTGAGAGCGCATTGCCAGAAATCCTGAAATAAATCCAGAAATAATGTGAGCATGAGGATTTGAACCCTGATGGGTTGGGAATATCACTGTCCACCTAACCATCTCAACCACAAGTTGGTTAGTGCTGAGAAGGTGCTCCCACTGCTATAGGCTTTGTTATCCGCCAAGTCTACTTCTCGCTATACTGATTCCTCTTAGTAATCACCTACGCACGGGTGAATCGGCCAGATCATTAATGCAGTCACTCGCTGCCGCTAGTCCTTCCTGTATACTCGCTCAATCTGCACCGGTTTTTTCCTTTTCTTTTGTTTCTCCTTTTTTTCATTATTTTTACTTTTCCCCCTTATTATGTTTTTCTCAAGCGGTTTCCTTTTTTTCGTTATACTTTTATTTTTCTGTTTGTTTTTTTCCTATTATTTCGTTTTCTATGGTTTTCCTTTTTTTTCTTTGTTGGCTTTAATCATTTTTTAACATTTGTTTTTCTGGGTTTTCTTTGTATTATTTCATTTTCTATAGTTTTCTTTATTGGTTTTAATTATTTTTTTAATATGTGTCTTTCTGGTTTTCATCGTATTAATTGGTTTTATTTTTGTTTCTTTGTTCTGTTTTAATCATTTTTTTAGCATGTGTATAATTTTTGTCAGTACATAATATACTTTTTAGCGTGCATGTTCTTTTCAATTTTAATTGGGGCTTTTAACACATGTTTACATTTTCTTAGTAAATAATTTACTTTTTAGCACACATGAAACATAGTTTTATACACTTTGGACATTATTCAAATACATGTTTTGATAACTTTTTTTAGAACACAGTAACATACACATTGTATATTTTTTAATGTCAATAAACATTTTTGAACAACATGAATATTATCTTACATTGTATAAACGTTTTAAAAGATTTCACGAATCGCTATAGGCCCCTTGTTGTTTGGAGGTCCGCGTGGGATTCGAACCCACGCGCCAAACTACACGGCCAAAGGAAACGCGCTCTAACCATTACACCAGAACCGATTAGCTGTCTACAATCCAGAAACAAAACTAACATAAATACCCCTAGAAGACATCATTAACATAAATTTTGTACCACATAAATCACTTCAAAAAAGAAAATTTAAAATTTTATAAGAAAATCATAGGTTTGTTATAAGAAATCAATTTTAGAAAAACGTTCATGGAATTCGAAAAAGTTCATCCAATTTTGGAAAAAAGTTAATCAATTCTGAAAAAAGTTCATCGCATTTGAATAAATAGTTCACCAGTTTTGAAAATAGTTCAGTAATTTGAAAAAAGTTCATTGATTTTGAAAAAAAAAATCATTGAATTTTTTTAAAGTCATTAACGTTGGAAAAAGAGTTCATCGGATTTGAGAAAAGTTCATAGAATTTGAAAAAAAATCATCAAATTTAGAAAAAGTTCATCAAAATGGAAAAAAGTTCATCAAATTCAAATGAAAGTTCATCGAACTGAGAAAATGTTATGCATTTTGAAGAAAAATAAGTTCATATGTTTGAAGGAAACGTTCACGAAAAGAAAAAAAGACAGAGAAAAAAGAAAAAAGAAATGAAAGGAAAGGAAAAAAAGATGTGAAGAACAAAAGAGGAGAAACATCTATCCAATCACCTCAAGGAGTGGTAGCCAGGTGGTTATCGTGCCTTAGAGAATACTCAGACGTCGCGGCATCAAATCCCACTTTTTTCACTTTTTTCACAAATATAGAAAACAGGCAAAGAAAAATGAAAACGGGTCGGCCCATCTTGCTGGAGGGGTTGTGCGCTTCAGGCGCCCGTTTGCAAAATGCACAGTAACGGGTGTCTGAAGCGCCAAATAGCATTTTCCCTTGTTGTTCGCCAACCTGGTGTGGGAGAGAAGATAGAGAAAGTTGGGCTGAGCCAGTTACCACTTAAATGAGATGTCAGCCGGCAAAGACAACCAGGAGTAGGAGACAACTGCCGAAGAATAGAGCATGGGGAGCTCCTCTTTGGAAAACCCTATTTCCCACATTGTGCGACAAGTTGTCGGCCTAACTCATATCTTTGATGCTACACGGGCTGGCTCAGTTATCTTTTTCTCATGCAAGCTTTTTCGATTTTGGGAACCTTCTGGTTGTGCCTTTCAAAAGGTTCTTTAATTGGTTTTATGTTTTTTTTTCTTTTTCTTTTTCCTTCTTCTTTTTTCCTTTTTAGTATTTTTGTTTGTTTTTTTTCCTTTTTTTGGTTTGTTACCTTTTAAATTTTCCAAAATTGTTCAAAATATTGATTTTTTTTGTTTCCAAAAAATGTTCGGATATTAGAAAAATGTTCGAAATTTCAAATTTTGTTTCTGTTTTGCAAAAAAAATCAAAGTTTTCAACATTTTTGCTGTTTTCCAATTTTTGTCTGGGTATTAAAGAAATGATCCCATTCCCAGAGTTGTTTGTGATTTTCTAAAAAATTCTCCTTTTCAGAAAAAAAAATCATGAAATGAACTTTTTTTCGTGCTTCCATAGATTGTTTCTGTCAAACTTTAGTTCATGTTTTCAGATTTTGTTCACGAATTCAAGATATTCATAATTCCTTGGTGTTTCCAAAAAATATTTATATTTAGAGTTAAAAAATTGTTCAAAATTTTCAAAAATTGTTTGCCTTTTGCAAAAATTGTTCAATGTTTCCAAAAATATTTTTGGTTTACAAATTTTGTTCACTTATTCAAAAAATGTCGTGCTTCCAAATTTGTTCGGGATTTCCTAAATTGTTCACCGTTTCAAAATTTTTAATTAAATTTTTTGTGCTTTCAAAAGTTGTATCTGTGAAAAAATATGTTCCTACTTTTAAATATTATTCCCAAATGAAAAAATGTTTACCTTTGAAAACAGTTTAGGAATCTCAGAAAATGTTCACAATTTCAGAAAATTTGAAACACAACTCTAAAAAATTGCTTAATTTTTGTAAAGAAAAATGGTGACTTTCCCAAAAGTGTTAAGTTTGATACTTTTGTTAGTTCTTGATGTTTTGCACTGCATATCAGTCAGGATAGTTGTTTCGGTCGTAGTGGCTTTCCCCAACTACCCGTACGCTGTCCCTGGTTCGATTCCTAGCGAACGCTTGCTACAAGTTTTTTGCGATTTTCCCACCCTTTCTTCGCGTCGCACCACACTAGGCTGGCCTAAGTGGACTGCCCCCTGTGCGATTAGCCTACAACCTGCCATAAAGAAAGAGCCGCATATAGGGCCCCCTCCTTTTTGGCGCCTTAAGCATCCACGACCTTGCTCACGCGCGAGCCAACTTGGCCTGGCCCAACAGAAAGGAGAAGGGCTCGGGGCGTCCTTGGGTCGAACGATCGCTCCACCACCTGAGCCATTACCTTTGCAAAAGTTCATGCATTTTGAAAAAAAGAAAGAAAAAATGAACAAGGAAAAAGAAAACCAAATAAAAGTTCATCGATTTTAAAAGAAGTTCACAAATTTAAAAAAAGTTCATCAATTCTAAAAGAAGTTTGTCGATTTTGAAAAAAAAAGTTCATCGATTTGTGAAAAGCAGACGGATTCTAAAAAGAGCTCACGAATTCAAGAATAGGAAAAAAGGAAAGGAAAGGAAAAAAGAAAAGGAAAAGGATAAGAAAAAGAAAAAAGGAAACAAAAAGTGGAAAGGAAGAGAGAACAAAAAGAAAAATATTCAAGATAGTAATCACATGATGTGCGCTGTCTCAGGTAGTGCAGGCAACTGAGAACACAAAGGTTTGCGCTTCTTGTCTCAAAAAAAAAAAGGTTTGCGCTTCAAATCCCCCCAGAGCATGCTCTATCTATGCAGGTCCGCAGAGTTGTGGAATTCTGGAGAGTCACCTGAGTACAATCTGAAATCTCAAGGGTGTGGATGTAAAAATGGCATTCTGTAGAAAATGCTGTCTCCTACTCCTACCAACAACAATTTCAGAACAGAGGGAGTAAATCATAACTTCAGTTCCAAAGGTGGACCGCTAATATTACCCAGATTTGATTACAAACCAAGCAGGTTCAAAATATGGTTCATCGCATCAATCCAACGTTAATATATAGGTACTGAAGGAAACAGAGTAGTACGGTCGGTAAGAACAATCTCACAACTATAAAATACCATCTCAACTAAGTTCCACCACAACCATCAGCCCACGTCAAGTTAGCCATCCTCTTCCACTTCTCTCCCTTTTCTAGTTTGGCCTGCTGCAGAAGTTGATACCATTAGCATGTCAACAAGTTGTGGAAAAGCAGAGAAAAACTACAACGTTTTGATTGTTGTGCTGAGGGAGAAAATTTGCATATGGCATTAATAAAATCTTATCAATTGTTACTGTGGGAGAAAATACAATCTTCTGGCCAAGTCATAAATATATTATTAAACAAAGTCTACCAAACAGCAACACTCGTTTAAAGGATGTCAAATTGGCACAAAAAACAAATTTTATCTACTATTCCACTAACCTACTATTTTTGACATCTTTAGGCAGAGCAATTACTAAGTCCTTTTGAACCCCGACAAGATGAATGAAGAATATATACAGGCCTCTATCAAAATGTGCTAACGGGCAACAATGTTTAGCAAGCCTTTTATCAATGAAGAGCCTTAATCAAAATCTGTTTCACCTAATATAACAAACTTTTGAACCCCGATCTCAGAACGAGAAACACGAGACAGTAAATTTGAGTGGGTCATTCAATACATTCTACTGTCTTCAGAATGAAAGAGTCCCCAGAGGAAAAATTATCAACCATCGTATCAAAGCAGTGGCATAAAGCCAAACAAGTTATACTTACAGTTATTATGCAGTTTCCTTGTACCTAATATAACAAACTATGCATGTTGGTGATCTCATTATGAGAAACACGAGAGTAAATTTGAGTGGGCCATTCAATACATTCTACTGTCTTCAGAATGATAGCACCCAAGAGGCTGGCATAAAGCCAAACAAGTTATACTTACAGTTGTTATGCAGTTTCCATGTAAGCTTCTTCCCCAGCCTTCTAATTCACATTCTCCATGTTTTCCTTAGCATGATTCGTTTCTGTGCACCCATTACTTAGTGTCCTCTTATTATCTTCCTTGCCACTAGATGCAGTACAAGTCAAGTCCCCAAGAGCTCTGATCCTGCTTATAGTAACACAACACAATACATTGCTATTACATATACATGATGCCTCTTCAAGACCCTAAACAAGAACAAATAAGATACACCCTTCTATGTATCGCATTCTTGAAGATTTCCCTACTCCAAGAAGCAGCAACAATGTTGTTCCCATTACTACTCTCCATGTTTTCCTTATCATCATTCCATTCTGTACAACCATTACTTCCTAGCTCCCTCTTGCAATCTTCCTTGCCATTAGCTGCAAGATAAGTCAAATTCCCAGCAGTGCTGATCCCGCTTATAGTAAAACAACATGATACATTACTATTACATATACAGGAACAAATAATACGCTCTAAAAGACCCTAAACAAGAACAAATGATATGCTCTTCCATAGACCGTACCTAGTAGATATATCTGCTCCAAGAAGAAGCAGCAATGCCGTTCTTCCCATTAGCACCAAAAGCTTCAAGTGAGCATGTCCTGCGAGAATGCGACGGGCTTCCTCCCGAATGGAAACAGACATTTCTTCGTCACAGCCTAGATTGCTCAGATTCTCACGTAATAGCTTGTCCTCCTTTGCGACGCCTGCTTGAACCATCGTTTTGCAGTAAATTTCATGCAATGTGTACAGATCTATCTATGAAAAAGCAGTGAAGGTAGAAAGGTCGACATTTGGGCGAGCAGACACTTTCTTACCACCATGGCGGCACCGGTGGCGGCGGCGATGGATCCAGACCCTTTGTACAACATAAGACTGATGGCATGCTCTCTGATCTGATTGCAGAGCATGCAAGCCATGATACCAGAGTTGTATCTCCCGCACATAGCCCTCTCGCACATCAACACAGCCTCTTTGCAGATACACTTGAAACCAAAAATTTAAATTTGTAGTTAGTGCAAAGAAAGCTACTACTGCTTAGTAAATGGAACAACGACTGATACATATTAAGTAGGCATGCACATACCACCAAAGCAGCAGCGGCAAAGATATGCACCAAAGATATTCACACGCTCCATCAACTATGTCCTGCGCCGCTTGATTTTGTGGCTCGGGGCGGTCTCGGTGTCGATTAATTTTATCTTGTTCCTCTCACAGACCGATGAACTTGGCCTCCATCTCCGTGCACTTAAAACCATCGTTTTGCAATTGATATAAGCAAGTAGATTAGCAAGCGGTTAAAGAATAGATGACCATTCAATCGAGCTAGAAATGAAGCGGGGCAAAAATACTTTCGCTTATTCCAGAAACTGAAGAAGAGCCGGTTTATGAGTGGTTTGTATTATGGAGACCAAACAACATTTACGCACTACATTGAAGGAATTGGTAGGATAGAAATTCTTTCTACTAGGTGCCTACCTAGTAGGATGCTTTTGGGAACTGTTGGGATTCGCCGGATTATCACTTGCGCCTCCGTAAACTCGCAAGAGAAGTGGGCTGGCGATTTTCTGGAAGACTGTCGAACACACACAATCCATTCCTTGTCAGAGATAAGTACACAATACATTTTACATTTTGGTCCTTGCCAAACTTCTATCTTTGCTTACAGGTACTACCAACACTCCCCCTCAAGATGGGGCAAATATATTTATGAGCCCCATCTTGCTACATAGTTTTTCAAAAGATACAACACTAACACCCTTTGTTAATACATCTGCACGTTGATTTTCAGATCTAACAAAGTCAACTTGGAGAAGTCCCTCGTCTACCTTTTCTCTTATGAAATGTCTATCAATTTCGATGTGTTTAGTTCTATCATGCTGGACCGGATTGTGTATTAACTTGATTACAGCCTGGTTATCACAAAAAAGTTGCAGTGGTCCTCCATCAAAAAGCCTAAGTTCAGATAATAGTATCCTCAACCACATCAATTCACATAATCCTGAAGCCATGGATCTAAACTCTGCTTCAGCAGTAGATCGTGCCACCATACTTTGTTTTTTGCTCCTCCAACTAACAAGATTACCACCAACGAAAACACAGTAGCCAGATGTAGACCTTCTATCGTCTAGGCACCCAGCCCAATCAGCATCAGTAAAACCCTCTACTTTTAAGTGTCCATGATTAGAAAATAGAATCCCTCTTCCCGGACAACCTTTAAGATATCTTAGTATTCTGTGCACAACATCTAAATGACTTGATCTCGGGTCATGCATGAATCTGCTCACCAAGCTAACAGCATAGGCAATGTCTGGCCTAGTGTGTGATAAATAAATTAACCGACCAACTAACCTTTGATATTGATGTTTGTCCACAGGATCACCAGAATCTGCTCGAATACGATGGTTCTGCTCAATTGGAGTTGTCGCTGGTCTACAATTTAGCATGCCAGTTTCAGCGAGTAAATCAAGTACATATTTTCTTTGCGATAAGTAAATGCCTTGTGATCCATATGCAACCTCAATTCCCAGGAAATAATGAAGAAAACCCAGATCCTTAACTTCAAATGACTTGGCCAACATCTTCTTTAGGAATGCTATCCCATCATCATCATTGCCTGTGATCACAATATCATCAACATACACAATAAGGATGACAATCTTGCCACTCTGGTACTTAAAGAAAAGGGTGTGATCTGCATTGCTTTGTCGATAACCCATAGAGCATATCTCCTTTCTAAGTCGTCCAAACCATGCTCTAGGTGACTGTTTCAAACCATATAGAGACCTTTTCAGCCTACACACTTCACCCTCTGTTTCTTGTGTACCAAACCCAGGGGGAATCTCCATATAAACCTCTTCTTTCAAATCTCCATGAAGAAAAGCATTTTTAACATCCATTTGAAATAACCTCCACTTATTATTTGCAGCTATAGATATGAGAGCCCTAATGGTGTTCATTTTCGCCACTGGTGCGAAGGTCTCATCATAGTCCACTCCATAAGTCTGACTATACCCCTTTGCCACTAACCTGGCTTTATATCTTTCTACTTTTCCCTCTGAATTTTGTTTTACAGTAAATACCCATTTACAACCAACAGCCCTTTTGTTAGGAGGAAGAGTAGTGAGTACCCAAGTATTATTTTTATCAAGTGCTGTCATCTCCTCTATCATAGCAGCTCTCCACTCCGGATATTGTCTCGCCTCCTGCCAATCACGTGGTATAGGTAGAGTGGAATCTAGTGCATCTATAAATGATTTATATTGGGAGCCCAATGATACATATGAGACATAATTAGAAATATCATATTGAGATAGATTTGATGGTAACTTCCCTGCAGTGGAACGTGGCTGCTTTCTGCGAGCGATAGGAATATCTAACTCATCAACTTGAGGAGATGACTCATGCACATCTGATTGTGTCACACTTGGCAAGGTTTCTTGTGCTTGTATTGCAGGAGCTTCTTGAGCTTCATGATCACACCTAGATGGAATAACTTCCTTCTTAGATCGGTTTCTCCTTTTATACACCTGAACTTCTTGTTCTTCATTTGGTTTAGGCCACTTAACAGCTTCATTTGATTCATCTCGTAGCTCCCCCTGTGTCCGTTTCTGTTCAGCTTCTGATGTACCTTCATCTTCATCGTCATACATATCTGCAGCTGGAATCACTCCAACAATCATATTCCTGGATGCTGCTTCATTATATTCTTCACCTTTATCTCCCCCTATCTCGTTGTCCAGATCTGTAGCATCATTAACATATAAATCAGGAAAGACATCAGTTAAATCTACTGATTCCCCATAGAAAGGTTCATGCTCCCTGAACACTACATCCATGCTCACAAACATCCGTTTTTCTGATGGGCACCAACATTTATAACCCTTTTGTTTTCCAGAGTATCCCACAAATACACATTTCACTGCTCTAGGGTCAAACTTGCCAACTGATGGTCTATGATCCCTCACAAAACATACACATCCAAATACCTTTGGTGGCACAACATATGTGGTTTCACCAGTTAGACACTCAATCGGTGTCTTGTTATTGAGCATCCGGGATGGCATTCTATTCATCAAATAAGCCGCTGTCATCACAGCTTCAGCCCCAAAATATTTAGGAACATTCATAGCTAACATGATACACCGGGTGATTTCTAAGAGATGTCTGTTCTTCCTTTCAGCCAACCCATTCTGCTGGGAAGTACCTGGGCAACTAGTTTGATGGATAATCCCAAAGCTTGACAGATACTCATCAAATTGGTTATTTACATATTCTGTACCATTGTCAGTTCGAAATATTTTCACCCATGCATCATATTGATTCTTGATTAGGTTGTGGAAATCCTTAAAGCATTCAAACACGTCACTTTTATTTCTCAGTACATAAACCCAAGTAGTCCTAGTGCAACAGTCAATAAATGTAACGAAAGATTTGTATCCATAAAGTGACCACACCCCACTAGGACCCCACACATCTGAGTGGATAGTTTGAAATGGCACCATACTTCTATGATCAGATGAAGTATATATACTATGGGTTAGCTTCCCATACTGACAAGCATCACATACTAGACTTTCTTTGCAAATTTTATTATAGAGATTAGGATACAACTGACCCAGGGTGTTAAAGGATATGTGTCCCAGCCTGCGATGATGAAGAAGAAATTCTTCCAATGGTGATCGAGACAAGACAAAGAAAGAGCCATAGGTGCCATATCATCATCCAAGTAGTATAGACCACCTCGCATAATTCGTGTCCCAAGGATTTTCCAAGTCCCAAGTTCCAGGAATAAACACCATGTTGGGAAGAAGATTACATCACAATTAAGTTCTCCTGTAATGCAGCTGATGGATAGAAAATTGATTGGGAATGAGGGAACATGTAAAACAGATGATAGAGTCATATTTGGGAAACATTTAATCGCGTTTACTCCTTAATACTCGCCGTAACCATCGACAAGTCTAACATTTTGCCCTGTAAAATCAGGAGTATAACTGCAGAAATCCTTATATGAACCGTCCATATGTTTAGACGCACTGAGTCTATTAACCATCGTGTACCAGTCTCAAAATAACTTCCTTTCACAAATTTGAAGTATTACCACGGGGTTAGCAGATGTAGCAAATATCTTGGTTGTTGACCTTTCATCAATGATTCCTTCCTTGAACCGAAGCCACTTCTTCAACTCATCGGTAGTCATTTCGGACAAGAATAGTCTGAGATTTTCCATCATTTTTAGTTGTCCCCATTGCACTAACATCGATGGGACGTCTTGCCCGACAAATGATTCTGAGACACCTCGGAATGCAAAATTTACATTTTCACATCTTGTATTTGGACACAGCCAATCCCCCTCTCGCTGCCATGATTTTGCAGTACCACTACCACATCCTTTACCTCTACCTGAACCATCGTCCCTTTGCTTACCAATCCCGGAAAACAGAGCCTGATATTTTCCATCCATAACGCTGCAAATTCCCTGGCCTTCCACTACCAGAATGCACACCTTCACACAATCACTCACAACTCCACTACCAATCGAAACTTACTCTGACCTTCACAGCCTCAATTGCACACTGCTCTTTGGTCTACTGCTCTGTTCTTCTCTCCACTCCAAGGCAGCAGCAACAACCCACGAACAGATTCAGATTTAGGCAACACACCCCTTCTCTACTTGTTGAAGCCACAAGTCATCTTCATCTTCACTACCTCACCAGTTCACCTTTTCTCTGCTCGCACACACAGCAGGCACCAGGCACCTCCCTTTCTTCTCCCTTGCAACCTACCAGCAGCCACAGTTGAAGGGGACCTCACCTTCTACCTTGTCTACACTCCTCCACTGCTCCTCCTCTGCCACACAGTTCCACCAGTAGCAGCAGCAGCCAGCACAGGAGCCCTTCCAAGCAGCAGCCGCAGCCACACCCCACAGAGCAGCAACAGATCCAGATGCACCAGCAGCTGCCCTTCTCCTTGGTCAATCAGCAGCAGGACAGCAGACCAACACTCAGCAGTTCCCGCAGCACCTCCTGCGCCTCCTACTCTGCAGCCAGCTCGCCCAGAACGCGCCCACAGCCGCCTCCTCCTCCGCGTCGCGCGCGCACAAGAGCAGCCTCCTCTCTCTCCTGACCCCGCCAGGCCCGGCCGCCTTGCCGGCGAGGGACTACGCCGCCACCGCCGGAACGCCAACCTGCTCTGATACCATGTTGGGATTCGCCGGATTATCACTTGCGCCTCCGTAAACTCGCAAGAGAAGTGGGCTGGCGATTTTCTGGAAGACTGTCGAACACACACACTCCATTCCTTGTCAGAGATAAGTACACAATACATTTTACATTTTGGTCCTTGCCAAACTTCTATCTTTGCTTACAGGTACTACCAACAGGAACTCTATAGATTGAGTGCCGAGTCAGAGTATTAACAAATAAACTGATCATGCAAAAAAAAGTCAACCAATTTATCATCAGTAGCGCACATGAAACACAATAATATGATTAAGTAATAAAGATACACTACAATCCATAAACAGATGGGGAATAGGCTATTTTTGGGAACCTAAATACTATGGCACACCACAGTTCTTGAAACCTTTCACGATACATGGGTCAAACATCTACCAAATGCAGGCAGGAGGTTTCCAAGTAAGTTACCTTGTGGGTGAGAGGAATGAGACGGCCATTCTCATTTGTCCATGCAGATCGGACCACAAACTTGTGCCTAGTACAGGCAGAGTCATCAACAGATTCAGGAGGATTGTGGAGGTAGTACTCGCAGAGGTACTCCAGGTAGAGGGCATGTCCGGACCGAGGCCACGATAGATCGGCAGCAGCCTCCACCATTCCCATGCCTTCTCCATTTGATCTATCCATCACAACCAAGTACGCAGAAGAAGCAGATGAGCACAATAACATATATACGAATTCAACTGTTCATTAGGATGAAATGGACGGCTACTCAACGACAGATGAGGTTTGGGGAACAAATTGGCCATCATCAACAACAACTCTATCCAATGAATCAAAGCACAAAATCATGATAGATTTCCACAGCGGAGAAAATAGATCAGCATACACAGGTACTGATGATCTTTGCCAAGGTACCGACATATTTGTAGGTCTCAAATTACCCTCCACTTGCATCAGAAAAGCCAACCACTTGATGCGCATCCTATCATCAGCGAGGATAGTCGATGCCGTTGGCGGCCAACACCTCAGGGTCGTAGCGGTGAAACAACTCGTCGTCCTCGTCCATCCTGAAGTTCGCCATCACGGAGGGCAGCCGCCTAGGATCTGATCTGCTCCCTGGTGTAGCTAGGGTTCTTGGTGGATCGAGGGAAGGTGGGAGGGGATTTATAGGGTTTGTACACATGGAATGGAGCGAATGGATCCCATCTATATTTTGAATTTCCCAAGTGCTCCGTTCCGAGCAAACACGCTTGAGCACCGTGAGATCTATGTGTATTTTATTTTTTATTTTATTTTTTGAGGGAAGGAAATGCGTATATTCTTACGGAAACGCTCCTTCGCGAGCGAGCGATCTCGTTTCCTCGCACTGTCGGAAGCCGACGGCAGATGGGCCCACCCACGAAGACGCATCAGCCCACATGTGTGCTGGACCCTCCTACTCTCTCTCTCCTGTAAAACTTAATCTCACCGACCCCCTGATTTCAACGGATGGGGCCCGGGGTGGGGCCCAGATTTGCTTTAAACAATAGCCCAAGACTTGCTAAAACAGGCAAGTGTGGCCTGTCGGTATTCGCGCGTTGCAGCGCGTGCGCGAGATAGACTCCCTCATATTCTTATTAGGAACCGCTCTATTGGGCCAGCCTAACACTGTAGCTGAGCATGAGTTTTTTTCGTGTGGGATATTCACCTTTGTAGCATCAGTTCCCTTTGGGGTTTTTTTCGTTTTTCTTTGTTTTCTCTGGTTTTCTTTATTTCCTTCTTTGGTTTTAACTAGTTTTCTTTTTTTTTTCTTTTTCACCAAAATATCTATTTTTTAATACACCATGTACATTTTTCGTATACATCAGGAATATTTTTTATACATGTTTAACATTTTTTAATACATGTTTAAAAAATTCAGATATATGTTTTTATATCTATTTGTTTCCATACACATTGTATATATTTTTTACATCTAAAACATTCTTTTACATACATTTAAAATTTTAAAATACATGATTAACAGTTTTTCAAATACTTGTTTTGAACATTTTCTTGTATACACGGTGAAACATTATTTTTTATGATATGAAAATTATTTTTAAACTATGTGAACACTTTTATACATTGGATAAACATTTTTTGAAGAAATGTCACAAACATTTCTTTGTGTTGTGTGAACATCTTTTTTATATGTAATGTAAAAAAATGGTGTGAAACATTTTTTTTAGTTACATGAACATTTGTTTACATTGCACGCTCATCTTTTTAATGCCATGTACATTCTATTGAAACACGTGAACATTTTGTAATGTCACACGCATTTTTCTTCAAAGGTACAAACATGCTTTTTAAAGTTGGGTGAACATATTTTTACATTGTATTTACAAATTTTTACATTGTATTTCATAAAAATTGTAATGTCCCACACCACTTTGGAGCAAGAGGTCATGGCAAGTGTGGTGCACGGAGGAGATCGGGAGTGGAGGTGTCGTGTGGTGTGGTGCGGATTGTGTCGGGCTGGCAACATGTAAATAGTGGGCGCCGACTGAGCCAAGCGGTGGACCGTGTGAATGTCGGCCTAGAGTGGGATTCTCGGCAGTCGCGCTTGTTTAATGCTGACGGGCAGACGGACAGGCAACTGGTTTGAATGCAGAGAGAGCAGTCTGATCACGTCGCTCCGGCATGAACATGCAAGGAGACTGGGACGTGGCGCGGGCGCTCTCAGTGAGCACGCCGCTTCAGTGCCGGCTCCAGTGAGAGGTCACATCCACTCTGGTTCGACATGAACGCGTGAGTGCTCTGGAGAGGCGCTGGCCGGCATGAATATGCGACAACCGCTTCATGCGGGATAGGGTTTTGGGTGGGATCGGTGTGTCAGACGTGTGTGTGGCAGCGGTGCAGACGCCTGCAAAGCCCTTGGTTCGCCTCTGGTTTGCGGCAAAACAGACGTCCAGACCAGTCCGTGGAGTGATGGGGTGCCGCATTGGATGAAAAATGTGGATGCATGTGTTTTCAGGGTCCGCGTTGGAAATGCCCTAATGCTTCTTCAAAGTATAGGTACAACTTTGGAATGGAAGGTGGCACCTAATTTTTTTAAAGACATGTTGATACTACATTTTTATTTTAGTGATTTAAAATCACAGTGAGTCCTTAGGCATGTTGATACTATAAAAAAGGGATGAGGGTGTAATAATGATCCCTTTGCTTTGTGTGCTTAAATATCAAACTCCAAAAAGTCCTCATGCTCTTTCAAGTGCTCCAGTATATCTTCCTAATGCCATGCAACTAGGTATTGTCAAAGCACTTCACTCAGAATGTTGGAGATCGCCTACTTCGTGAAGATATACCTTAGTGGGCTGGTCCTTCGTGGGCGCAAACCATGTTAGAATACGTTTGGTTGCTCCTTTTTGGACCCTTTGTGGGTGAGTCCTTCATGGACCTTATTCCTTCGTGAAATCACAATCAGGATAGTTTTGATCTTGGATCCTCATGAATCGAAGCCTCCATCGATGTGGATGTAAGATCGCGCCAACTATCCAAACCACGAGAAAAATCTTCAATGAGCCAATTATGTTTGTGATTCTCTCAACTCTACCTCCTCTTACTTTGCACTTGCATGTCTTTACTTTCCACTGCCTAAAATCTAGACTTGCATGTGTACTGTGCTCTATTGATTGCTAGAAAATTCTAAAATGTGCCAAGAATTTAAAACTTGGGAAAAGTCCATTATTGTGCTTAGTATTCTATTCACCACCCCCTCCTATAGACATACTTATCGATTCAACAGATTTGTTGTTGACTTGGCTCCATTTTCATTGTCGCCATGCAGTTGTGTTAGGTTGGAAAAGGCGCTAGGCGTAAGCGAGGGGTCCGCGGACGTGGGCTTTGGAATGGTCATTTTTATAACGTTAACACATGGTGAGAATGATACCAACAGAACAGGCTCGACGATACAAAGAAGTGGGCTTTGGAATCACCTCAATCGGAGCTACGAGCAACAAGTTATGGGTAAATGAAGTGTAGGGACCAATCTGTAAAGGAATCTTCACAAATAGGCCCCTTGCTGGAAAAACGGAAAGCGCCTTCTGAGGAAATGCGCTTTCCTATAGACAAAGCGTATTTCAGTTATAAACAGTGAGGAAATACGCTTTGAACTAGAGAAAACGTAAACAGAGAAGTGTGCTTCCACTTAGCTCACTCGATCTGGGTACCTGCGGCTGACAGGCGGGGTCCGCGGACGTGGGGCCCGCCTGGCAGGTCCTTCTTCTTCAACCCCGCGCTCGCCCGACTATAGAGGCAGCGGTGCACTGCGGGCGCCCGTTCCGGCGACCTGGTTCGTCTCCGGCGATGCCTCGCACACTGGCGAGATCGGGAAGACGAGGTGCTTTCATCTGGACTCCTCACGCTCGCCGAGATGCGCCGGAGGGAGCGCAACCTCAAGTGCAGCGGACGGTGGCTATGGGTAGCGACGGGTACGGCCCCCTGGTGCACCGGAGGAGGGGATGAAGAGTGGAGGAGGATAGCCGGAGTCTAGGAGGTCTCATGGTGGCAGAATGAGGAGGGGAGGGGCTCAGCACGATGCGAATTTAGGCCGGAGGGGGCGGCGGCCATGGTGGCAGAGGAAGGCAAGGAGAGGCTCTGAGGCTCGGGCAAGTATCTAGGAAGGAGTATGGGAGTGAGGTGAGGTCGATGCGGTGCTCGGGAGGACGCGGGGAGGGCCATTTATAGGCGGGCGAGGGAGGCCGTGGCCGCGTGCCACCGCTCGAGCTCGGCCAAAGCTCTAGAAGATGAGAGATCGAGTGAACGAGCAGAGAGGAAGAGCCCGAGGCGCCAGAGCACGCTTGCTGCAGCCAGAACGCGTGCACAGGGAAAAATGCACACGGTCACCACGCGACATGTCACGGGGAGGACTGGACAGGATGGCAAACCTTGTCTGGTTGCTAGTCCTTGATCCCCAAGGCCCAAGAAGTTAATATCAAGAGAAAGAGCCAAGGAGAGGTGTGAGGATTCGAGGAAAGTTTGTTGTATCAAACTTGTTGTGCACTGGTGATCAACAGCGAATTGATTGGGGTCAATGGTGTTGTCTGGGGTGATTAAATAAGGAAGGACTATAATCCTGGAGGTTTTGAGGGGAATTGGACCAAGATACATCATAGTTGCTTCAAAACTACACATTTGGTCCAGAACCAAGATCAAGATGATGCACTCACATGGAGTATCAACTTGAGCTAAAATTTGGCAAGTCTTGATGATATGGACATATAAAGATGCTGTAAAAATTTCATACCAAATGGACAAGCCAAAATGGTACTTGCTTCACAAACATCCTCTCTGTCCAGAAACTTGGAAAAATTATAGAGAAATATTGGCTTGATGAATTGATCCCACATTTGGTGGAGATAGGTTTTATGGATAGGAGAAGGTCCTACAAAATTTTCAACCATAATGGAACAATATAAAATATACTTGCTTCACTAACTGAAAATTTGGACAGAAACAAAGATTTGATCCTGTGCTCACATAGATCAAGTTATGGAGATGAACTTCCGAGGGGTGTGACGATATGAGCACATGAAGAGGTGTGCAAAGTTTCAACTCATTTGGATAACCCTAGCTAGTACTTCCTTCACAATGCCTTCTGTCTGACAGAAAGTTTGAAAAATTGCTGAGGAATATTGGCTAGGCAAATAAAGTTGAATTTTTTCATGAGGTAATGATTTGGATGAAATAGCATGCCCAAAAAGTTTGGGAGCAATCAAGAAAGGATAGGTGTCACTTCCTTCACAGAAAGCCACACTGGACAGAAATGAAGAATAATTTTTGGGAAATTATTCTTGGGCTAGGACAGGAAAGTTTGGGCATATTTGAGCAACATATGGCCCAAAGAAATTATGAGAATTATTTGGGAATTTCTGATTGGACAGAAATATAGGTTGCTTCACAACCTAGGGCACTTGAGGTTATTACTTTAATAGAAAAGGAAATTTTCCCCAAGAAAAATAATTATGGGGTTGGGCTAGGATGGAAATCGCATGGTCTAGGGATGAGTTTGAGAATGATGAACCACTTGGGAGAGTAAATGATGATGATCTCCCAGGTTGCAAGGCCACAGATCCACTCCAAAATGAAAAACAAAGCACAAACCAAATAAATCAAAAGAAAAAGAAAAGGGCCAAAAACCAGGCTGTTGGATTCTCCTACCTCTCTTCTCTCCCCATTAATTCCCCCATCCACCATATCCTCCACTAATGACCTCTCTTTCTCTCTAGCTTCCTTTTCACTTTAATTGTCTCTCCCTCCACTTTCCCCACTAATATCGTTGTCTCACTTGCTAGCTCTCCCTCCTCTCCACTAGTTAGGTAGAGCATCTCCTTCCAACTAGATCTACCATGCATCTTTGCCTACTACTTTCGAGCCCTAGATAGCGGCACCGGCCATCTAGCGTACGTTTGCTCGATCGATCCATCTCTTGGGACGAAAGGTGAGCAAAAAGTTGTGCTTTGCAAGAATTAATGGAAATATGTGTGTTTGCGCTATGATGGTGGGAATATGTGCGTGTGGCATGAGTTGCCGCCTATGTGTATTTTTTAGATCGTGCATGACATGAGTTGCTTTGTTTTGTCGAAATGTTGATTTATTTCTGTTTCGGCGAATTTCAGGCAAACTCTATATGCCCTATTTTTAAGGAAGGTCATGCCAAAAAAATTTATGACTTTGATATATGCATGCATGGTTAAAATTCTTTTGCTTATTATACCGCGTGGGTAATCATGAAGGTCAGTGGAAGGGTGGTGGAAAGATGGTTGCGATCTGTGATGCACGACATGTATTTAAATAATCGGACTGGGGTTATATGTCAGTGTAGAAGATGCAAACTAATCGTCATCTTGGACCCCTTTGACCGTGGCAGTTTGAAGGCGCACCTGCTCATGCATGGTTTCATGCATGGATGGCTATACTCAGTGGATAATTGAAGATGATTATGAGGATGTCCACATGGCAGACAATAACGACATGGGGGTAGACGAAGAGATGCCCGACGATGATGGACCCGAAGAAGAGTTTGAGGGCGCAGGACATGGCAGAGGAGAAGAGGCCGGACACGATGAAGAAGAAGCGGATACGCTGTAGTCTTTGACGCGACTAAGTTCAGTCATGCAGGACCCTCATGTTCGAGACCTGCTTCGCAAGAGTATGACTAGCGACAGAGCCGCTTTAAGAGAGGAGGCCAAGCTGGTGCAACTGCAGGTAGACTTGGATACTCCATTGTATGACGGTTGCGATCCCGATGTGACCCGCTTGAGTTTCACGCTCAAACTTCTAAAGACCAAGGCCAAAAACAAATGGACATACACAAGCCTCGATGAGCATTTGAAGTATCTACATAATAAAGTTCTTCCCTTGGGGAACCTGTGTCCCACTAGTGTCGATGATGCCAAGAAGATCGTGTGCCCTCTTGATCTGCCCCACATTAGATACCATGCATGCATCAACAATTGCATCATTTATTGGAAGGAGCACGCGGAAGAAACAAGTTGTCCGGTGTGCAATGCTTCTCGATACAGAAGGCCGGGAAGAAATCTCCTCAGAAAGTTGTATGGTACTTACCGATCACTCCCCGTCTGCAGCATTATTTCATAGATCCTAAGGAAGCAAAGCTCATGCGCTGGCACACGGAGAGGGTGAAGCCCGACGACGGAGATGATCCGAAGCTGAGACACCTCGCAGATGCTAGCTAGTGGCGAGCATTCAACGCGGAATATAGGTATTTCGCAGATGATGCAAGGAATATTGTGCTTGGCGCGAGTACCGATGGCATGAATCTGTTTGGCAACCAGAACACCAACCATAGCACATGGCCCGTGTTTGTATGGATGTAGAACCTCCCCCTTGGTTATGCATGAAGTCAAAGTACATACACATGAGCATGCTGATTCAAGGGCCAAAAAAACCGGGAAATAATATTAATCTGTATCTATGGCTACTAAAAGAGGAGCTAGACACGTTATGGAAAACACCGACCAAGACATGGGACGCCGGCAAAGGAGAGTATTTCTATATGAGAGTCGTGTTGATAACGACGGTGCACGACTATCTCTATTACATATATGTTGTAGGCCAGGTGTGCAACAGATATTGCGGATGCACCCAGTGCATGGATGATACAACGTCTTATCAGCTATCGAAAGATGGAGGGCCTGGGAAAATTGTGTAGATGGGGCATCAAAAATGGCTCGAGAAGGATGACCCTGGAGAAATCGTGAAGATCTATTCAATGGTGAGGCTGAGCATCGAGGACCTCCATGTAAGAGGAGCAAAGCCGAAATCGATGAGCTGTTGAAAAACTGGGAACAGTGCCCCACGTCGGAAAAGATGAAAAGGGCGTCGGAGCTGCTTCTGAAGGTATGGAAGACCAGGTCTGTTGTCTGGGACTTGGAGTAATGGCCCAACCTCGACACGCCTCATTGCCTTGATCAAATTCATATCACGAAGAATTTCCTTGAGAGCTTGCGTGCAACAATGATGAACATGCCGGATAAGACCAAGGATGGGCCGAAGGCTAGAAAAGACTTGCAAGATTTGAACATTAGGACAGATCTCCACATGCCACCCCGTAAAAAGTCTGAGGAGACGGAGACGAAGGTAGGGGACAGGGGCAAAAAAGTCAACAATAAGTAAGACAATTATTTGCCCCCTTCTTGCTTCACCCTAAGTCCTAAGGAGATCGATCAATTCTTCAAGTGCCTTACCGGAATCAAACTTAGATCCGGTTACTATGGGAAGATAAGCAGATTTCTAGACACCAAGAAGAAAAGGTTCAGCGGGATGAAGTCTCATGACTGTCGCATGATGATGACGATCCTTCCGGTTACCCTTAGAGGTACAATGGACGAGCACGTCCGTGAAACGCTTACTGGTCTCTGCAACTTTTTCGACGTTATCTCTCGAAAGTCGATCAGTGTGAAGCAGTTCCGAAGGCTACATGAAGAGATCATTATGATACTAAATGAGCTTGAGATTTACTTCCCGACCGCATTATTTGACGTCATGTGCATCTATGTATCCACATTGTGGACGACATGATCGACTTCGGGTCGTCATTCCTTCACAACATGATGCCGTTCGAGAGGATGAATGGGGTCATCAAAGGAATCGTTTGTAACATGTCTCGTCCGGATGGAAGCATCATGTAGGGCTATCTGACCCAAGAGTGCATCTCCTTCTGTGTCGGAGTAATGGGCCACGGGTAGGCAAACCCGAGCCCCAAGACCTTTCAAAACATCGGGGCAGACTGCGCCCCTCAAGACCCCAAGACGAAGAGCCGCCTTCTGAGAGTCGGCGGCAGAGTCACCGACTGACCCTCCCAGCCGAGTACCAGAGACGGCCTCAAGACGAGCCGACTCCAAGCTAGCGACTTCCGATGAAGCCAGCTACAGGGAGTCGGCCCGCGACTCCATCCACCTCCTGCCTGAACGACCACGAGCGGGATGGGATAAAGCCGCCTTGCGGCCCGTCCCTGCCCCGCTCATAAAGAGTCGGCATGGCCACGAGGCGCCGTGCAGACGGAGATCTCCGTCCGGGCAACCTTGCCACGCCCGGCCAGCGTCAGCCCGTGGGCAGATTCCTGTACCCACGATGGCCTGTCTGTACGACTCGAAGATGGCGGGACCCTCCTGTCGGTGGGACTACCGAAGACGGTGAGAGCGCCCCAAAGACGGACCCGTTGGAGTCGGCCTCCGAGAGTCAGCCGGCCCCTCCCACGGGCTCCATGTGCCATTAACCAGACAAGACAGGGAATGGCAACAGTGATCGCCCGCCAGGCGGCGGCACTGTTGCCATGACTCCACGACCAAGCTCGCGTTATTAGAAGCGCAGCTACAGTAACCTGCAGCCGGCAAGACCCGCCCGCGGTGGACAAGGGTTGTCGGTCCCATGCTGGACCGTCGGCGAGGCCCACTAGTCGGCGGGCCCCAGGAGTCGGCGGAGAAGACGGCGACTTAAGAGACTGACGGCTGGGACCTGCGCCCAGCCGGATTTCCATTGTACCCCCAGGGGTAGGCCTATATAAACCCCCCGGGGCACCCATGCAAAGGGTTGGACCCCAATAGGTTTAGACACACATAGAGGGAAGAGAAGAGCTAGCCGTGCCCTTCTCCTTCCCCACCACGAACAGCTCAAGGAGCAACCTTGTACCCACTTTGCCATAGTGATCATGCGGAGACCCCAGCAGCAGCGATGAGGTGTTATCTCCTCGGAGAGCCACAGGCTGGGTAAGATTTGCCGGCGTGCATGTCTTCGCCTCATCCCGTTTCCAGGCACCAGCGACGTTCTACTCGCCCCCTCCATGATAATCCATCCTTTGACATATGTCGCACCCAACCCCCGACATTTGGCGCCCACCGTGGGGCTAGGTGCACCATCGTCAGGAGACCTGCTCTGGACGGCAACCCTCTTCCTCCCTGGCGAGCGCAGCCAGCCCGGCACGCCAGACGGAGTTCTGTGCGGCTGCATAGCGCCGAGGTCGCCTTCGGCGAGCTGCCTCGCCGAACTTGTCGGGCGAGGTTTGCCTCTCCGACGAGCCTGCGTCCGACGCAGTATCGACGGCCCCGAGCCTCCTTGCGGGCCTCCTCGAGCAGCTCCACGTCGCCCGAGCCCGCCGCCGACACAGAGTCCGTAGGCTCCACCGACCCGATCTTTGGTCGACTCCGACACCGCGTCGCTCGACGCGTTCCCCACCAACGTGGTAGTATACGACGAGCCGCTCCCTCGCGCGGAGAGCGGCGGAAGCACAGTCACGGAGGTGCTCATCATCGGTCACAGCGAGCCTTCCAGCGAGGGAGCTCGTGACCCTCTCGACGTGGTTCTGCAAGACCTGACCGCCCCCATTCCGGAAGACGCCGACGCTGGGATGCTGGAAGCGCGCCGCCTCCAGCTCCTCGTGGGCGCACAGAAGCTGGCAAACATGAGACGCTTGTCAGAAGCCTACCGGTAGCGAGATGGATCGCGCCGTGGCGGTTCGCTGCTCCGGCCAGGCCTAACCGCCTAAGCGGCGGTCGGCAGCGCGCGTAGCTATCACCAGTCTGTTTGGGGCCAATCGCCCCGTGTACGCCACGCCCGCGGAGAACATCCGCGCCGCCCAGGCGGCGGCAGACGTGCTGGATAACTTCGAGGGCGAGGAGCGCCGCCTGATGACAGAGCGAGTCCAGCATCGATGCGGCTGCTGCGCAAGACGAAGCCGGCTGCCGCACGGAGGCGCCGCGACGACAACACGGCGACCTGCCTCCCCGCCGAGATCAAGGCGCGACGTCTCGGACGCTGATTGGCGGCGTCCGTGGAAGAAAAAACAAGGATCCGACTATCAGCCATAGCCGGACTCACATCTCCATCGAGCGTGACGAAGACGACCACCCGAGAGCAGTGGAGCGGCGGGACGACTATCCGCCTCCTCCTCCCCACAGAGAAAGGCGAGTCTCCCCGCCACCCATCGAGCATCCGACTCTCGGCGACCGCCTTGGCCGCCGAGAGGGAGTCGGAGAAAACAACGCCCGCCACCGGATCGAGCGACTCCACCGATCCCTGGCGCTGGAAGAAGAAGACGAGTTGGGCCCGCCCTGTTTGGACCTCGCATCCGAGGCGAGCCCTTCCCGGAGGATTCACACTCCCGAGACACACCCAAATACACCGGCTCCGTGAAGTCGGAGGGGCGGCTGGTGGATTACTCCACGACCGTCGGCATAGCGAAGCGACAACAAAGCGCGTTGCCGTAAAGTATGTTCCCCTCATGCTCCAGGGCACGGCCTGGACATGGTTGAACAGTTTGAAGCCCCGCAGCATCAACAGCTGGGTCGACTTCACCGAGGCCTTCGTCCGCAACTTCACGAGCACATACAAGCGACCTCCCAAGCCTCGCCAGCTTTCCTTGTGCGTGCAAGGCCCCAGCGAGTCTACTCGCGACTACCTAACGCGCTGGGCCGAGCTCCATAATTCTTGCGAGGGGGTGCATGAGGTGCAGGCTATCGAGTACTTCACCGCCGGGTGCAGAGAAGGCACCCTCCTCAAGCACAAGCTCCTTTGCCACGAGCCGGAGACCCTCGACGAGCTGCTGATCATAGCAGACAAGTACGCCACAGCCGACTCCTCCATGAAGTCGGAGATCGAAGTCGATCTGTTGGCAAGGTGGCTCCTCAGCTCCCAGAACTCCGATGGCGACGCCTTGAGCCGGGCGACAACAGCAGAATGATCCAAGCGCAAGGCCCCGCAGCCGCTTCTAACAGCCGGCAGTGGCAACAATAAGACCAAGCCGGAGGGCAGCCTCCCGCCAAGCGCGTAAAGGCGGCAAGTCCAACCGGTTGCGGCCTTCTCTTCTGCGCGGACTCTGGATGGACCACCTGCAAGTTCCATAGCGGTGAAGCCGTCTAATCACACCACCAGTGCCACCGCTCACCAGATCGCCAAGGAGACGGCCTTGTCCCTCCCCGCTGGGCCGCCGCCCACCATCGCCCCAGCCGTTGTCGGGCCGGTCAGCGGCTTGAGACAAGACGAGTACCCGTAAGAGCATGGTGCCTATGTAGTGTTTACTAGTGTGGTGACAATCGCCGCAAGCAGCGGCAGAATAAAGAAGAAGTGAATGCAAGAGCATCGGATACTCGTAATTCATGCATCGTCCGAGAAGCCCATCGATTGGAGCCGAGTTGATCACCCGGAGGTGATGCGAATCCGGGCTCCTACGCCTGGTCTTGGGAGCCACCCTTGCAGCGGATAGGCGGGCCACTCGCTTCTCGCAGTGCTGATAAACAGAGGCAGCAACATCAACATCACATACAAGGATACCATGGAGAAGTTAGGAATCAAGCAAAAGACGGTTTCAGCAGTCGGATTTGTGTTCCACGGAATTGTACAGCCTTTCCTGCTCACCGATTGGCAAGATTACGATAGACGTCCTCTTTGGGGACAAAGATCACTTTCGCCGAGCGATGCTGGTTCGGGTGGTGGACCTCGAAAGCTCTTACCATGCTCGCTTGGCCGACCTGCTGGCCAAGTTCATGGCGGTCCCCATTACGCCTACCTCAAGATGAAGATGCCGAGTACCAAGGGATTCTCGCGGCCGGCGACTACGAAAGTCGTCACTTTGTGCAGCTGAAAGCGGTCGGCTGGCCGAGTCCACAGTGATCGCGGTGAAAAGCTCCTTGATCGGGTTGTGGCAATGGCGGCAAGCAGCCGGAGATGTCGCCCGACCCTAAGGAGTCGGTGAGGGCTCGTTCAAGCCGCCAAAGAGACCAAGAAGATACCCTTGGACCCGAGCACCCGGAGAGATCTGCTGTTGTAGGTGCAAACCTCGGCGGCAAATAGGAAAGGCGAGCTTCGTCGATTTCCTCCGTGAGAATCGGGACATTTTCGCATGGTCCCCTAAAGACATGCCGGTGTACCGTGGAATTCGCCGAGCACAAGTTAAATGTCCGATCTGATGTGAAGCCCGTCGAGCAGCCCTTGCGCCGCTGTCGGAAGAAAAAAGAAGAGTTGTTGGAGAAGAGATAGCCCGGCTCCTCGCAGCGGTTTCATCATGGAAGTGTTCTTTCCGAGTGGTTAGCGAACCCGGTCTTGGTACTAAAGAAGAACAAGCGTTGGCGGATGTGTATTGACTACACGAGCCTCAATAAAGCCTGCCCCAAGGACCCGTTCGCTTTGCCAAGAATTGATCGGTGATAGACTCCACAGCCCGGATCACGAGCTGTTGAGCTTCTTAGATGCATATTCAGGATACCACCAGATCAAGCTGAACCCGGCCGACAGATTGAAGACCACCTTCATCACACCATTTGGAGGCTTCTGCTACCTGACCATGACGTTCGGCTTGAGGAATGCCGGCGCCACCTTTCAGCGTTGCATGCAGAAGTGCCTCCTCAAGCAGCTTGATTGAACGCCATGCGTTTACGTGGACGACGTGGTGGTAAAGACGGAGAAGCGAGGAATGCTGTTGGAAGACCTCAAGGAGACCTTTGAAAACCTGCGCCGATTCCAGATCAAGCTCAACCCAGAGAAGTGTGTCTTTGGAGTACCAGCCGGCCAGCTCCTTGGCTTCCTGGTCTCTGAACGCGGCATAGAGTGCAACCCCGTGAAGATCAAGGCAATCGAAAGGATGGAAGTACCCCGCCGACTGTTAGATGTACAAAAGTTCACCGGCTGCTTGGCGTCTATCAGCCGATTCATCGGTAAATTTGGGCGAAAGCTCTTCCTCATGCCAGCTCATGAAGAAGACCACCTTCTTGAATGGAACTCAAAGCGGACGAGGCTTTTCTCCAGATTGAAGAAAATGCCGACTACTCCCCGATCTTTGGCGGCTCCGACTCCAAAGGAGCCCATGCTCCTGTATATTGCCGCCACTAGCAGGGTAGTCAGCACAGTCATTGTGGTTGAACGCAAGGAGGAATGCAAGGCGCTACCTGTCCGGAAGACCGGTTTATTACACGAGCGAAATCTTTGTCGACCTCCAAGCAGAACTACCCCCACTACGGAAGATGTGTTACGGCATGCACTTTGCCGCCAAGAAGTTGAAACCTTACTTTCAAGAGCATCCAATCACCGTGGTTTGCACGGCCCCACTAGCGAAGATCAACGAAGCCGAGATGCTTCTGGCCGAGTGGCCAAATGGGCCATAGAGTTGGCCCCTTACACCATCTATTACCAGCCCCGCACCGCCATCAAGTCACAAGCACTGGCCGACTTCCTCGTCGACTGGGCCGAGACCCAATACCTGCCGCCAGCGCCCGACTCCACCCATTGGCGGATGCACTTTGATGGCTCCAAGATGTGCACCGGCTTGGGAGCCGGCGTGGTCCTCACTTCTCCCAAGGGCGACAAGCTCAAGTACACGCTGCAGATCCATTTCGCCGCCTCCAACAATGTCGCCGAATACGAGGTGCTTATTCACGGGCTCCGGCTTGCCAAAGATCTTGGCATTCGCCGGATCCTGTGTTATGGCGACTCCGACTTGGTGGTTCAACAGTCATCCGGCGACTGGGACGCCAAAGATGCGAATATGGTGAGCTACCGTTTCCTGGTACAGCAGCTGAGTGGATAGTTTGAGGGGTGCGAGTTCCTCCACGTGCCAAGAAACGACAACGACCAAGCGAGACACCACAGCAGAATCGGCTCCACCCGCCAGCAATACCATCCGGCGTCGCCCTTCGGGGCCCTCCTCAAGCCATCTGTCAAGCCACCGTCAGAGTCAGACTCCATTTTTGTGCCGGCTCCCCCTGAAGAAGTCGGATCCGACTCCAAAGCCTCAGCAGACGGCACAAGAATCCTTGCAGACGCCCCCAAGAATGCGGCAGTCGAAGCTGGCCCGGGGACTTCAGAACCCGGCCCGGGGACTGCGGCGACCATTGCGAAGACTCCAGTACTCGGCCGGGATCTGCGCCCGGTCGGCCGGGACTTGTTCAACCCAGCAAGCTGCTGCGGACTCCCAACCGCCGCCACCCCGCCCAGCCGCCCTCGTCAAGTAGCGATCTTGGCGATCGAAGAAATAGCAGCACCCTCATGGGCCCAGCCCATCCTGAAGTTCTTAGTAAGCGGAGAGCTACCAATTGATGAGACCTTGGCTCGGCAAGTGCAACGCCGAGCAGGAGCCTACACTATAGTCAATAGAGAGCTGGTCAGGCGCAGCGTCACCGGTGTCTACCAGCGCTGCGTCGAGTAAGAGCAAGGCCAAGCAATTCTCGAAGACATCCATCGAGGTGAGTCACGGCCATCATGCAGCCTCAAGAGCACTTTCGTCGCCAAAGCCTTCCGACACGGTTTCTTCCGCCGACTGCCCTAGAAGAGGCCAAGGAATTAGTTCAAAAATGCAAGGGGTGCCGGTGTTCCGCTCCAAGCCGCTTTCAGCCGGCTTCCGCACTCAAGACTATCCCCATCGCCTGGCCCTTTGCTGTTTGGGGCCTGGACATGGTGGGACCATTCAAAACGGCATGAGGCGGCCTAACTCACTTACTTGTCGCGGTGGACAAGTTCACCAAGTGGAAAGAAGCAAAACCCATCAAGAAGTTGAATGGTCCCACTGCAGTGACTTTCATCGCCGACATCACGACTCGGTACGGCGTACCACACAACATCATCACCGACAACGGCACAAATTTTGCCAAAAGGCGCCACAGCCCGTTCTGCCTTGACGCAAGGCATCCGATCGACTTAAGCGTCCGTTGCCCATCCGCAATCAAGCGGCCAGGTGGAAGCGAAAGCGAACGGCCTCATCTGTCGGCATCAAGCCTCGGTGGTCGAACCATTGGAAGCGTTCGCCGGGTCGCTGGCTTGAGGAGTTGCGGCCGTCCTCTGGAGTCTGCGTACGACTCCAAACAAGTCAACTGGCTTCACACCCTTCTTCCTCGTCTACGATGCCGAAGCCGTCATCCCAACGGATATAGAGTTCGACTCCCCGCGAGTCACCATGTACACCGAAGAGGAAGCAGAAGAAGCACGTCAAGACGGCGTCGATCTGCTGGAAGAGGGCCGATTGTTGGCACTCAGCGGTCCAGCATCTACCGGCAGAGCTGCGCCGCTACTACAACAAGAAGGTCAAGCCAAGATCATTCCTAGAGGGCGACCTTGTGCTCCGGCTGATCCGGTGAACAGCCGGCCCGGCCTAGTCGGCGCCACAGAAAAGGCCCATTCATCATCGACAAAGTGTTGAGCAACGACTCCTACTACGATCGGCGCTCGTAAGCCCGAGGCATGCAAGAGGGGCGACTCCGGCAAAGAGGCGGAACGACCATGGAATCACGAATCTCCTTCAAGATTTTACGATTGATGCGGTATGTACCACGCTACCCTTTGTGTTTAAAGTACCAAGACTCTGGGCCCCAGAGGCGAGCTCGGGGACTGCCCTCTTTTGTTGTCTGTATGATAAGAATTATGCCTTTGAGTATGTTACTCTTTGTTCTGCTATTTGGCACCGGGCTCGACTAGTCGGCCCGGGGACTCACCGCCTTTGGGCTATGAAATGCTTCCTGCAGTCAGACAAGTAACGTGCGGTGCCTAAGCCGTCTCTGTCGAGAAGCCGCATTTCATGATCACTGTTTGGTGGGCGGGAGTAAGGAAGAACGGGTGCCCACACGAAAAATGGCTAAGGACCCAAAGCATAAACATAGTTTAATCGGCTTCCAGTCTGTTTCGTAAAGCCGACTCTTAAGTAGTCGGCTTGTCGTTTTCTACCCAACTTGCTTAACGACTCTAAAAAAAGGCCAAGTACTTTCCCTCTCAAAGGTAGCCAAGCACTTGACCTAGACGGCAGTCCGCAGAGCGGTTGCCCGACGGGCAAGGCGGCATCTAAGGGAAGGCGGCAAAGGAAAAAGCCACAAGAGCAATAAGCAAGGAAGGATAAAATTAGAATAATATCTACACAAGCTTAGGCCCTTGGCCGGATCTTCGGACAGAGGCTCAGAATACACCCCGCGGGTGGAATTGTGCGAATTAACAAGTTGTTTCAAAGACTAGCAAAACAGATAAAATAAAGGCGAGGCAGTGGCCTAAGAAGCGGCAGATGGGGTTGGAAGGCCGGAGGCGGCGGCGGCGTCAGGCGCCGGGGCGGCAGGCTGGGCGGTCTCGGCTTGATCGTCTCTGGCGGTAGTCGGCCCAGACGGGCGCGGCTCATTGCTGGAAGCACGGTCGAGCTGAGGCTGGTCGCCCGCTCCATCTTCTGGCGCCTCCATGTCGTCTCCTTCCTCCGCCTCGTCTTCCTCCTCGGCGCTGGAGTCGATCACCTCCGCCGAGTCCTCGTCATAGTCCGGGTTCATCCCGAACCACTCGACGAGGGCGTCCTCCGCGGCCAGCAGCTCCGCCTGGGCCTCTGACGGAACGTGGCCAGCTGGTCCAGATCCAGCCCTGGATACCACGCCTTGACGAACTCCAGGGCTCGGCGAGCTCCGGCCCGAGCCGCGGAACCCTTCCAGGCCTCAAGACGGCCAGCCGCGACCTCCAGCCAATCGGCGGTCCGGCTGGAGTCTGTGAGAACCGGCATGTCCGGCCCTGAGCAGCGATCGCTGGGCGCCAACCGCCTGGCCGGCGCAACATCCGATGGGCCGGCCGCAGACGAGCCTCAATGCTCAGGAGCTGCTCGTCAAGGGTCCGGGGGGCGTTGTCTGCGATCTCAGCACCACCCGCCCTTCGCGCCTCACGATCAGCCTTGATGGCTTGATTGGCCGCCTGCGTGTGACCGGGGAAGAAGTCTGCCAAGAAGAAGAAGAAGCAAGTCAGAAAAACAAGAGCCGGCCTGACCCATAGTCGGCGACCCAAAATAAGAAGTAAAAGTGAACTCACCATCGATGATATCGTCGATTTCGTGGAAGCCGGAGGTCAGCAGCGCTTCCCTGTCGGTCCAGGAGGAGCGCTCGCTCTCAAATTCGGCTAGGAGAGCGGCCTCTTTCTTCTCCGCCTCGTCCTGCGCCGCCTTGAGCAGCTCCCTCGCTCTCTGCCCGGCTGCGTAGCCCGGCCAGGTCGCGCTTCTGCGACGAACTTCTTGCACTCCTCCTCTTTGGCCAGCATAAGCGGTGTTGGCGATACCAGCTGCCGCCCAAGAGTGGCGCTAACCTCTGAAGAATAAAAAAAGAAGAAGGGCCTTGAAGTAAATCAGCTAAGAAAGGTCGCTAGGAAGATCCGGCCCATTGCGCAAGCGATCGGCCCGAATCTCGGGGACTACAGATGGTCTTGCGGCCGCGCCCCAAGAAGAAAACTCACCTCGGCTCCTCGCCAAGTCGGCAGTCCGCTTGCGCAGCTCCTCTACGTTGCGGTTGATGGCGGTGGCGCGGAGGTTGTGATATTCCAGCGACAAGAATTCCAGACAAAGGTAAAAACTTGGAAGTAAGCAAATAGAGTTCCGAGCCGCTGCTTTCGGTGCCGGCCCGAAACTCGGGACTACACCAGTGGGTGTTGGCCGCCTTACGAGAAGAGCAAGAAAAAGTTCAAAGAAGAAACATACCCGCACGGCGGATCGCGATGCCAGGTGCGCCTTGGAGAGGTTCTGGATGGTGTCGCCCTCAGCTCGCAGCTTCGCCTGGACGTCCAGAAGCGCCGTGTTCAGCGGGCCCGTGCCGCCTCCTCGCACCCACCCAATTGGCGTCGCGCTTGTCGCCTCGGCGTCGGGAATGGCCAAGCTGGCGGCGCCCGATCTCAAAGAAGCGCGCCAAATCGCCTTCTCAAGACGGCGTCGCCTTTGGCGGCGAGGCGACTTGAAGAAGCAAATACGCCAGCCTCGTCGTCGATCGGCGAACAAAGCGGTCCGCCCGGCTGTTTGCCTCGCACGCTCTCGGACTGTGGTGGAGGCGGCGGAGGTGGCGCGGACGTGCCCGACAGGGAGGCCTCGCCGCCTTCCTTCTCTGCGACGGGGACCTCACCGCCGACTCCCTCCGACTGCCCCTGAACTCCGGCGGTGGTGGCGCAGAGCTCAACGGGGTGACGAGCAGCGCCGATCGGAGGCGCGCGGCCTCCTCGGCTCGCCTCTTGGCTGCAGCGGAGGCTTCGACCTCCTCCATCTTCTTCTGGGCGGAAGCCGCCGCCTTCTCAGCCTCCGCCTTCTCCAGACGGGCGGCCTCCTCCTCGTCGCGCTTCTCCTGCGCATTCCGCTCCGTCGCCTCCCGGAGGGCGGCCGCAGGGTCAACCCGCCGAGTATTGGCGGACGTCTCCGCCGACCCCATGACAAAGGCGGCGGCGACCCTCTCCAAGGTGAGGGGAGCCCTGATGAGAAAAAGACATGTGAAGACTTGGACAAGACGGACCAGAAGAAAACAAGACAAAATAAAAAGTACTTATGCGGAGACCAGCGGTGGCTTCTTCACTTCCTTGCGGAAGCGGTTAGCCTTCGCGACCGCCTCTTCGCGCTGAGTCACGGCGGCCGTTCCCCTGAATTTCTTCGCCCGACCGCCTGGAAGACTCGGCCCGGCCCGGCGCTTCTTTGCGCCGCCTCGACCACCCAAGGCGGCGGAGGAACTTGCGCCTGGATGGCCGGCTTTCTGCTGGCGGCGGGGGGCGACTTCCTTCTCGCCGTCATCGTCAGGCCAGTCGGCGAAGGTTGCCGAAGGCCTGAAGTGTCGGCCCCTCCTCCTCCCTCGGCGTCGGTCTCCATCGCCGCCACGCCCAAGTCGGGGTCGTCGGCGTTGCTCTCCGCCCGGTCAGGGACGAATTCACGAGCCGGCCCTTGGCGCGGTCGAGGGCTGCATGAGGATTACGAGTCGTAGAAGACCAAGGAAAATTAGAGCCGGATTCAGCTGAAGAAGGAAACAGAGAAGCAAGAGATGACTTACCACAGGCGGGGGGTTGGCGCGCGAGTATGGCTCCTTGCCGAACTGCCATTCCTCCGTGAGGCCGCAGTTCGCCAGGAAATTCACCGTGTCCACCACCTCCGCATGGGCATTTCTTTGGAGCACAGCCGGCTGGGGTCCCGGCGACCGCTCATCTGACAAATCAGATGAGGTCGGCCTTGAAGAGGAAGGACTCGGCGGCGCCCGCAGGCGGCAACAAGTCCACCCGGTCGAGCCCTCCGACTACGTCATCACGCGGAGCGGCGCGACGGTGGCATTGCCTGCTGGAGTCAGCGTCCGGGCCCGATGGGACCAGCTGGGGGGTCGCCCCGCCAACTCGCCGGCCACGAAAGGCGGCAAGTTGACCCAGTCGCCCTCGGAGGCGACATTCTTGGCGAGAAATGCGTGCGCTGCCACATCTTCACCGACTTGATGAGGGGGATGGCAGGAAAAGGGTTCTCGGGCACCGGCCTCCTCATGGCGATGAACGTGCCGCACAGAGCCGGCACACGAGCGACGTGGGTTCCGAGCTTAGCTTGGAAGAATTCCCCCCCACAGCTCGATGGTGGGGAGAACGCCAAGCAAGCCCTTGCATAAGGATGCGAAGGCGGCCAGCAGCACCACCGTGTTTGGAGTGAGGTGGTGCGGCTGGAGCCCGAAGAACTCCAGGAACGCGCGGAAGAAGCCGCTCACCGGCAGCCCTAGCCCGCGCATGAGGTGCGAGCGGAATATGACCCGCCCGCCCTCCTCCGGCGCCGGCGTAATTTCGCCCTCCGGCGCGGCGGGTCCGCACTAGGTGGCTGCCGGGGATGCGGCGCGTTTGGCGGAGAAACTCGATGATGTAAATGCCGATGATGGAGCCGTCCCACACGCCGGAGCGCGCGGTGGGAGGCGCGGCGGCGGAGGAGGAGCTCATCTCCGCAGCACGGTGAGGTTCGGCGCGGCGGAGCGAGGAGGAAGATGAGGCGAGGAGGAAGACGAAGCAAGAAGCGAGAGGAAGCGGGGAAGAATGGGTGCGCGTGCGTCGCCGCCCCCCTCCCCCCGCCTACTTATAGGCGCCTAGGCTGAGAATCTGAGGGGGCGGGCGTGGGATTAACTGCGCCCACGTCCCCACGCCCCACGATTTAACCCACGACGTTATCGCTGCAGAACGGCGTAGGGAGCTCAACCGCCGCACGGCCGCAGCGGATCCGCCCGCGCGCCGAGCGTCGTAGTGGCGGGCTCCGCTGACGGGCTGTCTAGTCGCGCTGCTGGGTGGCAGATCGCCTGCCGCATGGCGTCACGTGGCGGGCCCGCTACGGGCAGCTGCCTGGAAGCTTATCAGGCACACCGCCCGGATCCCGCCGCGACCTTCAAAACCTTAGAGGAGCAAGACGGCCTCCTGCAAGGCCGACTCTAGCTAGTTGGCTCAAGATGGAGACGACAAGACCGAGCCCAGATTCTTCCACTAAAAGGATGAAACTGTTGAGGCTCCTCGACATGTCGCCCTCGGCGCCTCACCAGCTTCGGGGACTACTGTAGGAGTAATGGGCCACGGGTAGGCAAACCCGAGCCCCAAGACCTTTCAAAACATCGGGGCAGACTGCGCCCCTCAAGACCCCAAGACGAAGAGCCGCCTTCTGAGAGTCGGCGGCAGAGTCACCGACTGCCCCTCCCAGCCGAGTCCCAGAGACGGCCTCAAGACGAGCCGACTCCAAGCTAGAGACTTCCGATTAAGCCGGATTCTGAGGAGTCGGCCCGCGACTCCATCCACCTCCTGCCTGAGCGACCACGCGGCGGGATGGGATAAAGCCGCTTATGCGGCCGTCCTGCCCGCTCATAAAGAGCCGGCATGGCCTGTGGCCGTCATCGACGAAGATCTCCGTCCGCGCAGCCTTGTTGCCACGCCCGACGCGTCGGCCGTGGGCAGATTCCTGTACCCACGATGGCTCATGCATGCGACCGAAGGCGGCGGAACCCGCTGTCGGCGGGAGTACCAAGACGGCGAGCGCCCATAGACGGACCCGTTGGAGTCGGCCTCCGAGAGTCGGCCGGCCCCTCCCACGGGCTCCATGCGCCATTAACCCGGACAAAGGCGAGGAATGGCAACGGTGATCGCCCGCCGGTGGCGGCGTTGTTGCCATGACCCCACGACAAGCTCGCGTCATTAGAAGCGGCTACATGATAACTTTGCAATGGCAAGACCCGCCCGCAGCGGACAAGGGCTGTCAGTCCCATGCTGGACCGTCGGCGGGGCCCACTAGTCGGCGGGCCCCAGGAGTCGGCGGAGAAGACGACGACTTAAGAGACTGACGGCTGGGACCTGCGCCCAGCCGGATTACCATTGTACCCCCGGGGGTAGGCCTATATAAACCCCCCAGGGCACCCATGCAAAGGGTTGGACCCCAATAGTTTTAGACACACATAGAGGGAAGAGAAGAGCTAGCCGTGCCCTTCTCCTTCCCCACCACGAACAGCTCAAGGAGCAACCTTGTACCCACTTTGCCATAGTGATCATGCGGAGACCCATGAGCAGCGATGGGGTGTTATCTCCTCGGAGAGCCCTGAAGCTGGGTAAAATTCGCCGGCGTGCATGTCTTCGCCTCATCCCGTTTCCAGGCACCGGCGACGTTCTACTCGCCCCCTCCATGATAAGCCATCCTTTGGCATATGTCGCACCCAACCCCCGACATTCTGCGAGAATTATCTAAGCGATGAAAACCTTGTTGTTGGTTTGCATGTAAACAAGCACCTTGGGAGGCTCGGAGGAGAAGGTCACATGAACAGCTGGAGGGAATTGCATGTGGATCACTCGGGTCGACGCAACGACTTGGACATAGAAAACTTAGTATTGCTACAACACATAGACGTGGTAGATCCTTTCATGGAACTGCACAAAGAAACCATCGTAAAGAAGTATTGTGACCAGGGGCTACACAAGACGGACGCCGAAGTTACTAGAGAGCACAACTCCACTTTCTTGTGTTTTTGTTCAAAGAGCATGTTCTTGCTAATCCCTCGGAAGAGGGCAGTGCGGACAAATTGCTCATACACGCCTTAGTACATGGCCCCGTGGCCAACCTCGCGACCTATCAGGCATATGATATCAATGGATACACGTTTTACATGGAGGCCAAACATATAAACAGTGATTACCAGAACTTAGGGGTGACGATGGAATGCATGACCGGCGACAATGGCACAACTGAAAGATTCTATGGAAGGGTCGAAGAGATCTAGGAGCTTGACTAGCTGGACTGCATAGTGCGACTATGTTCGATGTCAGACGGGCTAAGGCAGTGTTCCTATTTTTTATACACACTTAACTGTTATCGGTCAAATGATGTAATATATATCGCCTTCCCACCATGCATATACATATGGTTCTGGCTCTTGGTCGTCTTTCGGAAGAGAAAAAGAAAAAGGAAAGGAAAATAAAATAAAAAGAAAAAGAAAAGGAGAAGGAAAAAAGAAAAGAAAAAGGAAAGGAAAGGAAAAGGAAAGGAAAAAAGGAAAAGGAAAAAACAAAAGAAAAAAGAAAAGGAAAAGGAAAATAAATAGCAGTAGCGCTCGTTATAGACCCGCGCTATAGCTACTTCTATAGTTGTAGCGCGGGTTACCAACCCGCGCTAGAGCTAACTTAGCTATAGCGCTAGTTGGGAACCCGCGATGCCGCTATTTTGACCCCAGCACGGGCTTTCCCTCCTTTATCCCACACTTTCCCCCAAATCCCCACTCATCCCCTACAGTCGTCGTCGCTGTCGTCGCCCCAACCCCGATGCCATGCGCCCCCTACCTCCCTCGCGCCCCGACGCCCCAGCTGCCTCGCCGTCGCCCGAGTTCCGACGCCGACGCTACGTCCAGGCTCGCCAATGCCCCTGCCTCGCAGGCCCTTCCTTCGCCTGCTTTAGCTGCTGAGCCGTCGCCGCCCCTCCTCCACCCGCCGCCGTCGACCTCACCACCGTAAGCCCCTCCCCTGACCTCTTCCATCATCTCCCTCCCCTCTTCCATCCTCTCCCCTCCCCTCTTCTATGTAGATTAGTTAGGGCAAAATGTTGTTAGTTAGGTTATGTTAGAGCAATTACATAGTACAATTAACTAATTAGCAAATGTTGTTAGTTAGGTTATGTTCTAGGGTTCTAGGGTTCTACGGTTAATTATGTTATGTTGTTAGTTAGGGCAGTAGGTTATGTTGTTAGTTAGGGCAGTAGGTTAACATAGAATTTACTTAGGTGAATTCTTAGTGAGAGAGAGAGGGAGAGAGGGAGAGGGAGAGGGAGAGGGAGAGAGAGAGATGGAGAGGGAGGGAGAGGGCGAGAGATGGAGAGGGAGGGAGAGGGAGAGAGATGGAGAGGGAAGAAGAGGGAGAGGGAGAGAGATGGAGGGAGAGGGAGAGGGAGGGACAGGGGGAGGGAGAGTTAGCTGAACTTACTTAGTTTTTTTGGTAGTTAACTGAATTTTGTTATGCACTTATTTTTTGAATTAGCTTTTGAAATTTGGACATGTGTTCTATGTTTGCCGGATATTTGAACATTGTTTGCGGGGAATGATTCTGAATGGCCTATGTTTTGCCGGAATGTTGATTCATTTCTATTCCGGCAAATTTAAGGTGCTTGATTTGTCCACTTTTTAGCAAAGGTCATGCTGAAATTTTCCATGAATTTTGGCATGACTTGTGCTAGAAACTAGGACATATCGAGTGCCCGGGATTTGCCGCAATGGGAATGAATCAACAACGGCTTGGCAATTGCAAGAGTGGGTCATGTTGTGGCCGAAGAGTCTCCTTCATCTGGAGGCGGTCGGGAGCACACCAATGACCAAGCAGCCTCAGGAAGGTATGAACATCACCACCCCACCTACCCAATTAGCGGCGGTTGTCGTGCCGGGTGATAGCGGACGACATGAGGAAGAGGGTCCATTAGTGGCTGATGACATATCAATATTGGATGATGCCATGGACAAGGATGATAACCCTCTACAATATCTCAGTACCGACGGCTATGACGACGGAGGATTGATGGCTCAGTAGTATGACTCAGGGTTTGAGCGTGATGAGTTGATGCCTAAATTGCCGGAGCAGGATTGTCACGACCGGTTTTCCAATAAAATGTTTATTGAGAAACCGACCTTTTGAGTCCAGTACGAGAAAAAAAAATCCCCTGACTGGTAGACAAAATCTTGATACAATAAGCCAGTAGCATTAGAATATATTACAGGGTCGAGCTGGGGTGCTCAACCATTTATTACAAGCACGCCAATAATTATACATAATGGCGGATATGACACAATGGAGTGGGGTGGCATACTCTTGACTCGAGGTAAAGTGGTGGTGGAATAACACGATTGGAGTGGATAATATGACTCCTACCTTTGGCGGCTCATCGAAAGCGCCGAGGTGAGGCTCGATGAATTTATTTGGGTAGCGGAAGCGGAAGTAACATAGTGACCAATCCAGTGGTCGCACGAGACCGACCGATTCCTCTAGGCGTCGGACTCGCTATTGAACTCTTCATCCATGAGATCGCCTTCGTCAGCATCTGGCCAAATCAACAAGCAAGGTGAGTACTTTGAAAGTACTCGCAAGACAGTTCGGACATAAGATATAACCAATGCATGCATGAATGTGTCATGAGCAATTTGTAATATACATTCAAATGATGAACTTGCACGACATTATTTAGTAATCAGGAAGTTAGGCGGTAGTCCTCCCGAAATCCACAAAAATAACTGAAAAACCGATCGGGTGTCTGAAGCGATGCCTCGAAGGGTGGATAAATAAATAAAACATGCCGCAGTCGGGCGTCTAAGCGACACCACATAAAGGGATAATATTGAAAGTAAATAATATGCGTGCCACAGTCAGACGTCTGAGCGACATCGCAGAAAGGGCTTAAATCAACGTAAACAACAAGAGTGCCACAGTCGGACGTCTGAGCGACATCGCAGAAAGGGCTTATATCAAAGTAAATAACAAGAGTGCCACAGTCGGACGTCTGAGCGACATCGCAGAAAGGGCTTATAACAAAGTAAATAACAAGAGTGCCACAGTCGGACGTCTGATCGACATCGCAGAAAGGGCTTATAACAAAGTAAATAACAAGAGTGCCACAGTCGGACGTCTGAGCGACATCGCAGAAAGGGCTTAAATTCATTATTCATATCTGTTAAACTTGCAGGAACAATACTCATAGAAAAATTATTTAACACAAGATAATAAACGGGTTAGTCCATCCATAGGAATAAACATTTAACTGGACTTAACACTCATATGGTTCTCCGGAGTTTCTGTCGAGACTGACACTTGACAAGATAAGATGAACACAGTACTTGGACATGGATAAGATGATTTCAAGAATTATTGACTCTGCAGAGTTTGTACTAAATTATCCACAGCCAACGGATTTCCGTAGTCACGAAGGACTAGTTCCGTTCTGACGGTATTTCGGAGGAAACACATCTAACCAAAGACACACCCATCCCACCTCACGATGCCGGGAATCACCCTAGACAGCGTGCAAGAAAAACTTTGATACGGGAGATCACAATCTCGAATAGCATGGGATCAAATTTATATCTGGCAGCTCTAAGGGGTGCCCCCTCTCGGTCCCAACGGAAACACCCATGCCCCTAACCGGATGATAGGCTTTAATCCAGGGCCATGGAACCCTCATCCGGCCTCTCGATTTGGTGTGTACCAGGAAAGCGGTTTGCAACTTACTAAGCCGTATCCCTTATGGAAAACATGTGGTAGTAATACGGAAAGGGAAAAGCTGACGGAACTGGACTGATTCATGTTGACACTTTGGGTCAAAGCAGTGCAGCATAAGGCGGCATGCTACAACACTGTCATCTTACCCATTCTCATGCCATCTCATGGCCATGCAAACTCATATCCAACAACTTAGGGATTATCGAAATTCACTTGCCCCAACTTTGCATGTAATATAACCTTCATCGAGATGCTCCAAAAGCATGCCATGGAACTACTTAATGCAAACATGCCAAGACACTCATCATATCAAAAGTTCAAACATGCATGCCTGGTTCGAGTAGTCGGAGCCTAGCTCGGTGAAGTTCACGGTTCTGTCACCTCCTCCGGTATCTACGGTATACAGAAATACACACACTATCGTAAATACCGTGAGGTGCACAAAAATATTCCAAACATTTTTCAAATAAATCTGATAAAAAAACTAGACAAAATTTTAAAGAGGACAGGAAAAGAATCAATCAAAAATCCTTTTCTGTTTAAAAGTTATAATGGTTTTAATCCAGGGACTTTTCTGTAATGAAACATAAACTTCTTAGGGGGCTGAACAGAAAAGACCAGAAAAACGTTTCAGACTGAAAGCGCATTTGCCCGAATACGTTTTCAGAAAACGGTTCAAAAAAAAAGAACAAAGAGGCTGACGGGCGGGTCCCACCCGTCAGGTTTGAATTTTCAAACGGAGAAAATAGAGCTCGTCGGCGCCCGAGAGCTGCGGTGGTCGCCGGCGGCGATCCACGGCGAGGTAAGGGGATCGGGTGTTACCTCCGTGCTCAGTGTGACCTTCCGCGTCGGTGAGTGGTGGTGGTGGTCGCCGGCGAGCACTACTTCGACGGGCGGCCACAGCTCCGTGAGACGGCGGCTCGGGTGGAGCTAGGTCTCGTCGGGGGCTGCGAAGGTCAAATCAATTCATGGGTTAGCTTCTTGGGTGCTCGAGGAGGTTCTTGTGAGGTTTGGGTGCGAGGATGGGCTCACGGAGTGGATCGAGGTGGTGGCCGAGGCGGATTGGGGCGGCCGGAGTTGGGGGAGGAGACCTCCTCGAGGTCCTCCTAGTGGCCTGGCGGGGTGCGGGTGAGGTGTAGAGGTGGTGCGTGCTCGAGAACGAGCTCGGGGCTTCCTTTTATAGGCGATCCGAGGCGGTGGCCGTGAACGGAGATCTCCGGTGATGGTTACGGCGGCGCAGAGCTTGGTCGGGGTGTTTAGGGCGTTGGGCGTCAACGAGGAGTCCCACTGGTTCCGTTTAGGCGCTAAGCGAGCTCGGATTAGGTGCTCTGGGTGGGTTCGACGGAACAGGGTGGCGCAGGCCCGTCGGCGGCAGAGAGCGCGCCCTCTGCTTGCCGGGCCATGGCGACGGTGCTGCGGGGTGCGCTGGCGTCTTGTGAAGGCCACGCGGAGGGCAAGGAGCATTAGGCGGCGCAGAACAGCAGCTTGGTGGCACGGGCTCTCGGCCAGCCACCACGGGTGGCTCTGCCACCAGAGGCTGCCGGCGTTGGCGATGCTCGCCGCCACCGACACCTGCACCCATCCAAGAGGGCGTGCAGTGCTCAGCCAGGAGAAGGGCCGTCTTAATGCGCCCAGGCGCCTGGTGATCGGTGACAAATTCTTGTGAAACGACCTTTGAAGAAAACTCTGAATTTCTGAACTTTCTAAAAGTGCATATTAATAGTGCAGGCCAGGTGTTCCACGAAATGATTTTGGCATGTGGGTAATTTTCCTTGAGCTGATTTTTGGTGAGGTGGCCTCTCACTGCATCTGGGGACTGCCTGAATTTTGGTAGAATTTTTGGAGAAGAGAAGATATGAATTTCACCAAATTTGAAAAATCTGGTCCAAACTTGTAGAGATTAAAATTTGAAAATTTTGAACAGAGGAAGAGTGGATCTTGATGGATCTAGGTTGTGCGTGCTAAAGACTATCCATAGGAGTTGGTTTGAGTTCAAAACCCAAAGGAGATTTGGTATTTGCTTTGTAAATCCTCTAGGCTCAAAATAATGGACATAATTGTTTTGAGAAAAAAATAAATGAAATAAAATCCCAAAAAAAGGGTTGGACTTGTGGAAACAGAATGTTTGGATTGCCCCAAAGTGGAAGGAGGGGTTTTGGGGAGATTTACCACATGAGGCATGGTAAAATCATGGATGGTTTCAATATAAGAGAAGTCCCAAAACTCCTAGGGTTTCTTAAAAAGAAAAGTAAATCCCAAAAATAAATTTGAGAAGGGGAGAATCAGAAGAAAGGTTTTTAATAACCAAACACCAGAGTTAAAGAAGACATCAACACTGAAATCCTTGCCAAGGGAGAAGTTTTGAGAGAGAGGTTTTTGGAAGAATTTAAATGACCTTCTTCAAATCTAACAAAGTTTTTGTTGAAAACCAAACAAAAATTTTGAGTGTCACAACACCTACCCCCTTAGGAAAAATCTCGTCCCCGAAATTTCAGCTGATCCTCAAATAAATGTGGGTGCTCTGTCCGAAGAAAATCCTCCCTTTCCCAAGTGGCTTCACTCTCGGTGTGATTGCTCCTTGAACTCTGAAAAACTTGATGGTTTTCTGTCGGGTCCTCCTTTCAGACTCCTCCAAGATTTTTATTGGATGCTCCCGATATGTGAGGTCTGGCTGCACGTCAATGTTTTCATGGGATACCTGATTCTCTGGGTTGCTTACGCACTTCCTCAACTTCGAGACGTGGAACACGTCGTGGACGTCAGATAAATCTTTGGGTAAGTCTAGCTGGTAGGCTACCGTGCCTCTCCATGCCACTATGCAGAATGGTCCGATGAATCTTGGTGCTAGCTTCCCCTTAATCTTGAATCGTTGCAGGCCCCTCATAGGAGATACTCATAGGTACACAAACTCACCGGGTTCAAAACTGACTCCCCGATGTTTTTTATCGTAATAACTCTTCTATCAACTTTGGGCTGTCTTGAGTCGATCCCTAATCACCTTAACTTTATCTTTAGCCTCCTTGAGCATGTCTGGGCCGAAGATATGGCTGTCTCCGGTTTCTGACCAATTTAGCGGGGTACGACATCTCCGCCCGTCTGAGCCTCAAATGGTGCCATTTGCAGGCTGGCTTGGTAACTGTTGTTGTATGCGAACTCTGCGTATGGTAAGCTTTCTTCCCAACTGGTCCCATAGGTGAGGACACATGCTCTTAGAATGTCTTCTAGAATTTGGTTTACGCGTTCAGTTTGTCCATCATTCTGGGGGTGGTATGCGGTACTGAATGCCAGTTGAGTTCCCAGAGCTTGTTGTAAGTGATCCCAAAATCGGGAGATAAATTGAGTGCCTCATGCGATATTATTGTCTTTGGAACTCCATGTAAGCAGACGATGCGGGAGAGATAAAGTCTGGCAAGCTTCTGAGTGGTGTGTGTTGTCTTCACGGGGATGAAGTGTGCTACTTTAGTCAATCTATCAGTGATGACCCATATGGCATCATTTCCGTGCCGTGACCGAGGTAGCCCAACAATAAAATCCATTCCAATCTCGTCCCATTTCCACTCGGGTATTTTATTTGGCTGTAAAAGTCCGGCCGGTTTCTGGTGCTCGGCCTTGATGCGTTGACAAGAGTCACAACATGCGATGAACGTCGCTATGTCCCTATTTAGACCGTGCCACCAAAAATTTACCTGAATATCCTTGTACATATTTGACCCTCCAGGATGGATTGAATAAGTGGCGGTGAGGACTTCAGAAAAGATCTGATTATTAAGGTCAATGAAATTTGTTACGCAAAGTCTATTTCCGTACCACAATATTCCCTGTTCGTCGATAACGAATTCTGAGGCCTTGCCCAAACTCACTTTTCGTTTAATGCCTTCAATGCTGGGGTGTCCATGCTAAGCCTCTTTAATCTTTTCTATCAAGGTATGCTGCATTTCTAAATACGATATGCTGCCTTTGGTAACTACCAGCAAGTTGAGTTTAGCAAACTCCTGCCGAAATTCAGGTCTCAGGTTTGGTAGGTTGTAAATGCGTTTGGGCTAGGGTTCGACTTAGAGCGTCTGCCACTACATTTGCTTTTCCTGGATGGTAGTGGATTCCAACGTCATAATCCTTCACTAATTCCAACCAGCGTCGTTGCCGTAAATTCAGTTCCGGTTGTGTGAAAATATACTTGAGGCTCTTATGGTCCGTGTATATTTCACAACAATTTCCAAGCAAAAAGTGTCTCCATTCCTTGAGTGCATGAATAACTGATGCTAACTCCAGGTCATGAGTAGGATAATTTTCCTCATGCTTGCGAAGTTGTCTGGAGACATATGCGACTACCTTGCCTTCTTGCATCAACACGCTTCCGAGGCCCTTCCGGGATGCGTCACAATACACCTCAAAATTCTTGTGTATGTCTGGCACAATTAATACTGGTGCTGTCTTTAATTTCCTTTTTAATTATTGGAAACTTTTCTCGCAAGCTTCCGTCCATTCAAACTTCTTGTCTTTCTTGAGTAGCTGCGTCGTTGGCTTTGCTATGGTGGACAATCCTTCAATAAATCTTCGGTAGTATCCTGCCATTCCCAAGAAACTTCAGACGTCCGATTCTGGCGGCTGGTGGTTTCGACCAAAATGCACGGCCTTGACTTTCGGGTCTCACGGCAATACCCTCTTGGGTTAGTACGTGGCCCAGAAAACCTACTTGCCTTAGCCAAAACTCACACTTGCTGAATTTAGCATAGAATTGATGTTTCCTGAGTTCCCCTAGTACAATTCGGAGATGTTCAGCGTGCTCTTCTGGTGTCTTGGAGTATATCAGAATATCGTCGATAAATGCCACAACAAACTTGTCCATAAACTTCATAAATACTCTGTTCATGAGGTGAACAAAATATGCGGGGGCGTTCGTTAGTCCAAATGGCATTACGGTGAACTCATATAATCCGTATCTGGAGGTGAATGCCGTCTTGGGAATATCTTCTGTTCGTACTTTTAATTGATGGTATCCCGACCTCAAGTCAATTTTTGAGAATACCTTGGCCTGAGCGAGCTGATCAAATAAATCATTTATCCGTGGCATCGGGTATTTGTTCTTGATTGTGACCATGTTAAGTGCTCGATAGTCTATACACAATCTCAGTGTTCCATCCTTCTTTTTGGCAAATAAAATTGGTGAACCCCAAGGTGAGGAGCTGGCTCGTATATATCCAGTAATTCTTTTATTTGCTTCTTCAGTTCTACCAATTCAGATGGTGCCATTCTATATGGTTTCTTGTATATGGGGGCGGTTCCGGGTGCTAGCTCAATGCTGAATTCTATCTCTCGATGCAGTGGCATGCCCAGTAGTTCTTCGGAAATACGTGCTGAAATTCACACACCATCGAACCTTGCTTAATTCAGAAATATCCACCTTGTTCAATCTCGGTTGCGGGATGTTTTTCTTTCTTTGGCTAAAACTTTTATTGTCTTCCCGTGGTGGTGGGTGAGAATTACGTTCGGTTGAAGCGATCAATAAAACCTTTGTTGGTGGTTAACCAATCCATCCCTAAGATGACATCCAGTCCTTTATTTTCCAACACAATAAGGTTGGCGTGAAACTTCAACCCTTCAAACTCAATAACCACACCTTGGCTATAACTCTGGGTAACTTGCTTAATCCCGGGGGACTTGACGATCATAGATTTTTCCAAGGGAAGCATCGAAAAATTATTTTGCAAGGAAAAACTTTTGAAATGAATGAGTGAGAAGCTCGAGAATCAAACAAAACCATGGCAGGTATTGTGTTGACAGGAAACGCATCGAGTGCGATATATCTGGGGCATTCTGTGCTTCCTCTTTGGTCACGTGGTTCAGATGACCCTTCCTGTGGTTGTTATTTGGGTTGAAATTTTTGCGCTTTGGCGCCAAATTATTGCCTCCATTGTTCGGCTTTGGGGTCGAGTTCCTTGGCTTGGGGCACTGCTTGGCATAGTGCCCTTCTTCTCCACAAGCGTAGCAAGTAACGCCTCGGCGGTATGTGAACTCCTTGTCCCTTGCATGGAAATTCTTGATTGGGCGTGAGACGTTTGTCGTGGGTTTGGGTGTCCCACCTTTCTGAAAATCTGTCTTGCTGCGGTGGTTGCGAGCATGATTAGTCTGGCCCCTTTTTCGCTATGGAAATCTTCCAAGCCTCGTCTCTCATTTTCCAAAGTAATGGCCTTATCCACCAGCGATTTAAAATCTGGGAAGGTGTGCACAACCAGCTGGCATTTAAGCGCAGGCGCCAGACCGTCTAGAAATTTTTCCATCTTCTTGCTTTCAGATATACGCTCCTCGTTGGCGTAGCGAGACAACAGAGTAAACTGACTGTTGTATTCTGACACCGTCATGGCCCTTTGCTTGAGGTCGTCAAATTCTCTCTTTTTGATCTTCATAAGACTTTTAGGAATATGTGCCCCACGAAAGCCTTCTTTGAACTCCTCCCGAGGTTATATTATTTTCGTTGGGGTGCATGTGTAGGAAATTTTCCCACCACGATGCAGCTGCTCCAGTGAGATAGTGCGGTGCATATAGCACTTTCTCAAGATCTGAACACTGGGCAATAATTAATTTTCTTTCCATGTCTCGAAGCCAGTCCTCGGCCTCAAGAGGTTTTTCAGTATGAGAAAATGTTTGGGGACACGTCTTACGTAGCTCGAGATAACTTTGATTGCTGTTGATACTCACGGTGATTTCCCATATTGATGACTTGGTTTATCATTTCTGATGTTGTTGCTGACTTTGCTCATAAAGACGGCACATATGGGAAAGTGCTGTTTCACCGTCTGTTGACTTGACCGCCTGTGTGAAATTGTTGCTTGGTTGTGTGCCAAAATTTTGCTCTGGCGGAGTTGGCATGGAGCGCGTCCAAGGACGAGACATTGTTCACTCTGGGGATATATTTTGTAAAACTCATAAGAAAAGAAATTGAGTCGCAAAAGTCAATAAATTCATGAAGACGGAAAAAGTCTTAAATGCTTCAAGATTTTTCAAGAGAACAAACGTTTGCGCGCGGAGAAGGATTGCTCATTACATATCTTACACGCAAGCAGTAATTATACAATACATCACTCAGGATATGCATACATGTACCTGACATGTTATTTAGGCTAGTGCACTTCTCCCAGTTCCTACATGATGCACAAACAAGCTATTTCTCACAGCCTATGTACATATAAACATATCGTACAAGTCGGTACATCGCATGGCGGCTAAGCGTACTCAGTCGGAGATGGTAAGGATTTCCCTTGGCCTGCCGAGGGTGAGGCGCGATGAGGCTGGGGACTCAACCTCCTCCTCGCTAATAGGCTCCGGGCGTGAAGTGTTGCGCTGAGTTGGTGGAGCTGGCGCCCTATCTTGGGACAACACGAACAGGAGTGGGCGCAAGGGGTGGTGCGTAACTAACCGGAGTAGGTGCAATGACTTGGTTGAACTCCTCGGTGGTAGGCGCTGACGAGTAGTGGCGAGAGTAGTAGGTGCAAAAGATGCCGATGTGAGGCAGAAAGTCGATTATGCGGTGCAGTGTGCAGGAGATCCCTCCTGTTGGCGGCACAACCATGGACTGAGTCCATGCGGGCAGCCACAAGGTCGTCCACCAGGTTGTTGAAGGCTGCCTCCAGCGCCCGGAGATACTCGATAAGCATCTCAAAAGCCTCATCTCGTTCTCCTCTGGGGCAAGAGAACGCGTAGTGACAGGTGTATGGCACGTGACATGGAAGGTAGCGGTAACGACGAGTCTTCATCGAAGGAAGGACATCCCTGAGACGAGCTATCGCCTCACGGGCTGCCATCTGCATCGCATGCTTCTCCGTAGGCATGGCTCTCCCCAAGAACCGGAAACGGTGTAACTCAACACGCCCTCCCTTAAATTGCACCGCGGCCTGGTGCATGGTTAGACTATCGTTGACCTTGTGCTGAGAGAGTGTGAAGACTGGGCGCACAGATGGCCCCATCGCGACTTGGACGATGAAGGAGAGAAGCTTGACGAACCCATCAGGCATGTTGGGGAACATCTGTGACTCGCAGTCGTTGCCAGCCATCTACAAAAGTAGGCAAAAATTCTGAATGGTCAGATCAAAAATTTATACTGACTGTCAGAAATTGACTACATTTTTAAAAAAATATGAATTAGCTCTATTATGCTAATAACCGATTAGCGATCGCACCTAGTGGCTTCCTACAGTCAGCCTGGCTCTGGTACCAAGCTTGTCACGACCGGTTTTCCAATAAAATGTTTATTGAGAAACCGATCTTTTGAGTCTAGTACGAGAAAAAAAATTCCCCTGACTGGTAGACAAAATCTTGATACAATAAGCCAGTAGCATTAGAATATATTACATGGTCGAGCTGGGGTGCTCAACCATTTATTACAAGCACGCCAATAATTATACATAATGGCGGATATGACACAATGGAGTGGGGTGGCATACTACTGACTCAAGGTAAAGTGGTGGTGGAATAACACAGTGGAGTGGATAATATGACTCCTACACTGGCGGCTCATTGAGCGTCGAGGTGAGGCTCGATGAATTTATTTGGGTAGCGGAAGTGGAAGTAACATAGTGACCAATCCAGGGTCGCACGAGACTGACTGGGATTCCTCTAGGCGTCGGACTCGCTATTGAACTCTTCATCCATGAGATCGCCTTCGTCAGCATCTGGCCAATCAACAAGCAAGGTGAGTAGTTTGAAAGTACTCGCAAGACAGTTCGGACATAAGATATAACCAATGCATGCATGAATGCATCATGAGCAATTTGTAATGTACATTCAAATGATGAAATTGCACAACATTATTTAGTAATGAGGAAGTTAGGCGGTAGTCCTCCCGAAATCCACAAAAATAACTGAAAAACCGATCGGCTGTCTGAAGCGACGCCTCGAAGGGTGGACAAATAAATAAAACATGCATGATCGAGGCGTCTAAGCGACACCACATAAAGGGCTTATATTCAAAGTAAATAATATGCGTGCCACAGTCGGACGTCTGAGCGACATCGCAGAAAGGGCTTAAATCAACATAAACAACAAGAGTGCCACATTCGGACGTCTGAGCGACATCGCAGAAAGGGCTTATATCAAAGTAAATAACAAGAGTGCCACAGTCGGACGTCTGAGCGACATCGCAGAAAGGGCTTATAACAAAGTAAATAACAAGAGTGCCACAGTCGTACGTCTGAGCGACATCGCAGAAAGGGCTTATAACATAGTAAATAACAAGAGTGCCACAGTCGGACGTCTGAGCGACATTGCAGAAAGGGCTTAAATTCATTATTCATATCTGTTAAACTTGCAGGAATAATACTCATAGAAAAATTATTCAACACAAGATAATAAACGGGTTAGTCCATCCATAGGAATAAACATTTAACCGGACTTAACACTCATATGGTTCTCCGAAGTTTCTGTCACCGAGACTGACACTTGACAAGATAAGATGAACACAGTACTTGGACATGGATAAGATGATTTCAAGGATTATTGACTCTGCAGAGTTTGTACTAAATTATCCACAGCCAACGGATTTCCGTAGTCACGAAGGAGTAGTTCCGTTTACGATATTTTGGAGGAAACACATCTAACCAGTACACACCCATCCCACCTCACGATGCCAGGAATCACCCTAGACAGCGTGCAAGAAAAAATTTGAGACGGGGAGATCACAATCTCGAATAGCATGGGATCAAATTTATATACGCGTGCTCTAAGGGGTGCCCCCCTCTCGGTCCCAATCGGAAACACCCATGCCCCCTGACCGGATGATAGGCTTTAATCCAGGGCCATGGAACCCTCATCCCGGCCTCTTGATTTGGTGTGTACCAGGAAAACGGTTTGCAACTTCATAAGCCGTATCCCTTGCGGAAAACATGTGGTAGTACGGAAAGGGAAAACGGACGGGAACTGGACTGATTCATGTTGACACTGGGTCAAACGGTTCGGCATAAAGGCGGCATGCTACAACACTGCCATCTTACCCATTCTCATGCCATCTCATGGCCATGCAAACTCATATCCAACAACTTAGGGATTATCGAAATTCACTTGCCCCAACTTTGCATGTAATATAACCTTCATCGAGATGCTCCAAAAGCATGCCATGGAACTACTTAATGCAAACATGCCAAGACACTCATCATATCAAAACTTCAAACATGCTTGCCTGGTTCGGAGTAGTAGAGCCTAGCTCGATGAAGTCCATGATTCCGTCACCTCCTCCGTATCTACGGTATCTGAAATACACGCACTATCGTAAATACCGTGAGGTGCACAAAAATATTCCAAATATTTTTCAAATAAATCTGATAAGAAAACTAGACAAATTTTTAAAGAGGACAGAAAAAGATTCAATCAAATTTCCTTTTCTGTGTAAAAGTTATAAGGGTTTTAATCCGAGGACTTTTCTATAATGAAAGCGAAACTTCTCGGGGCTGAAATGAAAGACCGTAAAAGCGTTTGACTGAAAGCGCATTTGGCGAATCGTTTTTGAAAGCAGTTCGAAAAAAAAGAATAGAGAGGTGACGGGCGGGTCCCACCCGTCAGGTTTGAATTTTCAAACGGAGAAAACAGAGCTCGTTGGCGCCCGAGAGCTGCGGTGGTCGCCGGCGGCGATCCACGGCGAGGCAGGGGGATCGGGTGTTACCTCCGTGCTCAGCGTGACCTTCTGCGTCGGTGAGTGGTGGTGGTGGTCACCGGCGAGCACTACGTCGACGGCGGCCCTGGCTCCGGCGGACGGCGGCTCGGGTGGAGCTGGGTCTCGTCGGGGAGGGCTGTGAAGGTCAAATCAATTCATGGGTTAGCTTACTGGGTGCTCGAGGAGGTTGCTGACGAGGTTTGGGTGCCGGGGATGGGCTCACCAGAGTGGATCGAGGTGGTGGCCGAGGCGGATCGGGGCGGCCGGAGTTGGTGGAGGAGACCTCCTCGAGGTCCTCCTAGTGGCCTGGCGGGGTGCTAGTGAGGTGTAGAGGTGGTGCGTGCTTGAAAACGAGCTCGGGGCTTCCTTTTATAGGCGATCCGAGGCGGTGGCCGTGAACGGAGATCTCCGGTGATGGTTACGGCCGCGCAGAGCTTGGTCGGGGTGTTTAGGGCGTTGGGCGTCCACGAGGAGTCCCACTGGTTCCGTTTAGGCGCTTCATGAGCTCGGATTAGGTGCTCTGGTGGGTTCGACAGGCAGGCGGCCTTGAACCCGTCGGCGACATAAGCGCTACCTGTGCTTGTCGAACCTGGCGGACTCTTGCAGGTCTTGTTGGCGTCTGTGAGGCCAAGCAGAGGGCAAGGGAGCATTGGGCGGCGCAGAACGGCGTAACGGGCTGGCACGGGCTCTCGCTGGCCGCCACGGGTGGCTCTGCCACCGCAGAGGCTGCCGACGTTGGCGATGCTCGCCGCCACCGACACCTGCACCTGGCCCAAGAGGGCGTGCGGTGCTCTGGCCAGGAGAAGGGGGCCGTGCAACGCGCCAGTATGCGCCTGGTGATCGGTGACAAGTCACTGACGAAAACGACACTGAAGAAAACTCTGAATTTCTGAACTTTCTGAAAGTGCATAGTAACAGTGCAGGCCATGTGTTCGACGAAATGATTTTGGCATGTGGGGAATTTTCCTTGAGCTGATTTTTGGTGTGGTGGCCTCTCACTGCATCTGGGGACTGCCTGAATTTTGGTAGAATTTTTGGAGAAGAGAAGATATGAATTTCACCAAATTTGACAAATCTGGTCCAAACTTGTAGAGATTAAAATTTGAAAATTTTGAACAGAGGAAGAGTGGATCTTGATGGATCTAGGTTGTGGGTGCTAAAGACTATCCAGAGGAGTTGGTTTGAGTTCAAAACCCAAAGGAAATTTGGTATTTTCTTTGGAAATCCTCTAGGCTCAAAATAATGGACAGAATTGTTTTGAGAGAAAAATAAATGAAATAAAATCCCAAAAAAAGGGTTGGACTTGTGGAAACAGAATGTTTGGATTGCCCCAAAGTGGAAGGAGGGGTTTTGGGAAGATTTAGCACATGAGGCATGGTAAAATCATGGATGGTTTCAATATAAGTGAAGTCCCAAAACTCCTACGGTTTCTTAAAAAGAAAAGTAAATCCCAAAAATAAATTTGAGAAGGAGAATCGGAAGAAAGGTTTTTAATAACCAAACACCAGAGTTGAAGAAGACATCAACACTGAAATCCTTGCCAAGGGAGAAGTTTTGAGAGAGAGGTTTTTGGAAGAATTTAAATGACCTTCTTCAAATCTAACAAAGTTTTTGTTGAAAACCAAACAAAATTTTTGAGTGTCACAAGGATCGTCTTAAGGCTGATTGCAAGAAGTCTCTCTTCCTGCAATCCTCGCAGGACACGCCTTCAGATGTCGCCTCAACCCAGCAAGAACAACGTGCGGCTCATGCATTAATAGTGAGCCCGACAACACTTGGGGCGGTGGTCAGGGACGGTATGATAGGTTCACTTCCGGAACCAAAGAAGCATAGGAAGAGACCGAAGAAAGGCCCTAATGCCGCCAAAGCTCCTTCTATGAGCCAGCCGCCTGCTCAGCCTCGGGTTGTAGACCGTATACCTATCAAAGGTGCGGCAAAATACCATATCCCTGGTGATCTGATCCTACCTAAGACAGCGGTAGAGGCCACATACGACAATCTAAGGAGACTTCATGACGATGTGCTATTGAGAGAGAAAAGCCTTATCGCTCGAAAAATCTAGGATACCCGCTCTACGTGGTTAACGTGCCACAGAAAAGGTCGTTCTACGTCCACACATTCCCTGCAGATAAGTTCTTCCTTTGATTTGATTACATCTTCGGCATGTTTCACATGACAAAGCTGGATTTTATGTTCGTCCTCCTTTATGACTTGTACATGAACTACATCATCAGGCGCGAGCAAATATCTTATATATGTGTCTTTGACCCGTACTTTATGCATGAGGGCTTCTTGCCAGTCTTCTCAAAGCACCATGAATATGCGAGGAACTACATCGTCGATTTAATGGTCGCCAATAAGAACAAGGAGATGATTCTCCTGCCTTATCATCCCATGTAAGTCATCCATGGATATGCTTCCTTTGATTTCAATCATTCATTTGCATGCGCGGGGGCTAATTTGAGGTATACTTATTTTGCGCAGCGAGGGGCGCGCCGTCCTCATCATTCTTTACCCACGATTCTCCCATGCTCTTTACTTGGACTCGTCGAAGAACATAAAGAAAAAGGATTACACCCACATCAAGGCTGTTCTCGACAGTGCTATCTTAAGCTACAGCCACCAGGATGGAGAGATCATGGTCAATAAGACAATCACTCCAACATGTCGTGCCATCCTTCTTGACAATTTTTCATTTAGTCACTACTTTCTCTATGTTGAAACTTCAAATTTATGCATGATGAAACTTTGTGATGTAATTAAACCGTCCTCCTCAACTAGCGAAGATCACTCTAGTTAGGGCAGTTTGGGTATGATGAACTTTGTTACTTATGCTTATGATATGTTGCTTCTATTTTGCTAACTTTGTCTCTTTCTGTTGCTCAAATAAATTATGTTGCATATTATCGACTCATGTGACAATGCAGGTACATATATCATCGATGGCGAAGAAGTGCTACGTTGTGTATGTAGGGAAGGTTCCAGGAGTGTACGACGAGTGGCCTGAGTGTCAGGCCCAGGTGCACCGATTTTCGAGCGGCAACCAGAGATGGTTCAATAGCAGAGCCGAAGCAAAAGATAGTTACTTGAGGTTCACGCTAGCGCGAGAGATGGACGAAACCGACGCCTCAAGAACTACTACATTATCAAACTCTTTCTCATAGTGATTGCTGTTATCTTCTATATATTTGTTTAGATATAGATGATGAAACATGTGTATCTGATGACCATGCAATTTCTTGTATTCGAGACATGTCACTTAATTGCTATCGCTATATCGTGATTATGATGATACGACATGATTTTTGTTGGATGATGTGATGGTATGATGAAACTATTATGTGTATGATATGATGATCATATTGCACATTTATGATATGATTAGACTACTATATAAAACCTGTACAAATATAGTGCAAATACGTACCAGAAAAAAATTATGTGTAAATATAGCAGTAGCGTTGGGCGCCAGCGCTACAGCTATGTAGCGTTGGTCGGACCTACGCTACTGCTAAGTAGGTATAGCAATAGCACGGGACAACCAACGCTACTGCTAAAATTTAGTTGTAGCACCGTAGTAGTAGCGCTGGTACCGCGCTACTACTAGCCCAAAAACTAGCGCTACTAGTAGGCTTTCCCCTAGTAGTGTGGATGGTGGTGTGGACGATCACGGTGAGGAAGAAGATAAGGTGGAGGAGATTGGGAGGGGGTGTTCGACCAAGCGCAAGAAAAAGTGTGCATAAGGTCGAAGAACTACACATAATTGGAAGACGAAGTCATGATCAAGGCTTGGTAATCTGTGTCTCTTGATGCATGCACTGGCATTGACCAAACCAACAAGCGGTATTGGCAAAGGATAGAGGACCAGTTCTTCCGAATGATGGCAAAGTTTCCCTCGAGGACGCCACACACCTATAGGTCACTCCAAGGTCGTTGGAATGTGATCAAGCTGATTTGTAGCCGTTGGAGTGCTTGCTTGGAGCAAGTCTGCAATGCACCTCCAAGTGGAACTGTTGAAGCCGATTACGTGAGTTTCTTTTCACATCCAAAGTAGTGCAAATGATTTGTAGCTGTTAGAGTGGTTGCATGTGACAAACTTTGACATTGTTTTCATTTTGTAGGACAAAATTGTGAAAGGAATGTACAATGACATGGAAGCTTCCAATGGAAAGTCATTTACACTAGAGCATTGTTAGAAATTGCTTCACAATAGCGAGAAGTGCAAGTTGATTGACAAAGAATCCGCACCGAAGAGAGGTTCACTCACGAAGATGGTGGATGATGATGATGACCCAAGAAACAAGAACAAGCCCGATGGAAACAAGAAGGCCTAGGACAAGATCAAGAGGGAAGCATAGATATGATCCAACATGTCTCCCATTATATAATTGAATGGGGTTTTCTCAGGATTATTAAAGTAGTGCATAATATCTTTCACATAATGAGCATCGAGGGTTTTAGGAGGTTCCCCGTCTCCATGAGTAGCAAGTACACCTAATTTTTTTGGTATTTCGTGTTCCATATCCATAACTAAAGATAGAGAACAACTTAGAACAGCAAATAAAATCTACTTAGTGATAAAGCAAACAAGCACACACGAGAATATTCACCCCACGCTATTGCTCCCCGGCAACGGCGCCAGAAAAAGGTCTTGATAACCCACAAGTATAGGGGATCAGTTGTAGCCTTTCTCGATAAATAAGAGTGTCGAACCCAACGAGGAGCTAAAGGTAGGATTTGTATTCCCTTCAAGTTCTATCGACAACCGATACAACTCTACGCGCACTTAACGTTCGCTTTACCTAGAACAAGTATGAAACTAGAAGTACTTTGTATGTGTGATAGGATAGGTTTGCAAGATAATAAAGAGCACGTTAATAAAATCTAGGGGCTGTTTAGATAAATACACAAGTAAGTTAGTTTTAGTAGAGAGCTTTTTGTCACAAGAAAGTTATTTGTCCCTAGGCAATCGATAACTAGACCGGTAATCATTATTGCAATTTTATATGTGGGAGAGGCATAAGCTAACATACTTTCTCTTCTTGGATCATATGCACTTATGATTGGAACTCTAGCAAACATCCGTAACTACTAAAGATCATTAAGGTAAAACTCAACCATAGCATTAAAGTATCAAGTCCTCTTTATTCCCATACGCCATAACCCACTTGTCCGTGTTTGTGTTTCTATCACTCACGCAACACAGACAATAAGCAAACCATGAACATTTTGCAAACTCTACAGTGGGAATCCCTCACGCTTGTGCGACACGGAGAGCACCATAGGACAGCACCAATAATAAAACAAGCAACTCAAACCAATCACGATCATCAATTAACCCATGGGACAAAACGGATCTACTCAAACATCATTGGATAGCCACACATCATTGGGAAATAATATATAGAGTTGAGCACCATGTACAATTAGAGATTATAGCGGGAAGAAGGGTGTTACACCTCTGCATAGAGGGGGAGAGAGTTGGTGATTACGGCGGCGAAGTTGTTGGTGTAGATCACCGTCACGATGATGGCCCTGGCGGCGTTCCGGGGCCACCGGGAGAGATGGGGAGAGAGCCCCCTCCTTCTTCTTCTTCTTCCTTGACCTTCCACTAGAAGGGAGACGGGTTTCCCCTCTGGTCCATGGCCTCCATGGCGGCGGAGGGGCGGGAGCCCCTCCCAGATTGGATCTCTCTCTCTCTCTCTCTCTCTCTCTCTCTCTATTTCCTTCTGTTTCTATGCTCTCAGATTCTGGCCTTTCACCATTTCTTAAATTCCCGGAGATCCGTAACTCCGAGTGGGCTGAAATTTTAACACGATTTCTATCCGGATATTAGCTTTCTTGCGGCGAAAAAAGGGCACCAACTTCCTTACAGAGTGACCACAAGGGCCCAGGGCGCCCCTACCCCCTGGGGGCGCCCCCTGCCTTGTGCCCCCCTCAGGCATCGTCTCACGTTGATTCATTTTCCCAAAAATCACATATATTCCAAAAATATCTATGTAAGTTTTTATCGCGTTTGGGCTCCGTTTGATATGGATTTTCTATGAAACAAAAAAACATGCAACAAACAGGAACTGGCACTGGGCACTAGATTAATATTAGTCCAAGAAAATAGTATAAAAAGTTACCAAAAGTATGTAAAAGTTGTAGAATATTGGCATGGAACAATAAAAAATTATAGATACGACGGAGACATATCAAAGCTGCTACTAGAAGATGCCTCTGAGGACCTCCTCCTCAAAGAACTCCTTCCAAAGTTCATCATATTTTCGTATAATTTTTTTGAAAATTTTTGGGTCACAAAAATTTTCTCAACAAAACTTCACAAGATTGATATCAACTACTCATAGGGATGCATAGAGGCCATATCAAGCATTCAAACTACTTATAACTCTAAGAATTCAACATGCAAGCTCATCTACAGCAGCACCAAGAGTAACTAATTATTCAAAATATAAACCACTAAAGCAAAAACTAATTGGACCAAAGTGTCAGGACCCCGATTCCAAGTCACATCGATCTAGCCGGTAACACCTCATATCACTTTGCGGCCTCATGCACGATATTCCCACGGGTGTCGCCTTACCATGGCCCGGGACCGTTTGCGCCTTTTGGCTCACGTATATGATAGTGTCGCTAGCATCCATATGACAGAGAACCCGGGCCGACATGACTAGTCGTGAATCCAAAGTGGCACTAACTTATAGGGACAGGCATACATGAATCAACATCGAGCATGTCGGTCGTGACGTGTGAATCCGGGCTGTAGCACTGGCTATGAGGACTCCGGGAACCCGGGCTGTAGCAGGCTAGGCAGGACTCGGATGTCACCGTGACATTTCCCGAAGGAGACGGAACCACGAACGAAGTGAATCACATGCCGGCCGGTCAAGTGTTCCTAACAGTAGTCTTTGGGCTAGCAGGACTCCGGTGAACTGGTCAGAAGCGGACTACTATGGCTCATGGAAGCACAAGACTACATTTCCCCATAAGAGAGGCTACCAAGGATAAACAACTAGGTTGTCGGATCCCACGCATACCAAGCTTTTCAATCATACACACAATATGCTCGATATGTGTAAATACAACATGGCATCACAACATAACTCTACCACTCAAATATTTATTCATTAGGCTCCGAGGAGCGAGATATTACAAACATGGGTCTCATGACCCAACATACAGAGCATACAAGTCAAGGCACAAGCGGAAGCTTAACATGTATGAGTACAAACATCTACAAATGAAAAAGGCTGATAAGCCTGACTATCTACCAGATCCTGCCAAGGGCACAAGATCGTATCTGAGGTATCAAGCTAAACGTCGAAGCCCATGCGGAACTACTAGCTGAGGTATCAAGCTAAAGGGTGGTGGAGTTTAACTGCAGCAAGCCAGCTTTGACTCGGTGGCTATCCTAAACTACGACTGCAAGTAACTCTTTTGAGGTGGCACACACGAGTCCACATATTCACCAGATCAATACACCACTATGGATCCGTTCCCGTCTCCCTACGAGAACGCCATCCATAGCACTCACGCTTATCTTGCGCATTTTAGAGTATCCACTTTCACTTGTCTATGAAGTGTACAAGCAACCCAGATGTCCTTTACCGCGGACACGGCTATTCGAATAGATAATATTAACCCTGCAGGGGTGTACTTCTTCACACACGTTCTCGCCACTTACCACCATGTACACGTCGTGTATCTCGGCAACCTTCAAGCGGAAGCCTGGCGAGGGAGTCGGCCACGACGACTAACCACACAAGTCTCTAGTCCAGGTTTATCGCCTATTCGGGTTCCATCCGCAAGGAGATCCGGCCGGGGTGTCGCTCACGGCCCCAAACGATGTGTGCAGGGTTCCCGAGACACCAAACGGGCGCTCGGTACACCGGGCCACGGTGTATCTACCGCATCATAGCCCACCCCTTGGGCCAGCTCTATGCACGACCTCCAACACATATCCTACAAACACCAGAAACTAGTTGCAACTCTTGGACAGAGATCGAGGCGATTAATAAGCCGAGAGGGGTCGAGTTACCGGAACCCAATGTGTGGTAGTAACTGTTCATGGATCACAAACACAAAACTCAGTTCCCGAGGACGGCTGCAATGAGACAACCCACCATGTACTCCTACATGGCCTCTCACCGCTACCTTTACCAAATCGTGTTCACACACTTAGCTCACACACAGTAGGACATGTTCACACACCTGATTCATCCTCGATGAATCAGACTGACTCAACTCTAAGCGATAGCAGGCATGGCAAACAAGCATGAATGAGTAGGCATAACAGGCTCAAACAACTCCTACTCATGCTAGTGGGTTTCATCTATTTCTTGTGGAATGACAGGTCATGCAGAGGATAAAGGGGTTCAGCTACATGACAAGTAACAGATGAATCGTTATTGTCCTAATGCGATAAAAGAGAGCAGGAGCGAGAGAGTTGGATTGTATCGGAATGAACAAGGGGTTTTGCTTGCACAGCACTTCTGAAGATAATATAGTTCTTCATCGGTGTCATCGAACTCATCGCTTGCATAACGCGTCTCTTTGAGGGGGGGACAAACACCGGGAACAGAGAAAGAACACAATCAATGCAATGCAACAATATGATGCATGAGTGTGACATGGCAATATGCTGTGGTTTGAGCTAATGCAACTAGCAACCAGATTAAATGAAGTTGGTTTGAATCCAAGATTCAAATTCAAACTCCATATGTGGATATTAAAATGCCATTTATATGATTTGTGCTAAACATCAGCTATAAGTTGTTCTAATATGCATTAAAATGGTACAGATGGATAGATTGGATTTTTCTGATCATTTTTCATATATAATTTGTTCGATTTGGAGCTACGGTTGATTTTCTATGATTTTTAGAAGTTAGCACTATTTTCTGGAATTTCCTGTATTAAAAAATCTAGAAAATAGCTTATTGCGTCGGCATGACATCAATGTGACATCAGCAGGTCAGCACGCCAGGTCCAGTTCAAACCAGACCAGTGGGACCCATACGTCAGTGTCTCAGGCTGGTTTAGGTGTATGACAAGTGGGACCGGTCAACATTGACTTGACCAAAGTCAAACTGACACGTGGGGTCCGCAAGATTAACACTAATCTAAACAGGAAATAAAACTGGAGTTAATTAGGGAGTGGGGTACATGTGTCAGTGGCCTAGGGGGTTGGTTAGCGGGGTGATTAGCCTCTAATGACCGTGCCACGTTGGCAGTCGCCGGAGTTTCACCGGCGGTGACCAAATCCGACGATGGAAACGCCACGGGAAAACGCTACACGGGGTGGTTTCGGGCGTGGTTTGCGGCTATGGGTTGCTGGGCTTCGCGCGCATCCAGGGGTGGCAGAAGATCAAGCTGGGGTGGACGGAGCTCACTGGATTGGAGCTCGCGGCGGTGCCGGAGTTCGCCCCGAAAGCGGCGCGCCGTGGTGCAAGTCAGAGCTTGAGGGCGGCGTTGGGTTCGTGGGGACCCGCTGAGCTCACGGCAGTGCTCAAGTGTGAGTTGTGGCCGCGGTTACCACAGTGGCGCCATAGATGGCGGCGGTGAGCTTCGGGGAAAGGAGAGGGGGAATCAGTTTAGGGGCTCACGGGGATCACGCAGGGAAGGTCAGCGAGATCGGGGAAGCACAGACGACGGCGAATCGACGCTGAGGTTGCCGGCGGCCGGAGGTTGAAGATGAGCTTGAGGACGACGCTGCAGGGCTCCCGCGGTCGAACTGGTTGGTGTATACGATTCAGGAGCGGACGGCGGTTCTTCTGAATGCATCGGCAAGGCGAGGAGGGGCGGTGGCCGTGGTTACGGCGAACGGCGGCGACGGTGGCGTTCGGTGGTGAGAGGGAGAGAGAGCAGAGGAGGGGGGACGAGCTCGAGAGAGAGCTGCGAGGGGAACAGGGGGAAAGGTCTCAGGCGTCTCCGTGGCGCGTTGAGAAGAACCGGGGTGTCACGGTGGAAGCAGGAGCCTGGCCAAGGCGCACTCACGCCCCCCGCCTCGGGCGTGGGGAGGAAGAGGCAGCAGAGGGGATGCGGTGGTGGGTTGGGCGGTTGGTGGGCTGCCAGTGGCGAGCCAGTGTGAAATTTCTTGTGAGTGGCTGGTGTCTCTGGCGGACCTCAAGGTAAGTCCAGGTAAGGTCTGTTCCTTCCCTTTTCTATTTCTATTTTTTTGTTTTTATTTAAATCTTTGCCACTGTTTTAAATCTAAGCAAAATCTAAAACTAGTGCCAAACTCCACTGAAATATTTATGTTGCCATAATGGACCCATCCAAATGCACATAAATTATTTCAGGGTATTTTGAAATATATTCCACATATTATGAATATAATCCCAAATGCAAATACAATAGTGATTTAAATTCAGTGCCCAAAATAATCCACAAAAATGTTCACTATTTTTGGTTTGGACCCAAGGCCTTGCCAAAATTACCAAACATTGATGGAAGCATTTTGGGTTCATTGAATGCATTTTTTTGAGCTGGACTTATTTGATTTCACAGTGCTACGGTTTGATCACCCCCATTTCAGGTTTCAAAAAAATTTAGACATGATGCATACATGAAGCTAGCCCAGTGCATTGCCAGAAGCTAGGGATGTGATAACTCACCCCCACTAAACAAGAATCTCGTCCCGAGATTCAAGACGTGAGGTAAGAAGACAGAGGGGACACGGAACTGACACAGTCTTCATGATCCATTGCATTTCCCGAAGATGTTGATTCATTGCTTCAAATTGATCTTGACGTCTTGCTTGAGAACTACATCCAACATGACAACGAGTAAAAAGGAAGAATTTTAGAAGAATTGATCTTCCTGAGGTTCGAGCAACTTAGGATCATCTTAATGATCACAAGATCAACTCATGGAATGAGACATACACTACAAGAAATATGTCAACTTGTGACCTTGACTATTGGTCACTGAAAGGTCATTGCTTTTCATTTGCAACCTTTTTTTGACCAAAAACAGAAGGTCAAAAGCTGAGGGTCGTTAACTGACTATAGCGACCTTCTCTGTGAGAAGGTCGTGGACGTTTATGACCAAAATATTCCCTCGTATGCGTTTTGGTCACTAGCAACCTCCCAGCCACGTAGGCATCCAGGTGCAACTCGATGTGGCACAAGATTCAGCCCGGTCCAATTCGGTTTTCTACATGGGCCTAGCCCATTAATTCGGCCTATTTGTGTTTTTTTCTCATATTAATTTTGGTGAACTACACGGGCCAAGCCCTACAATTCGGCCTTTTTATTTTCTGGGCCAAGGCCTTTTTGTACCAGCAGTTTTAGTTTTCTTTTTTTTATGAAATGGGTCCATTAGTCAAACAAGTCCCACTTGTCAGGTTCTGATAAATGGGTCCCAACTATTAGGCTCAGATTCTTCATATTTCAATTTGACATCATATTTGAATTTCATAGTAAGAAAATAACCAATATTTAAATAGGCAAGCAGAAAGCACACATAATAATTCAAATAACCATAGCAGTTCACTACAAGCTCTACATATGACACGTAATACAAGCTCAACATATACAATGCTTTACAAGCTCTACAAATGCAAAGCTCTACAGTACTTTACAAGCTCTCCAAGTAATGTTACAAGCTCTACAAGTGTTATCTCACCCAACATTATACAGAACTGTATCTTGCAGGTTCAAATCACATGAACTTTATCTAACAGGTTCCCGCAACAAAAGATGATCACCATCATCTCCTAATCAAGATGCAAATAACCTGCACATCCAAAAAGAAAAAGCAATATGTCAAAGAGAGACAAACAAAAAATAGAGACTTGCATCAAGTAGACCTGATGATGTACAGATAGTAATCAAACTAGCATCTACTTTGCCCGAGAGATAGCATGAAGCAGTTTTGATGCCATTCATGCATTATTTCTGAGACTAGCAACAAAAAATACATAGGATGCCAAACAGCCGGCATCAGCTAAGATCGGTTAGTTGTTGGCTACCACCGATGGCGAGAACTAAACGAGCAGATTAGATTCATTGGGCTGGATTGGATTGGATTGATGCTGACAAAGTGACAACAGGAAGGTAATGAGCACATACAACTAGCTCTAGTATACCGGCATGCATGAGCACTTGTTAATATTTATATTCATCACAACAACCTATAACCACCTACGCATACAAATTAGAAAGCACGCATATATACTGAACAAAAGCAACAACCATGAATAGATGGCTTAACAGTTCATGTTTGTTAACAAAACAAGAGTGGACATCTCATAGTGAGTCTAATACAGCTACACTAAGCATTATCCACTGATGTCACTTGGGGAGTGACACACACAGACGCATACAGCAAGTGCAGTGCAGACAGATAGTGTGAGCACTTAGCAAACAAAGGGAATGGGACGTCATGTTCAGTTCATCACCTTGCGGAGGGGGTGGTCCTTGGGGAGGAAGCTGCCGATGGTCTTGCCGTAGACCTCGCACGTGGAGAAGTGGATCAGACGCTTGTTGTTCTCCGAGTCTGACCTGCAACAACAATCAAACCAAAGAATAAGTTAGCAAACTTGATGTAATTACGAATCGGTGTATAAACTAACATACAACCAGGAAATAACAAGTAAATCAGGTAAAACGTACTATCTCATATAGACATATAATAACAAGGGTGCACACAATTGTTTGGGGCAGAGTGGGATGAAAGAGGGGTAATTAACGAACATTTACATTAACTTGTAACTATAAGAAACATGATAAAGAACCATAGCTATCTCTACAACTTGGTTAGCCCTAATGTAAGAATAGCAGTCACAAACTCATTTTAGAAATTTATGATAATCCCTACTAGCAACATAATTAATAAACAGAGTAATATTGCAAGTCGATTTGAAGCGGTTGAGCCGCTTGAAAATACTCAAGCAGGATATAAAAACATGGGAGGCACGCTAAACTACAATTAAGTTTGATCCGGTGGATAAGCTGAGTCAAAGTGCATCATTAACAGAAACAACTTCATGAGGACTAAAACCCACACTACAACATCAAAAGATCTACCTAATCATGAGCAAAGACACGGCTTTCAACTGGTGCATGTGATGTACAACAGAAACCTACTTGAATCTAAATAAACAAAGGGAAGGCACACAAACAGATCATGATCTGTTGACATTAACTGTTTCTATTGCCCACGACATCCGAGTAAAAACCACCATTTCTCTAATAAAGATGTGGGGCATCTCGCGTCAGTCAGCAGATCATATTAGCACAAAATAAGACTGGGTCTAATTGCCCAAGACAAGACCTCTTTTATCGCATGCCCCGACTTGGGCGACAGGCGTACATCTTCCGGATCGATTACTTGACCCACGCGACGCATAACACCGGCTGCACGCGTGGCGCTTTCGGACATTCGGTTCTTGGAAACGTCAAAAGCACCGTCGAAAACAGATGTGGAGTGAGAGCACGTACCACAGGGAGCGCGTCGATGAAGTTGCTGTAGATGGTGTTGAGCGGGCGCGTGTTGTAGTCCGCCGGCGTGCAGATCACTGCCAGGTTTATCGCCTTCGCGGAGCAGATCCAACCACCGACACGCAGAAACAAAATCGCCGCCGTTTTTCCGTAAATTAATTCAGGGAACGCCAACTGTTTTCTTTTCAGGCGACGAACTCGCTACTTGCAACTGAATCAAGAAACTAAATCCCAGGAAAATCGTTCCATTTTTCGCGGACCAATCCGCCCGCCATTAGAGGGCGAGAGGGAGCGCCGAAGGAAGGAGAGGGGAGGGGGAACGGCGTACCAGATCGGCCATCTTGATGAGGCCCTCGAGGCGGGTGTCAGGACCCCGATTCCAAATCACATCGACCTAGCCGGTAACACCTCATATCACTTTGCGGCCTCACGCACGGTATTCCCACGGGTGTCGCCTTACCATGGCCCGGACCGTTATGCCTTTTGGCTCACGTATATGATGTTGTCGCTATCATCCATATGATAAAGAACCCGGGCCGACATGGCTAGTCAGAAACCCAAAGCGGCGCTAACCTATGGGGACAGGCATACATGAATCACATCGAGCATGTCGGTCATCAACGTATAAATTGGGCTGTAACCTTTGGGCTAACAGGACTCCGGTGAACCGGGCTGTAGCAGGCTAGGCAGGACTCGAATAACACCGCGACATTTCCCGAAGGAGACAGACATAGGAACGGCAGTGAAACACATGCCGCCGATCAAGTGTCCAAGCGGTAGTCTTTGGGCTAGCAGGACTCCGGTGAACCGGGCTGTAGCGGACTACTATCGCTCGTAAGCACGAGACTACATTTCCCATATGAGAGGCTGCCAAGGATAAACAACTAGTTTGTCGGATCCCACACATACCAAGCATTTCAAACATACACACAATATGCTCAATATGTGTAGATACAACATGGCATCACAACATAACTCTACGACTCAAATATTTATTCATTAGGCTCCGAGGAGCGAGATATTACAAACATGGGTCTCATGACCCAACACTCGAGCATACAAGTCAAAGCACAAGCGGAAGCTAAACATGTCTCGAGTACGCATAACTATAAATGAAAAGGCTGAGAAGCCCGACTATCTACCAGATCTGCCGAGGGCACAAGATCGTAGCTGAGGTAACAAGCTAAACATCAAGTCCAAGTGGAACTACTGGTGAGACCGACGTCTCTCTGCAAAACATAAAATAGGCAAACGTGAGTACAATTGTACTCGAAGACTTACATCAGAACTAGCTACATATGCATCATTATCAAAAGGGGGTGGTGGAGTTTGACTGCAGCAAGCCAGCTTTGACTCGGTGGCTATCCTGAACTACGACGGCAAGTAACTCTTTTGAGGTGGCGCACACGAGTCCACATATTCACCATATCAATACACTACTATGGACCCGCTCCCGTCTCCCTACGAGAACGCCATCCATAGCACTCACGCTTATCTTGCGCATTTTAGAGTATCCACTTTCACTTGTCTATGAACTGGTATAGGCAACCCAGAAGTCCTTCTCCGTGGACACGGCTATTCGAATAGATCATATTAACCCTGCAGGGGTGTACTTCTTCACACGCTCTCACCACTTACCGCCGTTTACACGACATGTACTCGGCAACCTTCAAGCGGAAGCCCAACGTGGGTGTCGGCCACGACCTACCTAAACACACAAGTCCCTAGTCCAGGTTTATCGCCTATTCGTGTTCCATCCGCAGGGAGTCCGGCCGAGGTTTCCCATACAACCCCGAACGATCTGTGCAGGGTTCCCGAGACACCAAACGGGCGAATCGGTACATCAATACGGTGCCTACCGCAACACAACCCACCCCTATGGTCAGCGTTGCGTCTGCCCCCAAAGATGCTACAAACACCGAAACTACTTGCAACTCCCCGGACAGAGAACAAGGGTGGTTAAGAAGCCGAGGGTCCATTGGTTTCGGGCCCAATGCATGGTAGTAACTGTTTCATGGATCACAAACCACGTAACTCGGTTCCTGAGGACGGCTGCAATGAGACAACCCACCATGTACTCCTACATGGCCTCTCACCGCTACCTTTACCAAATTGTGTTCACACACTTAGCTCACACACACAGTAGGACATGTTCACACAACTATTCCAATCCATTCCCGATGAATCAGACCTGACTCAACTCTAAGCAGTAGCAGGCATGACAACAAGCATGAATGAGTAGGCATAACATGGCTCAAACAACTCCTACTCATGCTAGTGGGTTTCATCTAATTACTGTGGAATGACAGGTCATGCAGAGGATAAAGGGGTTCAACTACCGCAACAAGTAACACATGAGTCGTTGTTGTCCTAATGCAATAAAATAGAGCAGGAGCGAGAGAGTGGGATTATATCGGAATGAACAAGGGGTTTTGCTTGCACGGCACTTGAAGATAATATAGTTCTTCATCGGTGTCATCGAATTCATCGTCGATGCGTCAGCTCTTGAGGGGACAATTACCGGCAAACAAGAGAGAACACAATCAATGCAATGCACATTCACATGAATGACATGTCATGTTAAGGTACTGAATTCACCTAATGCAATATCTAGCCAAGTTAATTAAAGTGGAACTCAAACAAGAACAAATTCCAACTCCAAATGTTATTTCACAATTTGCCCTAATCATGATTCATCCTACTCAGTGAGGTTAACTTGTTCAAACATGCATGATCATGGCATAAACAGATTCTTCATATTTTTCTGATCATTTTTCATATATAAATTATTTAATTTGGAGTTACAGATTAAAAGTTATGAATATTTGAAGTTTGGGGTATTTTCTGAAATTTCCTGAATTAAATTAAATCCGTAAAAGGGTATTACTGCGTCGACTGACGTTAGTGTGATGTCGATGGTCAACGAGACATGGTCCGGTCAAACCCGACGGTGGGTCCCAGCGTGTCGACATAATTAGCCTAACTAAAAATTAATTAAAACTAATCCTAAATAGTTAATGTGGCTAGGCCCCACCTGTCATTGACTCAAGAGAGTCAACCAGGCCCACCCTAGTCAAAGTCAAAGTCGGCTGTCGGCGTCAGTCAGCCGGGCCAACGACGCGGCGGCGAGAGTGGTTTTGGCCACTCCGGCGACCAAATGGCCCGCGGAGGGCATCTAGGAGGAGCTGAGGACGAGCCGAAGCTCTTGGTGGAGTTAGCCGGGGTCGGGGTGGCCGGAATCGGCGCCGGCGATGACCTAGGCGGCCGCCGGAGTTTGGCCGAGGTCAAACACGGCGCTAGGGAGCACGGCGAGGCGCGTGGGGTGGCATTTTGCGCTCCTGCGAGTGCGGTGAGGGCGGTGGTGGGCTCGAGCGGCGTCTTGCAGTGGTTGTGTGCAGCTACGCCATGGCAGGCGGCGAGGAGCAATCGGCTCCGACGGAATCAACGGCTAGAGAGGGAAATAGAGCACGGGGAGAGAGGGGTTCTGCAGAGGAGCTCACGGCGGGGTCGATGAGTAGCTCAGCGGGCTCGGGGGAGGCAGGACGGCGTCGGAGCATCTCCGGTGATCTCGGTTGCCCGAGGTAGAAGACGACCGCGGAGACGCTATTCTGGCATCCGGTGCCGCGTGGCTCGGCGGAGAGGTTCAGGTGGCGAGCGGAGCTCGTGGGCGGGATGGCTGGCCATGGGGAGGTCGGTTGCCACGATTTAACGGCGACGGTGGCGGCGAGGCCGCTTCAGTGCGTCAGTGAGAGAGCAGAGGAGGAGAGAGGCCACGCAGGCGAGGAGAGAGAGGTCGGGGTGCGTGGCGCTCGGGAGGCGTCCAGTGTCGGGGAGGAGAGGCAAGCGGGAGGTAGCTCGGCGCGTCTTGCGGCGGTGGCCACACGCCCACGCCCTCTTGGCGTGAGGAGGAAGGCGACAGGAGCCAGCGGTGGTGGGCTGGGCGGCTGAGCTGGGCAGTTGGTGGGCGCCGAGTAAGTCCGTAAGATTCTCTCTCTTTCTCTTTATTTTCTGTTTTCTATTTTTCTGTAACTTCTGCGGCTTTATTAAAAATATCCGGGCACTTTTAAAAATCACTAAACTGCATGCCCAATGTATAGAATATATCTAACATGGAACATTTCAGTTTAGGAGTATTTGGAAATTTAAAATATTTTATAGAATTTAAATGTCCAAATTCAAATACTTATGATTTAATTCAAAGATCCAAATGTCATGGAAAAATGTGCAACATCTCAGGTTACTGTTTCCAGCATTTTTCCAAAAATGGTGAACATTTTTGAAGGCCATTTGGGTTACTGAAAATATTTTGGGTTGAACCTATTTGCATTATTTTGGTGCTATGGGTTTAGGCAATCCCCATTTCAATTTTCTTAGAAATTTAAACATGATGCATGGATGCAATGCGACTAGCTACAAGCAAGCTCTAGGGCTGTGACAGCGGGAGTCGTTCTTGATGTTGAGGCGGTGGAAGGAGATGCGGCCGGCGAGGTGGGGCGGGGCGGGTCGATGAGGTGGCGGATCTTGTCGCAGTAGACGTCGACGGCGAGGACCGTGTGCTGGGTCTCGGCCATGAGCTTCTCGCAGAGGTGCGAGTGGATGAAGCCGCCGACGCCGATCACGCAGATGGTCAGCGGCGCCATGGTGCCGCCGTACAGATTCGTCCTGCCCCCGCTCGCCATGCTCTCCCGTGATCGCGCCGGGTCGGTCGGTCGGATCGAGGTGGGGAGCGGAGGAATGCGTGGGGATCGGGTCTGGTTGGATTGGGCAGGATAATCCGGGCGGCGTCGGTGGGGAATCGAGGGAAGGGAGGGGCGAGAGGAGGGGGCGTGGGGAGGCCATGAACGACAGCCGAAGCTCACGCCCGGAGGGAGGTGGCGGTGGCGGCGATGGATCTGGAAGGAGGCGGCGATGGATTGGGTTCTGCGGGCTCTCGGTGAGGTGAGACGAGGGAGAGATGGTGAGGGGAGGGAGGGACGAGGTCGGCAGCGGTGGGTGAGGAGGACGGCGAGGTCAGCGGTGAGTGAGGAGGACGGCGAGGTCGGCGGTGGATCGGGAGGCGGCGGGGTAAGATTGGATCGGGAGGTGGCGGCGGCGGCGAGCAGATGGGGGAGAAGGGTGCGATGGGGGAAGGGGTGTGATGTGAGCTAGGGTTTGTGCTGCGGTGGGGTGGATGGACGGATGGATGGATGGATGGATGTGGGATGGTGAGATGGATGGATGGATGGATGAGTGCCATGTCAACGATCCGTGGGAATGGTTCTGAATTGTTCGAAAAATCAGTGATTTAAAAGAGTTTCCAAGTACAAAAACTAGAGGGATTTTGTGAAGTAGCTATCAAAAATATTTTGCAAAAGGGTACCACACAAATTTTCACTAGAGTTAGACCACATTCTATGGATAAGGACCAATTTGTACGCATTTCTCATCTTTCTAGCTATTTTTAATCATTTTTCGAGTGCCCCAAATGATGTTTTTTTGTGAAGAACCTACCAAATAATTATTGCAACATTGCACCAAATCATTTTTCTAAAATACAAGGTCATATTTAATGCATAATTTACCAAATGGTTGGGTCTAAAAAGTTTTGATCCACCTCTGATGAAAAAGACAAATTTCCGCCGATTCAGCTGGAAGCGGGTTAAATCTGAACTGCAGCTACCTCATAGTTTGCTCTTTATTTTTCAAAAATCATTTCTAGGTACATAAGTATCTATTTAATCAGAGAAACACCAAAAAATTATAAGATTCAACCACTAGCTAGGAACGGTCATTCCCGTCGTTTTGACCGCATTTTGAAACGGGCATAAAAAATTCAAAAAAAAATTGGAAAACCTTCGCATTGTGTCATTATATATGACCATGTTTCCAGGAAAAATAATAAACTTGTAATACGACAATTATTTTAAAAAAGTGTTCTCAGAAATGAGCTATCGTGCGTGAAGATTCATGGCTTTCAAGACAAATGATCAATCTTATGGCCACATTCGTGGCATAGTTTGTTCAAATGATCTCATATTGTGCACAAGGGTGCATATTGGAACAGCAAACAATGTTGCCTAAGGAAGTTTTCATTTTCTTTGGACGAAAAAACCATTTTTCATTTTCCGAGTGCCCAAAAGGAGGTTTTTTTGTGAAGGAACTACCAAATAATTGTTGCAAAATTGTACCAAATCAATTTTCTAAAATACTCGGACATATTTAATGCAAAATTGACAAAATGGTTGGGTGCAAAAAGTTTTGATCCACCTCTCGTGAAAAAGACAAATTTCCGCCGATTCAGCTGGAAGCGGGTCAAATGTGAACTGCAGCTGCCTCATAGTTTGCTATTTATTTTTTCCAAAAATCATTTCTAGTTACATAAGTACCTATTTAATCAGAGAAACACCAAAAAAATCCAAGATTCAACCAATAGCTAGGAACGGTCATTCCCGCCGTTTTGACCGCATTTTGAAACGGGCATAAAAAATAAAAAAAAAATAAAAAATTGGGAAACCTTCGCATTGTGTGATTATATGTGGCCAAGTTCCCATGAAAAATAACAAACTTGTAATACGGCAATTATTTTAAAAAAGTGTTCTCAGAAATGAGCTATCATGCGTGAAGATTCATGGCTTTCAAGACAAATGATCAATCTTATGGCCACATTCATGGCATAGTTTGTTCAAATGATCTCATATTGTGCACAAGGGTGAATATTGGAACAGCAACCAATGTTGCCTAAGGAAGTTTTCATTTTCTTTGGACGAAAAAACTATTTTTCATTTTCCGAGTGCCCAAAAGGAGGTTTTTTTGTGAAGGAACTACCAAATAATTGTTGCAAAATTGGACCAAATCAATTTTCTAAAATACTAGGATATATTTAATGCACAATTGACAAAATGGCTGGGTGCAAAAAGTTTTGATCCACCTCTCGTGAAAAAGACAAATTTCCGCCGATTCAGCTGGAAGCGAGTCAAATTTGAACTGCAGCTGCCTCATAGTTTGCAATTTATTTTTTCCAAAGATCATTTCTAGTTACATAAGTACCTATTTAATCAGAGAAACACCAAAAAAATTCCAAGATTCAACGACTAGCTAGGAACGGTCATTCCCGCCGTTTTGACCGCATTTTGAAACGGGCATAAAAAATAAAAAAAAATCAAAAAAATGGGAAACCTTCGCATTGTGTCATTATATGTGGCCAAGTTCCCAGGAAAAATAACAAACTTGTAATACTGCAATTATTTTAAAAAAGTGTTCTCAGAAATGAGCTATCATCTCTGAAGATTCATGGCTTTCAAGCCAAATGATCAATCTTATGGCCACATTCGTGGCATAGTTTGTTCAAATGATCTCATATTGTGCACAAGGGTGCATATTGGAATGGAAATCAATGTTGCCTAAGGAAGTTTTCATTTTCTTTGGACAAAAAAACCATTTTTCATTTTCTGAGTGCCCAAAAGGAGGTTTTTTTGTGAAGGAACTACCAAATAATTGTTGCAAAATTGGACCAAATCAATTTTCTAAAATACTAGGACATATTTAATGCACAATTGACAAAATGGTTGGGTGCAAAAGTTTTGATCCACCTCCGATGAAAAAGACAATTTTTCGCCGATTCAGCTGGAAGCGGGTCAAATTTGAACTGCAGCTGCCTCATAGTTTGCTATTTATATTTTCCAAAAATCATTTCTAGTTACATAAGTACCTATTTAATCATAAATACATGGTTTGGTGGCGATACGTCGAGGTTTGGGCGGTGGCCGAGGGCCCCAACTCTAGAGCGTAACCTCGCATGCCTCCAAGCGTGGTCACCAAGGACCGGCGTTGCCATGTGTTCTGAGCGGCCTAGGTATGTCTAGTGGGTTGGGCACTCCCCAGGTAGGTGCTAGGAAGAAAATCACAACATAAGATTCTCACGAGGAGACCGATCGATACTCAAACATGAATAAGCAGCCAAGTGTTTGATTTGCGGTACGGGAAATGCACATGGCTAATGGGCGTGAGTTTTGGCTGAGGATGATCAGTTACTAAGAAGACCGTTTTCACAAATTTTCAGCTCAAAAGGAGGAGCCTATGTGGTACTTGCTTTGCAAACTACCACACTGGACATAAATCTGAATGTTGAAGCTCGGCTCAAAATAATGAATGGATTGAGTGGCATTTGGTGGAGGATGGTTATTTGGGCATAGAAAAGCATCAGAGAAAATGGATACTATTTGGAGATGCCAAAGTGGTAGTTCCTTCACAAACTGTTGTTTTGAACAGAATAGGAAAATGAATATTTTTGAATTATTTTTGAACTAGGCAAGGAAGGTTTTTTACATATTTGACGAAGATATGACCCAAAGAATTTATGAGATTTTTTGAGAATTTTGGGAATGACAGAAATATAGGTTGCTTCACAACCTAGGGCAAAAACTGCCACATGGACATGACACATAGGCAAAACTGATGAGGTGGCGCCTATTCATAGCAACCCACCACAATTTACAAGGCTATGACCATCTATATTGGTCGTTAACAACTAGAAATAAGGTAGCGGACTAGCGCTGTTTGCTTTATGACCTTTTCGTATAAGGAAATTACGACCTTTCTGACCAAAATGGTCGCAATGGCTTAGGGTTTGGAGCCCCTCGAACAGCTTTTGACCAATTGGTCTGAAATGGTCATAGATCTATGACCAATTCTTCCAGGGTCACTGACAGAAGGTCACTAGTTGACATATTTCTTGTAGTGATAGAAACATCTCTGAAGCTGAGAGGCAAAACATGCATCAGGAGGGATGGAGTGTAACAGATGACGAAGGTTCACTATGTAGACACAATTCCACACTTAAGAAGGTGGTGAACGGTTGTCAACATAGCGAGGAGTTGATTTGCCATGATACCATAACGAGACATCTTAAGCAAGGTGACTCGCAGAAATATTCCCGTAAGTGGCAAAAAGAATTCCTTTTGTTTCAGGGATCATTGAAACTCTTTATACCAGCCTAAGGCAATCACAATCGATCGTTTGGTGGAGTTCAAAGGAATGGCATATCCGTATTCGAATGGATGATGTGGACTACCTTGTTGAAGACAACGTGATGGATGATTTTTCTTATCATCGGAAATGGATGGGACCCATGGTAGGACCACTGTTGAAGGCGATCCTGACCAGAAATTACCGAGAAGGGTAGCCCATGGTTGGATGGCACAATGGCGGTGCAAGCTAGGGACAAGTGCTAATGCTGGGAATGTTCCAACCATCATATCTGCCTGAGATTCAGATCTGGTTGATGTCAGGATATTCCAGACTCATCAAGTCTAGAAAGAAAAAAAAATGAAGGTTTGCAACACAAATCGACGAGATGACGTTGCGAGATTCTCGGGGAGTAAACTACGATAGAAAGCCCCAAAACATGAGCTGGTTCTGCTACAACATGTGAACACGTTGTCCAAGACAAGCATGACCACATAGTAATCTTATAATAAAACACTACCGAGTTCTGGTTGGGAACCATCATTGCGGAGAGCGAAGCCCTTGTATAAGTCATATGATTAGCTCTTATGAAGGAACTTCTTCTCCTTGAACAAGTCAATCAGTGGCTTGGTGTGCTAGGGAATACATATGGAGTGGAGGTAATTAATCTACCAAACCATAGAATACATTCGCACATGCATAATTGACTTGGGATGGTACCAGAGGAAATAAAAACAATCTTTCTCGAACTCACGGCGGCAACTTGCACCAAATGCACATGAATTCGAGGAAGTCACTTCTTTCATCCAAACATATGCTTCATGAACGGAACATGAAGGCATCATTTACAAAGTTTCCAACACTAGCTTAATGTTTAACACGAATCATTGTGGAGACAAGATGCTGCTAATGGGCTCAACAACAACTCATCCGGATTTCCATATCACTGGACTTCCACCATCATGTGAACATGGTGATAGCATTGGTCAGACCAAAATATGTAATGGTATATGCTCGAGGGATCAACCACGAGTAAGACAACATTACGAAGATCACTGGTTCTGATTTGACTTGATGATAGCCCATACTCAAGTCAAAGTTTTGGCAAGACAACAGTTCCAACAACTGATCACGAAGACCAATTGGTGAAGGTATCATCTTTCTTCAACACACACACAAAAGGATATCCCTTAAAATGAACTAAGTCGGGCAAGCTTTTATCTTCCAACTCTCCAAGGTGTTGTTTGGCTCAACCAACTAGCTTAGGGGTATCCAACACAGATTCTTGGAGAATGGGTGGTTTGGAGAAAACCAGCATGATCACGAGCTCAACATAGCGGTCAGGTGACAACCTGGTAATACTTCCGAGAAGATATTCGGAACATCACGAACCACCGATATGCTACTAAGCTCGAGAAAAATCTTGCTTTTCAGGGCAAGACGATATGTTCAAAAGAGCGAGGGATTGGCACAATCCCAACTCATTGATCGAAGTGTGCACCAGAAATAAGGACTAGGTAGCACGATCAATCTTAGGATGATGATTTAATAACCAACACGCTAAGAATGAGAATATTGTCCATTAACTACCAAGCAGGGGGTTGCTATGCGTATCGATTTCACACACCACAATTCACTTGTCGGCATTCCGGTTACAACAACACGGGACCGAGGAATGAATAATGATGGTGAGAAGTATCACTGCGTCAAGAATTCATAAGAGGTGGTGCAATTCTCATGATACTCTTGACATAAAGATGGTAACACTACTGGAATCAGCTACTTTGCCATCTGCCAGATCTTTGCCATCAGCCACCGAAAAGCCGACGGCAAAGAAATGGCACACGACAAAGAAGCTCTTTGCCATGCGCCATTTCTTTGCCGTCCGCCAGCTGACGGCAAAGAATCTTTGCTTTCCGCCAGCTGACGGCAAAGAGGGAGGTGGCCCCCACTCACCCGCCCGTTTAAAAAAAACTTAACGCCCCACCTCTTTGTCGTCCGCTAGCGAACGACAAAGAGATAAAACGGCGGACGACAAAGAGCGGCGGACGGCAAAGAGCCGAGTAACTAACAGTCGCCCCCCGTTATCTCTCTTCTCTTCCTCTCTTCCCCTCTCCTCCCCGACGCCCTGCCCTAGCTAGAGTCACCGCCACCTCACGCCCGGCGCCGCCTCGCCCGGCGCCCGCCCTCCCCGCACCCTTGGCCCGTCGCCCACCACCCTCCGCCCCCACCACACCGTCGATGCCCGTCGCCCCACCACCCTCCGCCTCCGCCAGCGCCGCCTTCGCCATGCCCACGCCCGGCCGCCTTCGCCTGACGCCCGCCTCGCACCCTTGGCCTGCCGCCCCACCACCTCCGCCCCACCCCACCTCCGACGCTCCGCTCACACCACACTGGCCAAGACCGCCGCCTAAGTGCCCCTCCGACCGTCCCATTGTTCGATGAGGGGCTACTACTTTTTCTTCTGTTTTTCATTTTTTGTTGTTTAACTGTTAGTGCTAGATTGTGTTAGTGTTAGTCTTAGACAAGAATTAGAAGTAGTAGAAGAAGTAGAAGTAGTAGAAAGATGAAAAAAGAAGAAGAAGAAAAGAAGTAGAAGAAGTAGAAGAAGAAGAAAAGAAGAAAGCGGAAAGAAGTAAAAAGTAGAAAAAGATGAAAGAAGAAGAAGAAGAAAGGAAAGAAGAAGAAGAAGAGAAAGAAAGAAGAAGAAGCAGAGAACGAAACACCCCGACCCACAGACCCCCACACCCCGACCCCCTGACCCCGACACCCCGACCCCGACACCACACCCCGACCCCGACACGACACCCAGACACCCCGACACCCGACCCCCCGAGGCCGACGGGTTCTTATATTTTTGAATTATTAGTTAGGTCATATATTTTTCGATTTTGTTGTGAAAAACATCATATATAATTGTGTTGATCGGGTTGATTTAAATGTGCAGTTGTTTCACTGCTGCGAGGTTTGGTGTTCGACGACCTCGCCGTGCGTCGCTTGATTTAGCTCTGCCTTCTTCGCTCATGGGTGAGCACAAATGACATGTCCTCCTCCCCATTAATTATTTGCTCTATTCTCGTGTTCGTGCCGATGAAATTTGATAGCTAGCTATATATGTGTCTTGAATCATCAAGATGCGTAACCAATATGTGTCTCCTGCTCGAAAGCGTCATAGTTATAAATATGCATGCATTTGCATATTTATAACCTTGATTCTTCCGGAATTGTCCAACGCTATCCATGGACAGCCAGTATGTGTAGATTGGGTTCATATTCCCATATGCTTTGCTCCGGATCCGACGCGCATAAATTTCGCCGGTTCCTCCCTTGTTGTTCTCCTGTACACATCCTCTCTGCTTATTGCGCAGACGTGTATAAGGAGAACAATGGGAGGTGCTGCGAAATTTTGCATCGGATCCGGAGCATAGCATGGGAAAATGAACCCAATCTACACATACCGTGGGATTAGGACCTATCATTACCTATTAGAGTGTAGGTTTCATGGACGTAATAAAATTGACAAAGTAGATCAACTTATGAATATATACATGGTGAATTATATATAAAATTGTTGTGTGTCCAGTAGCTCTGAAAGTCAAGATGAGTGATCGATGCGTGGATGTATACCGGTCACACCGGTCGTAACAAATGGAGCGCTGAATGGTTCACAAAAACCAAGGGGTTTGTGCAAGCCGCATTTGCAAATGGCCAGAGGAAAACTTGGTGCCCTGTTTCCGATGCGGCAATTGGGGAAAAGAGGATGAAGGCTGAAATGGGTAAACACCTGCAGAAGAATGGTTTTACGCCCGATTATACGGTGTGGACATTTCATGGTGAGTCTCGCCAACGTGACCGAAGCTGAGGTGGATCGTAAATCGCACCGACGAGCATGGTACCGGGATGGAAAACATGGTGTAAGACTATGATGATGCTCGGGATTCGGACGAGGAGATGGAGGAATCTGCAAAGGCCTTCAATGAAATGTTGGAGTCTTCAAAACGTCCAATCCACGAGCACACTGAGCTTTGTCAGTTGGATGCCATCTCACAAGTAATGGCTCTGAAGGCTCAGTTCAACTTGGGCAGAGAATGCTACGACGCAATTATGACAAATTTGGACGCTTTCTACCCAAAGGCCATGTAATGCCCGCAAACCTGTACCAACAGACAAAATCCTCCGTGCAATCAAGATGCCCTATGAGAAGATACATGCCTGTGAGAAAGGATGTGCCTTATTTAGGCTTGACTATGCGGACTTGAACTATTGTCCCATTTGCAAGTCTTCCAGGTATATTGTGGTAGACAACGGTATGGGTGAGAAGACACAGACCAACATCCCCGTTAGTGTTTTTTGGTATATGCCAATCGTACCAAGACTTCAACGTCTTTTCATGGTCGAAGAGACGGCCATACAGATGACATGGCACAAAACAGGCAAAAGAACCGAACTAGATGCAGATGGGAATCTGATGATGGTACACACATCGGATGGTGTTGCGTGGAAAAAGTTTGATGAATTACATGATGACAAAGTGGCAGATCCGAGGCATCCTCGAGTCGGCATCAGCACCGATGGGTTCAAAGTGTTTGGTATGACGGCAGCCCAATACAGCTTGTTGGCCCGTGATTTGTCTTTCCACTCAATCTCCCCGGACAGATTATGCAAAGAAAGAACATTTTCCCGACGTTGATAATTCCAGGCCCAACTATCCGGGAAAAATATGAATGTCTACATGCAGCCGCTTAAGGACGAATTACAAGAAGCCTCGATAATGGGTTCAAGACATACGACGCCTATAGCAAATGAAACTTCATAATTGTATCCGGTACATGTACTCGACACATGACTTGCCAGCGTGCGCTTATTCGTTGGCTGGTGTGTGCATGGAAGGTTCCGTGCCCCACATGCAAGGGAGCTCTTGAGTTTCGTTATTTCAGGCCGGTCGCAAGTTTTCTTGCTTCGACATGCATAGACAGTTCCTGGATCCTCGCCATAAGTTCAGGAAAGACAAGAAGAACTTCATCAGAGGTAGAGTTGTAAAAAACTCTGCACCACCTGGGTTGACAGGCCAACAGACCCTGGATCAGTTAAACGCTCTCGAGCCAGATCCAGAGCGTCCAGGGTACTTCAATGGATATAATTTTGAGCACGCCTGGACTCACAAAACATGCTTATGGGATCTGCCTTACTTCAAAGACCTCCTTTGCCCACACAATATCGACGTGATGCACACTGAGAAGAATATCCTGGAGCACTTTTTGGTACATTGTTTGGCATAGATGGGAAGTCAAAGGATAATACTAAGGCTAGAGTCGATCTGAAGGCGCTATGTGATAGGCCGTTACAAAACATGAAAGAACCGAAAGGAAAGAAGAACTGGACGAAGCCAAAGACATGGTTCAATCTTGGAAGGCCAGCTATGAGGGAAATTATCTTGTGGGTGAAAATGCAGTTGATGTTCCCCGATGGGTATGCACCGAATCTAAAGAGGGGAGCGAGTCTTGATAAATTGAAGATATTTGGTCTCAAGAGTCATGATTGGCACATATGGATTGAGCGGGTAATGCCGGTGATGTTATGCGTGGCTTCATCCCCGAGGATGAATGGCTAGTAATCTTGGCAGAGCTGAGCTATTTCTCCCATGTTCTTTGTGCGAAAGAACTATCACCTGTCGTGCTAGAAGAAATGGAAGAGTTGGCGCCGGAGTTGATCTGCAAGTTAGAGAAGATCTTTCCATCGGGCTTCTTTAATCCAATGCAGCATTTGATTTTGCATCTCCCGACCGAGGCAAGATTGGGGGGGGCCCGTGCAAAATCGTTGGTGCTACCCAACTGAGACGATGCAGAGGACGCTTCGAGAAAAATGTAAAAATAAACGTAGAATTGAAGCGTCGATGGCTGAGGCATTCATCACTGAGGAGGCGGCAAACTTCGTGACAGCACACTATGAAACCAAAAATCGTCATTTGCATAATCCGAAGCCTAGGTACAATGCTGACGAGCCTCAAAAGGGTGGATCCAACCTCAGCCTATTCAAAGGGAATCTCGCTCCAGCTAGTGTTTCAAATCCAATATCTTTGGATAACGAAGAATGGCGGACCATTTCGTTGTATATCTTCAACAACCTGATAGAAGTGCGGCCCTACATCGAGTAAGTTCTTGGTACATTGTTTCACAACTTCTATTTCCTTTGAACTGCTCTTATTCTTCGATATTTCATACAGTCGATACGTCGCCCTATTCTCGTATGGAGCGGTGATCCAAAAGGATTCCGTCGAAGAGTATGAGCTTCTCGCAAAGCAAGGAGGCGGCTATCCCGGTTTCATCTCTTGGTTCAAACAAACGGTAAATTCTATTAGACAATTTCATTTCATTCGCTAATTTGTGCGTAATGCAACAATCCTTTCATATTAAACTTGTAGGCTAATTCAGAGTCTATGGATGCCGAATTGAGACAAGTCGCTAATGGTTTTGACTATAAGGTCCGTTCATTTGACAAATACGACATCAACAGGTATCGCTTTCGTACCTATGGCAAAGAGCTATCTATGGACGACCGAAAATCTACAAATTGTTGTGTATCTGCTATCGGCGAAGGAGGTACCGAGTATTATGGGAGAGTTGAAGCAATTTATGAACTTCTATTCTATGGTGAAAACCCAATCGAATGTCGTAGTCTTCAAATGTTATTGGTTTCACCAAGGAGACTAGAAGGACTCATGAACATATAGGGCTAGTTGAAATCAACCAAAGCACCCATTTAGATGTTCCTGCTGTCTATATTACGGCTCAACATGCGATCCAAGTATTCTATCTACCGTGGGCCTGCCAAACTAATCCAAATCTGAAAGGTTGGGATGTCGTTTATGAAGTGCCGCCACATGCTAGACTATCTCCCCTAAAGGAAGAGGATTATGAACCTCACATTAACCCAGGCACATATGAAGGAGAATTCTTCCAAGAGACACGTCTTTCCAAAAAGTGTTTCAAGAACCATACTTCACCCCAAAACATTGAAGTAGACAGCGACAGTGAATCCCACATCACCCCAGAGGAGGAACAAGAAGAGTCGGAACAAGAAGAGGTTACTGTTGCGGATGACCTCTCAATGCTTGACCGATTACGTAAAGGTGGCCTTCCACATGTTGATGCCATTGAACCCTATGAGCACGTCATTGATTATAGTGATGATGATGATTATGCATTTATTGATGATACTGATCGAGATTATTAGTAGTGTCAGGTATTCAATTTTTTATGTTGTACTTGATGATGATACACTTAAGTGATATACATATTATTATTCATGTCGGTATATATATATTTTGTACTAATTTCGTTTAATCATTGACATGGCATGTGTTGAAAGATGGAAGGAGCCGACCGAGGCCAAGGACAACGTGCCCAAATTGAAGGTGTGCCACACCATCAAGGTAGCTCCATCTTATATCGATTCAAAGTGAATTGGGTATGTAGTTTGCTTCATGATTAATGCAATTCATTCATCATGCTAGCTTGAGCCCTTTAATTACTAATTTACTTTGTTTCTCTCTTTCAGGCATGCTACAATAAGACGGATAAGGTGCCAGAGGGGTATGACCTGTATGCCATGGCCCACACTGCCTCTTACAAGCAAGTCAAGGGGAAGGCGAGGAAATGGGAGGAGTTTAACCCGAGCCAGATTCCCTACAATCCAGAGCAGGTGATGATATCTAGTGGCGGGAGGTCCCGTGGCTCCATAGCCATTGATCCGTAGATTGCTCCCGAGACCACAGCGAGTTTAATTTGAATGGACGTTACTTGCTAGTCTTAACATTTGAGTGTCATCATGCTAACGAAACATTGGAAATGATCTTACGTGCGGCGTAACTCCACACAAGCATCACACGATCCTTCTCCGACTCATCGGCACGAGACAGCCCGCTCCCACACCTCCATGATCAAGGTAAGTTTCTCTAGTTTTTGCTTAACAAATGCATAAAGACCTAGACTTAGCTTTATTTCCTCCAATATGCTTACCTTAATGACCTAGAGTTAGCTTCTTTTCCTCCAAAATGACTTGATAAGCTTACTGACCTCCAAAACCAGCCATTTTACCTAAGTTAGCTCTAAAACGATCTATACTTAACTTTGTTTCCTCCAAAATGACCTAAGTTAGTTATAATATGCTTAGTTAACTAGGTTTGCTCAATAATGACCTAAGTTACCTCACAAACGATGGCGTGCTTCTTCTTCTAGTCTTCTTCTTCTAGTCACCTTTTCCTAACTTTCTTATTTGCCATTTTGCAGATTTCATTCACTTCTCGGAAGCTAGCTTGCTATGATGGAGTGCTTGTTTTTTATTTCATTCTCTTCTAGTATTCTTCTAGCTTTCTATGATGGAACTTGCTATCTTGATGAAACTTTTGCATTGTAATATGTATGTGCAACTTCCTAATGGTTGCAACTTATGTGTATGTGCAACTTGCTATGTATGAATGGATGGAACTATATATGTATGTACGATGAAACTTATGTGTTGTTAAATAGCCCTGTGAAATATATCTATATATGTCATATATATTTGCTGTGAAAATTGTTGGATTAAAAAAACAGAAAAAAGAGCCAATATGCAGGCTCTTTGCCGTCCGCCACCGACGGCAAAGGGCTCTTTGTCATCATCGGACGGACAAAGAAAGAGGCCACGTGGCGCAATCGTGCTTCCTAGGAGGTCGACCAATTTGGTCGGTTTGCCTCTGATGGCTGATGGCAAAGAGAAAAACTTTGCCTTACAGCCGGACGGCAAAGGCTCGCCATGTAGTGACGTCGGTGACATCATTCGCGGACGGCAAAGGCCTGCCGTTAACCACCTAACGGAGTAACATCGCATTTATTGCCGTCTGCATTCTTTGCCGTCCGCTGCTGATGGCAAAGAGCCCTTTGCCGTCCGCTGCTGATGGCAAAGAGCCCTTTGCCGTCAGCCGCCCGAAGCAGACGGCAACGTAGCCCTTAGCCGTCCCGTACTTTGCCGTCCCCTTTTGCCGTCCGCGGCAGACGTCAAAGACCTTTGTCGTCCGCCATCCATGCCTTTGCCATCCGCCGTGGCAGATGGCAAAGTAGCTGATTCCTGTAGTGTAACACTCCGAGGTAGAACAGAGCAAAAGTTGGATTGGCATTTGATCTGCAGAGCACAACTACTTTGACCCAATCCTGGATATGGATGAGGTACTGGAGTTTGTTTCTCCTAGTCATTCCGGAATAGAATGGCTTGACGGACCACAGGGATAATAGTCATCGATAAACACGATCGCACACATACCCTTCACTATCAATTGATAGACGGGGGTCAGAATACAACTAAAGAGGAACAACTCAAGGAACATATAACTTTCTGAGTTGTGGATGCATAGATTAGTATGTCGAACCAAGTTCAACATTTCTTCCGGATAACCCATGCAGAAGGGTGGAACTGGCAGAGTCGCAATATAGAATGGAGTACTCCTCAAGAGCACCCTGGTTGTGATCTTTTGACGCAAAAGAACTTCTGCCATAAGCAGTTCATGGTATTTGGAAGAAGGAAATACCACAGACCTCAAGGACTATCGCAAAGTAACTAATATCATAAAGGAACTAGCAAACACTATCAACAGGAGGTAAGTAGGGTGAATCTCGGGTTCAAGAACCCAGGAATAGAATACCTACTAACTAATAACATCACGGGACGCTTTCGAGATTGATGGCCAGAATCGTCACACGGGGAACACAAAACATGGCTAGTTTACTAGGTGACTCCCTAAAACACCTAGGTTCATAATAATAGCTCCAACATATATGCCGAGGTAGCGGAGTACCTCAACACACTAATTTGTGTGATTAATCTGGCCCAAATGAACATTAGAAACGGAGAGAAGGGATTTGCACATGCATCAGACTATTTAGAGACCTGGGATGACTCGGATAGCATAACAGTTGTAAATGCTCAAAATGATTTGAGACATACTACAAAAATGGTGGCATAACCACTCAGAAGCACAAAATCAAGGTTCCGAGACCAACTATGAACACACGGAAGTAGTAGAAACTGAACTGGGCTTAAAACCAACAATCTTAAAGGTCTATGGATTAGTAACACGTCATCCTGATAGATAGATGAGAAGCCTAGTTCTTAAACCCCGTAGAAGAGAAGAGGATGACTCAGATCAGAAGGGCATAAGATAAAGGAGTAAAAAGAGCCTTACGTTCCCTTCCACAATCAATTCCCTTACATAACTAAAGCATTTCTATACACAACTTCGACCAGTTTGGCTTGGTAATCCTACAGGCAGTTAGGCTCTGATACCAGAGCTGTCAGGACCCCGATTCCAAGTCACATCGATCTAGCCGGTAACACCTCATATCACTTTGCGGCCTCACGCACGGTATTCCCACGGGTGTCGCCTTACCATGGCCCGGGACCGTTTGCGCCTTTTGGCACACGTATATGATAGTGTCGCTAGCATCCATATGACAGAGAACCCGGGCCGTCATGACTTGTCGTGAACCCAAAGTGGCACTAACTTATAGGGACATGCATACATGAATCAACATCGAGCATGTCGATTGCGTGATGTGAATCCGGGCTGTAGCCTTTGGGCTAACAGGACTCAGGAACCCGGCTGTAGCAGCTAAGGCAGACTCGGATGTCACCGCGTGACATTTCCCGAAGGGAAGACCACGAACGAAGTGAATCACATGTCGCCCAATCAAGTGTTCCTAACAGTAGTGCTTTGGGCTAGCGAGGACTCCGGTGAACTGGGCTGTAGTGACTACTATGGCTCATGGAAGCACAAGACTACATTTCCCCATAAGAGAGGCTACCAAGGATAAACAACTAGGTTGTCGGATCCCACACATACCAAGCATTTCAATCATACACACAATATGCTCGATATGTGTAAATACAACATGGCATCACAACATAACTCTACGACTCAAATATTTATTCAATAGGCTCCGAGGAGCGAGATATTACAAACATGGGTCTCATGACCCAACATACAGAGCATAGAAGTCAAGGCACAAGCGGAAGCTTAACATGTCTGAGTACAAACATCTACAAATGAAAAAGGCTGATAAGCCTGACTATCTACCAGATCCTGCCGAGGGCACAAGATCGTAGCTGAGGTATCAAGCTAAACGTCGAAGCCCACGCAGAACTACTAGCGAGACGGAAGTCTCTCTGCAAAACATAAATTAAGCAAACGTGAGTACAAATGTACCCAACAAGACTTACTTCAGAACTATCTACATATACAAATGTACCCAACAATACACCACTATGGATCCGCTCCCGTCTCCCTACGAGAACGCCATCCATAGCACTCACGCTTATCTTGTGCATTTAGAGTATCCACTTTCACTTGTCTATGAACTGCATGTGCAACCCAAGTCCTTTACATGGACACGGCTATTCGAATAGATAATGTTAACCCTGGGGTGTACTTCTTCACACACGCTCTCGCCACTTACCACCATGTACACGTCGTGTATCTCGGCAACCTTCAAGCGGAAGCCTGGCGAGGGAGTCGGCCACGACCTGACTAACCACACAAGTCTCTAGTCCAAGTTTATCGCCTATTCGGGTTCCATCCGCAAGGAGATCCGGCAGGGGTGTCGCTCACGGCCCCAACCGATGTGTGCAGGGTTCCCGAGACACCAAACGGGCGCTCGGTACACCGGGCGACGGTGTATCTACCGCATCGTAGCCCACCCCTAGGGCCAGCACTACGCACGGCCTCCAACACATATCCTACAAACACCAGAAACTAGTTGCAACTCCTGGACATAGATCGAGGCGATTAATAAGCCGAGAGGGGTCAAGTTACCAGAAGCCACTGTGTGGTAGTAACTGTTCATGGATCACAAACACAGAACTCAGTTCCTAAGGACGGCTGCAATGAGACAACCCACCATGTACTCCTACATGGCCTCTCACCGCTACCTTTACCAAATCGTGTTTACACACTTAGCTCACACACAGTAGGACATGTTCACACACCTCTGAATCATCCTCGATGAATCAGACCTGACTCAACTCTAAGCAGTAGCAGGCATGACAAACAAGCATGAATGAGTAGGCACAACAGGCTCAAACAACTCCTACTCATGCTAGTGGGTTTCATCTATTTCTTGTGGAATGACAGTCATGCAGAGGATAAAGGGGTTCAGCTACCGCAGCAAGTAATGTATGAATCGTTGTTGTCCTAATGCAGTAAAAGAGAGCAGGAGCGAGAGAGTTGGATTGTATCGGAATGAACAAGGGGTTTTGCTTGCACGGCACTTCAAGATAATATAGTTCTTCATCGGTGTCATCGAACTCATCGCTTGTACAACGCTCATTGAGGGGGGGACAAACACCGGCAATGAGAAAGAACACAATCAATGCAATGCAACAATATGATGCATGAGTGTGACATGGCAATATGTCGTGGTTTGAGCTAATGCAACTAGCAACTGATTAAATGAAGTTGGTTTGAATCCAAGATTCAAATTCAAACTCCATATGTGGATATTAAAATGCCATTTATATGATTTGTGCTAAACAGCAGCTATAAGTTGTTCTAACATGCATGAAATGGTACCGATGGATAGATTGGATTTTTTTTGACCATTTTTCATATATAATTTGTTTGATTTGGAGCTACGGTTGATTTTCTATGATTTTTAGAAGTTAGCACTATTTTCTGGAATTTCCTGTATTAAAAAATATCTAGAAAATACCTTATTGCGTCGGCATGACATCAGTGTGACATCAACAGGTCAACACGCCAGGTCCAGGTCAAACCTGACCAGTGGGACCCATACGTCAGTGTCTCAGGCTGGTTTAGGTGTATGACAAGTGGGAACGGTCAACGTTGACTTGACCAAAGTCAAACTGACACGTGGGGTCCACAAGATTAACACTAATCTAAACAGGAAATAAAACTGGAGTTAATTAGGGAGTGGGGTCCATGTGTCAGTGGCCTAGGGGGTTGGTTAGCGGGGTGATTAGCCTCTAATGACCGTGCCACGTTGGCAGTCGCAGGAGTTTCGCCGGCGGTGACCAAATCCGACGATGAAAACGCCACGGGAAAACGCTACAGGGGGTGGTTTCGGGCGTGGTTTGCGGCTATGGGTTGCTGGGCTTCGCGCGCATCCAGGGGTGGCAGAAGATCGAGCTGGGGTGGCCGGAGTTCACCGGAATGGAGCTCGCGGCGGTGCCGGAGTTCGGCCCCGAGCGGCGCGCTGAAGTCTTTGTGGTGCAAGTCAGGAGCTTCGAGCGGCAGCGTTGGGTTCGTGGGGACCCGCTGAGCTCACGACAGTGCTCAAGTGCGAGTTGTGGCCTCGGTTACCATGGTGGCGCCATGGATGGCGGTGGTGAGCTTCAGGCTCGACGGATATGACGACTACAACGGCCGTACAGGGAAAAGGAGAGGGGGGATCAGTTCAGGGGCTCACGGGGATCACACAGGGAAGGTCAGCGAGCTCGGGGAAGCACGGACAGCGGCGAATCGACGCTGAGGTTGCCGGCGGCCGGAGGTTGAAGATGAGCTTGAGGACGACGCTGCAGGGCTCCCGCGGTCGAACTGGTTGGTGTATACGATTCAGGAGCGGACGACGGTTCTTTTGGATGCATCGGCAAGGCGAGGGGAGGCCGGTGGTCGTGGGTACGACGAACGGCGGCGACGGTGGCGTTCGGTGGTGAGTGGGAGAGAGAGCAGAGGAGGGGGACGAGCTCGAGAGAGAGCTGCGAGGGAAACAGGGGGGAACGTCTCGGGCGTCTCCGTGGCGCGTTCAGAAGAACCGGGGTGTCGCGGTGGAAGCAGGAGCTGGTGCGCGCGCGGCGACAATGCTCCCTGCCTACTGGCGCGGGGAGGAAGACGACAGAGGGGGCTGTGGTGGTGGGTTGGGCCAGTTGGCTAGGCTGCCAGCTGGGCCGACCAGGTGGGCTGGTGTCTCTGGTGGACCTCGAGGTAAGTCCAGGTAAGGTCTGTTCCTTGCCTTTTCTATTTCTGTTTTTTTGTTTTTATTTAAATCTTTGCCACTGTTTTAAATCTAAGCAAAATCTAAAACTAGTGCCAAACTCCACTGAAATATTTATGTTGCCACAATGGACCCATCCAAATGTACATAAATTATTTCAGGGTATTTTGAAATATATTCCACATATTATGAATATAATTCCAAATGCAAATACAATAGTGATTTAAATTCAGTGCCCAAAATAATCCACAAAAATGTTCACTATTTTTGGTTTGGACCCAAGGCCTTGCCAAAATTACCAAACATTGATGGAAGCATTTTGGGTTCATTGAATGCATTTTTTAAGCTGGACCTATTTGGATTTCAAAGTGCTAGGGTTTGATCACCCCCATTTCAGGTTTCAGAAAAAATTAGACATGATGCATACATGAAGCTAGCCCAGTGCATTGCCAGAAGCTAGGGATGTGATACAAAGGAGGAGTCACATACCAAGCGACAATCCCCCAAAACAGTTTCGGAAACGGAGCTTCGAGCAAAGAAATTGAAATCCACGAGTTTGAGAGCAAGAACACGAGAGAGAGAGAGAGAGAGAGAGAGAGAGAGAGAGAGAGAAAGAGAGAGAGAGAGAGTGAGAGTGAGAGAGAGAGTGAGAGAGCAATGGTGATTTTATCTGGAGGTAGGTGGTGACATGGGCTAAAGAGATAAGTGGGGGGCACAACCCACCAGGGCACGCCTGGGGGTGCTGGCGCGCCCAGGTGGGTTGTGCCCACCTGGTGCACCCCCCTGTGATGTTATTTGCATCAAAAATTCAGAAATATTCAGAAAAAACGTAATAAATTTTGAGAGCATTTCGAGAACTTTTATTTTTGGGTCATTTTTTTATTGCACGGTGTAAGGGCAGATTTCTCCCTATGTGGTTTTGGTGATTGATGACAATGCTTTTGCGGACTAATCGTGTGGAGTGAGCATTTCAGATATATCATGTCTAGGCACAAGACGATTCGGTGCCCCTCGGAACATATCGAAGTCGACGTTTCTCTATGTTTCTTTTTGGTGGACTTGAGTCGTAGGAAAGCCGTACTATTAACAGGGGTCCTCCTTGGAAAGGTTTGGGTGGAATCATCACGTACACGTTTGTTCCTTTTACACCACCTTTCCTTTGCCTCTTTGGAGCCACCACCGTTTGTCCATGTCTCTGCAAAATGAAGGACTCCTAGTGATTGTTGTGCTGTGGCATGCGGTAGTACTGCTCATGGGAGCAGTAGTACCGTAGAGGCCCATGGTAGTACCGGCTAGGGACGCGGTAGTACCGCAGGACCTTGCGGTAGTACCGCTGCCCGGGCGTGGTAGTACCGTGGCCTTGAGCCAGGCACAACAGCACGAGCGGAAGTAGGAGCGGATGTAATTTTTTACATCTGCGCCCTACGCGGTAGTACCGTCCCCTGGTTGCGGTAGTACCGCGTCGGATTTTTGCACAGATCATAACTCAGCGGAAGTAGCCACAGATGTATTTTTATTCGTCCGTGCCTTCCCAGCCCAGAAAAACCCTGCCTTGCGGTAGTACCGCAAGGGGGAGCGGTAGTACCGCTCCGGCGGTTATACCGCTCTCTGCTTCAACGCAACAGGGCTGGTCTAGCTCCTGCCGTGCAAGCGGTAGTATCGCATTTCTGGTGCGGTAGTACTGCATGTCGCGGGATGAGTAAGTGGATAACAGTTGGATTTGTCCTATCACTATATAAGGGGAGTCTTGTTCTCCGAGTCGACTACCTCTTCCATCCCTAAGCTCCATTGTTGCTCTAAGCTCCATTTTCGCCCGACCTCTCTCCCTAGCCAATCAAACTTGTTGATTCTCTAGGGATTGGTTGAGAAGGCCTCGATCTACACTTCCACCAAGAGAAATTTGATTCCCCCCACTAATCCCTTGCGGATCTTGTCACTACAAAAAAAGACACATTGGTGACATTTTGGGCCGAACGATTTTTTTTTCTGTCATACATATGACACTTCTATGACGATAATTGTGACAAAACCCGGTATCATCATAGATGTGGTGGGCTCCTACTTCTATGACAAAAAATCATGATAGAAAATGGGTTTTCGTCCTGGGCGGGCCAGGGACGCACCTGCATGACATTCTTTGGCCGTCCATGACGGAGAAAACCGTGGTAGAAGCGAGGGAGGAAAATTTTGGGAGTTCCCTGCTACGGTGGGGAGGTCGGGGCCGAAGCGATGCACGTTCTCGTACACGCACGCTGCTGCAGGTGCGTAGGCGTTGGCTCTAATCAACCCGAAGCGAGGCGTTGGGCTCTAATCAACCCGAAAGCGACACTGCAGGCCACGTTATCGAACCCGGAGCAATCGATCGATGGTCTGTTAATCGAACCAGATTGAGCGATTCTTCGCCATCTGCGCTAATCGAAGCCGATCGATGCTGCCTCTGGGATGAACAAAGAGCGCTATTGCGGGGTTTGGATGAACAATGAGCGGTGGCGTTGCCTCTGGATGAACAGGACCCCGTGGTGTGGTGGAGGGCTAGATGAGCGATGAGACGGTGGAGGGGTGCCCGTGGAGGGTGGTTGAACAGACCCCGTGGTGTGGAGGGCTGGATGAATAGTAGATGGTGGAGGGGTGGTTGAACAGTAGCCGGTGGAGTAGCGCGCGGTGGAGGCTGGATGAACAAGAGCCCGTGGAGGCTGGAGGAGGTCGACGGTAGCCCGTGGAGGCTGTAGGAGGTCGACGGTGGAGATGAACATTATCCCGTGGAGTCCCGTTTTGCGGTACGCCACAGCCTCCCTGGCGAACAGGACCCCGTTTCGGACCGTGGCGCTCCAACACAAGTCCGTTTGGTCCGTTTTGCGGTATGCCACACCCTCCACCCCCTGCTTTGAGCGTGGGAGGTCCGTTTCCTCCGCTTTGCGGTACGCCACACCCTCCCGATCAACAGACCCCCATTTCGACCGTAGGAGGTCTGCTTTCCTCTGTTTTGCGGTCGCCACACCTTCCCGATCAACAGGACCCCGTTCCGAACGTAGGAGGTCCGTTTCCTCCGTTGTGCGATACGCCAGGCCTCGTTTCCATCGCATGTTCCGTCCAAGCCCTCCCGATGAACACGACCACACATTCCGTTCCGACCCAGCAGGTTGGCTCCCACGTGTTCTGTTGCCTCCCAATGAACATGACGCATTCAGTTGCCTCCCCATGAACACGACGCACTCCGTTGCCTCCCCATGAACACGACGACAGCCAGCCTGTTTCTCCGTTACACAGCCATGTACGCGAGCCCTGGCCGTCACGTATCGCGAGTAGGCGTTCGAGACCCCTCACCGTATGTACACATACGTGGCCGTATTTTCTTTCTTGCACCACAGCCGCTGTCGACGCGTGTACATGCTACGTCGCGGCGCCTCTACTACGACCGCGGCACGCCTCTACAACGACCAAGATGTACGCATACCGCTCGCGTGACCAGAATGACAACGCCACGCACGCTTCGACCACCGTGGGTCCCGACCGCCGTGCACTTCCCTTGCGTGCGAAGATGTAGCTGGTGGGTCCCAGCAGTCAGGGGGCGAATCATTTTTTTGCCCGGACGCACTTCCTTGCATATGAAGATGTAGCTGGTGGGTCCCAGAAGTCAGGGGGGCGAATTGTTTTGTTTTTTTTGCCCGGACGCACTTCCTTGCGTGCGAAGGTGTAGCTGGTGGGTCCCAGCAGTCAGGGGGGAAACGTTTTTTCGTGAAATACGGTGGCCCGTCCGATGGGTCCCCGCTGTTAGGTGGAGAAATAATTATTTTGCGCGTAATAAGGAGGCACTTCCTTGCTGCAGCCGTGGACCTAGCTGTCAGCGCCTCCACGCACACTACTCTTCCGATGGAAGTCGGTCGTTGACCACATTGACCACGCTGCCCGAGAGCACCACGGCGGTGGACGACGACGAGGCCTAGGAAGGGGACAACACGGAGGCAGGGAAGACTCGGCAGTTGTTTCCCACGTGGAGGGGAGTATGACTGTATGAGGGTTTACTGGTTCGTCTGTCGTCGCCGGAGAATAACAACATGTGTGGGTGAGTAGAGGGATGGCTAGGCCAGCGATGGGAGTACGGTGGGGCGGTGAGGCCTGCGCAGCAGCACAGCCGGCCGCGGGGAGGAGGGAGCAGGCAGTCCTGCCGGCGCTTGTTTGAGCGGCTGGAGCAGGAAGAGCAGAGATTGAAGAAGCACGACGGTCGTTTGATGGCCATCCAACAGTCACTGCTTGTGCGACAAGCTTTTTTTAGGAAAGCCTCAAATCTGTGGAAAATAGCATACGGCCCATCTGCCATTATTTCTAATAATTTACAGCCCATTTGCTAATTCTTAAGGTTTTTTGGAGCCCATATTCTTTTTGTTAGCATTACAGCCCATATTGTGGCCACAGTTAAAAAATTATACGAAATTTTGCATATTTCGGTGCGGTCCGAACTGTTTTTAATCCCGAAATTTCGACTCACATTCAAACTGATTTTAAAAATAAATGTATATCAATATAAAATCGAACAAATTCTCCATGCATAAAAATTAATGTAATTTACAATCTCGAAATGAAAAAAAAGATATTTGAAACTAATTGCCGGTTTGATGTGTTTTAAAAATGTACTGCCCATTTCTCATTACTAATGGGCCATTTTCTCGGCCAGCCGAATGAAAGCTCTCCTCGTCATGAAAGATTTGCAGCCCAACAGGCCTGACAATGTGACTTACTTGGCAAATCACAAAAAAACTGGGCTGTGGTCGTGGACCCAAATTGCCGCCTCTCCACATACAAGATTCTTCCGATGGAATGTCGTTGACCACATTGACCACGCCGCGCCAAGAGCACCAAGGCGTTGGACGATGGCGAGGCCTAGGAAGGGGATGACGCGGAGCCGGGGAAGACGCGACAGTGGATGCCCACGCGGAGAGGAGTACGAGGGTTCACTGGTTCGGCTGCGGTGTGAGGCTGCCGTCGCCGCAGGGCACATGGCGGTGGGAGTATTAGGGGGCGATGAGGCCTCAACGACAGCACAGCCGGCCACTGGAGGCAGGAGCGGGCGGTCTCCCCGGCGCTGGTTTGGGCGGCTGGTGCAAGAAGAGCAGCGATTGAAGAGGAAGCAGGACCGTTCGGTTCAAATCCAACGGTTACTGCTGCTAGAATCGTTTGTTGACTAAGTTGACAAGCCCTGCGTACGCGTCAACATAGTAGGCCCACAGGTCAGCCTCCCAACCGGTGCGCCCCAGATGTCGCCGAGGAATCATATTTTTCGCGTAATAAGGAGGCAGTTGATTGCGTGGCCGACCAAGCCGGAGGGAGTAGGGTGGGCCGGGGAAGCCTACGCGGCATCACAGCGGGCCACAAGAGGAGGGAGCAGGCAGTCCCGCCGGTGCTAGTTTAGGCGGCTGGAGCAGGGAGATCAGAGATTGAAGAAGCACGTCAGCAGTTGGATGGACATCCAACAGTCACTGCTGCTAGAATCGTGTGTTCACTGACAAAGCCTTGCGTAAACAAGTTAGCCATTTGCTATTATTTTTATAATTTTTACTCATTTTCTAATCCGTATGGAATTTATTGCAGCTCGTTTTCCATTTTTAGAATTGCTGACCATTTTCTGGTCAGTACCGAGGTCAAAAAATTAACTAAATATGTGGGAAATTTTGAAAATTCGCAAATTTTTGCTGGGGAACGAAATATTCTTAATCCAGAAATTAATGGCCATAATTTAAAAAAAATTTAGTACTATGTCATGTTAAATCCAATGAAATACGTATAAGATATCAGTGAAGAACAAAAACAAAAAAACTAATATTCCATTTGCTATAATTTTTTTGGAATTTTCAACCCCTTTTGATATTACTTTTAATGTACATTGACCATACTCTTTGGCCAGGACGGAATGCATACCTCCTCGTCTTGAAAGATTTGCAGCCCAAGAATTGGAGAAAACAAATAGGGCCTAGCTTGGGTATTCTTCAAAAAGAAATACTGGGCTACCTATTTTCCCATAGAACTGGTGCATGAGCATTTAGCTTTATTTATTTATTTACTTATTTATGTTTAGGGGACCATGAGCATGTATCTGGGCCGGATTCATGTGAGAGCCTCCCTTCTAGTTAATTATAGGCTTGTCTATTGGGCCTTCATCAGTGGGTTGCATCTTATCAACAAGTGGAAAATGTGTTCCGTATGGAAAATACTATGAGCTACGTACAGTACGGGGCACTAAAGGATCGAACCATGCAACGAATTCCAAAACATTGTGTTTGTTGTTCTAACAACACATTTATTCATCCAACAGACGAAATATACTACTGATTGTACATTGAAAACAGCAGCAGCAGCAACTGTGGCTGGGGGTGCAACTGAAGCGATAAGCAGGCGGTAAGAGTGAAGACGCAGCTCTCACATCCAAACCAAACATCAGCCATCAGGACAAAAGGCCTCCCACAAAACAACAACAGTATGCATCAAACTAAAAACAGATCCTACTCCACCAAGTGAACGCATCGAACTAACTGGATCACTTAGACGTGACTATTTATTAAGTTGTGGAGATTGGTGACGGCTTGAACCGGATGGGTGCACGATGGGGAAACTCCACCAGGGTCGAAGTCTGATACTTGCGACCCTCTCTCCTATTTTGGGCTGCAGAGCGTGGCGACACATATCAGGGTATGGTGCATGCAGAGACGCATGGTACGCTGTGTACACACAGTTTTGCCTGATGAACGAAACCACGCTGCCATCATGATCCTTGCCGTCGTTTATCTCCTGGTTAATCGGATAATTCAGTCTGACAAATAGAGAGCATGCACCAAGGCTACTTACCAGCCTCCAGTCAAAAATTCCTGAAGGCCCGGAGAAGCTGGGATCCTGCTCAAAGACCTTGCAGTGACTGTGATTGTATTCCACGAAACAACACGTCCGGTATGTGCGAACGATCATCAATCTTTCGCCATCGTCTGATCGAGCCAGGAACCACCTGCAACTGCCATGCCGCTTTTCTTTGAAAGGTTCTGGGATTAGGAAGGGTAGGGACACCAGGCGGCCTACAACATCATATCAAGTTGGAGTCAAATAAAAAAGGGCTCTTGATTTAGTCAATCTTCAGAACAGCATGTTATGAGCATGAATATTTTTTCAGTAAATGTTGACAGTAATATAAGCAAGCCATCGTGATATCATAGGAAAGCAACATACTGCTGTAACAACCGTTTGTAGCGATGACTGGAGTAGGCCAGCAATACGTCCAGCCATAGAAGGAGTCGACAGCGTAAATGAAGCCCTTGTGTTCAATAGCATCAGAGAACCATGGAGGATGTATGATCCTGCGATGGACGTGCAGATTTATCCACTTACCGCATGGACCTGTCAGATAGGCGAGACCGTGTTTGAAGAACGCAATTAGCCTGAAGTCTTTATAATTCGCAGATCTTGTGGGCACTTGGAAGATTACAACCTTGAGCAAATCAAACTTGGTATCATGTTGGCTACTATAAGATTCCGAGTATTCTGGGCCGCGGAGCCAAAGCAGTGTAGTGTTAATCGAAGGAAGGGGGATCAATCGCTGTCCGCGTTCTGGGAACGGGGGTCCCCAGACTTGCCTGCCTGCGGCCTGTAGCGTGGCTCAAGGGGTGGCCCAGCACGGCCCATCTTCATCAGCATAAGCTCAAGATCCTCGCGAGGGGCCAAGCCTCGTGGGGCGGACGACAGGAGCTTCCTCGAGCCACGGCCTCGTCGGGCTCGGCTCATGAGGCGGAGAGATCAAGGCGGGTACCTCACGAGGTGCCCATGATGCAAGCCATGACGACCAAAGGGCGCCCGGTGGGCGCCAGCCCAGCAAGTCCTCCTTTCCTCTTTGGTGCAAAGGGAGCAAACACAGGCAAGAGCATCAAGCAAAGGCATCCGTTTCGGTGCAACAAGACCAGGACCGTCGCAACGGCCGGAAGGAAGTCATTGTGGAGCCCAAGCCGGCATCACCACCAGAGCCTTTGACAGGCGAGGACCAACTTTAGTCGGGATAAGTGTACTAGATGTTCCCCTTCAAAATGGCCAATTGTTGGCGCCCTTCCCGCTCGATATTTGGGAAGAGGCCCAGGGCCCTTGCCTATAAATAGGACTACCACCCACAGGGTAGGGGGATCTGGAATCTAGAACAAGGCTAAAGGCATCTTGAATCGGCATAGAGAGAGCGACTGAACTCCCCCTAGCAGTTCATCGCACCAGCCAAGAACAAACCCTCACGAGGCTGTTCTTCCTTGTATTGTTCATCATCAGCCCAAGAGGCAATCCACCACACCACAAACTAGAGTAGGGTATTACACCACAATGGTGGCCCGAACTAGTATAAACCCTGTGTCTCTTGTGTTGTTCCTTTTATAGTTTAGATCCTAGCGAGGCGGCGAGGTGCAGGTAGGTAGAGGGCGAGATCTCCGCGCGCACCCCAGTGTTTGAACCTAGAGGGTCTGCCGGAACCTGAAATCCGACATTTGGCACGCCAGGTAGGGGTGCGCTGGAATTCGTCTTCCGCCGCCCTGTTCTTCGCCGACCATCGCATCCATGTCAGACGCTCGTCGGGCCCGCGCCGAGCGCCGAGCCGCTCTCGCTTCCCGCGTCGCTTAGACGGCCCCCGTCGGCCGCTTCGACTGCTCCCGTCGCCGCCGTCAACGCCGCCACCGCCCGGCGGGAACGAGCAGCAAGCATCATCCCAAGCATCCGTCAGGAGGCGAGACGGTCGCACTGCTACTCTCCTCGCCCCGGTGGTTTCTTTGTCTCGCGCCTCCAGCGCCCATGGAGGCTCGAGCTGCGCTCATCGCGGCAAACGAGCTCCTGCGCTACCGCCCAGTCGACGACGTCTACGAAGAGTGGCTCGACCGCGTCGCCGAGCTCGTCCGCGCCGCAGGGGGCTCCCCCGCGCCGTCCTTCTCGCTGCACCGCGCCCCGCCCTGCACGGGCGATGAAGCTCCAGGGGCGCCTCAGCCGCCTCCCCCTCAAGAAGGCGCCCTGGCCCCAAGGCGCGTGGCCCCTGGGTGGAACCCACTCCGTCCGGCGCCAGCGCAGCAAGAGCAGAGCTGCCAAGAGGTCCCTCGCCCCCAAGAAGCTGCCCGAGTGCTCCCTGCACCGGCTCGTCACGACCACGCTCCTGCTCCAGCACGCCAAGACCCCGCGCTGCTCCCAGCTACAGCGCATGGGGACCCGCAAGACCAGGCTCTTCGTCACCAAAGGCCTCCCGTGGCCACAGCAGGCTGCCGCGCCTTCACCACCGAGCTGTGCAGCGTCGCGTGGCCCGGCAATTTCAAGCCAGACCTGCCTCCTCGCTACGACGACATGGCCGACCCTGCGGAGTTCCTCCAGCTCTACGAGCTGGGCATCGAAGCCGCCTACGGGGACGAGAAGGCCATGGCGAACTGGTTTCCCAAGGCACTCAAGGACGGAGCCCGCACCTGCCTCCTGAACCTGGCCCCTGGCACGATCTCCTCCACAGGACAAGATGCACCCGCTTCATCGCCAACTTCCAAGGTACTCATGACCGGCCTCCTGCCGTGGCGACATGCTACCGCATCAAGCAGCAACCGGGAGACCTGCAGAAGTACATCCAACGCTTCAACAACGCACGCCTCAAGATTCCCAAGGTGACCGAGGAGGCCATCATCTCAGCCTTCTCCGACGGTGTGCGTGACGTCAAGATGATGGAGGAGCTGGCGATGCATGAAGATCTATGCACTTCCTTGGAGCTGTTCAACTTGGCGACCAAGTCGCCAGGCTGAGGAAGGGCGCCTTTCCCTCCTCGAGCTGCCAGCCGCAGACCGTAAGAGAAGAAATCCAATGCCAAGGACGTGAAGCGCAAGGGGCTGCCGTGCTCGCGCAGAACTGCATACCAAGCGGGCGTAGATCAGCCCGAGTCTTCCAAGGGCATCCGCATCGTGTGTGTACCACGACCTCCACACCCACAACACCAACGAATGTCAAGAGCTCCGAGCCGTGCGAGAAGGGAGGATCGGCCGACGCCCTGACCGCAACGATCGAGGCTACGGCCGAGGAGGAGGAAGGAACACAGGACGCTAGGAAGACCGTGGCCCTCGCCAAGGGTGGCGCGACCGACCTCGCGAGGATCGCTGGCAGGATCAGCCTCGCGAGGGAGACTGGAGGGATCAGCCTCGCGAGGATCATCCGCAAGGAAACGCAGGCCTCCCTCCTCTGCCGCCGCAGCCAAGAAGAAACGAGGACCATCATCAGGACGAGGGGGCTGGGGGCTTCCGGGAGCCGCGCGCGATCGCTTGAATCCTGGGTGGAGCTCAAGCCCCAGCCTCCCAACGCATCTTCAAGCAGTTCGCCCGCGAAGTGAATGCAGTCCTCCCCAAGCTCGAAGCCATCACGTTTAGCTCAGCGGATCAGCTCAAGTGCGCGGCCACAGCCGGAGTCCTCCCGATGCTTTGTTCCCCAATCATCAGCAACGTGCAAGTCACCAGGACCCTCATCGACGGCGGAGCAGGGCTCAACGTCCTGTCCGTAGAGACATTCAACCAACCAAGCCTTTCTACGGAGTCACCGATGGCTCCACGGTTCCGATTGGGCAGGTCCGCCTCCCTGTCACCTTCGGGGGCGCGCGACAACTACCGCACCGAGCTCGTCGACTTTGATGTCGCCCACATCTGCCTGCCATACAATGCCATCCTCCGGTACCCAACCCTGGCCAAGTTCATGGCCGTGATCGATCACGGCTACAACGCCCTCAAGATGCCAGAAGCGGCGGAGTCATCACAAGGCCTTGTGAAGAAAGAGACGCGGTGTGCTCCCCCCTGGAGCGAGCTTTTCAAGCCGCATCACTTGAAGACCAGATCGCAGGAGGCGTGAGGCTCCTTGAGACCGCCTCCCAAGAAGAAGAAGACATCGCCAGCCCGACCCTCAGAGGCAGGCCCCTCGTGGTCCGCGCTGCTCAGGGGGCACCTCCTTCTGTCGCATAGGAAGGCGCCCTCCTCGAGCAAGGCTCGGGGGCTCTCTCCTGGAGGGCCACCGACCTTGCTAAGGTCACGAGGGAGGCGCTTGGGCACCACTTGGAGGCGAGCTTCAATGCACGTTTCCCCCAGGAAGGAGCAAGGCAAGGAGGGCCAAACCCTCAGGAGTTCGTCAGCCAGATCATTCAGAGCCGCAGGAGTCAAGAGTCATGAGTGGCAGCCACCGCCACTGCCGTAGCTCCCCATCCAGCGAGGATGGTGGGCTGCGCGTCTGCATCGACATACCAGGGGGCTCAATCGAGCCGCTTCTCAGAGCGCTTGGCCCTCACGCTGGGCGCTGCGAAGGCCCACCCCACGCCTACGTTCAGATGCCCCACGGCGTGTCAACGCGTCCGCCACGCATCAAATACTCATGGGAGCATCACGGAGGCAAGAGGCCAGGCGTTCCGCAGTCCAGGCGGAGATGGAGATGGTCCACGAGGAGCCACCAGTGCCTCCGGAGCCTCCCGAGGCTCCTGGGCCTGGGGGCTCGTGAAGATCGGCTTCCGCAGCCCACGGCGTCCGCGACTTCAACACCCCTTCATCTTCAACGTTATCAGGTGACATCCTTCAAGGTTCATTTCCAGCTGGGAGCACCCCCAGGGCTGCATTAATCCCAGGTCGCGTGGGTCCGTCCCTGCGACGTGTATCCCCTTTACTTCATGTTCCTAGCTTACTTTGTTGGGGGCGCCCCTCGGGCTGCATCATCCCCAAGTCGCTCGGGCTGCACTCCGGCCAGCATGTACTCCTCTTGCGTTTATTTCGGGTCATGCGTTCGACCCATCATGATTGTTATTTGACGCCTGTCCACGGCACCCCTTCTTCCTTCATGTCGGCCGCTTGCACGTTAAATGGGGGGTACTGAGCATCGCGACTCATGGGCTTATCGGCTCTCCGGCCCTCACCCTCAGCCTTGTCCACGGCATCGCGACCTGGCATACCAGCGATGGCTGAGACCCGCTCGAGGGCCAGGACCCGAGGACGTAGAGCGTCGACATCTAACCAAATTTGCAGGAACACATCACAAGTTAAGGCCCAATGCCAGGCGCAACCCGCCTTGAGGTAGGGCCCCGTGAGTCCCGCGCTGGCTCATGGGTGCCCAGATACACCTCGTCAGGCCCTACCGTGCACCGCCCACGTGTCGGGCGGGTCAGACACGCCCTGGCTCCTCCCGAGGGGAGCCCTCCCACGCACTGCTGGAAGCACCATGCTCCAGCTGGCTGACGACACTGCAGAGGAGCGGCTATGCCCAGACACATAGGGAAGCGCTATGCTCTGCTGGTGATAAACAATCGAGGTGGCCCACAAACCGCATCAACCTCGGGGAGCCCAGAGCTCGGTGTCCGCCTCATCACAACGCCTCCCCTCGGGAGTGTCGCACGAGGGGCTGGGCACGGGTACGCCTGGTCACGCCAGACGCACGACACCAGCCAGCCCCTCGGGCCTGGTTCGCCGTGACGTCCTCCCGAGCGGAGCCAAGGTACGAAGGCTGTTTGAGCGTCAAGGGGGACTCCTGAGCATCATGACTCAGGAGCCTAACTGGTCACGTAGCCCCTCACTCCTTAGTTCCGAAAGGCTAACGGTGGTTGTGGTATGCGCGGGGCCGGGCTCTGCAGACGTAGAATGGTAGATTCACCCACACATTCACCTCCCTACTTGATGTTTATGCGCCAAGGGGGACTCCTGAGCATCGCGACTCAGGAGCCTAACTTGTCACGTAGCCCCTCACTCCTTGGTCCCGTCCTGGTTTCCGGTCGGGGCTAACGGCGGCTGAGGTATCTTGTGAGGGCCGGCTCTGCCCGGCGTAGAACATAAGCAAGTAGGAAGGAAAAGCGCAAATCTCAAGGAATTCAAAAGCAAATATTACAGTCCATAATCGTTATCACAACACAAAACACAAGTTTAAACGCCTCCCGAGGCATGATGCATGTTGCAGAGCTGAAAGCGTAGCAGGAGCCACAACGGAGTCACTTGTTGGCGGGCGGAGCTGCGGGAGCGGGTTCGCCTCGTGAAGCCTCGGGACCGCAGCGCCTCGCTTCGCTTGGTGCCGAAGGCCCGGAACCGCCCGTGAGCCTCCGACGACCCTTCACGGCCTTAGCAGCGGCAGCGTGCAAGCTTCGCCATCCTTTGGCTCCAAGCAGGCTGTCGAGGTCGGCGTCGGGATCGCGAAGGTAGACGTGGGTGAGACCCGCGTCGGCCTCGATGGGCAGGACCACGCGCCTCGGCCTCAGCCGTAGGGCCAAGGCCAAGGGTGACATCTTCAAGAGCGCGGATCAGGAAGGGAAGCAGCTTGGTGGGGCCGTCCTCGGCGCCGGCCAGCGGGCTTTCCAGGCCGCTGGCGTAAAGCGACCTCAGCAAGGTGCGATCCTTCACCTCCATCTCCGTGAAGGCCTTGCAGTCCTCGGCAAGTACTCGTGCCTTGCCGTCCAGCTCGACCTTCTTCGCCTCCAACTCCTGCTCCAGCGTGCCCAGGCGGTCACGACGCTTGTTAAGCTTGGCGTCCCAGTCCTTGACGGCCGCCTCGTGAGCCTTCATGTCTTCCTCCTTCTCTTGACGAATGCGGGCCTCCTTGGCAAGCTGGTCCCGCAGGCCCTGCAGCTCGCTCTCCAGCGCCTTGCAGCGACCTCGAACATCGGCCACCTCCCCCAAGGCGGCATCGCGAGCAGCCTTCGCCCCAAGGACGGCCTGCTTCTCCTCGTCGCAAGCCGTCGAGGCCTGAACCAGCGCCGCTCGAATCGAAGCGTCAGAGCGAATCCAGCCAGAAGCCAGCTCCAAGCGCCCGACCACTAAGCGAGGGTCGGCGCCCAGAAGATCTTGCCGCAGCCGGTCCAGTTCAGCAGCAGCACGATCCAGGACAGTGGGAGGAGTAGGAGGAGAGGACGGCAGCGTAACCACAGTATCCTGAGGCGGGACCTGCTGCGCCCCAACAGCTGTGTCGGTGTACTAGAGTAGGGGTACCCTAGTATCCCGAACTTGTGCACGGGCAGTTGCAGCCCTCCGCGGCAAGGCTTGTCGGGTGACCGCCAAAGTCCTCCGTGGTTCCTTTGGAGCCATTCAAGAACAAAGTATTTAAGCCAAGGAGAACAGGCCCCGGCAAGAGGAGCTTGCCGGGAAGGCCACCCAAGGCACCTAGGAGACAAGGCCCCGGCAAGAGGAGCTTGCCGGGAAGGCCACCCAAGGCACCTAGGAGACAAGTCCCTGGCAAGAGGAGCTTGCCGGGAAGGCCCGTGAGCGACAAGCTTCCGGACGCGACAAAGACAACAATCACGGCAAAGGCGCTTGCCATGACAGACCACCACTCAAGGCTCCAGACATCCACTAACGTGTCACCACAGGACCTTTCGGTAGCCAGCGTGGCAAGAGGCCGTCTTGACCGGAGCTGATGTGGCAAGCGGCGCTGACAAGATTGCCATCGTGGCAAGCGGTGGCGCCCCTGACGGTCCCTTTCTGCACTGTTAGGGCGACATAGACGGGCATTTAATGCCTTTGTCCCCTGCCGTCAGGGTTAGGTATGACACTGTGTACAAGTAGCTGTACCAACCACTCCTTTTCCATTTTTACCCTTTGTCTATGTTGCCACCTGTCGGAGACCCCTTGAGCATATAAAAGGAAGCCCATGCGCAGCGTAGAGAGAGGTTCGAAAGGACCTAAGCCAGAGAACACTCACGCTCGGTCTCGTTAGCAGCTTGTGTGTACTGTAGCACTCAAGCGCTCCCGAGCAAGAACTCAATACACTCAGACATGCAGCAGTAGGAGTGTTATCTCTCCGGAGAGCTCCGAAGCTGGGTAAACCGCTCGCGTGCTTCGCCTCGATCTGCTCTTCGTGCGACCTCCGCCCCCCGCCGAACCAAAAGGGGCTCGGTCCGCCAGTCCCATAGGTGTTCGTGGGCCAGATCAGCCTCCCCGACATCTTTGGCGTGCCCGTGCCCTGTTTTGGGCCTGGCCCAACAGCGCTCGGCACCGTGTGTGGCCCAGGCCCGGGGGCTCCTGTCGGTGTACTAGAGTAGGGGTACCCTAGTATCCCGAACTTGTGCACGAGCAGTTGCAGCCCTCCACGGCAAGGCTTGCCGGGTGACCGCCAAAGTCCTCCGTGGTTCCTTTGGAGACATTCAAGAACAAAGTATTTAAGCCAAGGAGACAAGGCCCCGGCAAGAGGAGCTTGCCAGGAAGGCCACCCAAGGCACCTAGGAGACAAGGCCCCGGCAAGAGGAGCTTGCTGGGAAGGCCACCCAAGGCACCTAGGAGACAAGGCCCCGGCAAGAGGAGCTTGCCGAGAAGGCCCGGTGAGCGACAAGCTTCCTGGACGCGACAAGACAACAACCGCGGCAAGGCGCTTGCCGCGGCACCACCACTGCACTGCAAGGCCCAAAGACATCCACTAACGTGTCGCCTCAGGACCTTTCCAGGCGCTGCTGTGGCAAGAGGCCGTGGCGGCCAGGCCGGAGCGCCGGGTGGCAAGCGGTGCCGACAAGATTGCCATCGTGGTAAGCGGTGGCGCCTGACGGTCCCTTTCTGCACTGTTAGGGGGACATAGACGGGCATTTAATGCCTTTGTCCCCTGCCGTCAGGGTTAGGTATGATACACTGTACAAGTAGCTGTACCAACCACTCCTTTTCCATTTTTACCCTTTGTCAACGTTGCCACCTGTCAGAGACCCCTTGAGCATATAAAAGGAGGCCCATGCGCGTAGAGAGAGAGGTTCGAAAGGACCTAAGCCAGAGAACACTCACGCCGGGTCTCAAGTTAGCAGCTTGTGTCTTGTAGCACTCAAGCGCTCCCAGCAAGAACTCAATACACTCGGACATGCAGCAGTAGGAGTGTTATCTCTCAGGAGAGCTCGGCTGGGTAAACGCTCGCGATGCTTCGCCTCGATCTGCTCTTCGTGCGACCTCCGCCCCGCCCAAAAGGGGCTCATCCGCCCGATCCCATAGGTGTTCGTGGGCCAGATCAGCCTCCCCGACATCTTTGGCGTGCCCATGCCCTGTTTTGGGCCTGGCCCAACAGCGCTCGGCACCGTGTGTGGCCCAGGCCCGGGGGCTCCTGTCGGTGTACTAGAGTAGGGGTACCCTAGTATCCCGAACTTGTGCACGGGCAGTTGCAGCCCTCCGCGGCAAGGCTTGCCGGGTGACCGCCAAAGTCCTCCGTGGTTCCTTTGGAGCCATTCAAGAACAAAGTATTTAAGCCAAGGAGACAAGGCCCCGGCAAGGGGAGCTTGCCGGGAAGGCCACCCAAGGCACCTAGGAGACAAGGCCCCGACAAGAGGAGCTTGCCGGGAAGGCCACCCAAGGCAGCTAGGAGACAAGGCCCCGGCAAGAGGAGCTTGCCGGGAAGGCCCGGTGAGCGACAAGCTTCCGGACGCGACAAGACAACAACCGGCAAAGGCGCTTGCCGCAGCAGACCACCACTCAGACCTGCGCCCAAAGCACATCCACTAACGTGTCGCCTCAGGACCTTTCCAGCGCTGGCAGCGTGGCAAGAGGTCAGGCTTGCCAGCGAGCGCGCTGATGTGGGCAAGCGGCGCTGACAAGATTGCCATCGCGGTAAGCGGTGGCGCCCACACGGTCCTTTCGCAGACCGTTAGGGCGACATAGACGGGCATTTAATGCCTTTGTCCCTGCCGTCGGGGTTAGGTATGATACAACATGCAAGTAGCTGTACCAACCACTCCTTTTCCATTTTTACCCTTTGTCTATGTTGCCACCTGTCGGAGACCCCTTGAGCATATAAAAGGAGGCCCATGCGCAGCGTAGAGAGAGGTTCGAAAGGACCTAAGCCAGAGAACACTCACGCTCGGTCTCGTTAGCAGCTTGTGTGTACTTTAGCACTCAAGCGCTCCCGAGCAAGAACTCAATACACAAAGACATGCAGCAGTAGGAGTGTTATCTCTCCGGAGAGCTCCGAAGCTGGGTAAACCGCTCGTGTGCTTCGCCTCGTCACTGCTCTTCAGGCGACCTCCGCCCCGCCGAACCAAAGGGCTCGGTCCGCTGTCCCATAGGTGTTCGTGGGCAGATCAGCCTTCCCGACATCTTTGGCGTGCTGCGTGCCTGTTTGGGCCTGGCCCAACAAATACGTAAGCACTGTGTGTGGCCCAGTTCGGGCTCCTCTGTCGGTGTACTAGAGTAGGGGTACCCTAGTATCCCGAACTTGTGCACGCAGGCGATTGTGCCCTCCGCGGCAAGGCTTGCCGGTGACTGCCAAAGTCCTCCGTGGTTCCTTTGGAGCCATTCAAGAACAAAGTATTTAAGCCAAGGAGACAAGGCCCGGCAAGAGGAGCTTGCCGGAAGGCTACCCAAGGCACCTAGGAGACAAGGCCCGGCAAGAGGAGCTTGCCGGAAGGCCACCCAAGGCACCTAGGAGACAAGGCCCCGCAAGAGGAGCTTGCCGGGAAGGCCCGATGAGCGACAAGCTTCCGGACGCGACAAGACAACATCCATGACAAGGCGCTTGCCGCGGCAGACCACCACTCAGACTGCGCTCCAGCACATCCACTAACGTGTCGCTCGACCTTTCAGCGCTAGCAGGCAAGAGGCCGTCTTGACCAGCGAAGCACGGTGGCAAGCGGCATCGACAAGATTGCCATCGTGGCAAGTGGTGGCGCCGACGGCTGCATCGTTAGGGGCGACATAGGCCGGGCATTTAATGCCTTTGTCCCCTGCCGTCAGGGTTAGGTATGATACACTGTACAAGTAGCTGTACCAACCACTCCTTTTCCATTTTTACCCTTTGTCTACGTTGCCACCTGTCGGAGACACCTTGAGCATATAAAAGGAGGCCCATGCGCAGCGTAGAGAGAGGTTCGAAAGGACCTAAGCCAGAGAACACTCATGCTCGGTCTCGTTAGCAGCTTGTGCGTACTGTAGCACTCAAGCGCTCCGGAGCAAGAACTCAATACACTCAGACATGCAGCAGTAGGAGTGTTATCTCTCCGGAGAGCTCCGAAGCTGGGTAAATCGCTCGTGTGCTTCGCCTCGATCTGCTCTTCGTGCGACCTCCGCCCCCCGCCGAACCAAAAGGGGCTCGGTCCGCCGGTCCCATAGGTGTTCGTGGGCCAGATCAGCCTCCCCGACATCTCCCGCATCATCGGATCCACGAGCTCGTCGCGATCAGTGCCAAGTTCTTCACGAACGACAGCAAGAAGACGCTCGAACTCGCATCGAGCGCCGAAGAGAAGTGCGGCGTCAATCCGACCAGCGCGCTGGGCCCTTTGTCGACATGCATGCGCCAGGGAACCAGGCGACTTGCCGTACGCGGGAGGTTGCCCTGCGTTCACTCATGAGCTGCGGCAAGTCCAGTGGCCCAGCAAGAAGAATTTCAAGCCAGACGCATTGCAGAAGTACGACGGCAAGACGCATCCGTCGGAGTTCCTCGACATCTACACTATCGCGGTGCAAGCTGCGGAAGCGAGACGACAAGATCCTTGCCAACTACTTCCCGCTAGTGCTCAAGCCCAATGTCAGATCCTGGCTCATGCACTTGCCGGACAACTCCATATCCTCTTGGGCAGATCTATGCCATCAGTTTGTCGGCGCCTTTACAGGCGGCCACAAGCCCCATGGCCAAGAAAGCGACCTTCATCTGCTTTCGCCGCATGAAGGAAGGAGAGCCCTAGCGCAAGTACATTCAGAGATTCAGCCACAGACAGACAACATCCCGTATGTCCACCCCTGCCGCTGGTAATCAGCGTGTTCCATCAGAACTTGCGAAACCGCAGGATGCGGAGGAGATGGCGATGTGCAAGATCGAGACGTCAGTGAGCTATATGCCCTGGCCGACAAGTGTGCACGTGCTGAGGAAGGGAGGAAACTCCCCGGAGAGAATTTAGAAGCAGGAGGATCTGATAGTGAGGAGACCGCCCCGACAAAGAAAAACCGGCGGCGGAGCAACAGGAAGAAGAAAGGCAAAGATGTGCTAGTTGTTGAGCAGTCCGGCAACGGAGGTGGCGCCAAGAAAGCCAAAGTTGGTAGCTCCGGCAAGGAGGTTGCTGCCGCACCAACTGCCAGGTCAGTGGCGGTCGCCGACAAGCGGGGCGGCTCCAACAAACAATCTTGCAAGATCCACCGCACCAAAGGTCATGACCTCCAGGCTGCAACAAGGTCGAGCAGCTTGTCGAGCAGCGTAAGGCTGAATACGAACGACGCGACAAGGAGAAGGCCCAGAGGGTGTTGGAGGAGCTAGCAAGAAACGCCCGGCCGGGAGGACGCCGGCAAGGAGACAGACCTCCCAGCGCCGCGACAAGGATGAAGACGGCAGCGATGATGAAGAATTTGATGATGACGAGACCGTTGAGCAGGAGTTACATAAAGAAACAGAGGTCCTGTGCGTTGATGGAGGTGCTTTCTCAAGATACTTCACACCGCCAGCTCAAGCGATTGGATGCGGGAAGTCAATGCGCGAGAACCATCCGCCGAGTCACGCAAGCCTCTCGAAATGGTCCAGACGCCTATCATTTTTTATATTGAGGACCACCCTGATCGTGTAACTGCGGTCGGGTGCTTGCCGATGTTGGTTTCACCAACTATCCGCAACATCAAGGTCACTAAGATGCTAGTTGACGGCAGGGCCGGCTTGAACCTGATCTCCTCCGCGGTGCTCCAGAAACTCCAGATCCCTGATGGCGAGCTCGAAGAGACCGGCACGTTCCAAGGAATCAACCCGGGAAGGAGCAAGCCGAAGGGAAAGATCACGTTGCCGGTGACATTTGGCAGCGAGTTGAACTTCAGGACTGAGAGGGTCACTTTTGACGTTCTTGACTTTCCATTGCCTTACAATGGGATACTTGGCCGCCCAGCTTCGCCAAATTCATGGCAGCCTCTCACCGTGCATACAACATGCTTTGAAGATGCCAGGCCGATAAGTGTCATCTCTGTCCCTGGCGACAAGAAGGATGCTCTTATCTGCGCCGACAAGATCTCACTGGGAAGCAGCTCTGCGCAGAAGATTGCAAGCCACTTGCCGCTGAAGCTCCGGGGCAAAGAAGAAGACCAAGTCCGCAAGAGCTCGATGCCCACTCCGGCAAGCGCCCCTCTTGAGTGCTGCGCTACCGTCGAGGACTCACCATCGAGCTCCACCGGCAAGTGTAAGAAGAAGACGATGGCAGCTCCACCGGAGACCAAGAAGGTGTCCGCCAAGGAGGACGGCACTGGTGGTACCTTCACCATCAGTGCCACTCTCGACCCTAAATAGGAAGGCGGCGCTCGTTGCTTTCACTCGTGGGCAAACGCCGTCGGCGTGTTTGCATGGCAACCGTCGACATCCCGGTGTTCCCAGGAAAGTAATTGAGCACCATCTTGCCGTTTGTCCTCATGCGCCGCCCGTCAGCGTAAAGTCAAGAAGCGGCAAAGGAGCGCCAAGAATTCATCGCAGAAGAAATCAAGAAATTGGAAGCAGCAGGCCTTGTCGAGGAGTGCTCCATCCTACGTGGTTGGCCAACTCAGAAGTCGATGCGCAAGGCAAACGGGAAATGGAGACTTTGTATCGACTTTACCGATGTTAATAAAGCTTGTCCCAAAGAACCATTTCCCTTGCCGCGCATTGACCAGATTGTTGACTCCGCGGCCGAATGTGATTTGCTTTCATTTCTGGATGCATACTCAGGATATCATCAAATCTTCATGGAAGAAGAGGATGAGGAGAAGACCGCATTCATCACCCCATGTGGCACATACTGTTTCGTACGGATGCCTTTCGGATTAAAGAATGCTGGTTCAACATTTGCAAGAGTAGTCCATGATGCTTTTGAGCCGCAAATGCACAGAAATGTGGAAGCCTATATGGATGATATAGTGGTCAAAAGCAAGGACAAGGCGACTCTGATTCAAGATTTAGACGAAACCTTTGCAAATCTCGCAAGATCAACCTCAAGCTCAACCCCGAGAAGTGTGTGTTTGGAGTCCCTTCCGCAAGCTTCTCGGTTCTTCGTGTCTCAGCCGGGGAATTGAAGCCAATCCCGACAAGATCAAGGCCATTGAGCAGATTGAAGCACCAAAGCACGTCAAGGATGTACGAAGACTTGCCGGTTGCATAGCTGCTCTCGAGAGGTTTATCTCTAGGTTCTGCTGAAGGCATACCGCCATTTTTCAAAATTTTGAAAAAGGCAGGTCCGATGAAATGGACTCTGAAGCGGAGGCTGCGCTGCGACTTGAAGAGATACATGTCCTCCACTCCAACACTTGTCGCACCTAGGCCACAAGAGAAGTTGCTGCTATATATAGCGGCAACCAATCAAAGTGGTTAGTGCTGCGTTAGTAGCGGAGAGGGAGGCGGATGATGAGCTAGCAACCATGGCGAGATGCATCCGGCGACAAGCGGGGGGCTTCACCGCAAGCTCTGGTCCCGATAAGGATGGATCTGCGCAGACGCATGAGAAGATGCGTAAAAGAATGGTGTAGCGCCCTGTTTACTTTGCCAGTTCCCTTCTGCAGGGGGCTAGGTCAAGGTACTGTGGTGTGCATAAATTGCTTTTCGGCCTCCTCATGGCCTCGAGAAAGCTGCGCCATTACTTCCAGGCGCATGAGATCACAGTCGTCACTCGTTTTCCGCTGAAGAGGATACTGCAAAATCCAGAGGCAACAAGCAGGATTGTCGAGTGGGCACTTTGGAACTGTCAAGCTTTGGCCTCAAGTTTGAGAGCACTGCAACTATCCAAAGCGAGCATTGGCGGAGTTCATAGCAGAATGGACGCCAACACAAGATGAAGAAATTCCGTAAACGAGCATCCCCGTCAAGGAAGCAAGCAAAAGAGTGGCTGATGTACTTTGATGGTGCCTTCTTCGCTACAAGGCGCCGGTGGGCGCATTTACTTGTTGCACCCACCGGAGAGCACCTCAAGTACGTAGTCCAGATGCACTTTCCCAAGGAGCAAGCAACAAACAATACTGTAGAGTATGAAGGTTTGCATGCCGGTCTCAGGATCGCAGTAGACCTTGGGATCAAAAAGCTCATTGTCAGGGGTGACTCACAGCTTGTCATCCGCCAAGTGAACAAGAATTATCAGAGTCCGTTGATGGAAGCTTACGTTGATGAAGTGAGAAAGCTAGAAGAGCACTTTGACGGCCTACAGATGGAATATATTCCAACAGCTCAGAACGACATCGCTGATGGCCTGTCAAAGTGCACCGCACTTAAGTTACCTGTGGAACGAGGGATCTTTGTGCTCAAGCTGACTCAACCGTCTGTAACGCCATCAACTGGACAGAGCAAGAAGATGAAGTTAATTTCTGGTGACTATTTTCCGGCGGAGCTCCCCGGAGCCGCTGCCAAGAAGGTCCCCAAGATCAACACCAATAGTGCTGAGGAGCAGTCTGCTCCGACAAGCCCTAGGGTTTGTTTCGTTGAAGCAGACGATCCCGACAAGTTTTGCTCCGGCAAGCTTGCCGGGGAACGTCAAGCTCCGGCTGAGCCGCAAGTTCTCGCCGTGGAAGCAGATGTTCCCGTAGTAGCAGATGTGCCTTTAGTCCTTGTTGTCGAGCCACAAGCTCCAGCATGGGCACAGCAGATTGTCCGTTTCCTTCAGACAGGAGAACTTCCCGAAGAGCAAGAAGAAGCGGAAAGAGTAGCCCGGCAGTCAAGTATGTACCAGTTTTATCGACAACACACTGCATGTAAGAAGACTCAACGATGTGAAATTGAAGTGTATTCACCGGGAAGACGGACAAAAGCTGTTGGCAGAGATACATGGAGGCATATGTGGTCACCACATTGGCGCCAGAGCACTTGCCGGCAAAGCAAGGTTTCTTTTGGCCGATAGCCCTCCAGGATGCAACTGCACAAGTAACCAAGTGTGAAGCGTGCAAGGCCCATTCCAAGCAGATACACCAGCCAAATCAAGCTCTCCAGACGATCCCTTTATCCTGGCCATTTTAGGTCTGGGGGCTCGACATCCTCGGCCCTTTTCCCCGAGCCGTCGGGGGCTTTGAGTACTTGTACGTTGCAATCGACAAGTTCACAAAGTGGCCAGAAGTGGAAGCAGTGAGGAAGGTGACATCACGGTCGCCAGCCAAGTTCTTGGTCGATTGTTTGTCGCTTCGAATCCCTAACAGGATCATCACCGACAACGACACGCAATTCACGAGCCGCACCTTCATGCAAGACGTCCAAGATCTTGGCGCCAAGGTTCCGCTTTCGCTTCATTGCTCATCCGAGAAGTAACGGTCAAGCGGAGAGGGCAAATGCTAAAAAGTGCTCTGCGCGGGCTCAAGACCGTAACTTTCGACAGGCTGCACAAGTGCGGAAAGAATCGGATTGAGGAGCTGCCGGTGGTTCTTTTGTCGATCGGGGCGACGCCAAATCGAGCCATCGCCGCACACCTTTCGCTCTAGTCTATGGAGCAGCAGGCATTTCTCCCCACGGAACTCGTGATACGGATCACCTCGAGTGCTCGCTTATGATGAGCTTGAGCAAGAGCAGTTGCGACAAGATGACGCTACCGCTCCTTGAGGAGGATCGCCTTCAAGTCAGCAGACGAGCTGCTCGATACCAGCAAGCTTTGCATCGCTACCATAGCCGCAAAGTTAATGCCAGAAGTCTCGAGGAAGGCGACCTTGTTCTTCGGCGTGTTCAGTCCGCCAAGAATTCCAACAAGTTGATGCCGAAGTGGGAAGGCCCTTACCGGGTGAAACGAGTCACTAGGCCTGGCGCTGTCCGCCTTGAGACCGAAGATGGCATTCTGGTGAGCAACTCCTGGAACATTGAGCATCTTCGTAAGTTTTACCCGTAAGGCGCGGTTGCCGGAACCTGTTCCGGCAACCACCTTTTGTACAAGTCTTGCCGATGTTGCATGTAATCCTTTGTACAAAGCCGGGCGCAGACCCCGTGCATAAGTAAAAGCTCATGTGCTCCGCACATCTTGTCAATTTCATGCTTTCTACTTTTTATTTTGCATGCGTTATCTGACACTTTGTGCGGCACATAACCCCGGTAAGCAATAACGAGCCGTAAGGCTCCATATCTTTATTTTCTCTTCTTTCTCTTTCTCAAAGAAAGGAAGGTTCCCTCGCACACAAGTTTGCCGGGGGGAAAGGAGAAGATAACGGTGTGGACCAAGCATCGCTCGAGGAAGTCTAGCCTTACCGGGAAGCAAACGACAGAAAAGCTAAGTTGCTAAAGTTTGAGCAATCAATATTAAAAATTTGAAGTTATCTTCCTCGAACGACCGTACTTTGTATGGAAAAAACTCCAGCGCTGGAGGAACCAACTCGTAGCTAGTTGCGCCTTACTTTGTTTCGAGTCCGCTCAACAACTTAAGTGAGCTGCAACTAGTTGCGACAAGGTTTCTTGTTGGTAGCAAGACCGCCAAAGAAGGCCGACGTCTCGGTGCTCATGCGGCCTGTGTGCTCGTGACAAGTTCCCTAAAAGCGTAGGGCAAAAACATACAAAGGAAGGAATCAAGTAAAGGAAATAACATAACAATCACTACCCGAAATAGAGTTATATTACAAGATAGCTTGTCGCAGCTCTAATAGATTGTTCTCATAACATGACCAGCAGCGACAAGAAAAAGAGAAAGCGGGCGGCCTAATCTACGCGATCGCCCTCAACCCTCTTGATCCCGCTCACCCTGTCCATGATGGGTGTGACAAGGGTCTTGAGCGCCCACATCAAGATCCGGCGGCAAGGACTTGAGGACATTGGTGAGGTTGAGGCCTGGATTGCGGAAGGCCACCTTCATCAGCACCTTTTGAAGAGCTCCAGCGCAGATCTGACGCGACTCGTCGGCCAGCTGCTTTGGGATCTCTTCCCGGAGTCGCTGGAGGGCCGTCACCACGCCTTTGAAGAACAAGCTGAGCTTGGCGTTGTGTTGGAGGTGCTCATCGGAGGAATACCCAAGGTCCTCCATCCCCAGCTGCGCCAGCTCCCTGTCGGTGGCTGCAGCAGCATCCACGAGACCCTCGGTCCCGTGCTCCACATTTTCCCTAAAGGTATTCTGGCGGCAAGAAGACTTCGCCAAAGAACGCCTCGTCGGCCTTGATCTTCTCCTTCAAGGCCACCTCCTGCTCCTCGGCGCCTGGCCCAACCTCGAGTCAAGGTGGTCAGCTTCACCTCACGATCTGCCTTGGCGTCCTTGGCGGCGCTGAGATCCTCGCTCCAACGGCGAGACGGCCCTGCACCGCGCCAAGACTGTAGGCGCCCTTCTCGCTCATGCTTGAGTGCAGCAAGCTCCTCGCCGCTCTCTTTGAGATTGGCCTCCAAGCTGGCGCCACCTTCGTCTCCAGCTCCTTCTTGGCGGCCTCGGCAATGCGCGGCAGCATCCTCTGCTTCCTTGAGAGCCCCGCCAAACGTTTGCTCGCGCGCGGCAAGCTCCTCCTCATGGCTGTCAAGATTGACCTTCCGCTGCGCCAACTCGCCTTCCTGCGCAGACAGCTTCTCGGCAGCAAGCCGCTGTTGCTCTTCAGCTTCAGCCTTCTCGAGGAGGAAGGCTTTGCGCTCTTCGGCGAGTTGCTCCCGCTCCGTTGCCAAGACCGGAGAGCTTCCTGGTTAAGGCCCCAGAGCTCCTCCGCGCACTTCTCGATGTCTGCTCCCGCCTTCGCGACAAGTGCTTCCCGGGATTCCAACTTGGCTTGTCGGGCGCGGTAGAGCGACAGCAGCTTCCGCAGCAGCTGCTCCTCCTCAGGCTCGTCACTTCTGCTGCTTGGCGCGTCGACCAGCGTCAGTCCAGCGGAAGCGAGCAGCTCTTCATCAAAAGTTTCTCCTTCGGCCGGCGCCCTGGAGCTCGACGCCCATGGGAGCTTGATGAAGACGCCATCGCCGCCTTCAAATAGGCGCCGGGCTGGGGCTCTTCGAACTGACGCTGCGGCAATGGCGGAGGGATCGGCGGTCGGCGTGGCGCTGGCGCTCCTGCGGCCTCGGGGCCGTCGGTCTGTCGCCGGACACCTCGCCCGGCTACCTGCGGCGACTTTGGCGGCCTCTTCGCCGACGGGCTCGTCGGCGCCATTTCTTCTTCGATGGTAGCGGCGGCGTCGGTATTACCCGCGACGTCCTCCTCGCCCGGCGACCTCGGTCTCCATTGGCTCAGGGCGGATGGAGTCGGCGACCGGAAAATGAAGAAAAGTCAAGCAAATATTCAAAAAGAAAATCAGAAGAAGAAGAACACAAGGGAAGTTTTCAGGCAAGAGGATTACCTGTGCTAGGGTCTGCAGTCATGGTCTCCGCCACCAGGGGATCGCTGGTGCTGTCCCTTGCCGGAGAACTGCCCCTTGCCAGAGAAGTCTCCCTTGCCGGAGAACGCTCCCTTGCCGGGGAATCTTCCCTTAGCGGTGTAGTCGAAGCAGATGGCATATCAGGAGCAGCTTCAGGGCACTCCTGGTAAGGCTGCTCTGCTCCTACACAAATCAGCAATCAGATATCAGCAAAGAAAGAGCACCCATGCACGCCGAACAGCAGGAAGTAAAAACCATATACTTACGCTGGGGGCTGCTTTGAGGAAGAGTTGCGGCGTCCGGCAAGGTGGTCTCGGCACGCGCCTCCTAACATCACGGTGGGTTCGTCCTCGATGACAATCACCGGGGTCTTGGCTCTCTTCGACGCTCTCTGGGCAAGCGTCCTGAAAAGGAATGGGTTCAGAGTGAAGCAAATCAGATACAAGACAAAGCAACAAATCGAAGAACTACAAGTACAGTGAAGAATCTTACTCTTCTTCTTCCTCGTCGGAGCTGAGCGCGGAGAGATCAAATTCTGGCTCGCCTCCCGGTCACGAGGCGGAAGAGTAGGTTCCCTTGGCCGCTTGGCGGGAAGCGAAGCGGTGGTGCAGGAGGGCCCGCTCCGGTTGCCGCAGCAGTGAGGTGCTCCAGCGGCAAGTGCTTGCCGCGGTGGAGGCTCGTCAGCGGCGCAGCTGACTGTTGACCCGTCTGCCTCCCGCTACATCTTGACCTTGCGAAGACGCCTTCTTAGTGGAGCTGGGGCTCCGCTCGTGGCAAGCTATGCGAAGGAGGGAGGAGGCACCCTCGGCGGGCTCGCCGACTCAGCCAGGCCGGCAAGCTCTTCCTCGCCGCAAACTCTCCTCGCTTCGACAAGGCTTGCTGCCTCTGCGCCTCTGCCTCCTCCACGGTGAATCCGAACTTCGCCCATGCGCTCCGCCGCCTCTTCCACGGCTGGTGGCGTCTGCGCATCTCATCATCGGTGGTGTCGCGGGTGAGGCTCTTCTGTTCATCGGGGCGGACCGGCACTTCTACCAGGCTGTCAAAGAACACTCGCACGACGTCATCTGCAGGCTCTTGCCAGGTTGGAACGATTCCATGCGAGTCGCACAACGACATCATTGCACGGATGCGGTCGAGCGAGGAATTGTTGCACAGCGGGACGACATTCTTCGGCAACCTGAACGCTCCGGGATGCTCAGGATCGTGCTTGAACAGCTCCAAGAGCATCGCGGCCCAGCCCAAGACAGTGAAGTTGAAGTTGAGGCCCGGGCGCAGCCTCATGATATCCGCCGCGTTCTGAAACTCCCAGGCGGGTCTCCTCCTCTCCTGCAGGGGGGCGATGCGGCGACGAAGGAAATCTGCGCCAACGGCGCCTACAGTGAGTCCGGCAAGCCTAAGGCGTAGGATCCGGATGACGGCAATCTTCAGCCTCGCATCTTTCGGGGCCAGACTGCTCCAATCATTGCCGCGCACTACTGGGGATTGGCGCTGGGCGGTAAACAGCTGCGGGTTCTCCTCGACAATCCAGCACCAGTCTGCTCTCCACTCATCCCATTTGCTGCGGATCTCTCCCTCCAGATAAGCTTCCTTCTTGCCGGTCCCCGAGATCCAAAGCGATCCCACCGAAAGAGGCTCCCCTCTCTCAACTCGGGGCATAAAGAAGTGGCGGAAAAGGGCTACGTTTGGATGGACTCCGACAAAGTTTTCGCAGAGATGTGCGAAACCGCCATGGTCGTAACATCATTGGGGTGAAGTCAAGGAGGCGGAACCCGTGAGGTGTTCATGATATCACAGAAAAATTCATAGAAAGGCAGGAAGAGCCCGCAGAGAAGAACAACACAAGAAAGGGTACCCATTCGAGCCGCCAAGCAGCAGCCGGGAGTACCTTCATTGGGCGGATCTTTCGCGTCTCCGTCGACCAGAAGAGGTAGTAGTACTCCCTCAGCTCCCTCGCGGCGAGCTGGGGGGGGGGAGATTGCCCGCTCCTTCCGCAGCGCCGCAAGCCGCTGCGCCTCGGCCGACTTCACGGCCTTCCCCTTGTCGGCTTTCGGAGCCATGGCGGAGGTGGTGAGGGAGGTCGACGGCGTTGGTGATGCTGGTGGCGATGGGGGGCGGAGCGCCGCTCTCTTCAGCCTTGAGAAGAAGGGGGGAGCAGCGGTGGTTTTTCGATGGGACAGCAACTGGCGAGATGGGCGAACTGCCCCTGCTTTCCCCGCTTATAAAGAGGGAGGGCGGACGTTCCGTCTTCCGAATAAAGAAACCACCCACGATCTCTCCCACGACGCGCATTTGACGCGCGTGCCATTCGTGGAGGGCGTGGTGGGTCCGGAGTGAGTTACGGCGTAACCCAGGGCGCTGCCGTGCCTGTTTTGGGCCTGGCCCAACAAATGCGGCACTGCAGGTGTGGCCCGAGCCGGGGCTCTGTCGGTGTACTAGAGTAGGGGTACCCTAGTATCCCGAACTTGTGCACGGGCAGTTGCAGCCCTCCGCGGCAAGGCTTGCCGGGTGAACGCCAAAGTCCTCCGTGGTTCCTTTGGAGCCATTCAAGAACAAAGTATTTAAGCCAAGGAGACAAGGCCCCGGCAAGAGGAGCTTGCCGGGAAGGCCACCCAAGGCACCTAGGAGACAAGGCCCCGGCAAGAGGAGCTTGCCGGAAGGCCACCCAAGGCACCTAGGAGACAAGTCCCCAAGAGGAGCTTGCTGGAAGGCCCGGTGGCGACAAGCTTCCGGGACGTGACAAGACAACAACCGGCAAGGCGCTTGTCATGCGGCACCACCACTCTGTACTGCGCTCCAGACATCCACTAACGTGTCACCACAGGACCTTTCGGTAGCGTGTGGCAAGAGGCCGTCTTGACAGCGGAGCGCTGATGGCAAGCGGCGTGACAAGATTGCTATCGTGGCAGCGGTGGCGCCCTGGCGGTCCCTTTACGCCTTGTTAGGGCGACATAGACGGGCATTTAATGCCTTTGTCCCCTGCCGTCAGGGTTAGGTATGATACACTGTACAAGTAGCTGTACCAACCACTCCTTTTCCATTTTTACCCTTTGTCTACGTTGCCACCTGTCGGAGACCCCTTGAGCATATAAAAGGAGGCCCATGCGCAGCGTAGAGAGAGGTTCGAAAGGACCTAAGCCAGAGAACACTCACGCTCGGTCTCGTTAGCAGCTTGTGTGTCTTTGTAGCACTCAAGCGCCTCGAGCAAGAACTCAATACACTCGGACATGCAGCAGAGGAGTGTTATCTCTCCGGAGAGCTCCGAAGCTGGGTAAACCGCTCGTGTGCTTCGCCTCGATCTGCTCTTCGTGCGACCTCCGCCCCCCGCCGAACCAAAAGGGGCTCGGTCCGCCGGTCCCATAGGTGTTCGTGGGCCAGATCAGCCTCCCCGACAAGCTGGGCGGTGGCATCAGGCAAGGATACCTCTAGAGTCGCTTGGGCCATGGGGGCTGAGCTCGCCCCAGCCAGCTCCGCCAGGCCTCGCGAGGACGACCGGGCAGGAGAGGCCCGTGCCTTGCTGTCACCTTCTTTCGCGGGCAGAGAAGTTGCCCCAGAGGGAGCCTCAGGAGCTCCTTTCAGCTTCTTCACCGCAGGCGCCAGCCTAGCCAAGAGATACAGACATCAAGCCTCAGCGACAAAACAAGGAATAAAACAAGAATCAAGCACTTACTGGTCATCGCTCGTGAGCTCGAGCAACCTCCGGCCATACTTGAAGCCCGAGAGCCGGCTGCAGGGATCAGCCTCAAGAGGCCCGGGAGCAGGAGGCGCGTCTGCGGATCGCCTCAGAGTCGGGGCAGACCCGCGAGGGACCAGCCCAGTCCTTTCTCGGGATCGGGGGCAAGCTCTCGCCGCCCCGCTCGTCGCCATCCTCGTCGTCGTTGCTCGGCAAGAGGCGGAGAGCGCCTTGAGACTGCACCGGGAGGCGCTCTCAACTCCCGTCGGTCGCCTCGAGTCGAGCCCGCTTCCCGCTCCTCTTCTTCCTCCCTCTTCGCTGAGTCGCCGGAGGACACGTTCACCATCGCCAGGCCGCCCAGTCCTCGGGCCACGGCCCGCCCCGTGAAAGGCGGGCATGGATTCCACCGCTTTGCTCCCAATCATCTTGAAGGAACAGGGCACAGGCGCCCTCAGCCTCGCCACGTCTCCCAGACCAAAAGATTGGAGGACCGCGGCCAGATCTTCGTCGACCAAGTCTGTAGAGGCGGCGGGGCCTCCACAATGTGAAGTAATCTTGTGAAGCGGGGCCACCGATGCTCTAGGAACTCCCTCGGAGCGGCCGCAGTCAACCGCCGCCCCGCCATGTTGCCCGCCACAGATCCGCGTCCATCTTCTCCAAAGCACCGGCTTTTGCTGGGATCCACGAAGTTCCAAGCGAGACCAATCGTCGGAGGTCGTCGGGTGCTCCGTGGGCAGAATCAGCCGAGGGTGGATGCGCCCAGCATGTACCATGACCCACTTGCTCCTGAAGCCCTCAATCCTCTTCCCGGGCTTCGAGATGGCGTTGGAGCTGCGATACGCGACAAAGCTCGCGCACGTGGAGATGGGACCGCGAGAGGTCCGGAGGTAGAAGTAGTGGCGTAGCAAGGCCACTGAGGGCTGCACCCCGACGTGAGCCTCACAATAGTAGCCGAAGATCGCCAGAAGAAGAACAGAGTTGGGGTGGAGGTGCAGAGCTTGCAGTTTGTAATGGCGGAGGACAGAGAAGAAAAACTCAGAAAAGGGAGGCGCCAGACCGGCAGCAATGGCGCTCACGAAGAGCGGATAGAAGGTGCTCCCTTGGCCCTCGGGAAGGGCGGAGCCGGCCTTGAACACCTCTGCCCCGTCGATGCCTTGCGTCGCCACCATCCGGCGCACCCGAGCAAGGCCCTTCTCCGACACATTCGGCGAGTCCAAGGCGGCTGAGTACCAGCTCCGGCCGGGGTCTGGCGAGGCGCCATGTCGAAGTAGATCTGGAGATTTCATAGGCAGGAAGGAAAGGCGCAAGAAAGGGGATCTGGGCAATGACCGGAGGAAGCAAGGGAAGCAAAGCCTAGACAGATGCCGCTCTTTTGTCGATTCACGCAGTTGCTAAGGCACCCACGTCCAATCAACCACCACGCGGCGCCCAAGGCTGCAGGCTGTTAGGGCCCGCGGCGCTTCGCACTTGCCCCTTTGCTTCTCTCGGCCAGCTGCCCAGCGCCGCCTTGGGCCCGGGGCTCTTGTCGGCGCTTCCGGGAACGGGGTCCCCAGACTTGCTCGCCTGCGCCCGCGGCGTGGCTCAAGGGGTGGCCCAGCATGGCCCATCTTCATTAGCATAAGCTCAAGACCCTCGCGAGGGGCCAAGCCTCGCGGGGCGGACGACAGGGAGCTTCCTCAGGCACGGCCTCGTCAGGCTGGCTCGCGAGGAAGCGGAGAGATCAAGGCGGGGTACCTCACGAGGTGCCCATGACGCAAGCCATGACGACCAAAGGCGCCAGGTGGCGCCCAGCCAGCTGATGTCCTCCTTTCCTCTTTGGTGCAAAGGGAGCAAGCGCAGGCGAGAGCATCAAGCAAAGGCATCCGTTTCGGTGCAACAAGACCAAGACCATTGCAACGGCAGGAAGGAAGTCATCGTGGAGCCTAAGCCGGCGTCACCACCAGAGCCTTTGACAGGCGAGGACCAACTTTAGTCAGGATAAGTGTACTAGATGTTCCCCTTCAAAATGGCCAATTGTTGGCGCCCTTCCCGCTCGATATTTGGGAAGAGGCCCAGGGCCCTTGCCTATAAATAGGACTAGCCCCCCACAGGGTAGGGGGATCCGGAATCCAGAACAAGGCTAAAGGCATCCTGAATCAGCATAGAGAGAGCGACTGAACTCCCCCTAGAAGTTCATTGCACCAGCCAAGAACAGACCCTCACGAGGCTGTTCTTCCTTGTATTGTTCATCATCAGCCCAAGAGGCAATCCACCACACCACAAACTAGAGTAGGGTATTACACCACAATGGTGGCCCGAACTAGTATAAACCATGTGTCTCTTGTGTTGTTCCTTTTATAGTTTAGATCCTAGCGAGGCGGCGAGGTGCAGGTAGGTAGAGGGTGAGATCTCTGCGCGCACCCCAGTGTTCGAACCTAGATGGTCTGCCGGAACCCGAAATCCGACAATCGCCAGGTGTAGACCTCCACGAGCATCCAGCTGCCGCGACCGTCGACGAGCACCGTCCAAGACATGTTCATGCCGACCCAGTACATACCGTTAATGTAGCCGAGGTGGACGGGATCGGATCGCGATGAAGGGGTTGATGCTCGCCACCCTCGATCGTTATGCTGCGTGACATGCCGTTTACGAAGATCAGCGGCATCGGCAAGCAAGGAGCTGGCTTAAAAGCTTCGCCCGAGGGCTTTGAGTAAATGGTACAGCCCCGACGCGCACGCCGGCAGCGCATGGTATTGAGATTGTCCGCACGCGAAACAATGAAGCTTGATTACCTCGTGGGGCGAATTCCAGCCACTCTTTCGGCGGACGCTGCTCGGTTCTGCCATTGTTAATGCTTGGGTTTCGGACGAGGGGGGGAGGCGCCTTAGCGGGGATGGAAGCTTGGACGAGATAATGTGCGGACAAAGATGGAGAAGCGAATATGTGCTGGGGGAAGTGGACAGGTGATGATGACTACAGCACGCCGCTTGACTTACAAGACACATACCAGCAGCATAGGGTCATATCGATGCCAGACAACTTGCTTGAGTGATCACAAGATCGTACTCCCTACAAGACCTACTACAAGATTACTATGCCCTGGCTTTCTAGAGTAGAGTAGTAGAGTAGGACTCTGCTCTACTACTAGCACCGGAGAAGTAGTATATTCTAATCTAAAATAGTTACAAACTTCAATGCCCGAGCGTGGAACGATTACGAACCGTGCTCAAAGACCGTGTCTACGTGGTGTTCGGACTTATATGCAAAAAAATAGCAAGATGCCCGTGCATTGCACGGCACACCATCATCACCAACTCGGTTTTTTCTCTACTCCTACTCCTATAAAAGACTCAGTTGGTGATGATGGAGGTGAGGAGGCGTGTTCAGCCGGGCGTGCAGCGGACGGCGTAGCACTATTCTATTTGTTATAAAAAACAAAAAAGAGTAGTAGAGATAGAGACATAGGGAGGAGCACAAGGTTGTGGGAGATAAGGATGACTGAGGCAAGGCCTTATCTGTAAATGTGGAGAGAGGTGCGGGTATCTTTTGTAAAATTGTCATAGTTGGCTTTCTATCCATCAGATATAGATCAGGCGGTCTATATTACAAGATGGCAGGCATACCATCATCACCAACTCAGTTTTCTATAAGAATAGATATATATAGATATAGATAGATAGAGACTAGGGAGTACTAGTAGGGACACCATCTACTGCTTCGTGTGCTACTCCTGCGCTCCATTCGGCGGCCGCAACGTCCCCTACGGCCACCCCTCATGCGCTCCATTCGGCAGGCGCTGTTGAAATCTGGCGAGCGCACTCTCGCGACTGCTGGCAGCCACGACTTCACCAACGATGACTTCTTCCACGAACTCGGCAACCTCTTCCTCAATGACATGTGCAACAACCTCAACGCCAACGCTGCTGCTCCCGTTGTACCGTATGCGTTTCTGTCCTTCCTGTTCGAAATCATGGTAGAATTCATGTTTCTACTCTGTATCCTACTACTATGCTAGTCCACATGATTAGTTTCATCTCTGTTATAGCCGTCATGATTTATTTTTTGCTTATTCAGATTAAATCTCGTAGTAACTTGCTCATATATTCAACTGGCGCAACGTCCCCTACAACCACTCCCGTTTCATGGACGGCCTGGTCGATGCCTCCAAGGAGCCCTTTGTCCACTGATATGAGTGCCCGATGCCGTTTTGTGGCTCGCCGGCGGACATGGTGCATCACCTCACGGATGCGTGCAGCGGTCACTGCTGGCCCTTGGCGGAGAACGTCAAGTACGACAAGTGCTACCGGTTCACCATGCCGGAGTCACTGGAGGATCACCGCCGCCTGCTAGTCTCGGAGGAGGACGGCGGCGTCTTCGTCTTGATCGTGGGCACCGGCGATGCCCGCACAGGCCGCCGCCCCGTCTCTGTAATGTGCGTCAGGGGCATTGCTGCTGATGCTGACACTGACACGAGGCAGATGTACGGGTGCGTGGTCATTGTTACTACCCCTCCGGGTCGCGTGGGCGGCGACACCGGCCTCATCGGATGGACTTGGACTCTGGGGAGCTGGGACTATCCCGCTAATGTGGACTTGGAAAACCCATGGCATCCGTTCCATCCTTTACCCGCCGACGCGGTGCATGGGGACTCCAAGGAGGTTCACCTGGACATACGCATTATCAAGTGCACTTAGAAAACATGTAGTGTGTGTGTGTGGGCGCTTATGGCCCGTGTCTTTGCCGCTTTTGATTACGTAAGCTTGTCGTTAAACTTGAGAGGCTTTCGCCGCAGTCCTTCCTTTGAACTACTCCTCTCGGTGAGCTGATGTAAGACACTTTGGGTTTCATTTGATAATGGAACCGGGAGGAGCCTCCCCTGTTCTTCTAAAAAATACGCATTATCAAGTTAAATGTTGATCATTAGTCTTCGCTCAATGTAATCCAATGTCTAAGCATGTGGAGACTTCCATGCAGGATCTTGCTCTATTGGAGTATCACGCATGAATAAAAGTGTATCCGTTTATGGTTTAGTCTAGAATCTTCCATGTATGAATTTTTACTACGATCGGTGAAAGACTTACGATGAACCATTTCTTACATCTCCTCTGCCCCCTTGCAAGTCATCCTGATTTAATCCCGCCATCTAGGTGTATAAGGGCATGGTTAATATTACTTAATAGTATAGCCAATTGTTGACTATAAGAAAGTGCCATGTCATCTGTAGCCAACATATAGAACAATCGATACTCAAAAACTAATTCTTAAAGATCATTTCTTGCGAAGCACAATAAGTGTTATTTCTTCACAAGTTTTGGATGCAGGTTGAACAGTTGAACGCTTTTGTTTGCAAAAGATACCTTTTTATCTATTTCACCCGGATGTTTGTGAACTCTAGAGATGAGATAATATCCGAAGAAACCTATCGATACCCGTTACACATGAGATGACCCCACATCCTTTGTCAAAATAAACAACTCCCCGATCAATGCATTTCACTCTTGATTGCAACGCATACGGGCACCTTACTACTATAGATTAGTACGACCAAAAATTGAACTAACATTATATATAGTACGATAAATACCGATGCATGTCACCTAAAATTATATCATTCAAAACTATGTTCAAATACTGAATCCAACGATATAGTTTTTGTTGGCATGCACTAACATTTTGTCGATTAAATCTTCACCAAATTCAATGGGGACTAATAAACCATGACCGATGTGGTACAAGTGTAGAGGGCAGCGCTGCAGAGTCTCACCTCTCACCCCGCTCGTGGCCTTGGCGATAAAAGCCGTCATATCACAAAACCCAACCACTCCCAGTAATAAGTGGCGTGGTAAAATAAACGGACAAGCAATCATCACATCCCTCCTTCTTTTTTTATTTCATCTCTCTGCATTTACTTTCTCCGGTTCATCTCGCACACTCGATCCCTAGCTACTACTCCTAGGGCCAGTTCTTTTGGCGGCTTCCCCAGCTTTTCCCACAAGACTAGTCACAGTGGAGAGTAACAATAAGGTGCCTCACTCATTTATTTGGGCTTCTAAACTACTACTCCGTCCTGGTTTATTCCTCACCATTGTAATTTGTGCTAAATTTTGACCAAAGATTTAACTGATAAAATGTTACTCCCTCCGTCTATGTGTGTAAGTCATCTTACGAAAATCAAATAATCCCAAAACACTTAAGCGCGGTGCATTAACTTCTACCTCGTTTCTTGTTTCTTGACATATCAACCAATAAGAGATAAAGAGTGTGCATGCTTTTAATGACTTGAGATATCAAACACGACATGCGTTGGTTAGTTCATTGCATGCAATACTATTAATTAGCAAATAAACATTAATGTTTCTCGTTTTCTCCTCCTCCTTGGTCACGGTGCACAGCCTAAGATCACTTACTCACCTAGACGGATGGATTAGTGCATGTGACATGCACTAACATTTCATTAGTTAAATTTATGATCAAATTTGACACAGATTACAATGCGGACCAATAAACCAGGACGGAGGTAGTAGTTATGGGATTACCAATCTAGAAGCCTAAAAGAACTGGTCCCTGGTACTCCTACTAGTAGTAGTACTCAAGTTGGAATTCCAATTGCACGGCACAACTGGTTAGGCAAAAAAATCGATACAGGGTGTAGGAAGCGGTTTGGGAATTTGCATGCCTTTCCAACTAGTGAGATACTCCGTACAAAGTACGACAGAAAAATAACAACAGAGAAGGAAGCTAAAAGTAAACAATCAAACGAGCATTTTTGCATTTGTTTTGCATTGAATCGTTTCACAAGCTTGACTAGTGCTGTTTTTCTACTATTACAAAAACCGCATGGTAATGTTAAAATGTGCATTTGCACGTACATAAGTAATAGTAGTACTCCCTCCGTCTAGGTGTACAAGTCTTCCCTCCTTGGTCACGGTGCACAACCAAAGATGACTTATTGACCTGGACGGAGGGAGTAGCACAGTCTGCAAGCATATATCGAGAGAGATGTGTAGTGCGATAGTATATAGTAAAGTTTGTGCTATATGCACGTACTTGCAAAATGCGTACGAATACACAAGGTTTCCAAACTTTCCCTTTTACATACTTAATTAAGGACGCTAAAAATTCCTGAACGTTCGGGATTTATCATTTGCATCCCAAAACTAATGAGATCGCCTTAAGAAGCAAAAATTATACTCCTTCTAAAAGCCACGGCGCTCGCAGGAGCACTTGCGGCGTGCCACGAGTGCCCTGGTGCGCGGCCATTTCCCAGCGCGCCGACACAATGCCTCTTCCTCAGCCTCGCAACTCGCGAGGTGTTGGGGATATAACTACTAAGGGTAAACCGCCCAGGAGGGGCCAGTTCACGCTCAACTATACTGAAGCCCAGGAAGACAAAGAAGATGGCGCTTTACTGATAAGGCTTAGAGGCCAAGAGCCCAGATGCGGATTAGGGCCCATAGTGGTAAACCGCCATAGTTGTATAACTTGTATTGTAAGTTAGGGAAAGGGAGACTGAGCCGGACACTTGTATGAGCCGGCCTCGGGACTCTGTAAACTGGCCGGGCGTCACCCTATGTATATAAAGGGACGGTCCGACGGCGGTTCAGGGACAAGGAAGAACAACTCAAGACCCAGGCAAAGCGTATTTGCTCCCTGGTCATCGAAACCCCAATAATCCCATCACAACTAGACGTAGGATTTTACCTTCATCGTAAGGGGCCGAACTAGTATAAACTCTCGTGTCCCTTGTCCGGTTTAACCCCTTCAGGCTAATCTCGTTGCGATGGCTCCACGACCAAGTCCTTCTGCTAGACATCTGACGTGTTAATTCCACGACAGTTGGCGCCCACCGTGGAGCTATCGCACGATGGTTTCGAGTTCTCGAAGGGCAACTTCGAAGGACTCAAAGGGTACGTGGTCGGCCGGATGACCAAGAGTCGTCGTGGTAAACTCTACATCGACGACAAAGGATGGGGCCCCGAGGCCGGCTCAATCGAGTACGGGTATTGGGTCCCTTTGGCGGAATTCATGTCTTCACCGGCAAGATCGGTGAACCGGGCCCTGAGCCGGACATCTGCGCTGACCTCGTCGAGACGGCTCAGCGTGCGAGTCCTGCCCGGGTTAAGCCCGCCATGCAGCGTGCGTTCGTAGGATGTGTCCATGGGATCAGATCTGAATCGGTGTCTAAAGGCGAGACGGCTGTTTATTCCGATGGCGAGTCATCCACCGGAGAAACCGAGTCCCTATACCAAGTTCATGATGGTGTATTCAGCGGATATTCTGATGGCAACAGTATTCTGGACCTCCTTGAACCACCAAGTCGGGTTGCTGTTTACATGGCCGGAACACAGCCCACTTTGCAATCTTCATCTACAGCATCAATGATTTCCGGATCAGCGGCCGTGGCAGGAGGCCCGGTGCGCCGACCGTCTCAAGTTCTCTCCGGTTTGATGGATGCCTGGACGACCTTGTTAACCACGGCAGTTACCCCGGAGACGCAGGATCAGCATGATGCGGATGTTGCAAAGCTGAAGGACCAGATAGCACATGCTAAGGAGGACCTGGCAGCTAAGGATGCTAGGATGGCTGAAGAACGGGCCGCTTTGAATGCCCAATCACAACAGATACAGGCACAGAATTACTGGCTCATGTTGGATCAGAATGCATCAAACGACGTGATGCGAAGGAAGTACCGATCGCGTATGCAGCCGGTCTTCGAAGGATTGAATCTAGATTATCGCCGGGCTGGGACGAGTAATCCGTAGTCAGAACCAGACCGATGCGCCTAGAGCAGCGCCGGATCAACCACGGATGACGGAACCACCTCGGTGAACAGATAACCCGCCGCAATATGTGTCAACACCACCGGGTCACTTTTCGAGCCCTTTGGATAACATGATTGCTGCAGCATCTCGCCTGGCAGCTATTCCGATGGAGGGTGATTCACTGGCGGCGAATGAAACGCGGTGGGCCAGGGATCTTCTTCAAACCGTTGTGGTGCAGCAGCAGGCTTATTCCTATAGCCGAGATAGAATTCATTCGACCCCCCGTCCGAGTAAAATCTATAGCAGGCACATGGATGAACCGGAAGTGTCTAGCAGTGCGCGGCGCCGTAATGTCCCTCAGGGATCCAATCTGGCACGCGGTGAGGTAAACGCTCAAGACGTGGTGGATAATAGCAGAGCATGAAGGGAGGCCGCTTTGGCGGCACAACATGCGGGTCGTCATCAACCCGCCTCGATTCAGCCAGTGGCGTCAGTAGACCGAGGCACCGGGCTTGCCTTCAGCTCCTGGGGAGTGCCGTGTCTTATTCTGGCTCTTCGTAATGTGCGACTGCCCAAGGATTTCAAGGGTCCACGTAAGGTGCCTAATTACACCGCTGATCCGCCACCTGAGGCGTGGGTCGAGAGTTATGAGATGGCAATGGAGATGCTGGATGTGGATGAAGCGGCCTGTGCAAAGTATTTCACAATGATGTTGGAAGGGACAGCCCGTACTTGGTTGAAAAATTTACTAGCCAACTCCATCGAGTCATGGGATCAGTTAAAGGCCCGGTTTATAGCCAATTTCAAAGACACCTGCAAACAGCCTATATCCATTGTGGATCTGGATGCCTGTGTTCAAGGGGAGAACGAGTCAACAACTCATTGGGTGCGCTGGGTTTCACAAGTTTTGCATTCGTCAGACCGGATTAATGCTGGCCAAGCAATCATAACGTTGGAGCGTAATTGCCGGTTTAAGTCACTAAAGATGAAGTTGGGACGGCTCAAGCGCCCTTTGCAATGACATGGGAACACTTATGGCGGCCTTGGTCAAATATGCCGATTCTGATAATACCAAGGATCCCGAGTCTGATGAGGAGAAACCGGAGAAGGGAAAGAAGAACGGCGGTGCAAAGGTACAACATCACAACCAAGGAGGCCATGGGAATAATGGTAAGCACAAAGCAGATAATTCAGATTTTGTGGCTAACACCAATATGCAACGTCATAAAGGTAAACCGCCCCAGCGCGGTGGAGGGCTGAATCTGGAACTTCTGTTAAACCAGCCCTGCCCAAAGCATGGGACAAAGGAGGCCCCTTACACACATCTTTGGAAAGATTGTTACATTATGAAGGAGTTCAAAAACTCTGATCTCTACCGGTATGATCAGGGTCCGTCGACCGGTTCAGGTCCAGGTTTTCATGGTGGTGGCGGTTCAAGCTCTGGATTTCAGAATAATCAGGGCCACCAGAACAACCAAGGTGGTAATAGCCAACAAAATAATCAAGGGAATCAGCAGCAGTCAGGTTATCAAAGTCACCCCAAGCAGTTGAATGGTGGGCAGTATCATGTGTTCACTACTAGCTTGTGCAAGCGCGATCAGAAGCTTCACAAGAGGGCAGTTAATGTTGTTGAACCGGCAGTACCACGTTATATGCGGTGGTCCGAGCAGCCCATTGTGTGGAGCAGAGAGGATCATCCGCCCCGGGTTGACAATCCGAGTCAACTAGCTTTGGTGGTAGCACCTCAGGTGGGAGGTTATAAGTTTACCAAAGTTCTGATGGATGGAGGGAGCAGTATCAACATCCTGTACTATGAGACTTTTCGTCGCATGGGGTTGACAGACAAGCATCTTAAACTGTCAAACACTGTTTTTCATGGTGTAGTACCAGGTAAATTGGTGTATCCTGTTGGAAAGATCGCTTTTGAGGTTGTCTTTGGAGATGAGAATGATTCCAGGTCTGAAACGTTGACCTTTGAAGTGGTGAAAATTTAGAGCCCATATCACGCACTGTTTGGACGGCCGGCTTACGCAAAATTCATGGCGAGGCCCTGTTATATCTATTTACAGCTCAAAATGTCGGGTCATAAGGGAACTATCATAGTACACGGAAGTCGAAAGATCGCTTTGGATTGTGAGGAAGGTGAAGCGGCCTATGCTGAGTTGGTTTGTGCTACAGAGGAGCTGAAGTTTTATAAAGACAATGTTGATCCGTAGACATGACCCCTCCAAGAAGCCCACCATCGAAAGCATGACCCAACCCTGACGTACAAACCGGCTGATGAGACTAAACTTGTTGACTTTGTTCCTGGCGATTCATCCAAACAGTTTAGCATCAGCACCAATCTGGATCAAAAATAGGAAAGTGCGCTCATCGAGTTCATCTGTGAGAACCGGGACATTTTTGCATGGAAGCCTTTTGACATGCCAGGTGTACCGAGGGAACTCGCTGAGCACACTCTCAATATTGATCCCAAGTTTAAACCGGTCAAGCAATTTCTTCGCAGCTTTAACGAGGAAAGACGCAAGGCCATTGGTGAAGAGGTAGCCCGGCTGTTGGCTGATGGGTTTATCGTCGAAGTATTTCATCCTGAGTGGTTGGCTAATCCGGTGCTCGTTCTTAGGAAGAACGGCACTTGGCGTATGTGTGTGGACTACACATATTTGAACAAGGCTTGTCCGGCAGATCCTTTTGCTCTCCCGCGTATTGATCAGATTATTGATGCAACGGCGGGTTGTGAGCGCCTGAGTTTCTTGGATGCTTATTCAGGTTATCACCAGATTAAAATGCCAGTTAAGGACCAGGAGAAGACAACCTTCATCACTCCCTTTGGAGCCTTCTGCTATGTTTCTATGCCTTTTGGGCTCAAAAGTGCCGAGGCAACCTATCAGCGTTGTGTGCAAAATTGTCTTCACACGCAGATTGGGCGTAATGTTCATGCCCATGTGGATGACATTGTGGTAAAGTCCAGGAAGAAGGAAACCTTGATAGATGACCTCAAGGAGACGTTTGACAATCTTCGGGTTTACAAAATGACGCTCAATCCGGACAAATGTGTTTTTGGTGTTCCGGCAGGCAAGCTATTGGGTTTTCTTGTGTCCAACAGAGGTATTGAGGCCAATCCGGAAAAGATCAAAGCGATCACATAATTGGCTAAACCGAAATGCATCAACGATGTTCAGCGTCTGGCGGGTCGAATTGCATCCCTCAGCCGGTTTATCAGCCATTTGGGAGCGAAGGCGATTCCTTTATATCAGATGTTGAAGAAGATGATGATTTTGCTCGAGGACGCAGCTAATGCGGCATTTGAGGATTTGAAGCGGCAGCTGGCTGAACCGCCGGTCCTTGCTGCTCTGGTTGATAACGAGCCCTTGTTATTGTACGTGGCTGCCAATGCCCGTGCGGTCAGTATGGCAATTGTGGTTGAGCGTAAGGAGGCTGGGAAGGAATATACGGTTCAACGGCCAGTTTACTATATCAACGAAGTGTTGATCGAGTCAAAACAATGATATCCACATTGGCAGAAGCTGGTGTATGGCGTTTTTATGGCAAGTCGGAAGCTCAAGCAATACTTTCAAGGTCATCCCATCACAATGGTTAGTTCTGCCCCTTTGGACGATATAATTTAGAACAGAGAAGCAACTGGCCGGGTTGCGAAGTGGGCAATTGAGCTTGGTCCACATGGATTGAAGTATATGCCTCAAACGACCATAAAGTCTCAGGCACTTGTTGACTTCATCAATGATTGGACCGAGTTACAGACAAGAGAGAACAAACCGGACAATACATACTGGACTATTTAGTTTGATGGGTCCAGGCAATTGGAAGGCTCGGGGGCTGGAGTTGTCCTTACTTCCCCTCGAGGTGATAAACTTTGTTATGTTCTCCGCTTACTGTTTCCTTGTACTAAGAATGCAGCAGAGTACGAAGCCTTAATCCACGGTCTCCGTGTGGCTAAGGAAATGAACTTAAGCCGGGTTCACTGTTTTGGAGATTCCGATCTGGTGGCTCAGCAAGTTTCTGGTACTTGGGATTCTAAGGATCCACTCATGGCGGCTTATAGACGCGAGGTGGATATTGTGGCAGGTCACTTTAAGGGTTATCAGGTTGAGCACATTTACCGGCGCAAAAACGAAGCAGCAGAAGCTTTAAGCCGGCTGGGATCTCAACGTAAACCGGTACCACCCAATACCTTTTTAGATATCTTGCATAACCCGTCTTTTAAGTTGCCTACAGAGGAGGATTTAGTTGTTCCTGATCCGGAGGCCCAATTGGTAGCCGCTTTACATGTCACTCCGGATTGGACGGTTCCATATTTGGCGTATATGACCCGAGGCGAGTTACCAGATGATGAGCTCCTCGCCAGGCAGATAATCCGGCGGTCAAAGTCCATGGTTATTCACAATGGCAAGTTACACTATTGCAGTGTTTCAGGCGTATTCCAACGTTGTGTTTCTCCTGGAGAAGGACAAGAGATTCTACGTGAAATCCATGAAGGGTGGCTAAAGCTTTTCGTCATGGGTTCTATTGGTTGACAACTCATGCTGATGTGGAGGATCTGGTAAAGTGGTGTGACGCTTGTCAGAAGTTTTCACGTCGAGCTCATGTTCCGGCTCAAGAGCTACGGATGATTCCTATCACTTGGCCGTTTGCCACTTGGGGGCTTGATATGGTGGGACCTTTTAAGCGCTCCAAGGATAAGAAGACCCACCTGTTGGTGGCGGTTGACAAGTTCACTAAATGGGTTGAAGCGGAGCCCGTCAGCAAGTGTGATGCAGCCATGGCGGTTCAATTTCTCAAAAAGATCGTTTTCCGTTTTGGCTTTCCACACAACATCATCACAGATAATGGCACGAACCATTCTAAAGGTGAGAGGGAGGAGTTTTGTCAACGAGATCACATCCGGCTTGATGTAGCGTCCGTGGCTCATCCCCGGTCCAATGGTCAAGCTGAGAGGGCGAATCAAGAGATCTTGAAGGGTATCAAGCCCCGGCTTATGGTTCCTTTGAAGCGGACGCCGGGTTTTTGGGTGGAAGAATTACCATCTGTATTATGGAGTATAAACACCACCCCGAACCGATCTACGGGTTATACACTTGTCTTCATGGTTTATGGGGCTGAGGCCGTCCTCCCGAGTGATATTCGTCATGACTCGCGTCGGGTTGCCAATTACATTGAAGCGAACAATGAGCAAGCACGCCAAGAGGCGCTGGACCTGTTAGATGAGAAATGGGACATGGCTTTGGCTCGATCGGCGGTTTATCAACAAGACCTGCGGCGTTATCACTACCGCCGGGTTAAGACAAGAACCTTTCAAGAAGGCGATTTAGTGCTCCGGCTCATCCAGGATCAGACCGACATGCACAAGTTATCCCCACCTTGGAAAGGACCCTTTGTGGTCAGCAAAAATCTACACAATGGATCATACTACCTCATTGACGTTTGAGAAGACTCACGCAGTTCTGATGAGGAGACCCGGCGGCCATGGAACATAGCTCTCCTTCGGCCTTACTACACTTGAAGCCATAGGCTTTTCTTATGTACATATTTCAACAATGTATATATTATGATCAATATAATAAACCGGCATCCTTGCTCTAAGCAGGGTCTCTGCCGTTTTCTTCACATCTCTTTGTTTACATGGGGGCTTCAGCTGACAAAGCAAAGTACTACCTGTTAAACCGGCTATCATGCCACAAAACAGCTTGGGAGCTTCACACACAAGGGGCCAAAGAGAGTTCTATTGCTAAAAGCATGACTCAAACATAGGCACCCATTGAGCACAGCTCACAAAGTTACTTGGGGGCTTTTTGTGTAAAGTACCAAAGAGTTTGAAAGGACCCTTGTAATCGGGTATCGACCCACGGCTTGGAAGCCTGGTGTATTCACCTAGAACCCCGGGTTAACCAGCCTTCATCAAGTAAGCCACTCCTATCCAGGTAATTCTGGCATGACCCGCCAAACGTTTGACAAGTCAATCTTTTACAGACCTTGAACTTGTCAAAGTTAAAACGACGATTGGTTAGTTGGAGGCCCAACTTAAAAGGCTTGCAAAATGGTTTAACTCAGCGGCCTGGCAGCCCATGAAAAGCCTCGAATTTGGGCCTGGCAGCCCTTGAAAAGCCTCGAATACACGGTTTTTATTTGTTTTTTGCCAAGTTTTTTTTCTTTGGTAATATCATGTTAGCCCGATGTTTGTTAACCCGGCTTGGCTTTCAACTACAAGTTGTTAGATCATATTCATGTTAACCCGGTGTTTGTTAACCCGGATTGGCTTTCAACTATAAGTTGTCAGACCATGTTTCTCATCAAACCGGTATTTTCACAACCCGGACTGGCTTTGATTAAATTTTACCAGCATGGTGTTATTCACAACACGGTATGGCTTAAAAAGTTTACACCAGCACTGCATGGTGGGAGTTATCTATGCTTCAGATTTGGGTTTTTCACCCTTACTACAAATACAATTTGGTAAACCAACTAAGTAATTTAATATCACAGGTATGATTTATTTCATATTTTTTGATTCAGCTTTGGTCATTAACCAGGCTTTGCATGGGGCATTGTGACCCGTCCGGCGGTAAACAGCCCAGGCAGATTTTTTTATGCAGACACAGGGATTGCACAATACTTTGAAGGTATATAATCCGGCACTAAAATTATCACGGCGGATCAAACAGTTATATCTCAGTGCACGATGGCAGCAGATCACAGTATTTCAACAAGCCTATTACAAGGCGCTTTAAGGCCGAAAATAAGCGATTTTTTTACACAGAGCACAATCTGTGCCTATCAACTCAGTTGCCGAATTAAGATTCATTGCCGGGTTGATGAGAGGTTGATGGATCTTCTGCTGTCGGTTCAGCCTCCTCCTTCCCATCCAGTGGCTGGAAGTCAACGGTGGTCCAAACAATCCGGGTTAAAGCTTGAAAGACAGCTTCTTCATTTATAAGTTCGGACGGATCAACCTCAGGAGCGTAAGTGTGCTTACGAATTGGCGGGATAAGATTTTGCACTTCCCACACATCAGTGTCAATCCGTTGGTTGTTGGCATCATAGAAGGATCGATGAACGGTCAAATTAGCCTCTTCCGCCAATTGACTTGCCAGTGGACGCATCTCCTTCGTCAGGACTTTGAGGGCTTTGTTCTCGAAAGCTGACCCGTCTGTTTGTTCATCCGAAAATCCCTTGGCGATATCAACTGGATCGAAGTAATATATCCATGCTTTGGCCCGAGTCAGTGCCAGTAAAGCGCCAGCCCTGGCAGCAGATCGCTTCAACTCTTCTATCTGCGCCAGCGTCATGGATAATTTGATTAGTGTGTCCTTGATCAATGTTGGTGCCGGTTTGTTGTATGAGACTGCACAGATAACCTGTTGGGCACCGGCGTATAGTTGCTCAATCAAAGTGTATGCTGCCTTCAGTTTCATCCGCATATCTATGCCCAGCTGAGCAATGCGATTACCTACAACAGTTTATGAATTCAATGTTTAACCGGCAGAGTTCAAGATATTTTCGAACCGGCTATGACAAAGTACTTACCAAAGATTGCAGAAGTCATAGCATCCACTTGATGTTTTAGCCCTGTCAGCTCATCCGCCACCGGTTTAAGAGCTGCTTCGGCATCTTCAGCCCGCTTCAACAAAGCAGCCTTCTCAGTTTCCAAGTTGGTGCGTTCATTTTTGAAACCATCTTTCAATTGCTCCATGGATGTCAAAACACCCTTTAGCTCCTCTTTGGCTCTAGAGGACTCTTCTCGCTGGGACTTGATGTTTTCTTGAAGATCGGCGATTTGAGATTCTTTGATATTTTTGTCAGCCTGCAAAAGTCAGAAGATGAAGTTGTTAAAGTCCCCGGCACATAACAAGTTATGCACTCGACACTTGGGGGCTAATGTGGATTGCTTTTCACAGTGAGTATTTTCAAGTCCCAAGGCTCAATCCAGGTATTAAGCTTGCACTTGGGGGCTAATGCACAATTGATCAGTTATAAGTAAAGGCAAATAACAAGATTGGATAAATTCCCGGTTTGTCTTCCAAAGACAAACCGGCCCTTGGGGGCTACTCAGTTGAAGTGTTCTTTATATCAAAGTCCCGGTTTATCTTCAAGAAATAACCCGGCCCTTGGGGGCTACAATGGAAGAGATATACAGAATAAAGTAAATTTCAAAGCTTTCTTGAAGATTACCTCATAACGTTCCTTCATCAGGTTCACCAAACCGGCTTCAAAGTCACGGATGGTGTAAAGGCGGTTTAAAAATCCGGAATGAAGATCCTCGATACTAAGGTTGATGAAGTTGGATAAATCAGTCTTCCCTTTCCCCTTGCCCATAGCAACGAACTCCTCCTTGGCTGTATGTTTTGACAGGACAAACGGATTACCAGGGCTAGTGTGACCCATACCAGTAATAATAACATCATCATTATCACCCTTTGGTGGACTTGGCAGATTGACGGCATCCCTGGCTGGACTTGGCGGATTAGCAGCTGGGCTCGGCGGATCAGCAGCCGGGCTCGAAGGAGTAGCATGAGGGCTTGATGGATCAATATAAGTAGCCGGGTCAGCTTCCAGCGGATTAGTTTCAGTGTTATCACCGTGTGGGGCAGAATCATCCGTAACATCAATATTTCTACCGGTACCCTCAGGAGCCTTCTCCGGTTCAACTTCACCAGTAGGGGCACTGGTTTTAGCTTTCTTGCTCAGATGGGCTTTCACACTGATATCAAAACAAAGATTAGCACGGTAAACCGAATTATGAAGGAAAAAGACGAAGGGTAGTGTATTTAACCAGGGACAGTTTTAAGGGGAGGCAGCTGAGTGGTTGATGAACTGTCAGACGAATTGGAAGACACCTGGTAATTCAAATCAGACGGATTGAGAGGGTATCGGAAGAAACCCTTCAAAGGATAAAGTTTTTCGGGAGAACAAGCAACCTCTAGGCGACGCTTCCGGGTTGGTGTATCCGGTAAACCGGAAGAGGTGACTTGCTGGCCACTGTGTCGGGTTGTGAACGCCCTTCAGGATGGCTGTGAAGTTTGGCATGAGGAAAATCAACTTGTTTCCTTTTTTGAACCGATACACCACCGAGTTCAATAATGGGGCTGTCAGAGAACTCAGTTCGGCGGTTTAAGTGGAAGAAATCCCGGAAGAGATCAACAGTTGGTTCTTCTTGAAGGTAAACTTCACAGAACACTTGGAAGCTGCATATATTAGACACGGAATTTGGTCAATATCCTGAGGATGGAGTTGGAAGCTGGCAAGTACATCCCGGAAAAACTTTGATCCGGGAGGGCTGAATCCCCGGGATTGATGTTGCATGAACACGATCACTTCTCCATCTTGAGGCTCAGGAGGGCACTCAGGGCCAGGAACTCGCTAGTGAAGGACATTTTTTGGAGCTAAAGCGCCCGTTACAACGAATCCATTGATTTGCGTTTCCGTAATCCGGGATGGAACCCAGTTGCAAGCGGAAAATTGCTTGGTCATCTTGAAAAGCAATTCTATAAAGGAAAAATGAAGGCCGGTTTATGGTTCATGTGCACTCATCGGTGTTAAACCGGGAATTTGATCAAAGCATACATGTGAGGTAAACCGGAAATTGTTATTCAAGTCAAGATGGCGGTTTAAGTGAGGGCTAATGACATATGGCGAATTATCAACTACGAAAGGTTAAACCGCCCTTAGGTGAAAGAAGCAGATCTGAAGTCTACTAAGTGTGTGTGTGAGAGAGAGAGGGAGAGAGAGAGACAGAGAGAGAGGAGCATCCGTAACACAACAACCATCTCTCTCGATTCGTCCGTCCTTCGCACGGTCGCATGTAACCCAGGCATCAACGCGCACATTTTGACACCCTCACCCGGCCCCTACCCACCTCAAGGCTCGCACAATCTCTTTGTGAATACCCATTTCTCTCCTTAGGTTTTTTCTCTCAATCTCTCTCTCTCTCTCTCTCTCTCTCACACACACACACACACACACACGCAGCACAACACACACACACACACACACACACACACACACTCCCCCGAGCACACAATTCATCCCCATCCAAGGTTATACGGTGAACACTCCCGCTTGTGCTTCTTTGCAACCCAACATGCACAACACCTCAATCTTCAAAGAGGGAATTGAGCAGATCGAAGACGGCGACCACACTGTGCTAGAGAATGCGGGGTCATTTGGAAGCAGGGTGATGTGACGACGGCTGACTGACTCCTCCCCCCACCCTCTCTCTCTCTCTCTTGCACAAAATTACCAATCCCTCTCTCCCCCGCACAAAATTGTCAATCCCTCAACCCACGAGATCCTTCCCCTCTCGTCCATGTTTTTCTAGCTCTCTCATCAAACATGTTGTCTCTTCTCCTTCCACGTATACAGAATCTGGATGCACACGCATCTCACGTATATTACATGTCTCCATCTTTCTCACAGACCTAACTTCTTCCTCTCTCTTTCTCTCTATCTCTCTCCCTCTGTCTCGTTAGGTTTGTCTCCTACTCTCTCGTCCACATACATACAATTTTTCCCGCCCTATCTGCTCCATCTTCAAAAGCTCTCTCCGCACATTTCATTCACACATTGGGATATGTCAAAATGTTGCTTCTATAATGGCCCTGTTTGGATCATGGGGTTAGAGCTATTTTGGGTTAGTTGAGGGCTCAAATAACCCAAAAGTATCCAAACAGGGAGGGTTAGAGTGGGTTAGTTCCATCTAACCCAACTATCCTGGTGGAGAGGTGCTTATTTGGGTTAGAGTGGGTTAGAAAATAACTCTAACTCTAACTGTGAGTTTGAGCATGTTGTGAAGTACTATAGACCTTGTATACATCTTGGGATTCGACAATGATTGTAACTATTGAATTGTATAGACCATTACATTCAAAGTCAATAGCCTAATATATTTATTTCACAATTTTAACAAATGATTAGTTCACTACAAACTAAGAAAACAAATGTGTACTCCCTCCGTTTTTAATTATGTCCGCGTATTAGCATTGGTCAAAGTCAAGTTTTGTAAACTCTCAGAAAGCTTATAACAATAACAAATAAATACCATTAGATTCATTATTGAATGTACTTTCACATCATACATATTTGTTATGGTAAATGTTTATATTTTTCTATAAACTTCGTCAAACTTTAGGAAGTTTGACTTCGGTCAAACCTAATATGCAGAGTTTACTACTACTACTCGCTAGTTGCTTAGCCGAATCACTCAACACGCCACACGGGGAGTCCAGTGTCACAAAATTTTGAGGTCAGCGGGAAAATCTCCCGCGACCCTGATTCGGCAAAGGAAGTTACCTTCATAGCCTTTGGAACAGGCCTACGGATGACGCTTGGTAGGGGGCTATTTTCGTAACTTCAGGTTCACCCTACCCAGCCAACCCCACCCCGGCACCCAGAGTAGTACACCTGAATACTCCCCATTTTGTATCCCCACCACAAAATAGACTTCTCCACGACACCGCAGCCTTCGTGCTCCTCCCCTTTACATCGGCGCACTCGTCCACCGCAGCGCATCTGCCTCATCGACGACCTCATACGCCACACTGGAGCTGGTCCACCGTCGTCGTCGTACACAGAGCCTCTTCCCCGGCATCGTCTTCCACGGTCTCAGATCTGCTTCCTGGAAGCCTACGCCAAGCGCAGAAGTACCACCGTCGTGGACAATGAGCTGACTCCCGTTGCCGATCATGACTCACAGAGGCCGCCGCGACCATCGTTCTCCTCCTCGATTGGTAATGTGTGTATTGAATCACTTAGCAGTACATGTGCAGTTCCAATTTTGTTCATACCTACTGTTCAAATTTCCTAGGTGCTATTGTTCCCATAAAAGTAATTGGTTATAGCCTCCATTGTCCAACAGAATATCAGCTTGTAATTGTGCGTCGCTCCTGTATCGCTACCGTGCTTGGGTAGGTTTTTCATCAGCAACCAGTAGTGTGGCAAATGATGGAAAGGTTTTTAGAACTAGCAAGATGCCCATGCGTTGCACGCATCAAGATGCATTTGTATGAGTAGTTTATCTTGTGGGAGAAAAGGATGAACGAGGGAAGGCCTTATTTGCAAATCTGGAGAGGGGTATGGGTATCTTTTTGCAAAATTCCCATTTGTTTCCTTCCTATCTGTCAGATATAAATCGGACGACCTATATTGCAAGAAAAAAAGTATAGAGAAAAAAAGTAGACAGTAAAGGAAGTAGAGATAAATATTAAATATTAAATATAAAATAAATATAACAGTAGAGAAGAGAGTAGAGATAGCAGAGACATCGGGAAAGGATCGCGCGCGCTCGGGAAAAAGCGGCCAAGGCAGGCTTAGTTTTGGCCATGCTACGTTCAGCGCTTTATAAAATCCAACGCCCTCCCACCGCTCTGTGCCTTGCCACCGTTATCTCCCCGCTCATTTTCGCCTCGCCACCGCCGCACCACCATGCCGCCGCATCACCGGGAAACTTGGGGATACCGCGGCGTTCGCACGCGCCCCTCCGGCGGCTTCTCCGCCGAGATCCGGTTCCGGGATGTGCCTCGGCCTCGGCAATTTCGACATCGCTTAACGAGGCCATACAGACGACGCGGCGGCGTGGCACCTCCGGTGGCCTCATAGAACATTAAACTTCCCCAACGTGCCGACACGGGGGCGGGCGCAGGAGCTCGCGCCTCTGCCGCGGCTTAGCACCGACGAAGATCGTCGCGACAACCGGAGCGGGAGCACCATCTCGGCATCACCGAGATGGACGAGGAAGCCATGGCGTTGTGGCGCCAATACTTCCCACAGGACATCATCAACGAGCGCGAGTTCTACGCGCAAAGGAGGGCGGAGAAGGATAAGAGGAGGGCGGAGCGAGCCGTCTATCGCGAGGACAAGCGTAGGCGAAAAGCGGATGCTCAATTCAACATGAGGCTAGGAGCAGCGTCGCCCTGGGAATCCGACGATGATCGGTATCTTCACGCCTACAGTCTTACGACGGAGGAGGACATCACCGAGGAGGAGCCGGACGACGAGGAGTAGTTGAATTATCTTTTTTTATCTATCTATGCTGAGAACTATCCTCTACTCTATCTACTTCTCGATCTCAGCACTGTAAACGCTTTTTTAAAGCACCGCGCGTTGCGATTCTGTTGGAGATGCTCTAACATGGAAGACGAGTGCTTTAATGTTGCCCACAAGATGCGCGAGTATTACTAGTAGTATATTTTTCTTGCCATGTTGAGATTTTAAAACCATGAGTGCGAACATGCAGAGGAGCAATGAAGACCAAACACGGGATATTCGGGACATCTTCAAGGAGCGTGGCAAGTTAAAGAGGAGCTGCACCGAACCTTTAAAACGAGCTTTGGTAAGTAGCACCCTTTCAATTACTTTCGTGTAGCCTCGTGTTCTTCGATGTGTATATGTTGTAGTTTATGTTTCTCTGAAGCGTGGTGTTCTTCGATGTGTAATAAGAAGAGTCTTAATCGTCCTAATGCTTTCGTTTTTAGCTTGATGTAGGAAGCGGGTGTTCTCACCTTGTAGTCTGTTTTTATATATTTTTTCCTTTTGAATTCACTTCTCCGAGTTCTGTTTATTTGTCTTCTACTAAATGGATCTAGGTTGCTCCGAGTATTGATCTAAAAAAGAAGTAACTTCATGTCAGGATGCAGTTCCTGTGAGGAGGGAAGTACGGTCAACCTCGAGATCATGTTTCCAAAATGAGTCTGGATTACAGACAAGGTTCCAGTTCCCTAATGATGTTGGATTAGACATAAGGTGCAAATTGCCAGATGATGCTGGATTACACACAAGCCAGGTGGAGTCGTCAGCTGTTCGTGTCCTCGTGGCATTAGTAAAGACTGAAAGAAAGCGTGGAGCAGCCCTTGAGAATGTAGCTGAGTTCCTGAAGAAGCGAAAAGAGGAATCAAATGATGTCTTCACCCAAGCCAAAGAAGAGATGGAAGAAGCCAGAAATAGGCTAGCAGAGGCAGAGCAGGCTAGGCGTCTCCTGCTATCTAAAACTGTTGTCAATACAAAATTTCCTTCATAATAGCTAGGTTCAAATGTTTATCCAGTCAGCATGCCTGTTTTGATGTCCGTGCATCTACTGATGTGGCACAAAATGTTTTTTTGTCATGTAATAACAGAAATTACTTTCCAAACAATAACAGACGAAGCATTGGACATGGTATAGTTCACGCGCAAGCCTGACATTCCAAGTTCAACTTCCACATCAAACTCATGTTCACAGATATCTGCACATTTCATACATAATGTCCACAACCATGATTCATTTCAAAGCCAAAAAAAATGTGAGGAGATTTATAAATAAAGAAAAACCTCTACTAGTTTCTGCTACCAGTGCGAGCACAACAAGTCAAGACCATGCGTAAATTAATTATATTTTAGTCATTTTTTGTGTTCTAAAATGCCTGCCGGCTCGCGGAAGGACGTGACGTGTTGCCGGCACACGCGCAGATTCAATGAAGGCAGGCGGGGCAGTCTTAAGCTGGTTGCACGCGGCGAGGAGGCGTGCTCAGCTGGGCCTGCAGCGAGTGCGGCCCTCTTGGCCGGCGCGCCGGTTCAATGCCTGCGCTATGAGAGGTCGCGTCCGTGTCAGAGCAATCACTCCCTCCAGTCCTTTTTTGTTTGGGTATAACAAAATCTCGTTTTCCATTCACATTTTACAAGTAAAATTCATGGACAAACTTTGCCCCAAAGTACGATGGGGACTAGTAAACCAGAATGGAGGTAGCAGTTTTTTTTAATCAAAGAAGGGTTTCCCCTTCCGATTTTCATTACTAAAAACCAGCATCTAAATCTAAACTATAGTATTTGCCCTAGAACTACCAGGTTCAACATCTCGCAACATAAACCCATACAACCTCCATCGCAAAAAAAACCATACAACCATACACCAAGGAGGTACGTAGTACTATGAATTCCATTTTCGCTCCATACCAATCGTTCTGAAAACTACTTACTACTTATAACGCGCCATTGAAAATCGGAACTCTTAACCCCGCTAGAAAAACGATATTTTAAATGTGGCTACTCGACCTGTGGCAACTGGCGAGCCACCGCGCTCCAAGTCGTTCACATGTGGTCCCGACCATCAACTCCTACGGATCAAATTATCACGCGAGCTGACTATTCCTACAAAGGTGCTCCACCACGCACTGTACCCATGAATGCAGCAATCGTGCACCTAGGGTTTTAGGGTTTATTTGTTAACGCCGCTTTACATAACACTCATGTGTGCGAGACAGCGAGAGGCCGGCTGCGTCGTGCGCCTCTTCTCTTCAGATATGTACTCCACCGTTTGTCTGGTGTCCAAAAATTATAATAACTACTAGCAATGTGCCAATGCGTTGCCACACGATCAAAGTAGATTATTACATATTCACCGATTTGATAGAAAAAAAGTCTAGTTTTGAAATACGTATATCACTAAAAATATGTTATGTTTCACTCAAAATATATTCCTTTGGCGTTTTGATGAGATAAGGGAGGAATGTTGTTGGTTTCAAGATTCGAGAAGTGGTATATGTCTAATTTCTACTCTTACTAGCAAGATGCCCGTGCGTTGCACGGAACATCAAGATCTTGTGGGAGAAAAGGATGAATGAGGGAAGGCCTTATCTGCAAATGTGGTGAAGAGTGCGGGAAAATTGCCATATTTTCCTTCCTATCCGTCAGATATAAATCAGACGACCAACATTGCAGGATGGCAGGCCCACCATCATCACCAACTCTATTTTTTATCCCTACTCTTATAAAAAGCATTCTCGGTGATGATCGTGTGCTTGCCATCCTGTAATATAGGTCGTCCAATCTATATCTGACGGATAGGAAGGAAACTATGGCAATTTTTCAAAAAGATACCCACACCCCTCTCCACATTTGCAAATAAGGCCTTCCCTCGTTCATCCTTTTCCCCCACAATATAAACTACTCATACAAATGCATCTTGATGTTCCGTACGACGCATGGGCATCTTGCTAGTTGTTGCAAAAAGCCCATGTGTGTGTGAGAGAGAGGGAGAGTGGAGGAGGACGGAGTGCATGTGTGACAAAGACAAAAGGAGTGTGTGTGCGATAGGTATCAGCTTAAAATGAGGCGATAGTGCGTGTGTGCATGATCAAGAGGGTGTGTCTCGAGAAGGGAAGAAAAATCTACATAGATACAAGGAGCAGGAGAGAGACATGTATGCGATGGTGGAAGCATGAGTGTGTGGGTGTATAAACCTATCTAGAGGCTAGCTAGTCGATAAATTTTTGTGTGCAGTGGCGGAGCGTAGTGGGGACAATACCGGGCCTTGGCCCCCCTTTCTAGAGAAAAATTTACACAATAGGATTATATTTCAACTAATTGCTCTACTAATTCTCCAGCATGTTTGATCATCCTAGCTTTTTCTATGTCATACACTTGTTTTGGCCCCTCCTAACACTTGGTTCACGCTCCGCCACTGTTTGTGAGAGAAGTACGAGTCGGGGTGCGAAAGCGAGAGTTTTGTGTGTGTGAGAGAGAGACGGTAGTCGGGAAGGGGAGTGGAAGCAGGAGTTGTGTGTGTCTGTGTGAGAGAGAGGGAGACAGTTTTCGGGGTTGTCTGATCGGTAAGCAAATGAATAATGTCAGTCTGGGATGGAGACGAAAAGGAGACCGCAACAAATGTTGTGTCTACATGAGAGAGAGAGAGAGAGAGTAATTTTAGTGGTATGAATCATATGTAGAGACATAAACGGTGTGTGAGAGAATCCCATAGAGAGAAAGACAAAGTGAAAGACGAGTGGAGACTGTGTGTGTGGCGGTGAAAAAGAAAGCTTAGGTACCGAGTACCAGAGAACAGTAGAGACGTGAGAGATAATGAAAACCGTTTAATGTATAATGATAGGGAGAGTGTGACACTTCTCAAGGGAGACGTCGAGAGACCATGTTTGCGAGGATAGGAGAAACATGAAGTGAGCGTCTTGGTGAGCTGGAGTAAAGATAGTGATAGCTACCTGAAGGAGCATGCATGCGAGAGAGATGGGCATGAAAGTACTGAACAAAAAAGGGATTCAAATCTTTGAATTCGAGATGATGATACATGTAATCCATACTCGAACCAAAATTGATCTATCAAACATGCATACTCATATGAATTCACGCACATCTATGTTATTTAATATGTAGGTATTACTGATCCATACATTTTAGTAGAACATAATTTGGTTAAAAAAATTCGAATTCAACCTTAAGGTTTCGATATCATTGTATTTGTAAATCATATTATACATATAAAGGAGCAGAATTCTTTGTTGTGCTTTTGAAAGTATATATAAAAAAATGATGTATATAGAATGTAATTCCGATTGAAAATGGATACGCCTAAAAAAATAGAATACAAACGGGATTCGAATTAAGTTGGCACGGTAAACATGCACTCTGCAAAATTTGAACGAAGCGGGGAAAGTCGCAGTAACCGCCCAAAACCAAAATCTGCAAGATGGAAATCACTACTGCCTATCCCTGCCACGCAAAGCCTATCTGCTGGATTTCTATAGGTTTCGATAGGGGTAGGTTTGTAATTTCACCCAAACGTGACGTAACCACCTCTCACCCGGATTCATACACGGTGGGCACGAAAACACACTGTGTCCTCGGCCGAAATCGACTCCCTCCCCGATTCATACTCATACACGGTGGGCGCCAAAAACAAACTCTCATCGGCAAATATTTGTTGTATGCGAGATTACCGTCCTATCCCCAACTGACTAATGTTGCTGTGATGTAGTAGAAATTTGAAACAGGGGCTAAGTTTGTAAATTTCCTCGCATTTGAGACAAGCGCGCCCTGAATACATGGTTCCCCCTTCCTCTCTACCTCCCTTTTCCCCATTCGTACTCCGTGGGCGCCAAAACACCCTCTCCTCACCACCCTCCTCCGTCCGCCACCCCATCCACCGCCGTCCTCCTCCACCATGCCGGAGCTGATACCACGACGCCGCCGTCCATTACAAGAGATCGACCTCTCTCATCCACGCCTTTGGACCGGGATCATTGCATCCCGTCCTCTCGCTTCATCCCCACCGTCGTCCACCTTGCCGGCGCCGCTCCTACGACCGCCTCGTCCATCGCGCCCTGCCGCCACCGTCTACCCTCCTAGATCTGCTTCCACGCCGCCGATAGCCATCGCTATCGCAGCATCGTCAAATTCTCAGTAGATGCGTACACGGCGCCGCACCAGAGGCGGTACTCTTTCGTATCTGCTCAACTTATTTATCGCATCAAGAAAATAGATCGCCACTGCTTTACTCTGATTTCTTGTCTTGGTTGCGAAGTTAACTTTGTCCGGTTTGCACATTCAGATCCGCCATGGCACGCTCAACACTATACTCCCAATGCTTATGGTTTTCCCCTTTTATATTCCACACTAGTTAAATCACAGAAGAATAAATTTCAAAATTGGGTCAGTCGATCTTTCAGAGCTCGCCGGAGTTTGCCGGTGCGATCGAAGGGGCTTAGGTGGTTGTGGGGCTTCGCAGAACAAAGAAAATTCGATGCGGGTGGGGGTTGGGGCGTGGGTGGGGGGTGGGGGTGGCGGAGGAACATAGGCGGTGGGGGCCGGTGGTCCGCCGGGCGTCTGCAAGGTGTTCTCAGATGGGAAGAATCGAGACGAGGAAGAAGAAGGGTTAGAGACGAGGATCTTCATCCAACCGCCTGAAATGGTCGAGAGACAATGGAGTTGCATTCTTAATGCGCCTCGTTCATCATGTGTGGGCACCGCGCAACCAACATTTTATTATCCAAAATCTGCTTGCTCTTCTTTACCATGTTTCTCTTCCGTTCTTCTTTAAATATTTCTCTCCGTTTTAAATACAAGTCTTTGTATAGATTCCACCATGGACTACATATGGAGCAAAATGAGTGAATCTACACTCTAAAATGTATCTAGATACATCTCAGTATGTGATCCATAGTGGAAATCTCTACCAAGACTTATATTTTGGAACGGAGGGTGTATGCTAGTAGTACAAGATGTTCCTTGTAATCAAGATGAGCAGGGACATTTGCAGTGTAGAGGTCTATACGGTTGGTTGTGATGGACACTTTGAGCCTCTTTGATTCGTAGGATCTTGTAAACATAGGAATAGGATTTGTAGTGGCCTTCCCACTTGAATCCTATAAGAATAGCAAGGAAATGTAGGGAGCTGTGTCGCCTTTGAGAGTTACGCTGATATTAACAGTACCGCACCTTCACTTGAAGAGAGCTGGTATCCGAAGCCTTTCTAGCCGCATCGCAATACTAGCACATATATTCCAGCAAGTTCCACTTTGCTGATTTTACTCGATGCTTAAGGTTTTCCCGTTATATCTACACTATGATCTGTGTAGCTACTTTGTGTCACACTAGCAGCAGTCCACTCTTGAAGCTAAACATTGCAATGACTTACAAAATTGGCACCAAGGCATTGAGTGCCATTCTGGATGCAATGAAACTCATACGCCTCCCCAATTGCTGATTCTTGTTCGTAATATGATCCTAATGACTATTCTAACCTCGAGGAGTCAAAGCCAGATGGCCTGTCTTGTTCACCCATCAAGGTGCATGTTCTAATTTGGTAATGTTTTATTGATTGTGGGTATCTTGCATATGTTGTCTTGCATTTCTTCTACTTTGTTGCACCGCCATCTGCTTAGTTTACTCATCATATATGTCGAGATGCCATGCCCATCCATTATCAATACATATTCCATCTGTCATCATACCCTGTTTTTCACTCAATTGTTGTTCTTGTGCATCAGACATCAAAAAGGAAGAGGGTGATTGTTGAACCTGAAGGAGCACTAGCAAAGTCCTTGAAAAACGTGGTGGTGTCGGAGAAATCAGACAACACCCCACTTTTATTGGTTGTACAACCAGTGACACAAAACGTAGGACCGACTCCAGCAGACTGTACCCATACTTCACTGGCCACACCACTAGCCCCACCACACAGGACCTGCACTCCAGCAAAAGGTATACCGATTTCATTTGCCATAGCACCAGTTGTACCACAGAAAAATCCCACTCCGTAAAAAAGTACAAAGAAGTCCACCGTCAAGACCTATCCCAACTGCAGAGACGGACAATTCCTACAGATTGGAACCCCATTCCATTTATTCCCAGTTTAAAAGACAATGCTTTCAATGTTGTTAGGGACTACATGCATATATTCCCATCATGGGAAGATTATAGTGAAGACAAACACCATTTTCACATCTTCCTGTCCAACTTACGTATAAGTGCTATTATTCATGGTTATTTTTTTTCCTGTTTTCTGCTGATTGAACACATCAATGATTTACATTACATTGTTGTAACTAGGCGAGGGTCAATCTGGATAGTCATGACGAGCAAAGCTTGCTTGTGCTTTTCAAGGAAGCATTGCAGCAGTATCGGTGTTACCTGAGGAAATCACACTTTGACGGAAAGTCTATAAACAAATTTCCGGTGAAGTCTCCTGTGCTAAATTTTAGAAGACATTGAATGGAAAAACCTTGTTATGCACTGGTCTCATTCCCAGGATGAGGTACTATCTATGAAATCACATGACAATTTGAACTTCTACTTTTCTGCATGTGCCTTACGGATCTTTTTGCAGAAATCTGCTCAAGAAGAATTCGGTTTGAAAAGAACGACGTGATATCGCAAATATGTTGCCCGCTGCTTTGCTCTTGTTAGTACTGTTGTCATGTATCATCATTACTTGCATACATACAGTTCATTATGTGACAGCAGTATGCATGATAGCTTTCTTATCAATTGTTTGCTCCAAATTATCTGATCTGTATGAATGGTTACATTAGTGTAGAATATATCCAATGCCAATGTTTTTTTAGCTCTGCATTGTTCTTGTAAGTACATGTTGTCCTTTATCAGTGTACTTATAATGACAGGTAGTTGTTCATGTACCATCACTCTGCAGCAAGTGGGCCCAAAAGCATAGTATCTAGTTGACGGGCCGAATTTGATATGGGCCATAATTGAGCCCAAAGCCTCTTAAAGGGTCGGACCTGATCTGGGCCGTAATTTGGCCCAGAACGTGGTAGGCTTATAACGTGCCGGATCTCATATGGGCCAATTTTAGGCCCGTAACGTGGCAGACCATTAATGGACCGGATCAAATATGGGCCGGCATTTGGCCCAAAACATGGCAGCCAGTTAATGGGCCGGCCTACTAGGGTCCTCAAAATCTTGTGGGCCTACAGCTGGGCCGGCCCATTAATGTCGGCGAAATCTCGTGGGCCTTTAGCTGGGCCAGCCCATTATGATCCGCAAGAATCTTGTGGGCCTTTACCTGGGCCGGCCCATTATGGCACACAAAAATCTTGTGGGCCTTTAGCTGGACTGGCCCATTATGGCCTGCAAAATCTTGTGGGGTTTACCGGGCCGCCCATTATGGCCCGCAAAATCTCGTGGGCCTTTAGCTGGGCCGGCCCATTATGGTCCGCAAAATCTTGTGGGCCTTTAGCTGGGCCGGCCCATTATGGTCCACAAAACTTGTGAGCCTTTAATTGGGCCGGCCCAATTAAACTTGATGGGCCGGTCCACGTGTCAACATATCATAGGCGCGTCTCGCCCATTGGATGAGTGACACTTGTGCCAACGCGGACCTGACACGTGTCTCCTCCAGCCAATGACGATTTTACACGTGGAAAATCCCCATTGGTCAGGGCTGTTAACGGCTTATCGGATCCAAAACCCGACCCGATAGCTTAACGGCGTTCCGTTACGGTGGATGCCACGTGTCGGTCACCCTTGATGAAAGCACTTCTGTGACGCGCGATTTATCGTCATGGAAGTGGACACTTCCGTGATGATAATTTTGTTAATGTCATGGAACACTTCTACGACAGCACAGGTATGACTATCTTGATTCTGTCATAAATTTGTCTTGGATGTACATGCATGAAAAAAAACGCGACCTACTGTGACAAACACGTATCATCACGGAAGTGTATTTTTTTTTGTAGTGTGTTACTCTTGCATGTTTGAGCACCCTAGACAGTTGAGGTCACAGCAGAGCCATAGTCCATTGTGGTGAAGCTTCGTGGTGTCGTTGGGAGCCTCCAATTAAGTTGTGGAGATTGCCCCAACCTTGTTTGTAAAGGTTTGGTCGCCACCTCCAAGGGCATCAATAGTGGAATCACGGCATCTCGCATTGTGCGAGGGCGTGAGGAGAATACGGTGGCCCTAGTGGCTTCTTGGGAGCATTGTGCCTCCACATCGCTCCAATGGAGACGTACTTCCTCTCAAAGGGAAGGAACTTCATAACACATCCTCCTCTCCACGGGCTCCACTCTTGGCTATCTCTTACCTTTACTTGTGCGAGCTTATATTGTGTTGTATCCCTTGCTTGCTTGTGTGCTTGTTGTTGTTGCATCATATAGGTTGCTCAACTAGTTGCATATCTAGATAACCTACTTTGATGCAAAGTTTAAATTGGTAAAGGAAAGCTAAAAATTGTTAGTTGCCTATTCACCCCCCCCCTCTAGTCAATTATATCGATCCTTTCAATTGGTATCAGAGCATCATCTCTTTATTAAGGACATTGCCGTCCGAAGAGTATGGTTGACGCCGTAGACGGTGGGGAGGAGCACTCCTGTGTGAATCCATCCTCGTCTACGGCCGATGGGGGATCCTCGGTCTCTCGTGAGGAGTTCAATGCGGCTTTGTACACATTGAAAACCTCCATGACGACCGAGGTGGAAGGCATGTTCAATAAGTTTTTAGAAGGCCTTAAATTATCCACTGCACCAATGAAAGTGGGTGATCCCGCTAACAAGGTGACAGATGCTAACTCCGACAAGGGGTAAGCTACTAGTGAAAAGTTTCCTTCATCCAATGGTAGAAATGGAAGTGGCATCTTTGCCCATGTTGAACCTCCACTTACTTATGGAGGACCAGTTCCCTCCACTCATTTGAATCATGTTGGTCCTCCTCCTAAGATTGTGAAAAATGAGGATTTTGACTCTTGGGTCTATCGCTTTAAACGTCATTTAAATCATGTTAATACTAGTCTTTGGAGAATCATTGAGCAAGGTTTCTATCTGCATGACCCAAGCAACTTTACCCCTAGAGAAGCCGTGGATCATCAATTCAACGAGAATGCTCTCTTCATCATCCAAGATGCAATTCCATCCGAAGACATTGCTCATCTCTGACCTTTCACCGTGGCCAAGGAAGCATGACACCATGTTTCGTGAATCTAAGACTAACAGTAGAATGGGGGTAGGTATGAGGAGGCAAGATCCTAGCTATGGCGAAGTTGTACACACGAGTTTTACGAGTTCAGGCCCTTCGCGGAGGAAGTAATAGCCCTACGTCTCGGTGCCCGAAGGCGGTCGACTGGATTATGCGTGTATGTGTTACACGGGGTGCAAACCCTTGTGCCAGTGGAGGGGGTGGCTTATATAGAGTGCGCCAGGACCCCAGCCAGCCCACATTACAAGAAGTTCAATGTACATAAAGAGAGGGCATTATAGGTAATGTCCATAATAAAGTGATATAAATGATCATTAAGTCTATGAGTAAACGCCCGACTGTTGTTGTGCAGAGTGACTTTAGACCTTCTGTCTGTCGTGTGGTTTCTGTTACGGTCGAGTGACATTGAATCATCTGAGTGGAATGCTTCTGGTCGAGTGGATGACGCTATCCCTCGAATGCTTCTGGTTTGAGGGCGATGTCCTAGGGGAGGGTGTCTAGGTCAGGCCTATGACCCTACCCTAGGTACATAGCTTCATCATTAGCCCCCGGATGGTTTAGGGTTCGAGTGGAGAAGGAGTTGAGAATACCTCCGATTCAATTTTGGCCTTTCAGAAGCGTCTTACTGGGATCAAATGAGCAATCATGATGACTTCAACTTCTTTTTCAGTCGCCTGGATCCATTCTTGATTTTTTCGAGTGATCTTTTATCGCTAAGCTTCGACTGTCAATATGGAAAAAATAGTCTGACATGCTGCTCTATTGCACACGGATCTCGCAGGATTCGAATTTTGGGAAGCGCGTGGGGGGGAGGAGGCCGCAGTAATCGGGATGGATTAGGCAGAGCTGCCTCGATCTCCGTGCCACCTTTTTCGCCACGTATCGCGCACGCGACTGTTGCGGGATTTGATAGGATCGCCTGGGCCCACGGGTCAGCCGATCAGAAACGACCTCATATAAGGCGTCAGGCTGGGGTTTTTTGCACAGTGCGTTCCTATTCTTCACCTTTCTCCTCCGTTTTCTCCACCACATCCTCCTCTGCTCTCGGCGTTGTCGCTCTGTTCAAGCTCCGTCCGCTGCAATGGTGAAGGAGAAGACGGTAGCCTTGGAGCACGCGAAGAAGGCGACAGCGAAGACGAAGGGGAAGAAGACCAGCCGGGGCGGATCTTTATCGAGGTCCGGCCTGTCGCGCGGCTGGATCCAGGGCGATTGGATTAGGTTGACAATCCGTCAGGACGACATTGACGATCCGGTCGAGGGGGGACTGATCCCCCATGAATCAGCGCGGCTCCCGGAGGACAAGATTGAGCCGCGGCTGCAAGAGGGTGAGTGTGTCCTCCTCGCTACTCACGTCGACCGCGCGTTTTCTTTGCCCCCCCATGCTTTCTTCCGAGGTTTCTTGAACTTCTTTGGAGCACAAATTCATCACTTTTCCCCCAACACCATCGTGTACCTTGCTGCCTTCGTGTCTATGTGCGATAATTTCATGGGCTGTCGACCACACTGGGGCTTCTTCAAGCACATTTTCACGTGTCGTTCTCAGTCGGTCAATAAGGCCAATCCGAGTGACGAGAGGACGCATGTGATTCAGATGTGTGGTGGTCTTGGGATTCAAATGAGAGGTAAAAGCACTTTCCCAGCCATGATCCTTCCCGAGTCGGTCCGAGGGTGGCAGTCGACCTGGTTCTACTGCTTAGACCAGCCGACTCCAGGTCAGTAGACTGGACTTCCCCCCTTTTCCATGGCTCGAGTAGAGAAGCCCTCCGCCTTGAAAGGGACCCCGAAGGAGAAAGCGGAGGTGAAGGTGCTGGTCGAGCGTGTGGTCCAGCTCGTCCGTGATGGGTGACCGGCATGGATCTGTTGGAGGTCTTCCTCAGATGCCGCATTCAGCCACTTCAAGCTCGTGACCATCCAATGTGGATGTATTCGGGCATTGATGATTCCACTCGGATCCACCCAGAAGAGGTCGACGAGGATACGGTGGAGAAGTGGTTGAGGGGTATCACTGGCAATAAAGATAATCCTGTGGGGTCCAGAGAGTCCTCCACTCGACAACTCGCACGTAAAATGCATAAGGCCCAACTCTGAATTGTCGAGTGTTATCTTGATTTATCATGTAACTGCTTGTTGTCAACCGACTGATTTTTGTTTCACTTGTTGTCTCTCAGGCCCTTACTGAGATGTACTCGATGCCCAACGGAGAGCAGGAGCCGGGATCCAGAGGGGAAGGCGAGTGGAGGCGAGAGCGGCGAGTGGCACTCTGACGGAGAAGGGGACGAGGAGAGCGACGACTCGAGTGATGAAGAGGAGGTCGACTCACCCCCACCCCCCCCCCCCATAGGGAAAGGCGATCCAAGCACACTCATGACCCGGCAAGCATCCGCGGCAAAGCAACCGCACAGACCAGGCAGTCGTCAAAGCTCACTCGGACGTCCTCTCCAGCGCCAACTGAGAAGGCACCGAAGCAATCGAAAGTTGCACCGTCGAAACCGCCGAAAGCCTTGCCCAAGATCAAAGTGACCATTCCCACTGTTTTCGGGTAAAAGTTGGACTTCAATTCTTTGTTTAGCACGAATTGGGTTTTGGTCGACTCACTGTTATAGACATGATCGACTGAATCTTGAATTTTGCAGTGCTGCTACCTCCGAGACTTCCGCTTACAGGAATGAAGATGAAGAAATGGAAGATGCAGTCACCTCCAATCCGGGTACGATTCTCATGATCTTGTCCTCATTTACTCGGTCATTTTGTTGGTCGATTGAATTTCTGGCAATTGATTCTTTTTGCAGCTCCTCCCACTGTCATTGATCTTCCAGATGATGACGAGGACGTGCCACTGAGGTCCCAGGGGAGAAGAAACAGGAAGGCGCCACCGAAAGACACCTCACCGCATCGGGCGATCAAACGGAAATCCAGGAAGGTGGCAATGCCAATCAGAATTCTGTAACATTCGCCGTACCACTGACAAGTGCTCAGCCTTCAGCGTTGGCTGCTCAGACTCCAGCTGATCCATCTTCGCTCTTTACTGCACATCACGTCCCAGAGTACCAAGTGGGTGCTGCCAAGGAAGCTATACGCTAGGCGGGCATCATGATGGAGCAAATGAAGGTGGTTCGGGAAGCCAGCCAAGCGGCTTACGACGCCAGCCCAGCCCTTCAGAGCAACGTCCAGGTTGGTTGATCACTGACTGACTCTTTAGCTTGTCGCTCGTTTTGTTAGGATATGGTACCTGAAAACTTTCTTTGAAGAATCTTTGCATCTGTCTGCGTTTCGTATTCATACACCCACTGGGTGTTTTGACTTGCTATTGAGCAAATTTGTATCTTGAGTCGACTAGGTTGTGTCGATTGGATCTTTGAACTAGTGGGGGCACGTTGAGTGCACCCACTAGTGTAGTCCCCGAGACTATACTTGACTGCGGGCAGTCGACTGTGGTCTTAGAATTGGAATTTTCTCACTCGTCCTAGACAGGTCACATCGAGTGGAACCTGAACCAGTGGGGGCACGCTCAGTGCACCCACTGGATGTAGTCCCCAAGACCGTGGTCGACTGCGGGCAGTCGGCTATGGTCTGAGAACAACTTGCTTCTTCTTCTTTTTACACTTGACCTGGACAGACCACGTCGAGTGGAAACTAGACCAGTGGGGGCACGCTAAGTGCACCCACTGGGTGTAGTCCCCGAGACTACTATTGGATGTTTGATTCGGCGGTAGTCTTAGAACTTGTTGAATTTGTCAGATCATTGCTCTGAAGTAACCAATCTTTCAATCTGTCGATTGACTGTCTTTTGATTATAGAAATCCTGTGAACTTGGAGCTCGTTTGCTGACCTGGAGAAGCAGCAGATTCAGCTCAACCTCGACCTGGAGCTGGCCAAGACAAACTTGCAGAAGGCCAAGGACGAAACCGCTGGTATGAAAAGCCTTGTCGACTGATTTGTTTTTGAACTGGATGTTATTTGCTTTTTCTGAACTGAACGTTATTTCTTTCAGATACTCTAAACCAGGCTCTGGCTAAAAAGGATCAGGACCTTGCAGCCGCGCAGAAAGCAGCTGATGAGAAAACTGCAAGCGCTGAACAGAAGCTAGCTTCAGTCGGCAAACTGGAAGAAGAAAATGCCAAGCTGAAAACTGCACTTGATGAAGCCAATAAGGAAGCGACTCGCCTGAAGAAGGACAAGAACAATCTGGCCGATAAGATGGAAGGCATTGCTCGCAAGAGAAATGATCTGGAGAACTATCTGGGAGGTCTTGCCAAGAAGTTGTTCGTCATGCTTGAAGGTATTTTCTTCGGCCCGAATGACTTGTTACTGTCGACTCGACACACAACCACTGACTCATCTTTGAATTGTGCGTGCAGAATTTTGCCAGAACTTCGAGGAAGAGACTGGGCGAGTTGAGACAAGCTTGGACCCCATCCACTCTCCAATGAAGGACGAAGCTGCCATGAACGTACTCCGACTGGAGTCTCGCGTTGCTGGTGTTGTCGACTATCTTGCTCGATTTTAAAGTCGCAATGTCGCGGATCGACACAACACTCTTGCAAGGGCGATGCTCCAGAATGACCTCGAGTCTCTGATGACTCGACTCAAGGAGGTTCCCGGTCGAGTGCAAGAATGGAAGAAGTCTTCTGCTCGGTGCGGCGCTGATGTGGCTCTGTCCTTGGTTCGTGTCCATTGCAAGGAGGGAAAATTTTGTTTTTGCCACTCTAGATTTTGCCAATTTTCCTTTTGCCACTCTAGATTTTGACATTTCACTTTTGCCACCCTTAGTTTTTGACAATTATCACAATTGCCATTCCCATGGCAAAAGCAAAATTTTCAGAGTGGCAACTGTGATAATTGTCAAAAGTTAAGAGTGGCAAAAATGAAATAAAATTATTTTGGTTTTTCCGCAGAATGGTAATTGTGCTAATTGTCAAAAACTAAGAATGGCAAAAGTGAAATGTCAAAATCTAGAGTGGCATAAGGAAAATTGGCAAAATCTAGAGTGGAAAAAACAAAATTTTCCCTTGCAAGGAAGCGCGAGAAGAGAAGCTGGCGGCGATCAAGGTTGCCAACACCAAGAGGCACGACTTCCAATCTTTCATGGAGACCTTTATTGCTGCTGCCACTTGGATTGCTGATGGAATCGACCTGGATGAGTTCGTTGAGCCTGCTAGCCCTCCTCCTATGAAGTGAACAAACTTTTATGCCTCACCTTAAATTTGCCTCGAAATGCCGAGTGATTTTGTAACCGTTAAACTCCTTCGGGCTTCATGCCCGAGTACTTCAATCAGTGGTCTGGAACCTTAGGATTTTATCTAAACTTGGTTTATATTTGAATATGCTTGTGTTTTCCTGCGAGTGGAACATGTTCTTCACTCGGAATAATCTTTATACTTGAGATGCAGCTCTGAGGGGGAGGTCCCAGTCGACCTGCAATTCGTCGTCCTTGCGGATCAGGACGGGGCGCACGTTGTATCTGTGGCGCAGCTCTGAAGAGAAGGTTGTAGTCGACCTGCACCTCGTCGTCCTTGCGGATGAGGATGGAGCGCACGTTATACTTGTGGCGCAGCTCTGAGGAGAAGGTTTCAGTCGACCTGCACCTCGTCGTCCTTGCGGATGAGGATGGAGTGCATGTTATACTTGTGGCGCAGCTTCGAAGAGAAGTTGCAGTCGACATGCACCTCGTCGTCCTTGCGGATAGGGATGTGCTTCAAACTTAGGCAAGTGCTAGACTATAGCTAAGCCCCCGAGTGTGAGGGTTGCTCACCACTCGGTAGGATTTTTTTAAACTTAGGCGAGTACAGGACTGCAGCTAAGCCCCCGGGTGTGAGGGTTGCTCACCACTCGGTAGGATTTTTCAAACTTAGGCGAGTACTGGACTGCAGCTAAGCCTCCGAGTGTGAGAGTTGCTCACCACTCGGTAGGATTTTTCAAACTTAGGCAAGTACGGGACTGCAGCTAAGCCCCCAGTGTGAGGGTTGCTCGCCACACGGTAGGATTTTTCAAACTTAGGCGAGTACGGGACTGCAACTAAGCTCCCGAGTGTGAGGGTTGCTCACCACGTGGTAGGATTTTTTAAACTTAGGCGAGTACGGGACTGCAGCTAAGCCCCCGAGTGTGAGGCTTGCTCACCACTGCATTTATTTTTAAACTTAGGCTAGTCTTGGACTGCAGCTAAGCCCCCGAGTGTGAGGGTTGCTCACCACTCGGTAGGATTTTTTAAACTTAGGCGAGTACTGGACTGCAGCTAAGCCTCTGAGTGTGAGAGTTTCTCACCACTCGGTACGATTTTTCAGACTTAGGCGAGTGCGGGACTGCAACTAAGCCCCCGAGTGTGAGGGTTGCTCACCACGCGGTAGGATTTTTCAAACTTAAGCGAGTACGGAACTGCAGCTAAGCCCCCGAGTGTGAGTGTTGCTCACCACGCGGTAGGATTTTTTAAATTTAGGCGAGTACTGGACTGCAGCTAAGCCCCCGAGTGTGAGGGTTGATCACCACTCGGTAGGATTTTTTAAACTTAGGCGAGTACTGGACTGCAGCTAAGCCCTCGAGTGAGAGGCTTGCTCACCACTTGATAGGAATTTTCAAACTTAGGCAAAACGGATTCGCAGCTAAGCCCCCGAGTGTGAGGGTTTCTCACCACTCGGTAGGATTTTTCAAACTTAGGCGAAACGGATTCGCATCTAAGGCACCCATTGAGGGATTTGAAACATATAAAAAGAAACAACAATCATTTAGGAGACTGTAAAACTGTGTCTTTGATAATCTAACTAGAAGGTATTTCTTATTACATCTCAACAGTCTGAATGCTTAAGTATAAAAGGGGCGGAGCAACTCCGCATTCCAAGCGCGTGGCTCGTCTTTCTTGTGCTCGACATTGTAAAGGTGATACGCTCTATTGTGGATTACTCTGGTGACAATGAAGGGGCCTTCCCAAGCAGGAGCAAGCTTGTGTGGTTTCTGTTGATCCACTCGAAGAACCAAGTCTCCCTCTTGAAATGCTCGACCCCTCACGTTTCTGGCGTGGAATCGACGCAGGTCTTGCTGATAGATGGTCGACCGGATCAGGGCCATCTCTATTTCCTCTTCCAGGAGAACAACTGCATCTTGCCGTGCTTGTTCTGCTTCATTATCTGAGAAAAGCTCGACTCGAGGTGTGAAGCAAGTCACTCAGAAGTACAGCTTTAGCTCCGTAGACCAAGAAGAATGGAGTTCGGCCAGTCGACCGATTGGGAGTTGTCCTCAATCCCCAAAGCACTGATGGAAGTTCATCGACCCAGGCGCCTGATGCGTGCTTGAGATCACGCATCAGTCGGGGTTTTAGTCCTTTGAGAATCAATCCATTTGCTCTTTCAGCTTGTACATTCGACCGGGGTGGGCGATCAAGCATAGTCGACTCGAGTGCCTTGGGAAGCGCAGAAGGCTCTGAACTCATCAGAATCGAAGTTCGACCCATTGTCAGTGATGATGTTGTGCGGAACACCATATCTGAATGTTAACTCTCTGATGAAGCTAACAGCAGTACTAGCTTCAAGGTTTTTGATAGGCTTGGCTTCAGTCCATTTGGTAAACTTGTCAACTGCCGCAAGCACATGAGTGAAGCCGCTCCTACCAGTCCTCAGAGGCTCGACCATATCCAATCCTCAAACAGCAAAGGGCCATACGAGTGGAATGGTCTTCAGGGTTGATGCAGGCTTGTGAGACATATTGGAGTAAAACTGGCAACCTTCACATCTGTCGACTATTTCTTTCGCCGTTTCATTTGCTTGTGGCCAATAAAACCCCGCTCAATATGCTTTTGCCACAATGGTCCAAGAGGACGCATGGTGATCACAGGTCCCCGAGTGGATCTCCTTGAGGATCACTCGACCTTCTTCTGGTGTTATGCATTTCTGGCAGACTCCAGTCACGCTTTCTCTGAACAGTTGTCCTCTTATCACAGTAAAGGCTTTGGACCGATGGACGATCTGTCGAGCCTCTTCTTCATCCTCTGGGAGTTCCTTCCTAAGAATGTACGCGATGTACGGTACTGTCTAGTCGGGAGTGATGACCAAAACCTCCATGATCAAGTCGACCACGGCTGGGACTTCGACTTCAGTCGGATCAGTGGCACTCTTTGGTTGTGAGGATCTTCAGTGAAAGGATCTTCCTGAACCGAAGGTGTATGAATATGCTCCAAAAACACATTGCTGGGAATGGCCTCCCTTTTGGAACCTATCTTTGCCAAATCATCAGCTGCTTGATTTTTCAGTCGGGTATGTGATGGAGCTCTAACCCTTCAAACTTCTTCTCTAGCTTTCTCACTGCATTACAATAGCCAGTCATGGCTGGGCTTCTGACGTCCCACTCCTTCATTACTTGATTAACCACCAAATCTGAGTCGCCGTAGACCATGAGGCGACGGACGCTGAGTGAAATGGACATACGCAACCCGTACAGAAGTGCTTCATATTCAGCTTCGTTGTTGGAGGAGTCAAATGAATCTGGAAAACATAGCTAAGTTTGTCACCTCGAGGGGATACTAATACCACTCCAGCACCGGAACCATTCAGCATCTTGGATCCATCGAAGAACATGGTCCAATGCTCCGAGTGAATCCGACTCAGCAGTTGTTGTTCGACCCACTCGGTGAGGAAATCTGCTATTGCTTGGGACTTGATAGCTTTCTTTGCCTCAAACTTGATATCCAAGGGAAGGAGTTCTATCGCCCACATTGCCACTCGACCAGTTGCATCTATGTTGTTCAGAATTCTGACAATGGTGCGTCGCTGACGACTGTGATGGAGTGATCAGAGAAATAGTGTGCAACCTTCTTCGTGGTCATGTAAATCCCATAAACAAGCTTCTGATAATGTGGATATCTTTGCTTGGATGGAGTCAGAACTTCAGAAACATAGTATACAGGGCGCTGAACTTTATAAGTTTTTCCTTCTTCTTCCCGCTCGACCGTCAGTACGGTACTAACAACTTTGTCCAGTGGCTGCAATATAAAGTAGTAAAGGCTCTTTGCTGATTGGTGCAGCAAGCACCGGCTGGGTGGAAAGCAGGGCTTTGAGCTCTGCAAACACTGCATCAGCTTCGGGAGTCCACTCGAACTTGTCAGATTTCTTCATCAGTCGGTAAAGAGGCAATGCCTTTTCACCGAGGCGAGAAATGAATCAACTCAAGGCGTCCAAACAACCAGTAAGCTTCTAGACATCATGCACACGCACAGGGAGCTTCATCCGGAGTATGGCACCAACTTTCTCTGGGTTCGCATCGATCCCTCGTTTGGAAACGAGGAAACCGAGTAACTTTCCACCGGGAACTCTGAAGTGCACTTTGATGGGTTAAGCTTGATATCATATCTTCTCAGGTTGGCAAAGGTTTCAGCAAGGTCAGCCAGCGGGTCGGAACCTTTACGCGACTTAACCACAATGTCATCCATGTATGCTTCCACATTCCGACTGATTTGAGTGAGCAAACACTTCTGAATCATCCTCATGAATGTGGCTCTGGCGTTCTTCAGGCCGAATGGCATGGTGACATAACAGAAGCACCCGAATGGAGTGATGAAAGCCATTTTTATTTCATTGGGTCCATATAGTCGGATCTGATGATACCTGGAATAGGCATCCAGAAAAGACAATCGCTCACACCCCGCAGTCAAGTCGATGATTTGGTCGATGCGGGGGAGAGGAAAAAGATCTTTCGGGCAGGCCCGGCCGATATGCTTGAAGTCAATGCACATGCGAAGTGAGTCATCCTTCTTGGGGACCATGACAACATTGGCTATCCACTCGGAGTGGTAAATCTCTCGGATGAACTCAGCTGCCAGGAGCCGAGCCACTTACTCACCAATTGCTTTTCTCTTCTGTACGGCGGACCATCGAAGATGTTCCTTGACTGGTTTTACTTTCGGGTCGACTTGCAAAAGATGCTCAGCCAGTCCCCTGGGTACACCCGGCATGTCAGAAGGCTTCCATGCAAAGATGTCCCAGTTCTCACGGAGGAACTGGATGAGCGCTTCTTCCTATTTGCTGTCGAGTGATGTTGAGATATGAGTAGGAGCAACATTAGGATTGGTCGGGTGAATATGAATCGTCTTGGTTTCACCGGACGACTGAAATGCAGAATCTGTGGCAGGCTTCTTGGAGCGCAGCAAATCACTCGGATTTGCATTCTTCCGGTATTCTTGCATTTCAACTGCTGCCATTTGTGCATTGGCGATTTTTGAGCCCTTCTGGAAGCACTCTTCTGCCTTCTGTCGATTGCCAGTGATAGTATCACTCCTTTGGGAGCAGGCATTTTCAATTTGAGGTACACGTAACATGGTCGAGCCATAAAACGTGCATAGGCAGGCCTACCCAGGATAGCATGGTAAGCACTCTGGAATTCCACTACTTCAAATGTCAACTTTTCCTTGCGGTAATTCTTGGAATCACCAAAAACCACATCAAGGGCGATTTGGCCGAGTGATTCAGCCTTCTTGCCAGGTATAACGCCATGGAAACTCATATTGCTTTCACTAAGTTTGGACATCGGAATGCCCATTCCCTTCAAGGTTTCAGCATAAAGGATATGCAGGCCACTACCAGCATCCATCAGTACTTTACTCAGTCGAGTGCCTTTGACAACTGGGTCGACCACCAACGCTTGCCTCCCAGGGGTGGCTATACATGCCGGATGGTCAGACTGGTTGAATGTGATGGCAGTCTGGGACCACATCAAATAACTTGGTGTTGTCGGAGTAACCATGTTCACTTCTCTGTTGATGACTTCAGTCGACTTTTGCTCCCAACATCAGCAAAAATCATCAGAGTGGAATTGACGTTGGGAAAATCATCATCATCTTCTTCCTTATCCTCACCCTTGTCTGACTCCTTTTCCTTCTCATTGGGTTGTTTCTCTCGGAACTACTGGATCAGGAGTCGACACTGTCGAGTGGTGTGCTTAGGGTAAATGAGATTACCCTCTTCATCTTTCTTGGTATGAATGTGGCATGGTAAATCCAACACATCATTTCCGGCTTGATCTTTCACTTTCTTGGGGTTCTAGGGCCCTTTGGGCTTCCCCTTGAACTTTCCTTGAGCCACAACTAAAGCCTCACCAGGAGCAGCTGGTTCGGCCTTGCGCTTCTGTTTCCGATTGGAATTCCCTCCTCCGGTTTCCTGGGCGACTGTTTTGTCCTTGCCACTCCGGAGTCGGTCTTCCTCTTCACCATTAGCGTACTTGGTGGCAATGTCCACCATCCGAGTCAGGGACATATACCATGTCTCGATACTTAACACCCTCCTTGAAGGCACAAACTTGTAACGCCCTCGATGCGGCTATATCTCCCACGTGTCGAAGCACGACTTAGAGGCATAACCGCATTGAAAGCAATGTCGCAAGTGAGGTAATCTTCACACAACCATGTAATACATAAGGGAAAAAGATACATAGTTGGCTTACAATCGCTACTTCACGTATCACATGAGTAAAGCATTACATCATACAGATACAATCAAGGTCCGACTACGGAACCAAAATAAAAGAAGACTACCCCAAATGCTACACAGATCCCCGATCGTCCCAACTGGCTCCACTCTTGATCAACTGAAACAAAACAACACAAAGAACAAGATCTTCATCGAGCTCCTCCTTGAGCTCGGATGCGCCACCTGCACGGTTTCATTGGCACCTGCAAACTGGTTTTGAAGTATATGTGAGTCACGGGGACTCAGCAATCTCACACCATGAGATCAAGACTTTTTAAGCTTATGGGTAGGAGAAGGTAGCGAGGTGGAGCTGCAGCAAGCGACTAGCATATCTGGTGTCTAACATACGCAAATGAGAGCGAGAAGAGAAGGCAAAAGCACGGTTGAACAACTATGATCAAGAAGTGATCCTGAAACTACTTACGTCAAGCATAACTCCAACATCAGTGTTCGCTTCCGGACTCACGAGAAGAGACCATCACGGTTACACACGCGGTTGGTGTATTTTAATTAAGATCAACTTCGGGTTTTCTACAACCGGACATTAACAAATCCCCATCTGCCTCATAACCGCGGGCACGACTTTCGAAAGATAATACCCTGCAGGGGTGTCCCAACTTAGCCCATGATAAGCTCTCGCGATCAACGAAGGATATTCCTTCTACCAGGAAGACCCGATCAGTCTCGGAATCCCGGACTACAAGACATTTCGGCAGTAATAAAACAAGACCAGCAAAGCCGCCCGATGTGCGGTAATAAAACAAGACCAGCAAAGCCGCCCGAACTGTCAAGGGGGTCCCATAAATCACCCAACCGCGTTAGGGATGCAAAATCCGGGAACATAATACCGATATGACGGAAACTAGGGCGGCAAGAGTGGAACAAAACACCAGGCATAAGGCCGAGCCTTCCACCCTTTACCAAGTATATAGATGCATTAATTAAATAAGATATATTGTGATATCCCAAAATAATCATGTTCCAACAAGGAACAACATCTCCATGTTCCAACAAGGAACAAACTTCATCTTCACCTGCAACTAACAACGCTATAAGAGAGGCTGAGCAAAGTGGTAACATAGCCAAACAACGGTTTGCTAGGAAAGGATGGTTAGAGGCTTGACATGGCAACATGGGAGGCATGATATAGCAAGTGGTAGGCATCGTAGCATAGGCATAGAAAAAGAACGAGCATCTAGCAAGCAAAGATAGAAGTGATTTCAAGGGTATGGTCATCTTTCCTGAAATCCCGCAAGGAAGAAGAACGAGTCCATGAAGAAGACAAACGGACGTAGTCGAATCTAATCCTCACAACTCCGGAACGAAACTGAAGCTAACGAGAGAAGCAACCCGGAAAGAAGCAAACAACATGGTAAACCAACAAGCACAAACATGGCATGATGCACAACCAAGTATGATGCATGTCCGGTTTAAATAGCATGGCATGGCAATATGCACAAACAAAACTACGAGTTAAATGGAGCTCAATATGCAATGAGTTGCATATTGACAAAACACCACATCAATTATTTAGTTCTCTCTCGGTTATGTACTCAACAATATTAAATATTGGTTGACATGGCAAGAGGTGAAGCATAACAAAACTATACCATCTAAACAATTTAAATGGGGCCGGATATAACAAACAACAAATCCGGTAAATCCCCATATGCATTTAGCAAATTAATGCAACAACAATTTTAAACATTTAAATGTTGTTATCATGATGCGGATGACATATGCAAGTTTTATGCAATTTTTATGAAAATGTTGACATAAGCATGTTATGAAGCATTTGGTCACCATGGCGGAACAAAAAGGGTGCCACGGCGGCGAATCCGGAAATGATGCCACGGCAACATATCGGTTCCGGTAACTTGATTGAGATGTCGGTGCAAAAGAAAGTGTGGATGTGCAGAACATGCAAAGATGGTGGGGGATCCTGTTACGGGGTTCCCACGGTCGTCGATTTACATGGCAAACGAGGAGGAACTTGCAAGGACAAACGGGCACGGTGCAAACATATCGTACATCTCATACATGCAAGGGCATCTCATCGCGATCGTCTCGGGTTATACCTTTGAAGCGCATGCGTTTCGGGCGGTTCAAAATCGTCGAGGAAGTAGTTGTTCACGTGGCGGCGGTAGTGGTACATATCGTAGTGGAAGTAGTTGTTCATGTCCCGTGGATGTTCGGGGTCCACGGGGTCTTCGAGGGTCGACGGTAGTGGTTCACGGACGTCGTGGAAGTAGTCGTTCTCGTTTCGTAGTCGTACATGTCGGCGGTAGTGGAAGTAGTGGTACACGGCGACGGTAGTTGTACACACGTTGTAGTCGAACTTGACGGAGCCAACGTCCTCGAGGGCAGTCGTGGTACTTGGGGTCTTCGGACTTGCCGGTCTCGGTTCTTGCGACGGTAGTGGTACATGGCAACGGTTGTCGAACTTGAAGGGTCGTCAACGTCGTGGGACTTGGCGCATCACCGGGTGTAGTCGTACACGAGGTCCTGCCCGGGGATGGTCTTGGCCTTGGTAGTGATTCAAACGGAGCCTTGCGGAGACAACCCAATGAAGCATGCCGCGTGAAGGGCATGGGTCTTCTTCGCGCAAGGAACAAAAAAATGGAGGCGGCTGCGGCTGATGCGGTCGCAGGATGCAGGGGTGCGGCATGGAGCTTGACGGCGGGGACTCCGGGCTCCTGGTGGTCGCCACCAACGGAGGAGGCGGCAAGGGGCGAGGGGACCGGGCGCAGGGAGCACCACTCCCTGGCTCGATGGAGGAGGCGACGGCGCGGGCCTGTGGGGCTGGCTGGCACCATGGACGAAGGGAGCATGAGCTCGGGGAGGAGGCCGAGCGCTGGCGAGGAGGCGGTGGAGGCCGGCTCCGAGGCGGACGGGCGCGGGTCAACGGGGCGCAGAGGAGGCGACGAGGGGAAGGACTCGCGGCGGAGAGGATGGGGCCACGCGCGGGGTGGCCCTCCTGGGGGTCGCCGACGGCGGCGGGTGGCGATGGGGACGCGGGGGAGAAGGAAGGGCGAGGCCTTGGGCGGAGGCGGAGGCGCGAGGACCTCCTGTTTCATGGCGGCAGAGGGGATCGAGATGAGGGGAGCTCGATGCGTGCGGCGCTGGAGGGAGATGGGGATCGAGCAGGAGGCTCTCCCTGCGCTTAGGGTTAGAGGGGCGCGGCTGGGCCTTGGGCCGGCTTAGGTAGTGGGCTGCGGCTGGCCTAGATGGATACAAGTGGCGGCTGGGCTGTCTCTCTCTTCTCTCTCCCTCTAATTTTCTAGCAGAAAATAAATAGAGAGAGGAAAAGAAAGAGAGGGTTAGGGAAAGATTTGCGCATGGGGATAATTTTCCCGAACTCACAAAAATTGAGTTGGAACCAAGAAAAATAGAAGGGCCATGATTGAAAGATTTAAATTCAAACTCATTTGAATTTAATTCAAATGGGTTTGAACTAGGACTTGATAAAAGGAAGGTCCAACAATGTTCGGATTTTTGGTGGAGCTCCGGAAAATGGCAAAAGAATTATTGGCAAGGTTAGAGAGCCAAGAATTGAGATAACAACGGCATGGAGAATTATTTGCAAGTGTGTTATGGTGATACCGAAACAATGAAATAATTTTATTATAGCTCCCTAATAATATTGAGAGGCTTTAATATGTTATAAAGAGAAATCACCATGTGAATTCCCTCGATTTAAATGGATCAAAGATCCATGCCATTTATTTAGTTGAGTTGTAAAAGATTTATGAGATGATGGCATGATGACATGATGCAATGCAAAAATAAAAGGGCGGCACAAATGAAACACACGGCGAAACCCGGAATATATGGAAGTCTTCTCGAGCATCGGTCTCGTGGCGTCACAACGCTCCACCACTACGAGAGGATCTCGTCCCGAGATCTAGGATGGCACCGGAGAAAAACGGAAAGGGAAGAGGTAAAACAAAGTTGCTTCTTTGACAAACGAGTGAAACCAACGAACCTTGAGAGGTTGAACAAAATGAAAGAAAGAAAACAACGAAGATGAACAAGGTTGAAAACACTCTGTTAGAAAAGAGGAACATGGGATACGACGAGAACCAAGAGGTTTAGTGATAACATAGATATTGAAACCACTCCGGTTAAAACTAGATAGAGAAGGAATAAGAATGATATAATTTGGGCAGCACTCCGACTGAAAATGGAAGGAATTGAACATGAACTTGAGAAGATGGGATGATACTTGATGAAATCAACAACACACTGCCTCCGAAACTATTGAAAGAATGGCACAAGGGGTAAGAAGGATTTCAGACAGCTCTCCGGTTGAGGAAGCAGGCAAAACTTGATAAGATGAGAGAACTCGAATGAAAACATGACACTCCGACTAAACAGTGAAGCAAGGAGAAGAACATGATCTTGACACAACAAGATGATGGGTCGAAGAGAGCAACATCACAATGCCTTCGGAACGAAAGAATAGAATCTAGTTTGTTGGGATAAAGGGACGGAGAAGAAAATGACAACTTCTACCACAAATGATTTTGGAAAGCACCCTTAAAAAGAAGGATAGAACGGAGTTGTTGGAAAACCAACAACGAAAGAATAAGCTTGTAGTGGGCTTATGGAAACATCTCAACACTTGAGGTGAAATTCTGCCACTAACGAAAAACAATTGCTTGTTTGAGATCAAAGAAGAGATGAAAAACTTCTTTCGTCGAGAGGATAGAGAGATAACTTGGATCATTGATAAGCACCACAATAGCAACATTCCTTAGGGAAGGCTTTAAGTGAAATCTATACCAAGATAACACCAACGAATAAATTGTTGGGTTGAAAAGATCTCGTGAACGAAGAGAAATGATGGATTTAAATATCTCATTCCTGACAACTTGTGAATCAAGAAACACGAAGGGAAATTGCCAAGAGTGACATAACACCATCTCAAGAGATAAGGTAGAAAGAATTGCACTTTGGAATGCAAGAAGAAGAATACTTGAACTCCTCAAAACAAAACATGTGTTGAGCACCATGTTAATTTTGAGTATGGCTTGATGGATCTTAACTCCGAGAGAAATCTTGATGAACAATTGAAGAATGAAAAGAATCCTTGACGAAGCACCATGTAGAGCCTCCATGAAGAACTCCGGTAAACAAAAGGATGATAGAAAGAAAGAGAAGTTGAAAAAACAAGGTGAAGCCTTGCAATGATTTAGATGGATCTTCGTGATGATGAGAGCTTGGAACTCCGGGTAAAGAAAAGATGAAACAATTGAAACCGAGAATTTATTCATCATGAAAAAACTCCGAAAGAAGGAATTAATCACTTGGATGAAACAAGAACAAGAATTATGTTATGCGATCCTTCACCAATTTAAATTGATGACAAGCAACGGATTAGGCATACTACTTATTCTCGTTGAAAAAGGATTGAAGAGAGATATTGCTCAACTTGGGAAGGTCTTCAACGATCCGCCGGTAGGATTCGGGAAGACGAATGAATCTATATAATAACGAAGGAAGAGAACTCTTGAACGAACCACCGTAAGAATTGAAATTGAACGTAGCAAAGGCACAATTCACCGGGAAGAATTGGAAAACGAATGAAGATGCTTGAGAGAATTTAGATACAAGAGAATGAAGAGATCATGAACTGATTAGAGGATATTTGAACGATTCACGGGTAAGATTTGGAGAACGGTAGCTACACGCTGAGAATGAAGAATTATGACATGATGGCCTTCGGAGGAAAGAAATGGAAACAACTCATGAAATGCTCCGGATGGGTGAAAAGAATTCCCACAATCGAAAACAATTATGAGAGGATGGCATCAAACTTGAACTACGCATCTTTGGAAGAATGGTTAAGGATTAGGAGGAACTCTTCTTCAGTCTTCACATGTTGAGAATGACGATGAGAAACATCACCATGAATTGTTGAGAAACTCCGGAATGAAAATTGAAAAGGTTGAACCAACTATGAAAAGAATTTGAAAGATCTTGGACAAAGGCATATGACTGATGAAATTCATTCTTACGTCAAACTTTGAAAAGAATTTTAGAAGCTCCGTGAAAATAGAAGAGTCGGGTAGGATCCTTGGAAAAGACCTGTGGGTTAGGGCCCACTCAAAAGAAACACCGTTGAACGATTGCTTGAAACGAGAGATTGCACCGGTTGAATTAAATGGGTTGAATGAGATAGCATCCTCAAAAGAACTTGAGTGAATTGAGAATGGAAACTTGAATCTTCATAGATATCTTCAACACTCCGGAACAAATGAATAGCGAGAGGTGAATGATTAATTGGTGCATCGGAATGGGAAAGCATTGTGAAAAGAGGAAAAGGGACAAGATCAACACCGAAATCTTGAATTAAATCCACCGGAGAAGAAAATTAGAATGGAACAATGATAAGGTTGAAACTTCCTTAAGCGTCTTCATGAGAAATCACTGGATAAAACATTAAAGGAAAAGAATGAAGAAACTTCACTCAATAAAATGGATACTTGATTAAGAAATCTGAGTCCTTGAAGAAAAAGGGGTGGGAGGGTGGGAAAACAAAGGCAACTTGGGTCGGATGAAACGAACATTGTTGAGAAAAAACTTAGAATTGATCTTGCGAATGTTGAAATGATCGGATCCACTTGACGAGAAGCACGCCAGTTGGGAAAAGAATTAACATGACAATCTCGATGATCAAAAGGATTAGTATCCCCATAGGAATATGAGAACACCATTTAGGAAGGTATGGATCAACACTCAACATCGAAGCAACTCGAATACCACAAATAAAACAAAACAAAGGACTTGGCTTGCAGAATAAGCCGGAACAAATACATATGATAGAGATTTACCCAATCCCATATCATGCATCTGTCGAAAAGATATTCTAGGAGCTACTTGAATTCCCACCTATAAACTCCCGAAACTTTCTGGTTATGCAATCTGGTGTTGGGGATACAGGGACACAAAATATATCACCCAAACTAACAATACCTAGATCCAAATTGTATCCATCCTTCAACACATAACCAAGAAACCTTCGAAATCGTTTACCTCGACCTTCGAAAAGCATCCGTTATATGAGTCATGGCAATACTCTCGAGCTCGCCCCAGTACTGGGTTATCGAGGTTATCTCACCAACAACTGCATAAAAGAGATTTTCGATGTCGGCAAAGCTCAGTATTCCAGAATCGCAACGATAAAATTGTGACGACAACACCTCGGAGCTCAACTCCCGGGACACCGCCACAACCCCTAAATGTCGGGAGGCACCAAGAACAATGTTCTCGCCACAAAACCATCGAACGATTCCAAGATACCCGCGTGATCCTAAAAAAATTTAGTGAAATTTGAGGAGAGAAGAGTCAAAACTTCTACGTCAGAGACCTCACCAGAGCGAAAGGACCGAGGAGTAAAAAGAATCCAACTCTCCGATATATAATCCTAAGACTCAAAACATTTTTGTTCTAGACTCAACAACGCCGCAAACAATCAAGCTGGGCTCCTAAGTCGGGATGGCTCGATTACCAACTTGTAACGCCCTCGATGCGGCTATATCTCCCACGTGTCGAAGCACGACTTAGAGGCATAACCGCACTGAAAGCAATGTCGCAAGTGAGGTAATCTTCACACAACCCATGTAATACATAAGGGAAAAAGATACATAGTTGGCTTACAATCTCCACTTCACACAATACATGAGTAAAGCATTACATCATACAGATACAATCAAGGTCCGACTACGGAACCAAAATAAAAGAAGACTACCCGAAATGCTACACAGATCCCCGATCGTCCCAACTGGGCTCCACTACTGATCAACTGAAACAAAACAACACAAAGAACAAGATCTTCATCGAGCTCCTCCTTGAGCTCGGATGCGTCACCTGCACGGTTTCATTGGCACCTGCAAACTGGTTTTGGAAGTATCTGTGAGTCACGGGGACTCAGCAATCTCACACCCGAGATCAAGACTATTTAAGCTTATGGGTAGGAGAAGGTAGTGAGGTGGAGCTGCAGCAGTTTACTAGCATATCCGGTGTCTAACATACGCAAATGAGAGCGAGAAGAGAAGGCAAAAGCACGGTCGAACAACTATGATCAAGAAGTGATCCCGAAACTACTTACGCTAAGCATAACTCAAACATCAGTGTTTGCTTCCCGGACTCCGCCGAGAAGAGACCATCACGGTTACACGCAGTTGGTGTATTTTAATTAAGATCAACTTCGGGTTTTCTACAACCGGACATTAACAAATTTCCATCTGCCTCATAACCGCGCACGGCTTTCGAAAGATAATACCTGCAGGGTGTCCCAACTTAGCCCATGATAAGCTCTCGCGATCAACGAAGGATATTCCTTCTACCGAAGACCCGATCAGTCTCGAATACCGGACTAAAAGACATTTCGGCAAGAATAAAACAAGACCAGCAAAAGCCCGATGTGCCGACAAATCCCGATAGGAGCTGCACATATCTCGTTCTCATGGCACACCGGATAGGTCAGCCTACGAGTAAAACCAGCCCTCGAGTTGCCCCGTGGTGGCCCCGCAGTCTGCCCGTTTTGGACCAACACTCGAAGGAGCACTGGCCCGGTGGGGCTAAAATAAAGATGACCCTTGAGTCTGCAGAACCCAAGGGAAGGGGTATATGTGGTAGGTAGTCAAATGGTAAAACCAAGGTTGGGCCTTGCTAGAGGAGTCTTATTCAAAGCGAACTGTCAAGGGGATCCCATAAATCACCCAACCGCGTTAGGGACGCAAAATCCGGGAACATAATACCGATATGACGGAAACTAGGGCGGCAAGAGTGGAACAAAACACCAGGCATAAGGCCGAGCCTTCCACCCTTTACCATGTATATAGATGCATTAATTAAATAAGATATATTGTGATATCCCAAAATAATCATGTTCCAACAAGGAACAACATCTCCATGTTCCAATTAGGAACAAACTTCATCTTCACCTGCAACTAACAACGCTATAAGAGAGGCTGAGCAAAGCGGTAACATAGCCAAACAACGGTTTGCTAGGAAAGGATGGTTAGAGGCTTGACATGCCAACATGGGAGGCATGATATAGCAAGTGGTAGGCATCGTAGCATAGGCATAGCAACAGAACGAGCATCTAGCAAGCAAAGATAGAAGTGATTTCAAGGGTATGGTCATCTTGCCTGAAATCCCGCAAGGAAGAAGAACGAGTCCATGAAGAAGACAAACGGACGTAGTCGAACGAATCCTCACAACTCCGAACGAAACCGAAGCTAACGAGAGAAGCAACCCGGAAAGAAGCAAACAACATGGTAAACCAACAAGCACAAACATGGCATGATGCGCAACCAAGTATGATGCATGTCCGGTTTAAATAGCATGGCATGGCAATATGCACAAACAAAACTACAAGTTAAATGGAGCTCAATATGCAACGAGTTGCATATTGACCAAACACCACATCAATTATTTAGTTCTCTCTCGGTTATGTACTCAACAATATTAAATATTGGTTGACATGGCAAGAGGTGAAGCATAACAAAACTATACCATCTAAACAATTTAAATGGGGTCGGATATAACAAACAACAAATCCGGTAAATCCCCATATGCATTTAGCAAATTAATGCAACAACAATTTTAAACATTTAAATGTAGTTATCATGATGCGGATGATATATGCAAGTTTTATGCAATTTTTATGAAAATGTTGACATAAGCATGTTATGAAGCATTTGGTCACCATGGCGGAACAAAAAGGGTGCCACGGCGGCGAATCCGGAAATGATGCCACGGCAACATATCGGTTCCGGTAACTTGATTGAGATGTCGGTGCAAAAGAAAGTGTGGATGTGCAAAACATGCAAAGATGGTGGGGGGATCCCGATTACGGGGTTCCCACGGGTCGACGGCATGGCAAACGAGGAGGAACTTGCAAGGACAAACGGGCACGGTGCAAACATATCGTACATCTCATACATGCAAGGGCATCTCATCGCGGTCGCCTCGGGTATACCTTTGAAGCGTGCGTTTCGGGGCGGTTCAAAATCGTCGAGGGAAGTAGTTGTTCACGTGGCGACGGTAGTGGTACATATCGTAGTGGAAGTAGTTGTTCATGTCCCGTGGATGTTCGGGGTCCACGGGGTCTTCGAGGGTCGACGGTAGTGGTTCACGGACGTCGTGGAAGTAGTCGTTCTCGTTTCGTAGTCGTACATGTCGGCGGTAGTGGAAGTAGTGGTACACGGCGACGGTAGTTGTACACACATTGTAGTCGAACTTGACGGAGCGAATGTCCTCGAGGGCAGTCGTGGTACTTGGGGTCTTCGGACTTGCCGGTCTCGGTTCTTGCGACGGTAGTGGTACATGGCAACGGTAGTCGAACTTGAAGGGTCGTCAACGTCGTGGGACTTGGCGCATCACCGGGTGTAGTCGTACACGAGGTCCTGCCCGGGGATGGTCTTGGCCTTGGTAGTGATTCAAAACGGAGCCTTGCGGAGACAACCCAGCGAAGCATGCTACGGTTGAAGGGCATGGGTCTTCTTCGCGCAAGGAACAAAAATGGAGGCGGCTGCGGCTGATGCGGTCGCAGGATGCAGGGGTGCGGCATGGAGCTTGACGGCGGGGACTCCGGGCTCCTGGTGGTCGCCACCAATGGAGGAGGCGGCAAGGGGCGAGGGGACCGGGCGCAGGGAGCACCACTCCTTGGCTCGATGCGGAGGAGGCGACGGTGCGGGCCTGCGGGGCTGGCTGGCACCATGGACGAAGGGAGCATGAGATCGGGGAGGAGGCCGAGCGTTGGCGAGGAGGCGGTGGAGGCCGGCTCCGAGGCGGACGGGCGCGGGTCAATGAGGCGCAGAGGAGGCAACGAGGGGAAGGACTCGCGGCGGAGAGGATGGGGCCACGGGCTGGCCCTCCTGGGGGTCGCCGACGGCGGCGGGTGGCGATGGGGACGCGGGGGAGAAGGAAGGGCGAGGCCTTGGGCGGAGGCGGAGGCGCGAGGACCTCCTGCTTCATGGCGGCAGAGGGATCGAGACGAGGGGAGCTCGATGCGTCTTGGCGCCGAGGGAGATGGGGATCGAGCAGAGGCTCTCCCCGCGCTAGGGTTAGAGGGGCGCGGCTGGGCCTTGGGCCGCTTAGGTAGTGGGCTGCGGCTGGCCTAGATGGATACAAGTGGCGGTTGGCTGTCTCTCTCTTCTCTCTCCCTCTAATTTTCTAGCAGAAAATAAATAGAGAGAGGAAAAGAAAGAGAGGGTTAGGGAAAGATTTAAGATGGGGATAATTTTCCGAACTCACAAAAATTGAGTTGGAACCAAGAAAATAGAAGGGCCATGATTGAAAGATTTAAATTCAAACTCATTTGAATTTAATTCAAATGGGTTTGAACTAGGACTTGATAAAAGGAAGGTCCAACAATGTTCGGATTTTTGGTGGAGCTCCTAAATGGCAAAAGAATTATTGGCAAGGTTAGAGAGCCAAGAATTGAGATAACAACGGCATGGAGAATTATTTGCAAGTGTGTTATGGTGATACCGAAACAATGGAATAATTTTATTATAGCTCCCTAATAATATTGAGAGGCTTTAATATGTTATAAAGAGAAATCACCATGTGAATTCCTCGATTTAAATGGATCAAAGATCCATGCCATTTATTTAGTTGAGTTGTAAAAGATTTATGAGATGATGGCATGATGACATGATGCAATGCAAAAATAAAAGGGCGACACAAATGAAACACACGGCGAAACCCGGAATATATGGAAGTCTTCTCGAGCATCGGTCTCGGGGCGTCACAAAACTGCTTGGTGATCTGACACATTCTCCACTGTATGGTGCAATGTGATCCATCTCTGGATATAATCTCTCAAGGTCTCATTAGGATTCTGCACGCAGTGCTGCAATTCTGTTAACCCTGCCGGCCGTTTGCAAGTGCCCTCAAAAGTTCTTACAAACACTCGGGCGAGTTCCTCCGAACTGTATATGCTGCCAGGTGCCAGCTGAGTCAACCATTCTCTGGCCGAGCCTTCCAACATCAGAGGAACGTGCTTCATGGCCACTTCATCATTGCCACCACCGATCTGTACAGCCACTCGATAATCCTCAAGCCAAGTGTCAGGCATGGACTCACCAGTGAACTTGCTGACTCCAGTCGCCAACCTGAAATTGGGAGGAATCACTGCAGCCCTGATGGCTTTGTTGAAGCACTCTGGACATGAAACATGCACTATGCTGCTAGTCGGGTGATCTCTGTCATGACCCTCTCTGTGTGCTCTGTTCCTGTCAACCAGACCTTGCACGAGAATAGATCTTGCATCAAGCCCGGCTCCCTTGGGTCGACTGGTATTCTTCGCTCGCCGTTGTGGGGGCGCCTGTCATCATGCCGCCGAGGCACGTATGACCCACTCCTCGGGGGAGGCGTGGGCACTCGACGACGGTCATCGTGGTCGAGTCGATGATCATACTGCTCGTGGTTTCTGTACTGATCTTGCCGGTATCCACGTCCCTCACGTCGCGGGGCGATCTTGGGCTATTAGCCGACTGAACTGTGTCTGCCATCACGGATCTACTATGAATCCTATTCCGCGACTGAGATACTGCTGTGTTCTGCTCTCCTGCTGCCCGGAGTAAAGCCCGGATCTGCATCAAACCTCTGCCAGCTTTCGACTAGGAAGGCTGGATCGACTCTGCTATTCGGGTTGTAGCTGTGAGATTTTTAATCGGAGTTCGGTATACCTGAGTTCGAGGCGGAAAAAGTTGTCTTCGACTGGACTCGGGAATCCGCTGTCGAGCACGCTCGTCGAGTGCGTGCTGGAGGTTCTCCAGTCAAGTGCGCTCAGCCAAGTTTTCCAGGTGCGCCTCCTCCAAGGCCCGGGCCTCGGGGGTTTCTCCAACATAGGAGTGTGAAGTGCATCCATATTGCGGCGGCGAAGCTCTTCCCTCTGCTGCGAAGAAAGGGGCTCGGGGCGGTATTCCTCGTGAACGCGCGAAGGATCGCCGCCGCCATGGCCACCGTCGTCGTGGGGGAAGCCAGGAGGACTGTGTAGTCCGTTGACCATCAAGACTTCCGCCGCGGGGTCGTTGCTGTCGCACTCGAATGTGGTCTCGATGGACCCAGTCGACAGGTCGAACAGGCCGTAGAGAGTTTCATCGAGCTCGATTGCTGCGACTTGTCAGGTGGCCGACTGACGGGCCACCGTGTGTCTCACCCACCGCTGGATCCGCAACCGACCGGAACGCTTGCACTGGCGAACAGTGGGGAGCGAGGACACCACAGGAGCTGACCGATACTGGGTCGACGGTTCCCGGAGAAGGACGCCCTTCGCGGAGGAAGTAATAGCCCTACGTCTCGGTGCCCGGAGGCGGTCGACTGGATTATGCGTGTGTGTGTTACTGGGGGTGCGAACCCTTGTGCCAGTGGAGGGGATGGCTTATATAGAGTGCGCCAGGCCCAGCCAACCCACGTTACAAGGAGTTCAATGTACATAAAGAGAGGGCGTTAAAGGTAACGTCCATAATAAAGTGATATAAATGATCATTAAGTCTATGAGTAAACGTCCGATCGTTGCTGTGCAGAGTGACTTTAGACCTTCTGTCCATTGAGTGGTTTCTGTTACGGTCGAGTGACATTGAATCATCCAAGTGGAATGCTTCTGGTCGAGTGGATGAAGCTATCCCTTGAATGCTTTTGGTTTGAGGGTCATGTCCTAGGGGAGGGTGTCTAGGTCAGGCCTATGACCCTACCCTAGGTACATATCTTCATCACCATGTTGTTTCCATTTACATGGGAAGTGCAAGCATTCAATGCTCCAACTATGAAGTGGTGCAAGATGAAGTCGATGAGTTTGCTATGAATTAAGATGAAGAACCTCGTGAGCTTTACCAAAGATTAACCACTCTCGCGGTCTCACTCCGAGATCATGGGAGTAAGGATACAGATGACAATTGGATCAGGCGAAAGTTTCTCAAGGCCATGATGCCGTACTAGAAGGCCATGTCCTCCATCATCCGTCAAAGGCCGGACTTCCACACCTTGTCCTCAAGTGAAGTGTTGGATGAGTTTGTGGCAATGAGGATCTTGGACAAGACCGCCAACAATACGGTGTTGCATTCTCAAAGATCCAAGAAGCCCAACCTCGCCTTGAAGGCCAAGGCTAGTGTGGAAGAATAGGATGAAGAGGAAGAAGAGGAGAGTAATCCCGGAGATACAAAGTATGCTTATCATGGCTCTTGCATCAAGGCAATTTTGGAGCAAGAAGAACTCAAGGCCCAACTTCAAAAAGAACAACTCAAGTGGCGCTAAGGGCAAGCAACGTGTGAGGACTTGCTATAATTGTGGCAATGTGAGCCACTTTGTTGTGGAGTGCCCGTATGAGAAGAGGGAAGACAATGGTGGCAAGCTCATCCTAAAAGACAAGGCCAAGTCCTTCCCCAACAAGAACAACTTCACCAAGAAGACTCCTCCCAAGGGGTTGGTGGCACAAGAAGAGTACAATGAGGATGATGATGATGATGATGATGATGATGATGATGATGATGATGATGAAGACGGTGAGTCGGTTGCCATGGCCTCCATTGCCATTGAAACACCCCAACGTGTGTCCCTCTTCAACTCACCCAATGAGAACATCACCGCCAAGTGTCTCATGGCTAAAGCCACCAACAAGGTAACCCCCAACATCAAAACTACCATCATTAATACTCCTTCTTTGACGGATTGCATTGATGGAAGTGAGGGGTCTAATGAGGAGGAAAATGAATTTGAGTCTTTTACGAGTAAGCTCAAGGGTAAATCCAAGAAGCACTTTGTTGCTCTCTTGGAACAACTTGGTGAAGCCAATGACATGATCGAGGCTCACGAAGAAACCATCTCTAAGATGGAGGGGCACAGTCGTGACTATGCAGATGAGATATCGGATCTCTCTAATGCGCTTGAGGAGGAGCGTGGTCATCGTTTGGCTCTTGAGGAGTCACACAACGATGATCATGCTAAACTAAAGAAAGATCTTGATCATGCTCTTGTTGTATCTTGTGTGCTAAATTCCGAGAAGGCCAACTTGGGGTTGATCTTTCTAGACTAAAGGAGGAGTTTGATATACTTGACAAGGCTCACAAGGCCTTGAAGGGTACCCATGCTAGCCTTAAAGAGTCTCATGATCAACTCTAAGTGAAGCTAACCAAGGAGAAAGCCACATTTCCTCATATGGTGTTAATTGATAATGCAAATGCTACTAACCCTTGTTGTGAGCATGTGCATCTTCTGGAAGAGAATGCAAAGTTGAAGGAGCAACTTGAGAAAGGCCTTGTATCATGCATACAAGGTGAGAAGAACCTCAACGACCTTTTGAGCAATCAATAGGAAGTTGTGGCCAAGGAGGGAATTGGGTTTGCACCCAAGTCCAAGAACAAGAAGAAGAATGACAAGGCCAAACGACCTCCTCCTCTCAAGCAAACATTTGTGAAGGAGGGAGAGGGTGCTTCTAAGGAGATGAAGAACAATGTGAAGGGTGGTGGTGTCAAGAAGGGCAATGCCACCCCTTCCAACAAAGCCGGCGACTTTAACCCTTCCTATGTGTTATGCTGTGCTAGTGATGGGCATGTTTATGCTAAATTTGTTGGCTCTCCTTATGAGTTCATGGAATGGTCTATTTGGGTTCCTAAGACCCTTGTTACTAACATCAAAGGACCCATTACAAAATGGGTACCTAAAACCAAGCATTGATCTCTTGTAGGTGTTTTCTTCCAGTGGGGGATCATGGTTGCTCGATAGTGGAGCCACAAATCATATGACCAGAAGCAAGGACTTGGTGGTGGACGTGCACAAGATTCCATCTATGCCCACCAATGTCGAGTGGGGTGATACCTCGTCTTCTAAGGTATTGGGACTTGGCAAGGTAATCATTTCTCATGATCTCACGATCGAGAAGGTCATGCTTGTTGAGTCCCTTGCATACAATTTACTTTCTGTTCGTCAGCTTGCACTCATGGGCTTTGCACTTTCTTGATATTGATACTGTGGCCCTCTTGTGGAGCAAGAGTCTTAAAGTAGCCTTTGTTGGGCATGTCTAGAACGGTCTCTATGTGATCAACTTTTCGGAGCGACCCACTAAGACCGCGACATGACTAATGGCTAAAGTTGATGTGGGATGGCTTTGGCATCGCCGTTTAGCCCATGTCAATATGAGATCTTTGCAAAGTCTTCTCAAGGGGGACCATGTCCATGGACTAACAAATGTTAGTTTTTCCAAAGGTCGTGCTTGCAGTGCTTGTATCGAAGGAAAGCTACATGAGAAGGCTCACCCTCCCACGACTATCATTTACTCGAAGGGGCCTTTGGAGCTCCTTCACTTAAATCTCTTTCAGCCTCCATCCTTTGATATTCTTGGTGGTAGAAAGTATTGCTTGGTGATTGTGGATGATTATTCAAGATGCACTTGGGTATATTTCTTCAAGAGAAAGAGTGAGACCCAACAAACTGTCATTGACTTTGCGAATGAAGCTCAATGCCAAAACAATGCAAAGATCTTGACGATAAGAAGTGAAAACGGCACCGAGTTCAAGAACTACACCTTGGATGAGTTTCTTAGTGATGAGGGGATCAAGCATCAATATTCCGCACCAGACACCCCCTCAACAAAATGGTGTTGCGGAGAGGAAGAACCGGACGTTGATGGATGCGACAAGGACCATGATGGCGGAGTTCAAGTCTCCATACAACTTTTGTGCCGAAGCCATCAACACCACGTGTCATGCATCCAATCCGCTCTATCTACACAAAGTCTTGAACAAGACTCCATATGAGATTCTCACCGGTAACACGCCCAACCTCAAGTACTTCCGGGTGTTCGGGTGTAAGTGCTTCATTCTCAAGAAAGGTGTTCGGTTGTCTAAATTTGAGGCTAGAGCTCATGAGGGAATATTTGTTGGTTATGCTACACACTCCCATGCTTACCGTGTCCTCAATAAGTCCACGGGACTTATTGAGGAGACATGTAACGTGGAGTTTGATGAGAATAACGGCTCCCAAGTGGAGCAAAGTTGCACTTGTGATGTAAGTGATGAAATTCCTCCCCAAGCCATAAGAAGAATGGGTGTAGGTCACATCCTACCCATTGAGGAACCCCTTGTGGCCGAAGGAGAAGGACAATGTTCCACTCAAGTGGAACCATCACCAACCCAAGACCCACACGCTTTTGATGAACAAAGTGAAGGCCCTCAACCAAATGAACAAGATCAAGGGCAAGATCAACCTCAAGTTGGTGGTGAACCACAAAGTGATGCCCAAGGTCAAGTTCTCACCACCGAGCAAGTTCAAGATCAAGAGCAAGCTCAAGATCAAGAACAAGCTCAAGACGACGCTCAAGATGATCAAGTTTCCGCTCCTCATCTCACTCCTGAGGAGGAATTGGAGCATCGTTCCACTAAGATTGCATCACAGCTCACTACCAAAGATCATCTCATGACGAATGTGCTTGGAAGCTTAAGAAAGGGGGTAAGCACTCATAGACAATTAGCAAACTATTGTCAACATCACACGTTTGTTTCTTGTGTTGAACCCCAAAAGGTCTATGAGGCGCTCGAGGATCCGGATTGGCTAAATGTCATGCATGAAGAACTCAACAACTTCGAAAGGTAACAAGGTGTGGAGATTGGTGCCAAGGCCAATGGGGAACCATAATGTCATTGGAACCAAGTGGATATTCAAGAACAAGCAAGATGCTCATGGAATTATCATTCGCAACAAGGCTCGTTTGGTAGCACAAGGCTACTCCCAAGTCGAGGGTATCGACTACGGTGAAACCTTTGCTCCCGTTGCTTGCCTTGAATCTATTGGTTTGTTGATTTCTTATGCTTCTCATCATAACTTCAAGTTGCAACAAATGGATGTGAAGAGTGCTTTTCTTAATGGTCCTATTAATGAGTTGGTATATGTCAAACAACCCCCCGGGTTCGAGGATCCCTATTTCCCCGATCATGTGTACCAACTCGATAAGGCACTCTATGGCCTTAAACAAGCCCCACATGCGTGGTATGACCACCTTACCGAGTTGTTGCAAGATCGTGGGTTTGAAATTGGGAAAATCGACCCCACTCTTTTTACTAAGAAGGTCAAAGGGGAGTTGTTTGTGTGCCAACTATTTGTTGATGATATTATCTTTGGTTCTCCTAGCAAAGCTTTCAATGAGGAATTTGCCGCTCCCATGACCTCAAAGTTCAAGATGTCCATGATGGGAGAGTTGAAGTTCTTTCTCGGGTTCGAATTCAAGCAAAGAAGAGAAGGAACCTTCATCAACCAAGCCAAATACACTCAAGACATGCTCAAGAGATTCAAGCTAAGTGATGTCAAGACGGCTTCCACTCCAATGCCCGTGAAATGCCAACTTGACATAGATCCCAATGGTAAAGCGATGGATCAAAAGGTATATCGCTCCATGACTGCCTCCTTGCTTTACCTTTGTGCATCTAGACCGGATATCATGTTGAGTGTGGGAATTTGTGCAGAGTTTCAAGCCGCACCTAAGGAAAGCCACTATGTGGCGGTCAAGCGAATCTTTTGATATTTGGCTCATACCCCAAACTTTGGCTTATGGTACCCAAGAGGAGCAAACTTCAATCTTGTGGGCTATTCGGACTCCGATTGGGCGGGAGACAAAGTGGATAGGAAATCAACTTTCGGAGGGTGCCAATTCCTTGGTTGCTCTTTGGTGAGTTGGTCTTCTAAGAAGCAAAGTTGTGTGTCTCTCTCGTCCACCAAAGCGGAGTATGTGGCCGCTGGTAGTTGTTGTGCGCAACTTTTATGGATGAGGCAAACTTTAAAGGATTACGGTGTAATTTGTGACAAAGTGCCTCTTTGGTGTGACAATGAAAGTGCCATCAAGATTTCTCTCAACCCGGTGCAACACTTCATGACGAAGCATATTGAGCTTCGGTATCACTTCATCCGGGATCATATTAGGCGAGGGGAGATCGAGCTCAACTATGTCAACACTCATGATAACCTTGCAGATATCTTCACGAAGCCCTTGGATGAAGCAAGATTTCGCGAGTTAAGGCATGAGCTAAATATCATTGATTCGATCAATGTGGCTTGAACCCTTGCACACCCCACCATACTCATCTTGATGTCTTGTTTAGGTGTAGGCATGGACATAGGGGGAGTGTTGTTCTCTCAATGAACTCTCCCTCCCCCCATTATGCATAAATCGATCAACTCTTTCACATTAGCCATTTTTATGGTACTTGTGCTTCAAAGACGAGTTTTGGTCATGGGCCCAAGGATAATTCTTCCCGGTGCAATACCAATTGACTCAAACATAGGTGGCTTCGGCCACCGCCCTCTCTTTGGAGAGGTTGTGTTTCGTGTTTGGTACTCGTTGTCTTTTGCCTCTTTCTCTGTGTCGAGCCTGTGTTTGAGTTGCCTCGTGTCCTGGCTCTTTTGTGTGTCTGGTTGCTTGAAGGTTGCATTGCAAAGGCCGTGTTCCCCTCTTTTTGTGAAACTTGCACTTTCTTGGGGGTACGGTACTATCGTGGGAAGCCACGGTACTACCGCAGGAGGTGGGTTTCTCTGTGCGTGCACAGATGCATCCTAGGCATGGTACTACCGCTGCCATCGCGGCAGTAATTTTTTACTGCCACTGGAAGAGCGGTACTACCGCCCTGCGAGTGGTACTTCCGCCCGGGCGATACTACCGTGATGACCCGTGGTACTACCGCGCCGTCGCGAGCGGGTGGGGGTTAAGAGCAGGGCAGGGGGAGTTCCAACTCCCCCATACCCATTCATCTCTTTTCCCCACCCTGTCTCTCTCTCCCTCTCCTGCCCAAGAACGGCGCCGTAGGACCTCGCCGGATCTCCGTCTCCGGCCGCTCTCCTTGCATTCCGACCGGTGGGATCGTTCCCCACCTCACCCTCTTGCCATGGACCCTGGTATTTCCCCAAGTCCTTCACTTTTTGTTCTGTTCTTGTGCTTTTAGGTCTTGGGGAGATGCATATGTAGTTCATGTGATTTTTGGCTAAATCTTTGCAAGCGGAAATTTTACGAGAGTGCTAGTGCAGTAGATATGCTATTTGGAGTGATACAATAGTGTAGTTTTGATCAACGGTAGCACCGATCCATTTTTCGTGTGGATTTCTCTAGATCCGGGGATGCAGTTTTTGAGGGATTTGAACCCGTGCGGTACTACCGCTCCTCTCGAGCGGTACTACCGCCCGAGGCACGAAAGTAAAAAATTACTTCCACTCCAGGCGCAGTACTACCGTGCCACCCCGGCACGGTACTACCGTGGCTAGAGCGGATGTAATTTTTTACATCCGTATTCTGGACCCAAAACTGTTCTCGTGTGGTACTGCCGCTCCACTAGGGTGGTACTACCGTGCCACCCCGGCACGGTACTACTGCGGCTAGAGCGGATGTAAATTTTTACAACCGTGCCCTGGTCCGGTACTACCGTAGAGCTGAAAATTACACTATTTTGTCCTTCCAAATCTCGTGTCTGCTTGTTTCATTTGGCTTTGGCCCTCGTCTTTGCAATAGTACTTCTCGATTTTTCTCGTGTTTGTGTTGTGTGTCATAGGTGGTGGCTCCAGTCCGTCGTTCGAATCCCAGCCGTGACACGGGCTCGAAGCGTCTGCACAACCAAGAGGAAGCTCTAGAGGGCTCCAGTGCCCCCCAACGCAGAACCAAGTCCACCGCCACCAAGACCAAGGAGTCATCATTGGGCATGGATGAGATACCGCTAGCCGAGTTTGTCACTCGCAGGAAGATCAACCCATATGTGAGGCCCCGTGAGAATTTCAGAGGGAATGAGCTGTTTTGGACCAAGCAACAGAATCTTATCTTCTTGGATGTGATCAAGGGCAAGCAGAACATCTATGTGGATGTGCACTGGATCGACATGGTTCATATGAGGAAGGACAGCAACAGGGCCTACTTTGGAGAGACTCTGGACCTAATAGAGCATTTTGGCATTGAGGATTTGCTCACGTTCCACATGGACTTTGATCCTGAGATCGTGGCTCAGTTCTTTGCATCAGTTCACTTCCATACGGATGAGGAGCGCACCATGACATGGATGACCAATGGGCAGAGGATGACTGCTAAGTGTAAGGAGTTTATGGCAATGCTCCACGTTCGTGATGAGGGGCTCAATGTGCCCGTTGGTGTTCGCCCACATGCCAACCCCGAGTCGGCCAACAAGAACAAGCTTCAGCCATACCTTGTTGAGAAGAAGCTTGCCAATGACAAGAAGACATGGGTGCTGAATCCTTTCCTTGACATCATGCACCGGATCTTCCGCAACACCATTTTTCCTCGCATTGGTGACAAGGATAAGGTGCATGCTTTTCTTGTGCACGTGACGCTCATCTGTGAGAAGGCGCGTCTCCAACAGATGGAACCACTTGATATCTCACATATCATGTGGTGTGAGCTGCAGTTTGCCGTGTTCAACCCATCTATGGACCTTACCTGCATCTCTTGATCTCAAGGACTTGGGAGCAGCTCTATCCCAATGAAGAGTTTGCTGCCCCCAACTGGATTCGTCATCAGCCCATCAAGCTTCGCATCAAAAGAAAGTGGGCTAATACCACTACCCAGGCTGAGACAGAGGCTGCTAGGATGGAGGTGGATGAGGATGAGCTCGAGGAGGAGGAGGCGGATGAGGACAATTCTGCTGGCTACACTCCTCCATCTTCTGAGCCCTCCTGGGCTAAGAGGCTGAAGAACCATATGAAGGCTATGTTCTGCATGCAAGCCAAGGGACAGTACAGATCACATGTTGCTCAGAAGGAGAGTCGCCGGTGCGACAAGAGGATCTTGAGGACGTTCGGCGAGGAGGTCTCTAGCGGGTCCGAGAAGCACATCACCCCAGAGGCTGACTACATGGTGAAGCAGGGCTACCAGTGGACTGAGTCAGAGGAGGAGACCGTTCCCGCTGCCGAGACCGATGAGGAGCATGATGAGTGATCTCTGCAGCTTGAGCTATCACCTATGTCGTAGGTGTCCTCTCTGCCTTTTTGGTGTCTCGATGCCAAAGCGGGAGAGAGCGTAGGATTTGCTTTTGGGTATCTTTGTGTTTGTTTCGTTGGACCTTCGTTTGTGTTTCTTTGGTCTGGTTTGTGCTCGTGAGACTTAGTACCCTATCATATGGTGTAAGACATATGCACTCTAGCTTATAGCTTATTTTACTGACTTCATGCTTAGTAGCCCGTGAGCCTATGCTATCTTATGCCCTTTACTTTATGCTCATATTCAATGCCTTACCTACTTGCTTAGTGTTAGTGATATTGTTGCAAGATATGCCTCGTCTATAAAATATACGGGGATTGTTGATCCTAGTATGTGTGCCGTGCAGTCCAAAGCATGTATATAGAGTGCACACATCTAGGGGGAGCCTGTCTATATTTTGTAGATGGTGGGTTTGCTTATGTGCAAATCATTTGTGTACTCTTATGTGCAAATCAAGTATTGTCATCAATCCACCAAAAAGGGGGAGATTGAGGGCATATTTCTCCCTATGTGGTTTTGGTGATTGATGACAATGCTTTTGCAGACTAATCGTGTGCAGTCAGCATTTCAGATATATCATGTCTAGGCACAAGATGATTCGGTGCCCCTCGGAACATATCGAAGACGGCGTTTCTCTATGTTTCTTTTCGGTGGACTTGAGTCGTAGGAAAGTCGTACTATTAAGAGGGGGTCTGCTTTGGAAAGCTTTGGGTGGAATCATCACGTACACGTCTGTTCCTTTTGCACCACCTTTCCTTTGCCTCTTTGGAGCCACCACCGTTTGTCCGTGTCTCTGCAAAATGAAGGACTCCTAGTGATTGTTGTGCTGTGGCATGCGGTAGTACTACTCATGGGAGCAGTAGTACCGCAGAGGCCCACGGTAGTACCGGCCAGGGATGCGGTAGTACCGTAGGACCTTGCAGTAGTACCGCTCCCCGGGCGCAGTAGTACCGTGGCCTCGAGCCAGGCACAACAGCATGAGTGGAAGTAGGAGCGGATGTAATTTTTTACATCCGTGCCCTACGCGGTAGTACCATCCCCTGGTTGCGGTAGTACCGCGTCAGATTTTTGCACAGATCATAACTTAGCGGAAGTAGCCACGGATGTATTTTTATTCGTCCGTGCCTTCCCAGCCAAAACAAACCCTGCCTTTCGGTAGTACCGCAAGGGGGAGCGGTAGTACCGCTCCGGCGGTTCTACCGTTCTCTGCTTCACTACAAAAAAAGACACTTCCGTGATGATACGTGTTTGTCATAGTAGGTCACGTTTTCTGTCATGCATGTACATCCATGACAAATTTATGACATAATCAAGATAGTCATACCTGTGCTACCATAGAAGTGTTCCATGACATTACCAAAATTATCATGACGGAAGTGTCCACTTCCATGACGATAAATCGCGCGTCACAGAAGTGCTTTCGTCAAGGGTGACCGACACGTGGCATCCACCGTAATGGAGTGTCGTTAAGCTATCAGGTCCGGTTTTGGATCTGATAACCCATTAACAGCCCCGACCAATGGGGATTTTCCACGTGTAAAATCATCATTGGCTGGAGGAAACACGTGTCGGCTCACCGTTGGGACAAATGGCATCCACTCATTGGACCCAAAGCGCCTATGATACGTCAACACGTGGCACGGCCCAATAGAGGCCCATTCCTGTGAAAAGACCGGCCCATTTAACTTGGTCAAAAGGTGGCAGGCCGGCCCACGGCAAGCCTGTTAACGGCCTGTTCGCATATAGCCCATTTACAGCCCGCTAACCCAGGGCCCGTTTACGGCCTATCCGAATTAGGCCCAGTAGCTTCATCTGGGCCGTCCAATATAAATCCAGCCCGTTTTAACTTCCGGCCCATGTATGGCCCATGACGATTTTTGACCCATATGAGTCCCTTTGCAACTATTGGCCCATTAATGGCCCGTGGTGAAACCGCCCGTAATGAACAAAGGTATCGCTTTTATACCCATTAGCGCCCATTATTCCATTGGGTCATTTCAGCCCGTGTTACCTTTCGCCTTCCGAGGGACCATTTATTCTTGGGCTCATTTCCGGATTCGGTTACTTATGGCCCGTTCATCGCCTTTTTTCGCCAGGGCCAAATTCAGCCTGTGGATACAGTCGGCCCATTTGTGGCCCGTTAATCTGTTGGGCCATTTTCATAGCATCATCAAATATGGCCTATTAACGGCCCGTTATGGTCAGCCCATAAAACGTACGATTTCCACTCTAGCCCGTTTACGGCCCCTTATACGGCCCGTACAAGGCCCATAGATGAGACGGCTCATAGAGGGCCCATGGATCCTACGGGATGTAGAAGGCCCATTGACCCGACGGCCCATAGAAGGCCCATTGATCTGACGGCCCATAGAAGGCCCATGGATCCGCTGGCCCATAGAAGGCCCATGGATCCGACAGCCGATAGAAGGCCCACGGATCCGACAGCCCATAGAAGGCCCACGAATCCGACGGCCATAGAAGGCCATGGATCGTCCGTCCCGTAGATGGCCCATGGATCGTACGGCCTGTGGAGGGCCATGGTCACTACAACGTTTGGGCGAGTTGGCCCCCGTTTGAACAATATAGAATATTCAAAGAATTATCCTACTCTATACTACCACCTCTAAAAAACATACACTATACAATAAAGAGACTAAGGCATAGAAACGTAGAATAATCCTACACTATACAATAAAGAAATTACAGCCGATTATACCCACTGGGCATTATGGTTCAGCACCAGTGATAATAAAGCATACACAAATAGCAAATTACATACACTGGGCAAATACAGCTCATACATCATGGACGGGCATCAACATAACTTACCATTTGAACTATAATCTAATTCAGAAAATAGGATTGGCCGGATTTAGCACAAATTTCAGTCTGCAAAAATCTCCAATTCCTTTGTTGTTACCTCAGTGTCTTGTTTCATTTTTTTGACTCCTGCATCTAATACCTGCATGTCCAGTCTCAACTTGTTGATTGTACGTTCAGAATCATGTACACGTTGTCTTGCCACCTCTAATTGATGCTCGAGAACATCAGCATTCCAATTCCAATCCATAATCATTCGGTAACGGCCATGCTGCACCGCTCGCAGATATTTGAGTTGATGTCACTTCATCATGAAATGTTCTGTAAGTACGCATGACTAGGGCAAATATATAGTTACAATAGTGAAGCGAGCAAGACAGACTATTTTGTACATGGCAAAACAGGACTAACAATAATGTTACACGTCATGAAGCATAAGCAGGTGATATTTTAAAAATTATAAAAAAGGTAGTCTGCAGGCAGCTTGCATACGTAAATCTCTCTTAGCTCACCGGAGGAGCATGATGTTGGGGCCCAATCCAAAACACGGACAAGTTACAAATTTAGACAAAGACGTTATGTAGAAGTAAGCAAGCAGTTGGCCATTCTGTAGCTCAATTAAAGTCTTAGGGAGCATAATGAACAGCAGAGGATTTCATACAAACATACTACAGCAAGCAAAACTATGCAATCATTAGCCTAGTATAAACTAGATTGTGAGCCTCATTCAATAATAGTTAGTTAATAGACTTCAAAGCTTCAGGCACACTTCGGCGGAGTAATTAAATGGTAAGGCCTTTAATTATGTCAATTAATAGTTATACAAGTACCCAACATCAGGCATCATTCTTTGGGCATCTCATTAACTGAGGACAAATAAAGCAATTGAAAAGAGCAAATTAACTATGCCTAAAACAAACAAGGAATTAAACTTTTGAGTTGGATACAGTTACTTACCTTAACAGGTTGAAGAGGCTCAGCGCAGCTCCTACTTCTCTTGCAAGGCTCCTTCCTAAAATCTTGTACTTGGAAATCCTCAATCTTATCTTCATTGCACCCCCTCTGCAAGATGACACAAACTAGTTACTCGTCTCCTTGGAAGATAAATATGCATACTTTCCAGTCTGTGAACACAAAAGGATGAGATTATAATAAAACAACACCACATAATGAAACATGTCGCATGTCTTGCACTTGCACACAATGAAATGAGCATTTACTATGTATGCACTATGTAAAAACTAGGCATACCTTCGAACTGGATCTCCAGGTACTCTTGGAGAGCCTACTTTAGTGTACAGCCAAACCTTTATGTCACCTATGAGTTAAAAAAGGCCCCACTACAGCAGCCCTTAGTGTTTAAATCGTTGACAAGCTCTGTTAGAGTGTTAGGTCAAGAACAGCAAGTAATCAAAGCAAACAGTCCTAGTATGGCTGGCTGATGAAAACAAGCAATTGAATGTATGTGTGAGCAAATCTTACATATCAAGAAAAGAAGCAAAGAAGGAGGCTTAAAGACCATCACTTGACTGACCAGATTTAAGGGGCATTTAAACATCATGTGCAACATATGAACTAACATAAACATTGCATATTCCAAATTCTACAATGGAATGCGCATGTATTAGGTTATGCCATGTATGATGATGCCTAAATGTACACTATAGCAAGCAGGAGTGATTCATCATTGCACGCACAATTGAATTGCAGGTTAAGGGCCAATTCTATTCCGCCTTTTCAGGGCTTATTGCCAAAGTAAGCCATAAAAGATGTAAAGAAGTCATTTTTGAGTTATGGGCTTGGGCTTAACTAATTTTGCTTTGGAGGGGGGTGTTTCGGGTAGAACCTCACTAAAAAATTGAAGTGAAGGGGAATAGTGAAATGACTCATTGTTCCGCCTATATTACACTCAAAATGCAACTGGTGACGCCCGCGTCACACCTCACCCTCAAGTAAAAACAAACACGCAAGCGTTCATTGCCCTGCCCGCTTGCATCTCCTCTCCTCTTTCCCTCTACCTCGATCTCCTGCCTGCAGCACTAGGGTTCCTCCAGCAAGCCGTCCCCACTGGTCCCATCTGGCCTGGTCCTCGACGATGCTCTGTCCAGCTAGGCTACATGGCCGGTGGGTAGGGGCAAATCTCCCTGGCTGCTCCTCCCTCTAGTGCCGCCCCTCATTCTCATGGTCTTCAGCAGCTAATCCACTATGGTTCGTCCAACGCACTACTCCGGCAGGTGCTGCACAACTACGACTGATGCCACACTGCGGCAGAAGGCACCTTATTCCCCCTCCCCACCTCCCAGGTCGTGGCCTTGATGTGCTGTTGAAGGATGAGCTCATCCACCAAGGTGAGGATCTCCTCTAATTTTTTTGCCAAATTTTCATTCTGATCCACTATACGATGAATTGCTATGAGCTGCTTCTCCTGCTGCTATATGATGCATTGCTATGAGCTGCTCCTGCCGCTGCTATATGATGAATTGCTATGAGCTGCTGCTGCTATATGATGAATTGCTATGGGCTGCTGCTGCTACTATATGATGAATTGCTATGAGCTGCTGTTGCTGCTATATAATGAGTTGCTATAAGCTGCTCCTGCTGCTGTTGTATGATGAATTGCTATGAGCTGCTCCTGCTGTTGCTATATGATGAATTGCTATGAGCTGCTCCTCCTGCTGCTATATGATGAATTGCTATGAGCTGCTCCTGCTGCTGCTATATGATGAATTGCTATGAGATGCTCCTGCTGCTGCTATATGATGAATTGCTATGAGCTGCTGCTGGTATATGATGAATTGCACACTGCTGCTGCTGCTATATGATGAGTTGCTATGAGCTGCTGCTGCTATATGATGAGTTGCTATGAGCTGCTGCTGCTATATGATGCTTTCAGGTGGTGTTGCTATATGATAATAACCAACCACTTGGACCATCAAATTTCAATAAATAAATGTTCTTCATTTAAATGTGGGTCATGCGTTTTTCGTTTAAATTAGGCAATGAGATCTCTATGGAAAATATTGACCAAAGTAGATTGTGCCAAGTAGACGGTATCTTTGTATTTGCATTTTGAGCAAATAGTGATGGTCTATTTTCCTATCATATTAATTACTGCACTAGGTTCAATTTGTGATGTTTGCAAGTCAAAATAATTTTCATATGGGCAGCAAAATGAAAAAATATAATGCAATCTAGACTTTTCACTGATCATACCAAAGATAAGCTGAAACGCAATGAAAAGAACTGGTTGGCTTATTACATGGAGCTTATATTCACAGGTGCTTATTTTCTTAGGATAACTCGTAATAACTGTCCCTAAGAAACTTGGCCAATAGAACTGACATACAAATAACATGTCACGATGATTGCAACGGAGGAGTGACGCACCATAGCACACTCAGATAGGCTCACCGTTGGCTCTCCTTTTTATGTATGTTCCATGAAATTGCCACATACATCTTGTACTTTTTCATTGTGTAACCCTATCTGCAAGTTGACATGGCTAATTTCAGACATCTCTACATGATAATACATTGCATATCCCTTGCGCATATTTAAACCACCAATTAATGATTGTGTGAGTAGCATAAACTAGCCATGACTCTGTGTGCTGGACTAGCAGGCACTCTAAGGGAGCATAATGTAGTGTACTAGAATTCCTACATGCCACTTATGATTTTGTGTAATGTACTACCTCCGTTCCTAAATATATGTCTATGTAGAGATTCCAGTATGGACCACATACAGATGTATATAGATGCATTTTCGAGTGTAGATTCACTCATTTTGCTCCGTATGTAGTCCATAGTGGAATCTCTAGAAAGGGAGGTACGAGGTAGTATCATGTATGACATCTACATATCTAATTTAGCGGCCAGTAGTAGAAATCATTGTCTGCACAAAGGGATTACTGGTCAAAAATCCTAGCAAAGCATGCTGGTAGGCACAGAACAATACAAGAGAGAGAGACACGCTTACAAGATCATAGCAATGCCTCGGTCCAGGATCTTGGTTGGCAAAGCTATTAGATCCAGAAGAAACATCGTCCTTGTAGTTTTTGCTACCGCATAACAGTAACACATTAGTATATTTGAAGTACATCGGGCAGGTGATGCCTTTGGGACGGGTTTAAAGGTGACAAGTACCTAGGCCGTGGCGGGTGCTTGGCATCTTGCCGATGGTGGGAATTAGGTTAGGAACGCTAAGGGTGATGACGTCGCTACCGGCCGTCGGGGTCCAAGAAGGAGATCTAGAACCGTCGAGTAGGGTGTTTGTGGAGCGGCTCCGATAGGGTGGACTACGGTGTGGGCGGAAGCGGATCTGTGGGTCGTGGACGAGGGCGAGGTGAAGCTGCTCCGTGGTTGGGTTAAGGATGGTGTCGACGATGCGGATCTGCTGCCATGAACGGGCGCCGGTTGCCTCCTAGGTTGGATGAGGGTGCGAGGAAGCGGATCTGAGACCGTGGACTTGTGAATTGGTAAAGCGGCCCCGGTAGGGTTGAAAATGGTATAGGTGAAGCTACTCCGGTGGGGTGGACGATGGTGTCGGTGAAGAGGCTCCGGTAGGGTTGAGGAAGGTGTCAGCGAAGAGGATCAGTGGCCGTCGACCGGGGCGTCAGTGGGGCGGCTTCGGGGGGTGTGGACGAAGCGTCTCCGGTGGGGAGTACGAATGAGCCGCTGCAGATGCGCTATGGTTGACGAGATTACCGGCACCGTGGACAAGGCCAGCGCTGAATGGGCTGTGGTACAGTGGTGGATGAGCAGTCTACTTGTTTCTAGGGGAGGTGGGAGGGGTAGATGCGGCCACAGAAGCAGATCCGGCGAGGTGGGCGCCCCTGGCAGTGAATGGGCTCTGCACGCTTGGGTGGATGAGCAGTCTAGGGTTTCGAGAGGAGGGGAGAAAGGTTGATGAAGCACGCACGGCGTGATGTGAGATGCTCAGTGTTGTGGAGTTAGTCGCTTTTGGCAGGAGGGGAGGAAATGGGGTGCCGTGTAGTGGGGGAACCGTGGTTACCAAAGCAGCCCCGACCTATTATGTAGATGAGGGTGGTATTGTAACTGTTGGTCTCCGTGCACCAAGGACAAAAGGGGAATTTCGCATGCTAAAGACTAAGGTGGCGGAAATGTTAGAAGGAGGCGGAGATTTTTACGCTCAAGGGATCGTTCGTATCCAGTTTCAACTAATTTTGGACCGTGCTAGCGGGAAGGTCATGCGAGACTGTGTACACGGGGCATGCGTCAGCAATTAATAACTGGTGTGAAGTCCACCCCAGAAAAAAAGACAATAACTCGGGATGATGCGCCGATAACTTGGACGTTCACACGGGCGCGGCCAATCGTACGGGCGTAGTGGCACGTGTCGGATTTCGGGTTCCGGCAGACCCTCTAGGTTCGAACTCTGGGGTGCACGCGGAGATCTCACCCCCTATCTACCTGCACCTCGCCGCCTCACTAGGATCTAAACTATGAAAGGAACAACACAAGAGACACACGGTTTATACTAGTTCGGGCCACCATTGTGGTGTAATACCCTACTCTAGTTTGTGGTGTGGTGGATTGCCTCTTGGGCTGATGATGAACAATACAGGGAAGAACAGCCTCGCGAGGGTGAGGTATTCTTGTGGCTAGGCCCTCGATTGGATTGGATCGAACTAAGATGAGGCGAGATGTCTGGATCTCTCCAAGATGTCTCCGAGATGCCTCTACCCTGTGGGTGGCTAGTCCTATTTATAGGCAAAGGCCCTGGGCCTATTCCGAAATATTGAGCGGGAAGGGCGCCAACAATTGGCCATTTTGAAGGGGAACATCTAGTACACTTATCCTGACTAAAGTTGGTCCTCGCCTGCCAAAGGCTCTAGTGGTGACGCCGGCTTGGGCTCCACGATGACTTCCTTCCTGCCGCTATGCGACGGTCTTGGTCTTGTTGCAATCAAACGGATGCCTTTGCTTGATGCTCTCGCCACGCTTGCCCCCCTTTGCACCAAAGAGGAAATGAGGACATCACTGCGCTGGCTGGCGCCCGCCTGGCGCCTCTTGGTCGTCATGGCTTGCGTCATGCGCGCTCGTGAGGTACCCCGCTTGATCTCTCCGCCTCCTCACGAGCCAGCCTGACGAGGCCATGCCCGAGGAAGCTTCCTCCGTCACCATGAGGCTTGGCCTCGCGAGGGTCTTGAGCTTGTGTTGATGAAGATGGGCCGTCTTTGGGCCACCCTTTGAGCCACGCCGCAGGCCGCAGGCAGGCAAGTCTGGGTACCCCCGTTCCCATAACGCCGACAGTAGCCCCCGGGCCCAAGGCGCGCCTGGACTTGGCTAAGCAGAGAAGTGAAGGGGCAAGTGCGAAGCGCCGCGGGCCCTAACAGCCTGCGGCCTTGGGCGTCGCGTGCCGGTTGATTGGACTTGGGCGCCCCTGTTCCCCATGACGCCTCGGCAACTGCACGAATGGACAAGTCCCTGCATGCAAAGCGGGTCATGATTACCTGTGATCGTGGAGGTCGCCGGTTGGCCTTCCCTGGCTATAAGTATGGAACGGCGCGCGCCCTTCCAGTCCATCTCTTCCTGCTTCTCCTTCTTCTCCGTCCTTGCTCCACTTTGCGGCAATGGCTCCGATCCGCCGGTTCTCCGCGGAAGAGAAGGGAAAGGCTCCCCGAGAGGTTCCCGACCCGCTCACCAAGAAACGGCTAGCCCTATGCCGTCGAGATGAGGGCGCCCGGCAGGAGGTGTCGAGGCCTTGGTGCGAGCGGCCGCCGCTAGGGTTTCCGCTGCCCTTGTACGCCCACATCTAGGGCCCTGAAGGAGTTGACGTCGGGCGCCATGGACGATGCCGCCGTCGGCGTCGGCGGGTCACAGCGGTGCACGTTGTCCCTCCTGGAGTCCATGCCGAGGGCTCCTCCCGAGAGTTTGTGCTCCACGCCGACATGCCTCTTCAATCTTGGATCCGCCTTCCTCCCTCCTTCGCCTTCGTGATTCCGCAGGGGGGATACTTGGAGCTCTGGTTGCGACGCCGGCTGCAGCACCTCGCGATCAAGCGGAGGTCGCGGGTCGTTGCTCCGGGCAAGGTCTTCATGACTCGAGGTCAGGCGAGGTCGCCTGGTCTGCAGGCGAGGGCGCCGCGATCCACCTGGAGTACGACGGCGCTTCCATGATCCTCTTCAAGGTCTTCAACGCGGAAGGACGCCGGCTGGAATGCTGCCCTGAGAGAAGTGGTCGGGGCCCTGCCACGGTGAGGACCAGGCTCGCCGATCGCTCCCTCAGCAGCTCCTCAGGCGGCGGAGGCGTTGGAGGATCCAGCGACTCCGCCGAGCTCTTCGCAACTCCGGAGACGAGCGACGACAGCTACGAGCCCCCGAGCCTGCGCCGCTCTTGGAGAAGGGCGGGCTCGTCAGGCCGCCGCTGCCTCTATCTGGATGAGGTTGGCGCCGGTGCTTGACGGCCAACTGTTGATGATGGCATCTCTTGCGGAGGCGCGTGTAGTTAGCGTTCTTTAGTATCTGTTCCCTCTGTTCCCTGCGAGGAATCGAAAAGCGCGCCCCATGGGGGCTTGTAAGGTGCCTGCGGTTCCGTTTGTTAATATAATCCTTGACGTGAAGTAGTGCAAGATGCTCATTCCGTCTTAGCTTAGTTCTTCCTTTCGAACCTCACGAGGGCTTGGTGCTCTGTGCCGACAGGTCCCGGTCCCAAGGCAGGCTTCAGCCGTCGCTGGTATGCCAGGTCGCGATGCCGTGGTCAAGGCCAGGAGGTGAGCGGCCAGGGGTCCAGTAAGAGCCCCTGAGTCGCGATGCTCAGGAGGTCCCCTTTAGCGCTCAAGCAGCCATCGTTCAGTGAGAAAGGATCACGATGTTGCTAACACGGGATTGCATTAGGTGCGAGATCGGTGCTGCGATAACCAGTGTTTCCGGAGGGTGACTTATCTCGGGGGCCAGGAACCGCTTCTTGGTGCGACGTTAGGTCCGCGCGTCGGCAGGTGAGAGGTTGCCTGGCGAGGTCCCCGCGTGCCTCTTCCCTCTCGCCTTTGCTCCCCTTTCTGCTCTACGTCCTTGGGTCCCGGCCCTCGAGCGGGTCTCAGCCGTCAGCCGGTATGCTGTGTCGCGATGCCGTGGACAAGGCCGTAGGGTGAGGGCTGGAGAGCCAAGAGGAGCCCGTGAGTCGCGATGCTCAGGTACCCCCCCCCCCCCTTTAACGTGCAAGCGGTTCGCGCGGGCGAGAGTGATGAAGACGCCATGAGGGCCTCGCCTAGCGCTCCTCCTTGAAGGGATCCTGCAGGCTCACCACAAAAAGAACAAGAGTCTGCTATGACAAGCGACGGTCAGCCGTTGGTTGCTTTGGAGCGGTGACGAGGCACTGAAGGCCTGACGAGGTGGCGCCGTGCGGGGCTGCCGCGGCCAGAGCTCAGCCATTCAGGTTTTTCGGCCGTGCAGGGACGGACGCATGCGCAAGCGTCGTGCCGTTGGGGAGCAGCTTCATCAGTTGGTGTCAGTTGAGTGGGCAACAAGGTCAAGCACGTTAATCACGAAGAAGCAAGTTCATTTAGATAGGTGCAGGGAAGGCAGACGTCACAGGGTGTGGCCCGAGCGACTTGGGGATGATGCAGCCCGAGGGGCGCCCCCAACAAAGTAAGCTAGTAACATGAAGTAAAAGGGATACATGCCGCAGGGACGAACCCACGCGGCCTGTGAATGATGCAGCCCTGGGGGGCGCTCCCAGCTGGAAATGAAACTTGAAGGATGTCACCTGATAACGTTGAAGATGAAGAGATGCTGAAGCAGTGGACGTCGTGGGCTGCGGAAGCCGATCTTCATGAGCCCCCAGGCCCAGGAGGCTCCGGAGGCTCCGGAGGCGCTGGTTGCTCCTCACGGACCATCTCCATCTCCACCAGGACTGCGGCACGCCGGGCCTCTTGAGCCTCCAGGATGTTCCTCATGAGGCGCTGGCGCGTGGCAGCCGCGTTCGGCACGCCGTAGGGCATGCGAACGTAGTTGTGGGTGGACCTTCGCAGCACCCCACGCGTGAGGGCAAGAAGCGCTCCTGAGAGGCGGCTCGGTTGAGCCCTGGTATGTCGATGCCGACGCGCAGCCCACCATCCTCGCCTGGATGGGGAGCTACGACGGGTAAGCGGCGGCTGCCACTCATGACTCTTGACTCCTGCAGCTCCTGAATGATCTGGCTGATGAACTCCTGAGGGTTTGTCCCTCCTTGCCTCGCTCCTTGAGGGACACGTGCTTCGAAACACGCCTCCAAGTGGTGCCCAAGCGCCTCCTCGTGACCTTAGCAAGGTCGGTGGCCCTCCAGGAGAGAGCCCCCGAGCCTTTCTTGAGGAGGGCGCCGGGCGCGCCTTCCTATGCGACAGAAGGAGGTGCCCCCTGAACAGGCGCGGACCCTGAGGGGCCTGCCTCCTGAGGGGTCAGGCCTGGTGATGTCTTCTTCTTATTGGGAGCAGTCTCAGGGAGCCTCCCGCTCCTGCGATCTGGGTCTTCAAGTGATGCGGCTTGAAAAGCTCGCTCCAGGGAGCACACTGCGTCTCTTTCCTCACAAGGCACCGTGATGACTCCGCCGCTTCCTGGCATCTTGAGGACGTTGTAGCCGTGATGAGTCAGGGCCATGAACTTGGCCAGAGCTGGGTACCCGAGGATGGCATTGTATGGCGGTGAATCGTGGGCGACATCGAAGTCGATGAGCTCGGGCGGTAGTTGTCGCTACCAAGGTTACAGGAGGCGGACCTGTCCAATTGGAACCATGGAGCCATCGGTGACTCCGGAGAAAGGCTTGGTTGGTCAAGCTGATTGTAAGGCACTTGGAGATTGTTGAATGTCTCTACGGACAGGACATTGAGCCCTGCTCCGCCGCCGATGAGGGTCCCGTGACTTGCACGTTGGTCGATGATTGGGGAACAAAGCATCGGAGGACTCCTACTGTGGCCAAGACTTGAGCTGATCTGCTGAGCTGAACGTGATGGCGCACGCTGACCACCTGAGAGGGCGTGTGTCTTCGAGCTTGGGGAGGACTACATTCACTTCGCGGGCGAACTGCTTGAAGATGCGTTGGGAGGCTAGGGCTTGAGCTCCGCCGAGGATGCAAGCGATCGCGCGCGGCTCCTGTAAACCCCAGCCCCCTCGTCCTGATGATGGTCCTCATTTCTCCTTGGCTGCGGCGGCAGAGGAGGGAGGCTCATGCTTCTGGCAGGGCGATCCTCGCGAGGCTGATCCCTCCACCTCCCTCGCGAGGTTGATCCCGCCAGCGATCCTGGCGAGGTCGGTCGCGCCACCCTTGGCGAGGGCCACGGTCTTCCCAAATGGCCCCGCGTTTCTTCCTCCTCCTCGGCCATAGCCTCGACCGCTGCGGTCGGGCGCCGACCGATTCTCCTTCTCGCACGGCTCGGAGCTCTTGAGATTCGTTGGTGTTGTGGGTGGAGGTCGTGGTACACACAGTACCGGCTGCCCTTGGAAGACTCGGGCTGATCTCCGCTTGGTGTCTGGTTCTACCATGACAGCACGGCAGCCCCTTTGCGCTTCACGTCCCTGGCCTTGGACTTCTTCTCTTCCGGTCTCAAGGGCTGGTAGCTCGAGGAGGGAAAGGCGTCCTTCCTCAGCCCTGGCGCACTTGGTCGCCAAGTTGAACAGCTCCAAGGATGTGCACAGATCTTCATGCATCGCTAGCTCCTCCTTCATCTTGACGTCACGCACGCCGTCGGAGAAGGCTGAGATGATGGCCTCCTCGGTCACCTTGGGAATCTTTAGGCGTGCGTCGTTGAACCGCTGGATGTACTTCTGCATGGTCTCCCCTGGTTGCTGCTTGATGCGGCGCATGTCGCTCACGGCAGGAGGCCGATCGCGAGTACCTTGGAAGTTGGCGATGAAGCGGGTGCGCATCTTGTCCTGTGGAGGAGATCGTGCCAGAGCCGTGTTCAGAGCCGTGCGGGTTCGCCCCTTGAGTGCCATGGGAAACTAGTTCGCCATGACCTTCTCGTCTCCGCTGGCGGCTTTGATGCCCAGCTCGTAGAGCTGGAGGAACTCCGCAGGTCGGCCGTGCTGTCAGAAGCGAGGGAGGCAGGTGTCCGCTTGAACTTGCCAGCACGCCGACGCTGCAGCCTTCGGTGGTGAAGGCGCGGCAGCCTGCTGTTGCCACGGGAGGCCTTTGGTGACGAAGAGCCTGGTCTTGCGGGTCCCCATTCGCTGCCGCTGGGAGCAGCGCGGGGTCTTGGCGTGCTGGAACAGGAGCGTGGTCGTGACGAGCCGGTGCAGGGAGCACTCGGGCAGCTTCTTGGGGGCGAGGGACCTCTTGGCAGCTCTGCTCTTGCTGTGCTGGCGCCGGACGGAGTGGGTTCCGCCCAGGGGCCACGCGCCTTGGGGCCAAGGCGCCTTCTTGAGGGGGAGGCGGCTGAGGCGCCTCGAGCTTGTCACAAGCAGGGCGGGCGCCGCGGCAGCCGAGAAGGACGGGCGCTGGGGAGCCTCTGCAAGACGGTCGAGCCACTCTTCGTAGACGTCATCGACAGGGCGGTAGCGCAGGAGCTCGTTTGTCACGATGAGCACAGCTCGAGCCTCCATGGGCGCGTGGAGCGCGTGAGACGAAGAACCAGCTGGGGCAAGCGAAGGAGTAGCAGTACGTCCGTCTCGCCTCACGGACGGATGCTGGGACGATGCTTGCTGCTTGTTACCTGTCGGGCCGGTGGCGGCGTTGACGGCAGGCGACGGGGAACGGCGGGGGCGGCCGCCGACGAGGGCCGTCTGGGCGACGCGGGTAGCGAGAGCGGCTCGGCGCTCGGTGCGAGCCCGACGAGCGTCTGACATGGACGCGATGGGTGGCGAAGAACAGGGCGGCGGAAGGCGACCCCAAGACTCTACCGGGCGCGCCAAATGTTGGATTTCGGTTCTCGCGCACTCTAGGTTCAACTCCTGTGCGCGCGGAGATCTCACCCCTACCTACCTGCACCTCGCCCGCCTCGCTAGGATCTAAACTATGAAAGGAACAACACAAGAGACACAGGGTTTATACTAGTTCGGGCCACCATTGTGGTGTAATACCCTAATCTAGTTTGTGGTGTGGTGGATTGCCTCTTGGGCTGATGATGAACAATACAGGGAAGAACAGCCTCGCGAGGGTGAGGTGTTCTTGTGGCTAGGCTCTCGATTGGATTGGATCGAGCTAAGATGAGGCGAGATGTCTGGATCTCTCCAAGATGTCTCCGAGATGCCTCTACCCTGTGGGTGGCTAGTCCTATTTATAGGCAAAGGCCCTGGGCCTCTTCCCAAATATTGAGCGGAAATGGCGCCAACAATTGGCCATTTTGAAGGGGAACATCTAGTACACTTATCCTGACTAAAGTTGGTCCTTGCCTGCCAAAGGCTCTGGTGGTGACGCCGCTTGGGCTCCATGATGACTTCCTTCGTGCCGTTGCGACGGTCTTGGTCTTGTTGCACCGAAACGGATGCCTTTGCTTGATGCTCTCGCCTGCGCTTGCCCCCTTTGCACCAAAGAGGAAATGAGGACACTACGCGGGCTGGTGCCGGCCTGGCGCCCTTGGTCGTCATGGCTTGCATCATGGGCGCCTAGTGAGGTACCCCGCTTTGATCTCTCCGCCTCCTCGCGAGCCAGCCTGACGAGGCCATGCCTGAGGAAGCTTCCTGTCATCCGCCCCGCGAGGCTTGGCCCCTCGCGAGGGTATTGAGCTTGTGTTTATGAAGATGGGCCGTGCTGGACCACCCCTTGAGTCACGCCCAAGAGCAGGCAGCAAGTCCTGGGTACCCCTGCTCCTGCATGCCGACATCACGTTCACAAAAAATGGGATCAAACACTCAGCCTATGTATTTCTCGTGTAAATAGATAATTTAGTGCAATTGTTTATTTACTTTAAACATAATGCATTGACGTGTTAGTGTAGAGGCGCACAAAAAGAAATGGATATTATAGTCCGCTACTTAAAAGTTTTACCTCATATGATTACATAGCCTCCATTCCATAAATTGTGTACCCGCTGAATTCATATACGAATATTACATATATTACTTCATAATAGAACCTTAAATCATCCAAGACTAATGATTTTGAATGGAAGAGTAACAATGGTGCATGTACATGATAGCTACATTGGTTGTTTGAAGAAACATCACTCTAACTTTGGCAAGCACAACTGAAAAGGTTTATTTAAATAGAAAAAAATGTGATATGTGAGTGTCCAATCTTTATAGCGTTGAATCGATATTGTACCTTTGGACACAATACGAAGTAGATATTGATTTATGTTCAAGCGATGCACGTCCACGATCGCTAGATAGTGATACGTGAATGAATTGTGCAATCTCTCTCACACGCATACATATCTCATTTCCCTGTGGGCATCGGAATAACACACGCGCACTTCATGTATTTCTCTCCCTCCGTCAAGGTTAGAATTCATCTTTCTACCCCGTTCTACAAGTCTCTCACAAAGAAACACACACGCTCTCTCTATCGAACACGCCCACCCCTTTAATTCCGCCCACCCACAGCCACTAATGTCTCAAAGTATAATAATGTCTCTGACACATATGCCTAAGGTTAACTCGAGTTCTGGAACCATATGAATACATACAATGGGATTCCAACAGAGCAATTTTTGTTTTGAGATTTCGCTCTCTCTCTCTCCCTCTCCCTCACACACACACACACGCGCGCGCACACACACACACACATTGTTTCTCGCTTCATTTTTCCGGCACTTGCATGCACACAATTTTGTTTATCTTCGTAATGCTTTAAGTATGCCTCGCACAAATGATATCTACCTATCCCTTAATATAGCTAGATATGTGTCACACAAACTCCTCCCTACTAGCAAGATTCCCATGCTGCAATCAACATCAAGATGCATTTGTATGAGGAGTTTATCTTGTGGGAGAAAAGGATGAACGAGGGAATGCCTTATTTGCAAATGCGGAGAGGGGTGTGGGTATCTTTTTGCAAAATTGCCACAGTTTCCTTCCTATCCGTCGGGTATAAATCGGATGGCCTATATTGCGGGATGGCAGGAACACCATCATCACCAACTCTGTTTTTTTATAAGAGCAGGGATATGTAAGTGTCACTGCCCTCCCCCCCAACACACACACCCACACCCACACAACCACACACACACACACTTCCCAACACCGAAGGAGTAGGGTGACACCTCGATTTTGATACTAATCTATTGACTGGCTTCTCTCTCAAACACACACACACACACTAACCGACACCGAAGGAGTAGGGCGGCACCTCGATCTTGATAGTAATCTATCTACTCCTCTTTCAAACACACACACACACACACACACATACACACACACTCGCTAGTTGTGCCTCTGTGCCTACCGCGCACACTCTCGATACGTCTTTCTCTCCTCCCTCCCCCCACCCCAACAATGACAATGTAAGGGTGACAACTCGATCCGATCGTAATCACAATTGGTTTCTCTCTCAAACATTGTGTCTCTGTGCCTCGCCAAGAGCCCCTCGATATGTAGACTTCTCACAAGACGCAGAGCTATAGTGACGATGACGCTGAACCCAGTGTGCCTCGCTTTTACCGCCTCATGTGATAGTTTTCACCCTGTTTTCATTAATTAACAAGGCAACCTTTTCTTTGTTACTACTAGTGAATCTGAAATCATTCGGGCAGACATAAAATATATCACTTCAACCCAATTATCGCAGTAACTATTTTAAAAGAAACTAGTTAGATGCTCGCATGCTGTACGGAACATCTAGATGCATTTGTATGAGTAGTTTATCTTGTGAGAGAAAAGGATGAACAAGGGAAGTCCATATTTGCGAACGTGGAGAGGGGTGTGGGTATATTTTTGCAAAATTGCCATAGTTTTCTTCCTATCCGTTAGATATAACTCCGACGGCCTATATTGCAGGATGGCACGCACACCATCATCACCAACTCTATTTTCTACTCCCTCCGTTCCTAAATATTTGTCTTTTTAGAGATTTCAACAAGTGACTACATATGGAGCAAAATGAGTGAATCTACACTCTAAAATATGTCTACATACACATCCGTATGTGGTAGTCCATTTGAAACCTGAAAAAGACAAATATTTAGGAACGGATGGAGTATAAGAGTAGACATGGAGATATATCTCCAACATGGTCTACAACAAAAATGTGCTGGACTGGTTAGCACCGGATGCTCGCAACGCAATGACATGAGTTCGAATCTGTCTTTAACTTTAGATTTTTATATTATATATTACTTATTTAATTTATACTTCTTTCGCTACTGTACTGACAGTGGAACCCACAGAGTACTTAGAATACAAGATTAAGGATGGACTTGTTTCTTTTTAACTTTCTGTACGAAGCTGTAGCCACCTTGCAAGTCACGTGTACACTGTACATGCAATTAACTTTTTATAGAGGGACAATCATACACGCAATTAACTCAAATGGATTGGATGTCACTCTATTATTTCCAGCACAAGAGCATCTCCAACGGCAGCCGGCAAATTTCCTCCCGCTTCCTTCTGCGGAGGACGACATCAAACACCAACGGCATACATTTTCTCAACTCTAACCAACCAGATGAAATTCGTGCAAACACAGGCTGATTTCATATAAGCATGAAGGATTTCGTATAAAAAAGGCGGATCTTCATATAAACATGATGGATTTCATTACATTTACATGAACTAAGCGGTGCCAATCCGGCTCTCTTGGTATAATTAATACTCCCTCCGCCCGGAATTACTTGTCCTAGAAATGGATGTATCTAGACTTATTTTAGTTATAGATACATACAATTTATCCATTCTTAGAACAAAAATTTCCCGCCAGCTGGAGAGGGAGTACATAATCTAAATGGCCGCCCGAGGATCCCTTTGTCTTCCTCATGTCCGGCAGACACTTTGCAGGGTCGACGAAGGTCCTCGGGAGAGACGAAGAAGCAAAGGAACCACCTGAATGCGCAGTCGTCGCCTCGGCGGTGGCCTTCATGGGACCCAAGTGGTGGCGGCCTCCCGTGTTCTACTTCTCCTGGATGATGGCGGCGGACACGGAGAAGCTGGCCACCGACTCATCGTTCTCCACGCACCCGGCTTCTGTTTCTGCCTGCATGGCGCTGCCGCGGGTATGGGAGGCGCGCCCACAGACATGGGAGGCGCGGCACCGCAGACACTGGTGGTGTGGTACGATGCGGCAGCGACGACGCTCGTGCCGGCGTGGAGCAACTCGCCACTCCTCATCGAGCTGAACTAGAGCGGCGAGTTGCTGAACCATGCGCCTGCTTGGGGTGGAAACTGGCTCCGTCGGGCCAAGCAAGGTTGGTGAAGCACCGAGTGGCCTCACCCATATCCGGAGGGCTCGGCAGGCCACCCAGCCGGGTAATATGCCGGAGAACGGCTCCTCAGAAGCCATCGGAAGAGTGGAGAAAATGGTGAAGTAGGAGATGGGGAGCGGCGGAGGGGTGCGATTCTTGCCCACTGTCTGTCTGGCCTCGTGTAAATAGAGGGCGGACAGTAGGAGCTTGGCCGGCATCTGGCCTCATTTAAACTAAGGGTGGACGGGAGGAGCTCGGCCGATGTTGTGTTTAATTCCGACCCGCTCATGAACGGACGTGTGGCCAGAGTAGGTTTCTCGGTTTGCATGCGGGTTTAACGGAGGGGTTTGATAGAGGCAAGGAGGCGTGTTTAGCCGGGCATGTAGCGGGCGGCGCAGTACTATTCGATTTGATAGCGGGCGGTGCAGTTCCCGATACGGCTTTAATGCAGACAAGGGAGGGAGTAGCGATTCCTGAAATGTTGAATGGCCAATGCATCCTCCTTCAATTAATGCATGAGGGAAGTAATGGGAGGAGGACCGGGAAAAGAGGCTGCACGATGTGAATGCAACGAAGTTTGCCTTCGTATAAAGGCGCCCCTCCATTCCAATGCATCTACCACATCGTACGCACCTAAGCATTTGCCTAAGCACCTACACTAAGCGCAAAAGAGCTCACTCCAGACCCATGGAGGCGATGCGCGCGAGCGGCCAGCGGCTGTGCCAGATGGTCCACGACGTCAGCCTGCGGCATGGCGTCGAGGATCGTCTCCAGACGGTGTAGGAGACCGGATGGTGGATGGCCGCCATCGACGCCAACTACGACTCTCAGTTGGACCAGATGATCGTTGCCACCACCAACAAGTTCACCATCCTCAAGAAGCTCGCGGATGACATCACCGTACTCCTCCATCTCGCGTGCCCGGACTCCTCATTGCCTGCCACCCTAATCGGCCTCCATGGTCGGAACCTCTTTCAAGCACTGGTGGCCGTGCGACTGCCCGCCGACGCCACGATAAATGTCCACCAGGAGGTCGCTGAGGGAGTCCTGGATTAGGGGGTCCTCGGACAGCCGGACTATATACTTTAGCCGGACTGTTGGACTATGAAGATACAAGATTGAAGACTTCGTCCCGTGTCCGGATGGGACTCTCCTTGGCATGGAAGGCAAGCTTGGCAATACGGATATGTAGATCTCCTCCCTTGTAACCGACTCTGTGTAACCCTAGCCCCCCTCCGGTGTCTATATAAACCGGAGGGTTTAGTCCGTAGGACAACAACAATCATACCATAGGTTAGCTTCTAGGGTTTAGCCTCTACGGTCTCATGGTAGATCAACTCTTGTAATACTCATATCAGCAAGATAAATCAAGCAGGAAGTAGGGTATTACCTCCATCGAGAGGGCCCGAACCTGGGTAAACATCATGTCCCCCGCCTCCTGTTACCATCCACCTTAGATACACAGTTTGGGACCCCCTACCCGAGATCCGCCAGTTTTGACACCGACATTGGTGCTTTCATTGAGAGTTCCACTGTGTCGTCACCATAAGGCTTGATGGCTCCTTCGATCATCAACAACGATGCGATCCAAGGTGAGGTTTTTCTCCCCGGACAGATCTTCAGATTCGGGCGGCTTTCAGATCAAGGGCCAACTCGCTTGGCCATCTAGAGCAGATCGAGAGCTACGCCCCTGGCCATCAGGTCAGGTTTGGAAATTTAAACTATACGACCGATATCCGTGGAGACTTGATCTTTGACGGATTCGAGCCTATGTCAGGTGCGCCGCACAGTCACGATGAGCATGACCTAACTCTGACATCAGACAGTGTTTAGGAGATCACACCTGTGGCTACTCCGGCCCTAAATCCAGAGCAGAGTGCGCCGTCCGAGGACGGGTGGATAGACCCCGCCACGGAGGCCGCACACTCAGTGGCGATAGAGCCGAATACTGATTGCACCTCCTATGAGACCTGTCTTGCCGGACACTTGGATTCGTCCCCGGCCACAGGCTCCGCCCCGCCCGCGTTCGTGCCTATCGAACCTGATTGGGCACCGATCATGGAGTTCACCTCCGCGGATATTTCCCAGCACTCGCCCTTGGGCGACGTGCTTGATTCATTAAAGTCTCTCTCCTTGTCAGGAGACCTTTGGCCGAACTATGTCCGGCTTGAGTGGGAAGTGGACGACGAAGAAATTCGTTCCCCACCCACCACCCACTTAATAGTCACTGTCGACGATCTAACCAACATGCTTGATTTCGGCTCCGAAGACATCGACGGAATGGACGACGATGCAGGAGACGAACAGGAACCTCCACCCAAGGGAGCTGGACTGCCACCTCATCATCTAATATATACATTGTGGACACCCCCAAAGAAGGCGATGGCGATAAGGCAACGGAGGATAATCCCTCCGAAGAGCAACCCAAGCACCAGCGTCAGCAGCGCTGTTCTAAGCCCCGCCATAGCAAAAGCAGCGATACCGGCACAAGAAACAATAACGTTGCGGATAGTGCCGAAGACGAAGACAATCCCCTCCAGCCGGACCTCGAGCGGTAGGATGGGCAAGCTAGCCCTAAGGAACAGGCAGTAGACGGAGAATCAGAGGATGGCAATTACATGCCTCTCTCCAAAGACGAGGTGAGCCTCGGCGACGAAGAATTTATCGTGCCTGAGGATCCCGTCGAACAGGAGCGCTTCCAGCGCCAGCTTATAGCCACAGCAAATAGCCTAAAGAAAAGCAACAGCAGCTTCAAGCTGACCAAGATCTGCTAGCGGATAGATGGACTAAGGTCCTAGCGGCCGAGGAATACGAACTCGCAACCAAAAGTTATCCAAAGCACAGGTTGCTACCCCAACTCGAGGAGAAAGCATTAAAGCCTACGCTTCCAGCGTATGATGCGGCTGACTGGCCACCTCGTGGCCGAGACAAAGCGGCATATCAGGCTGAAGTCCAGCCCGCACCCCGCCGCTAGTCAAACAAAAATACTAAGGCACGGGTAATACGAAGGACCTGCGAGACGTATTGGAACACAAAGCAGGACATGCAAGATCAATCTACGGATCACGGGGGCGCGCCTCAACACGTGACGACAACCGTCATGCCGGATATACTAAAAGCAAATCCTGTTGGGCCGAACACAACAAACAAGACTCGTATGAACTGCGTCGTGATATAGCCCGGCACAGAGGCGCCGCACACCCTCTATGCTTCACTGATGAAGTAATGGATCATGAATTCCCAGAAGGGTTTAAACCCGTAAACATTGAATCATATGATGGCACTACAGACCCGCGGTATGGATAGAGGATTTCTTCCTCGACATTCACATGGCCCGCGGGGATGATCTACACGCCATCAAGTATCTCCCGCTAAAACTCAAAGGGTCGGCTCAGCATTGGCTGAACAGCTCGCCGGCAAACTCCATTGGAAGTTGGGAGAACCTGGCAGATGCATTCCTGGACAACTTCAAGGGCACTTAGGATGCTGACGATTTAAGTCACATAACACAACAGCCCGGAGAGTCAGCCAGGAAATTCTGGAGTCGGTTCCTAACTAAAAAGAACCAAATTGTCGACTGTCCGAATGCCAAAGCCCTAGCGGCCTTTAAACGTAACATCCGTGACGAGTGGCTTGCCCGACACCTCGGCCAAGAGAAGCCAAGATCCATGGCAGCACTCATGACACTCATGACCCGCTTTAGCGCGGGCGAGGATAGCTAGTTCGCCCGTAGCAACAACACAGCAAGCAACCCTGGCACATCAGAGGCCAGAGATAACAACGGCAAACCCCGACGCAACAAACACAAGCGTCGCAGAAATGGTGATAACGCCGAAGACACGATAGTCAATGCCGGATTTAGTGGCTCTAAGTCCGGTCATCGAAAAAAGCCATTCAAAAATAACAATTCAGGCCCGTCCAGTCTGGACCGCATACTTGACCGTCCATGCCAAATTCATGGCACCCCAGGAACACCAGCCAATCATACCAACAGAGAATGCTGGGTCTTCAAACAAGCCGGCAGGTCAGGTGCCAAAAACAAGGAGAAGGGGTCTCAAAGCGATGATGGCGACGAGGAGCCCAGATCACCGAACACACGAGGGCAAAAGAAATTTCCCCCACAAATCAAAACGGTGAATGTGATAAACGCTACCCACATCTTCAGCCTGGAACGGATATCGACTTAACGGAACCAGTCATCCCACAATATAAACTCAGGCCGATCACCTTCAACCGCATGGGTTGTCTGGTTAACACCAATCAGGGCAATCCAGCCGCACTAGCCCTAGACCAATAATTGACGGGTTCCACCTCACACGAGTCCTTATGGACGGAGGCAGCAGTCTAAACCTGCTTTACCAGGACACAGTGCACAAGATGGCAATTGATCATTCGATGATCAAACCCACTAAAACCACCTTCAGAGGTATTATACCAGGTGTGGAGGCCAGTTGTACAGACTCCATCGCCCTTGAGGTAGTCTTCGGATCACTAGACAATTATCGTACCGAAGAATTAATCTTCGAAATCGTCCCTTTCCGCAGTGATTATCAGGCACTGCTCGGACGAACTACGTTCGCTCGATTCAACGCGGTGCCACATTATGCCTACCGTAAGCTCAAGATGCCCGGTCCACGCGGCGTCATCACGGTTAATGGCAAGGCCGAACTTTCCTTCGGCACCAACGAGTACACCGCTGCCTTAACAGCAGAAGCAACGGGCAGCACCCTGCAGCCGAACCTCGAGTCGACGGCCAGGCTCCCGGACACCGTCAAAGGACTCCGAACTACTTCGCGGCAGGATAGCCCGGCTCGTCAAGAGCTCAATTAAACACTCCGGCAAAGGCCAGGACAGGCCGCACACAGCGGCTCAACCGCTCTCCGGCACACAAACATTTCTTACATTTCCTTTGTAGGTTCACCTTTGCGCCGACCAGGACGGGCGTTATGGAGGCAGCTCTAACACGCAAGGGAATCCTTATATATTCCCCGCGACGACCATCCGACTATACTCCGGATCCACGCACAGCCTCTTCCCCCCTGGTCTCAGCAGGTTCCACAGTCATATTTCTTTTTTATCACATTACCTGTACTCATATGCATCGACGTACTATTCAAATACAACATGTGGATTTATATAACGCTTACCTGTTGTTATTTCTTATTGAAATTCTTTTGTCAAGTGGCATCCGTACACAGTGATATGCCTTAAAATATGCCAGGGGCTTCGTTTTACCCATAATACGGCAACAAAGTCCGAATACCTTCATGGAAGTTCGGCACCCCGAACTTATAGCATTATATGCATCAGCTCCGAATCATGGTACCTTACGTTCCGCTATATCGGCTAAGGTAGCACTGGGAGAACTACTGCGATTGTGTCCCGGTTCTTCCGGACGAGCACCTTAGTAGAGAAAGCCGAAAACTAACTGTCATGATGCGGCGAGAGCTGGTCAGCTGTTCAAGAGGTTGTAAAATCTTTAAGGATTTCTCCCGCATAATGCCATAACCAATGCAGCATGCGATGAATTGGTTATTCTTCCGATCAGGTGCTTATAGAGCCCCTCGTGCGGTCTTCCGAACACCAGGGGCTGCGCCTACCTTCCTAAAGCTCCTATGGCTAAGTGAGAGTGATAAAGCCCTATAGTCCGATTGCCTGGTTCGTTGTGCTGAACACCTCCTTTGAAGGACCCGAAACTGGGATAAAGAGTGATCAGGTTTATCCCGAACACCCCCGTACTTCCTACGTGGGGGCAGAAGCCGATGACTAGCCAACTCTCAGGATTAATATATAAAACGGCCGCGCAGGAGGATAAACTTTCATATAACAGGCAATAAACAATAGAAATGACCTTGTTCAAACATTACAAAGGACAACATGATTTGCATTCATGGAAATATAACGTCCTTGGTGCATAGCTCCGCTGCAAGGTAGGATCCTTTCAGGACACTTTCATAATATAATTCGGGCTTGCGGTGCTCCTTCCCCTCTGGCGGTCCCTCGGTCATCAGCTTTTCAGCATCCATCTTCCCCCAGTGCACCTTTGCGCGGGCGAAGGCCATTCGCGCACCCTCTATGCAGACCGACCGCTTAATGAAATCAAGTCGAGGGCAAGCACTTACAAGCCGCTTCACGAGCCCGAAGTAGCTGCTTGGAATCGGCTCGGCGGGCCATAGCCGGATAATCAAATCCTTCATGGCTAGTTCTGCCGCCTTATGCAGTTCGATCAGCTGTTTCAGTTGATCGGCAAACGGCACCGGATAATTCGGTGCCAGATACTGCAACCAGAAGAGCTTATCCGCAGTGTTCCTTTCTTTGGCTCGATAGAATTGGGCGGCATCCGATATACTGCGGGGCAGCTCCGCAAATACCCCTGGAGAAATCCGAATTCAAAATTAGAAACATAATTTTCTCAAATACTTGCTTTACATGGAAAAAAGTCTTACCCGCCGCAATCTTCCTCGCCTCTTGGATCCCTTGCACGGCGCTTTGGGTTTCCCCCCGGGCATCGCTCGTGGCCTGATGAGCCTTGGTGAGTTCGGATTCTTTCTCCGTTAAACTCTGCTCCAAGGTCTCACATTTCTTCACGGCCTCTTGAAGCTCCTGCTCAGCTTCAATAACCCTAGCCTCGTGCTTCTCACGAAGAGCCTGCTCTACGGCTGCCTTTTACTCGGCCTCGACCACAGCTTTGTTCGGAGCCTCAACTTCGGTCATCATCCCTAGCGCAAATCATGAAACATATTTTATCATACTGCAAATTTATTCGGAGTAGACGCGAACAAGACTTGCGCATACCTTGTTTATCTCCCAACTGCATTTTCAACTGGCCAAGTTCTTCTTTGGCCCGCTCCAGACTTTGATTCAGTCCGGAGACCTCCGCAGTATGAGAGGCAGCAGCCGCTATAGACGCATGCTTATAAAAGAGAGATAGATGTCATCAAATGAGTCTTCCTGCGAACATAAATTTGACCCTCTGTCCGATTCTTTCTTTCACCGAACAGTGTATCAGGGGCTACAATCCATACCATGACATTCTTCGAAACCTCATAAAACATACCTCAAAGCCTCTTACAAGGCTGATGCAGGCTTCATTCAGTCCGCTCTCGGGATCAATCTTCTCAATCACCGCACCCATAAGGGCACGGTGTTAAATCGATGATGGAGGCGCTCTTCAGCCGCCAAGAAGCATCTGGCACCTCTGGTTGGACAGAGATTGCCAGTGGAACAGGCACGCCCCCTCCATCAGAGGGAGGCTGCCTGCTTGATTCTGGAGCCGTATTGGTCTCCGAAATTGCGTTCGGCTAGGAACTGAATTCAAGATGGCTCCCGCCACTGAGGGAGTCCTGGATTAGGGGGTGTCCGGATAGCCGAACTATCACCGTTGGCCGGACTCCTGGACTATGAAGATACAAGATTGAAGACTTCGTCCCGTGTCCGGATGGGACTTTCCTTGGCGTGGAAGGCAAGCTTGGCGATACGGATGTGTAGATCTCCTACCATTGTAACCGACTCTGTGTAACCCTAACCCTATCCGGTGTCTATATAAATCGGAGGGTTTTAGTCCGTAGGACGAACAACAATCATACCATAGGCTAGCTTCTAGGGTTTAGCCTCCTTGATCTCGTGGTAGATCTACTCTTGTACTACCCATATCATCAATATTAATCAAGAAGGAGTAGGGTATTACCTCCATCGAGAGGGCCCGAACATGGGTAAAAACATCGTGTCCCTTGTCTCTTGTTACCATCCACCTAGACGCACAGTTCGGGACCCCCTACCCGAGATCCGCCGGTTTTGACACCAACATTGGTGCTTTGATTGAGAGTTCCTCTATGCCGTCGCCGTCAGGAAGGATGCCTCATCCCGTCTTTAAAGACGATAATATCGCCAAAGGAGCCTTGGCCACTGGTCAGACTCTTCGGCTAGGTGGTTTTCTTATGACCGCCAGTTCGCCATCACCGCGATGACTTCTCGAGTCATCGAAACCAATCTTCACGTTAACTCAGAACTTGCCGAGCAGTTAGATCCGATCGAGCTCTCCTCCGTAAACTAGCTCTTGGATCGCATCGCCGCTCTGGGAGTCACCACAGACTACGACCAGATCAGGCCTAAAACCGATCTGAGAGTGATCAACTCTCCCCAGGCTACCCATCATGTTGCTGTGATAGAGGAGCAATACGGAGATTCTTCTTCTATCTTAAGGACTAGCTACGTCCGGATTCCCGATCCCTCCATGCCGGATTCCCGCAGAGGGACGGATGTCGATCAAGCCCTGAACTTAAAAGTCGGTGGCGGGTTGGATTCACTGGATAGCATTCAAGAATCCAAACTTCCAAGTTCGGAAACTTCTCGCCCTGAGTCTTAAATTGGACGGGTTCCATCTAGTTCCACCCGCCCACCCAAACATTAGCGATCTATCCCGAATTCGGCAAGAGCCCGCTGAAACAGTACATCATTACTGGGCCAGATTCCTCCTGGTTATGGACAGGATAAAGGACTGCCAAGAGGAGGACGCAATGTCACTTTTTTGCAATAATTGCACGGACAAGGGAATCCTAAACGCCATAAGTCGTCGCGAATTACACGCTTTGCTGACTTGGTGACCATAGTACAAAAGTACTGTGCGATGGAGAGTGCTTGGAAAACCGAAAGTAAATTTTGGGATAATCCGGCCCTGAATACATCCCTAGTCCGAAATAAAAGGGTGCATCATTACCAAGCACCTAGATTAAACATAAAAAACAAAAACCCCCTAAAGGGTAATGGAACCGTCTTTGGAGGGTTGGCTAAACGGACCTGCAAAATTCATAGCACAGAGGGCGCCACTCCAACTCATAGCCTTCGAGCATGTTGGATACTACGGCAAGTGGACAAAAGTGACGAAGAGCTTCTAGCTTCAGAATCCCAGCCCAGCAACACCAGTACGGTGTTAACAGTCTTCAAGACTTCCGCATCAAATAACATGCGGAAACGAACACTCCGCAACCTTGTCGAAGTCTACCAAGTAGCAACAATACATCCATGGAGTGACACGGCTATTACCTTTAATGCCAGTGACGAACCCAAATTCTGAACAGCCCGAGCACCAGCCGCATTGGTCCTCAGTCCAATAGTGGACGGCTTTTGCCTTACTAAGGTACTCATGGATGGCGGCAGCGGACTAAACCTCATCTACAAGGAAACCCTCCGAAAAATGGAAATAGACTGGAACCGCATTGAGCGAAGCAAAGACAACCTTTAGAGGAATAATCCCTAGCCGGGAAGCATGTTGCACAGGAAAAATCACACCGGACGTAGTGTTCGCTCACGGACAATTACAGGTCCGAGGAGGTCACATTTCAAGTGGCCCCTGCTCGATGCGGATATCACGCTTTATTAGGGCGCGAGGCATTCACAATTTTTCAAGCTATACCCCATTATGGGTACATGAAGCTTAAAATGCCCGACCTAACGGAATCATCACTCTCGCTAGTGATCCGAACATAGCACTCCGCGCCGAAAACAAGACAGCCGCACTAGCCCTCGAGGCACTATCCGAAGCCCTAGCGGCCGAGGAACTCACTGATGCGCTCCACGGTGAAACGAGGGGACGATGTGATACTTGATAAAAGATCCAAGTCCACCTCTTTTAAACCAGCGGACGAAATAGTCAAATTCCAAGTCCACCCAACGGACCGCAAAGACGGCCTCCATTGGGGCACAATTAAACCCTGATGTAGACGCCTACCACGAGAATTTCTACGAGAAAAGCGACATTTTTGCACGGCACCCTTTAGACATGCCAGAATCCCACGTCACCGGCGAGCACAGTCTAAATATCCTAAAAGGATTCAAGCCACCAAACAGGCTCTTGGCGCTTTTCCGAACCCAAGAGGCGAGCCATGGGAGAGGAGCTAGCCAAACTTCTAGAAGCCGGATTCATCAGAGATATAAAACATCCGGACTGGCTAGCAAATCTGGTGATGGTACCAAAGAAGGATAAATCCTGGCGCCTATGTGTTGATTTCAAAGACCTTAATAAGGCTTGCCCAAAGGATCCCTTCTCCCTCCCTCGCATTGATCAAATTATCGACGCTTCTGCAGGACACGACTCATTGTGCTTCCTCGACGCGTGCATCTCGGCTACCACCAAATCAAGATGGCGGAGCTGCACCAAGCAACAACAGCATTTATCACTCCATACGGCCCATTCTGCTTCAACACAATGCCCTTCGGGCTAAAAAACGCCGGCGCAACATATCAGCGCGTGATTCAGACATGTCTGGAAAACCAGATCGGCAAAACAGTGGAAGCATACATAGATGACGTGGTCGTCAAATCCAAGCATGTCCAAACTCTAGTAGACGACTTGAGGCTCACATTCGACAATCTCCGAAAATATGACATTAAGCTCAATCCGGAAAAATGCGTCTTCGGCGTTCCAGCCGAAAAGCTCTTGGGCTTCATTGTGTCCGGTAGAGGAATTGAAGCAAACCCAGCCAAGATCCGAGCTCTGTCACAATTGGATATTCCAAAAGACCTCAAACAAATACAAAAATTGACTGGATGCGTAGCGGCTCTAAGCCGCTTTATTTCCCGTTTGGGAGAAAAGGTGTTACCCCTTTACCGCCTCCTCCGGCGCACCGAACACTTCGAGTGGACGGATGCCGCCACGGCCGGACTCATAGAAATAAAAGCCATATTGGCAACAAATCCGGTCTGGCGTAGCGATAACGTGCGAACCAATGCTATTATATATCGCCTCAACACATCAGGTTGTCAGCGCGGTGCTCATCGTCAAACGAGAAACGGACGGACACCGGTTCCCTCTTCAAAAACCGGTTTACTATGTGTCCACTGTCCTAACTCCATGCAAGTCCCGGTACCCACATTATCGAAAGATAGCATACGCGGTGTTCATGGCATCCCGGAAGCTGCGACACTACTTTCAAGAGTGTTCGATAACTGTAGCCTCCAAAGCACCTCTTAACGACATTATAAACAACCGCGACGCGACGGGCCGGATTGCTAAATGGGCCATAGAGCTCCTTCCATTCGACATAACCTATAAGCCACGACGAGCTATTAAGTCGCAGGTTTTGGCCGACTTCGTGGCGAATGGACCAAAGTCGAACTCCCTAAAGAGTACTGGCGCATACTCCAATTGGATCATGCACTTTGACGGCTCCAAAATGTTGGCGGCACTGGGTCGGCGTCGTCTGGCGTCCCCAACCGGGACACAGTCCAATCGTCCTTCGGATAATGTATACGGACTCCAACAACGCAGCCGAATATGAGGCCCTTACGCACGGCCTCCGGATGGCGATCTCCATGGGAATTAAACGCCTAGAGGTGCGCGATTCGAACCTCGCGATATCTCAAATAAACGGAGACTTTGATGCCAAAGATCCGAAAATGGCAGCGTATCGCAATGCGGTCCTAAAAATGTCAGCCGGTTGAAGGGCTCGAATTTCATCATATAGCCCGGATAACAATCAGCGGCGGACGTATTAGCGCACGACGGTGCAAAACGCGATGCCGTCCCGCCCAACATCTTCGTGGAACGGCTATTCAAGCCATCCGTACTATGGGAAGGCGAGTCCGGAAATAACAATCCGGACCCAACCGCACTGCCTAACACTGAACACTCTGACACAATCGGAGGCTCTGCTACCGAGATAACACCCTCCGCTCACGAAATAATGGCGGTTATCGCCCCGTGGACGGAACCATTCCTAGCCTACCTAACTAGGCAGGAACTCCCCGAAGACCAAAATGAGGCTTGCTGCATAGTACGGCGATCCAAAGCCTATAAAGTCCATGAGGGAGAGCTCTATAAGAAAAGCACAACAGAGTCCTTCAAAGGTGTATCTCCGAAGAGGAAGGGCGAAACCTCCGGCTGAAATTCATGCCGGACTGGGTGGGCACCACGCCGCAGCCCGGCCCTCGTGAGGCAAGGCCTTCCGTACAGGATTTTATTGGCCGACGGCCCGGGCAGATGCGCAGGATTTAGTCCAACGATGCGTCGGTTGCCAGCTTTTTGCTAACCAAAGCCACATGCCACCCATCGCCCTCAAAACTATACCCATCACCTAGCCGTTCGCGGTCTGGGGGCTTGACATGGTTGGACCCCTTAAGGGAGGAACCCACAAGCAAAAATACCTATTGGTCATGGTGGATAAATTCACCAAATGGATAGAGGCCAAGCACATTAAAACGGCGAATCCGGGCCAGTGATAGACTTCATATCGTGGTAGTGCACCGTTACGGTGTCCCCCGCAGTATCATCACTGATAACGGCACCAACTTCACGGCCGATGAGGTCAAATTATGGTGCAAAAACATGGGCATCAAGCTCGATTACGCCTCAGTCTATCACCCTCAAACCAACGGCCAAGTCGAACGAGCAAACGGTCTAATCATGAGGGGAATTAAACCCAGACTAGTGCGGTCCCTTAAAGAATCTAACACGCCTTTGGGTTGAGGCTCGACTCCGTACTAACGGGGGCTGCGGACCACGCCCGAATCGTACTACCGGATTCACACCATTTTTTATGGTGTACGGCGCAGAGGCAATCTTGCCCTGCGACATAATTCATGACTCACCTCGCGTGCGCATGTATGAAGAAAGAGAAGCCGAGCTCGATCGGCAGGACAGTTTGGATGCATTGGAGGAGGAGCGCGACGTGGCAAAAGCTCGTTCCACATTTTATCAACAGCAGGCTCAAAGATATCAAAGCAGGGAAGTATGGGCCAAAGCTTATAACATTGGCGAACTAGTTCTCGCTGCGGACAAGAAAAAGGACAAACTCAAGCCCAAATGGGAAGGTCCCTTCATCATTGACCAGGTCCTGACCGGCGGAGCATACCGTCTGCGAAACGCATCGGATAACCGACTCGAGCCGAACCCATGGAACGCAGCCCGTCTACGAAGATTCTACGCCTAAGCGCCGGACTCCAAGTTCATCTCCTTCCTCCGTCCACATTTTCTATTTTTGATGTCTTTTATTTCTCTACTTCCTCCTCCTTCTTCTTGAAGCCTTTAGAGGCTCGTTTGCGCTTTGTTCGCACATACTTGATGCGTTGTCCGCGCTCATCATACCTGGGGGCTTCTTTAACAGAAGCTTATTTATACGGGCTTCATGCCCAACATATGTGCCAAACTTCCACATGTACCTTTTATTCACCATTATATGCATCGATATGACTTAAGTTTTGGCCAAGCTGGGTTGCCTGGCTCCTGTGCTTACCCCTATGTTCCCGATTGTTCGGCTAGGTGGTAAAGGGAGCACCTCTGCGATTGTTCTTTGCCGGGTCGGCCGGATGTGTACCTCGACCGGGTGAATCCAAAGCTAAGCGTTCTTAAGGGAATATTCGGTCGGTGAACTGAAAGATGATTTTTAACTATTTATCCATCTGCCCCAGATGATTTTCTGCTTTCTTAGCAGTTTGGACATGCACTTTAGGGCATGCCTCCCAGCGAAAGGAACCCAAACCATTCTCCCTGGAAGATGTTTCTTACTATCCATGTAATATAACATAACTAGTTGGGCACTTGTGTGATACAGCAATAATGACCCCTACGCCTTGTCTCCATGCATGCCCCGGTTCTCATATAACCGCGAGGGTATTCGGACACACTCCGGACTATTGGGTCCCGAGGTCGGGTTAAAAGGTCCGCTATGACAAACGATCTACAATCCGGCTAGAAGACATTTTTCATGTCATATTCAATTACATAGTCAACTCGACTCATTGTATTCCTCCTCAATGCCATCTAATAGGCTATCTAATTTACAATCTTGCTGGGAATACTTGGCGGCCAATTCTACTTGGCCGTATACTAAGCTTACAGGGATCTCCTTCCCAACAGCCCCACAGTCCGACCTCGGCCATGTGGTTTGGGTCAGCCTTCGTGTACCGCGTCTTTACCATGGCCCAGGCCTCCCTGGCGCCTTGACGGCAGGCCGATATCTTCCATAGTCGGAAGCGCCGCCGTGCTCCTTGAAGCCGCCTGCCAGCTCCCTAATGCCTTCGGGCAAGGAGATAGATGGCCACAAGGCTTGGGCGACGCCTTTCATCACCTGCCGAACTCGTTCGTGCAGGTGGCCTTGATTCGGGAAGAAGATCACCAAGAATCGGGCATCTCCTCCTCGGGGCGACCTGTGAGCAAACCTACATACATGTTTATGTTAGTCGCCTTCCTCGTCGAACTCTTTCAAAGTTCGCTCAAGCACTTATCGAAATTTCCGCGACGAAGTTGCCGATTCTCCTTTACGGAGTCGGACAACCGGGCACGAACATCCTTTAGTTCCTCACCCAGTTGGGTGTTGGCATCTTGGAGGTTATTTTTCTCCGCCGCACCCTCGTAAGCACGCTCGCCACCTTTAGCCGGGCGCAGGAGCTGTTGCTTGTCCGGATCTAGTTCGGCGCCATCTGCAATATTATTGTCAGATTTACACACCCGCCGCACTTCATAAACTATTTATCTTTTGAAGCATATATTACCAGAGGGGGTCTCTGTGGATCCCCCTGTAGCGGCTAGTGTGGCCTCAAGTTGGGCCTTGCATTCTTCAAGCTCCTGGGACAGTCGGGTATTCTTTTTTGTAAGATCCTGCATAACAAATTATCTAATTTTAAGTTTCGGGGGCTACTGGCATATATAACTGTCAAATTTCCTCACCCGTATGTCCTTTACATACTGCTCCGTGGCTCTGGCTAGACCATCTTGAGCGGCACGGAGGTGTGCATCTCCCGTATTGAAGGCATTCAAGGCCTCTTGGGAGAAACATGTGTCACGAAGAACTGTCCGTGGCGCTGTGATTCATGGCGCTCTCCACCTCGGAGTTGGTGGCGGACAATCTGTCAAGATCCTCTGTCGGAGGAGCATCCGGCGCACGCCTCGTGCTCGCCTCCGCTTCGACCCGGCTTTGGAGCACTGGTGGCGGAGGTTCGGTTGGCAACCTCTTCGACTTAGTCCGGCGAGCGCTTTTTCTGAAAAGAGCACCAGCGTTAATCGCCTTCCAGAATCAATCCTCGAATATGGTGACACGCCATACCGCTGCGGGCGGAGTTTCGATCTGGACCGCACTTCTTTTTAGATCAGGGGTCAGACGCCTTGTTGGCTAGCCGCTGAGCTCGGCCTCCCGCCTCGAAGGCACCCTGCGAAACACCATCAAATACGTGGTGATTAGAAGTAAAGCACGAGTGGGTCATGGTATCCGGACTTGGTCACGGTTACACGGGAGGCCGGAAATAATCCGGGGTAGTCGGCCGTAATGGCAACCAAAGCATTGTCGATGCTAAGTTGGTGGAACACCCGTCGATCAGCTCCACCTTTATATCCGGGTCCTCTTGGAGGCGGATCGAGGGACCGTTCCGGATCCTCGGGTTGTGGGGGCGGGCTGTGTATCTTCTCCACGGCCCGGCGCAGTTCCTGCGTAGAAACCATGAAATGAGATGTTTAACCACGGGAACATGGATCGGACAGGCCACAAAGATATTTGCTTACACAACTTTGAGGATTATTCAAAGAAAACCCGCTCAGTGGATTGACGCGGAGAAAATCCTCCTCTTCCCCTTTGTACATGGTGGACAAGGTCTTCACCAGTTCGGTGACCGATCCCGGCCCTTTGCGGCCATGGCGGGTGGCATCGTCCTCCCCGTTGAAGTCCCACATGGGTGGCCCCTATATTGGGCGGCTGCACTCCTCATAATGCAAATTGCCAAGACTCCAATCATGGTCAATCCGGCATGAGCCAAGAATCTTATTCGGCTCATCAAGTAAAGGACGACCGGTCATTTTCCCTCCGGGGCTCATGGCGCCAGCTTAGGTGCTTCTTCAGAGGAGCGTTGCTAAACTCCGGAAGGCCGATCCGGACAGGATCCGGCAGCGGGAAGTCCTCCATGTAAAACCATTCCGAGGGCCAGTCCTTGGACGCCTTCTTTGGGGTTCCGGATAAGTATCCGGTCCCGGCGACGCGCCGTAGTTCGGCTCCGCCCACTTGATATATTGACCCCTCATGAGAACGGGGTACTAGGCAGAATAATCTCTTCCACAGCGCAAAATGAGCCTCGTTGCCCAAGAACAGTTCACAAAGGGCCACGAAGCCCGCGATGTGCAAAATGGAGGCAGGCGTAAGGTGGTGCAACTAGAGGCCGTAGAACTCCAAGAGCCCCCGGAGAAACAGATGGATTGGAAATCCGAGTCCTCTTACTAGATAAGAGATAAAGCATACCCGCTCTCCTTTAGAGGGATCGGGGACACTCACCGCTTGCTTTCCGCCCTTGTAGGTGGCAAGTAAGGCTCGAACCGGAACCATGAAGGCCGGGGGAAGAAATCCCTTGGTTTGGAGTATAACTAGCTCGCTATACGGGACTGAGCATCTCTCCCAATTTCCAGGCTGAGGGCTGGGAGTGCGAGAGGAGGAGCTGCGTCGACTGTCCATGATGGAATGGGTCTTTGTCAGAGGCGCTCCAATGAAAGCTTCATGAGGAGGATGGTGTGACTCAGATCTAGATCCTCGTCCCTTTTATAGGCGTCTCATTTGCGCAGCTAGGGGGGTAAGTGTAAAAATACCCTGGCTTTTCGCATTCATTCAAATACGTGGAAGATGGCCATTATTGGGCGTAGAAGCCAAGGAGCGCAGCATTTATCAGAAGCTGGACACTATTCTACAAGCATATGGAATTTGGAGAAGAACCCGCCTCGCAATGCCGAAGACAATCAACGCGTCGGACTCATCGCCATTGAAGCCTGGTTCGGGGGCTACTGAGGGAGTCCTGGATTAGGGGGTGTCCGGATAGCCGAACTATCACCGTTGGTCGGACTCCTGGACTATGAAGATACAAGATTGAAGACTTCGTCCCGTGTTCGGATGGGACTTTCCTTGGCGTGGAAGGCAAGCTTGGCGATACGGATGTGTAGATATCCTACCATTGTAACCAACTCTGTGTAACCCTAACCCTATCCGGTGTCTATATAAACCGGAGGGTTTTAGTCCGTAGGACGAACAACAATCATACCATAGGCTAGCTTCTAGGGTTTAGCCTCCTTGATCTCGTGGTAGATCTACTCTTGTACTACCCATATCATCAATATTAATCAAGCGGGGTAGGGTATTACCTCCATCGAGAGGGCCCGAACCTGGGTAAAAACATCGTGTCCCTTGTCTTCTGTTACCATCCGCCTAGACGCACAGTTCGGGACCCCCTACCCGAGATCCGCCGGTTTTGACACCGACACCGACGATTCCCATGGGAATCGTTTCCCCCATGTCTCCGGCCCCTGAAGTTTGACCTCCAGGCACCGCTTTCACTCTCTCTTCCTCCCCTCCTTGGTCGGGGTCCTTCTGGGACGAAGCCTCGGTGTTATCCACATGTTTCGGGGAAGGAACCTTCGGGGGCGTCCCGTTCTCCGTAGCATCCGAGCTCAGCAAATCCTCTGATGAGGATTGTTCGGTGCGGGACCTCGCCGGACTACAAAAAATATAGCTCAGGTCAAAATATTATGCCATGATGAGACTGGACGCATATATGTGTTTAGATTTTATACTCATGAGTTCACCAGGGGCTGGGCCTTGGTATCCCATGCCGGGCTATTGTCGGCAGCGGCAGTGGACTCTTCCGGAAGAAGAACTTTTCCCCTTTTAGGCGACTCGTCCTCCAAGTGCATGGAGGCTGCCCTCTTCTTTCTTCCCCCCGCTGGGGATTCGTCTTCGTCCTCCTCCTCGTCCTCTTCGGAGGCAGAACGGGCATTGGAACCTTCGGATATTGTGTCTGAAGTGCCGCGGCAACGAAGGCCACCCCGGGTCTTTTTGGCCTCGTTCTCGGTCTTCTTCTTCGGCGCCTTATACGGCAACGGGACCAGCATCTTCGTCAGAAGTGGGTTGACCGGTCCTTCGGGCAGCGGAGCCGGACAGTGGATCCGCTCCGCCTTCTTTGTCAAGCCCTAGGGGAGTTGAGGACAACACACTAAGCATTTCCTTTGGGTTATGCGGATAAAACATAAAATAACTTACCAAGCTTGCAGGGCGGCACAGTTGGTACCCGTGGTCCTCGGCCGAGTCCGGCCATGATTTGCCGGACTTGAAAAGCACCTTCCAGATGTCTATGTGCAAGGAGCCAAAGAGCTCTCGCGGCATCTGATGCTTGGCCAGATCAAATTCCCATAAATTACAAGTCCGGTGTTGACAAGGTAGGATTCGGCGAACTAACATCACCTGGACTACATTGACGAGTTCAATGTTCTTGCCTTCCATATCCTGAACGTGCGTCTGAAGCACCGACAGTTCATCAAACGAAGACCAGTTCAGGCCCTTTTTAGGCCAGGACATAAGCCGCAGAGGGGCTCCGGATCGGAACTCAGGAGCAGCGGCCCATCCCATGCCGCGCGGCTCAGTGATGTAAAACCACTGTTGTTGCCACTCTTTGACGGAATCATTAAAAGTACATGTCGGCCATGTGACGTTGGGCATCCTTCTCACCATAGCGCCCCCGCACTCGGCGTGCTCGCCGCCCACCACCTTGGGCTTCACATTAAAGATCTTTAGCCATAAGCCGAAGTGTGGCGAGATGCAGAAAAAAGCCTCACACACGACGATGAATGTTGAGATGTTGAGGAAGGAATTGGGGGATAGATCATGAAAATTGATCCCATAATAATACATGATGCCGCGAACGAACGGGTGGAGGGGAAACCCTAGCCCGCGGACAAAATGAGGGAGGAATACAACCCTCTCGTGGGGTTCCGGAGTAGGGACGATCTGTCCCGCCGTCGGGAGACGGTTGCTGATTTTCTTGGCCAAGTACCCGGCCTCCTGAAGCTTTCTGATATCCTTCTCCCGGACGGTAGAGGCCATCCACTTGCCTCCTGCTCCGGATCCGGACATTTTCGGAAGACCTTTGTGGGCGGAGAAGATGAATGCTCGGGCGTTGGAGCTTGAGCGAAGGGGAATGGATTAGGAAGAAGAAAGCGTGGGTGCGAAAGGGAGTTCTTATCCCCTTATAAAGGCAGTAGTGCCTCCCCACTTGCGTGGTAAAACTCGCTTATCCCCCGAGCGTCATGATTAATGGCACGGTTGGGTTACCCACACCCGTATTGATGAGAATCCCGTGATAAGGGGGCACGATCTCTGCTTCGACAAGACGTGCCAAGAAAACCGCCTCGCAATATGTGCAGTAGCTGGTTGAGAATAACGGTTTGAATAATGACCGGGCCGTGGTGTGTTGTCACGTTATCAAAAGTTGTCAGCAGATTAGATTTGTGGAAATACTATACTCTCTAAGGTGGTATGTGGAATTTGTTTTGCAGAGCCGGACACTATCCTTGTGTTCAGAACCTTCTATGGAATACTCGGAGGAGGAACCCGCCTTGCAATGCCGAAGACAATCTGCGCGTCGGACTCATCGTCATTGAAGCCTGGTTCAGGGGCTACTGAGGGAGTCCTATATTAGGGGGTCCTCGGACAGCCGGACTGTTGGACTATGAAGATACAAGATTGAAGACTTCGTCCCGTGTCCGGATGGGACTCTCCTTGGCGTGGAAGGCAAGCTTGGCAATACAGATATGTAGATCTCCTCCCTTGTAACCGACTCTGTGTAACCCTAGCCCCCTCCAGTGTCTATATAAACCGGAGGGTTTAGTCCGTGAGACAACAACAATCATACCATAGCTAGCTTCTAGGGTTTAGCCTCTACGATCTCGTGGTAGATCAACTCTTGTAATAATCATATCATCAAGATCAATCAAGCAGGAAGTAGGGTATTACCTCCATCGAGAGGGCCCGAACCTGGGTAAACATCGTGTCCCCCGCCTCCTGTTACCATCCGCCTTAGACGCATAGTTCGGGACCCCCTACCCGAGATCCGCCGGTTTTGACACCGACAGTCGCACTCGCCGCGAGGCACCTCGCCTTGCAAGAATTCGTCAACCTACACATCCACGTGTATGAGAAAATCGTGTACATAGGTATCTACAAGGCTAGTGAGGACGCTACGATGTTGGCCTTCCTCAACCGGCTGGAAGCCTTGGATGCCTTTGCTGAGAAGGACCTCGACCTCGCCACAAAAGCCGCCGCTCCTTAGTCGCCGGTCGGTGGCCCGGTGCACTAAGTTGAGGAGGAGGAGGTCGTATGTTGATGGATGCATCTTTCTTCTTGCCTTCTGTAACCACCATTGCGATCGCATCATCATCATGGCCTTAATTCTTATTGTGTTGTTGCATTCTCGTTCCAGTCAATACCGACATGTGTGATCCCTTTGCTTAATTATATGCATCACTTTAACTAGTACTCCAACCGTCAATTTATAAGTTGTGCTTACCTTTTCCATCAACTTCGTGCAACGCGTGGGCATCTTGCTAGAAACACTAGAACATGTCGGACCGCGTGTGACCAAACCGATGATGCGCCAACCTAGCAACTACGTACCTTGCTTATCAGGCGGAAATAGCCCCGCCCTAGCGTTTCCAATCGTTATTTCTATCTATCGATCATGCCAGGGAGCAGAACCAAAATGTTACAATTTATACATGTTTCTCTACTCCTACTCCTATAAAAGACTCAGTTGGTGATGGTGGTGTATGCGCCATCCGCCATTTCGACCATTAGATCTGCATCTAACTACCGTGAGGTAAGTTGTGGCATTTTTGCAACAATAGCCCACTTCTCTGCTCCAATTTGCAGAAAACCCCTTATTGTCTCGAAAGCAACCACATCCCTCCCTCACCTCATCAAAACAGCCTGAGAAATATATAGTCCTATAAAAGACTCAGTTGGTGATGGTGGTCTGTCTGCCATCCGTCGTTTCCGACCATTAGATCTGCATCTAACGGCTGTGAGGTAAGTTGTGGCATTTTTGCAACAATAGCCCACTTCTCCGCTCCAATTTGCAGAAAACCCCTTATTATCTTGAAAGCAACCACATCCCTCCCTCACCTCATAAAAACAGCCTTGGAAATATATTTTGAGTGAAAAGTACTCCCTCCGTTCCTAAATATTTGTCTTTCTAGAGATTTCAATAAGTGACTACATACGGAGCAAAATGAGTGAACCTACACTTCAAAATATGTCTATATAATCCATATGTGATATTCCATTTGAAATCTCTAAAAAGTCAAATATTTAGGAACGGAGGGAGTAATATATTAGGAGTATATCAAAACAAGAGTGATTTCTTTCAAGTTTGTGAACAAGTACTACTATTCTACTACTTTGGATCCGTCGCAACGCACGGGCACATTGCTAGTAAAAGGAAAAGGCCTGTCGCGTTTGCGTCGCCCTTCCCCCACACACGCCCGGGAATCGGGAGTACTCCACGGCCCGTCCGGCATGACACATAGATTAGGGAAGGCGTGTTGCCTAGCATTTTCACTTTCATGTGGGACCACCGTTGAGCAAACCGACTACTGGCAAACCGCACCCGCCACGCCGGGTTGGAAAACAAAAAGCGAGGGAAGATCTAGTCATACGGAAGCCAAGAAATTTGGTTTCAGATGAGGCTCGTTGATAGAGTAGGAGCATTCCGTACTACTCTACTCCTACTAGTACCAATTTTGTACTATACAACTAGTACTACCACTATACAACTAGTAGGTACGTGCACGGCACAGCATTGGAGGAACAAAAAAGGGAAGATCTTGTTTTGGGTGATTTATCTTTTTTCTGTCAACGTAGTATGAATAATATGATGTGGGTGCACCCATGAAGCTTATGTGGCTTGGTTGCATGGCTACGAAAGGTTAGATAAAAATAAATAGATAATGTGTTTAGAGTGCACTCCACTAAACAGATATACTTTGGATCCATTGCAACGGGTTGGCACATCTATATCTATACCCCCTATAGTGTGTGACTAACTTTGAAAGTTGGTCGTTGGATGAAGCCAATCCGACGGTACAAAGATGGCAAATCCGAGCACTACTGGCCATTGGATATCATCTACATTCCACCAGATTCTGCCACATGTAGAATCTAGAAGACTCCATGGTTGAACTTCATTCATGACTAACTTTTCCACAACTAAGCTTAGGCAAAGTGTGTCTGCCACAAAAAATGTGGCTAACAAAATGGCCACCACAAGTGTGGCAAGATTTGGCAAGAAGTTGAGTCTATGACATGTGGACCATGTAGCTAGAAAAGTGTGGCAAGCCACAAGTGTAGCAATGAACCAAACACATGTAAAGACGCCTAAGCTTAGGCGTGGCAACCTTAGCAAACCAAACCATAACTTTAAAAGTTGGTCGTTGGATGAAGCCAATCCGACAGTACAAAGATGGCAAATCCGAGCACTACTGGTCGTTGGATATCATCTACATTCCACCAGATTTTGCCACATGTAGAATCTAGAAGACTCCACATGTAGAAGCATAATGCACAAACCACCAGAATCTCATGCGTGCAATGCACATGTACCTTACTAGTAGTTGGTAGTAGTAAGAAACAAATTCCGGGTTTGGCACGAGCTCGTACTGCGGGAGCACCACAAGGCCTGCCGCAGGAGTTACATTTCCCTCTCTGGGCCCATGGGACCGAACTTCAGTGGCTTAGTGCCCGGCCTATGAGTCAATGACATGCGGACCTTAAATGCAGCTGGCCCACATGTCATTCTCATGGTGGTGGTGTGGTTCGCGACTCACTCGTTCGAGATGAACCAGCCGGTGGTGGCGTGGTCGTGGCGAGGGTGCCACAGCTGGGCGTCGAGAGTTACAAGGCGTAGATGGCCACACCGGCGGGTACTACCTGTAGTACAGAAGTACTCCAGCTAAGGATTAATGCCCGGGACGAAATGTGTCACAGACGCGGGATGAAAATTCGATGGTGCGGGACGTGTGGTGTCATGGGTTTTCCCGGCGTCGTGGGAATCGCGTGTGGCTGTGGTAGAAACTTGATGCTCGCCGCATTTAAGGTGGCCCACATGTCATGCACACAAAGGCAGAGTGGCGGTGCGGCCGAGAGGGGTGAGGCGCACGTCGGGGCACGTGGTGCTGTGGGTTGGAGCGGCGTCGTGGGAATTGCGAGTGGCAGTGGATGAAACGTGATGGTCGTCGTAGTTGAACTTCCATGGACAAGCTGTCATGTCTACGGACACATGCATTACATACCGATCACTGGAAGGAGTAGTAGAGAAAGCTAGGCGGATAAATAGTTCCTTATAGTCAAGCAGACACACGCTACTACTTGTTCCAGAGACATGCACACCATCGAAATAGTCCATCTATATCAATATACATAGAGAGGGAATATTTTTTTACAAGAGAGGAAATAGTTCATCCATCCATAATGCCTTGCTGCTGGTGCAGCATCTTCTTCTTCTTCTTCTTCTTCTTCTTCTTCTTCTTCTTCTTCTTCTTGTTCTCATTTTCTATGGGAGACGGCTTCACAACAAGCTCTCTGGACCTTGCAGCTATCTCGAAACTCACACGGGCATCGAGTGCAGCATATTTTATCCGTTGGAGCCGTACGTCAAGGGATAATTCTCCCATCTAGACGACCTTAATGCGAGCGTCTCATCACCCTCCTGAAGATTTGTTCCTAGCACAAAATTTGCTACGTCGAATAGGGATGGTGTCGGTTTATCACAATCTTCTACAGGAATTTTTATTCTGGTTTGTAGGTCAGCGATGCTTTTCAAATCAAGGTTGTACGGCTCCAACTTCTATTTGTCCCATGCGATGGCAGCCCCACAGAAGTATATGTCCTCCCGAGACAATAAATCGTGAAGCTCACCTGGTATGGAGAGCACGTGTATGATGTGGTACACCAAAACATCATCTTCGAGGCACAGCTGAAGGACAGCGGCACGTTGGATCTTCCCAGTGGCACGCTTCGTGTACTCTGCGTCGAGACCGATGACATTCATCTCCACCTTTTGGAGGGAGTTGGATACATTGTTGATCCACTTCCGAACAACCCTTGGGTGGTCGGTGACTATGGCAACTATGCTCAACGAGCCTTCTATGAGGACATGTTGGACGCTAAAAACCTGCATCTCGATCTCTTTCGCCATTTGGAACCGCTGGACCGGAGGGCTATGGTTTGGAGAATTAGGATTAGATGGCTAGTCTAACTGAAGAAGATGATTATTTATAGGGGCTTCAGAATTACTCCAGGAGGATGTGAAGAGGTTAAAACAATGTGAATGTAGTGTGGTTTGGATGCAAATGAAGATCAAGGAGTAGTGAAAAATCCGATGAAAATTGGTTCCCGATGGAGAAGTAAATGGGGGTAAATGGGAGATGTTATGCGCATGCATGAGGAGAGGTGCGGTGGTTTGACTGCTGCATGCAATGGATTGGATGTGCTCTTCGGTTGCCTTCTCTCTCTCCCACGCGCACAGAGTGGCCCACTTGCATGATGTAGTCTGGCTGCTGCTGCTCATGCGTACGCTAATTAAAGCTGTGAATGCGGGGCATGGAGGGAAATGGGCGCATGCAAAAGGGTATATACGCAGACTAATTAGAGAAATACTGAAAAAAGTTATGCGCGGACAAAAGAGGACCGGAGGGAGTACTACTCATGTTCCTACTACGGTTAAGGAATATGCGGTTATCCTCAAAAAAGAAAATTCTTCTTCGCGCTTCCGCATGGACGAGAATTTGGTTCTGCTCGCAATATGGATGATAGCTGGAGGATGAAGTGAACCCAGAGGCAATGCTAGCATGGGAGTGTACTCATGTTCCTACTACTACTAGTAGTAGTAGTAGTAGTACAATTGTGGTACACTTGATGGTCATAATACTATTATTCATCCGGTCCTCACAGTGAAGTGACAAGACCCCGCGCCCGAGGTGACACCAGTCCAGGCGGCGTGTTTGGGTTACCAAAGTCAGCCTCACCTTGTGCACTGTGCAGTCACTGTCACCGCCGTTGTATAGCATGCCTCGCCTCATCTCCCTCTCACCTAGCACCACTCCATCTCCATCTCCGTCTCGCCGGAGATCTTGAGGTCACTCTTCATTATCTCACTATGCCCCCGCATACCCTCGCCTCGCTCGCCTCCCCCAGTACCACTCTTCCCGCGCTAGCCGCTCTAGCGCCGACAGCCTTTCTCCCGTAAATCAAGCCCCCCAAAACCCCACCTTCCAAACTCCGCCATGGTCGAACGCGAACCGCGCAGGATCCATATGAGCCGTGATTGGAGCAATCTCCCCAGAGACGTCCTCGGCCTCTATTGTTCGTGTATGGATATGTTGAGCGCCCTGCGGCTGGCTGCATGCTCGAGGGGCATGCACACGGCCATCATCGGAGTGAGGCCAAAGATTTTCAAGAAACCCTGCTTGCTGCTATCTGGTCTTGCGAGATTGGCTCACCATGATACGGAGGCGTACATGATGCCCCTCGACTTCAATCCGATCTCCATTAGCCGAAACTTCTTTGCAGGTATGTAGTGGGTCGCCGTACATCATTTCCCTCGACTTCGATCCGATCACCATCGCCCAAAACTTCTTGGCAGGTATGTACTGGGTCGGCATGAACTCCCACTGGATGGCTGCCTTCAAAGAAGATGGTAAAAAGTTGGTGCTCGTGAACTTCCAGACCTCCCATGAGATTATCCTTCCTCCATTGGATTATATAGAGTTTTACCATCGCGGTCCTAGTCATCTAGATTACCACGTCAGTTGGACGGACCTTGTTTTGCAGAAGATTATAATCTGCCAAGTACCCACACGACATGTGAATTACGCAGACTTCAAGCTAATTGCCTTGTTCGACCGCGGACTCGCCTATCTTTACGCCGGTGCCTTCTTTTACTGGAGACAACTCAGCTCGCAGTGGATCATCGTCAAAGCTGATACACACTTTTGTGATGCTATTGAACACAATGGCATCATCTATGTGATCGACAAAGAATATGGCACCACGTATTGCTGGGACGGCGCGTGTAAGTTGTTTCCATCTCATGTTAATGATGACGCCATGACACTGTTTGAACTTTTTGTGATGATTGGCATATCCATGTTTGTGCAGAATTTGAGTAGAACTATGGCAATGTATTAGAGAGGTCGTAAATCAGCTATATTTGGAATGAGTTAATTCATGCGATTGTGATCATGTCATTACATCCAATTTGTAATCAAACGGTTAGGAATATATGGATATTCTCCTTATTTTACAGTAATCTATATACTAATACTAAATATGAGTGTGTATCAACGGCCATGTTAGTTTCCTCATTTTCATGATGTAGAAACATGCACCACACTGTTGGTTTCATCTAACCATACCTTAGAGAAGTAAATGTGCATATGGAGAACTCTATATTTGGAAGTAGTGAAATCCTGTAATACTTACCATGTGTACATACCTATATTCGCCCTTTAGCAATCAATGGCTAGAATAATATCCTCATAAAAAATTTGCCCACAGAACACGAGTATATGACAATGCATAGTCTGTTAGTTACCTTGAAGAATTTGTTTGTGAGGACAGAACATGATTCCATAACATGCATGACATGGTAGTTTCCTGTGAAGAATCGATTGCGAGATAACATGAGTATAAGCATGCATGGCACTTCTATATTTTCAAACCTAGTATACATTTCACTGTATTTTCCTCCTAGTTCCAACAAGGACATATCAATGCTGATCTTACATTAACAATGCTGATCTTACATTAACAATGATGTTTCTTGCATTATCCTACTCATACTCTAAACAATGTTGATCTTACATTAACAATGCCTATCCTTTTTTATATGATGCAGTGTCCCTATAGTTACTGCCCTTTGTAATCACACCACCTTTGCCAAAAACAGGGAAGCACAACTGGTTCCTCGCTCGATCAGACGACGGCAAAAGACTGATGATCATTCGGACACATGAGCCGGAAAAGTTATATTGCAAAAACACCACCGTATACAAGCACCGTGTAATGCGTGAGTATCCGGACAGTGGCTGTTACGTCTATGAGCAGGATACCAGCTTGTTGGGGCCTTCAGGATTTTTTAGTTGGAGGCGGGTAAACAGTCTTGGTTCACACTCTCTGTTTCTCGGACTCAATTATCCAATTAACTAGGAGATCACCGTTGGCAAGGACCTTGATGGCAGAGCGGCTCTGATTCCTATGGAAAACTGTGTCTACACGGCGAGCCCTAGGAGTTCGGGAGCAAATTCCCCTGGTTGTCAACGATACAGCCTGCAGCCAAAAGAAGGTGAGAATGACAAAGGCATCCGGATTAACTTTGATCCTTGTATGTCTCAATTACTATAGGAAATGATGTGGTTCAAGCCTTCAGGTTGATAGGTAATTGGGCTGTTGCGTCGAAAGGGTGGAGTACTGGTATCTCCATATCATTGGTCGCTGAAGTGGGGCTGCAAATTATGATGGTGTTGGATCATCTCTTCTAATGACTTTGTTGTCTTTGCTGCTTGTTCTGGATGGGTAGTTCTTTCTTTCGTTATGCATATTCCTTGTCATTTGGTCATCCTCGTCTATGACACTCTTACTATGTAATAGTTGGCTCTGTTTAGAATGTCATTCTAAATGCGGATCACGAGAGTCTGAAAGGCTGCAGATGGGTGCGTTTTGGTGGTGTAGCAAGACTTCTTATGAACTACATGTCTTGTTGTTTATGTCGGTAGTCACTAGTCAGTGTTTGAATGTTGTATATATCGTTGTTTCGAACTGTTTATTGTCTCGAACTACTGGTGGGCTAAATGAGGGCATCACCATTCTCCAGTGTTCAGAGTGTATCTCCTTTTTTTCAAGTTATATAAATTGAGCTCAGTGTCTTTTCAATGATGTACACTTTTTTGGGCCAGTGAGGTGTCGTTGAATATGGGCCGAGTAGTAACGCAATGCCAAACAAGTCAATTATGACTCTCGGTCAGGCTCTCAAAAGATCCTCAAAAAAGCCGAGGCTCTTCAAAAAGAAAGAATAAGGACTCTTAGGCCGACATGTGGGTGCCACTGTGTTTTCGTCTTGGCTTATGCCGAGACCATATTGGTGCGTGTTCGAAATTCAAGCTACCTTTTCATCCCCAATCTCCTGCCCCTTCCCCACCTCTGGAATCTCGATTCCTACTCCAGTTCCCCCAAATCCCCCTCCTGTACTCCCTGTACTCAAGCTCACTATTATGTCGCCGGTCAACGCAGATCTCCGAGCCGGAGATCCTGAGGTCCGTCCTGCCTTTTCGCTGCGTGCTGTCGCTCAACAGTGGCATGGCGGCGCTTGACGACCAGTTTGCCGGCAAAGTGTTGATGGTAACCATCAACGGCGACCGGCCTCCCGTCTCGCCGGACGACCTTGTCAAAGCTCTTAGCATTGTGCACGGCATCCAAATAAGTGACTTGTTCATCGAAGTCTGTCCGCCACCGGCTGATTTCTTTGTCAGGTTCTGGACAACTTTTGACTGCAGTCGTGTGTTCCAATCTTCCCGACATTTGTTCTGCGATGGTGCGCTGCTGAGCTTTGATTGGTGGCACCCAGGATGGGGCTCGGTGCCCTCTGAGCTTGAGTTTTTAACAAAGCTTACCTTCCACGGCATGCCTCGACGTGCTTGGAACAGCAAGTCCATGAATGAGCTTATCAATGACCTTGGAGGTGAGCTCGTAAGTATGTTTGTTCCTCCTGACAGCTGGGCTCTGACGGTTATGGCATGGATGAAGAAGACGTCCACCATACCAAAGGTGATTGGTGTTGAGATACCGGTCACGAGGAACCGGGGTTGTACTATTAAATAGCCACCAAGGCCGCCATGACCCACGTTAGGGATGTACCTGTATCGAGTGTTCGTGCATGTCGAAGAAGTGGTCAATCCATCAATCAAAGTCCTGCCGCCGCCGCTGGTGCCAGGGTCCGTCGACGATGTACATTACAGGAGTCAATTCCAGACTTTCCCCGTGTTCCTCGAAACAATGGATGGCACAAGGCCTACTCCATCGCGCGGCGGAGGCCACTGCTTCTTTGGGAGAAGAGGCGGGGCTGGCTGCCTGGATGTGCTCTAATTTGAGGTAACAACTGAATCTTGTCAGATACTAGTTAAATCCGAGCTATGGGTGTGAAGCACTGATGTGCCAGTACATTTGATTGTGACCTATTCTAATTTTGTACCTGAACTTTTTTTTAGAAAGGGATGTACGTCAACTTAATGTGCTAGCAGAACTTATTGTGTTGTCTGTCTGTTTTCTTTGCTCGGCATTCAAGATATTTCCCTGTCATTGATAAAGATGATGAACCGTTATGTAAGAGTTCATTAGTTTCAACATAGCCCTACCCGTAGTGATCCACTGCTTCAATCCTGATTGTGCCGCCTGCGTAAAAATTTTGTATGCAAGTTCAGTGTGCTATGATGTTCTATATGATTGTGTCAACTGTATAAGTTTTTACTGAGCATCAGCAATGCATATGGCTGAAAGATGTATTTACGAGCATCGACCGATGGGTCTCTCTCTCTCTCTCACACACACACACACACACAGAGACGCACACACGCACAAGTGGGACTCGTTGAATTATTTCTTTGCTCGTGGCAGCTTTTAATTAGGTTCCACTGTAATCTAACTTTTTTCTTAAGTTATTAATTGAGCCCAATGACTTCAAAAAGTTGTATAGAAGCCTTGTTTGGGCCTTTCCGGCGTCGCTGAATGTGGGCTGAGTATCCATGTTAGGTTGTACTGTACTACAGTGCCTTTTTAACATCAAGAATGCAATCGGGCCGACAGTTGTACACAATATCCGTCAACTTGTTATTCTCCGCCATGGCTTCAAACTTTCCTAGGAGGTATGCATTAGGCTTAACAAGAAAATGGACTTTAAGAAATAATAAATGGGATGTAATTATAATAACTGGGCAGTAACTATAAAAAATGCACCAAACGCGTAATTAGCTTAAAAAATATATTATTTTCGGAATTTGAAAATTTTAATTTCATTACTTGTTGCGCGTGCAATATTTCATTGGATTTTAACATAATACAACTTTATTTTGAAATTATATTTAATCTGACTAGAAATTTTGGATAAAAATATTTCGGATCCCATAAAAATGTGGAATTTTTTTTTTAATTCTGTTTTGAGCGGTTGGTTGAAATTATTAATCGTTGTCCTAGCTAGAAAATGGGTTGTACTTTTAACAAACTGTAAATGGGATGTAGTAAATTCCATTAGAATTAAAAAATGGGCTGTACATTCTTGCAAATCGCAAATGGGCTATATGTTCTCTGCCACACACTTGTGGGCCTTCTAAGTTGACGCGTCCCCTAAATAAAAAACTAAGTTGACGCCCAAATGCAAGGCTTTGTCAACAACACGCGGTTCTGGCAGTTGTGGCCGTTGGATGTCCATCCAACGGATGTCGTGCTTCTTCTTCAATCTCGGATATTCTTGCTTTAGCCGCCCAAAAAATGATTCCTCCCCGACAACCGGGCGCACTGCTTCGGAGGCTGACTGTGGGCCTACTAAGTTGACGCTGCATCAAGGGCTTTGTCAACTTAGTCAATATAAACGATTCTAGCGGCAAGTGTGATGAAGATGTCCATCCAACGGCCGTAGTGCTTCTTCAACCTCTGGTCTTCTTGCTCCAGCCGCCAAAAGCAGCGCCAGTCGTGCCGCATGCTCCTGCCTCCCGTGGTCGGCTGTGATGCCGCGGAGGCCTCACCGCCCCCTACTACTCCCACCGACGGCCAGGCCATCCCTCTACTCACCCACACCCCCTGTTATTCCGCGACGACGGCAGCCTCACACCGCAGCCGAACCAGTGAACCCTCGTACTCCACTCCACGTGGGCTTCTACTGCTGCGTCTTCCTCGGCTCCGTGTCGTCCCCTTCCTAGGCCTCGCTGTCGTCCACCGCCCTGGTGCTCTCGGCGCGGCGAGGTCAACGTGGTCAAGGAATGGCTTCCATCGGACGTGGACTGTACGTGGAGAGGCTGACAGTTGGGTCCACGACGGCAGCAAGGAAGTGCCTCCTTATTACGCGGAAAATAATGATTCCTCCACCTGACAGCAGGGACCCACCGGACGGGCCACCGTATTCCGCGAAAAAAATTGTTTCCCCTGACTGTTGGGACCCACCAGACGGGCCACCGTATTGCGCGAAAAAAAACGTTTCCCCCGCTGTCAGCTCGGACCCACCAGAAGTGCCTCCTTATTACACACAAAAAAATGAATACTCCCCCTGCTGGTTGGGACACACTTTGGCGGGAGGCTGACTTGTGGACCTACTAAATTGACGGGGACGGAGTGCCTTGTCAACTTAGTCAATATGAACGATTCTAGCTCCAGTGACCGTACGATGTCCATCCAACGGCCATAGTGCTTCTTCAACCTCTCGTCTTGTTGCTCTAGCCGCCCAAAGCAGCGCCGGTCATGCCGCATGCTCCTGCCTCCCGTGGCCGGCTGTGCTGCCGCGGAGGCCTCACCACCCCCTACTATTCCCACCGCTGGCCAGGCCATCCCTCTACTAACCCACACCCCCTGTTATTCTGTGGCGACGGCAGCCTCACACCGCAGCGAATCAGTGAACCCTCGTACTCCTCTAAGTGTGGGAATCCACTGCCGCGTCTTCCCCGGCTCCGCGTCTTCCCCTTCCTAGGCCTCGCCTTCGTCCACCGCCCTGGTGCTCTCGCGCGGTGTGGTCAACATGGTCAAGGAATGGCTTCCATTGGACGTGGGTATGCGTAGAGGGCGACAGCTGGGTCCACGACCACAGCAAGGAAGTGCCTCCTTATTACGCGCAAAATAATTATTCATCCACCTGACAGCGGGGACCCACCGGACGGGCCACCGTATTTCGTGAAAAACACGTTTCCCCTGACTCCTGAGACCCACCAGCTACATCTTCGCACGCAAGGAAGTGCGTCCGGCAAAAAAAATGATTCGTCCCCCTGACTTTTGGGACCCACCAGCTACATCTTCGCACGCAAGGAAGTGCCTGAAAGTCGGGACCCACCTGGTCGAAGCGTACGTAGTGTTGTCATTCTGGTCGCGAACGTGTACGTACATATTGGTCGATGTAGAGGCGCGCACGTGTCGTACTAGAGGCGCACACATAGCATGTACACGTACGTATAGCGGCAAGTGTGCAAGAAAGAAAATACGGCCATGTACGTACATACGGGCAGGGTCTTGAACGCCTACTCATGCATACATACGGCCAGGGCTCGTGTACATGGCTGGTTCGGAACGGAGAAACTGCGTCATCGTGTTCATGGGGAGCCAACCGGCTGGGTCAGAACGGAATGCATCGTCGTGTTCATCGGGAGGGCTTGGATGGAACAGCCGATGGAAACGAGGCCTGGAGTACCGCAGAACGGAGGAAACGGCCTTGTGTTCGACCGGCCACGTTCGAAACGGGATCCTGTTCATCGGGAGGGGTCTGGCATACCGCAAAACGGAGGAAACAGACCTCCTACGGTCGAAACGGGGGTCCTGTTGATCGGGAGGGGTGTGGCGTACCGCAAAACGAAGGAAACGGACTTGTGTTGGAGCGCTACGGTCGAAACAGGGGTCCTGTTCATCGGGAGGGGTGTGGCGTACCGCAAAACGGGACTCCACGGGATACTGTTCATCTCCACCATCGACCCCCTCCAGCCTCCACGGGCTACTGTTCATCCACCATCGACCTCCTCCAGCCTCCACCTGCGACTGTTCAGCCACAGGCTCCTGTTCATCCAGCCTCCACCGCGTGCTACTCCACCAGCTATTGTTCAACCAGCCCTCTCCACGGGCTCCTGTTCAACCACCCCTCCACGGGCTACTGTTCATCCAGCCATCCACCATCTACTATTCACCTGCCCTCCACGGGGTGGTCCTGTTCATCCAGCCCTCCACAGGGTCTTGTTCCTCCAGCCCCAACCGGCTTGATCGATCGGGGTCCTGTTCATCCAGAGGCAACACCACGGGGTCCTGTTCATCCACCCCCACTAGGAACTGTTCATCCAAACCCCCCAGCAACGCTCACTGTTCATCCAGAGGCAGCATCGATCGGCTTCATTTAGCTGCAGTAGCGAAGGAATCGCTCGATCGGGTTGAGTTAACAGCCATCGATCGATCGCTCGGGTTCAGTAACGCGTAGCCTGCAGTGCAATCGCTCGGTTCAGTTAGAGCCCAACGCCTCGCACCCACGCGCGTGCGTGTACGAGAGAAACGCGCATCACTCGGCCCCGACCACCCACCGTAACCGGGAACACCCCGATATTTTCCTCGCCCTCGCTTCTACCACGGTTTTTTCCGTCATGGACGGCCCAAAGAATGTCATGCAGCTGCGTCTCCGTCCGCCGTGATGAAAAGCCCATTTTCTATCATGATTTTTTGTCATAGAAGTAGGACCCCGCCACATCTATGATGATACCGGGTTTTGTCACAATTATCATCATAGAAGTGTCATAAGTATGACAGGAAAAAAATTCGTTCGGCCCAAAATGTCACGGATGTGTCTTTTTTTTGTAGTGCTTCAACGCAACAGGGCTGGTCTAGCTCTTGCCGTGCAAGCGGTAGTACTGCAGTGCTCTGCGGTAGTACCGCATGTCTGGTGCGGTAGTACCGCATGTCGCGGGCTGAGTAAGTGGATAACGGTTGGATTTGTCCTATCACTATATAAGGGGAGTCTTCTTCTCCGAGTCGACTACCTCTTCCATCCCTAAGCTCCATTGTTGCTCTAAGCTCCATTTTCGCCCGATCTCTCTCCCTAGCCAATCAAACTTGTTGATTCTCTAGGGATTGGTTGAGAAGGCCTCGATCTACACTGATTCCCCCCACTAATCCCTTGCGGATCTTGCTACTCTTGGGTGCTTGAGCACCTTAGATGGTTGAGGTCACCGTGGAGCCATAGTCCATTCTGTTGAAGCTTCGTGGTGTTGTTGGGATCCTCCAATTAAGTTGTGGAGATTGCCCCAACCTTGTTTGTAAAGGTTCGGTCGCCGCCTCCAAGGGCACCAATAGTGGAATCACGACATCTCGCATTGTGTGAGGGCGTGAGGATAATCTGATGGCCCTAGTGGCTTCTTGGGGAGCATTGTGCCTCCACACCGCTCCAACGGAGACGTACTTCCTCTCAAAGGGAAGGAACTTTGGTAACACATCCTCGTCTCCACCGGTCCACTCTTGGTTATCTCTTACCTTTACTTGTGCAAGCTTATATTGTGTTGTATCCCTTACTTGCTTGTGTGCTTGTTGTTGTTGCATCATATACGTTGCTCACCTAGTTGCATATCTAGATAACCTACTTTGATGCAAAGTTTAAATTGGTAAAGAAAAGCTAAAAATTGTTAGTTGCCTATTCACCCCCCCCCCCCTAGTCAACTATATCGATCCTTTCACACGGGAAATTTAGAAAACAGACAAAACTTGGCATTTTATTTTATTTAACTAATAAAACAGAAAAAAAAAGTAAAGACAGAAGGTAGTGCTCAGTCAATTCATCAACTTCGTACCTCTCAAAAATGATCCATTAATAAGGTTGATCAAGTCTTATTAACAACCACTTTCGATTAGCATGAAACCTAAGAACTTTTGTAAAACACTAAGTTACCTCAATGGGGATATGAATGTCCCCAACAATAAGCATTTCATATTTCTTTTTGGTAGTAGGTAGAGGTAGTTGAAAACTTCCAATAGTGATTGTCGGAGATTTTTCAATAACATTAATACCATTCACTTGGAAATGTTTCTTTGGAAAGTGCACCGTATGCTCATTACCATTTATATGAAAGGTGACCTTGCTTTTATTGCAATCAATAACAGGCCATGTAGTATTCAAAAAGGGTCTACCAAGGATAATCGGCATGTTGTCGCCCTCGGGCATCTCAAGTATAACAAAGTCAGTTAAGATAGTAATGTTTGCAACAACAACGGGCACATCCTCACAAATACCGATAGGTATGGCAGTTGATTTGTCAGCCATTTGCAAAGATATTTTGGTAGGTGTGAGTTTATTCAAATCAAGTCTTTTATATAAATAGAAAGGCATAACACTAACACCAGCTCCTAAATCACATAAAGCAGTTTTCACATAATTTCTTTTGATGGAGCAAGGTATAGTTGGTATTCCCGGATCTCCAAGTTTTCTAGGTACTCCATCCTTAAAAGAGTAATTAGCAAGCATGGTGGATATTTCAGCTTCCGGTATTTTTCTCTTGTTGGTGATGATGTCTTTCATGTAGTTTGCATAAGGGGCCATTTTCAAGATATCAGTCAAGCGGGTACGCAAAAAGGCTGACCTACTCATTTCAGCAAAGCGTTCAAATTCAACATCATATTGCTTCTTAGTTGATTTAGGTGGAAAGGGCATAGGTTTCTGAGCCCATGGTTCTCTTTCCTTACCATGTTTTCTAGCAACAAAGTCTCTTTTATCATATCTTTTATTCTTGGGTTGTGGGTTATCAAGATCAACTGCTGGTTCTATCTCAACATCATTATCTGGTTCTTTATCATTGTTTGGCTGAGTGTCTTCATGAACCTCATCATTATATTTTTCATTAGAAGCTGAGTGTTCATTACCAGATTGAGTTTCAGCATCAGAAATAGAAACACCGTTATTAGCTTCAGGAGGTTTTTCTATTTCAGGTTCACTAGAGGTATGCAAAGTCCTATCATTTTTCTTCTTCTTTTTCTTTTTAGAAGGACTAGGTGCATCAGTGTTAACTCTTTGAGAGTCTTGTTCAATTCTTTTAGGGTGTCCCTCGGGGTAAAGAGGTTCCTAGGTCATTCTACCCCCTCTAGTCATTACTCTAACAGCATGATCATTGATATTATTATTCATTTCATCAAGCAATTCTCTTTGAGATTTGGCAACTTGTTCTAGTTGAGTTTTAACCACAAAGGCATGTTTTCCTACACCTCTAACATCATTGGTAATTCTAAATAACAAGTCACCCAAGCAAGCAATCATATCATAATTGTATTTCAATTGTTTCATAACATTTTGCATTGAAGTGATCTTGCTTTCTAATGTAATTATCAAACTCGTAAAGGCATTGACTAGGATGCATATTATAAGGATTGTCATTGTCATTGAATTTCATTCAAGAATTTACCTCTACCACCTTAGGTGGTGGTGGTGTTTCAAGCCCATGTATTTCTTCAATATGAGGTAAGTTCTTTACATCCTCAGCTTTAATACCCTTTTCCTTCATAGATTTCTTTGCCTCTTGCATATCTTCAGGGCTGAGATATAAGATACCCCTTCCTCAGAGTGGGTTTAGGCGGTGGTTCGGGAAGAGTCCAATCATCATAATTTTTCAAAATGTTATTCAATAATTCTTCAGCTTGTTCAACAGTTTGTTCCCTGAAAACACAACCGGCACAACTATCTAGGAAGTCCCTAAAAGCATCGGTTAGCCCATTATAAAAGACATCAAGTATTTCATTTTTCTTAAGAGGATGATCAGGCGAAGCATTAAGCAATAGGAGAAGCCTCCCCCAAGCTTGTGGGAGACTCTCTTCTTCACTTTGCACAAAGTTAAATATTTCTTGTAAGGCAGCTTGTTTCTTATGAGCAGGAAAATATTTTTCAGAGAAGTAGTATATCATATCCTGGGGACTACGCACACAACCAGGAGCAAGAGTATTATACCAAGTCTTAGCATCACCCTTTAATGAGAAAGGAAATAATTTGAGAATCTAATAATAGCAAATTTTCTCATCATGAGCAAAAAGGGTGGCTATGTCATTCAACTTAGTAAGGTGTGCCACAACAGTTTCAGTTTCATAACCATGGAAAGGATCAGATTCAACCAAAGTAATCAACTCTGGGTCGACAGAGAATTCATAATCCTTATCATCAACAAAGATAGGTGAAGTAGCAAACTTAGGATCACATTTCATTCTAGCATTCAAAGATTTTTCTTTCAGTTTGCATAATAAATTCTTAAGATCATCCATATCATTGCAAGCAAGAAAGTCTCTAGTTGTCTCCTCATCCATAACATGATCTTCCGGTATCTTAGGCAATTCATATCTAGGAGAACTAGATTTAATAGGTGTTTCAAGATTTTCAGTTTCAAGCTCTTCATCAATTTTAGTAATTTCATCAGTTTCAGCATTCTCAAAAGCTTTAGTTCTAGCAAGTTGTTCATCAAGAAATTCACCTAGTGGCACATTATCATTAAGCAAGGTACTAGCATCATCATGAGTATCATTCATAGAAGAAGTAGCATCATCAATAACTTGCGACATATCAGGATTAATAGCATGTGGTGGTGTTGCAAGTCTACTTATAACAGAAGGTGAATCAAGTGCAGAGTTAGATGGCAGGTCCTTACCTCCCCTCGTCTTGGAGGGGAAAAACTTAGTCTTAGCATCATTCAGATTCTTCATAGTGATAATTTTATAATAATCCCAAGTGACTCAACAAATATAGCTATGCTCCCCGCAACAGCGCCAAAAAAAGGTCTTGATAACCCACAAGTATAGGGGATCGCAACCGTTTTCGAGGGTAGAGTATTCAACCCAAATTTATTGATTCGACACAAGGGAGCCAAAGAATATTTGCAAGTATTAGCAGCTGAGTTGTCAATTCAACCACACCTGGAGATTAATTATCTGCAGCAAAGTGATCAGTAGCAAAGTAGTATGATAGTTTTAATAGTAGTAGCAACAGCAATAGTAACAGTAACAATGATAGCAATGATTTTGTAGCAAGTGTAACAGTAACAATAGCAGTAGTAACTTAGCAGGAACAATATAAGAGAAATTCGTAGGCATTGGATTGGTGGATTTGTTAGATGATATTCATCATATAACAGTCATAACCTAGGGCGATACGACACTAGCTACAGTTCATAAATATAATGTAGGCATGTATTCCATAAATAGTCATACATGTTTATGGAAAGAACTTGCATGCCATCTTTTGTCCTACCCTCCCGTGGCAGCGGGGTCCTATTGGAAACTAAGGGATATTAAGGCCTCCTTTTAATAGAGAACCGGAATAAAGCATTAACGCATGGTGAATACATGAACTCCTCAAACTACGGTCATCACCGGAAAGTATCCCGACTTCTGTCACTCCGGGGTTTGCGGATAAAAACACGTAATAGGGACTATAACTTGCAAGATCAGATCTAGAACATAGATATAATGGTGATAAGATAAATGATTCAGATCAGAAATCATGGCACCCAGGCCCAAAGTGACAAGAAATAAGCATGGCAAAGTCATAGCAACATCAATCTCAGAACATAATGGATACTAGGGATCAAGCCCTAACAAAACTAACTCAATTACATGATGAATCTCATCCAATTCCTCACCGACCAGCGAGCCAACGAAGGAATTACTCACTCCCGGTGGGGAGCATCATCGATGGAGAAAGATTGGTGATTGCGAAGATCGAAGGCCCCACCCCCCCCCCCCTCTCCGGAGCCCAAACGGACTCCAGATCTGGCCTCCCGATGAAGAACATGAGGTGGTGGCGGCTCCATCTCGTGAAACGCGATAATTCTTCCTCCCTGATTTTTTTCTCCGAAAATGTGATTTTATAGTATCAGGGTTGAGGTCTGCAGGGCCACCAGGTGGGGACAACCCACCTGGGCACGCTAGGAGGGGGTGATGTCTACTACACAACCTTCTTCTTGTACACGTTGTTGGGCCTCCAAGTGCAGAGGTTTGTAGGACAGTAGCAAATTTCCCTCAAGTGGATGACCTAAGGTTTATCAATCCATGGGAGGTGTAGGATGAAGATGGTCTCTCTCAAACAACCCTGCAACCAAATAACAAAGAGTCTCTTGTGTCCCCAACACACCCAATACAATGATAAGTTGTATAGGTGCACTAGTTCGGCCAAGAGATGGTGATACAAGTGCAATATGGATGGTAGATATAGGTTTTTGTAATCTGAAAATATAAAAACAGCAAGGTAACAAATGATAAAAGTGAGCACAAACGGTATTGCAATGATAGGAAACAAGGCCTAGGGTTCATACTTTCACTAGTGCAAGTTCTCTCAACAATAATAACATAATTGGATCATATAACTATCCCTCAACATGCAACAAAGAGTCACTCCAAAGTCACTAATAGCGGAAAACAAAGAAGAGATTATGATAGGGTACGAAACCACCTCAAAGTTATTCTTTCCGATCAATCCATTGGGCTATTCCTATAAGTGTCACAAACAGCCCTAGAGTTCGTAGTAAAATAACACCTTAAGACACACATCAACCAAAACCCTAATGTCACCTAGATACTCCAATGTCACCACAAGTATCCATGGGTATGATTATACGATATGCACCACACAATCTCAGATTCATCTATTCAACCACCACATAGAACCTCAAAGAGTGCCCCAAAGTTTCTACCGGAGAGTCAAGACGAAAACGTGTGCCAACCCCTATGCATAGGTTCATGGGCGGAACCATAAGTTGATCACCAAAACATACATCAAGTGAATCAATAGAATAACCCATTGTCACCACGGTTATCCCACGCAAGACATACATCAAGTGTTCTCAAATCATTATAGACTCAATCCGATAAGATAACTTCAAAGGGAAAATTCAATCCATTACAAGAGAGTAGAGGGGGAGAAACATCATAAGATCCAACTATAATAGCAAAGCTCGTGATACATCAAGATCGTATCACCTCAAGAACATGAGAGAGAGAGAGAGAGATCAAACACATAGCTACCGGTACATACCCTCAGCCCCGAGGGTGAACTACTCCCTCCTCGTCATGGAGAGCACGGGGATGATGAAGATGGCCACCGGTGCGGGTTCCCCCCTCCGGCAGGGTGCCGGAACAGGGTCCTGATTGGTTTTTCGTGGCTACAGAGGCTTGCGGCAGCGGAACTCCCGATCTATTCTTCTTCCCGATGGTTTTAGGGTATATTGGTATATATATAGGAGGAAGAAATACGTCAGGGGAGCCACGAGGGTGGAGGGCGCGCCCCCTGCCTCGTGCCCTCCTCGTTGATTCCCTGACGTGCACTCCAAGTCCCCTGGATTGCTTCCGTTCCAAAAATAACTTTTCCGAAGGTTTCATTCCGTTTGGACTCCGTTTGATATTCCTTTTCTGCGAAACACTGAAACAAGGGGAAAAACAGAAACTGGCACTGGGCTCTGGGTTAATAGGTTAGTCCCAAAAATAATATAAAAGTGCATAGTAAAGCCCATTAACATCCAAGATGGATAATATAATAGCATGAATACTTCAAAAATTATAGATACGTTGGAGACGTATCAGCATCCCCAAGCTTAATTCCTGCTCGTCCTCGAGTAGGTAAATGATAAAAGAAAGAATTTATGAAGTGTGAATGCTAGCAGGTGCATAAATTTGAACAGTGATAATTTCAATCACCTTTTCTAGCATCATTATATGTCATAACAGTAGATCAACTCATAAAGCTTCTCATTATCAAGTAACAAGCTATTCACATGTTAAAGTATAGATCATAAACCTTCTTGAAAACTAACAACCCGTGTTATTAGTCATCAAACAATTACAATTCATCTTATTTTCAGGAAGAGTCTATGTCAGAGCTTTGATTTAGCAAACTCCACATACTCAACTATCATTTAGTATTTCACAATTGCTAACACTCACGCGATATTTATGGGTTCAAAGTTTTAATCGGACCACGAGAGAAAGATAGGGGCTTATAGATTCGCCTCCCAACCTTTTACCTCAAGGGTAATGTCAACAATAATAGCTCATGATGCCATACATCCAATTGGATATATATATTAGAATCTTTCCAACACGAGGTGCTTGCCAAAGGATAAAATGAAAAAAAGGAAAGGTGAAGATCACCATGACTCTTGCATAAAAGTAAAAGATATGCCCTTCGCAGAGGGAAACAGAGGTTGCCATGCGCTTTTATAGTTGGATGCACAAAATCTTAATGCGAGGGAACGTCACTTTATATTGCCACTTGTGATAGGGACCTTTATTATGCAGTCCGTCGCTTTTATTTCTTCCATATCACAATGATCGTATAAAGCTTATTTTCTCCACACTAAAAGATCATACATATTTAGAGAGCATTTTTTATTGCATGCACCGATGACAACTTACTTGAAGGATCTTACTCAATCCATAGGTAGGTATGGTGGACTCTCATGGCAATACTGGTTTAAGGGATGTTTGGAAGCACAAGTAGTATCTCTACTTGGTGCAAGGAATTTGGCTAGCATGAGGGGGAAAGGCAAGCTCAACGTGTTGGGCGATCCATGACAATATACTTTATTCCAGATATAAGAAAACATAACCCATTACGTTGTCTTCCTTGTCCAACATCAACCTTTTATCATGTCATATTTTAATGAGTGCTAACAATTACAAAATATGTCCAAGATAGTATATTTATATGTGAAATCTCTCTTCCTTCAATATTCTTTCATGAATTGTTCAAGTGACTAATACAATGTTTGCTAACCTTCAATAAATTTACCACCTTTACTTCTTATATGTGAAGGCATTAATCCCCATGGGAAAGGCATATGAAACATATATAATTTCAGATTTATGTCATTCAAATCATTCAACCATTTACTCATAGGATATAAGTGAAGCACACGAGTAAATGACAAACTACCCCAAAAAGATATAAGTGAAGATCAATGAGTAGTTAAATTATTATGTAGCTATGTGAAGACTCTCTAACATTTAAGACTTTCAGATCTTGGTATTTTATTCAAACAGCAAGCAAAGCTAAAGAAAATAAAATGACGCTCCAAGCAAAACACATATCATGCGGTGAATAAAAATATAGCTCCAAGTAAAGTTACCGATGAACGAAGATTTAAAGAGGGGATGCCTTCCGGCATCCCCAAGATTAAACTATTGGTTATCCTTGAATATTACCTTGGGGTGCCTTGGGCATCCCCAAGATTAGGCTCTTGCCACTCCTTATTCCATAGTCCATCGAATCTTTTCCCAAAACTTCGAAACTTCACAACACGAAACTCAACAGAAAACTCGTAAGCTCCGTTAGCGAAAGAAAACAAAATACCACTTCAAGGTACTGTAATGAACTCATTCTTTATTTGTATTGGTGTTAAATCTACTGTATTCCAACTTATCTATGGTTTATAAACTATTTACTAACCATAGATTCATCAAAATAAGCTAACAACACCCGAAAAATAGAATCTGTCAAAAACAGAACAGTCTGTAGTAATCTGTAACTAACGCAAACTTCTGGAACTCAAAAACTTCTACCAAAATAGGAAGACCTATATAATTTGATTATTGATCTTCTGCAATTAGAATCAGTATTTTATCATGTTCTGGTGATTTTAAACAATTGTTTTCATGAACAGAAAGTTTCTGGAATTTTCAGCAAGATCAAATAACTATCATCCAAGAAGATCCTACAGGTCTTACTTGGCACAAACACTAATTAAAACATAAAACCACATCTTACCAGAGGCTAGATCAAATATTTATTACTAAACAGAACCAAAAAGAAAGAACAAAAATAAAAATTGGGTTGCCTCCCAACAAGCACTAACGTTTAACGCCCCTAGTTAGGCATGATGATTTCAATTATGCTCACATAAAAGATAAGAATTGAAACATAAAGAGAGCATCATGAAGAATATGTCTAGCACATTTAAGTCTAACACACTTCCTATGCATAGGGATTTTGTGATCAAACAATTTATGGGAACAATAATCAACTAGCATAGGAAGGCAAAACAAGCATAACTTCAAAACTTTAAGCACATAGAGAGGAAACTTGATATTATTGCAATACCTACAAGCATATGTTCCTCCCTCATAATAATTTTCAGTAGCATCATGAATGAATTCAACAATATAACCATCACATAGAGCATTCTTTTCATGATCTACATGCATAGACATTTTACTACTCTCCACATAAGCAAAATTCTTCTCATTCAGAATAGTGGGAGTATCATAAGAGACTCGAATACTATAAATTGTGTCCACATTAAAAGAGTAATGTTTAGAAAAAGTGTAATCATAATCATGACAAGTTTTATAAATATAATCATCACTACTTTTTATAGCATAGGTTTCATCACAATAATCATCATAAGTAGCAACTTTGTTCTCATCATAATTGATTGAAACCTCTTCCAAGACTGTGGAATCATCACTAAATAAAGTCATGACCTCTCCAAATCCACTTTCATAAATATTATAAGATTAAACATCCTCCAAAATAGTGGGATCATTACTTCCTAAAGTTGACACTCTTCCAAACCCACTTTCATCACTATAATCATCATAGGTAGAAGGCATGCTATCATTATAACAACTTTGCATATCAAAACTTGGGAGGCTAAAAATATCATCTACATTAAACGTAGCATCCCCAAGCTTGGGACAAATATTAATTGCAGCAAATATATTCTCAAAAACATCATCTTCATCAAACATAGCATCCCCAAGCTTGGGCCTTTAAATATCATAAGCATAATCACTCTCATCATTAATAGTATGGATAGCACCAATAGTATAGCAATTATCATATTCTTCCAAGCAAGTGCCAAAAAGATTTTCAAGATCATAAGAAGTATTATTATCTTCCCAATCATAATCATCACAACAAGCAATAGGCATAACGAGATCATCATCAAGTGCATCATCTTCCACAATTATTTTGATTCATTTTCATGAGGCACAACAATAATAGGAGCAACTTTATTTGGGAGAGATATCTTTTTACCTCTCTTCCTTTTTCTTTTCTTCTTCTTCACCACATCATGTGTGGGTTCAATCCTCTTTTTGGAGCTCCTTATTAGTGAGATTGGTTGAATAGACGGCTCCTCCTCGTTACCTGATTCATCATAAGAAATAATAGGAGGATATTGGGAAGTCTCTTCCTTTCATTAGTATTCTCTTCATCTTCTATTTGTTTTATTTTCTTTATGTAGTTGGCAATATAAGGATTTTCAATGCAATTCACCGCGCAATGCATATAAATTTCCTCTAGATCAAAATGAAGAACTCTATCAAGGGCAAATTCTGGAATAACCTTAGTTATACGTTTCATTTCTTCATAACCCAAGAGCAAACTAAGTTCATTATGATGTGCAAGGGAAATCAAGTCATCACAATTTTTGGACACGATACGATCATGAAACAATTTGCATTGGGTACTTAAATGATCATGTTCATTGCAAAGTTCACAAGTACGGCTAAGAAAATTTAAATTTTCAGCACAAACATCTAGCCTTTCTTGCAACAATTTAGTTTCTAAATGCTTATGCCTCTTGCAATACCTATCTTCCCTATTTGGTGTGTACTTCCAAACCCAATGCACTCCACAAAAATTGACATGCTTATAAGAGATATTTTCATCATGACTAGTGAAATCATCATTAGTACTATGGATATTCAAGGAGTTCATACTAACAACATTGCAATCATGCTCATCATTCAAAGATTTAGTGCCAAACATTTTAATGCATTCTTCTTCTAACACTTTGGCACAATTTTCCTTTCCATCATTCTCACGAAAGATATTAAAAAGATGAAGCATATGAGACAAATTCAATTCCATTTTTTGGTAGTTTTCTTTTATAAACTAAACTAGTGCTAAAACAAGAAACAAAGAGATTCAATTGCAAGATCTAAAGATATACCTTCAAGCACTCACCTGTCCAGCAACGGCGCCAGAAACTGCTTGATGTCTACTACACAACCTTCTTCTTGTAGACGTTGTTGGGCCTCCAAGTGCAGAGGTTTGTAGGACAGTAGCAAATTTCCCTCAAGTGGATGACCTAAGGTTTATCAATCCGTGGGAGGTGTAGGATGAAGATGGTCTCTCTCAAATAACCCTGCAACCAAATAACAAAGAGTCTGTTGTGTCCCCAACACACCCAATACAATGGTAAATTGTATAGGTGCACTAGTTCGGCGAAGAGATGGTGATACAAGTGCAATATGGATGGTAGATATAGGTTTTTGTAATCTTAAAATATAAAAACAGCAAGGTAACTAATGATAAAAGTGAGCACAAACGGTATTGCAATGATAGGAAACAAGGCCTAGGGTTCATACTTTCACTAGTGCAAGTTCTCTCAACAATAATAACATAATTGGATCATATAACTATCCCTCAACATGCAACAAAGAGTCACTCCAAAGTCACTAATAGCGGAGAACAAATAAAGAGATCATGGTAGGGTACGAAACCACCTCAAAGTTATTCTTTCCGATCAATCCATTGGGCTATTCCTATAAGTGTCACAAACAGCCCTAGAGTTCGTAGTAAAATAACACCTTAAGACACACATCAACCAAAACCCTAATGTCACCTAGATACTCCAATGTCACCTCAAGTATCCATGGGTATGATTATACGATATGCATCACACAATCTCAGATTCATCTATTCAACCAACACATAGAACCTCAAAGAGTGCCCCAAAGTTTCTACCGGAGAGTCAAGACGAAAACGTGTGCCAACCCCTATGTATAGGTTCATGGGCGGAACCCGCAAGTTGATCACCAAAACATAGATCAAGTGAATCAATAGAATAACCCATTGTCACCACGGTTATCCCACGCAAGACATACATCAAGTGTTCTCAAATCATTAAAGACTCAATCCGATAAGATAACTTCAAAGGGAAAACTCAATCCATTACAAGAGAGTAGAGGGGGAGAAACATCATAAGATCCAACTATAATAGCAAACCTCGCGATACATCAGGATCGTATCACCTCAAGAACACGAGAGAGAGAGAGAGATATCAAACACATAGCTACTTGTACATACCCTCAGCCCCGAGGGTGAACTACTCCCTCCTCGTCATGGAGAGCGCCGGGATGATGAAGATGGCCACCGGTGAGGGTTCCCCCCTCCGGTATGGTGCCGGAACAGGGTCCCGATTTGTTTTTCGTGGCTACAGAGGCTTGTGGCGGCGGAACTCCCGATCTATTCTTCTCCCCGATGGTTTTAGGGTATATTGGTATATATAGGAGGAAGAAATACGGCAGGGGAGCCACGAGGGGCCCACGAGGATGGAGGGCGCGCCTAGGGGGGTGGGCACGCCCCCTGCCTCGTGCCCTCCTCATTGATTCCCTGACGTGCACTCCAAGTCCCCTGGATTGCTTCTGTTCCAAAAATAACTTTTCTGAAGGTTTCATTGCGTTTGGACTCCGTTTGATATTCCTTTTCTGCGAAACACTGAAACAAGGGAAGAAACAGAAACTGGCACTGGGCTCTGTGTTAATAGGTTAGTCCCAAAAATAATATAAAAGTGCATAGTAAAGCCCATTAAACATCCAAGATGGATAATATAATAGCATGAATACTTCATAAATTATAGATACGTTGGAGACGTATCAGGGGGCGCGCCCTGGTGGGTTGTGCCCACCCAAGTGCACCCCTCCGGTGGTTCTTGGCTCCAGTAATTTTCTTTTATTGTATAAATAAATCCTCACAAAGTTTTGTTCCAATCCGAGAACTTCTATTTCTGCACAAAAACAACACCATGGTAGTTCTGCTGAAAACTGCATCAGCCCAGGTTAGTTAAATTGAAATCATGCAAATTAGAGTCCAAAACAAGCGGAAAACATTAGGAAAAGTGGATATGACGGACACGTCTCAGCGGGTTTGGATCAACAATAGTTACCAACTTCGGAGTGCAGCGGAAGTAGATGAGTCGGTGCAGATTGTACTTGGAGTCCCTCGAATGTCAATTACGATCCTACGAACCGCCCTTGAACGATCCCTCAAATGGAGACCGAAAGCACATCATCTCTACTTGGTTGTAAGCATACGGTCTTTACAATATGGCAGCGCTTCGCCATCCAGAGATAATCATCGCCAGAGAATTAGAGGGGTGATATTAGAACCACATGGGGCTTCTAATTATGAGGATTAGAGGTGGCCAAGTCTAGCTTTAATTTGTCAACTAGGACCAACTAGAACTAGATCAAATAGAGGAGGCTCCAAAACTTGTGTCTCAAAAAGGTGGAAATCCTCCGGTATATATAGGTTGGAGGGGAGAGGGAGGGGTGCGCCAGCCTAAGGGGGGAATGAGGAATCCTTCCCCCACCCCAATTTGGCCTCCCTCAAGAGGGAAACGGGGCGCCTCCCTTATTAGGCCTTGGTGGCCCAATTCCTTCTCCACCACTTGGTCTTATTAGGCCCATTGATATTAAATTAAATATATATTTGTTCTAAACATTTTCAGAGCATAATATATAGAATTTAACATCCCCGAAAACATTTTCCATCTATATATATATTAATCAATAATTACCCCATGATACGTCTCCAACGTATCTATAACTTTTTATTGTTACATGCTGTTATATTATCATTCTTGGATGTTCTACATTCATTTTATAGCAACTTTATGTCATTTTTTTGGACTAACCTATTGACATAGTGCCAAGTGCCAGTTGTTGTTTTTTGTTTGTTTTTTACTTTGCAGAATATCAGTACCAAACGAAGTCCAAATGCCACGAAACTTTTTGGAGATTTTTTTCTGCCCAGAAGACAACTTGGGAGCCAAGGAAGTACCAGAGGGGAGGCCTATGGGGCCCACAAGACACCAATGCGCGCCTGAGTCCCCTGGTGCACCCGGGTGGGTAGTGGGGCCCATGGGAGTCCTCTCCACCGCCTCTCAGCTCTATAAATACCCAAATAATCCAGAAACCCTAGGGGAGTCGACGAAACACAATTCCAGCCGCGGCAAGTTCTAGAACCATGATATCCAATCTAGAGCCCTATTCTGGCACCTTGCCGGAGGGGAACACGATCTCACGGAGGGGTTCATCATCCTCATTGGTGCTCCTCCGGTGATGCGTGAGTGGTTTACCACAGACCTACAGGTCCGTAGGCAGTAGCTAGATGGCTTCTTCTCTCTTTTTGATTCTCAATACAATGTTCTCCTCGATGTTCTTGGAGATCTATTTGATGTAATGACTTTTTGTGGTGTGTTTGTCGGGATCCGATGAATTGCGGGTTTATGATCAGTTCTATCTATGAATATTATTTGAGTCTTCTTTGATCTCTTATATGCATGATTATTGTAGCCTCGTATTTCTTCTCCAAAACTTTGGTTTGGTTTGGCCAACTCGACTGAGTTTTCTTGCAATGGGAAGAGGTGCTTTGTGATGGGCTCAATCTTGCGGTGTCCTCACCCAGTGACAGAAGGGGTAGCGAGGCACGCATGTATCGTTGCTATTAAATATAAAAAGATGGGGTCTGTTCCTACATGAATAGACCATGTCTACATCATGTCATCATTCTTATTGCATTACTCTATTTCTCCATGAACTTAATACACTAGATGCATGTTGGATAGCGGTCGATGTGTGGAGTAATAGTAGTATATGCAGGCAGGAGTCGGTCTACTAATCTTGGACATTATGCTTATGTACTTGATCATTGCCTTGGATATCGTCATAATTATTTGCTCTCCTATCAATTGCCGAACAGTAATTTGTTTACCCACCATATGCTATTTTCTCGAGAGAAGCCACTAGTGAAATCTACGGCCCTCGGTTCTATTTCCTGTCATATTGTTTTCAGATCTATTATTCCAAAAGCCCAAAACTACATTGCTGCACTTTTTCCTTATTTTCTGTGTGTTTTTGTCAGATCTATTTATCAAATCTCATACAATTTAATCTATCTCAATATCGGGGAGGGATTGACAACCCCTCTTATGCGTTGGGTTGCAAGTATTTGTTATTTGTGTGTAGGTACCATTACATAGTGTGATTCTCCTACTGGATTGATAACCTCAGTTTCATAACTGAGGGAAATACTTACCGTTGTTGTGCTGCATCATCCTCTCCTCTTCGGGGAAATACTAATGCAGATACAAGCAATCAGGAAGAATTTCTGGCGCCGTTGCCAGGGAGACACCATCAACATCTATCAGGTTCCTAATCACAAATATATTCCCCTTGCAATTTAAATTATTTTCCATTTGCCTCTCGTTTTCATCTTCCCCACTTCACAAAAAAAATTGCCTTTTTATTTGCCTTTTTCTCGCTAGATCTCTTGTTTGCTTGCAACATTTTTTCCGTAGTCATGATGTCTCAAGAAAATGCCAAATTGTGTGATTTTTCTAATACCAACAATAATGATTTTATTAGTACTCCGATTGCTCCCCCCGCCACTAGTGCGGAGTCTTATGATATTAATGCCGCTTTGTTGAATCTTGTTATGAAACAGCAATTTTCCGGTACTCCTAATGAGGATGCCGCGTCCCATATAAACACTCTCATAGAATTGTGTGATATTCAAAAGAAAAAAGATGTAGACAATGATATTGTTAAGTAGAAATCGTTTCCTTTCTCTTTGCAGGATTGTGAAAAAATTTGGTTTTCTTCTTTGCCTCGCAACAGTATTGATTCTTGGGATAAGTGCAAAGATGCTTTTATTACTAAGTATTTTCCGCCCGCGAAAATTATTTCCCTTAGGAATAAAACCTTGAATTTCAAGCAAGATGAGCATGAACATGTTGCACAATCTTGAGAAATAATTAAATTGATGCTAAGAAATTGTCCTACTCATGGTTTAAATCTTTGGATGATTATACAAAAAAATTATGCGGGATTGAATTTTGTTTCTAGAAATCTTTTAGATTCCTCCGAGGGTGGTACTTTTATGGAGATTAATTTGGGTGAAGCTACTAAATGTCTAGATAATATCATGGAAAATTATACACATGTAGCGATCCGACCTCAAACGGTCAAATCTTTGTGCATAAGTGTCATCCCTGGATGGGTAATGCTGACACACACAGTACTTGAATGGATTTATAACAGAGTAGCAATCACACACTTATTACATCGAATGTCTCAAGAGAGAACTTATTACAACAAATATGGCTTAAGGCCATCTAAATAAGATAACAGCGGAAGGCTTCGAAGATAAAGTGAGTCCATCAACTCCAACGGCATAGCTGAGTGCACGACAAATGACCTAGTGCACCTTACTCCTCGTCTGAAAAGTCTGCAACATGATATGTTGCAGCCCGAAACGGGGCAGCACATGGAATATGTTGGCAATGTAACACAGTAGAGCAATGAACAGAATAAATGCTATCACTACATGCATATATGGCTGGTGGAGGCTCTATGGTTATACTGTTTTTGCAAAAAGCCAATTTTTTCCTACAACAAAGGAATATGTTTTGTTTAACTATCATGGTGGTTGAAACATTGAGAAGGTTCCTCCAACTCGATCCCAATTAAAAGTAACTAACAACCCAATAAATTAATTAAATAGAGTGATGAGATCAAATCAATAATTCAAGTACCAGATACTCAAGATGTCCATAACCGGGGACACGGCTAACCATGATTAGTTTATACACTCTACAGAGGTTTGCGCACTTTTCCCGACAAGACTCGATCTCCTCCGTTGGATTTCTCGCACTACATGGTGTTTGAGAAACGGATGACCGACACACAGTCTTTCAGAAGCAATAACTCTAACCACAGGTAGACAAGACCAACCTACATCCCCTACATCTGCTAGCCTACCACTGGAAGAGGTCATGCAACATACTCAGCTATGCTAGAGCCCATAATAGCTTGTGGCTACACACGGAAGTTTCTATCATGAATAATTTTATGATCCCTTTGAGCCTGGGTGGCGAGCCATAGGATGATCACGCGGGTCCTCCGGGATATCCTAGGACAACACTGGATTCTCCAGTTGCCCGCAACCAATCCACCCAGATGTGTATTTGAGTAGCCACCTTATGTTAACCATTAATTAACAATCTCACATTTGTCATGGATACACTCAAACCCAATCCACGTCTACGAGCATAGCATGGCAATATAAGCATAGCGTAGAAGTAACTCCCAAGGGTTTGATAATAAAAGGACAATAGGTTCTACCTCATCATCTACTTCCCAATACCCACAAGTTAATCACATCCTAATCATGCAATGTTTGAGGATTGTAACTAATGCATAAAAACTGGGTATAAAAAGAGTATGATCAATGTGTTACTTGCCTTGCTGACGATCCGCAAAACCTAGAGACTCGTAGTAGCATGCTTCGCACTCCGGGAATTCTATCGCAAACAAACAATAGCATACATAAGCACTCAAGCAAGGATGCACGGGTAAAACTCAAATAAGAAGATCGAATCTGAAAATCCAACTGAATAGATTCGATCTGCAAAAAGAATCAATCAAATCGGAGCTTCGGAACTAAAACTACGGTCAAAAGAACTTCGAATTCAAATCTGCTTGAAACCCAATTTTACATTGTCAAAACCATGTTCAAGTTGATTAGAGGGGCTCGAGACGAAGATTTGGGCGTTGGTTTCACTGGATTTGGACAAACGGTTGAAAAGTTACGAGGGTTTGAAGATCAGTGGCTAATCTGCGATAAAAGTAATCGCGGATAGGTCCCTAGCCAAAAATAAAATAAAAAGAAAAGACTAACGAACGAACATTCGCTGTCTGAACCTAACCGGCGAACAACGTTCCTTAAAAAGAACGAACGGACGAACGTCCGCTAAATAACTAAACCGAATAAAAACTGAAAAAACAGATCTAGGGTTTTTTAAAGAAAACCGATCGGTTTTTTCGTAACCGAAAAAAACGACGGCGGCGGATCCGGCGAGATCATGGCGGGCGATGGCGGTCGATGGCGGTGACGGCGATCGGCGGCGGCGTATGCTGGCAAGAAAGTGGCGCATGCGGGCGAGTAGTCAAGCGGCTCAAAGTGCCTCGGCTTATAAGGCCCGAAAGCGGATAGAGTCCGGCCAGCACGCCCAAAGTCGGTTGGTTTTTTTAAATAAGATTCCGCCGAGAAAAATCCTAAATAAATAAAAATAAAAATCTAAAAATGCCAAAAATAATTTTCACTGTCTACATAAAATATTTAGAACAAAGTGAACATTTTTCTAATGCAAACAAAATAGCAATAAAATCCAAATAAAATTATTTATTTGATTTTAACATTTTTCCTGTAATATTTCATTTGTTTTGGAGAAGTCATATTATCTCCTCTCATATATTTTTGATATGAAATATTTTTTTGGAGAGAAAAATAATTAAAACCAAAATGATCCCCGTTTCAATATTTGAGAAAATTTCAAATATGAAAATAATAAAATCCCCAACTCTCTCCGTGGGTCCTTGAGTTGCTTAGGATTTTTAGGATCACTACCAAAATGCAAATAAAATATGATATGCATATGATGACCTATGTATAACATTCCAAATTGAAAGTTTGGGATGTTACAAACCTACCCCCCTTAAGATGAATCTCGTCCTCGAGATTCGGGCTGGCTAGAAAATAGGTGTGGGTGGTCTTTCCGTAGATCATCCTCGCGTTCCCAGGTGGCTTCATCCTCGGTATGGTGGCTCCACTGAACTTTGCAAAACTTAATAACCTTGCTTCGGGTAACTCGGCTGGTAAACTCAAGAATCTTGACAGGTTTCTCCTCGTAGGTCAAATCACTATCCAACTGAAATGCTTCCAGGGGCACTGTATCTCTCAGGCGAATATCGGCCATCTCAGCATGGCACTTCTTCAGCTGGGAAACGTGAAACGCATCATGAACTCCTGGCAAACCTTCAGGTAACTCCAACTTGTAGCCCACTTCTCCCATATGTTCCAGAACTCGGTATGGTTCTACAAATCTCGGGGCTAGCTTTCCCTTAACTCTGAATCATTTTACTCCTCACAGAGGTGATACACGAAGATATGCTCTGTCTCTGATTTCATAGACTACCTCCTTGCGTTTCGAGTCTGCATAACTCTTCTGCCTGGACTGAGCTACCTTCAATCTATCCTGAATCAGCTTAGCCTTCTCTTCGGACTCTCTAATCAAATCTGGTCCAAACAACTGACGGTCCCCAACTTCATCCCACATCAACGGTGTCCTGCACCTCCTTCCATACAAAGCTTCGAAAGGTGTCATCTTCAAACTGGCTTGATAATTGTTGTTGTATGAGAACTCTGCGTAAGCCAAGTTATCATCCCAACTAGATCCATAATCTAGCGCACAAGCTCTCAACATATCCTCCAGAATTTGATTGACTCTCTCGGTCTATCCATCTGTCTGTGGATGAAAGGTTGTACTGAACTCTAGCCTGGTACCCAAAGGCTGGTGCAGCTGGTGCCAAAACTTTGAAGTAAACTGTGTTCCTCTATCTGATACGATGGTCCTCGGAACTCCATGCAGACATATGATCCTGGTCATATATATCTTGGCCAACTTTGCACTTGTATAGGTGGTCTTCACTGGGATAAAGTGAGCCACTTTGGTCAAACGATCCACTACTACCCAGATAGAATCATATCTCGATCGTGTCCTGGGTAATCCGGTGATGAAATCCATGCCAAGCTTATCCCACTTCCAGTCGGGTATCGGCATAGGCTGCAGTAATCCTGCTGGCTTCTGATGTTCTGCCTTCACTCTGTGACATACATCGCATACAGCTACATACTCGGTGATATCCTTCTTCATACCAGTCCACCAAAAACGCTCCTTCAAATCCAAATACATCTTGGTGTTTCCGGGGTGTATCGAGTATGGTGAGTCATGAGCTTCCTGTAGTATCAGCTTCCTGATCTCTGCATTATTGGGCACATAAACACGATCCCCAGACAAGAAGGTATTGTGCACATCTTCACGAAAACCTTTGGCCTTTCCTTTACTCATCTTCTCCTTTATCTCAGCAATTTCTTTGTCATCCTTCTGAGCTTCATGAATCTTTCCCAATAATGTCGACTAATCCTCCATTGCTGCGACAAAACCTCGAGGGACTATCTCCAAACGAAGCTCCCTGAGATCCTCGACTAGCTCCTTTGGCAATCCTCTGCTTACGAGGGTATTGATATAAATCTTCCGGCTCAAAGCGTCTGCTACAACATTGGCCTTTCCTGGATGAGTGTAGCTTCATATCATAATCATTTATAAGCTCCAACCATCTCCTCTGCCTGAGATTCAGCTCCTTCTGTGTGAAATGTACTTCAAACTAGTATGATCCGTGTACACATCACAACGATTTACGATAAGAAAATGTCTCCAGGTTTTGAGTGCATGCACTACGGCTGCTAACTCCAAATCATGCGTGGCATAATGCAACTCATGCGGTCGAAGTTGACGTGAGGCCTATGAAACAACTCTTCCGTCTTGCATAAGTACTCCTCCAAGTCCTAAGCGAGAAGCGTCACAATACACTTGGAAATCCTTGCGTATATCCGGCAAAATCAGCACTAGGGTTGTAACCAAACGTTTCTTCAACTCCTGAAAACTTGCTTCACATTCTTTAGTACATTTGAATTTGGTGTCCTTCTTCAGCAACTCCGTCATAGGCTTCGCAATCTTAGAGAAATTCTTAATGAATCTCCGATAGTATCCCGCGAGTCCAAGGAAACTGCGGATCTCTCCAACTGAGGTGGGTGCCAACCAATCAGTGACTGACTGAACCTTGGTAGGATCTACTGCTATACCTTCTCCCGATATAACATGTCCAAGAAATCCTACTTCCTTCAACCAAAACTCGCATTTGCTGAACTTGGCATATAACTGATATTCCCTGAGCTTCTCAAGAACTAACCGCAAATGCTCCTTGTGCTCCTCTTCATTCTTTGAGTATACCAAGATATCATCAATGAACACCACGACAAACTTATCCAAGAACTCCATGAACGCCTCATTCATCATGCTCACAAAATGGGCAGGGCGTTTGTCAATCAAAATGACATAACTGTGTACTCATATAACCCGTACATTGTGGTGAAGGTTGTCTTAGGTATATCCTGTTCTCGGATCTTCAGCCGGTGGTATCCTGATCGTAGATCAATCTTGGAGAATACTTTAGCTCCTTGCAGCTAGTCAAACAAGTCATTAATTATCGGTAGTGGGTACTTGTTCTTGATCGTCACTTCATTCAATGCACGATAATCAACAACTATTCTTAATGATCCATCCTTCTTCTCAACCAAGAGCATTGGGGCTCCCCATGGTGACGAACTTCATCGAATGTAACCTTTCTCCAGTAACTCCTTAATCTGCTTCTTGATCTCTTCCAGATCATTTGCGGGCATCCGATACGGTCTCTTCGATATTGGTTCGGTGCCTGGCATGCCTGGTAGCTCCTCGGGAAATACATCCGGGTAATCCTTCACAACCGGCACTTCCTCCTGAACAACTCCCGTGAGAGAATTCACTTGGGTCCCCCTCGGCGCATTCCTGGATACATACTTGATCCTTTTTCCCTCCGGGGTGGTGAGAAGAATTGACCTACTAGCACAGTCAATGTTTCCTCCATACTTTGATAGCCAATCCATACCCAGTATCACATCCAATCCTTGTGACTCCAAAATTATTAGGTCGGAGGGGAAAATATGGCTACCAATGGTATCCGATCGCACCATCGGCTAGCCATATACTCTGCTCCTGGTGAGCTTACTAGCAAGGGTGTCCTAAGGGCTAAGGTGGGTAACTTAAACTTGTCCACAAATCCCCTTGATATGTATGAATGCGATGCACCAGTATCAAAAATAACGAGAGCGGTAAATGACTTAACCAAAAACTTACCGATAACTGCATCTGGCTGCTCTTCAACCTCCTCTACGTTCACGTGGTTCACTTGTCCCGTGTTGAAAGGGTTGGGCTTCTTCCCAGAGCTTCCATTGCCATTACCATTCTTTGCTTCAGAACATTCAGTGGTGTAATGTCCAGTCTTCCCACACTTGAAACAAGTAATGTGACTTAGATCCTTCTTGGCGGGCGTTGCTGGGTTAGAGCGGTTCTGATTGCTGCCTGATCCATTCCCATTTCCATTCTTGGGGCCACTGTGGTTATGCGAACTTCCTCCATTGTGGGTATGGCCTCCATGGTTATGGGTAAATCCTCCCGAGTTTGGGGTGTAACGAGGCTTCTGCTGGGCTCCTGAATTGTACTTTCCCTTGTCCATACTTCCTCTTGCGGCTCTCAATTTGCTTCTGCTTCCTTTCAATCATAAGAGCCCTGTCTACCAACTCATGGTAGTTAGCGAATGTCGCTACCATCAACTGCATGCTCATCTCATCATTCAACCCTTCCATAAACTTCTCCTGCTTCGCGGCATCGGTGGCCACATCATCTGGGGCATAGCGAGCTAACTTGCTGAACTCATCCACGTACTGCCCCACCGTACGGTTTCCTTGGTGCAAGTTGTGAAACTCACGCTCCTTCATGCTCATAACTCCAGTTGAGACATGTGCAGTGCAGAACGCTTGCTGAAACTGATCCCAAGTGACATTGGCTAGAGGGAAAGTGGTCGTGTAATTTTCCCACCATGCGGTTGCAGGTCCATCCAATTGATGTGCGTAAAACGCACCTTCTCAAAGATCTATGCAACCTACGGTGATCAACTCCTTCCAATCATGTGTAGCCAACATCGGCAACTATTGGCTCTGTGCTGCTAGTGGAAAACACCGTGGTCGCAACCTCGGAAAATGGGCTAAGTTGTCAACCGGAGGTGGTGGCGGTGGGTTGTTGTTGTTGTTGTTGTTGTTGTTGTTGTTGTTGTTGTTGTTGTTGTTGTTGTTGTTGTTGTTGTTGTTGTTGTTGTTGTTGTTGTTGTTGTTGTTGTTGTTGTTGTTGTTCTTGTTTCCTTGGTTCTGGACTAGTTGTTGTATAGGCATTCTGTTGTTGGATCAACTGGGTGATCTCCGGTGGGAAGACAAATCCGGTGTCACGTCTCGGAGGCATCTGATGGGTTTAGAGGGGAGAGATTAGAATAGAATGAGGTCTAGTGAGAAAACACTACCCATATGCACATGAGACAAACACATTCATATCACACCAAAGCAATTCAAGCAAGGGCATACACTCGATCTAGAACTACCGTTACAAAAGTGCTCGGACTACTACTATATACATGGGGAAATACTACTAATCATATGGTGGTCTACTCGAAATTTTGATCGATGGAAGACTCCATGATATCCGCTCCAGCTTCATCTTTGTAATCATCATCACTACTGTCGGGGTCGGAGTCGGTGTCGTCAGTGATGATGTAGTCCTCGGGATGGTCGTCATCTCCTCCTGGTGCGGGGTCTCCCATGAATACTCCTAGCTTCCTTGTCAGGTCGTCATTCTTGTCCAGTAGTATTGTGATTTCCTCCTCATATCCATCACGTGTAAACTCAAATAATAAGATCGAATCTGAAAATCCAACTGAATAGATTCGATCTGCAAAAAGAATCAATTGAATCGGAGCTACGGAACTTAAACTACGGTCAATAGAACTTCGAATTCAACTCTGCTTAAAACCAAATTTTAAATTGTCAAAACCATGTTAAGTTGATTAAACATAAAGAGGGGCTCGAGACGAAGATTTTGGCATTGGTTTCACTGGATTTGGACAAACGGTTGAAAAGTTACGAGGGTTTAAAGATCAGGGGCTAATCTGCGATAAAAGTAATCATGGATATGTCCCTGACCGAAAATAAAATGAAAAGAAAAGACTAATGAACGAACGTTCGCTGTCTGAACCTAACCGGCGAACAACGTTCGTTAAAACGAACGAACGGACGAACGTCCGCTAAATAACTAAACCGAATAAAAACAAAAAAAAACAGATCTAAGGTTTTTAAAAGAAAACCGATCGGTTTTTACCTAACATAAAAAAATGACCGCGGCGGATCCGGCGGGATCCATGGCAACGATAATGATCGGCGGCCGGTCGGCGGCCGGTGGCAAGTCTGGCAAAGGCTGCGGCCTTGGCGGCGGCGGCACTAGGGTTCGGGGCGCGGGTGGGCTGGCGGCTCGGGCGGGCCTCGGCGGCTTATAAGGCCTGAGTGCGTACAGAATCCGGCTCGGGCACGGCCCAAGGTCGGGTTTTTTTAATAAGATTCCGCCGAGAAAAATCCTAAATAAATAAGAATAAAAATCTAAAAATGCCAAAAACAATTTTCACCGTCTAAATTAAATATTCAAAACAAAGTGAACATTTTCTTGGCCTAAAAATGCAATTTTGAAAAATGCATATTTTTCTACTGCAAACAAAATAGCGATAAAATCCAAATAAAATTATTTATTTGATTTTAACATTTTTCCTCCAACATTTCATTTGTTTTGGAGAAGTCATATTATCTCCTCTCATATATTTTTAATATGGAATATTTTTTTGGAGAGAAAAATAATTAAAACCAAAATGATCCCCGTTTCAATATTTGAGAAAATTTCAAATATGAAAATAATAAAATCCCCAACTCTCTCCGTGGGTCCTTGAGTTGCTTAGGATTTTTAGGATCACTACCAAAATGCAAATAAAATATGATATGCATATGATGACCTATGTATAACATTCCAAATTGAAAATTTGGGATGTTACAACACAATGGCATACCGAAAGAGCACCTACTAGTAAAAAGATCAATTTCATTGAAGAAATTAGTACTTTGAGTGAAAAAGTTGATGCTCTTATGAAATTGGTTGCTAATAAAAATGCTCCGATTGATCTTAGTGATGTACCTCTGTCTACTTTGAGCAAAATAGTGATCCCGTAGATGTGAATTTTGTCTTGCGAAACAATTTTAATAACAATTCTTATAGAGGTAATTTTAATCCTAGGCATTTTCATAGAAATTCCTCTAATAATTATGGTAATTCTTCTTACAATAATAATAGGAACCCCTCTCATCTTGAGAGTAATATTAAAGAATTTATCAATGCTCAAAAAGTTTTCAACACTACAATAGAATAAAAATTGGGTAAACTTGATGATATGTCTAGAAGCATTGATAGAATTTCGCATGATGTAGAAAATCTTAAGATTAAATTTTTTTCCACCTAAGGCTGATGTTAATGAGTCAATTAAAGCTTTGTATGTTTCTACAGATGAGAGTAAGAAAAGAACCGCTATGCTTAGAGCTAAAATAGAATTTTTAGAAAGAGTGTTTTCTACTGATTGCTTTCATAATAATGATGAAGATCGTAAAATGGTTGGTGTTTCTTCAATTGATTCCTTGTTTAGTAATATTAAACTTGATGAAAATAGGACTGAAGAAGAATCAACTTTAGTTAGAGGGCGATAAAAGTGGGTTTGGAGAGGTCAAAACTTTAACTAGTGATGTGCCTACTCTTTTGGATTACAAAGATTTTAATTATGATAGTTTCTCTTTGATTGAATGTATTTCATTGTTGCAATCCATGATAAATTCACACAATGCCTATGAACAAAACAAATCTTTTACTAAACATATTGTACAAAGATGATGAAAGCTTTAGAAGAAAAGTGGAATTGGAGATTTCAATTCCTAGAAAATTATATGATGAGTGGGAACCTACCATTAAAGTCAAGATTAAAAATTATGAGTGCTTTGCTTTATGTGATTTGGGTGCTAGTGTTTCCACAATTCCGAAATTTCTAAGTGATGTGCTTGGTCTTACAAATATTGAAGAGTGTTCTCTTAATTTGCACTTGGCGGATTCTACTATTAAAAAGGCTTTGGGAAGAATTAATGATGTTCTTATTATTGCAAATAGGAACTATGTGCCAATAGATCTATTTGATGTAATGACTTTTTGCGGTGTGTTTGTTGGGATCCGATGAATTGCGAGTTTATGATCGGTTCTATCTATGAATATTATTTGAGTCTTCTTTGATCTCTTATATGCATAATTATTACAGCCTCGTATTTCTTCTCCGAATCTTTTGTTTGGTTTGGCCAACTAGATTGATTTTTCTTGCAATGGGAAGAGGTGCTTTGTGATGGTTTCGATCTTGTGGTGTCCTCACCCAGTGGCAGAAGGGGTAGCAAGGCACGCATGTATCATTGCTATTAAGGATAAAAAAGATGGGGTCTATTCCTACATGAATAGATCTTGTCTACATCATGTCATCGTTCTTATTGCATTACTCCACTTCTCCATGAACTTAATACACTAGATGCATGCTGGATAGCGGTCGATGTGTGGAGTAATAGTAGTAGATGCAGGTAGGAGTCAGTCTACTAATCTTGGACGTGATCATTGCTTGGATATTGTCATAATTATTTGCTCTTCTATCAATTGCCCAACAGTAATTTGTTTACCCGCCGTATGTTATTTTGTCGAGAGAAGCCACTAGTGAAATTTATGGCCCCCGGTCTATTTCCTATCATATTGTTTTCAGATCTATTATTACAAAAACCCAAAAATGCCTTGCTACATTTTTCTTTATTTGTTTTTGTGTGTTTTGTCAGATCTATTTATCAAATCTCATACAATTTAATCTATCTCAATACCAGGGAGGGATTGACAAACCCTCTTACGCGTTGGGTTGCAAGTATTTGTTATTTGTGTGCAGGTACCGTTTACATAGTGTTGCTTGGTTAGATAACCTCGGTTTCATAACTAAGGGAAATACTTACTGTTGTTGTGCTGCATCATCCTCTCATCTTTGGGGAAATACCAACGCAGATACAAGCAATCACCCCATATTCACCGAAACCCTTCAAGTGACCCCGATACACTTCCGGAACCTCTCGGAACTATTCCGGATATTAATGAAGCAATTCCACAAATATATTCTCATTAATCATGTCGCACTAACACTCAGCAGATCATGATTACCTTAAGCTTGTGACCCCATAGTTTCGGTTAATCATAGACATCAACGAAACCCCTTCGTTCATTAATCGATAGCGGAATCATGGACATCCATATCGGTCCCTATGAATACATGAATGATATTTGAGTGAACCTTTTGGTTATCATGTGATGTTCCCTTTTCTTAGGGATACTTCGCAAAACCCGGGATGCATCCGTATCCTCCTGAGTCATCACCATGCTCACTATATTGAAATCCTCATTACCGCTTTTGTTCTTCTGTCTCGTTATTGTGTTCCAGCATCCTCGTGACGAAGTCATGTGTGTCTGGCCAGACGGATTGATGTTGTCACACTGAGAGGGCCCTAAGAATATCTCTCCATCATTGGAGGAGTAAATCCCACTCTTGAGCTATCCGGCCACTTGTCGAACTTTCCGATGAACCTATAAGTTGTTATTATGATCACCGTGTTGCAAGTGACGTTTGAGAAACCCCAAACCCATCGTACGGTAAGAAGTGACCGTGGTACTCTCATGGTCTAAGGAGCAAAATCACACATTAAAACTCCATGTTATTACAATTGAATATAGATGATACTAATTCAAATCACAACAAACAAGTTTGGGTCAATTCAATATGATCGTTCTTCCAACGTCATAATCTCAAAGTTGTTTTAGGACTATCGTTTAACACTTTAAACGATATACTAAGATCCTAAAAACATGATCACCAATAACACTTGAGCTAGTCCTAGAGGCAAGACTAGGAACCTTATATTTAACCGTTTATTATTCCCCACGTGCATATGAGTTTTCCACTGAATCACATATTCCAGGATCATAGCAGTTATAGCATGAAAAGTAAAATCTATAATTATGAATATGGAAATATGATAATACAAATATTATTGCCTCTTGGGCATATTTCCAGAAGTCTCTCATTTGCACTAGAGTCAATAATCTAGTTAGCACCTTCAACTTTTACACCAATGGCAATCCGGTATCCATCCATGCTTTGCTTGTGGTATAGACTTGGTCCTATTGATTTTGATAACTTCAGATCCATGTGTACTATTTGCATTTTAATGCATCTATCATGATTTTACATAAATTCATAATTTGTGTGAAACAAGCTTTGTATATATTGAATCACTGGCAAGATCTTTGAGCTATAGAACCACTATTTGAGAATAGTGTTCTATTTGCACTATCATCTAGAAACCGTATCAAGTTCATAAATGAACCTTTGATTCATCACCCTCTATTGTTGCTTCTAAAGCAACAATATACTCAACCTTCTGTTATAAAATTCACCACAGTAAAAATGTCACCTTGCTTTCCTCTACTTCTTGTTCTTCCTTTTTTTGATCTATGAGGTACAACTTCAAGTGTTGTCCGTTCACGATCCAGGGCCCATCTTTCCCTCCTTTTAACCAGATAGCCCCAGAGTTATATACTTCTTCTATCTCATAAGGCCCTTCCCAGGGAGACCTGAGTTTCCCTGGAAACAACTTCAGACAAAAATTAAATAGGAGGACCTTGTCCCCTGCAGTGAAGGTTTGTTTCAGTATCTTACGGTCATGCCACATCTTAACCTTTTCTTTAACCAATTTGGCATTCTCATAAGCACTGTTACGAAGCTCTTCTAAAGCATGTATGTCTATTAATCTTTTCTCTCCTGCTTCTTTAGGATTAAATTGATATTCCTTATTGCCCAATAGGCCTTATGTTCAAGCTCTAAAGGTAAATGGAAAGCATTACCATATTCCATTTTGTACGGTGACATTTCCATAGGATTCTTGCAGGCGGTGCGTAGGCCCATAATGTTTCATTTAGCTTTCCTGCCCAGTCCTTTCTAGACTTTTGCACCATCTTCTGCAATGTCGTATTTATCTCCCGGTTTGTGAGTTCCACTAGAACACTAGTTTGTGGATGATATGGCAAAGCTATTTGATGAGTTACTCCACACTTTCGAAGTATTCTACCGAAATTCCCTGTATAAAATGAGATCCATTGTTGGTGATAAGAACTTTAGGAACTCCGAACCTAGGTAATGTGATGTCCTTTATCATCTTCAACGAAGTAGCCACATCTACATGTTTGGTTGGTAAGGCTTCAACCCACTTGGTAATATAATCTACAACCACAAGTAATATGAGTATACCCATCTGAAATGGGAAAAGGTCCCAGATAGTCCAATCCCCAAACATCAAAGGGTTCACAGATTAGACTATAATTCATGGGCATTTCTTGCCTTCTTCCTTTGTTACATGTGTGTTGACACGCATCATAATTTTTAAGAAACTTGTGGGCATCTCTAAACACAGTAGGCTAGTAGAATCCTGATTGAAGAACCTTGGCGGCGGTTCTTTCACCTTCTGAGGGGCCATTTATTCTTGGGCCCATTTCTAGAATGTTACTGGCTTGTTCCGTTTCTGGGCCAAATTCAGCCCATGGTTACATTCGGCCCGTTTGTGGCCTGTTAACTCGTTGGGCTGTTTTCATAGCGTTATCAAATACGGCCTATTAACGGCCCGTTATGGTCCACGAATAGTATGGCCCATGTTTGGCGAAATGATTATACGCCCCATAGAAGGCCCATGGATCCTACGGCCCGTAGAAGACCAAGGGATCCTACAGCCCGTAGAAGGCCCATGGATCATACGGACCGTAGAAAGTCCATGGATCCTACGGCCCGTAGAAGGCCCATGGATCCTACGGCACGTAGAAGGCCCATTGATCCTACGGCTCGCAGGAGGCCCATGGTTACAACAGTCCATGTGTTGCCATGATTATTGTGGCCTAGTTATCAAAAATAGGTTATTGTGGCCACTAGAAAAACGCGGAAAAGGAACTGCGGTGACTACAAGCAAACAACTAAACAAGACAATAAATAAATAAATAAGCAAGCAACTAATGCTAGCCTATTACAGCTATTACACATATTACATCCACTTGGCATCAAAGTCCGCCACCGGTGCAAATATAGGGTACAAAGCAGCATATTACATACACTGGCCGTCAAAATTGGCCACCAGTGCAAATAAACGCGGCAGCAAAACAAGTCCATAACTGAAACAACTTTAGAAGATCTCAAGAAACGTTATCCTGGGTACCCACCATGCTGGCAATAAGGTTAGCAAGCTTATTAGCTTTGTCCTGCTTGGCGCTAAAATCCTCCAACGCTTGCTGTTACACCAGAAAGTATGCATCTGAATGCTCCAGGGACTTCCATAGTCCTTCTGATTCTTGTCGCAACACAGCTGATCGATGTCTTTCAGCTTGTAGTTGAGACTCAAGAAACCGAACTGATTCAGATAGTGAGTTTGAATAGCTTGTGCAAGCGATAGTGGCCAGTAACTCGAACAGTAAACCAAGACAGGACTTTGGGGTTGTCTCACTGTCTTCAAGATAGTTTTCCTTAGCTGTTTTATCGACTTTGTTAGAGACCAACAAGGATGTCTCACGATCCTAACCTTATATGCATTACTTCCTTTACCATTGCTTAATAAGGCACTCTTCCCCAATATTCTCACAAGATTCTAAAAAAAGAAACAAGGCACACATAACAGGTTTAGCATGTACTAGTATATGAAACTCATTTCGGTGAACCAGTTCATTAGTAAGGTGGACAAGATTGAACTACCAAGTCTTCCATTGCCAAGTAGTACATTATAAAAGCATCAAACAAACATATATCTATGTCCTATGGTCACTGCATTGTATTGCCAAATCAAAATAGAGACACGGTTCAAATCATATCAGTTCAAGAGAAAGAAGCACTGAAAGAATACAAAGCATGGGAAACTACACGGCACAACAAGATTTCAGATGGATACCACGGGTCTACATGTACAACAACACTATTGGCCCTGTTGTGATGCTAGTAATGTGTATGATATGAGAAGTCAACTGTGTACACAATTGAAATTGAAATTGAAATCAACAGAGCTATTTATAAGAGCAAACCTATTAAAGAAACATGCGTAAACATACATGTTGTGCCATTGGATCTTTCAATTTAAGAATAAGTTTGTATGAGTAAATACAATGATACAAGAGCGAAGCAGTATGCACGATAGCAATGAAATCTTAAATGAGAATAGTTGTTCTTCAGGTTTAAGCACTTGTTCTACATGAATAGAATACAGTAAGACGCAAGCATATAGTACTTAAAATAAAAATGAGCTCATAGACCTTACCAGATTCTTGGTTCGGGACTAGTACAGAACAAGGTGTTCCCGGTCATCGTCCAGTAAATGTGTCTCAGGAAAACGTAAGGGAATTTGATGAGTTTCTTTGCGAGTGAAGTATGTTTTCTTCAGGTAATTCTAATACTGCCACCAAGCATTCTTGAAGATAGCAGGGGTATTAGCACAGGTTACCACATCCTGAGTTTCCAAATCGGTCCTTCTCTATAGAGAAAAATGGGAAAATTTGTTGTATTATAACCATCATGGAGGTAGAATGTATGGGACAAAGCAAAGTAATTGCCATGAATAACATTACTTACACATAACTCCTGGACAAACACCTGCAACTGGCACTTTCCTTCACCTTCAGTATAATATTTCCATGATGGGAAGATACGCACATAGGATTTAACAACATCAAATGCAATAGATGCTAAACTATGAATGGCCGGTTGTCTTGCTCCACAGGAATAGGTATACTAACTGGTGGAGTTGGGGTTCGCTGTGGTAGTACTGGCGCTTTGGGCACTAGAGTTGCCTTACTAACTGCTCTTGTTTGGGAGCTCTGTGGTGGAGATGGTGTTGTGTCAACAGGGAGCGGGTTACTATCTGCTGGGATTGGGGTTAGATTGGGTGAAGCTGGTTCTCTGTCCATCGCAGTAGGGGTAAAATCTGCGAGAGTATGGGTTATGTGTGGTAGGGCTGGTTCTCGTGCATGTACAACCGGGGTGCTATCTCCACCAAGAGGTAGCACTATTTTATTTGAAGACCGTGTTTTTACTCCGCTAGATACTGACATCACCCGCTCCAATTCAAATGGCTGATAAATAGGAAACATAGTTGAATGTACAGACATTGTATGAGACATATGCAATAGATAGTGTGAAAAAAAGAGGGCATGAAAAAGTTGACATGTATATTGTTTAACTAAAACGGATAGCATGACATAATTTCACATATATGATGACTATCTAAACTAGATAGCATATCATAACATAATTCAAAGATATGATGACTAACTAAACAGGATCGCATGACATAATTCACATACATGTTATCTAAGTAATTAGGATCGCATGATTTAATTCACATATGTGATTTATATGCTAAGTAGAGGGTATTCGCATATATGATGTCTGAACTAAGAACATGGTGTTGAATATTGTGTATATGATGTCTAAACTATGCAATGCAAGACACTATATGCATGATATGAGCAGTATAACCATGCCAAGTTAGAGCATACACCTCGGTGGGGGAATAGGACTGGTCATCTGTCTTTGAATCCATCTCTGAGGAGCTATCGGGACCCAAAGAAGAGATCTCGCTTGACAGTAGCACCGGGCTTTCTGAAGGCCTTGTTTTCACTCCAGATTTTTCCATCACCCACTCAAATGGCTGATTCACAGGAAGAGTAGTTTAATGTACAAACATTGTCGACAAATGGAAATGTAATGAAGAAAAGGATGGGCAATATATCATTCAAATATATGATGTCTGGTTAAACAAGATGGCATTGCACATTTCACATATATTATGGCTAGCTAAAAGACATGAGACTGCATAATTCCCATATATGATATTGAAACTAAACAGGTGGCATTACAGAACATGTCTAAACTAAGTAGATGACATATATGATGTCGAAAGTAGGCACTGCAAGGCAACATATGCATGATATGACTAACATCATCATGCCAAGTTAGAGAAAACACCTTGGGGGGTAAATAGGAGTGGTCAGTTGCGTCTGAATCCGTCTTAGAACAGATATCTTCCTCTGGATTACAATCTCGAGAGGGGGGAGGGTTTGCCATTGAACCAACCATGGAACAATGTTTGCATGACATTGTATTGCCGTGCAAAACTCTTCTCTTTTTCTCTACATGTTCAGCATGACTGTGTACAATATCTGACATACATACAAAAAATATAGTGAGATTATGTAAGGAGAGCATGCAAAAATCTAGAGTAATGGTAAAAACCAGTGGATGGATCCAAAAATAATGATAGCAGGCTGATGATTGCTTTAATTTAATAAAAAAACAGATGATGATTGCTTTACTATTTGTTTCCCACCCAAGATGAACAACATAGGAATACCCTAGGTGAACCAAATATTAGACAGAGATACTATTCATTGTTGCCTCGATATGTGCCCCACAACTAATTTACAACTCAAGTTTGAACATCAATTTGGACCTGACCTGGAGTCTAAGAGGTTAACAGGACAATAATGTACTCCCTCCATTCCATAATGTAGTGCCTATAGATTTTTACAGAAGTCAAACATTACAAACTTTGACCAAATTTATAAAGAAAAATAGGCACATTTAGAATACCAAGTGCACATCATTGGATACATAATGAGTTATATTTTCAAATTGTACATGTTTGGTATTGTAGATGTACACAATTTTCTCTATACACTTGGTCAAAGTTCACAATGTTTGACTTTTAGAAAAATCTATAGGCACTACATTGTGGAATGGAGGGAGTAGTAGGTAATATTAAGCAATGCATAACATAAGCATAAACAAAAGAGTGCGACCTCTCTTGTGGACCCGTGTACTCCTCAGGTTCATCTGCTGAGTCGATGATGGTGATGCCGTTGTGGTGGGTGCCGGCGGCAGGGAAGGAGATCTGAGGCGGTGAAAGACGGTTAGGAGTCGTGATGTCTGGTTTGGTGGATGCTTCTGTCAATGGATCAGATCAGATGAGGTGGAGGACGTCGCGGCAGGAGCAGGACAAACCACACAAATTTTTCTTCGACACCTACCTGTAACTGAAGTAATTCTTTAAGGGCTCATTTGGCTTGCATGATTCTAAAAATGCAGGGATAGGAGGAAAAACACCGGAATAGGTTAGGAATGCACATGGGAAATAGAGCATTTGTGAACACAGCATTTCTGTCAACTTGGGTGTTTGGTTCACAGGAATTGGAGGAGCAGAGGAATGCAAAGAAACATGGCCAAAATAAAGTGAAACCATATGAAAGCGTGTACATTTAGAATATTATTCTTCCACTAATGCACTTGGTCTTGTTTTCATGCATGGGATTTTAAGTAGGTCCAGGTGGTTGTTTTGCTCCATTCCTTTCAACAAAATGCATGAATAATTGAATAGTAGACTGCCATAGGAACATTTCCTATTGCTATGTTTTTCCGTTGAACCAAAATAGCCCTAATGGATCGACATGAATGTAGAGTAATAAGTGATGCGACAAGTGTACAACGTCTTTGCCGTAGCCGTGTCAACCTCAGCATCATTGGGTTGGTCGCTAAAGAAGTTGAAGCAGAGGTGGCTATCGGAGGTGTGGAGGAAGATCTGAGGAATCTGTAGACCGCGTCCAGGGCATTGCTCTGTTGTGATGGAGCGTTTCGTCGTTGGAGCAGCTCCGATGAGCCGTAAGACGTCGAGGCTGAAGCAGCGCAAGACAGACATCATTAATCTCAAGTGGGATTCTAATAGCATCTCCTATAGATGATGTAAAATACATTACCAAAAAGTGATAGATGTAAAATTTACATCACCAAAAACCACCTAACTACAACATATGAGGTAAAAACTATTGACTCTGAACTTAACTGTTGAAACTAAAATTTACTGTGGAATCTGAATGTTACTGTTGAAACTGAACACAATGGTAGCAGAGAGGCACTTGACATGTAGTTTAGGGAGGGCCTACAGTTCATCTTTAACCTGCACCCCCCTGAGCCGCCAGCCACCACCGGCCGAACCGCCGGCCCCCGCGCCGCCTCACCTCCCCGAAACAACTCCCCACCGCCGGTCAGCCGCCGCCTCGCTGCCCCGAAACAACTCCCCACCGCCACCCCGGCCAGCCCTCTAGCCCCCCTCCCCCCCCCCCCCCCGCCAAGCTTTTTCTCCGGCGATCCCCATGGCACCGCCCCACCACCGCTACCCCCCATCACCGGCGACCACCGCCCCCACCCAGAACCCGAAGCTAGATAGTGGGGTACCTCTCGGTGAGCCCCTCCCCCAAGGGTGGTTCTTCCTTAACTCGAGAGCCCCCCCTCCCCACACCCATGAAAATCGATGACCCAAAAGTCGATTCAACATCAAGTGTAGCTAAATCGGAGCAGAAAGCAGACGAGCGAGGGGAGAGCAGCAGAAAGCGAAGCGAAAGCAAGAGCCGAGCAAGAATAAGAGCGAGCGAGCAAGCGAGAGCCGAGCGGCCATGAAGCGAGCGACGAGAGCCGAGAGCGGCAGCGAAAGCGAAGCGATCGAGAGCCGGAGCGTGCTGCTGCGAGCGAAGCGATCGAGAGCCGGAAAGCGAAGAGCTGCGAGCAAGCGATCGAGAGCGGAGTATGCGGCGGCGAGCAAGAGCCGGAGCAGCAGCAGATCCGGCTGGTATGGACGCCGCCGCCGAAGGGGCCTCGCACCGGGGAAGAGCCGCCATGGAGATGTCGCCCGCGGCGCCGGCTTTGAGGTAGCCGCTCCATGGGGGTGCGGGATGGAGCACCGTCGGCACCAGGAGGTTGAGTTAAGGAGAAGGTGTGATGCGATGAGTGTACAACCTCTTTCGTGGCGCCGAGTAGCCTTCGGCTTTGTCTGAGGAGTCAGTGAGGATGTTGCGGTTCCGGTGGAGCAGGTTATGGCGGCGCTGTTGGGATGGAGCGGCCGCGATAGACAAGGTGATCATCGGAGCAGCTCCTTGGAGGTGGAGGACGGGGCGGTTGAACCGGCGGGACGATGAGATGGACGACGGAACCTCATCCACGGAGGTGGATGAGGGACGTCGAGCTGTTGCGATGGACGACGTCGTCGGGGAAGAGGCTCTGGTTGAGCAGCGGTGAGGTAGCGGACGGAGGATGGTAGGGTTTCGCGGCTGGAGCGGAGAGGTTATGGCGGCCTGGGATTTCGAATGGCGAAAAGGAGGCGATGGGAGGGGGAACCATGACTTTGGGACGCGCTTGTCCAAAATGTAGGGTGTGTTACAAAAGTACCCCCACCGATTTGAACTAGGGCCCTTTCGGCTCAGGGTTAGAAGGGGGATTTCGCGTGTCGGGATTTAGCAGCTGGAGGGAGTTTTCACGCGCGTTGTAATTTCGGGATAGCAAGGCACGGGTTGTGAAGGCGCTAGTTTTGGGAGCACGGTATCTGAATTTTCGGGATATAACAAGGCGCGGGCTGAATTTTAGGGACAAGCCTAACGTGTAATATTGTACTTGTACGTACCAAGTCAACTCGCACTTCCCTCAACGAAAAAAAACAAAAAAAAATAAAACTATTCACACCACACAAAGAGAGAGTCTTGTCCCGTTTTACTATACAAATGCTATTCAAAGCTATGAATCCATGTTATGTCCAATTAAATTTTTTCGCTGGCTGTATAAGGCTACTCATAGTGGGGAGTATCATATACTAGTATCATGCATATGATACTAGTATATGATACTACCTCCGTAGTGCATAGTATCATAAAGTAGTACCATAGATGGTCATATTTATTGCCATGCATGACACAAAGTAGCATAGCATTTAACATGATATGGTATCTACCTATGCTACTCTAATCCTGTCTCTCTTCTTTAATTATGTGCCACATAAGCATGTTTGCTAGTCCCAAGTGCATGTTACCGGTTATGTTACTCCCACTATGGCCAGCCTAATGCATGTAACCTACTCATACCAACATTTTAGTGCATTCCAAATGTCTATACTACCGCTGCAATTAGAACTAAATTTGAATTCGTTTCTCTACTTCAATAAGAATCTACAATCATGATTGTTGCCAACTTAAACCATCATTCGTGTATTACCTTAACAACACACCACATGATTACTATAGAGATAGATATGAACTATGTGTACTATATGAACTCGAATTCAATTTTTTGAATACACTTGATGTTGATTCCAAATAATAGTACATTTGGTGTACTAACTAGATATTAATAATCTAAACCATGTTCCATACGTACACCGTGTTTATCACACAAAGTATAGTGCCCCGCCCCCTACATTATGACAAGCATTTAGCCCTGAGCTGCAAAAGCCACACATTAGCCCAAATTATAATAAATGTTCTATATATTATATGTAGTACTAGCAAGATGCCCATGTGTTCCGAGGAACATCAAGATGATCGAGGGGAGGCCTTATTTGCAAATATGGAGAGGGGTGCGGGTATCTATTTTCAAAATTACCATAGTTTCCTTCCTATCCGTCAGATATAAATCGGACAGCCTATATTGCAGGATGGCAGGACACCATCATCAACAACTCTATTTTTTATAAGAGTAGAGATAAAATATATTATATGTAGTATAACATGTTCATAACCACACCATGTGTATCACCGTTATATATATTCACGCATGCGTTGATTTAAAACACTATGATAAATTCTTCAAATTCCGAATTCACTTTTTATAATGAATTATGATCTTTGTTCGTCTTTTACGCCCACACAATCCTCTTATCTTTGTAGCTAGTGCTAACTTTCTCTCGTGCATGCACATGACTGCATCCCTCTCACCCTCCCTCAGCATTCTCTAGCTCCATCGCGCAAATTCGTCTTTTCACTTTAGGTCATTCACCCACGTTGTGTAGGCCCCCCAGCTCCTTTACGGCACACATCGATCGGTATGCCTCTCTAGCCAGGTGTGCCTACCACAAACACAAGCTTCCCCTCTTCTCTTCTTACCGTCCATGCCTCACTCCCACCCCTCTTTTCATCGATCTCGTACTCGCACACTCCTTCCCCCTCGATATAGTATGCCTCTCGCACCACCTCCTAGATGCATCTCTCTCTCTCTCTATCCTTCTCCACGTGCCTTATTTGCTTCTAACACATACATGCATGTATACCGATCGGTCTCCCTACATATACCTAGGTCGACTTTCACTATTTTTTCCCCACCCATTGATCGACGTACCTCACAAGTTATGTCTCTCCTTTCTCTGACAAAGGACGATTGATCTTCCTATGTAGTTACGTCTGCTTACCACAGCCATATCGTTCCCCCTCATCATTTGTGCATGCCTCCTGACCCGTCTCTCACATGCACGTGCACAGACAGGCAGCCATCCCCTCTCTTATTGATATTGCAGGTGTGCCATCTGTTTGTCTAGCAAGCCTCTCCCACCATTTGTTAGAAGCAACTCCACCACCACCCCCTCCAACACTCTAGCTCTATCTCTCTCCCAACCTTATTCCTCTCCTAAACATATGAATGGATGCCGATCGATCTCCCTTAATACATAAGATACGCCTCTCTCCTCCTCCACACATATACCAGCCATTGTACCTCTATAGTTAATCATGACCCCCCCCCCCCCACCACACACCGATAGTCGAGCGTTTTAGGTAGGTATCCATGCCATAGAGACAAACTACACCTGTCCCCTCTCATGTTCCAGTAGGCCAGCCACCCTATATCTTTGACGTGGGCACACACAAATTCGATGGCACTCTTTATCGATCGCGCGCGCACACACACACACACACATCATCCCTCTCTTCGATTCTATGGATACCTCAACCCGATGATACCTCCACTCTCTTCTCATGGATCGCCCCCTCTATATATATGATATATCCAGGAATCTATTTCACACACATTGCATATGTTACAATTTTTGATTGAAATATCATCCACATATATTGCTTGTCTATTTCTCAACCCCCCCCCTCCCAAAAAACATTCACGAACCCACACACACTATATATTTCTACGTATGTATCTCTCTCACACAACCCCATGTAGGTGGTGTACGTACACGAAGAGAATAGGTGCACGTACTCACGCTTCGTGCCCAGCCACACCCGCGCGGGTACACGGTGGAGCTCATTTCTGTACGAAATGGCAGCCCACGTGCTAATTTGAGCGCGTTTAGCAGTTGTTTACCTATGGAGATTGTGTACCACGCGTGCACGAAACAAAGTTCGACTTGATGCGTTGGCATGTTATTTTTAAATAAAGTTATATCGCTCAATGGCACGTACACAGAATATAAAATGATTTTTATGGAGAAAAAGGTAGTCCGCTCCACTATATACAATCGAGCCTGCCTGCCTGGGTTTGTCTCTCTTCAGAGTATCTCACACAAGGCGGCGGCGGCCTCTCTCTCTCACCGTTGGTCATTGATCCGGCTGCATCTCGTCTATCGGTAGAAAGGGAGGATGTGCATCGTTTCTTCGTTCGCTGGCGCCGAGGCATTGATACGTCTCCAACGTATCTATAATTTTTTATTGTTCCATGCCATTATATATTATATTTTGGATGTTTAATGGGCTTTATTATACACTTTTATATTATTTTTGGGACTAACCTATTAACCGGAGGCCCAGCCCGAATTGTTGTTTTTTGCCTATTTCAGTGTTTCGAAGGAAAGGAATATCAAACAGAGTCCAAACGGAATAAAACCTTTAGGAACGTGATTTTTGCAACAAACGTGATCTAGAGGACTTGGAGTGGACGTCAAGAAACGAACGAGGAGGCCACGAGGCAGGGGGCGCGCCCTCCACCCTCATGGGCCCCTCGTAGCTCTCCTGACCGACCTCCTTCGCCTATATATACTCATATACCCTGGAAACATCATATACGAAGCCAAAACCCTATTTTCACCGCCGCAACCTTCTGTACCCATGAGATCCCATCTTGGGGCCTTTTCCAGCGCTTCGCCGGAGGGGGCATTGAACATGTAGGGCTTCTACATCAACACCATAGCCTCTCCGATGATGTGTGAGTAGTTTACCTCAGACCTTCGGGTCCATAGTTATTAGCTAGATGGCTTCTTCTCTCTCTTTGGATCTCAATACAAAGTTCTCCTCAATTCTCTTGGAGATCTATTTGATGTAACTCTTCTTTTTGCGGTGTGTTTGTCGAGATCCGATGAATTGTGGGTTTATGATCAAGATTATCTATGAACAATATTTGAATCTCCTCTGAATTCTTTTATGCATGATTGGTTATCTTTGCAAGTCTCTTCAATTATCAGTTTGGTTTGGCCTACTAGATTGATCTTTCTTGCAATGGGAGAAGTTCTTAGCTTTGGGTTCAATCTTGCGGTGCTCGATCCCAAGTGATGAGGGGAAACGACGCGTATTTTATTGTTGCCATCGAGGATAAAAGATGGGGTTTATATCATATTGCATGAGTTTATCCCTCTACATCATGTCATCTTGCTTAAAGCGTTACTCTGTTCTTATGAACTTAATACTCTAGATGCATCTTTGGATAGCGGTCGATGTGTGGAGTAATAGTAGTAGATGCAGTGTGAGTCGGTCTACTTGTCACAGACGTGATGCCTATATACATGATCATACCTAGATATTCTCATAACTATTCTCAATTCTATCAGTTGCTCGACAGTAATTTGTTCACCCACTGTAATACTTATGCTATCTTGAGAGAAGCCACTAGTGAAACCTATGGCCCCCGGGTCTATTTTCCATCATATTAATCTCCGGTCAACAAGCTATTTCTGACGCCATTTATTTTTCTTTCTTTACTTTTAGTCTTTACCATAAAAATACCAAAAATATTATCTTATCATCACTATTAGATCTCACTCTCGTAAGTGACCGTGAAGGGATTGACAACCCCTTTATCGCGTTGGTTGCGAGGTTCTTATTTGTTTGTGTAGGTGCGTGGGACTCGAGCGTGGTCTCCTCTTTGGATTGATACCTTGGTTCTCAAAAGCTGAGGGAAATACTTACGCTACTTTCTTGCATCACCCTTTCCTTTTCAAGGGAAAACCAAAGCAGTGCTCAAGAGGTAGCAAGAAGGATTTACGGCGCCCGTTCTTGGGGAGTCTACGCACAAGTCAAGACATACCAAGTACCCATCACAAACTCTTATCCCTCGCATTACATTATTTGCCATTAGCCTCTCGTTTTCCTCTCCCCCACTTCACTCTTGCCGTTTTATTCGCCCTCTTTTTCCGTTCGCCTTTTTTTCGCTTGCCTCTCGTTTGCTTCTGTGTTGGATTGCTTGCTTGTCACAATGGCTCAAGACAATACTAAATTGTGTGACTTTACCAATACCAACAACAATGATTTTCTTAGCACTCCAATTGCTCCTCTTACCGATGCTGAGTCTTGTGAAATTAATGTTGCCTTGCTAAATCTTGTCATGAAAGATCAATTCGCCGGCCTTCCTAGTGAAGATGCCGCTACCCATCTAAATAGATTTGTTGATTTGTGTGATATGCAAAAGAAGAAAGATGTGGACAATGATATAGTTAAATTGAAGCTATTTCCTTTTTCGCTTAGAGATCGTGCTAAAACTTGGTTTTCGTCTTTGCCTAAAAATAGTATTGATTCTTGGAATAAGTGCAGAGATGCTTTTATCTCTAAGTATTTTCCTCCCGCTAAAATCATATCCCTTAGAAACGATATTATGAATTTTAAGCAACTTGACATGAACATGTTGCACAAGCTTGGGAGAGGATGAAATTAATGATATGTAATTGCCCTACTCATGGTTTGAATTTGTGGATTATTATACAAAAAATTTATGCCGGATTGAATTTTTCTTCTAGAAATCTTTTAGATTCGGCCACGGGAGGCACTTTTATGGAAATCACTTTAGGAGAAGCTACTAAACTCCTAGATAATATTATGGTTAATTATTCTCAATGGCACACCGAAAGATCTACTAATAAAAAGGTTCATGCAATTGAAGAAATTAATGTCTTGAGTGGAAAGATGGATGAACTTATGAAATTATTTGCTAATAAGAGTGTTCCTTTCGATCCTAATGATATGCCTTTGTCTACCTTGATTGAGAATAATAATGAATCTATGGATGTGAATTTTGTTGGTAGGAATAATTTTGGTAACAACGCTTATAGAGGAAAATTTAATCCTAGGCCGCATCCTAGTAATTCCTCTAATAATTATGGTAATTCCTACAACAATTCTTATGGAAATTTTAATAAGTTTTCTCTGATTTTGAGACTAGTGTTAAAGAGTTTATGAATTCGCAAAAGAATTTCAATACTTTGCTTGAAGAAAAATTGCTTAAAGTTGACGAATTGGCTAGGAACATGGATAGAATTTCTCTTGATGTTGATTCTTTGAAGCTTAAATCTATTCCACCTAAGCATGATAACAATGAGTCTCTCAAAGCCATGAGAATTTCCATTGATGAGTGCAAAGAAAGAACCGCTAGGATGCGTGCTAAGAAATATTGCTTTGTAAAAGCGTGTTCTTCTAATTTTCATGATAATAAGGATGAAGATCTAAAAGTTATTGATGTGTCTCCTATTAAATATTTGTTTTGCAATATGAATCTTGATAATGATGGGACTGGAGATGAGTCAACTTTAGTTAAAAGGCGTCCCAATGATTCGGAGTTTTTAGATCTTACGCAAAAATTGGTAAAATTGGGATTGAAGAGGTTAAAACTTTAGATAGCAATGAACCCACTATTTTGGATTTCAAGGAACTTAATTATGATAATTTCTCTTTGATAGATTGTATTTCCTTGTTGCAATCCGTGCTAAATTCTCCTCATGCTTATAGCCAAAATAAAGCTTTTACCAAACATATCGTTGATGCTTTGATGCAATCTTATGAAGAAAAACTTGAGTTGGAAGTTTCTATCCCTAGAAAACTTTATGATGAGTAGGAAACTACTATTAAAATTAAAATTAAATATCATTAATGCTATGCTTTGTGTGATTTGGGTGCTAGTGTTTCCACGGTTCCAAAAACTTTGTGTGATTTGTTAGGTTTCCGCGAATTTGATGATTGTTCTTTAAACTTGCACCTTGCAGATTCCACCATTAAGAAACCTATGGGAAGAATTAATGATGTTTTTATTGTTGCAAATAGGAACTATGTGCCCGTAGATTTCATTGTTCTTGATATAGATTGCAATCCTTCATGTCCTATTATTCTTGGTAGACCTTTCCTTAGAACGATTGGTGCAATTATTGATATGAAGGAAGGAAATATTAGATTCCAATTTCCGTTAAGGAAAGGTATGGAACACTTTCCTAGAAATAAAGTAAAATTACCTTATGAATCTATTATGAGAGCTTATGGATTGCCTACCAAAGATGGCAATACCTAGATCTATCCTTCTTTTTATGCCTAGCTAAGGGCGTTAAACGATAGCGCTTGTTGGGAGGCAACCCAATTTTATTTTAGTTTTTTTACTTTTTGCTCCTGTTTAGGAATAAATCTTTGATCTAGCCTCTGGTTAGATTTGTTTTTGTGTTTTAATTACTGTTTGTGCCAAGTGAAACCTATAGGATCTTCTTGGATGATAGTTATTTGATCTTGCTGAAAATTCCAGAAACTTTCTGTTCACAAAAACAATTGTTAAAAATCACCAGAACGTGATAAAATACTGATTCCAATTGCATCAGATCAATAAACAAATTATTTAGGTCGTCCTATTTTGGTAGAATTTTTGTAGTTCCAGAAGTTTGCGTTAGTTATAGATTACTACAGATTGTTCTGTTTTTTTGACAGATTCTGTTTTTCGTGTGTTGTTTTCTTATTTTGATGAATCTATGGCTAGTAAAAGAGTCTATAAACCATAGAGAAGTTGGAATACAGTATGTTTAACACCAATATAAATAAATAATGAGTTCAATACAGTACCTTGAAGTGGTGTTTTGTTTTCTTTCGCTAACGGAGCTCACGAGATTTTCTGTTAAGTTTTGTGTTGTGAAGTTTTCAAGTTTTGGGTAAGGATTTGATGGATTATGGAACAAGGAGTGGCAAGAGCCTAAGTTTGGGGATGCCCTGGAAGGCATCCCCTCTTTCGTCTTCGTCCATCGGTAACTTTACTTGGAGCTATATTTTTATTCACCACATGATATGTGTTTTGCTTGGAGCGTCTTGTATGATTTAGGTCTTTGCTTTTAGTTTACCACAATCATCCTCGCTGTACACACCTTTTGAGAGAGACACACACATGATTCGGAATTTATTAGAATACTCTATGTGCTTCACTTATATCTTTTGATCTATATAGTTTTTGCTCTAGTACTTCTCTTATATCTTTTTTAGCACGGCGGTGGTTTGTTTTATAGAAACTATTGTTCTCTCATGCTTCACTTATATTATTTTGAGAGTCCTACAAAACAGCATGGTAATTTGATTTAATTGTGAAATTAGTCCTAATATGATAGGCATCCAAGATTAGTAAAAACTTTCTTATAAGTGCGTTGAATACTAAGAGAAGTTTGATGCTTGATAATTGTTTTGAGATATGAAGATGGTGATATTAGAGTCATGCTAGTTGAGTGGTTATGAATTTGAGAAATACTTGTGTTAAAGTTTGTGATTCCCGTAGCATGCACGTATGGTGAACCGTTATGTCATGAAGTCGGAGCATGATTTATTTATTGATCGTCTTCCTTATGAGTGGCGGTCGGGGACGAGCGATGGTCTTTTCCTACCAATCTATCCCTCTAGGAGCATGTGCGTAATACTTTGTTTTGATGACTAATAGATTTTTTTCAACAAGTATATGAGTTCTTTTGACTAATGTTGAGTCCATGGATTATATGCACTTTTATCCTTCCACCATTGCTAGCCTCTCTACTACCACGCACTTTTCGCCGGTATCATACACCCACCATATACCTTCCTCAAAACAGCCACCATATCAACCTATCATGGCATTTCCATAGCCATTCCGAGATATATTGCCATGCAACTTACCACCGTCCCGTTTACTATGACACGCTCCATCATTGTCATATTGCTTTGCATGATCATGTAGTTGACATCGTATTTGTGGCAAAGCCACCATTCATTATCTTCATACATGTCACTCTTGATTCATTGCATATCCTGCATACATCACGGAGGCATTCATATAGAGTTATATTTTGTTCTAAGTATTGAGTTGTAATAATTGAGTTGTAAGTAAATAAAAGTGTGATGATCGTCATTATTAGAGCATTGTCCCAAGTGAGGAAAGGATGATGGAAACTGATGACCCACAAGTATAGGGGATCTATCATAGTCCTTTCGATAAGTAAGAGTGTCGAACCGAACGAGGAGCAGAAGGAAATGATAAGCGGTTTTCAGCAAGGTATTCTCTGCAAGTACTGAAACAAGTGGTAACAGGTAGTTTGTGATAGGATAATTTGTAACGAGCAACAAGTAACAAAAGTAAATAAAGTGCAGCAAGGTGGCCCAATCCTTTTTGTAGCAAAGGACAAGCTTGGACAAACTCTTATGTAGGAAAAGCGCTCCCGAGGACACAAGGGAATATCGTCAAGCTAGTTTTCATCACGTTCATATGATTCGCGTTCGGTACGTTGATAATTTGATATGTGGGTGGACCGGTGCTTGGGTGCTGTTCTTACTTGAACAAACATCCCACTTATGATTAACCTTTATTGCAAGCATCCGCAACTACAACAAAAGTATTAAGGTAAACCTAACCATAGCATGAAACATATGGATCCAAATCAGCCCTTTACGAAGCAACGCATAAACTAGGGTTTAAGCTTACATCACTCTAGCAACCCATCATCTACTTATTACTTCCCAATGCCTTCCTCTAGGCCAAAATAATGGTGAAGTGTTATGTAGTCGACGTTCACATAACACCACTAGAGGATAGACAACATACATCTCATCAAAATATCGAACGAAACCAAATTCACATGATTACTAATAGCAAGACTTCTCCCATGTCCTTAGGAACAAACGTAACTACTCACAAAGCATATTCATGTTCATAATCAGAGGGGTATTAATATGCATAAAGGATCTGAACATATGATCTTCCACCAAATAAACCAACTAGCATCAACTACAAGGAGTAATCAACACTACTAGAGTACCAATCCCGGACTTGGAGACAAGAATTGAATACAAGAGATGAACTAGGGTTTTGAGAGGAGATGGTGCTGATGAAGATGTTGATGGAGATTGCCCTCTCTTGATGAGAGGAGCGTTGGTGATGACGTTGGTGATGATTTCCCCCTCCCGGAGGGAAGTGTCCCTGGCAGAACAGCTCTGCCGGAGCCCTAGATTGGTTCCGCCAAGGTTCCGCCTCGTGGCAGCGGAGTTTCATCCCGAAAGGTTGCTTCTTATTTTTTTTTCCTCGATGAAAGACCTCATATAGCAGAAGATGGGCATCGGAGGGCCACCAGGGGGCCCACGAGGTAGGGGACGCGCCCTAGGAGGGGGGCGCCCCCCCCCCACCCTCGTGGACAGGGTGTGGGCCCCTGGCCTTCATCTTTGGGTAGGATTTTTTATTATTTATTATAAGATATTCCGTGGAGTTTCAGGACTTTTGGAGTTGTGCAGAATAGGCCTCTAATATTTGCTCCTTTTCCAAATTTCGAAATTCCGGTATCGGCATTCTCCTCCTTATGTAAACCTTGTAAAATAAGAGAGAATAGGCATAAGTATTGTGACATAACGTGTAATAACATCCCATAATGCAATAAATATCGATATAAAAGCATGATGCAAAACGGACGTATCAGAGACTATGATTCCCCCACAAGCCGGGACGAGACTCCGGACTAAATAAAAAAAGGAGGCCAAAAAAAAGAGAAAAGTCCCAGCTAAAAAAATGAGAGAAAAGAGAGAAGGGAGAATGCTACTATCCTTTTTCCACACTTGTGCTTCAAAGTAGCACCATGATCTTTATGATAGAGAGTCTCTTGTTTTGTCACTTTCATATACTAGTGGGAATTTTTAATTATAAAACTTGGCTTGTATATTCCAATGATGGGCTTCCTCAAAATGCCCTAGGTCTTCGTGAGCAAGCAAGTTGGATGTACACCCACTTAGTTTTCATTATTGAGCTTTCATACACTTATAGCTCTAGTGCATCCGTTGCATGGCAATCCCTACTCACTCACGTTAATATCTATTAATGGGCATCTCCATAGCCCGTTGATACGCCTAGTTGATGTGAGACTATCTTCTCCTTTGTCTTCTCCACAACCACCATTCTATTCCACCTATAGTGCTATATCCATGGCTCACGCTCATGTATTGCGTGAAGATTGAAAAGTTTGAGAACACCAAAAGTATGAAATAATTGCTTGGCTTGTCATCGGGGTTGTGCATGATTTAAATATTTTGTGTGGTGAAGATAGAGCATAGCCAGACTATATGATTTTGTAGAGATAACTTTCTTTGGCCATGTTATTTTGAGAAGACATGATTGCTTTATTAGTATCCTTGAAGTATTATTACTTCTATGTCAATATTAAACTTTTATCTTGAATCTTTCGGATCTGAATATTCATACCACAAATAAGAGAATTACATTGAAAATTATGCTAATTAGCATTCCACATCAAAAATTCTGTTTTTATTATTTACCTACTCGAGGATGAGCAGGAATTAAGCTTGGGGATGCTTGATACGTCTCCAACGTATCTATAATTTTTTATTGTTCCATGCTATTATATATTCTGTTTTGGATGTTTAATGGGCTTTATTATACACTTTATATTATTTTTGGGACTAACCTATTAACCGGAGGCCCAAATTAATTGCTGTTTTTTGCCTATTTCAGTGTTTCGAAGGAAAGGAATAACAAACGGAGTCCAAACAGAATAAAACCTTCGGGAACGTGATTTTTGGAACAAACATGATCCAGAGGACTTGGAGTGGACGTCAAGAAACGAACAAGGAGGCCACGAGGCAAGGGCACGCCTACCCCCCTGGGCGCGCCCTCCACCCTCGTGGGCCCCTCGTAGCTCTCCTGACCGACCTCCTTCGCCTATATATACTCATATACCCGGGAAACATCAGATACGGAGCCAAAACCCTATTTCCACCTCCACAACCTTCTGTACCCGTGAGATCCCATCTTGGGACCTTTTCCGGCGCTCCGTCGGAGGGGGCATTGATCACGGAGGGCTTCTACATCAACACCATAGCCTCTCCGATGATGTGTGAGTAGTTTACCTCAGACCTTCGCGTCCATAGTTATTAGCTAGATGGCTTCTTCTCTCTCTTTGGATCTCAATATAAAGTTCTCCTCGGTTCTCTTGGAGATCTATTTGATGTAACTCTTCTTTTTGTGGTGTGTTTGTCGAGATCCGATGAATTGTGGGTTTATGATCAAGATTATCTATGAACAATATTTGAATCTCCTCTAAATTCTTTTATGTATGATTGGTTATCTTTGCAAGTCTCTTCGAATTATCAGTTTGGTTTGGCCTACTAGATTGATCTTTCTTGCAATGGGAGAAGTTCTTAGCTTTGGGTTCAATCTTGCGGTGCTCGATCCCAGTGACAGTAGGGGAAACGACGCGTATTTTATTGTTGCCATCGAGGATAAAAAGATGGGGTTTATATCATATTGCATGAGTTTATCCCTCTACATCATGTCATCTTGCTTAAAGCGTTACTCTGTTCTTATGAACTTAATACTCTAGATGCATGCTGGATAGCGGTCGATGTGTGGAGTAATAGTAGTAGATGCAGGCAGGAGTCGGTCTACTTGTCACGGACGTGATGCCTATATACATGATCATACCTAAATATTCTCATAACTATGCTCAATTCTATCAATTGCTCGACAGTAATTTGTGTAGGTGCGTGGGACTCGAGCGTGGTCTCCTACTCGATTGATACCTTGGTTCTCAAAAACTGAGGGAAATACTTACGCTAGTTTACTGCATCACCCTTTCCTCTTCAAGGGAAAACCAACGCAGTGCTCAAGAGGTAGCAGGCATCACATCCCGATCTGCGATACCCGCCGTTCTCTCTGACCAAGCTCCAGCACGGTAGGGCCTACGCCACCTGCTCTTTGCCGCAGTATGGGCAGATCCCGCCCGCCGCCGCTCTCTTAGTTACATCCCGACGACCCCCAGGTATCCCCTCCAGCCTTGCTCCACAGCCCGTCTTGCCAGGTCGCTGCATGTGGAAAATCTTGCATGTGGATCTTCCATAGTTCTTTGCCCAAAACGTAGCTCGTCCGGCGTACTTTCCATATTGCAATCTCATCCTCACACTGTTTTAGACAAACACAAACATGTTGTTATCTTCCCTTAGGACAAGGAATATGCTTCTTTTTTTTCGTCGTATGTGTCATCAACTGTTATTGGCCAGTGATTGTTTCCTCTCTACCTCTTTTTTGCAAACAGGGCTATCCATTTCACCTCTTTGCTATTGCGACCTTTTGGTGAACTGCACAAATCACTTTTTTCTTAAGAGTGTTTTGTGCAGTTGTACTAAAATGTCACACGGGCAACGCCTCTACATTTCAAAGGTCGATCGCACAAAGGGAGATTGGTTTTGCTCTATCCTCCTCATCCAACTCCGAGCCTAATCTTCTCCAACTATTTTCTTAATCTTCTCCAACTAGTTTGTCTTAAGAGAGACTGCAAAGGTGACTGCTTCTATTTGTGTGTTTATTGTTTCATCAGGAGTCCTCTATTATTGTAATCACACTTAATATCTTTGGAACAGGGCCGCTCAGCTCTATTTTAGTGGAACTGCACAAAATGATCGGAATGTTGCATGCTCGAGACAGCTACTTTTTTCCCAACATGCCTTGTTGATTTAGACAGAGCTGGGGGGACGTTGCTGCCAATGAAAGCATGGATCAATTTTAATTTAATACCTTCTCACAACTTTGTCTTCAGTTGTGATGTAAATATTAGCTCTGATCTGCTATTCATTGAGATGCATTAGCAAGGAAGTTAGTTTTTTATTGTTTCCGAAAGAGCATGGATGGCAAGACACACGAAACAAAAGCTGAAAGCTCGAGCATTGTACAATTTCATGTCATTTGGAAAATTATTTGTATAGTACGTCAATTATGTACACAAATGCTGGAAGCTTGATAGCATTGCCAGAAGCCTCTTCAGCATCCGGGTCCATGTGGCATGCACAAAATTATACTTCCTCCGTTCCTAAATATTTGTATTTTTATAAATTTCAAATGGACATATTTTAGACTGTAGATTCACTCATTTTGCTTCGTATGTAGTCACTCGTTGAAATCTCTAGAAAGACAAATACTCCGGAGTATATCTAAGAACTGAGGGATTAGTGCACAACCGCATGGGAGACTCAGCCCGGTCGTTGCGCCGCACTAATAGTGAGTAATGAGCAGTCAAATCATAAGCCCCACCTTTCCCACTGTAAGTTGCTCAGAAGAAGCAACCATCAATACGCTCTTCTTTGAATCCGCTCATACTACTCCATCCGTCACTGTTTATAGAGCGCGCTTAAAAAAACAATCTCTGGGACCAAGGCGACTAGCGATCGGCCTGAAAAATAGCATTGGTAGTTATAGCATGGCATCTATTACTAGAGGAAATAATGCATACACACATGCATGCAGTGCTTCCACCCCAAGTACACACATGCATGCACTTACTCCACTCCATAGTACATCGAGAGAAAATTGTGGACTTGATTGCGGTTGCCATGCCCTAATTAATTGAGCATTAAACCAAACGCGTCTAAAGTCTCTGGTGGTGGAAATGCATGGAGACAAATGCATCAGAATGAGGCGCGCCCTATAAACTGTGACGGAGGGAGGAGTAGTATGAAGGTGCAAAACCAAGTATGCCAGCGTATGGCCGGTCAATCGGTCAAGCACTTCCTCTTGGCATATCACTGACATGTGGGAACAGAGTGTGAGCAAACTGATCTAAATTGACGGAAAAATGGCCAACCCGCCGTTCCTTGAGAGAGACGAGGAGCGAGAACACACAAACGGGCTCACACAGAGGCCAAGATATATTCGAGCATGGTTGATTGATATCATCATTACATGTTCGATGTTTTTAATACTACCATTGGGCTGCCGTTTTCCGTCCTTCTCTCGAATAAATGTGTACTTTATTAGAGACTAAAATAAAATAAGAGTACAGACACTCCACATGCGGTTCTAGTAGTAGTACTACTCATACTACTAAACCTTGCACTTGGCTCTTCGCCTCTTCCTGAAGTCGAACAATGATGGTACTCCGCATGTTGGGTACTATACAGTGTATGCCTCTGGCAATCTGACACCGAATGAACTGCTGCATGTCCACCGCCTGGGAGAGGGTAGGTTGCATTAGTCAAAAGGTGTAAGCGAGATTCACCTTGTCCTGCAAGCTTCTCCTCGTTCTGCAAGTTGACGGGACACACCAAAAAGTAGTGCTAGTCCATACTCCCTCCTTTCCTGTTAATATGGCTTAATCTTTTTTGCGGGTAAATGAGAGAGCTTTATTCATATATAAGCATTCTTAGGATGATCAGCCAAGAGACTGGTCACTAAGAAGCGAGATACCCCACAAAAAAAGAAGAAGGAAGCGAGGTGTTTCATCAATCCAGCTCTCGGCCACATTCAAAGTGCAGCAAGCACGGTTCGCACAAAGATGTGCCGCAAGGTTTGCTAACCTGTTTGCAAGCTGAATAATAAAAAAAGAGGAAATATTACCGAGCGCTCCTATTTGTAACAGGATATGAGCCAGAATTAAGCGAGAATTGTGGCGAGTGTTCCATGCAATCAACTTCCATTATCACATGTGAGAACCCTCGAACAGAACCAAATGTGTTGAAGATTGCTTTATCATATTTTAAAATATAATAAGAGTGCAGATGCTCCTCCATTCGGTTCCTAGTAGTAGTACATACCTCTATAGTAGTAGTACTAGTACTACTAGTAAACTTTGCGCTTGGTTGTTCGCCTCTTCGGGAAGTGGACAATAATAGTACTAGTATAGTGTATGCTTCTGGCAATCTGACACCGAATTAACTGTTGCACGTCCACCGCCTGAGTGAGGGAGAGCTTGCATTAGTCAATAGTTTCTCCTTATCCTGCGAGCCACCGCGCGCAAGATTCTCCCGTCCTGCAAGCTTCTCCTCGTTTGGCAAGTTGACGGGATACAGCAAAGTAATGCTAGTCCATACTGCCTCCTTTCCACTTAATATGGCTTAATTTCAAACGAGATAAATACACCATGCATCCTTTGTATATTTGTAAAAATACGGTCAAGGACTTCATAATATGCTCATTGCGCTCAATATATACATTTTCCGGTGTTTATACAGTCACTAGCTCACCCTGGCTGAGTATGTGTGTGCATGCACGTGTAGGTTGAGCACTTGAGCGTGACCGTGTGTGTTCCGTCGTGTGCTCGGGCATGCATGCATTAGGGCGTGGCACGCGTTTTTGCGTCCATGTGTATGTGTGATTTTTGCATGCATGCACGAGGTTGTAGTCCCTCACATTCACATGTTCATAAGTCAATGCTTTGTCAAAACTTTGCATGCAAGGTTTAATCATTCGTTGTTCACACATGCATTCCCGATAGTAATACGTTGGTAAAGACAATTTCTTGAGGAAAACGAGCCCATAAATTGAGTACAAAGGGGGCCAATAAGCCAGGACGGAGGGAGTACCAGTAGTGAACCGGAAGGAGGGAGTAGGTACTAGTAGTACTACGTAACAACGTGCAGTAACAAAATTCCTCTATGTGCATCCTGTCTACGTGTCATGCAAGAAATTAGAGATAAGTACAAGTGAGACTCAAGAACGGTCGTACACGTAGGGGGAGTATGTGTAGTGGCCACAAAGGAGCAGTCAAATCACACAGTAAGTTAGTCGGAAGAAGCAACCATCATTTCACTCTTCAATGACACGTACGCAATATAAAATGGTTGATATGGAGAGAAAAATAAAACCACTATATATACACTAGCAGGAGCCTAAGCTACAAGCCTGCTTGCTTGGGTTGCTCTCTTCACAAGCATAGAATGATGGTGGCCACACCGCTGGTCACATATCCGGCCTGATCCCGCCGCTGGGGGAAGGGAACAATGTTCTGCGTAGACGCAGTCAACATCGGCGAGGGAGAAAGCCCACAGTCAGTGCGTCCTAATCGGGGGTCCCCACGGTATGGGTTGATGCCGCGTCCCAGCGGCCCTTCTAGCTACAGCCCGACGTCTCAGGTACATCTTCCTTTTGGAGCCGGCTTGCTCCACTCGTCAGAGCTCCCCAATGAAATGCATCTCCATGTCGTTCTTTCTCTACTTCTACCGCTTCTATTTGTGATGAGTTTATGTCTCATGAACTAGTGCCGATTATTATTCTAATCACACTTCTTCAATATCTTTGCCATCAGGGATGCTCAGCTCAATTTTAGTGGAACTGCACAAAAGCATCGTATGATCCGAGGGTGCCAGCCGTCTTTCGTTTGACAGGTTCTACCTAGCTAGGAAATTAAATCCTGTTTAGGGTTTAGGGTTTAAGTCATAGTGACCCCATTAGTAGTTTTTCTTTTGTACACGCTCTCACAACTTTTGTCTTTAGTTGTGAAGTAAATATTGGCTATGATCTGTGAATCATTGAGATGCATCAGCATGCGTGTTAGTTTTCCTTTGTATTTGATGAAATGTTGTAACGGGGCAACCTTGGAGTAGGAATGAAAATGGAGTGGAAAGTTTCTGTTTTTTGGAGAAAAAATGGAAACGAAGAGAAACCAACGTTTCATTTCGTTGGATCGCGCCATCGAGCAAAACCAACGTTTAAATCACGTCTGTCGCGTTCGTGTCTCACTCTCCTCCACGGCTCCACCCCACACGGTCGCTCGGCATGCCACTCAACGCAAACCAAGTATATGATAACTTTCGTCGATGGATCGCGCCATGGAGTACTAGCACTACTGGAAGAGATTGACGAGTTGGGGGAGGACAGCTAGCTGTAGCACGGACTCCCAAGAACTTTTTACATGCATGTTGTGTCTGGATATTGCGACCTTTGAACGCGGAGCAGTCGCGTGCACCGGGAAAAAAGCGGCACGGGCGACGCTCTCTCGGCCGGCGCGCCGCTTCAATGCCAGCGCTAGTGAGAGGTCGCGTCCGCTTTGGCCGGGCATGAATGCGGCACTGGCAGTTTCAGGCGGGAAGCACGCGCGGGTGATGAAGAGGGTTTGGGTTGGTCAGGAGCGGGCGTGGCAACGGTCCGGACGCCCGCAAACAAGAGATGATGTATGTTAATATTTTTGTGTATACAATTAACAACGTAAATAATGTGCTAGTTGGACAAATATGATTGGAGATGGAGATGGAATTTTACGTAAACACGGATATGCATGTCTATGTCTATGCGTGTGTGTGCTACGACTCTCGAGACACAGGCGGGGCGTGTTTTGATCGAGTTTTCTTTCTTGGTACGTTAAAAAATTGTCCGCCAGTTTTCATTTCTTTTTTCGGGAACACGCGTATTCTATTTAAAACCACTGCTATGGAGAGATTTTTTTATTCCATTGTATATATAGCCTCTTGTTTGATATGGTTTCTCTCCTCTCGCTCTCTCACCATCTCCATATCAAAACAAGATGACAGTGTCCACTCTATCTCTCTCCTCACCGGTGGTGATTGATCCGGCCGAATCCCGTCCGCTGCGGGAGGTGAGGAGGTGCAGCGTTGATGTTGTCGCCGTCGGCGATGGAGGAAGCCGATGCACACTGTCCTCTCGGAGCTGGCGCTGGCGCGGACGAAGGTCCTCTGTGCCCTTGTTCGCTGCCGTCGTGTGGGCAGATCCCTCCCGCCCGCCTAAGCGACATCTCGCCCACCTGAGGTATAACTTCTTGTTCTGGTCCAGCTCCCTAGGTAGCTGCATGCGGGTTTTCTTCTATGCAACTACTCCCCAGCTCCCCATGTACAGTAGCTAGGGTTCGTCGGCTGGTCCAACATCACCTACTATTATAGAGGAAATGCCACTCGAAAAGTTGTCCTGGTTTATGCCTCGATGGAGGTATACATGTTGTTTTGACAAAAAGAACATGGTGGTTGTCTTGATCATTGTCCATATGCTCCTATTCTTTGCTGCTAATCTAATACTATCACCGTTAATTGAAGAAATGCTTTTTTTCTCGGGTATCCTGGTTTAGTTCCCATCAAGATAATCATGATGCTTCTGTTTGTTGGTGTACTTTTCATTAATTCTTATTGACAATTGAGATGTCGCTGTTAATCTTGTACTACTGCTAAAACAAAGTAACAACACTATATCCCTTTTTTATATTTTTGCAAACAGCGATGCGTATCTCCATATTCGGGCATGTCTTCCTCAATTTTAGTGGAACTGCACAAAATTGGATGCCCACTGTTGTTCCGCCTCACCGTCCTCTGCCACGTGGTTCTTCCTTCCTCGAGCTTGATTACTGAGAAGAAACAGACCACGGTGAGGATTTGTCGAACTTCATAGGTGCCTTACCCAAACTTGATGCCAAATGGATGATGCATCACCACGATGACCTATCGATGCTCATGGTTGCGCCTCATGGTTGCATCGGCTGGTGAAGCTGATCGATTTTCCATGAAAAACAAGTTGTATTCCATGAGTGCTCTTTGCTTGTTACCCACAAAGATGATATCCTTCATCAGTTCACCTTGGTTGCGCTGGAGACGTCGTCGTCTTTCACGTCGGTGCAATTTTATCACACAATTGGCTATGTATGAACCAAATGTTTCCTCGAAGAAGGATCGACGTTGGTACTAAGAGCATAAGTTTTGTATTGATTTCTAAGCCTTCTCACAACTTTGTCTTCAGCTCCCCTGTAATTTTATTTGTCCAACTATTAACTTTGATTAAAAAATGGTGTGGACTAAAACCCGGATGGACGTAGTAGCCTTCATTTTTATTTACTCTGCATATTAGATTTGACTGAAGTCAAACTTTGTAAAGTTTGACCAAGTTTAGGCCGAACACAACAAACCATAATTATTGAGAGAGGGCAAACTGTACATACTCTCAAACCTTTCCGATATTTGAAACTAAAATTCTTTATTTGTACACACTCTCACACGCTTCCGATAATTTGGCGCATGTGTGGTTGTTCACTTAAGGGAGGGTAGTGTACCGCACGTGAAGGACAGGAAGTGCGACCAGGACGCGTGGATCGTTAGTTCATCGGAAGTAGTAGTTTTCTTCACTGGTACATTAAATAAAGAGTTTCGTTTCGTACTTACACAATTTAAAATGATTGTTATGGAGAGAATAAGAAAACCACTCCACTATATATTAGTAGTATACACGAGTACTATATGGACACAACTTCATTGACTTAGTGCACCTGCCTTTGGGTGTATGACAGGTGGGCCCAAAATGTGGCTGGCCCACCTGTCATACAGCCAAAGGCAGGTGCAGTTAAGGCACCGGAGCTCAGTCCATAATACAGTATATATGTAGTACTATATAAGTTGGAGCCTCACCGCTTGTTTGCTAAGGTTTGCACTCTCCACACTCTCGCTGCACTACATATATATACACACGCTGGAGGCTCAGCGTTCCTTTGCTAGGTTTTGCTATATTCATAGTCTCTCACCCTCTTCACTAGATCTAAACAAGACTTCGTTGGCTTCTGTCTCTCTCTCCCCCCTCACAGCTGGTGAAGGAGCCGTCCGGATCCCGTCACACCGGGAAAGGGAGGAGTTGCAGCGTTCACTCTATCGCCTTCGGCGAGCGAGGCAATCCACTCCTGTATGCGTTGTTCTCTTTCACCCAGCGCCTGTGCGGGAAGGCCACCGACCCCTTCTTCCTCGTTGTCGTACGTAGTGTGGGCAGATCCAGCCTCCCGCCGCACGCCTAGCCACATCCCGACGACCCTAAGGTATAACTTTCTTTGAAACCGTCATTGCTCTAGCTGCATGCGGATCTTTTTCGATTCTGTAGTCGAATTTAGGTCTTGGTTCAAAGAGGAAAGAAGGGTGGGGTGGGGTGGAGCATGAATCTAGGATGTGGTTCAATGAGGAAAGGAGGGAGGGAAAGTAGTATAGACTGGCTATCCAGCCGCTTTGTTGGTCGAAAAGGGGAAAAGGGGGTAACCCAGTACACACATCTGTAAGGAACCGATCTCTTTGTTGAAAAAGGAAAGAAACTGGGGGTCGGGTAGTTTGTGCAGGACTAGATTTGCTGCCCTCACGTAGGAAAAAAGTTGAAAGAGAACAAATATGGGACCAACGCAGATATGCTGCTTGGCAACATACTCTGCATCACCCATTTATACGTGTGGACGCACATGGTGCTGGCATGTCCCATGTCCCATGTCCCATACAACTATTTTGCTGTTGTTAATCTAACAATGTCATTTGGAAAATTGTAGCAATGCCACTGTTAAACTTAAATTACATTTTTAACAATGTTGTTTTAAGAGAATGTCTCTATTAATATGAATCAATGCAACCATTTTAGAAATGCTACTGTCCTACTTTGTTTTCCATCAAGATAAGTTAGATGCTTCTTTTTGTCGCTGTTTGTTTCATCCTCCTTTATTGGCCAGTAATTGTTTCCTTTTTTGCCTCTGTTAAAACAGTGATATCTATTCAAATTGTTGCTATAGAAAACTTAAATGTCGCACCGGCAACTTTGCTTGATTTCAGTGCAACTGCACAAAACGAGATTGGATTTCCTATTTGTGTTGGTAGATTCGTATTTGATCATGTTCGTCTCATGAAAGGTCAGTACAGGCTTCCATCCACATGATTGTGCAGTGTGCTTTGAGATGTTGTGCTACTTGTATTGGTACTGTTTTAAATAAGTGTTGAATTGAAGCTATTGTATTGCTCTCTTTTCCCATTAAGTAGTGAACAAAAATGGGACCAACCCAGACATCATGCTTGTTGCTTTGTTACAACCAACTCTGCATCACCCCCTTTATTAGTAGATGGAAGCACATGTGGTTGTTGCGCCCACTCTCCCCTAGGCTGCTTATGCTTTTGTTAATCTAATGTCGCTGGTAAAATTAAGCAATGCCACTCTCGTAATTAACTCATCAATCTTAGTTCAAAACTACAACACTTGTTAGGGATTGGCGGGATTACCATTTTTGTGGCCGCATGTTTCATCCTCCTTTATTGGCGATGGTGATTCCTTTTTTGCCTTTGTTAAAATAGGGATATCTATTCAACTTGTTGCTATTGCGACATTTTGCTTCGCTATGCGAAACACTTATGTTTTAAGAGTGTTTTGTGCAGTTCAACTTGAATGTCACACCGGCGACTTTGCTTAATTTTGGTGGAACTGCACAAAAGGAGATCGGATTTTCATATATGTGTTGGGATATGTTTCCAGTCCTCCTCGTGAGTTGTTTCAAATCTTGGTCAAGAAAGGTCAGTACCGACTTTCATCCACATGATGTTGCAGTGTGCTTTGAGATGTTGTGCTACTTGTATCGGTACTGTTTTGGATAAATGTTGAACTGAGGCTATTGAACTGCTGTCTTTTACCATTGAGTGAGCAAAAATTGTTCCAACCCAGACATGATGCTTGTTTCTTTGTTACAACAAAACTCTGCATCACCCCCTTTATAAGTAGATGGAAGCACATGTTGTTGTTGCGCCCACTCTCCCCTGGAACTGTTTATGCTTTTTGTTAATCTAATGTCATTTGGTAAAATTAAGCAATGCCACTCTCGTAATTAACTCATCAATCTTAGTTCAAAATCGCAACATCAAGGGATTACCATTTTGTGGCCGCATGTTTCATCCTCCTTTATTGGCCAGTAATTGATTCCTTTTTTGCCTTTGTTAAAACAGGGATATCTATTCAACTTGTTACCATTGCGACATTTTGCTTCGCTTAATTTTGGTGGAACTGCACAAAAGGAGACGGGATTTTCATATATGTGTTGAGATCTCTTTTAGGTCTTCCTCACGAGTTGTTTCAAATCTTGGTCTTGAAAGGTCAGTACCGACTTTCCTCAGAATTAACTATTGAATCTTAGTTCAAAACTGCAACACTTGTTAGGGATCGACGGGAGTACCATTTCTGGTAGGGATCGCCCGAAGTACATGTTTAAGAAATGTATTGTTCAGATAATGTCTACATTACTATATATCGATTCTGATGTTATACAAATGGTACTATCCTGCTTTGTAGTTCTTTCTACATGTTTAACCAAGGTATTGTTAAGATAATGTCTCTGTTAAAATGAATCAGTCGCATTGTTTTAGGAATAGTACTTTTCTGCTTTGTCGTTCTTTATACATGTTGAAACAAGGCATTGTTAACATAATGTCTCAGTTAATATGAATGAATCACACTGATTGAGAATTTTTACTCTCCTGCTTTGTTTCCCATTAAGATAAGGTAGATCAGTAGATGTTTCTCTTCTAGGAGTACAAGTCATCAACCATTATTTCTTAGTAATTGTTTCCCTTATACCTATTGTTGCTTACAGGGATATCAAAATTAAAGCTCGGTTTTATTCCGACTTTGATTTTAGTTGAACTGCACAAAAGGAGCCAATGTGTCTAAGGCAAACTGCTGCATTAGTGGGTCCAGTTGGTCTTACCACTTTTCAGAAAGAAGCAGTCACTGTTTGTGCTACATTACAAAAGGAATGATCGAGAAGCTTTACAGAGTATTAGTAGACGCTGGTGACATGACTAGTCTGCAGAGAGCATAGGCAACTCTACAACACGTGGAGTGCACTGGGCAAAAAGTGCCCAAACAAGTACAAGAAGCCAGGACAGGACTCCAAGTCTGTCAATGTCATTATAAGCAACAATGATCGGGCATCTGGGTATGGTAATCTGTTTACCGTACTTTCAGTTTGTTAGTGGGTTGACATTGGGGCCAATATTCATGTGTGTGCTGATGTGTCTATAACAACCCCAAAATTGGGTTATCAATTTTTGTGCTGTTATTTCTACCTGGCACTCATTTTTCAAAATCTTTCTCCTGAGTTTGTTGGATGACTCTGAGAATTCTAGTCATTTCCAACCTTTCAAGACTTGCTCATGTCTTTTTCAGTGGGCAAGACCTCAGTTGCATCATCTTAAACCCTCTCAAACCCTAATTCCAAATTTTAGGGATTTGAATATGCCCTTTTTGATTTCAAAGGGGCTATCATTTCCTTGATCTGTTGATCATCCCATATGTTCCTAGAGACCCTTCTGTCCTTCTAAACCTTGGATACGCAAAAATATTGCCAAGTCGCATGCAATATTTTTGAATTATGATTTATTCCTTTTCTTGCCTTTCTGAGGAATAAAATCCAAAGGCATAGCTAGCCATCTCCTAAATTCATGTGAATTGGTGGAGTTGATAATTATGCCTAATCCAAGATCTAGCAATTATATTGGCCATAATTAAATAAGGAAAATTTCCTTTTCCTATTTAATACCAATATTGCATTTCTGCCATTTTCTAAAGGAACTACTATTTTTTATAGCAGGGAAAATTCCCACATAAATTGTGGATCTTGTCCTTGTTATATAATCACTAGTTCCATCCTTATCTCATGTTCATCAGTTCAAAAATTGGGCACATGATCCAATGCAAGTTTCTGCCTTCTCTAAAATTTTGCAAAGGAAGTGTTTTATTCCTAATTTCATTTGAGCTGAAATTTGTCAGGGTGATTAATATTGATAAACGACCCATGGATACCAAAGATGAGCTCAATCCAATCATCCTAGCTCCCTGTGCAAATTTTTCAAAGTTTCTGACCAGATTGTCACTTTGTGAAGGAAGTACCTTCATATAGTTTCCAAATGGGATGAAACTTTTCCATCCTCTCAAGTATAAAAAATCATTAGCCTTCACCCAAATTCAGCTCATTTCATTGAGCTATGTGAGCACAGGAGCAATTCTTGTTCTCTGTCCAAATTTTCAGTTTGTGAAGAAAGTATATTTTATCTTGCTCCATTATGGCTGAAAATAATTACAAGCCTTCTCCTATCCATATAAACCATCTACCCAAGAGTTTGGCTAATTTCATTTAGCCAAAAGTTTCCTAGAATTTTCCCAAGTTTCTGGTCCAAAGTGATGCTTGTGAAGAAAGTACCAATTTGGTAAGTCCATTTGCTTTTATCTTTTTACATCATCTACCTATGAACAAATCATTAGGATTTTCCAAGTTATAGCTAAATCCAACCCTCCTAGTGAGTGCTTCATCATCATTTGAGTTCTGGACACATGTTAGCAGTTGTTAAGAAACTATGCTAAATATTTGTCCTAATGACCTCAAAACTCCCAGGACCGTAGTCCTTGTTACCCTAGGCCTCCCAGACAACTATTCTACCTTTTACCCTCTCTGGTTTACTCTCTGGAGTGTGGCCAAGTTTGCAACAGGAACCTTGTGGAGCTTGTTTTACTCAGCTCACTTTGTCTCTGCCCAAGTATTTACCATAGTATCAATCCATCTTCGAAGTACTACGCGTTAGACATGGTTAAATCTCAGTAAAACTCTCGAGTACGCCATGCCAGTGGTGACCACGAGGGAAGCCAGCCAAAATGGTGGTCTAGCCACTGTTCTCGTCGGCAGCGCTGCTCCGACCGTCCCTGACCTCGCCATTAATGTCCTACAGCTCCGCATCGTCGTCGCCGTTCGCCTGGACCCCGCTCCCCCTCCGTTTGCTTCTCCGACGAGCCGTGCCAAGGGTCGAGCAGTGCGCCCGTGGCCATCGTCTTCTTCCTCTCTTCTGTTTTCTTCCCCCTCTCGTCCGCGAGTGCCCCTCGTCTCCGTGAGCCTCTGGCGCTCGTCGTGACCCCCTCGTCGCCTTCCCACTGCCTCCCGTGAGCTCTGGCCGCGACTGCTGATGACTGCGCCGTCGCCGACGTGCGGACACGTCGCCCGCCGCGTGCCACCTCGCCCCTCCCCCTTGAGCTCCCCCGCGGCTATAAGTAGCAAGCCCCGAGCCCCTCGCAGTCCCCAAGCCTCCCTAGCCTCTCCCCCTCGCCCGGAGCTTCTCCATCTCTTCCCCATCGCCATAGCCGCCGCCTCGGGCCTCCATCCATTCGGTCGCCCCTGCGCCCCCCCCCCCCCCCCCCTCGCCGTTCCTCCTGCACCAGCGCCTCCCCAGTGCTCCGGCGAGCCTCCCCGTGGCCTCAGCCTCTCCATTCCCCCACCGTAGCTCCAACCTCGCCGGAGGCCGAAGCTTCCCTCCGCAGCGACCCCTGCTGCTCCCTCTCCAGTGCTCTTCACCTGCAACGAAGACTACCACGGGATGCTCCTCTCTCTCCTGAACACGTCGGTGGGTCGGCCGTCGTCTGCGGTGGCCGGAGCCGCTGGCAATCGCCGTCGAGGTGGTCCAGTGCCTCGGCCGGTCGTGCGCTCGAGCGGAGAAGAAGGAGCCGGCCGGCTGGCGCGTTTACCTGGCCAGGCGGGCCCCGCGACCCCACCTGGCAGCGACCCAGGAGCCCGGCCCCGCCTCTGCCCTTTGACCCGGTCCACGCCACGTCAACCAAGTGGAAGTGCCCCGCGGCGAAGTCGTTTCTCTGGACCGAAGACGTATTCCAGAAAATGCGCGATCTGTTTTCTTACTCCAGGGGCCTGTTTGCTGAAATATTTTCACCGATAGGTCCCTGAACTTCAACCCCTCGTATCTCGACAACCGTAACTCCGATTGAGGTAAATCCAACGCCCACGTTTTCATCTCAACGAGCCCGTTCCGTTCCCATCATTTTCACTATGGTTTGACACTGTAAAAATGACCACTTTGCCCTTGTCCGTAAACAGCCCCCTCCGAGAGAGAACTGTTTCCGGCAAATTTTTCCGCGGTCGTTTCTCACTTCTTACCGGAGTATTTGTCGACCTCTAGGCAAGCCAACCTCTTATCATGAGCCCCGAACTTGCATGTTGACTTTGCTTGCACCTTGTGTGTGTGTGTAGTTGCAGTTGTTTCTTATCGTTTTCGTCTGCAGTTGTTTTATTATGCTTATTATGCATGCTTGTGTTTTCATGCTACTTCTTGCCATGATAATTAGAATGTTGCTATTGATGATGCCATGTCACTACTCTAATTTATTTTCATGTCATCGTTATAAAATGCTATGATGATGGTAATGCACCGTGGATATGTTAGTACTTGGTATTGTCATGTTCTTTATGTTGTAAGAGTTCTCTTGAGAAGTTCGATATGTTATTAAAGCATTTGTATGACGTATGCTCATTGTTGCATTCATGTTAAAATGCTGGTATGATGACTGATGATGGAGAAGATAATAACTTGACTTAATAACAAAACCCCTCCGTCATCGATGGGATCGAGTCATAGTGCCGCCAAATCGAACTTTTTCCAGTGCAACCACATTTGCCGGTATGGGACGGCCCTAATGCGGTCTATTGTCGTGCCTCTCGCCAGTGCCTCCAACGAGGGAAGGTTATGGGCGCGTGCTACCCTGATCAGGTAAGCGGACATAAGCCTTGTGTGCCCGTTGTTGTTGTTAGGTGCACGTGTCCCAGAGTGGGACGGGCCACGACGGTGGTTGTTGAGGTGTCTGGAGGTAGACACGGGGCCACCCATGACTAGCCCAGTGGGGAGTGAGTCGGAGTGGCCAGGAGAGTGTCATGGCAGTAGATCGGTTTTGTCGGAACGTCGTTGGTCCACCCGAATGGGAGTGCGAGGCCATGGGTTCTGTGGTGTGGGTACAGTGCGCTACCTCTGCAGAGTGTATTTAAACTATCGATAGTTGCGTCCTCGGTCATGGGCATAAGTTCGTAGTAGGGTACACTATCGGGTCTTGGTCGAAATGGAGGATAAACCTGAAATAATTAAGCTGGTTAATGTGGTTGTGATCACCGTAAGGATCATGGGCCAGTTGTTGGTCGGGTTGTGATCACCGTAAGGATCACGGGCCAGTTGTTGGTCGGGTTGTGATCGCCGTAAGGATCACGGGCCAGTTGTTGGTCGGGTTGTGATCGCCATAATGATCACGAGTTTGTCTCTGTTTGTGATCAGGAAATGAGGTGATCACCATTGGTAAAAGAGTCTGAGGGACTCGGTGCACAAGTGGTGGTATTGCATGAGTTATATGTGTGCATTTAAAGAACCATGGTAGACCATGAGATGGTTGCATACAGTTAACATGCTATGTCTACATTTGATATGATTGGTAGTTTATTTTCAGAATAGTTTCATGATGCCATGCCATGCTTTGATTGATATGATTGAGATGATATGCTATGTTTTGTTGTTGCCATGTTAAAAATAAATTTGCTATGCCATGTTGTTGCCATGCTAGTAGATGCCATCATGTTAATTTGATTTATGTCTTGGGTTGATATCATGCCATGCTTAGTTCTGACATGAGATAGTTCTTGTAGACGCTTGGTTCTTGCTTTGTCTTCTGCTTGTTTGGATGCTATGTATTTGGTTGTCTTGCAAGTACATTCAATGTACTGACCTGGCGTGTCATGCCGCTTTGTAGGTCGTTCACTTGTTCCGTCGTGCTAGGCCGTAATCTTGCCGATCCTATGAGTTGTGGAGCCCACCCGGTGATATGCTGCCAAGACTTCCGCCGCCATTTAAATAGACTTCATTGCCATGTAAATAGCCTTAGGGCTATGCCAGAAGATTATATTCATCACTGATGTAATCTTATACACATGTATTTGATGAATATTCTTGTACCTGGAATGTTGTATCATGGACCTGTCGTGCGTCAGGTGTTATCCTGGGCTGACGTGCAAAGGGCCCCTGCTCCATGCGGATCGGGGTGCCATAGTGTCTTTGTTTTCTTGCAGCATATAAATACGAAATCCACAGGGATGCTCAGCTTGATTTTAGTGGAACTGCACAAAATGTTCAGATGGTTTGTGTCCTCCATAATACTTCATCATGCATAATACATTGAATGGTTCTCTAATCATTCGGTGTCACCTTGAGCCACCGGACTATCAGGTGACAAACTGATGACAAACCCTGTCTGTTCCACAATCATAGGCATTACATATTTTGAATGGGAAAAGCTTGTCAAAGTTTAATCATTGATGTTAGCAAGAAGACATTAGTTTAATATATTGGAATTGGAAAACCTTGTCAAATTTTGCTCATTGATGTTAGCCAGAAGACATGAATTTGATATTTTTGAGTGGGACGCCCTTTGCTGTAAGCAACTGTAGGATCGAAAGTATGTCTAGAGGGGGGTGATTAGACTACTTGACCAAATAAAAATCTAGCCTTTTCCCAATTTTAATTCTTGGCAGATTTTAGCAACTTAGCACAAGTCAAGCAATCAACCTACACATGCAATTCTAAGAGTATAGCAGCGGAATGTAAAGCAATTGCATATGAAGGTAAAGGGAGGAGTTTGAGGGAGCAAACGCAATGTAGACATGGAGATTTTTTATCCGTTGTTCCGATAGGTGGTGCTATCGTACATCCACGTTGATGGAGACTTCAACCCACGAAGGGTAACGGTTTCGCGAGTCCACGGAGGGCTCCACCCACGAAGGGTCCATGAAGAAGCAACCTTGTCTATCCCACCATGGCTGTCACCCACGAAGGACTTGCCTCACTCGAGGAGATCTTTGCGAAGTAGGCGATCTCCTTGCCCTTACAAACTCCTTGGTTCAACTCTGCAATCTTGACGGAGGCTCCCAAGTGACACCTAGCCAATCTAGGAGACACCACTCTCCAAGAGGTAATAGATGGTGTGTTGATGATGAACTCCTTGCTCTTGTGCTTCAAAATGATAGTCTCCCAACACTCAACTCTCTTTCATAGGATTGGATTTGGTGGAAAGATGATTTGAGTGGAAAGCAACTTGGGGAAGGCTAGAGATCAAGATTTATGTGGTTGGAATGGAATATCTTGACCTCAACACAAGTGTAGGTGGTTCTCTCTCAGAAAATGTATGTTGGAAGTGTATGCATGTTCTGATGGCTCTCTCCACGAATGAAGAGTGGGTGGAGGGGTATATATAGCCTCCACACAAAACCTAACCGTTACACACAAATCACCAAACTCGGTGGGACCGAATCAGAAAACTCGGTCATACCAATTTAGTTCAAAATGTGAACGTTAGGATTTTCGGTGGGACTGACATGTCAACTCGGTGGGACCGATGTCATTAGGGTTAGGGCATAACGCAATCTCGGTGAGACCGATTACACAAACTCGATTGGACCGATTTTGGTAATAAGCTAACCAGAGAGTTGGTCAGGCAAACTCGGTGGGACCGATTCGCTCATCTCGGTTGGCCCGAAACGTTACAAAGGGGAAACAAAGAGTTTGCATTGCAATCTCAGTGGGGCCGATCACTCATCTCAGTTGGACCTAAATGTTATGAAGGGAAACAGAGAGATTACAATCCCATCTCAGTGAGACCGAAAAGACTAGGGTTTGTGGCAGTGGCTATGTCAAGTAAACTCGATGGCGCCGGATAGATCAAATCGGTGGGGCCGAGTTTCACTTTTGGTTTGGGACATACGTGGATATGAGAAAGTAGTTGAGGGTTTTGGGAGCATATCACTAAGCATTTTGAGCAAGAAACTCATTAAGCAACACCTCACCCCCTCTTAATGGTATTGGCTTTTCCTATGGACTCAATGTGATCTTGGATCACTAAAAATAAAATGTAGAGTCTTGTGCTTTGAGCTTGAGCCAATCCTTTTGTCCTTAGCATTTTGAGGGGTCCACTTTCTTAACCCATGCCATGCCAATCATTGAGCTTTCCTGAAATATTTATCTTGAAATAGCATTAGCTCAATGAGCTATATGTTGTCAGGAATTACCAAAACCACCCAGGGATAGTTGCACTTTCAATCTCCCCCTTTTTGGTAATTGATGACAACATATAGATCAAAGCTTCGACAAATGATCATAAGATTGAAACAAAACATCGTCGCTTTGAGATGTATGTGATAAGCAAGAGCTCCCCCTAAATTTGTGCATTATTTAAAATTTGCTTTTGAATGCAAATGCACAATCGATTAGGATCATGGGTTACTCTTCCATGTCACATACATCTTGGTGGGGCGCTCAAAATGATAGAAATTGAAAGCATGCACTCATCACCAAGCAAGTGAATGATCATATAAGGATATAATAGATAATATCAACCAACAAGCATTAAGGGTAGCATATGATCAAACACATGATCAAACAAGTATCTCAGAAGGACATAAAGTATCTCACACAAGCACACAATAAAGAAGTTCAACCAAAATAACAAGAGAGATAAAAAGCAACACTCTTTCTCGAAGCCTATGATCTATACATTTTTCTCCCCCTTTGGTAACAATTTACCAAAAAGTTCAAAAATGCATAGTGCTAAACGTCTCTCAGGCTTGATCTTCGGGAGGTGGTGTAGATAGAACTCTGAGGACGAAGGCATCTGTTGAAGTAGTTGGAGCTGGTGGAGTGGATGCTGGAGGTGGCACTGGAGCTGTAGCTGCTGGTGCTGATGTTGTAGCTCTAGTATCTGTGACTGGCACTGCAGCAGACCTCTGGCTTCAGGGCACTCTAGTAAAAGCATCTGTAGTAGACTTTCCCTTCTCCTCTGCTTCCTCCTGAAGCTGCTCAACTGTTGTCTGAATCTCAGTTACCTTGATATCAAGATCATAGAATTTCTGCTCAATGATCCTCTCCAAGCTCTCCTGGTTTTGAGTCAGGGTGGCCAAGCCCTTCTCAATCCTCAAGGTGGATTGGATCAGATATCCAAGCTGATCTTGCTTGCTCTTCAAGAACACTTGAGATGCCTCTTTAGCAGTTGACATCCTTGTAGCTTTCTCTGCCCTTGCCTTCTCTCTCTTTTCATGTGCTTGCACTGATGAAGGATCTTCCTCAGTCATGACTACAATGTTGTCCTCAAAGTCTGGCCTGAGGGGTAAATGCTCTTTGTCCAATAGATATGTGCCTGTGCCCATCTTGGAGTTGATGAGCTCCTGAATTTGTGGAGCATACCCACAAGATCTCTTTTGATCTGCAGCTGTCCTCTTGATTGTTTCCACAATTAGACTCATCACTTTGAACTTTTGAGGGACATCAAATATATGCAGCAAGTTGATGGAGTGTCCTCTGATCATTCTGTGATCACCTGACTTTGGTAGCAATATGTGCCTTAGAATCCAGTTGATTGTAGGCAGGCTTGACAGTAAGTGCTTCACTGAACCGAACTTGTGAGTCTCCAGGTCTGCATCAGGAATCTCCTTGTACATGCTAGCCATTGAGTTGTGATCCTTCTTATTCTTGGCATAGACATCCAAGTCATCTTCATGAGCTTCTGGAGCATTGATCAAAATAGCCCACTCATCAGCTGTAGACTGGTACCTTGTACCCTTTGACATCCATACAATTTTGCCATCTGGATAGAAATGAGCGATAGAATAGAATTGCATGATCAGCTCATCGTTCCACTTGGTGAGCTTTTGGCCAACAAACTTGTCAACCTCACAAGCCTTGAAGCTGTCATAAACTCCTGGAAAATGATCTTCATTTTCTTTGATGTATACCCAATAAACCCATCTCATGTCACAGACAATGGGCTTCTTGTCAAGCATGATAGTCTCATAGAAATCTTGTTGTTCCTTTGTGTGGAACCTGTAATCCATGAAGCTTCTCCTCGACAAAGATATGGATCAGCCTGTCTCCACAATTTCAGTCCTGAATCCTTCCTGATCCTCATACCTTCTGCAACAGGATGTGCATCATTATGGTCAGGGATCTTTGGCTTCAACTTTCTCAAAACAAGGGGATCATCTTCCTCATCATCATCAGCCTCAAGCACTGGGGCCTTGTTCTTCTCTTCAGCTGGTATACTTCTGGTGTTCCTCTTGGGTTTGGGGGGCTTTTGAGTTTGAGCTTTGGGAGCAGACTTGGGCTTTGATGGAGCAGCCCCTGATCTGATTGCATCTCCCATAAGCTTTTGAGCTTTGGGTGCTGGTGCAGCATCCTCTTCCTCTTCATCATCTGATCTCACCATTGAGGACTTCCCAATAACTCTGTCAATGGTCTTCTTGACCCTTTCTTTCCTCTTCTTGCCTTCACCTCCTTCTTTGGGTTCAAGAGTGAACTCCATTGTCTCTTGAGTAGAGGCTCTGGCCTTAGACATAGGAACTCTTCTTTCTGGAGCCTTTGTTTTCATTCCAGGATTTGTTGCAGCAGCTGTGCCATACTCCTTTTTCAGCACCTTTTGCCTTGAAATGGCCTCATCCTCAACAGCCACATAATCCTCATCCTCAGAATCTGAGGTTCTCTTCTTCCTTGTTCTAGTAGCTGCCTTGGGAAAGTTACTAGGTGTGCCCCTGCTGCCCTCATCATAGCTGCTTGAGGGACTAGTGTCCTCACTCATTTGAACCTGCTCTTCAGACTTGTTCTGGCTGTCACTTTGATCAGACATCTTGCAGGCAAACTGTCAGCAGACCTTGTGAATAGGTTGTAGATGAGGTAGAGTAGATGAGCATCACAAAGTACAGAGGTTTTGCAAAACAATTGAGTCAAAAGCTTAGTTTTAGTTCTCTACAGAAGTGATCTCGGAGCTACCGAATTGACAAACTTGGTGATACCGAAGCAACACTTGGAACCTAAACTAGTGAACTCGGTTGGGCCGAGTCACAATTTGATGGCACCGAGATTGCTAGGGTTTCACAGAATCTTGAACTCAGTCACACCGATTTGCGTTTGATTCGGTCGGGAAAAGCGCATGTGCAATGGCCTAAGCCGAATCGGTGAGACCGATTTCTACATTTCGGTCGGTCCGAGATGAGTTCTGCGGAGAGCTAACCCTAAAATTTTCGAATCAATCTAGACCTAAGGAAGTTTTAGCTGGACAGGATGATTTCATACGTGGCAAGAATCATGGAAAGCAATGTGCTACAAATCAGAGTTAAGGAATAGCACAAAGGATCAAGTTCATACCCTAATTTGGCGGGGAACTTGCTACGGCGGCAACGGCGGGGCAGATTGCCGTTGACGGCGGCTGAAACCAGCGGCGGGAGGTCACTGGCGGGAAGAAGACAATCCGGAGACCCGAGGCGGCAGAGCAGGATACGCGCGGGCTGAGAGGTTTCAAAGGAATTTCCAAAATCTCACCTGTGAGTATTTATATCCCGACCCTGTCGGTGTGACCGAGTGGAACAACTCGGTGGCACCAAGATGCAGAATCGCAAGCGATTACTGCAACTCGGTGTGACCGAAAAGTTCAAATCGGTTGCATCGAGATTGAAAACCTAGATCAACTTAGTGATCTCGGTGTGACCGAGGTGGATGACTCGGTCATACCGAAATGCACAAAGAGGTTTTGGAAGTTTAAGTCTATGACGAATCGGGGACTCCGAGTGCTCCTCACACAGAGTGCTTCGAACCTGACTTGATCAAACTTTGTGATGTAGCATGAATAGAGTTTGAGACGAGAAAAGCATAGATATCTAGAGGGAATTCTTAGGCATTCTTGTCCATCCATTTGGCAAAAGAGAAAAAGCCAAACAATCAAAGCTACAAATGGATGTCCTCGAATGAGTAAAATATGCATCCAACATGCTCACACAATAAAATAACAAATGAAATATGTGACAAAGCATGCACAAACACTCTAGCATCTATCAAGCAATTTGGCGATGACTAGGTCATCTATATGTGAGTATATTGACTTAGGAGTCAAATGAGAACATTTGATCATAGGTCATACTCAGCGTTTAAGCACAAGTGGGCTTACCACTTTTACATAAAACATTGTTGTGCTCACACCATTAGAATTGCTTTAGCTCAATTGATTAGAGTAAAGCTCCCCCTAGATGTGATATCCCCCCTAGAGGGATGAACTAACCTTGGGTTTTGTCGATGGTGACTTCATGTAGGTGTTGAAGATGTGGGTGCTCAATGTTGATGTAGATCATTCGGAGCAATCCTTTGGAGAGAGTTGTACTTTCAATACCTACACGGGTTAGTCCCACAAGGAACAAGCAAGGGTATCCATAACATAGAGTGATATTCACACAAGATGATGTCCATGAAATCATTAGGTTACCTTGTCCCTTGTCTTACCAACAAGAGGGTTTGTGACTCCTTGAACTAGTGCAAGCTATGGAAGTTGTTTGCACTTGTCATTGCCAAAATGATAAGAGTTAAGTATGTTGGTGGAGTCACCCTCAAGAACTCTCTAGTTCTTCTTCTTCGGGATCCACACCATCTTGATGGGAATCCTTGGAGTTGTAGTCATACTTGATGAAGTAGAACTTGATGTAGTCTTAGGAACCCACTTGACCAAGGCCTTAGGAGCTTCTTCAAATACATCAATCTCCTCTTGAAGCTTGTCCTTGCCTTTTTGCTTGTGGTCTTGTGGTGGAAGATCATCTTGAACTTGTGTTCTTGGAAAGAAGTAGGATCATACCTCTCTTGTTGAGGAACAAACTTCGTCTTGGGGTATTGATATTCTTCCCACTCAACTCCATTGGCATTGAACTTTCATTCAAAACCAACACCTTGATTCTTCTGGTGTCTTCCTTGCTTGCGTACAATTTCCTCAAATTGCTTACTTCCAGCAAGACTCTTGTAAACACCTTTCTCTATAATTCCCTTCAATAAGCTATTTTCTTGCTCAAGTGTAACTTGGCTAAGAGAATCATTAGTGGAATCAAGAGAACTACTAGAAGCAACAATATTGGATTTAGCATGATTGTTGTTACTACTAGAGGAAGAATCTTTCTTGTTCTTGTTGCTAGATTTAGCTTGTGGCATGTAAGTAGACAAGAGTAAACGCTTGGCAATGTAAGAAGAACTTTTCTTGTGAAGATCATCATTGATTGCTTTTAAGAACTCATGCTCTTGCTCAAGGTTGAGCTTTTCAAAGCGTAGCTTCTCATGAGTCTTTAAAAGTTCTCGATGATCTTCCAAGGTAGTTTCATGAGCTAACTTAAGAGTGTTTAGTTCTTTAGTTAGACGCTCAATCTCCTTCTTATCATTGTCATTCGTTTTATCTTGATTATCATGATTAATAGCAAGTTCATCATAGTTTTCATAACTAGAGTTGTCAACAAGTAAATCATCATCTCCTAGCAAATCATCTTCATCACTATTGAAATCAACATACTCAGGGTGTGTTACCTTTGGACCATTAGCCATAAAGCATCTCCCAATTCCTTCATTTGGTGAGTCAAATATGTCGTAGGAGTTGGTTGTCACAAGTGCTAGTCCGGCAACACCTTCATCTTGAGTATATTCGAGTCGGAGTGATAACTTCTTTCGGAGTGATGGTGAGTCGGAGCCGGATACCCATTCACCAACATGAGCTTGATGTCTTCTTTTTGTGTAGCTCCTAGATGACTTGTCCTTCCTCTCCGAATCCTTGCTTCTCCGAGAGGGTCTTCGTTCATAACAATCATCTCTACTCCTTCTCTCTCTTGGTGGCGATTCTTCTCTCCTACTCCTTCTTTTGGGAGAATCTTCTCTTATTTTGTAGGGAGCCGTACACTCATTGGAATAGTGTCCGGGTCTTCCACAATTGTAGCAATTACGCTCATGACTAGAAGATCTTTTGTCATTGTAGGACCTTGACTTGGAGCTTCTTTCCTTGCTTCTGCTCTTGTAGGATTTGTTGAAGTTCTTCACCATTAGACTCAACTCTTCATGGAAGGTTTGATTCTCACTTGATGATGTGGGGGCTTCACATGAGGCTTTGTAAGCACCACTTGACTTGTTGTGGAGCTCTTCCTTATCCTAGAGTGACATCTCATGAGCAACAATTCTTCCAGTGAATTCCGTTGGCTTGAGATCTTTGTAGTTCGGCATCATTTGGATCAATGTGCACACGGTATCATATTTTCCATCCAAGGCTCTTAGGATCTTCTTGATGATGAATCTATTGGTCATCTCTTCACTTCCTAAGCCGGCAGTCTCATTTGTGATGAGAGCAAGCCTAGAGTACATCAGCGACACCTTCACCATCCTTCATTTTGAACTTGTCAAGTTGACTTTGAGGCACATCCAATTTGGATTCCTTGACGGAGTCAGTACCTTCGTGCATATCAATCAAAGTATCCCAAATTTCCTTTGCATTCTCAAGACGGCTGATTTTGTTGAATTCTTCGGGGCACAATCCGTTGAAGAGAATATCACAAGCTTGAGCATTGTATTGCAGCATCTTCAACTCTTCCACAGTAGCTTCACGGTTCGGTTCTCTCCCATCAAATAATTCACCTTGCAAGCCAATACACACAATAGCCCAAACGGCGGGGTTATGTCCAAGAGTATGCATTTTCATCTTATGCTTCCAACTAGCAAATTTAGTACCATCAAAGTAAGGACCTCTACGGTGGTAATTTCCCTCGCTAGACGCCATACTCTCCTAGGTTGTGAAACCAAGGCTATGACCACCAAAAGCTATGGAAATCAAAGCAAATGAAGATCAAAGCTCTGATACCACTTGTAGGATCGAAAGTATGTCTAGAGGGGGGTGATTAGACTACTTGACCAAATAAAAATCTAGCCTTTTCCCAATTTTAATTCTTAGCAGATTTTAGCAACTTAGCACAAGTCAAGCAATCAACCTACACATGCAATTCTAAGAGTATAGCAATGAATGTAAAACAATTGCATATGAAGGTAAAGGGAGGAGTTTGAGGGAGCAAACACAATGCAGACACGGAGATTTTTTATCCGTGGTTCCGATAGATGGTGCTATCGTACATCCACGTTGATGGAGACTTCAACCCACGAAGGGTAACGGTTGCACGAGTCCACGGAGGGCTCCACCCATGAAGGGTCCACGAAGAAGCAACCTTGTCTATCCCACCAGGGCTGTCGCCCACAAAGGACTTGCCTCACTCGGGTAGATCTTCACGAAGTAGGCGATCTCCTTGCCCTTACAAACTCCTTGGTTCAACTCCACATTCTTGACGGAGGCTCCCAAGTGACACCTAGCCAATCTAGGAGACACCACTCTCCAAGAGGTAATAGATGGTGTGTTGATGATGAACTCCTTGCTCTTGTGCTTCAAAATGATAGTCTCCCCAACACTCAACTCTCTTTCATAGGATTGGATTTGGTGGAAAGATGATCTGAGTGGAAAGCAACTTGGGGAAGGCTAGAGATCAAGATTTATGTGGTTGGAATAGAATATCTTGACCTCAACACAAGTGTAGGTGGTTCTCTCTCAGAAAATGTATGTTGGAAGTGTAGGCATGTTCTGATGGCTCTCTCCACGAATGAAGAGTGGGTGGAGGGGTATATATAGCCTCCACACAAAATCTAACTGTTACACACAAATCACCAAACTCGGTGGGACCGAATCAGAAAACTCGGTCAGACCGATTTAGTTCAAAATGTGAACGTTAGGATTTTCGGTGGGACCGACATGTCAACTCGGTGGGACCGATGTCATTAGGGTTAGGGCATAATGCAATCTCGGTGAGACCGATTACACAAACTCGGTTGGACCGATTTTGGTAATAAGCTAACCAGAGAGTTGGTCAGGCAAACTCGATGGGACCGATTCGCTCATCTCGGTTGGCCCGAAACATTACGAAGGGGAAACAGAGAGTTTGCATTGCAATCTTGGTGGGACTGATCGCTCATCTCGGTTGGACCAAAACGTTACGAAGGGAAACAGAGAGATTACAATCCCATCTTGGTGAGACCGAGATCCCTATCGGTGATACCGAAAAGACTAGGGTTTGTGGCAGTGGCTATGTCAAGTAAACTCGTTGGCGCCGGATAGATCAAATCGGTGGGGCCGAGTTTCACTTTTTGTTTGGGACATAAGTGGATATGAGAAAATAGTTGAGGGTTTTTGGAGCATATCACTAAGCATTTTGAGCAAGAAACTCATTAAGCAACACCTCACCCCCTCTTAATAGTATTGGCTTTTCCTATGGACTCAATGTGATCTTGGATCACTAAAAATAAAATGTAGAGTCTTGTGCTTTGAGCTTGAGCCAATCCTTTAGTCCTTAGCATTTTGAGGGGTCCACTTTCTTAACCCATGCCATGCCAATCATTGAGCTTTCCTGAAATATTTATCTTGAAATAGCATTAGCTCAATGAGCTATATGTTGTTACGAATTACCAAAACCACCCAGGGATGGTTGCACTTTCGGCAACGTCGATCATTTTTTCCTATTCCTATCTTCAGTTGAGAAATATTTACTCTGCTGAGATGCATAGTCACATGAATGTTGATTTATGTAAGGTATTTTAAGAGTTTGTTCTGAATGTTGTCTATGTAATGCCAGGCCTTGTGAGTTTGATTGCAAAGTTGAGCTTGGAATGCTGTGGCATGCGGCATCACGAGTTGTTCACCGTGCCTCCTGAGAATAATGCTTCATATTGTTTTACATGTTGAGCTAATGCCTGTGATTTGCATGTTATGAAGATCATCATCTTCTGTTGTTTCTGTGCTTAAGAAGTTCATTGTCTTATGTTTCATTCATAGCCTATACGACAACTCGGGTAGGTTAGAGGTGAAACCATATGATCTTCCGACCAACTCATCATCTTAGGCCGTGATTGGATCATCGTTTTCCAACCAAAACCGCTTATAAAACTGACGCTTGTAAATAAAAGCAGATGGTATCGGGCGAAGCGCTTGGTTGGTCGATTTCGACTAGTAAAATATATACTGGTCTCTCAAATTACACACGTAACATGCTAGTTTTTGTTACAGACCTAGGGCCCTCGGTTTCATTACGCCTGTATTTTTACGTGTTGTTTTCGATGACGAGTAAATTACACTTGTATCTTAATACAGGTGTGAAATAAACCAGAGCTCCTAAGCGCGGCCTTAACGTTTCATGCCGTCTCAGTCTCTCGAAGGTGCTCATAGGTGTCCGATGATACTGGCTTCCTGAATGAGCAGCGGGCGCTGTATCAGACCATCTGTAGGGCCCGTGAGGCCCTCTTCGTGGTCCTTCGAGTTGTCGCTCGCCGTGGCGCTGAGCATTGTCAACATGGTCAACGAACATGAGGATTCAGGAGATGACTTTATTTTGAGTGGATGACAGTCGGGACCCACTAGGGCCATAGCCGTACGTATGCAAGTGCCTCCTTATTATGTACAACTATATTTTTTTTGCTTCCTCCTGGTTTCCTGACATCACGGTCTCACACCATTGTCAACCTATGTAGTCAATAAACAAGAGAATTGCACAAGGAGCGGCCGACGGCTGGGACCAAGCAGCTCGAGCAGTATTTGTGTTTTTGAGGTGTGAGCACTGCAGAGTTTTTCTTGAGCGGTGTTCGTTGTTGTTCAGAGGAGAGCAGGGTATTAACTGGGCGGGTTGTGGCCCGTCTAGCCCAGGCCAGATATCCAGCCAGATATTAATTTTATTCAAACTGAAAATGGCTAGCCCAGCTATACTTTTTTTTTTGAGGAATGCCCAGGCAAGGTCAACTTATTATTCTCCGCCCCGATGGGCTGCAAATCTTTCCTAGGAGGGATGCATTAGGCTTAACAAGAAAATAGGCTTTTAAGAAATAATAATTGGGATGTAATTATAAAAACTGGGCAGTAACTATAAAAAATGCAACCAACACGTAATTAGTTTATAAAATATTATTTTTAGATTTTGAAAATTTTAATTTCATTAATTGTTGTGCGCGCAATGTTTCATTGGATTTTTACGTAATACAAATTTATATTGAAATTGTATTTAATCTGACTAGAAATTTCGAGATAAAAATATTTCGGATCCCATCAAAATATGGGAAATTTTATTGAATTCTGTTTTGAATGGTTGGTTGAAATTATTAATCGTTGTCCTAGATAGAAAACGGGTTGTACTTTTAACAAACTGTAAATGGGTTGTAATAAATTCCATTAGAATTCAAAAATGGGTTGTACGTTCTTACAAATCGCAAATGGGCTATAAGTTCTCTGCCATACACTTGTGAGCCTACTAAGTTGACGCGTCCCTAAAAAAAGTAAGTTGACGCGTATGCAAGGCTTTGTCAACTTACAGTCAACACACGGTTCTAGCAGCAGTGGTTGTTGGATGTCCATCCAACGGATGTCGTGCTTCTTTTTCAATCTCGGATATTCTAGCTTCAGCCGCCCAAAAAATGATTCCTCCCCCTCACATCTGGGGCGCACCATTTCGGAGGCTGGTCTGTGGGCCTACTAAGTTGACGCATACCAAGGGCTTTGTCAACTTAGTCAATATAAACGATTCTAGCTACAATGACCGTACGATGTCCATCCAACGGCCGTCGTGCTTCTTCAACCTCTGGTCTTCTTGCTCTAGCCGCCCAAAGCAGCGCCGGTCATGCCGCCTGCTCCTACCTCCTGTGGCGGTTGTCTTTGCCATGAGCCTCACAGCCCCTACTACTCCCACCGTGGCGAGCCATCCCTCTACTCACCCACACCCCTCGTTATTCTCATGGGCGACAAGCAGCCTCACACCGCAGCCAACCAGTTGAACCTCAGATTCTCTCTCCGCGTGGGCATCCACTACCGCGTCTTCCCCGGCTCCGTGTCGTCCCCTTCCTAGGCCTCGCCGTCGTCCATCGCCCTGGTGCTCTCGACGCGGCATGGTCAACATGGTCAAGGAACGACTTCCATCGGAAGAGTACTGTATGTGGAGAGGCTGACAGCTGGGTCCACGACCGCAGCAAGGAAGTGCCTCCTTATTATGCGGAAAATAATGATTCCTCCACCTCACAACAGGGACCCACCGGACGGGCCACCGTACTTCGTGAAAAAAATGTTTCCCCCCTGACAGCTGGACCCACCAGCTACATCTTCGCACGCAAGGAAGTGTGTCCATATTACGGGCACAAAAATGATTCGCCCCCTGACTGCTATGACCCACCAGCTACATCTTCGCACGCAAGGAAGTGTCTGACAATCGGGACCCACCTGGTCGAAGCGTACGTAGCGTTGTCATTCTGGTCGCGAACGTGTACGTACATACTGGTCGATCGGTCTGTCTGCAGGCTGCAGCAATGAACCGTGACCGTGTAAAGGAGGGCACGTGTCGTAGCAGAGGCGTGCACGTGTCGTAGTAGAGGCGCGCATGTAGCATGTCACACAGTCCCGTTAATATCGTGTACACGTACGTAGAGCGGCCAGGGTGCAAGAAAGTAAATCTGACCCGCGTACATTACATCTGGCGGGGTCTCGAATGCCTACTCGCGCATACGTACAGCCAGGGCTCGTGTACATGGCTGGGTTGGAATGGAGAAACTGCATCATCGTCGTGTTCATGGGGAGGCAACGGAATGCGTTGTGTTCATCGGGAGGCAATGGAATACGTCGTATTCATCGGGAGCCAACCAGCTTGGACGGAACAGTCGATCGAAATGAAGCCCGGCGTACCGCAGAATGGAGGAAACGGCCTTGTGTTCGACCGACCACGGTCAAAACGGGATCCTATTCATCGGGAGGGGTCTGGCGTACCGCAAAATGGAGGAAAACAGACTTCTCTTGGACCTCCTACGGTCGAAACGGGGTCCTGTTGATCGGGAGGGGTGTGGCGTACCGCAAAACGGAGGAAACAGACTTGTGTTGGAGCGCTACGGTCGAAACGGGGGTCCTGTTCATCGGGAGGGGTGTGGTGTACCGCAAAACAGGACTCCACGGGATACTGTTCATCTCCACCTACGACTGCCTCCACGGGCTACTGTTCATCCACCGTCGACCTCCTCCAGCCTCCACCTGCGACTTTTCATCCACGGTGTCTCCCCTCCTTCCTCCACCAGCCACTGTTCATCCAGCCTCCACCGCTCCTCCATTGCCATCTTTGTTCAACCAAAGCCTCTCCACGGGTCTCAGGTAACCACCCCTCCATGGGCTACTGTTCATCCAGCCCTCCACCGGCTACTATTCAACCAGCCCTCCACGGGGTCCTATTCGTCCAGCCCTCCACGGGGTCCTGTTCATCCACCCCCCAACCGGCTCGATCGATCGGGGTCCTGTTCATCCACGGCAACACCACGGGGTCCTGTTCATCCACCCCCACTGGAGTACAATCCAGCAGCAGACCACCTGTCATATCGGCAAATCAAATTCCTCAAGCAGTAATATCCATTGAATCAACCGGGGCTTAGCATCCTACTTTGCAAGAAGGTATCATAAGGCACGATGATCAGTATGAACTATCACTTTCGAGTTAATGATATAAGGTCAGAAATTATCACAAGCAAAGACTATAATTTTTTATTGTTTGATGCTATTATATTACCACTTTTATTTACTTTTTATAGTAATTTATATTATTTTTTGGACTAACCTATTAAATTAGTGTCTAGTGCCAGTTCATGTTTTCTCCTTGTTTTTGGTTTCGCAGGAAATCAATATATACGGAGGTCAAAATAAGTTTTCAATTTAACACGATTCCTTTGGTCAACAAGAAACACACAAATCTTCGGGACATCTTGAGAGGAGCTGCTAGGGGCCCACACGGGTGCCTCGCGCGGCCAGTGGGGCCGCGCCACCTACCCGTGTGGGCCGCCTGCACCATCTTGACCTGATTCCACTGCCACAAATTCCTATAAATACTGAAACCCTCTAACTTATTTTTCAGAAGAATTTTATCGCCGACGTAAGTCTCTATTCTAGGAAGATCCCATCTGGAGGTCTGTCTCGGAGCCCTGCCGTAGAGGGAAGCCATTGCCGAAGCCATCTTCATCAACCTTGTTGCCTCCTTGACCACGTGTGAGTAGTTCCCTTAGGACCTACGGGTCCATAGAAGTAGCTAGATGGTTCTCTCTCTTTTCGGATCTTCAATACCATGTTCACATTCTTGTCTGAGATCGCTTTGTTGTAATTTGTGGTGTGTTAGTTGGGACACGATGAATTTTCACTTTATGATCAGATTGTTTATTGAAAGCAATTGTATCTTTTGAGGTTTTGTTGCTGCATAATTAAATAGCTTTGTGTGCTCTGTGATCTATCTATCTTCTTTGGCCAAGTTTGATGGGGTTTTCTTTAGAGGGAGTTGTGCTTTGTAGTGGGTTCAATCTTCTGGTGCTCTAACCAAGTGATAATAAGGGCCAAGACATGTATTGTATTGTTGCCACTAAGGATAAAACAATGGGTTTTGCCATATTGATTGACTTCTTCTTGTCTACATTATGCCATCTTCCTTATTGTGATACTCTGTTTTTCGCAAACTTAATACCCTGAGATGCATGATGGATAGCGGTTTTGGGGTGGAGTATTGGTAGTAGACGCAGTTGGATTACCGTTCTACTTGTCACAGATGTAATGCCTATAAGAGATTATGTCATAAATGATCATAGTCATGAATATTGCCATATAGTCAATTGCCCAACTGTAATTTCTTTACCATGTTACTTGTTGTTTTCTAGAGAGATGCCACTAGTGAACCTATGGCCACCGGGTCTATTCTCCATTAGTAATTTCTTCTACACAATTAGCTCTTTTCTATTAGCCGTGCTATTTTACCATTATCCATCTCTACTATTTGCTTTTAATCTTGTAACTAAAGACAAGGGGCTCAACAACCCTCTTAGCACATTGGGTGCAAGTTTGTATTTTGTTTGTGTGCAGGTGTTGTTTATCTTTTAGCTTGGAAGCTTCCTACTAGATTTATAACCTTGATTCTCTAATCGAGGGAAATACTTTGTTGTTGTTCTACGCCACCCTTCCTCTTTGGGGGAATCCCAACAACTCCTACGGGAGTTAGCAGGAACCATGAGGAGCTGTGATGGATCCATGAGCAAGAGATGGGGACGCGCTTCACCAACTCTTTTTTTTTTGTTGTGACTGCCCATCTAGTGGTAAATCATGTTCCCGTGATCTATCTTCACAACATGTTCCTGGTTCGCACAATTTTTTTTGCGCTAGCATACCGTACCTTCTCCCCCTACATATATGATCATCAACGACTACCTCTCTCCCATATCCTCAATAGCGTACTAGAACTAGTCAACATACGCCAAGGTGAACATAATTAGTGGTGTATGAATAAACATGACAATTTGAAAGTATATATCTCTCACCAATAAAACACAGATCATCAACCACTATAACAACAATTAACATTGAGGAGTAATACTGGTAACCGATCTACATGACTTATTTATAAATGAAATGGAGAAGGTGTTGTTAATGGATATGGTGAAGATGATTGAATGAAGATGTTCCCCTTGACTCACTAGTGGTAGCGTCGATGATTGCTTCGAACTCCAAACGGAGGGGGCAACTATTGGCAGAAACAACCCTCTAGAGGGGTTCTTTTTAGGAAGTGACACGTGCTCAACTATCTCTTTCATTTTCTTTCAATATAACTCGCAATAAAGTGACTTTTTTATAGAACAACATCATTATACCAGCCATAAAGAAGGTTAAGGTTTCACTCGTTAAATGAATTTCTAGCTATTTAGTGGATATAGTTCAAAACTGACCTACACGTAACTTAAAATGCCACTAAATGGAAGCAAATTCATTTTCAATTAATTATGCAACTCTTTAGCTCCTATACAAAAAATAAATGAAAATTATGGACATTTCCTTGAAAAAATACAAACATTCTCATGCATTTGATTGGTTTTTCATTTTTTATATAAAATCTAAATGTGCAAAAAAGGTGAAATTTTCCATGGGATTGGAACGTTCGATGTTTGCTATTTTATTTCCAATGTATATAAGCAATTAATGTTCCATAATCATGTAGATAAATTATTGATTCAAAATGAAATTTAGATCCATTATTTCTTTTCGGAAACAACAAGATCATCATATCCAAGCCCTATGGATCTATAAATGGAATGTGATGGAATATGCATATAATAGATGTGTTACACAAAAGAATCTTCCCACACTTACTATGTCCTTTGATTACAAGTGTTGTACGGGGTTAAAAGAGGACAATAATCAATGTATGCTTTCGAGGGAACAAGTCAGTGTGGACCCAACCAACACTAGGGCTTATGATGATGATTTACGAGAGGGTGGCTAATGCGCGCGCTCGCGGAAGCGTAGTTTTCCGACCGGAACAAGCAGAGCTTAACTTCCTTCTAAGGAAATCAGATTAAGAGAAAATTAATGCCATGCTGGGCCCCACCCACTGAATTCAGAGCAAGTACAATAGCATCTTGTCAGCCGGCTGCAAGCATTCCACGTCAGAAAAAATCCAGCCGGAGGGGAGAGAAGACAGGAGAGAGAAGGGAGCGGGCGATTCACTCGTCGCCCGGCTACAACGCAGTACTCAAGAGAAAGAACTGCATGCATGGGTTAAAAGCTGCCGCTCCTTCCTCCCCTCCAGTCAGTTGTGTCTTCCTCTTTCTCATGCATGTAAACAATAAATGCTACAGCCAATGCCTCTAGCCAGCTTTACTGTATGGTATTTCTTTTAGGAAGGCTAAGAGTGACATGGCAAGAGTATAGAGCCGGTAGCCGGCTCTACTATTAACCATGCTCTCAGGGGGGCTGAGAGATTTATGGTAAGCCATGCTGGGGCCCACCCATTGAAATCGGAGGGGGGGGGGAGGTTTATGGAAAGGCCACACAATTGATTCACGGGAGGGGAGAGATTATTTTATCTGGAGCTCCTTAAAATCAGGGAGTGAAGAGTTTAATGACCGAGTGTTCCAACGCTCGTGAGTGAAAGAGTGTTTTTGGATTTACGATAACTAAATGAGTGTAACAACAAAATTTTGAGAAATCAGTTGCTCCCATCACGAGTGATGAAGGGAGTTAAAACAAGATAGCGTTCAATGCTTGCTATTTCGACCACAAGCCTTGGCTAGGGCAATGTATGCATAAACATCATCATGACTTGCTCAATTTGCATGATATGTTAGGTTTCGTTTTCGCGGTAGGGAGTGGTGGCGAGAGAGGGTTGTTGCTCTACTATTGTCAAAAATTGGGATTTCTTGAAGGTTCCCTTAAGTTGTAGTCTATTTTCTAATTCGACATGTTCATGTAATGATCAACTTCCCCTCATCACGCCGTGCCCGCTTCCTTCACAAAAGATGTATGTCGTGCATCAATCGACCACCCATCCTAGGCGACTAGCAACATCTGAACATACGATATGTCACTTGTTGATCTTGGTTCAAGAGGGACTGCATTTTCTCCAACCCCAGCACTTTGGCTGATCCACCGTCCATAATATGTTTTTGAAGAACAAGTGATGTGACAATTTGCATTTAAGAGGGCCCAGGTCTTCCAAAACACGAGCTACATCACCGACGCCATGATTCCTATAAATGTGCATTTTGTGTGCCACCATCATTGTCGAGTATTCCCACTCCCCGAACTACGTGAATTTTTCAACAAATTGATGCCGGCGCCGGCGATAACCAACCAGACTTGATTGATCCGTGATCATTTGACTACTTGCTCGGTGATGCGTGTTGGTTAAGTGAAAGAGGTACGTCGGCTGGTTCTGCCGTCGTACATGCTCATGTGCAACCGTGTACTACACAACAAGGGTACGGTTATCACGGTGCACACATCGATCATGCATAGGGCCACAAGCGGTATCCCAGTTCATCCTGCGAAACTCATCAACTAGCTCATAACATGTTCACCACTCGCCAATGTTAATACTATATCTGCCTTAAGCCCGCCCCCCGCTTGCATCCCTAATCGGGAACGAGCCAACGATGTATGCTCGGTGGTTTTGCCATGGTTGGGGAAAAGACATGGCGCGCACGGTATGTAATGAAACTCTCGCGTGTCTCGATCAACCTCGCTAAATCTTGTGAAAACACAGTAATAGTATGCTTTCATCCCAATCCTTATTACACAATTGATATTCTTGGACAGCAGAGATGATTGAGGAGGACGCTGAGCCATTTATCCAGGAGATGTGATCCACCATATCCATGTGTGTGACGCCGACGCAGACATGCAATCAAGATGCACAAGTAGCGGTCCGGCGCAGCGCCGGCCACTTTTGCTGCCAGCCACTTGATCGCCGGCGACGTTCCTATCCTGTTCCGGCGCAAAACAAAACAGAGCTGACGTCTAATCTCTCCGACGCAAAGCCCGTCATGGTTACACAAAAAGAGTTAAGGATAATCATCCCATACATATACGCATCATCGTCACCAGCTAGTGGCACCTGAACCTGGATAATTATGTATCCCAGGAACACACCCCAAAATAGTATCATGTTGGCAAGGGATGGCAAGTTGTTTTGGGCGGAATAAGCTCCGTGGCAATTGCTTGTTTTTGAGGCGATAACATAGATGGGATGGTGTAATAGAAGGTGGATAGTGATGTCAAATTAGGTGGAATGGTCAACTTAACCGGTGCATCAAGTGAAAGAATGGTTAAATTATGCTATCAGTGAGCATGTTAACTCCAATTCCATGAATTGATGAGATGAAATCAATCCATGGCGATGATTAATGAGCTCACGGATGCATTGCTGAGCCGATGGAACACCTGTACACCCTGCCAAGAACACCTCATGCATCCTCTTGCTTGTGTACTGGCGTGCACGCCACGTACGCCCATGTTTTGCTCTTGTTGATCGATCTTGTCCCCGGTCTGATGCTGCAGTTTGATTAGTATGCATCAGGTTTTGGATGTTTAACATCTCCATGAAACGAGTTCTTGAGTTTGAGCATGTTTACACCCGTTCCAGTAGCATGATTACCCGGGCTCACGATGAGCCGAGACCATGCAGAGCCTTTTGGTGCTCAGTTTGGCACAAACAAGCAATTTGCATTCTCTCATCCTCTTTGCAGTATTTGACTCGTCGTTTGCATTTTCAAACTTCACGAGCAGCTCGAAACTTTGTGAATTCCATGTGTTTGAATGTCCAACTGGCCAGCTTGACCGATCATCTTGTTTGGGAGAGAGCACTACACCCAGCCCAACTTTGACCTCTTCCTGGACACGTTTCTTGGTCCGAAGAGCACCAAAAACTTTCAAACTTTTCAATCCAATTCTTCGTTCCAGGAAATACAAGACAACAATTGCATTTTGCAGCGAGAAACCATCTGAAATTACGATGAAATTTGATCCGATAGGTAGAACAAGCCAACCTGTATCACCTGGTAGACTTTCCCCAACCACAGGAACAAGTGTTGATCACTCCAGTGCAAATTCATCCGAATTCAAGTGTGACAATCCAAATGCAGGAGCTGGTAAGCCTTCCCCATGTGCACACCTACCGGAGCACGGCGGTTCTCCGGCGAGCCGGCCGGCCACCGCGCCGGCAAACAGTGCAAAGCCCGGCCGAACTCACACACCACCAGCAAAGGTCTCTACAAGTTGTGCAACTTGGGTCGTGTTCCATCGCCTCGTAGCCTATCAAAACGACGTCGGATCGACGTGATTATTGAACCTACGGATTGCTACGTTAACCAGCTACATGGACACGCCGGAAAATCTCATTGTTCACCGGCGCACCCCGTGCCGGCGGCCGGAAATCTCCACCAAACTCCCACCAAGGCACCATCCTGACCAGTCCCTGATCACCGGCTCATTTCTCCCAGGATACTCAACCAAATCACACAAACTCAATCTCATTAGAAAGCCATGATCCTTGCCTACACGATGGAAAAAATTGCATTCGAATTGGTGCATCCGATCGAGCGATATTTGATCGGAAATCGAGAGGAGAAGCACACTCTGAAAGTCTGGAGGCTGGTTCGCGAGACGGCCGGCCAACTAGGGGGGGCTTCAATCCGCGGCATCGGATGGGGCGCGTTGATGGCCGTCGGATGGGAACGGATCGGACGCGCCAGGTTTGATGACGGCCGCGTAGGGAGGGCGATCCGTGGCAACGCCCCCTCGACCAATCAGCGCGCGGCATTCGGCCTTCCCCGTCTCCCCGACGTCTCCCACTATATAACCACCGTCTCCTCCGCCCTGACCTCCTCACCCAGCTCACACGCATCTCTCCCACCTCCGGCGAATACACACCAGCGCGCTCCCCTCTCCCCTCGCTTCCCGCCGCAATGTCGACCGACGCCGCTGCCGCCGACATCCCGGTGCCTCAGGTGGAGGCGACCGCCGACCCCGTCGTGGAGACCACGACCGACGCCGCCGCCGGCGACGCCAAGCCGACCAAGGCGACCAAGGCCAAGGCCAAGGCAGCCAAGACGCCCAAGGCGCCCAAGGCGAAGAAGCCCTCCGCCCCGAGGAAGCCCAAGGCCACCCCCGCCCACCCGACATACGCTGAGGTAAACCCCCCGATCGTCGCCGAATCTCGCTCGCTCCATTGTCGTTCTCTGTTCGTTCGTGTTCGCCTTGATCTGACTGGTTTTGTTCGTGCGTGCTTGTTTTTGCGCAGATGGTCACGGAGGCGATCGCCGCGCTGAAGGAGAGGAACGGGTCGAGCACCGTCGCCATCGCCAAGTACATCGAGGACAAGCACAAGGCGCACCTCCCGGCCAACTTTCGCAAGTTCATGCTGACGCAGATCAAGAAGCTCGTGGCCGCCGGCAAGCTGACCAAGGTCAAGGCCTCCTACAAGCTCACCAAGGCCCCCGCAGCGCCCAAGAAGCCCAAGACCAAGGCGCCGGCCAAGAAGAAGCCCGCGGCGAAGAAGAAGGCCCCGGCCAGGAAGCCCGCCGCCAAGTCCCCGGCCAAGAAGAAGCCCGCCGCCAAGCCGAAGGCCAAGGCCCCAGCCAAGACCACCAAGGCCGCCGCCAAGCCCAAGGCGGCAGCGAAGCCCAAGGCCGCCGCCAAGGCCAAGGCTCCAGCCAAGACCATCAAGGCCGCCGCGAAGCCCAAGCCGGTCGCCAAGACGAAGGCGCCCGCCAAGCCTCGGGGCCGCCCCGCCAAGGCCGCCAAGACCTCCGCCAAGGACGCGCCAGGGAAGAAGGCGCCCGCCGCCGCCACCACCCCCAAGAAGGCCACCCCCAGGAAGCCGCCCACCAAGCGGTCGGCGCCGGTGAAGAAGGCCACGCCCGCCAAGAAGGCCCCCGCCAAGAAGGCCAAGAAGTAGAGAGTCTCCGCCCCCCCGCAACCAGTTTCCATTAGCAGTTTTCCCCAGTTCTGTGTCGGTGGTAGTCCAGGATTCTGTGTTCTAGACTGTAAATTTTATATCCGGGTCGGGGTGAGCTGGTTCAATCCGGCGTACCCCTTGGAGGTGTATCTGTTGGTGGGTGAAACGAACGATGACGACGGCGGCGGCGAGGGTTTGTCCCCCGGCCTCCGTTTTACCGTAGCAGCTTGATTTGTCGAGGTTTTTTAGCGTAGCAAGATCCATGTGATGGGTGTCGAAAACAAATAGTGCATTGTTTATCTAATTAATTATGATTATGATCAGTCGCTCTTGCCCCTGCAATTCTTGTGATTTCTGGATCTGAAATCGGGTGAGATCTGGAATGTGATGGAATTTGAGATCTGAAATTGGTTGGTTGCTTGTATTTTAGTGTATGGGAAATGCAAATCTCGTCTTTAATTTGCCTCCGTCCATTTTCAGTGTACGTGGCTGGCATCATAGCTGTAAATGAAAAATAAAAGGCTGCTGTATTCTTATCTGTATGTACATGACCGGGGCGTCGGTTACTACTGCTGAAATTTGGAATCTTCAATGCGATTTTGGATGGACCTACTTTGATGATTCAGCATCAGCTGCTACCGCGTGAATCTTCCTTCGTACGCATGGTTTTTAGGCACATCTTTTTTAGAAAGAAAGGCGGTCTTGGAGAGATGAATGTGATCTTGTTAACGGGGTAAGCTAATTGGCCCGTTAACGGTGATGCAGGCTTGGAGAGATTTATGGGCTTGGTGAAGCAGGAAAATGAATGGGATCGTCTTTAGCTAATCGGCCCGCTAATGGTGATACCTGTAGTGTCGGCCGTCGACACGTGGGTACGCCTGTTTTGCATCGGAGCGGGAGCCTGGGGGAGGGGTCTGCGGCAGAAGATTCGCAGTACCCGTCGGCTGCGGTGACCGTTTTGGGTGGTGGTGGTGGGGCGCGCGCTTTTGCTTTCAGTTTTTGGGTTCTGCCGCCCGAACTGCAGTGTTTCCGTTTCCGCGCTTCCTTGAATTGACGTTCTCCCTCTGTCTGTCGCGTGTGAAAGACAGCTTAGACAGGGAGGGGCAGGAACCTGCATGCGAATGCCTACGAGGCTATGAACAAACAGCGAGAGCCATCGATCGCGCGAGCTACGGCCGTGCCAAAGTTTTTGGGACAGCGGAAACGCGGCAATCTTGTTCCTCTTGAGTCTTATTTCAAGTCCACAGCTCGACAGCAGCCTCTCAAGAATCCACCTCGTATCTGTTGATCGTTGGCAGATCCAAGAACTGAACTTAGCCGGGCGAAACATTCAAGGTATAAATTTTTTGATCAACAAAATGCAAGTCTGCTCAACAAAATCTCGTAAATTCAAATAACTAATGATTCAGAACAGTTCAAGATTCTCGACAAGTAGGTGATGTAACCACCAAAACTCACAAATAGAACATAAACATCACATAGAAATACTAACATGGACTCCCGCTGGTTGAATCATTCGTTCCATGGCCTAAAATGTCCAAGTCCATGACTAACAGAAACCTACAATAGGTGAACAAGCTGCATATCAATATATGTCTTAGAACAAGTAATCAAATAGTTTGAAACAATAGATAACAAAAGTATTTATCCTAAATTGTAAGTATACGAGGAGGGTTTGGTAGATGGCCTCTACGATCTCTCAAGCTGTGAAAATGTTTTATAATCTTCTTGTCATCAATTGCAGTGAATGTATCTCACTCAACATAGCATATCATCAGATCATTCAACCAATCATCAGATATCTCATTTCTCAAATATTTCTTTATGATATTCATGGCTGAGAAAACTCTTTCAACAGATGCTATCGTTACTGGCAAAGTCAACGCAAGTTTGATGAGCCGATAAACCAAAGGAAGTGTAATGTTCCTTAGTTTCAACCAACTTGAGAGCAAGATTAGCTAGACTGTCACAGCCACAAAAAACATGGGACCTTTTCATCATATCAATGTATATCTTGAGCTGGCCATCCAAATGATATTGTTCTTCTGGATCGAAGTCGACTGAGTACATAGATGCAAGCTCTAGTAGGTTCTCATGAGTAAATCTACTGAATGAGTCTCTAGGATATGGACTAGCAATGCATATCAGTAACCTTGTTGAGGTTTCATTGAACCAGTTATTCATCTCAGCCATGTTTCTACCAAGCACCTCATTGAATATTTCAATCTTGTAGTGATGGAAGCAACTAACCATTTTGCGGGAACTCCTTGGGTAACCCCTTGCTGGAATATTCTCATCCATACTACGCACTGGTATCTCCCTTTCAATACAACAGGAAGTGGCAGCCTCCAAAAGTGCCTCCCATCCGTCATCCCTCAGTTGCTGCAATAAACTTTTCATGGACACAATCATGTTCATTGCACTTACTATGTTCTGATCCTTTATTTGTAATGCTTGTGACAAGTCATTAGTCAAACCAAGAATTTTAAGCATCAAATGTAAGACGAGAACAAATTCAAAGACCTCCATAGGTTTCATGAAACTTGATGCTTGGTGCCTGCAAGCTAAACAATGTTATGTAGCACTTTCATGGAAGTATCACAATTAGTTATCATCCCAACGAAGAGCAGAGAGAGTATTTATATAACCATTTGTGTCTCACACAAGGTGTCATAGTTCTCGTGTGAAGTAACTGCTTGAGTTTCTGCAAACACTGTTACTGTCCTGGTGGACGAATAAACCAAAGTAACTTAGATAAAATGTTTTAAAGTTTTTTTTGACTGAACACTGTGAGGCAACAACCCCACAACCTTTTATTAAAACTTGGGCCAAAATAGTACAAGGAAGGACAAAAAAGTAAAGTCTATCTATGGTACAGTAAACCTACCTATACATGTACAAATATACAAATATACAAATATACAACAACATGTGCCACATGATTAAGGCAGAACATTAATCCATCCCAGGAGCAATGGCTTGATCGAGGCCTTCTTCCTATGGAAGTGCAGAGTGATGTCATGGATGAATTTGGCTTTCCATCTGCCAAAGGTTGGCCTGATATGCCTGAAGATCCTGTCATTCCTCGTGGTCCAAATACTCCAGGCAGCAAGGTAAACCACCTCAAAGAAAAAAGGACGGTTGAAGCTTCTCTTGGCAGCCAAGATGCATTCACGAGGAGCTAGCCCTGCATACCAGGTAACCTGCAGGTAATTCCAAACTCTGATGCTGAAAGAAATTTTGAAAAAGAGATGTTCTCTGTCCTCATGCAGCTGGGCCACACACATAGGGCATAAATTGTCATCTTCCTCTGATCTCCAATGCCTTCTGAGTAGCATATCCCTCGTATTGAGCCTATCATTCAGCATCAACCAAGCAAAAACTTTGATTTTCATAACACACTTGCTCTTCCATATCCATTTACAGGGATCATCATCAGGAAGGTGTGCATGGGCCAAAATGTAATAACATTTGGCAGAGTATTGACCATTACCAGGTGTCCAAGACCAAGTATCAGGTTCATGAGGTCTTCTTTGCAAGGTTGATAAATCAGAATTTAGAGACACCAATTCATCCATTGCTTCCTGAGAGAGTGGCAATTGAAAGAAGGTGGTAATATCAAATTCCTCAATGAAATTCCCCGATGTAAATCTTATCATCCAGTGTGAAGGAAAATAGCCTAGGGAATCTCTCTTTAATTGGCTGGTGGATTCCACCTAAGCTCCATGTATCATGCCAAAAGAGAGAGATGTTTCCATCATTGATTGTGATAACACAATGAGTTATGTAAACCTCACTTAACTTCATGATATCTCTCCACCAAAAGGATCCACACTGAACAGTTGCATGAGGGACCACTCCATTGTAGTAAGTGTCCCAGATCAAAGAAACCCATGGAATATCAACCTTGTTATAAAACTTGTGCAGGTGTTTGGTGAGCAAGGCCTTGTTCTGAATTGCAAGGTTGATTATCCCCATGCCTCCCTTATCTTTTGGTTTACAAACCATTGGCCAGGCTGCTAAAGATTGTTTGGGTGTATCAGAATTTTCTCTCCATAAACATTGCCTCATTATTCTCTCAAGCTGATTAATGATAACAACTGGCAAGCTAAGACTGCAAAGGAAATAAATTGGCAAGGAGGTAAGAACAGACAGTAGCAGTTGTAGTTTGGCCCCCTGGGAGAGGAGGGAGGAGCTAGCAGAGAGTCTTCTTTCAACTCTGTCCACCACAGGCACCAGGTCTTGCACCCTAGGTTTGGTGGTGCCCACAGGTAAAGCTAGATAGGTGAAAGGGAGAGACCCAACCTGACATCCAAAGATTGCATCCAATCTGGTGGTTTCCTCCTGTGGGACATTGATGAGCAGAATGCAAGACTTCTGAAAATTGACTTTTAAACCAGTTGATTTAGAGAAGGCCAGCAACATTTGCTTGAGAGCTAGAAGTTGAACTTCATCAGCTTGAATGATCAACAATGTGTCATCTGCATACTGGACTATTGGAAAATCTGGGTCATTAGAAGGAATGGGGAGGTTTAGTAAACCCTGTTGCAGCATTTGGTTAACCACAGATTGAAGAAGGTCAGCAGCAATGACAAACAGAAGAGGAGAGAGAGGCCCCCCCCTGCCTAACACCTCGTTTGCAAATAAATTGTTTGCCAGATACACCATTTAGTAGGATGGAAGATGATCCAGATGAAAACAACTCCTTAATCCATCCTATCCATTTTGCATCAAATCCTTTATATTTCAGCATAAGCAGGATTAGATCATGTTCAACAGTGTCAAAAGCTTTAGCAAAATCCAGCTTGATGATAAGGATTGGTCTTTTAGACTGGTGACACTGATGAATGTATTCCAAACTCCAAGCAATGCATTCCTGAATAGACCTTGATTTAAGGAAGCCATATTGGTTTTTATGGATGCATGTGAGGATGACTTTCTGTAGTCTATTAGCCAGGAGCTTAGTCAGGAATTTCACACAAGTATTTGTGAGAGAGATTGGCTAAAGTCATTTGGTCCTTCAGGAGAGTGGATTTTGGGGATGAGTGTGACAAGAGATCCATTAATACTCTGCAAAGAAATTCTCCCTTCATAGAAGTCAACTATTAACTTGAGGAAATCATCCTTGATTATGTGCCAACATTTCTTAACAAACAAACCAGTAAAACCATCTGGTCATGGAGCTCTGTCTAGAGGTAGGTATTTTAAAACTTCATTTATTTCATCCTCTGTAAAAGGCCCAGATAAAACCTCTAGCCTAGGGACAGGCTGGATCAAAGTTCCAAGGTCAAACAACATGTCAATTCCACATGTAACTCCCAATCTATCCTTGTATGAAGACCAGAGAAGTCCAGCCATTTCACCGTGAGTGGATAAGGTCATACCATCATCATTAACTAAGCTGGAAATAGAATTTCTTCTAAATCTCTCTGTTGCCATAGCTTGAAAAAACTTGAAGTTTTCCTCTCCCACTTTGATCCACCTGATGGTACATCTTTGTTTCCAATAAATGTATTGCAGGTGAAGAAGCTCCTGCAGATGTAACTTTACAATCTTTCTGAAATTAAATTCAGGTCTATAAGAGGCCTGCTCTCCTCTAAGTTATCAAAGGCAAGGATAACTGCATTGCAGGCATTCATCAGCAACTTCAGCCTGGATAAACCTGTGTGCATTTCCTAAGCTCTGACCTTAACCGTTTAAACTTATGGGTTAGGATAGCAGCAGAATTGGTTAGCCTTGTGGGAGCAGACCAAGATCTTTGGACACACTCCATGAACCCAGGCATGTCTACCCAGTAGTTTTCAAAACAAAAAACCTTAGCTTTGGGTATGGAGGTGGAGATTGAGACCACACAAAGAATAACGAAGGTAAAAACTCTCAAAGGTAAATAGCATAAATAAAGATGGGATTTGAGTTGCCTGCAGTGAAGAGATTATGTGCGGAGAGAATTCAATTCATGGTAAGAATATATCAAGTGTGCGAGTGCGACAGTAATACCAATTACCTTGTATCATATTCATAATATTTGATATGTGTGTTCACCCTAAAGTTATGAAACTTCTCCTCCCGGGATTATATTTTATTCTATGGTCATGCTTCGCCGTTGCCATAGAGTGGTCATCTCCACAATTAAGGTCCTTGAACTGGAACCAAGCATTAAGTTTCATGGATCACTGTTATCTCATATTGTCTTTGGTCCTCATAGATATCTCCACCTGTCATGTCAGAGGCCACAAATTCCCTAAAGATTATGTGTTACATGTGTAGGTCTTGAGATCATGTTGCATGGGCCCTTAAATTAGACAACACACATAGAGTTCACCACAGTATAACAACATACTAAACATATCATACTACTAAGAATACGAATGATGACATATATATGTTAAGGACAGATGAATCTTAATAAGATGAAAGGGATTATTCAAATAGTCTTGATCTCCAGATGAGATTGAATAGAGTTAAAATTGTTCTCACAACTTGGAATTCCTATTACAGTAGTGAAGGATGAGATGATGATGGAGACAAAAGGACTAAAACTAAGAAGACCTCCCAATGTTGTTAGGATCTCCCCCTCTTCCATTCTGGATGTGGTGGCGGCGGCTAGGGTTTTCTTCTCCCCTGGGCCCCTTCACGAAAGTGTCTTGTATAGAAGTGGTGGAGCTGTTGGCACCTCATATGATCGCTCATAAGGGCGCTTGCGGTCGTATGGAAGGCCGTCTTTTGGTCTTCTGCGCCTGAAGGCTTGGATCTCCATATGGAAGTTGCTCCATTTGACTTTATTTGCAATAATCCTCTTTGGTTTCCTTCCATACACTACAAAAAAATACACATCCGTGATGATATGTGTTTGTCACAGTAGGTCGCGTTTTCTGTCATGCATGTACATCCATGATGATTTTATGATAGAATCAAGATAGTCATACCTGTGCTATCGTAGAAGTGTTCCATGACATTACCAAAATTATCATCTCGGAAGTGTCCACTTCCATGACGATAAATCGCGTCACGTAAGTGCTTTCGTCAAGGGTGACCGACACGTGGCATCCACCATAACGGAACGCCGTTAAGCTATCGGGTCGGGTTTTGGATCCGATAACCCGTTAATGACCCGACCAATGGGGATTTTCCACGTGTAAAATCATCATTGGCTGGAGGAAACACGTGTCGGCTCATCGCTGGGACAGATGTTATCCACTCATTGGACAGAAGGCGCCTATGATACGTCGACATGTGGCACGGCCCAACAGAGGCCCATTCTTATGAAAAGGCCGGCCCATTTGACTTGGTCAAAAGGTGGCGGGCCGGCCCATGGAAAGCCTGTTAACGGCCTGTTCGCATATAGCCCATTTATAGCCCGCTAACCCAAGGCCCGTTACGCCCTATTCAAATTAGGCCCGATGGCGCCATCTGGGCCATCCAATATGATTCCAAATTGCTTTCACTTCAAGCCCATGTATGGCCCATGACGTCTTCGGCCCATATGAGGCCCTATGTAACTCTTGGCCTATTAACTACCGTGGTGAAACCGGCCCGTAATGAACAAAGGTATCACTTTACACCCATTAACGGCCCATGGTGAAACCGGCCCGTAAAGAACAATGTATCACTTTATACCCATTAACGGCCCGTTATTCCGTTGGGCGTTCCATTATGTTATCTTTCGGACTTCTCAGAGCCCATTTATTCTTGGGCTCATTTCCAGCATTCGTTTACTTACGGCCCGTTAATGTCATTTTTTGCTTGTAACACCCCGGATGTATCTTTCCATATTTGTAACTCCAACTCCGTGGTTGGGTTTTTTGTCTTTCGTTTTGCATTTTGTTCATGTCATGCATCTCATATCATGTCATCATGTGCATCTCATTTGCATACGTGTTCGTCTCATGCATCCGAGCATCTTCCCCGTTGTCCGTTTTGCAATCCGACACTCCTACATGCACCGGCGCACCCTCTTGTCTCTTTTTCGTGAGCGGGTGTTAAACGTTCTCGGAATGGACCGAGGCTTGCCAAGTGGCCTTGGTTCACCACCGTAGACCACCACAAGTTTCGTGCCATTTGGAGGTCGTTTGATACTCCAACAGTTAACCGAAAGTAACTTGAAGGCCTCTTGTGTGTTGCAGCCCAACACCCTCCAAACAGCCCAATAACCCATCTAAGTCACTTCCATGCTCTCCGTCGTCGGATCACGATCGTGGGCGAAAACTACACCTCATTTGGAGCTTCCTAGCTCCTTCTACCTATAAAAACACCTCCTCCCCCGAAATTCCGGATCAAATCCACCCCTAACCCTAGCCCCGCTCCTCTAGCCGCCGCCCGGTTACGTCCGGCGGGACGCGTCCGCCGCCCGCCGGACCAATCGCGCGCCGCCACGTGGCGGGCAGCCGCTCGCCGCCGCCTCCGCGAAGCCCGCCGGGCCCGTGGCCCCAGCCCGCACGCGCGCCCGGCAACCGTCGCCGCCACGCCGACATCGCCGCCGCGCCGCGTCGACCAGCGCCCGACGCCGCCCGTCGCCTCCCGCGCAGTGTGCCGCCGCTGACCCGCGCCCCGGCCGGATCGGGGCGCCCCGGCCGGCCCCGACCCCGTCTCCAACCTCCTCCCGCTCCAACTCCGGCGAGCCGCCGCCGGCCCGCCTCGATCCGCGCGCCCGAGCCCGATCCAGATCTGGACGAGGTTGACCCGATTTTTCCTCCAAGTCTTTTCTCTGTCACATAATTTAGCTATGTTCATTGCATCATAACTTTGCACCCGTGGATCCGTTTTGGGCGTGTAGCATACCGAATTGTTCGCCTCGACGAGTCCATCATTTCATCTCATTGCATCATTTACATTTGAGCTCATATTGATGCCAGAAATGCTGTTAGAAGAGGGCTATGTGATGTTAGTTTCAGATTCTTATCAGAACATGCACTTTTGTCATTTTTGCCATGATTGATGTGTGCAACCTATGAACTTGAGCCCTACATGTGTTTTGTAATATGCTATGTCATATTTATAGGGGTGTATGCCATGTATTTTTGTGATCTTTGTGGTGACTAGCACAAGTATGCAAACTAGGCTTCGTGATGTTGCTGATTTCAGCCCCTGTTCTGCTATTATTTTTATGACATGTAAACTTGATGCTACAGAGAGTTCCATGCATATTTTGAGGTACTTCAGTAAGGATGTTTTGAACATGTGGATGTTCTCTATCCGTCCATGCCCTTTTTTGCAATTATGGAGTGCCATAGCTTGAGTCAATCGAGCTCTCCTTTTGCTATAAAATGTTTCCTGGCAGATTGTTTACATGTTATTCAATTTTGCCAAGGTTGTTGTAGTTGATCCTTGCATGCTATAAACTTGTTCTTGCCATTTTTAGTTTAATAAACATGTATTATTGCTGGTGATATACTTGTCTTGTCATGCAATGACTTGTGGTGAGTGAATCGAGCTTGCAAAGATGCCTTCATGATGCTGTTAATGCCATGCTCTGTTTCCTGAATCTGTTAACGAAACTTGCTATGTTTACATGGGTGCAATCCTATCTTCTGATCCTTTTTGGCTGATGGTTAGTAAAAGACTTTTGTTCTATGCATTTAGTATTATCTTGCCATGCCTTAATTTTCTATGATATTTGCCTGTAACATGATGTTTGCTTGCTCTAAACATTGCTTCGTGATGCTGTTTCTGCCATGTTAAGTTTTTCACTAAGTCTGTGAAGCTGATATATTTTGCACTTTTGCCATGCTTGTTTGAACCTGTTATGATATGGTTTAGCCGTAGCTCAGTGTTCATCTTTTGTCAAGCATCTTGAGTAGATCGCTGTCATGTGATTTTTTGATATGTTTGGGTGCAGTAGCTTAATTTCTTGTTGCTTGCTAAGTGGCATCCTGCTGTTAATCACATATTTGTGCCATACTTGTTTTGCTTGTCATTTGCAAACCATGCATCCGATTCCGGTGATCTTTATATCGATTTCAACCGAAATCATCTCACCTTTCCAGCGGCATACTTGGTTTGCCAAGTTGATGCCTTGTTCATCACTTTTCCTTTCGGAGCACGCATACGCATTGCATATCACATCTCGCATATCATGCCATGTATTGCATCATGTTGCTTGTGCATTGCACCGTGATTTATTGTGGTTCCATTGTTTGTGTTTTTGCTTTGGGTAGAGCCGGGATACGAGTACGTGAACGAGGAACCTGTTGAGAACGCTTACGAGGATCAAGCTTTCGACAACTCTCGAGAACTTTGCGAGCAAGATGACCATACCCTCGAAATCACTTCTATCTTTGCTTGCTAGATGCTCGCTCTTTTGCTATGCCTATGCTGCGTTACCTACCACTTGCTATATTATGCCACCCATATTGCCATGTCAAACCTCTAACCATCCTTTCCTAGCAAACCGTTGATTGGCTATGTTACCGCTTTGCTCAGCCCCTCTTATAGCGTTGCTAGTTGCAGGTGAAGATGAAGTTGGTTCCATGTTGGAACATGATTATTTTGGGATATCACAATATCTATTGTTTAATTAATGCATCTATATACTTGGTAAAGGGTGGAAGGCTCGGCCTTATGCCTGGTGTTTTGTTCCACTCTTGCCGCCCTAGTTTCCGCTCATACCGTGTTATGTTCCTTGATTTCACGTTCCTTACACGGTTGGGTGATTTATGGGACCCCTTGACAGTTCACTTTGAATAAGACTCCTCCAAAGAAGGCCCAACTTTGGTTTTACCATTTGCCACCTAAGCCTTTTTCCCCCGGGTTTTCGCGAGCCCGAGGGTCATCTTTATTTTAACCCCCCGGGCTAGTTCTCCTTCGATTGCTGGTCCAACTTGAGCGATGTCCGGTGCCCCTTGGGCAATCAGGGTCTATGCCAACCCGACGTCTGGCTCTTCTGGTGTGCCCTGAGAACGAGATATGTGCAGCTCCTATCGGGATTTGTCGGCACATCCGGGCGGCTTTGCTGGTCTTGTTTTACCATTGTCGAGATGTCTTGTAGTCCGGGATTTCGAGACTGATCGGGTCTTCCCAGTAGAAGGAATATCCTTCGTTGACCGTGAGAGCTTATAATGGGATAAGTTGGGACACCCCTGCAGGGTATTATCTTTCGAAAGCCGTGCCCGCGGTTATGAGGCAGATGGGAATTTTTAAAAGTCCGGTTTTATAAAACACCAAGTTGACCTTAATTAAAATACATCAATCAAGGTGTAACCGTGATGGTCTCTTCTCGGTGGAGTCCGGGAAGTGAACACGGTATTGGAGTTATGTTTGACGTAAGTAGTTTCAGGATCACTTCTTGATCGCTACTAGCTTCACGACCGTGCCTTGCTTCTCTTCTCGCTCTCTTTTGCGAATGTAGCCACCATATATGCTAGTAAACTGCTGCAGCTCCACCTCACAACTCTGTCCTACCTATAAGCTTAAATAGTCTTGATCTCGCGGGTGTGAGATTGCTGAGTCCCCGTGACTCACAAATTCTACCAAAACAGTTGCGGTGCCAACGATGTCGGTCTGAGATGACGCAACCGAGCTCAAGTGGGAGTTCGACGAGGAACGTGGTCGTTACTATGTGTCTTTTCACGATGATCGATGGTGGAGCCAGCTTGGGACGATCGGGGATCTATGTAGCTTTTGGGGTAGTCTTCTTTTATTTTGGTTCCGTAGTCGGACCTCGAGTGTAATCTGGATGATGGATGTTTATTTATGTACTGTGTGAAGTGGCGACTGTAAGCGAACTATGTATCGCCTTCCCTTATGTATTACATGGGTTGTGTGAAGATTACCTCACTTGCGACATTGCTTTCAATGCGGTTATGCCTCTAAGTCGTGCTTCGACACGTGGGAGATATAGCCGCATCGAGGGCGTTACACTGCTTGTGGGCCAAATTCAGCCCGTGGTTACAGTCAGCCCGTTTGTGGTCCGTTAATACGTTGGGCTGTTTTCATAGCGTCATCAAATATGGCCTATTAACGATGGCCCATTATGGTCGGCCCATGAATGGACGATTCCAACTCTAGCCCGTTTACGGCCAGAACGCGGTCTGTTTGGCCCATGTTTGGCCAATAGATCATACGGCCCGTATAAGGCCCATTGATGATACGGCCTGTAGAAGGCCCATTGTTTCTACGGCCCGTAGAAGGCTCATTGTTTCTACGGCCCGTAGAAGGCCCACTGTTTATACGGCCCGTAGGAGGCCCAGTGTCACTACAGTAAATATTAGCCCATGGTTATTGTGGCCTAATTTTAAAAAATAGGTTGTTGCAGCCACTAGCAAACCGCAGAAAAAGAACTGCACTGACTACAAGCAAACAAATAAACAAGAAAACAAGGAAATAAATAAGCAAGCAACTTACACTAGGCTATCACGTCTATTACACATATTACATCCACTGCGCATCAAAGTTCGCCACCTGTGCAAATATAGGGAACACAACAAAGATATAAACGCCAAGACAAAACAAGTCCAGAACTGAAACCACTTGAGAAGAGGTCAATAAACAATATCACAGGTACCCATAATGCTGGCAAGATGCTTAGCAAGCTTATTAACTTTCTCTTGTTTGGCGCTTAAGTCCTCCAAAGCTTGTTGTTGCACCGTAAAGTATGCATCTGAATTCTGCAGGACTTCCTCGATCCTTGACTTCGTCGCATAACATCCGATCGATGTCTTTCAACTTGAAGTTGAGACTCAAGAAGCGAACTGATTCAGTAACGAGTTCAAGAGTCGGTGCCAGCAGTGGTAGCCAGTAGCTCGAACACTACATCAAGACAGGACTTTGGGGTTGTCTCAGTGTCTTCAATATAGTTTTTATCAGCTTTCTTGGAGACCAACAGGGATGTCTCACTATCTTGAACCTTATCTGCATTATTTTCCTTTACCATTGCATAACATGGTACTCTTCTCCAATATTTTATCCGTGTTCTAAAAGAGAAACAAACAAACACATCTCAGGTTTACAATGTAGTATATGAAACTCATTTTGGTAAACCAGTTCAGTAGTAAGGTGGACAGGATAACAGCATGAAACAAACATATATCTATGTAGTATGGTCACCGTATGGTCTATATCATTCTAGTTTATGTTGCCAAATCAAGATAGATATAGTTCAATCATATCTATTTAAGACAAAGCAGTATAGATAGAATATAAGTGTGGGAAACTACACAGCAATAACAACACTTGTAATGTGCATGGCATGAGAACATAACTGTTTATTCAATTGAAACTGAAATCAACATAGAGCAAGTTACAACAAAGAACAGCCAAACACGTTGAAGAAACAGGTTTAAAACATACATTGCTATGCCATTGGAGTTTCAATTGCATCCTTCAAATTTGAATTAGTTGGTATTAGTAATTACAGTGATACAAGAGCAAAGTAGTATGAACCATAGCTACGGAACCTGACCTGAGAACAATTCTTCTTCTGCTTTAAGCGTTGACTTCGGGTTCGGAGTGGTGGTCCTCGTGATTTGGGCACTGCAGTTGCCTTACTAACTGCTTGTGTTTGGGTGCTCTGTGGTGGAGACGGTCTTTGTGTCAACGGAACTAGGTGTCTATCTGCGGGGTTGGGGTTAGAAGGGGTGTAGCTGGTTCTTCCGTCCAACTAGGTAGGGTGCAATCTGCATGAGTGTGGGTTATGTGTGGTGGGGCTGGTTCTTGGGCAAGTACAACCGTGGTTCTATCTGCATCGACGGTGTAGCACGATCTTTTCTCAAGACCGTGTTTTTACTCCCACAGATATCGCCATCACTACCTCCAATTGAAATGACTGATAAACAAGAAAAGTAATTGAATGTACAGACATTGTAAGATAGACAGTGCAATGGATAGTAGGGAAGAAAACAGGGCATGAAATAATTCACATTTATGTTGTCTAAGCAAATGTAATAGCAAGACATAATTTCACATATATGATGGCTAATTAAACAGGATAGCATGACACAATTTCACATGTATGATGGCTAATTAAACAGGATAGAATGACATACTTCAAAATATGATGACTATGTAAACATGATGACATGATATAACTATACGATGTGTCTATTAAAGTGGTTGGCATGCCATAAATCACAAACATGCCGTCGATGGAAACATGATGGCATGATATAATTCATGGATAGAACGAAATAATTTAAAATATGATGACTATGTAAACAGGATGAGATGATATAACTATATTATGTCTTTAGAAAATGGGTTGGCATGCCATAATTCAGATACATGCTGTCTATGTAAACATCATGGAATGAAATAATTCAAATATATGATTTATATACTAAGGAAGTGAGCAGAGGGCAATCACATATATGATGTGTCAACTAAGGAGATGTCATTCAATATTGTGTATATGATGTAAAAACTAAGCATTGCAATACAACATATGCATTATATGAGTAATATAACTCTGCCAAGTTTGAGCATACACCTCAGGGGGATAATAGGACTGGTCATCTGCCTCAATCCTCCTCTCAAGAGCTATCTATAACCGCAAGATATCTGCTTTCAAGTAGCATTGTCTGCTCTGAAGACCTTGTTTTCACTCCAGATTTCTCCATCACCAATTCAAATGGCTGATGCACGGGAAGAGCAGTTGAATATACAAACATTGTCGACAAAAGCAATGAGAAATACAAAAAAGGACGACATGATATAATTCACATATATGACGCTTGCCTAAACAGCATGGCATTGCATAATTCACATACATAATGCCTTGCAACAAGATAACATTGCATAATTCACATATATAATGTCTTGCAACAAGATGGCATTGCATAATTCACATATATGGTAATTAGACACTAAACATGTGGCATTCACACAAAGCATGTCTAAACTAAGCAAATGACATAGCAATGCAAGATACCATACGCATACGATATGAGCAACATAACCCTGCCAAGTTAGGGCATGCACCTCGGGGATATGTCTGGTCATCTATCTCTGAATCCTCCTCACGAGGAGCTATCTGTAACCAGCAAGACATGCGCTTCGTCAGATAGCATTATCTGCTCTGAAGACCTTGTTTCCACTCCAGATTTTTCCATGACCGTGCCGAATGGCTGATGCACAGGAAGAGTAATTGAATGTACTAAAACTGTTGACAAATTTAACAATGATGGCATGATATAATTCACATATAAGATGACTGGCTAACCAGGGTGGCATTGCAAAATTCACATATATGATGCCTGGCTAGACAAGATGGCATTGCATGATTTACATATACGATAAAGAAACTAAACAGATGACATTGACACAAAGCATGTCTAAACTAAGCATATGACATCATTAATGTCTACAGTAAGCAATGCAGGGCACCATATGCATGATATTACCAACATCAGCATGCCAAGTTAGAGCGAAGACCTCATGGGGTAAATAGGAGTGGTCTTCTCCTTCTGAATCCCCCTCAGAACAATTATCTTCCTCTTGATTACGATCCGAAATGGGTGTAGGGGGGGCTGCCTTTGCGCCCACCATGGAACGCAACGCTTTGCATGAAATTTTATTGCCACGCAAGGCTCGTCTCTTTTGCTCTACATGATCAGTTCCATTGTGTACAATAATCGGCATGCATAGGAATAAAACATAGTGAGATTATGTAAGGAGTGCATGCACAAATCCAGAGTGATGGTAGCAAGCGTGGATAGACCCAAAACCAATGATAGTAGGCGGATAATAGATTTAGTTAAAAATACAGATAATGGCTCCTTTAATGTTTGTTTGCACCCAACATGAAACTCATAGTAGACACCGGAGATTAACCAGATAGTAGGCAGATAGTACTGATTGCTGCCCCAATATGTACCCCACAACCATTTAAAACTCAAGTTTACGCATTAGTTTGGACTGACTTGGAGTCTAATAGGTGAACACGACGATAATGTAGCATGTCATCATATTAAGCAACGCATAACATAAGCGGAACCACGGAAGAGTGCGACCTCTCTTGCGGACCCGTGTAGTCCTCAAGGTCATCTACTCGATTGATGATGGTAATGCAGTTAATCGTGGCTGCGGTGGCGAGGAAGAAGATCTGAGGCGGCGAAAGACAAGTCTGGGAGCGGATCCTGCTGTGGTGAACCCTTCCGTCGTTGGAGCAGCCGAATGGGTGGAACACAACGCCATTGTGAGTAGGACAAACCACACAAGGTTTTCTTTGACACATTCTGTAATGTAAGTAATTGAGTAAGGGCTTGTTTGAATTTGAGGATTCTAACAATGCAGGGATAGGAAATAGACATGAATAGGATAGGAATGCACGTGCAAAATAGAGAATTTAAAAACACAGGATTTTTGCCAATCTGGGTGTTTGATTCATAACAATTGGAAGATCACAGGATGCAAAAAAGCATGGTGAGATTAAGTCAAACCACAAGAAAATGTACGATTATAATGCTATTATGCTACTATCTCTTAGTCTTGTGCTTGATGAATAGGAATATGAAAAGGAGGAGAAGTGGAAATTAGAATTCCTACGGTTTTTCTTTCAAGGAGACACTAAAGGAACAAATCCTACAGTTTTCCTTTGCTCCATTCCTTTGCACCAAATTCATGAAAAGTAGTACCATAGGAAACTTTCCAATTCCGATGTTTTTCATTCACTTTTCCTTTCAAGCACTGGCGGGCTTGAGCAAGGAAAATCCTACACTAAAAAAATATTTTTGTGCTACTTCTATTACTTTGGACCCAGGCCACTGCCATACTAGCTCAACTCCCAGGCCCATCGACAAATGCACAGCTCAAACTCGCAGAGATAAATAATGATGGCGTTCAAGAGAGTCCATCACGGATAGCTAAGTTGCCTGGTACCTCACTGCTTGTCATATAGTAGGATAAAATAATCGTATTTCCCGTTACTACGAGTGCTCAATGGACAATATATATAACATGTAGAGTAAAAAGAGATGCAACAAGTGTACAACCTCTTTGGTGAAGCCATGTCGATCTCAGCGTGATTGGGTTGGCCGGTGAGGATGCTCCGGCTGACTTGGCTGTCGGAGGAGGGGAAGAAGATCTTAGGCGTCTGGAGATGGAGCCCGAGGTACTGCTCCTCCGTGATGGAGGGTTTCGTTGCTGGAGCAGCTCCGGTGACTTGTACGACGCCGAGGCCGAAGCAGGACAAGAGAGACAACGAACAACGTTAACCTGAGTGGAATTCTAATAGCATCCCCAATACATGACGTAAAATACATAACCACAAAGTGCTAGATGTAAAATACATCAGCCGCTCATCTCTGAACTTAACTGCCGAAACTGAATTTAACTGTTGAAACTGAACTTAACTGTCAAAACTGAACTTAACTGTCGAAACTGAACTTAACCGTCGAAACTGAATTTTGCCGTCGAAACTGAATTTTGCTGTCGAAACTGAATGCACTAGCAAGGTGAGGCTACACGTCGGTCGACTGACTTATTCATCTCTAGTCAGTCGATTTTGCATCCATTGGATACGAAATCAAGGGCATGCGGTTCATCTTCAACCTCCACCCCCCTGAGCCGCCAGCCACCACCGGCCAAACAGCAGCCCCCGCCACATGGCCGGTGGTCGCCGCCCGCCCCGAAAACACTCCCCACCGCCGGTCCGCCGCCGCCCCGGCCATCCCTCTAGGCCCCCCCTACCGAGCTTTTTCTCCGGCGATCCCCACGCCACCGTCCCGCCAATGCCCAGCCACCGCCGGCCACCACCGCCCCCATCCTGAACCCTAAGATAGATAGTGGGGTACCTCTCCGTGAGCCCCCCCTCCTCGCTGGCTGGTTCTTCCTTCACCCCGCGAGCCCCCACCCCCAAAATCGATCGACCCAAAAGTCGATTCACCGATCAAGTGTAGCTAAACCGGAGCAGCATCGCAAGCAAGAGCAAGAGCGAGAGCAGCAACACGAGCAAGAGAAATAGCAAGAGCAATAGCAAGAGCAGACCAGGCAGGGAACCGAGAGCAAGAGCAGAGCAGCAGCGCGAGCGAGAGCTAAAGCAGCAGCTCCTATCGATGTGGACGCCGCCGAGGGAGCGACGCCATGGAGGAAGTGGCCGGCGATGCCGCCGTGGATGGAGCCGTGCCGTGTCGGCTCGGGACCGAGCGCTGGCAGCACCGTGAGATCAAATCAAGACGAAAATGCAGCGATTAGTGTACAACCTCTTTGGTGGCGCCGATTAGGCCGCAGCTTCATCCGAGGAAACGGTGATGATGATGCTCTTCCGGTGGTGCAGGTGAAGACGGCGGTGTGGGAATGGAGGTGGCACGAAAGACGAGGGGAACGTCGGGGCAGCTCCTTGGAGGTGGAGGACGGGGTGGCTGAACCGGCGGGACGATGAGATCGATGATGGATCCTCATCCGATACGGTGGATGAGGGACGTCGAGGTGTTGCTGTGGACGACGTCGTCGGGGAAGAGGCTCCGGCTGGGTGGCGGACGGAGCAGGGTGTGGGGTTTCGTCGCGGGTTTTCGCGGCCTCGGTGTACGAATGGGTGGGCGGATGGGATGGCAGTGGGGAACCATGGCTTAGAGACGCGCTTGTCCGAAATGTGGGGTAAGTTACGAAAGTACCAACACCGATTTGAGACGGTTCTTTTGGTTCAGGGGTACCACGGGCATTTCGCGTGTCGGGATTTCACAGGAGGTGGGAGTTTTCGCACGCGTTGTAATTTCGGAATAGCAAGGCGCGGGTTGAGATGGAGGGAGTTGTCGGAGCATAATGAGACAAATATATATCTTAAATATTTCGGACTAACAAGGCGCGGGGTTGAAGAGGCGGGAGTTTCGCAGCACGATAGACAGAGACGCTAGCTTGAATTTTCGGCATAACAAGGCGCGGCTTGAAATTTTGGAAGAACAAGCTTAACATGTACCAAAAAAAATACAATTTGCACCTCAACACGCACAACACACACAAACACCATTTAGACTAGAGTAAGGTACACGTGCATTGCACGCATGCGATTTGGCAACCAAAATATGAATAAATACCACATTATAGCATGCAAGCTTTGAGTCATATATGCATGATGTAGATGTTCGTTTAATTCTTATAGTTCATTTCATTCAAAATCATCTAGTTTTTATAAGAAAGCTAATCTATTTTAAGATTCATGGAATTGTGTGTTGTAAGACATAAAGTAAAAACAAATAATGGCAAATCATGTAGAGAAACATTTGGGCAATTCTGATACGGAAGATTCTAGAACAAATAAGAAGTGCTTGTGTTTTGATGTTTGTGCATTATGCTTAAGTTCAACCATGGAGTCTTCTAGATTATACATGTGGCGAAATCTGGTGGAATCTAGATGATATCCAACGGCCAGTAGTGCTCAAATTTGCCATCTTTGGACCATCGGATTCGCCTCATCCAACGACCATCTTTCAAAGCTAAAGTTACCCGCACATATAAAAAAATATAAAATATAATATATATAGGGGTATAGATATAGATATGTGATGTAAAGTCACCATCATCTCCAATTAGAATAGTGTGTCCATGCACGGATGCGACGTGGCCAAATGATGTCTGTCATCGGTATCTCAAATTCAAATCAGTCTGACCTTGTTCAATGTGTATACATTACAACATGCTCGTTTCCAAACCACACCGCGCAGATCTCCGTTATATTCATGCATGCATGGGTTTCAAACATCCGGATCTCTTATTCAAATATTTGAATTCAACTTTACATTGATTATGACCTCACCTATTCTTTTACACCCACACAGTAGTCTTCTCTTTATAATTGTACCGCTAACTTTCTCTCGTGCATGCATGCACACACACTACTAGTCGGCATTATCCATCGCACGCATGCAATCTTTTTCTTCAGGTCGGTCTCCCATGAAGGCACACACCCACACACATCCCCCTCTCCATCATATCGGGCATTCTTTATCCCTCAAACGTGCATGCGCAACGATCGATGTTCCTCTATGTATGTGTGTATATAGCTAGGTCTTTCATAGTTTTCCACTCAAACCGATCAATCAATATATCCAGTGAGGTCTCACCCTCTTTCCCACGTTCACGTCGATCAATCTATACCTCTCTATATAGGATTAACATATATAGCTAATACACCCACATTAATTATATATCCAACGTCCCCCTCTCATCATCCATGCCTTCCGCTTCATCTCTCAGACGCGTGCACAATGGCGAAGATAGGGGGAAGTAAGGGCCCTGCCCCCCTAACATCACTATATATCGAGGCTAATATGAATGTGATCATTAGACAATTGCTGCTAAAAATAGTTGAAGTTCATGAATTGACCCTCCTCGTAAAGGATTAGCAATGCTTGGCCTCCTAGCTCATTTGTTTTTCATGGCTCCGCCACTGCGTGCAATAGCGCACGTGTTCGCCCCCTCTCTAAATATCGATCTCGCACTTGTGCATTCCTTCATAGTCTCCCTCCACTCGGCCCCTCGCACCATCTTCTAGCCCCCACTGGATTTTGCCACATTTACAATCTAGCAGTACTCCATGGTTGAACTTAAGCATAATGCACAAACCTCAAAACAACAAGTGGTTCTCTTTTGTTCTAGAATCTTCCGTATCATAACTGCCCAAACTATTTTCTAGTTGAATTTCAATTATTTGTTTTTACTTTATGGTTTACAATGCACAATTCCATGAATCATAAAATAGATTAAGGGCTTCTTTGATTCAAAGGATTCTCAAAGGAATTTTGGAGGATTCTAATCATTAGGAATTTTTCTTATCTTGGTTGTTTGATTCAGAGGATTGTAAACCGTAGGAATTTTTCCATATGATTCATTTGCACTAGATTTCATAGGAAACATCCCATCCACTCAAACCTCTTTGAAAGAATTCTGCGTTTTCTATGCACAATCAAACACTCGCACAATCCTCAGAGGATTCAAGACGACATTCCACTATAATCCCATGTTTTACCTATTCCCGCGTTCTTAGCTTTTTTATAAAAACTAATTGATTTTGAATGAGATGAACTATAGGAATTAAACGAAGGGCTACATCAGGCATATATGACTCAGAGCTTACATGCTATAGTGTGGTATTCATTCATAACTTGGTTGCAAAATCTGATGCGTGCAATGCACGTGTACCTTACTAGTACTTCGAGTATGTGCAAAACACGTAAAGTAGAATACCAATGGAACACTACATAGTGTCTCTCTTACAGTTCATGAAGCCACGTGGCACATGTTGAGGTGTTGTCGCGACCTCCTTGCATGGATTGATCACACTGACGTGCTGCTGGTTCCAGAAGAATCTACTCGTCCTCCCTGAGCCATACTGGCGGTACATGCACGAAGCGAAGATGTGCACGCACGCCACGCATGCACTCATTCCCTCGCACACACACGCGGGTACATGGGTGGACGCAATTTTGTACCAAGATCCACCCCATGTGATAATTTGATGCGTGTAAAGTCGTTCACTTCATTGATGGTCAATTAATACAGCGCATGCAAACTGAGTGGACGTGAGGGCGGAAGAAAGACATTATTACTCCACTTTGCTGCATGCGAGTAGTTAAATCATGGGTTGCTAGTAGTACTTCCATTGGTCTCCTTCGTATTTTGTGCCAATTTTTGACAGTAACATAATATTTACGCATTTGAGCAGTGTAGTACTTGAAATTTATGTTCTGTTAAACTCATCGAGAGCCGTTTCGGGCCTCGAAACAAAAACCATAAATTAATCTTTACCTTGTTCCCAACACATTCGAAAGCCTGCTCACACCTACTAGTACGTACCAAACATGAGGTGTTCCCACTATGCAGGTATTAGTACTAGTGCTACTACTTAGGTTATAGAAAGGGGAACTACCTAACCGAAAATTACTCTACCTTTCCTCCTCATAAGTGCTTCTTCTTCGTCCGTCGTTGCCATGGCCAGTGAGCAGAGCTCTAGGTCGAGAACTACTCGTAACAAGGGAGCGGCAGCCAAGGCTGCAGAAAAAAAGAGAGGGCTCGCCGCCATGCAGAGACCTCAAAAGATCTCTCACGGGCAGGCGATGGCTCCCAGGAGCGCCCTAGCCGCGGAGGCGAACATGCCGAGCCGGCGGAGCTGGAGTCGTTATCCCTCGACGGCATGCCCGATCAGCTCAATAAGCACCTCAATAAGCGAAGGAGTTCATCCAAGGCTTGATGGAGTTGCTGAAGGAGAGCCTCGACAACATGCCCGCCGAGCTCAATCGGCGGGGGAGTTGACCGCCCGGCTTGGTGATGCTTTGAAGAAGAGCATTGCCTCGGAGAAGAAGGCGACCGCGAAATCCTACGACTTCAGGAGGACAAGGCGAAGCTCTGCCATGAGATCGACCTGTTGACGGAGAAGAACGTCGGTGGAAGAAGCTGCATGAGAATAGTAGTTCCTCGATGAAGATGCCGCGGGCCCCGTCATGGATCGGAAGGAGGAGTTGGCGAAGCTCCGCATTGAGCACCCGGCTCTTTGTCAAGGTAATGTAATGCGGCCGTGGAACAGATGATGAAGGCTCAGCGAGAAATCCCGTGTCATGGACAGAATGAAGAAGATGGCGGAGGAGACGCGCAAGGAGATGGAGGTCGTGGAGGCGACGAAGAAGCAGTTACGACTCCGCAGCGAATTAGATCATTTGGGGTGATAATCTTCCTTCTTCTTTTGCTCCTGTGATTCATCTTTTGCTTCGGATGTTTCGCTGCACGTGTCACGTTCTCTGCGAGGCATGAATAGAATAATGGTTTTTTTGAGGGAATGGCCCTGTTTGGATCCCTAAGTTAGAGTTAGTTTTGGTTAGTTGGGGCTCAAATAACCCAAAAGTATCCAAACATGATGAGTTAGTTTGGGTTAGTTGGATCTAACCCACCCCAAAAAACTAGCCCACACTAGAGGAGCTTATTTGGGTTAGTTCTCTTGGGCCCACTAAAAAATTAGTAAAAAGTTACCCTCCCATCCAAACATGGTCTAAAGTAGTCAAATGATTGAGAACGTATATTTATTGTCAATCTAACCCTACCATCCAAACAGATTTTTGGTTAGAGTTAGTTTAGGGTTGGTTCAGGGTTAGAATCTAACTCTAACCTCTAACTGAGTTAGAGTATTCAAACAGGGCCAATGAACAGAACAATGCTAACAATGAGATGACTAGCAAATTAGATCATTTTTATCGCCATATGGCACTGGGCTGCCGTGTTTCGTGCTCCTCCGTCGCAGTACTACTCCAGTGGAAAACTTGAGTACTCCCTCTGTCTAGGTGTGTAAGACATCTTACGAAAACCAAATATTCGCAAAACACTTAGGCGCGGTACATTAACTCTCATCTCATTTCTTGTTTCGTGACATATCAACCAATAAGAGATGTAAGCCATGAATGCTTTAAATGACTTGAGACAACAAACACGACATGCAGTGGTCAGTTCATTGCATACAATGTTATTAATTAGCAAAAAAACATTAAGTTCTCTCATTTTCCCCTCCACCTTGGTCGCGGTGCGCAGTCTAAGATGACTTACACACCTAGACAGAGGGAGTATACCGCACGGTTCTTTGCTCCTCCTCGATCAGGTCGTCGGCGCATTTATACGAGCAGTCAAATCACAAGGCCCCGCCTTCCAGAAGTAATGAGCCGTCAAATCACAAAGGCCCTCGCCTCTCGTGAAACCGACCAAGCTAGACTTCCCCGCCTCTAGCCTTTTAAAAATGTATACTTTTGTACAACAAGAGTATCGATGGATTGCGCCATGGAGCAAAACTTGAAATTAAAAAAAGGTGGTACAGAGATAGAGAGCGCTAAATGGCCAAATTATGCATATAGTACTATTAAAAGGCTAGTCACAATAATGGTGTCCAAAGACAACCCACCCTCAAATAAAACTAAGCATCCTGGAATTCTTTGACAAAACTAAGCACCCTGAAATTCTTTGACAACTAAACTGCTGGCTATATGATGTTGCCATATATATTGTACGTATATAATGTGAAGAAACGAGTGGTAGTACTATACCAACTAAAAGATGAAATGTAAGAAATACTAGTATGTACATACATAAGAGTTAAAGTAACGAGAAGAAACATAACATAGTTCTGCTGGGGGCTCAGCACAACACACCCCTCAAATTAAATTAAGCACACCTGAAATTAAACGCAACTATTCTGGTAGACACTGCATTAGAACCACTGACGGTGTCATGGACTAGGGGGTACTCACCACATCGTCCCCCAATCGGTTAGATTAGGCCGAGGACCCCCATGGCCGCATACTCATGGGCCAGTCCGGACAGGTGCCGCATACAAGGAAGATTCCACAAGACTTGGTGATCAAGACAAGGACTCCTCCCCCACCGGCGTATTCGGCTAGGACTCTTGTTATCCTAGTCCTCTGGTGCATTATATAAACCAGGGCCAGGCTAGTCGACAGATATACAATATACAACAATCATACCATAGGCTAGCTTCTAGGGTTTAGCCTCTCTGATCTCGTGGTAGATCTTCTCTTGTACTACCCATATCATCAATATTAATCAAGCAGGAGTAGGGTATTACCTCCATTGAGAGGGCCCGAACCTGGGTAAAAACATCGTGTCCCTTGTCTCCGGTTACCATCCGCCTAGACGCACAGTTCGGGACCCCCTACCCGAGATCCGCCGGTTTTGACACCGACAACCACCATGAGCAACGACACTGCCACCTTACTCGGAGTCCTCGTCCACGTCCTCGACTTCGTCCTTGTCCCTCTTCCTCTTGGCTGATACTTGTTTGCTTGAACCGCACACTTGGCTCTTGCTCTTCATCCAACCCTTGTAGATATTGAAGCAAAGGTAGCCATCCATTGCAGCATAGTGGATGTGGTCTATATCTAGTACATTCCGCTGCCATGCAAGATGATGAAACGTGTATGGAGGTTTCTCCAGTTTACCGTATGAAGGATGAACCATAGCTCCTGCCAGGTCGGCGTGAAGAAGGTCGACGAGAGGACACCACCGATTCTTACGGAGGTCGAAGGTGTTGCCTACAACGAGGCCTATCTCGACGCAGACTTCTTTGTCGTTACCAAAGTCTACTGAACGAATTTGACTAGGTTGCTCTCGAGGAAGTCCTTAAAATCACGGCACTCAACGTCGGCATGGCATATGTGGTAGACCAAGCATAAGTCATGCACGCAAACCTGGATCATAGCGGGCTTCTTCTTCTCTTCCTCCTTTAGATCCTTCTCTCGTCCTAGGACTGTTGTGTACTCAACATCTAGCCCAGCGACCCACTCATCATCTGAGTCTTCGAACATGCGTCTGAAGCGAGAAAGGCATCCTTTCACCGTCGCGGAAGAACGGGTGTAGATGACGTCGAACTCATCGCTGGTGATGGTTCTAACCTTGTACTCACTGCCGATTGGGGAGATTTGGGACGCCATGGATTTGGGAGGAGGGTTAGGATTAGTGGAACTGCAGTAATGTGAATGGACGGGACGACTAGGAGCGAACCGCCATAGTATTGAAGGACGTGCGGGGACGAGTAGGAGCAAACTGCCAACGGCGTCGCGAGCAGCAGGGTAGTGGCTTTGCATTCTCCCATGATACGAGCTTCTGAGAGCCCTTGGATCTGAGATCGAACGGTTGGATGGCGTGATTCTAGACCTATGGGTGAATATCCTATCCTGGAGGGTTATCTGCAAATTTTCAGCAACTTAGCATGCGACCGTTTGATCTCAGATCCAAGTGCTGCCAGCAGCCCGTATCATGGTCGCCTACCACGACCGCCGCGTCAGGCGGCGGCTTGGAGATTTAACACGGTGCGTTAGGCTATCTGATGTTGGCATGTCATACATAGTCATCACTTAGTCACTCATACTACAACAAGGTTTTGGCTATAAGGTTGGCTATAAGTGTATTTTTTTACTTCTCTCTATCTCTTTCTTCGTACTCCCTCCGTCCCATAATATAAGAACGTTTTTGAAACTAGTGTAGTGCCAAAAACGTTCTTATATTATGGGGCACATGGAGTACTAGTATTTATTGCATTTACCAAGAAGTGACCTCTTCCAATGAAATGGTGTTGCTAAGTTTGCTTCATTTAATTAGCTATAGACTCAAAATTGTCTTTTCACCTAGGTACACACGCTTAGCACCATTTCTTCCTTGGGTCACCAAACTAGTCTCTCTCTTCTTGATTAACTTGCCACATCAGACTTTATGCCTATGCGGCAAGCTTAAGCACCTTTATGAGCAAGTAAAAGTAAGTACAATAGTGCGCTTTACATGGCATTTTTGCATATGTGGAGGAAAGAGAGGCAAGGAAAAAGTGGAGAAGTGGGCTCTCATGCAAGAGCCAACCTCTACTACATGCTGGAGCATTGGGAGAGGCACCTGTATGGAGGTGGTCAGAATCGGGAGACTCACGCCCGGTCGTGGCGCCTTGATTAAAATGATAATGGCAAGTCAAATCACGGGGCCCCACCTGTCCAAAGATAACTTCTTTGTCAAATCACACAGCCCTACGTTTGCAGCAGCCTACTCCCTCGTCTTCTCGCGTCTCCGTCGAACCGACTAGGCCCCACCTACTGCGCAGGAAAAGCCCCGCCCTTGACTTTTAAATAGTATACAGTATACTAATTTTGTATCCATGGATTGCGCCCGCGCCATGGAGCAAAGCGTCTAGAAAATGCCGGCACACATGTACAGAGTATACAGCACGCCCGTCGCGTTCGTGTCGCACCCCAGACGGTCGGTCGGTCTGGCACGCTGCTCTCCGAATGGAACGCGCGCCATATTGCGTTTGCACACACATGTGGGACGACAATTGAGAACCGACCATAGGCACACTTCCCGGCCCTGCAAGTCGGATGACTTAATAGAAGAGGGAGACGAGCGATAGTACTAGAGAAGTGTTGTACTACGTTGGTGCCTGGATGATCCCTGCAAGACACGGAAGATCGGTTCGTCCATGCATGTGATCGAGACTCCGGCCAGAACCACGCTGGATTGGCTATCGTCTACATATCGTGTAGGCTGTGTTGTACATGGCTGTAGTTGTGGTGAGAAATCTAAAAAAAGGTTTCTTGTCATCTCGCAAAATTAGGTGTCATGTGCTTCGGATCACTGCGAGGGTTAAATAGCGACAATTGAGTTGGGCTAGTCATTGGGGGCACATGCACGAACAGTGACTACTCGGCTGCCATCTAGGTCAAGCCGGCTATGTTAATTAGGACATCTATCGACGGACCCCTTTTCTATGAGTTTATCTTTAATTTGAGCTTTGTTCCTCGTCTAGTTTGTCCGTCGATTCATGTTATCTCCTTTGGGCAGTGAGGTTATGATTTCTTGTCATGTGGCATTTTTTCGTGTTATATGTTATAATCCGGTGCTTCAGATCAAAATAGCGACAACTGCGCCTCCGGGCCACGTGCATGAAGACTTCTCGACAGTCATTGACGAGGTCAAGTAGGCTCCGGTAGACAAAAGAAAACTAGTACTACTCCACTATATAGGCAGGAGCCTCCGCGCTTGCTTGCTAGTGTTGCTCTCTTCACACTATCTCGGCCTCTCTAGATCTAAACACGACAGCGATGGCCACTCTCTCTCTCTCTCTCTCTCTGCTCACCGCTGGTCACAGATCCAGCCAGATCCTCTCCGCCAGGGAAGGTGAGAAGGTGCAACGTTCACGCGGTCGTCCTCGGCGACGGCTCTTACCCACTGCTGGGCGCGTCCCAATCAGCCTGCCTTGCCGTTCTCTCCCAAGCACCGCTGGCGAGGGAGGGCCTCCGACCCCTTCTTCCTCGCTGCCGTAGTGTGGGCAGATCCAGCCTCCCGCCGCCCACCTAGCGACATCCCGGCGACCATCAGGTATAACTTCCTTCGAAACCGGCCTTGCTCTACTTCCCGAGCTCCTGACGTCGCTGCATTTGTATATTTTACTATTTCTCAGGCCCCCTCGTAGATAGGATCGATCGACTGTTTGAAAACCACCTAATTTTTTACGTTTAAGAGGTAAAACTAGTTCATGCACTCGAATCTAGTACTACTTGGTTCAAACAAGGAAGAAAGGGGTGGGGGTGGGGAAGATCTGTTAACTGAATCTAGGACTTGGTCGAAAGAGGAAATAATGGGGGCGAAAAGTAGCAGAGACTGGCTATCCAACTGGTCTCTAGGTCTAATAGGGAAATAAAGGGAAACATAGTACAAACTCAATATAAATCCGATCTATTGGTTGAAAAAGGAAAGAAAGTGGGGACTGGGGGACAAGTCAACAGAGTAAGTCCAACACTAGATTTGCTAGCCTCACACAGTATAAGGTGGCTATACCAAACAAAATGGGACCAACCCGGATATCCTGTTACGATGTTTGTTGCCCCGAGCCACTCTTATGTAATGCCACTTTGGTAAAATGTAGCAGTCCACTGTTAAAAAGTAAGGACATGTTAAACCAATGTTGTTTTCAATGTAATGCCTCCGATAATATGAATCAATGGCACTTCTTTACATGTCCTGCTAAAATTTCCCATTAAGATAAGTTGGTTCTTTTCGTTAGAAATGCAATTGTCCTGGTCCGCCTACTCTCCCGTGCCCAAAGTAATGTCGTATTTAACGGTTGTCATAGTTAATCCTAATGCTCACACTAATATCTAGCAATGCCACTGCTTTAGAAATTGCTAATGTCCTTGTAGGATTGCCATTCAGATAAGGAACATGCTTCTTTTCATTTGATGCATGTTTCATCACTTGTTAGTCACCCTCCTTTCCACCTTTTTTGTGCAAACAGAGATATACATTTCACGCTCGATCTTAGTTGAACTGCAGAAATGATATCCAAATTATAGTTGAGCATTCCAGGAGCTTCACAACCAACCTTTATGTTGCTCAATTTTATTGCAACTAATGAAGAATAAGCTCTGTGGGTTTCGTTTTCTGAAGGAAATGGAACCGGGCTGAGCCCTTTTCTTAATTTTTTGAAGAAGAAGCTGCTAGCTCACGGGACATTGCTTCATTTTAGGTGAACTGCACCAAAAGGTCCCATGAATTGAATCATCCATGTTGGTGACCGAAAGAGCCAGCTTCAAAGATCCCGTCTAAGCACCCCGGCCTCCATCCTTGCAACGCACGTTACACCTCGTTTGCCACACCTTTCGACCCTAGTGTCACCGATAAAATGAAGTAATAATACAGTTAAAATAGAGCGAGTGTCATCTCTATCATTTCATTTCCAATGTAGATAAAGAAAGTGCTTCTCTTTGTTAATGTATGTTTCATCAACTAGTCCCATTGTTAATGTTTAAGCGTTTACGCAAAGCGGGGTGCTTAATTTTAGTTGATATGTACAAAAATAGAGATTTGAATGTCTCAAAGGCGCCTCCTTGTACTACCGCTGTACACTAATGTTCATCACGGAAGAAGGTGTATCTGGGAGACTTGGGACGATGTCCAAGATGAGGCGTGCCGTATGAGGCGTCATGAGGCCCATCTCGCCCTCGCAGCATGGCATACTATGATACTATCGCAATATTTTCTTCTATTTTTTTGTGTGTTTCATCAACTAGTGCCACTATAATGTAATCACGCTTTTTCGTTATCTGTGCAAACAGGGTTATTTAGCTGCATTTTGGTGGAACTGCACAAATGTACGTATGGAACCGTCATATATGCAGAGTGCGAGGTGTGCCAAATAAAAATTACCGACACCAACCATGCTGCATGCACGCATTGGCATCCACCACCACCAGTGGGATGTGTGGCGCTCTCTATGGACGGATCTTTCTCGGCAGCAAATCCTCTAACCAAATAGTAGTAGCTTATATTGGCAATTTTCTAGGGAGTACTCTTTTCTGAAAGAAGCAGCAATCTATTTTTCTTTATTTGTACACTGTGTCACAACTTTGACCCAAAGGTCCAAAGCTATTTTAGGGTGATTTGCGTAGTACTCGGAGACTGATTGTAAGCATGATTTTCATTAGCTGTCACACTGATTGTAAGCATGAGTAGGTGGAAGATTAGGTTAGTGCGAAGCTTAATTTAAACCCTACCGCCGCCGTTGAAACGAGGCGAGCGCCGAGGGTACCGTGGAGAACGGCGGGAAAGCGACGTCGCGCCATCCGGCCTCCTCTTGTGGTGGGAGAACGAATACTCCTGTGGCTCCGGCTGGCTCTGCACCCTCACGAACGGCACACCATACTCGATCAATTTGTTATACTCTGGGTGCTCGACCTTCGACCTGTATGCCCACCACCTCACTTTGACCGCCTCGGCGAATCTGTCGCTCCATCTCCCGGAGGAGATACTCGATGAACTCGGGGATCGCGCGTGATCGCCGCCGAGGAGTACATGTACATCGCCGCCCTCGCCCGCCGTCTCGCTCTTTCGCATGCATTGCCACATGGCCCGCACCGTCCTTGAAATCTCCCACTCATTGTCGAACCAACTAAGGATCTCCTTCAACCTGGCTAACTTTGCCTGGTCGCCGCCGGCGATCTGCCTGATTTGCTGCTGCATCCTCTCCATAGATGTCCTTCTGAGTGGTCTGGTGCTAGCTTTGGAAGATGGGAGGAGAGACGGTGGTCTTGCAATAGAGAAGAGGGAGAGGCGAGACGATGGTTTTGGAATGGAGATGATGGACAGGAGAGGAGGTGGTCTTGCAATGGAGAAGATTAGAAGAGGGAGATGCGAGACGGTGGTTTTGGAATGGAGATGATGGAGAGGAGAGGAGGTGGCTTTGCAATGGAGAAGATCAGAAGAGGGAGAGGTGAGACTGTGGTTTTGGAATGGAGATGATGGAGAGGAGAGGAGGTGGTTTTGCAATGTAGAAGATCAGAAGAGGGAGAGGCGAGATGGTGGTTTTGGAATGGAGATGATGGAGAGGAGAGGAGGTGTTTTTGCATTGGAGAAGAGGGAGAGGAGCGTCATGGCAATGATTTAGGATTGGACAAGAGGGCGGTATTGTGATCGGATCAAAATCAAAATCAATTTACCCTTCAATTAAGAAAGCGACCCCACATTAACTAGTCTCCCTTTTATTCCGGGTCATAATTGACAATGATTTTCACACATGAAATATATGCTATACGTTGCAAAAATAATATAATTTGAAAGTACATTCAGATACGAACCAAACGATACAATATTTGGTGACATGCAGTCACATTTTGCTTGTCAAATACAGTATGTGGTCAAACTTTGACCCAAAATACACAAAACAACAAAAAATACTTCCAAGACTAGCGCCGCTCTTCCGCTCTTCTCCTCTTAAACCACCGTCGCTCCTCTCCTGTTCCAATCTAAATCCAGCATCGCTCTTCTCCTCTTCCATTTCAAAACCACCGCCCCTCCTCTCTGCTCCAGGTCAAAACCAGCATCGCTCCTCTCCCGTTCTAATCCAAAACCAGCGCTGCTCCTCTCCTCTTCCATTCAAAAACCACCGTCGGCGAGTGAAGGTGCTTTGTGGAAGTAGATCGATGGAGGAGTACAACCGATACGTGAGGATCGCAGACGGCGACCTGTGAAGCTAGCTAGGATGTTGGAGATACAGTCTTGGTTTGACAACAAGGACCAACTAAGCGGCGACGGCGACATCCATGGCCAAATATCTACAACAGGCGAAAGGCGGCGATACTCCCGGAGGGAGTCGCGCCGGAGTACATAGAGCTGCTCCTCTGGGCCATGGAGCAAACAGATTCACCGAATCCGATCGTGAGGGAGCGGTGGTGGGAGTATTGATCCCAGATGGAGCATCCACGAGAGATTGAAGGATCGAGCATCTACAGGGTGCCGTTTGTGAGGGTGTCCTGCCAGAGCGAGCCGGTGGAGTCTCCGTCGACTGAACCCAACTGCAAGAGGAGAAAAGCAGTTGGCCTGATGACGCTTCCCCGCCATTGTCTCCCTCGCCGTTCACATCGTCTCACGGGGCGGATGTCTACCGCCGAGGAATAGGAGGGAGCTACCCCCCCAGCCCAATAGTCGGGCAGGTTGTGAATTGTCAGGAGGAGCTTAGGGTTGTCAGTATTTGCAGGTTGTGAATTGTGTTTTGCGTTGTGTATTTTGAGAGTACTTTCAGATATGAATGTCTTTTGAATTTCAGATTTGCAGTATTGAGCATATGAAGTATTTTATGAATTCTAGAGATCTATTTTTAGCACTTAAAAAAATGTAGTTTCATAGGAGTATAAAAGTGCAAACAATGTGATTCTCAGAGAAGAAACTGCAAGTTTCAGTTTCAGATAAGAAACTGCAAGTTTAGTTTCAGATAAGAAACTGCAAGTTCAGTTTCAGATAAGAAACTGCAACTTTCAGAGGCAGAGCATTTATATTAACACGGCCTTTTCAAACAGGGTTAACATCATGTTGGAAGTTTTATTCATGGTCAAAAATGGAACTACCAGCCAATTAACATCATGCTGATCAACATTCATGCATAGCACATCTTCATATGATGCACAGTCAAAATGCCCACACAATGTCGAGTGTGAGAAACACAGTGAAAACGAGGGACGAAGTTTTGGCAAGTGTTGGACGTGGTTTTGGGCTGCCCCGTCTAGGCTTTCATTTTTGACATGCGCAGCCCACTCGGATGGGAGGTCCATAGGACTGTTTGTATTTTCTTAGGGCCGTCATGTATCGACCAGCCTATGGACCTCCCATCCGAGGTTCTATTTTTGGCAGCCCAATTTATGTATTTTTTTGAAGAAAACGCAGAGGTCTGTCCTATTTTTCTATATAAGAATAGGAACGCCAGATCCAACTTATGTTTCCCTTCTAACTATATTATATATATTTAGATTATTTTATATGTTATTATATATTATTTTTATTGTCATGCTATATTTAATGATACTTACATATGTAAGAAAACAATATCCCACATCTTATTAACTTATAAAAATAATTTCTTAACAAATAAAATCCTGGATTGTTTTGGCACGAAAATCCTAGTGATTGTGTACAAAAGCTTGGTAAGATTTAAGGACGAATGTAATAATATCACTTATTATTTAAATATATTTATAACAAAATGCTCAGCCCTTTTTATTTTTTGATAACATTGCTGGCTCAACCCAACATTATAATTAGAATCAGCCCAGCAAAATCGTGTATTCGAGAAAGTGCAAATGACCTGTAATTTTTTGGGAAATAAAATAAATGGGCCGCATGGACGCTACATTATTTGTTCACCCAGCCCAGCTAATGGCTGTAATTCAAAAAAAAAGATCAAATTGACTGTAAATTCTACCGCACAAAAAAAAGACTGTAAATTCTAAAAAAAATGGGTTGAATACGTGGCACATTTTTGGAGGCTGAAATGTGGGCCAATAGGTCGAAGCCAACGCAAGTCGTTGTCAATTTAGTCAACAAATGATTCTGATATGTTAGCCGTTGGATTTACATCCAACGACCGGCATCCATCTTCAATCTCTCGTCTTCTTCCTCCAGCGCCGCCGGGACCACATGCCGCCTCCTCCTGCTAGCAGCTCTGCTTAGCATGCTTCGCTATGAAGCGCTACTCCAGCATTGGCCAGGCCATCCCTCCACCCCTCCACACCTCCTGTTCTTCTCCACCGACTGCCGAACCACACCGCACTAGAATCAGTTAACCCTCGTACACCTCTGCATCCGCGACTCTACTCCCGCGTCTTCCCATCTCCGACTCGTTGCTGTCCGGGGCCTCGCCGTCGTCCACCACCTTGGATGCGCTCGGCACGGCGTGGTCAACATGGTCAACGAACGATGCCATCATAAATAGACTGTGCGTGGAGAGGCTGACAGCTGGGTCCACGGCCACACACAAGGAAATGCCTCCTTATTACGCGCAAAATAATGATTCCTCCACCTGACATCTGGGACCCACCGGAAGGGCCTCTGTATTTCGTGAAAAAAACGTGCCCCCCGCTGACATGTCGGACCCACCAGCTATCTTCGCACGCAAGGAAGTTCCTCCTTATTATGCACAAAATGAATACTCCCCACCGGTGGAACCCGGCATAGTGGGAGGCTGACTTGTGGGCCTACCAAGTTGACGGGACGGAGGGCTTTGTCAACTTAGTCAATATGAACGATTCTAGCTCTTGTTCTTGTCGATGTTCATCCAACGGCCGTAGTGCTTCTTCAACCTCTGGTCTTCTTGCTCCGGCCGCCCAAACCAGCGCCGTCGTGCAGCGTGCTCCTGCCTCCGTGGCCGGGTCAGTGATGCCGCGGAGGCCTCACCGCCCTACTACTCCCACCGCTGGCAGGCCATCCCTCTACTCACCCACACCCCTGTTATTCTCATGGCGGCAAGAGCCTCACACCGCAGCCGAACCAGTGAACCCTCGTACTCCTCTTTGCGTGGGCATCCACTGCTGCGTCTTCCCCGGCTCTGAGTCATCCCCTTCCTAGTCCTCGCTGTCGTCCACCGCCGTGGCGCTCTCGGCGCGGTGTGGTCAACGTGGTCAAGGAACGACTTCCATCGGAGATGGACTGTACGTGGAGAGGCTGACAACTGGGTCCATGGCCGCAACAAAGAAGTGCCTCCTTATTACGTGCAAAATAATGATTCCTCCACCTGACAGCGGGGACCCACCAGGCGGGCCACCGTATTTCACGAAAAAACATTTCCCCCAGACTGCTGGGACCCATCAGCTACATCTTCGCATGCAAGGAAGTGCGTCCGGGCAAAAAAAAAAAAACGATTTGCCCCGCTGACTGCTGGGACCCACCAGCTACATCTTTGCACGCAAGGAAGTGCGTCAGGGCAAAAAAAAAGACGATTCGCCCCCTGACTGTTGGGACCCACCAGCTACACCTTCACACGCAAGGAAGTGCGTCCGGGAAAAAATAAATAAAACGATTCGCCCCCTGACTGCTGGGACCCACCAGCTACATCTTCGCACGCAAGGAAGTGCCTGACAGTCGGGACCCACCTGGTCGAAGCGTACGTAGCGTTATCATTCTAGTCGCGAACGGTATGCGTACATATATCTGGTCGATGTAGAGGCGCCGCGCGTCGTAGTAGAGGCGCCGCACGTAGCATGTACACGTACGTACATCGGCCTGGGTGTAAGAAAGAAAATACGGCCACGTATGTGTACATACGGGCGGGGTCTCGAACGCCTACTCGCGCATACATACGGCGAGGGCTCATGTACATGGCTGGGTCGGAACGGAGAAACAACATCGTCGTCGTGTTCATGGGGAGGCAACAGAATGCATCGTGTTCATGGGGAGGCAACGGAATGCGTCGTGTTCATCGGGAGGCAACGAAACACGTGGGAGCCAACCGGCTGGGTTGGAAGGGAATGCGTCGTCGTGTTCATCGGGAGGGCTTGGACGGAACATGCGATGGAAACGAGGCTGGCGTGCATCGCTGTGAAGAAACAGACCTCCTATGTTCGGAACAGGGTCCTGTTGATCGGGAAGGGTGTGGCGTACCACAAAACGGAGGAATCGGACCTCCTACGGTCGAAACGGGGGTCCTGTTGATCGGGAGGGGTGTGGCGTACCGCAAAATGGACGAAACGGACATCCTACGGTCGAAATGGGGGTCCTGTTGATCGGGAGGGGTGTGGCGCACCGCAAAACGGATTTAAATGGACCTCCCTACGGTCAAACGGGGTCCTGTTGATCGGGAGGGTGTGGCGTCGCAAAACGGGACTCCACGGGATACTGTTCATCTCCACCGTCGACCTCCTCCAGCCTCCACGGGCTACCGTCGACCTCCTCCAGCCTCCACGGGCTCCTGCTCATCCAGTCTCCACCGTGCGCTACTCCACCGGCTACTGTTCAACCACCCCTCCACCATCTACTATTCATCCAGCCCTCCACACCACGGGGTCCTATTCAACCACCCCTCCACGGGCACCCCTCCACCGTCTACTGTTCATCCAGCCCTCCACCACACCATGGGGTCCTGTTCATCCAGAGGCAACGCCATCGCTCACTGTTCATCCAAACCCCCCCCCCCCCGCGCAACACTCACTGTTCATCTAGAGGCAGCATCGATTGACTTCAGTTAGCAGCAGTAGCGAAGGAATCGCTTGATCGAGTTCAGTTAACAGCCATCGATCGATCACTCGGGTTCAGTAACGCGTAGCATGCAATCTGCTTCGGGTTCGATTAGAGCCCAACGCCTCGCTCGGGTTCGATCGAAGCTAACGCCAGAACACGCGCGTACGTGTACGAGAGAAACGCGCATCGCTCGGCCCCCGACCTCCCACCGTAACTGGGAACTCCCCGAAATTTTTCCTCCCCCTCGCTTTACCACGGTTTTTCCGTCATGGATGACCCAAAGGATGTCATGCAGCTGCGTCTCCGGCCCGCCCAGGACGAAAAACCCATTTTCTGTCATGATTTTTTGTCATAGAAGTAGGAGCCCACCACATCTATGATGATACCGGGTTTTGTCACAATTATCGTCATAGAAGTGTCATATGTATGACAGAAAAAAATTTCGTTCGGCCCAAAATGTCACAGATGTGTCTTTTTTTGTAGTGATATATAATGTTTCCAGCCAAACTATGGAAATTGGATTTTTTCTCTTTCAGGGATTAGCGTTAGAAATAACCAAGAAGTGACAATGATTCGGTGAAAACCAAATAAGAATCATATAGAAAACTTCACAAATTCTTGAGCCATCAATGCTTTGCTCTATCATTCGCATCTTCCCCATCATGAGAAATAACATGTAGCACTTGAATCACCAAATCCCACATTTGATCAAACCGAATCAATTTCCTATGGTGAGATCCCCATCACGTATCACCATGTCTTGCTAAGGTTGCCTCTTGATGCTTGCACTTGCTGATTGGACTATTTGCTGCTTGCGCTTGTTAATTTTGCAAACCGCAGGTCCTGCATGTTTGCACCAGTTCGATGCTCTGCCATCGCTGCCTCCACCTACACAGACCATGCTTGGGATTAATTCTTTTTATTCCCCCATTCGCAGATTTGGATCAGGTGCCTGGCAGCCGGCAGCCCAACGAGGCGGAGCTCTCTGGCGGTGAGCCAACATCGGCTAGGTTACGCTCGCAGTCTCACTGGCTGCCTAGCTCGATTGGGGTTTGGGGATTTTTATGCGTGTGCTTGTACGTGGGTGGTGTGCTCATGCTAAGCTAGTAAGGGGCTATGGTTTGGGCTTGGTGTGTCTGTTCTATCCAATGCAAATCCCACATGTATTGTCCCATGTACAAACAAATCATATTTTTTGTATACGCTAATTTTGGCTACCCGGGGCGACCGACCATATACTAGCCCCTATCGTGGCGCCTCCACTACTTGTGATGTGCAAATTACATGACTCTCATGGAGTATTGAGTATATGAGCACAATGGTGGTCTAGGATTGAAAATAGGGTGGTCCTCCTCAAAATACTTTTTTCAAAAGCAAATATGGCATGCGAACATTCTAAATAATTACCAAGTCTTTGGGGTAGAACTCAACAAATTTGAGAACGCTGTGTGCATCAAAAGTAGCAAATGAGTTGGTGATGACCCACGAGTATATGGGAGCAATAGTAGTCCTTTTGATAAGTAAGAGTGTCGAACCCAACGAGGAGGAAAAGTTTCGTAAGAAATTTTAAATCTCCCATTCAGCCCCCCTTTGGTCGATGTACTCTCGGTCCTAACAGTTTGCTTTCATGAGAATTAATGGATGGAATGAAAAACTTCTATCCACTAAAGGAAAGAAAATTACACGTTATGTTCGTCTTTAAAATAACTGAATCAACATGTAAATGAATCATTGAAGCGATGTCACAGTTTTGGTGCGGAGACGAAGACAACAAGAAGAGGATGCATTGGACCGCCTAGTGGAAAATGTGTGTCCCAAAAAATCAAGCAGTAATGGGTTTCTGTGATATTCACTATTTTAATTTGGCGATACTACTGAAACAAGCGTGGCGACTTATTGGGAAGCCATATTCATTATGTTCTTTGGTTTTGCGACCCAAATATTTCCCCAATGGTGATTTGCTGATCACAAGTTTTTAAAAAGGATCTTTGTTTACTTGGCATAGTATCATGGCGGGGCCAATTCTCTTAAATATGTTTACATATGGCGTGTTGGGAATGGGTAGAGTATTAATATTAGGGAAAATACATGGATTTCAAAAGGTGCCAATAGGAAAGTTATTACTCCCAGAGGGTAAAGTCTTTTGTCTAAGGTTTCCGATCTTATTGACCCAACTAATAACAACTGGGACGAAGATCTAGTCAGACAAACATCATGCCCAATTGATGCCCAATGGGTCCTTGCGATCCCTCTTGCAATGCATGAGATTTTAAATTTTATTGCACTGAGTATAAGGAAAAATGGGACCTTCTGTATCAGATCAGCTTATTTTGTGGAATGGGTTCACCAACATGGGATAAAACTTCATTGGGCTAATGGTTTAGGATGAGTCACGATCAACCCTATCTTGTCTAAGATTTGGAAGTTGTCTTATCTGGCAAAGGTTAATTTTTTTATTTGGCATATGTTGCATGGCAGCCTCCCATGTCGTGTTATGCTTGCTAATAGACATATCAAAGTTTCCTCAATGCCCTTCTTGTTTGGATGGAGTAGAAGATTCAAAGCACTAGATGTTCCTATGCTATAAAGCCAAAGAGGTTTGGAGGATGTTGGGGTTGGATAAAATTATTAAAGGTTTTTTTTTACATCTGTGCCCCTAGTTCCTTAGCTCTACTCATTCATCCCCGCGCTCTTAACTTTTGCTTAATTTTCCCCACTCCCTTGCCAAAACCCCTCATAACTGGGCACAACGGACGTTGTCGTCGGGTCAAAGGCTTGACCATTAACTCTGACTAGTGGGGCCATGCTGGACTGTGTCGTCCGTTCGACCTGACAAGTGGGGCCACATTGGGTGGTGTAGCTGCTCCACCGTTGGGCCATGGTTTCGTTGTGCCATCCCTTGCATTAAACGTCTGCGCGCGCCGCCAGGACAGAAGCCTGCTATGCATGCACCCAGCAAACCCTGCTTGCATGCGTCGATCGAGCCTGCATGCGCCGATGCCATGATCCCACGATGCGCCGACTGAGCCTGCATGCGCCGATCGTCCACGATGCATCGACCGAGCAGCTTTCTTGCACGCCAGCCCCCACGGATGCAGCGACGGTCACTGCCGCTGGTTCCTCTCTTCTAGCTAGGTGGCTACATATTTGTGGCTTGTGTAAAAAAAAAGAGCCGCTCCCTTGCTTAGTTGTACTCATTCATCCCTACTAACAAAGCTTGCTTGCATGCACTAGGTGGTTACTAACAAGGGTACCCTACTAACAAGTCGAGCTCTCTAAGAAAATAATCAACAAATATGTAGTCCCAATATGTAGATAGGGCCAACAAGCCCATAGCACGATCACATAGCTCAAACTAGGAAGAACTTAATAATAGAATAGATAGAAAACTTAATAATAGAATTTAAGAAAAGGGCCAACAAGCCCATAGCAACTCCAACATAGTTCAATTACAATTGAACATAACATAGACTAAAAAAAGATAGAGGGTTTAGAACCCTAGCCGCCACTTTCTCCACCTCGCTCCTCCTCCGGGCACCCTTTTCACTGCTCCTCTGGGGCGTTGTCGATGGGGTACGGAAGAGTGTGCATGTGCGTCGCGGTGGGGAAGATGTTGTTGTAATCCGTGAACCTGTTGTGGGTGGTGAAAGTGATGAACTCGGAGCCACACCAAAACACCCGGCCGAGGAGGTAGAAGGCGTCGAATGTGTTGGTGAAATGGGCAAGGAGAGCAACCACCACCCGGTTTTGGATGACCTCCTCGACGTGGAACATCGTTGCAGATCCCCTCGGGAGGTGGTTGTAGCCGGACGCGAGGAAGAACTCAGTGAAGTTCCTTGCGGTCCTCAGCCTTGATATTGCCCACACACGTAGTGTGCGATCAACGTACACGCCGGTAGGGTAGAGCATCTCCGGCACGGTGGGTGGGAAGCGGTAGGTTGGTCCGATGTACTGTATGGCTGAGGGATGTGCAGAAGACGGAGAAGGGGTCGAAGAGCAAGAAGGGAGATGGATGAGGGATGGCAGAGGCAGAGGGTGGCTTAAATAGCCATAGTGGTACGTGTTATTTGGCTGTGGCAATGACGGGGTCAAATGTGAAGTAACCCGTTTTCAAACCCACCGCAGCATCGGAAGTGTACACGCATGGGAAACAGTGGTTTGAAAAACAAGAAGAAAAAGAAGCTAATTGCATGCATGGGAATCCATGGTCATATATATTATATGAACAAAGAGAGACAATTTTTGAATAGTTTGTGGCCAGTTTGCATGATAAAAATAAATTTGGCCCTTAAAAATTGGTCATTTGCTACGCAATGTCAATTGATTTAATGATGCAAAAATATAGAGCCAACACGTTCACAAAAAACAGAGCAAAGATGCAAAAATACAGAGACAACACGTTCACAAAAAACAGAGCAAACGATGCAAAAAAAAAAACGACGGAATTCAACGGCCCAACCAGAGCTTGGTTTCCTTTTGGGCCCAATAACAATGTTTTTTTCACAGAGTCAGTGGTGGGCGAGCAGCCGGGCACAACTAATAGGATCGCCTCTCGCGGATTGCCCCACGATCCAACGATGCGGAGCCGTCCTTGTGATCCAACGGCGCAGAGCCTGCACATAGCCAACCCACCTAGTTCCTTCTAGAAGGCCAGATCTAAGGGCTGTCGCTTGGTGCGAGGGTATGATCGGACGGCTGACGTTGGGAGCTAGGGTTAGGCGAAACCCCGCGGGGTTTAGAGGGGTTTTGAGCTGGTCAACGGGGTTTCGATGGCTTTGACTGAGCATAACTAATTTAAAAGAATTGAAAAAATATGAAACCTTCGCCGTTCGTCGTTTTATAAGACAAACTAACAAGGAAAAACACTAAACTTGGTCTATGGTCATTTTCATGAAAAAACCCTAGCTGGCACGATTGAGGTCAAATGAGCACCATTAATTTAAAAAGAATAAAAAAAATATAACCTGTGCACAATGTTGTCTTATGTGACATGTTACCAACCAAAAATCATAAACTTGGTCTATGGTCATTTTCATGAGAAAACCTTCACACATATGAGCTATCATGTACATGATTTCATAGAGTTCAAGGAGAGGAGGTGGTGTTACCTTCTGTTTTTGAAAAATAAAATAAAAATAAAAAAATCACTAAAGCTTTATTTAAAGTGAATAAGAAGGATCTGAATTTAGTTTTCTATTTTCATATTTCAAAACGTGTTTTTAATAGTTTTTATATTAAAGCATATGTTTTCAAAATAAAATGTAAAAATATGAAGATTAATTCAAAAAATAGTGAGACTTCGAATATACACTATGGAAAGTGAATATGTGTTAATAAAAAAACATTTGGCTCAACTTGATTACAAATGGGCTGTTTACCCTAGCTTGGGAGCTCATTTGGAGCACATTTTCTCAAATTCAAATTTATTTGACCTCCTCTAAATCACTTCAAATTTTGCACACATGATCTCCTACACAAACATAGATAGTTTGCCAAGATTTTACTTGTTTTTGCATTTTCTTGAATTTGTACTGTCCAGGTTTGCCAAGGTTTACATGATTTCATTTGGAGCATGCATTTGATTTCCTACACAACATGTGTGATCATTGCAGCACCTAAGATCATAGTTCACAACATCTAAACATAACTAACCATAGATTCAGGACAAACAAATATTCCACATGCAAATTTAAGGACAAACAAATATAGATAGCAACCAGATTACTAGCATCAACATAGCCAACCATAACAAAATTCATGAAAACTAAATTTAGTTAAACAAACCATAACCAACGAGATTCAGTTCAACAAACCAAAAGTAACCCAACAGATAAACTTAAAGATTTTGTTCACAGCATCACATCACGCCGGAGTCAGGGCCTTCGCGAGGGCGGCATGCTGCCCCCTGATCATGTAGTCCTCCCCGCGAATGGCTACATCCTCCGCATGAGATAGAAGGTGATCGAAGTGGCCATCCCTTGGCTTTGGCTTGGTGGTGTAGTAGGGGCAGTGCCACTTCTTGGTCTTGCGGTTGTAGAAGGAAGCAACTCCCTTGGCCTTGATCTTCACCATCTCCTTGGCTGTGAAGGATGCGACGTTGCCCTTGTAAACTTCTTCTCCAGAATCATACTGCACACATGAATGAGTTACATTAATACATTATAGATTCATGGATACACTATGTCAAAGGAACTAAATGAACAATCTAAATTTCAAGTAGGCTTACCTCATATTCTTCATCATCACTTCCCTCTGGAACATGCGGGTCGTACTGGGCCAGCTTCCTCTTTCTACCCCCCAACCATCATCCTCCTGAACATACAATTACATACATCACTAGTAAAAAAGGAAGCCAACTGAAAATTTAGATATGCACACATGACACATTGATCATAGGGCTAATATACTCCCAATATACTATGATCATTGTTTTGAATTTTCCATTGTCATGCACACAAATTGAACAACAGAGCTAATATAACTAGGGTATTGTGGACAAATTTATATACTAATGAATCAAGGGTTACTTTTGGTTATGACATTCAAATTTATATTGTGATTCATACGGTATGATTGTGATTCTAAACATAACTAACTTCTTAATCAACGGATTCCATTTGGGCATATTGTAACGCCCGGGTAATTATGCAACAGTAATCACGCTAATGGTGCCATGTCATCAATTTCTACTGTGGATAAGTTCACGTTGTTTTGAAGTCGGTTCTGTTGTCATATTGAAAATGAGTAAAAAGAAAAGGGCTTAAGCAAAAAAAACAAGAACATCAAAAACAACAAAGCAAAACAAAAAGGGCCCTGGCCCAAATGGGCCAACCTGCCTAGCCGGCCACCTCTCCCTCTCCCTCTCCAACCCCGGCGCCACCATGCCGGTGCCACCTCGCCGAGGCTGCCTCGCCATCCTCGTTGTCCTCCCCATTGCTGGATCTGGATCGGAATGTTCGCCCCCTTCTCCCCCGATATGGATGTGCCGCCGCCCAAGGACCTCACCAAAACCGGCGCCCCGACGCCAAATGCCATCGCTGCTCACCACCACCTCGTCGGCGTCGCCTCGTCTTCGTCCTCCTCCCCATCGAACGCCCCCACGCCTCGACGCCCCCCTGCTCTCCAACACCGGTGAGGCCCCCCTGGCCTCCTCTTTCCCCCTCTCCGCTCGCCCCGTACAGCCGCCCTCGTGCTCCCGGCCTCGCCGCGCCTACTCGCCACGTCTTGTGAGCCTTGCCCTTCGCGCCTTGCTGCAAGTGGCCTCGTCCTCGTAGTCACCCTTTGCACCCAGCCTTGTTGTTGGCCGCCCAGCAGCCACGCCCGGCGTTGCCCGCCCGTGGTGGCCTCAGCGTGCTGCAGGCGCCCACGCCCGCAACGCCCCTGCGCCCGTTAACCCGCGTGGCCTCCTGGGCCACTTACCAGTGGGGCCCGCCCCTATAAAAAAAGAACAAAAAGAAATATGTATAAAGGAAAATTAAAAACAATAATAATTAAAAGTAATTAATTAATTAACTTAACTAATCCTGTTAATTAACCTAATTAACTTATTAACTAATTAAACTGTTAATTAGTGTTAGTCAATGACAACCGGGACCCACATGCTAGTTTGACCAGTCAAACAGACTGTTGACTGATGACATCATGCTGATGTCATGCTGACACAGTAATGGATTTTATCTATTTAAATTAATTCTGTTAATTCCGAAAATGAATTAAAACTTTGGAAATTAATAGAAACTAATCCGTAGCTCGGATGAAAAAAAAATTATACATGAAAGTTGCTCAGAATTTTGAGACGAATCCGAACACGCGGTCCGTTCGTCCGCCACACGTCCCTAGCATAGCAAACGTTGAACTTTTCCCCTCCGGTTCATCTGTTTGACAGACGTCCGAAACCGGGAAAACTTTCCCGGATGTTTTCCCCCTTCGCCAGTATCACCTAGCACCGCGTTTGAACACCTCTAGCCCCGCTTGTTGTCTTGTTATACATATGTTTGCGTGTATTTACTGTTTCTTCCCCCCTCTTCTCTCCGGTAGACCCCGAAACCGCTGCTGATGCCCCTGTGATCGACTACGTCGACGACGACCCTCCTTCTTGTCTGAGCAACCAGGCAAGCTCCCCCTTTGATCATCCTGATATCACACATTCTATACTCTCATGCTTGCATTAGATTTTGCTACTGTTATTGTTTTCTCCTATTATGATGCATAGCCTGCTTTTGTACATGTTATTGTTACCTACCTGCTTATCCTAAACTGCTTAGTATAGGTTGGCTAGTGATCCATCAGTGACCCCCACTTGTCCTTGTTGCCCCTGCTTCATCATCGACGACCCGATCAACGTGATTGACGACCAGAGCCTGACACCTCACATCACATCCCGCCCCTTTAGTTGCTCGACTCTGCAGAGCTACTACCGAGTATCGACGAAGATCCCTCATAATGCACTCCTGATGATAATTCTGTAGTGTAGCTATTCGGTCGTGGTCATCGAGGGTGATTTCCTCTTTCACCATTCCCGATATGGCTCTGTCGTTCAACACCTCAAGTGTGAACCTCGAGGGTGGTCCCTCTTACGTTCACCTTGATGATTACATTGAGTGGAATCCACCGGGGGTGATTCCTCAGGTTTTCCCCTTGATGTCTGGACACACAGTTATCTTGACTTTACTTGAGACCATTGTTGAGGAAATCGTTAACTGGTAGCTGCTCTGTTGGCTGGCGAGTAGGGGATTAATAGGCTAATCGGCAAGTTAATCGGCCATTTAATCAATTACTTGGGTGATTAATCGGTTAATCGGCTACTCGGTGACCCTACGAGTAGGGATTAATCGGCAAGTTAACTGGTTAATCGGATGAATTCTTGAACAGGGCTTGAGACTTTGGTGCAAGTCGGGCGGGCCCGGAGAGCACCCGCAAGATAATTACGTGGCACGGCCGGGCATTCTAGGCCCTTGTCGTAAGTCCACAAGACGGGGCGACGGGGTCACTTTCGATCGTGAGTCTCCGCTCGTCTCCCAAGCTAATAATACACTATGGTTTGGGTATTTGTTCTGAGTTGGCCTTTGGCCTTTACACACCAACCACCACGTGAGAATAGTTATGGGCCTCGACATCGCGATGTCGGCCAAGCTTTGTCGGGCGTCGATTCAAGCATCGTGGGCTGTCGGGCGATGCCATCCGGTATGAGGTGGTGCTCGTCCTGGCTCGTCGCTACGACCGGAGTGTCGCGGGCGATTGGCCCGGAACCACGGAGTGCTTAGGAGGTAGACCGGCGGGGACCTCTCTGCTGAGCCTAGGTAGGGTTGCGGCGTGTTGATCTTCCGAGGCGGGCATTGAACCCGTAAAGGTGTGTCCGGCGGAGTGATCGGCGTGTTGGAAAATGTGGTGCACCCTGCAGTGAAGATTATCTATTAATAGTCGTGTCCACGGTAGCAGACGTTCGGACTTATATCCTGATCTTATACAACTACAAATGGATACTTGAGATATGTGGCTCGGATTGCTTTCTCGCGAAGTCGAGGAAGGATCTCTGGGCATTAATGTTACAACATGTTTGTTAATTACAAACTGCTATTCTTTACTCTTCTACATGCTGCAAGATGCTTGGAGCTGCTTGAAGATGCTAGTCTTTGATAGGCTAGGACTTCCCCCTCTATTTTGGCATTCTGTAGTTCAGTCCACATATACAACCCTTCCATTTGATACCAATGCATACATAGTATAGATCTGATTCTTGCGAGTACTTTGGATGAGTACTCACGGTTGCTTTGCTACCCCCTTTCCCCCCTTCTTTCTTCTTTTCGGTTGATGCAACCAGATGGTGGATCCTTGGAGCCAGATGCCACCGCTGATGGATGCTACTACGTGAAGACCGCCGACGTCCAGGAGTAGTTAGGAGGTCCCAGGCAGGAGGCCTTGCCTCTTCGATCGTTGATGTTTATGCTAGCCTTCTTAAGGCATCTTTGTTGAACTTATGTCTGTACTCAGATATTGTTTCTTTCGCTGACTCTTGTGTATCGAGCTATGTATTTGATCCCTCGAGGCCCCTGGCTTGTAATATAAAGCTTGTATTATTTTATTTGTGTCTAGAGTTGTGTTGTGATATCTTCCCGTGAGTCCCTGATCTTGATCGTACACATTTGCGTGTATGATTAGTGTATGATTGAATCGGGGGCGTCACAAGTTGGTATCAGAGCCGAGTTCCTGTAGGATCCCCCTTTCCAACTCATTGGCCGAAGTTGAGTCTAGTCTTTGAAAAACTATTTTACTAACATGGCTGTGTGGCTTACTGGCCCCACGTCGCCATTGGGTGGTATTAGGATCTTTTACTCCTCGTCTATACTCTGGGACTCTGATCTCTCTTCTATTCGGGTTAAATGGTTTTGCTAACTCTACCCTAGGTTCTCGTGATCACATCCACCTAGAGATTTGTATCTTGCCTTTCTTGAATTCGGAGCCAGGATCTGCTTCACTTTGTCCACGGGTCGCAGAAATCCTTCATATCGAGGGCACCCTGCATCGTCCCCTACAAATTCCTCGCTCTACTGGTCCGACGATGATGTAGCCTTTGCTATGTCTCGTTGTTGTATCCTTCCATCGTGTGCATGTGTGCCGCCTAGTATGTCTAGGATGATCCTCTTGTCCGAACTCCTACTAACAACGTGTGTTTGGCTCTATATATGTATATGTATGTCTTTAATGACTACTGCCTTGTACATACTATGCCTTTGCTCATTGTTCAAGCTACATCATGAATGACTCCTTACACCTGCTCTACCCCCCTGTAAATTGCTTCTTGTTGTTTTAGCAGGATGGCTGACGATCCTCCACCTCCACCCTATGTTGCCGCAATGATGCAGCAGTTTGAGCTGAATCGTCAGTTCATGACTGGAGTAATGGCTCAGTTTCCAAACCAGAATGCTCATCAACAGCCTGCCCCAATAACATCGCAAGAATTCATGCGCCTCAACCCATCCATTTTCCGCAACTCCACCAATCCTATGGATGCTGATGATTGGCTTCGTGACATCCTGTTTGAGATGGAGTCAGCTAATGTTGCCCCTGCCAGTTACGTCACCTTTGCGACATTCCACTTGAAAGGTCCAGCTACTCAATGGTTGGAAAGCCACAGGGGTATGCTGCCTGCAGAGACTGTAACCACTTGGCAGGAATTTCAGTTAGCCTTCCATGCATGGCACATTCCTCAAGGTTTGATGGACCAGAAGAATAAGGAGTTCCGCAAACTTTCACAAGGCACAATGACTGTGGATGAATATCAAAGGAAATTCCTTGAATTATCTCGCTATGTTGCGGATGACGTCTGCACCGATGCTCGCAAGCAGGAGAAATTTCGTGAAGGACTGCATCCCGATATAAAGCTCGCACTTGTTGCTCATGATTGTGCAGACTTTGCGACGCTTGTCAGCCAAGCTTTTCGAACTGAAACAGGTCTTACTGAGTACCAAGAGTTGCTCAACGTACTCGAGATGTTGGCTCATCCTTGAGTCAGCCTGCTCAGAAACGCCGAGTCTGGATCCCACACAATGTTCATCACCGACCTGCTCCAACACCAAGGTCGTCTTATGTTGCACCTCGTCTGCCTCCGCCGCCGAGATAACCAATGATTCAGGGTGGACAGTCCAATGTTGTAGCTCCTCCCCATAATGATGGTTTATGCCGCAAGTGGTGTCAGCCAGGGCACCGTGCTACCAGCTGCCGCCCGACACAGAATCAACAGACACGAGTTCTTCAACCCAGAAACCCAAATGCCAGGCCGCCTGCACGCAGTCATGGTCATGTTAATCATGTAAAGGTTGAAGAAGCTCGACGGGACCCCAAAATTGTGATGGGTACCCTCCTAGTGAATTCAGTCCCAACTTCTTTTCTATTTGACTCGGGAGCATCACATTCTTTCATTTCTGAAGCATTTGCTCGCAAGCAAGAATTGTCGTTCGAGAATATGAACCCTCCACTAGTGGTTAGCTCTCCAGGGTCCAGGTGGGATACCTCAATGATAACCCACAACAACCGCATTGAAATTGGAGGGTTAGTATTCACTGCTTCACTTATGGACCTCAAGGTTTCCACCATAGATGTCATTCTAGGCATGAATTGGTTGGGTCCTCACCAAACCCTGATCGACTGTGCTGTTGAGACAGTCCAGCTCACTCACCCTTCTGGCCAAACTGTCCAATACTCAGCTCGAACAACTCAGGATGCCGAGAATCAGATATATGTTTTGGATGCATTGAATGCTTCACCTCTTGAGGGAATAGAGAACATTCCAGTTGTTTGTGATTTCAAAGATGTCTTCCCAGAAGAACTTCCAGGAATACCCCCTGCTAGAGCTGTCGAATTCGTCATAGACTTGAAACCGGGCACAACTCCTATTGCCAAGCGACCTTACAAGATGCCGCCACATGAACTCCTTGAACTTAAGGAGGAAATCGACAAATCTCTTCACAAGGGATTCATTCGTCCTAGTTCGTCTGCTTGGGGAGAACCTTCTATATTTGTCAAGAAGAAGGATGGTATGAATCGTTTGGTACAAGATTACCGACCTATCAACCAGGCAACAATTCAGAACAAGTATCCGCTTCCCAGAATCAATGATCTGTATGATCAACTTGTTGGCTCCTCAGTATTCTCTAAACTTGATTTGAGGTTGGGTTACCATCAGATTCGGGTTCGTAAAGAGGATATTCCCGAGACCGCCTTCGTTACTCGCTATGGTTCATACGAGTACACTGTTATGTCCTTGTGTTTGACAAATGCTCCAGCGACATTCTCTCGTCTGATGAAGTATATATTCATGGAATACCTCGACAAGTTCGTGATACGTCTCCAACGTATCTATAATTTTTGATTGCTCCATGCTATATTATCTATTGTTTTGGGCAATATTGGGCTTTATTATCCACTTTTATATTATTTTTGGGACTAACCTATTAACCGGAGGCGCAGCCCAGATTTCTTTGTTTATGCCTATTTCAAGATTTCGAGGAAAAGGAATATCAAACGGAGTCAAAAGCGGAATGAAATCAACTGGAGAAGTTATTTTTGGAAGGAAAGCCACCCGATGGACTTGGAGTGCCGTCGGGAAAGAAGGGAGGTGCTCACGAGGTGGGGCGCCCCCACCCCACAGAACGCGCCCCGCCTGGCCCCCCTTGATCCACACCGACGTACTTCTTTCACCCATATATACCTCGTGTCGAAAAACTTCCGAGCAGAAGATAGATCGGGGTTACGCGCCAAAACCTCCAGAGCCACCAAAACCCAATCGGGACCCTGTTCCGGCACCCTGCCAGAGGGTGGGAACCCTCACCTATGGCCATCTTCATCATCCCGGCGCTATCCATGACGAGGAGGGAGTAGTTCACCCTCGAGGCTGAGGGTATGTATCAGTAGCTATGTGTTTAATCTCTATCTCTCTCTCTCTCTCTCTCTCTCTCTCTCTCGTGTTCTCTCTTGTGTTCCCTCTATGGCACGATCTTGATGTATCCCGAGCTTTGCTATTGTAGTTGGATCTTATGATGTTTCTCCCCCTCTACTCTCTTGTGATGAATTGAGTTTCCCCTTTGAAGTTATCTTATCGGATTGAGTCTTTTATGAGAACACTTGATGTATGTCTTGCCGTGTTTATCTGTGGTGACAATGGGATATCACGTGCCACTTGATGTATGTTTTGGTGACCAACTTGCGGGTTCCGCCCATGAACCTATGCATAGGGGTTGGCACATGTTCTTGACTCTCCGGTAGAAACTTTGGGGCACTCTTTGAAGTACTTTTATGTTGGTTGGATGAATATGAGATTGTGTGATGCATATTGTATAATCATGCCCACGGATACTTGAGGTGACAATGGAGTATCTAGGTGACATTAGGGTTTTGGTTGATTTGTGTCTTAAGGTGTTATTCTAGTACGAACTCTTTTATAGATTGATCTGAAAGAATAGCTTCGAGGTAGTTTCGTACCCTACCATAATCTCTACGTTTGTTCTCCGCTATTAGTGGCTTTGGAGTGACTCTTTGTTGCATGTTGAGGGATTGTTATATGATCCAGTTATGTTATTATCGTTGAGAGAACTTGCACTAGTGAAAGTATGAACCCTAGGCCTTGTTTCCTATCATTGCAATACCGTTTACGCTCACATTTATCACTTGTTACCTTGTTGTTTTTATTATTTCAGATTACAAAAACCTATATCTACCATCCATATTGCACTTGTATCACCATCTCTTCGCCGAACTAGTGCACCTATACAATTTAACATTGTATTGGGTGTGTTGGGGACACAAGAGACTCTTTGTTATTTGGTTGCAGGGTTGTTTGAGAGAGACCATCTTCATCCTACGCCTCCCGTGGATTGATAAACCTTAGGTCATCCACTTGAGGGAAATTTGCTACTGTCCTACAAAGCTGTGCACTTGCAGGCCCAACAACGTCTACAAGAAGAAGGTTGCGTAGTAGACATCAGTTCGTCGTGGTTTATCTGGATGATATCCTTGTATACTCCAAGAACAAAGAAGAACATGCTGAACACCTTCGACTTGTTCTGGAAAAGCTTCGAGAACATCAACTCTATGCAAAGTATTCTAAATGTGAATTCTGGCTTCCTGAAGTGACCTACCTTGGGCATGTCATCTCTAAGGATGGTATTGCCGTCAACCCCGAGCGAGTTCAGGCTATTCTCTATTGGACTCCTCCGAAGAATGTCAAACAAGTCAGAAGTTTTCTCGGACTCGCCAGCTATTGCCGTCGATTTGTCGAGAACTTCTCCAAGATCGCCAAGCCCCTGACTGGTCTGCTTCACAAGGGCGTCAAGTTTGATTGGATAGAAAAGTGTCAGGAAAGTTTCCAAGCACTCAAAGACAAGCTGACTTCTGCCCCAGTGCTTGCTCCTCCCGATACTAAGAAGGACTTCGTCATTTACTGTGATGCCTCGCGTCAAGGATTAGGCTGTGTTCTAATGCAAGAGCGCAGAGTGATTGCCTATGCATCTCGCCAGTTGCGCCCTCACGAAGAGAACTACCCAGTTCATGACCTTGAACTTGCTGATGTCATACATGCACTGAAACAGTGGCAACATTACCTCCTTGGAAATCGTTGCGAGATCTTCACCGACCATCAAAGTCTGAAGTATCTATTTACTCAGCCAGATTTGAACCTTCGTCAGCAGAGATGGATGGAGATCGTAGCAGACTTTGACATGGGCATTTCTTTAACACCTCTAGCCCCGCTTGTTGTCTTGTTATACATATGTTTGCGTGTATTTACTGTTTCTTCCCCCCTCTTCTCTCCGGTAGACCCCGAGACCGCTGCTGATGCCCCTGTGATCGACTACGTCGACGACGACTGATACGTCTTCAACGTATCTATAATTTTTGATTGCTCCATGCTACTTTATCTACTGTTTTGGACTATAATGGGCTTTATTTTCCACTTTTATATTATTTTTTGTACTAACCTATTAACCGGAGGCCTAGCCCAGAATTGCTGTTTTTTGCCTTTTTCAGTGTTTCGAAGAAACAGAATATCAAACGGAATGAAACCTTCGGAAACGTGATTTTCTCACCGAACGTGATCCAGGAGACTTGGACCCTACGTCAAGGAACATCGGAGGCGGTCACGAGGGTGGGGGGCGCGCCCCCCCTAGGGGGCACCCCCTGCCTCGTGGGCCCCCTGATGCTCCACCGACGTACTCCTTCCTCCTATATATACCCACGTACCCCCAAGTGATCAAAACAGGAGCCAAAAACCTAATTCCACCGCCGCAACTTCCTGTATCCACGAGATCCCATCTTGGGGCTGTTCAGAGCTTGGCCGGAGGGCATCCACCACGGAGGGCTTCTACATCAACACCATAGCCTCTCCGATGAAGTGTGAGTAGTTTACTTCAGACCTTCGGGTCCATAGCTAGTAGCTAGATGGCTTCTTCTCTCTTTTTGGATCTTAATACAATATTCTCCCCCTCTCTCGTGGAGATCTATTTGATGTAATCTTCCTTTCGCGGTGTGTTTGTTGAGAAAGATGAATTGTGGGTTTATGATCCAGCTTATCTATGAACAATATTTGAATCTTCTCTGAATTCTTTTATGTATGATTGAGTTATCTTTGCAAGTCTCTTCAAATTATCCGCTTGGTTTGGCCAACTAGATTGGTAGTTCTTACAATGGGAGAAGTGCATGGCTTTGGGTTCAATCTTGCGGTGTCCTTACCCAGTGACAGAAAGGGTTGCAAGGCACGTATTGTATTGTATTGTTGCCATCAAGAATAACAAGATGGGGTATTTATCATATTGCATGAATTTATTCCTCTACATCATGTCATCTTGCTTAAGGCGTTACTCTGTTTTTAACTTAATGCTCTAGATGCATGCTGGATAGCGGTCGATGAGTGGAGTAATAGTAGTAGATGCAGGCAGGAGTCGGTCTACTTGTCTCGGAAGTGATGCCTATATACATGATCATACCTAGATATTCTCATAACTATGCTCAATTATGTCAATTGCTCAACAGTAATTTGTTCACCCACCGTAGAATACTTATGCTCTTGAGAGAAGCCACTAGTGAAACCTATGGCCCCCGGGTCTATTCTCATCATATCAATCTCCATCACTTTAATACTTGCTTTGTTTTTACTTTTCACTTTGCATCTTTATATCAAAAATACCAAAAATATTATCTCTATCAGATCTCACTCTCGTAAGTGACCGTGAAGGGATTGACAACCACTAATCGCGTTGGTTGCGAGAAGCTATCGTTTTGTGCAGGTATGAGGGACTTGTGCGTGGCCTCCTACTGGATTGATACCTTGGTTCTCAAAAACTTTGGGAAATACTTACGCTACTGTCCTGCATCATCCTCTCCTCTTCGGGGAAAACCAACGCAAGCTCAAGACGTAGCAAGAAGGATTTCTGGCGCCGTTGCCGGGGAGTCTACGCAAAAGTCAACATACCAAGTACCCATCACAATCCCTATCTCTCGCATTACATTATTTTACATTTGCCTCTCGTTTTTCTCTCCCCCACTTCACCCTTGCCGTTTTATTCGCCTTCTCTTTTCCGCTTGCTTCTTGTTTGCTTGTGTTACCATGTGCCTTATATTTGCTTGCATCTTTGCTTGCTAAAAGTCTATTGTTATGGATCCACTTAAAGTGTTCTACTTGGATCATCTTGATCCTTATCTTTCGTCTTTGAAACCCCAACTAGCCTAGTTGATGGGAAATCTTTAGATGAGCATGCTCATTTTGTGCATCACCGTTTGTGCGAAAAGGAGACTCTTACGGTATCATATAAATAGTCTGCTATGCTATGCTTTGAATCTTTGTGAAATGTGTGATTTTACTTGTTGCTCTAAGAGCCCTAAAAAACACCTTCCCTACTTATGTGAGGTCAATGATAATGAAATCTTATCTTCTTATGCAAAGGGTGTTTATAGTTACTATGATATCGAACAAATTGAAGAATTTGTCGTTTTTAAGGGTGCTCATGAAGTTGCTTCTTTGACTGAAAAGTATGATTTTACTCTCAACAAATCTGAAAATTCCGTCATACCTAAATATTGCAATGAAAACCTTGCTCATAATGTCTATGTCCAAGAATTTATTGAAAGAATGACCGTTGCTTTGGAAGGAAATAATGACATGCATGAATCTATAGATAATGATGATTCCGATGATTTGATTGACATATCCCTTGATGAACATGATGCTTGCTATTCTTGTGGCCATGATGCCAATATTTATGAAGATGAATTTGCTATAGTTCCTTATGTTAAACATGAGATCGTTGCTATTGCACCCATACTTGATAGTTCCTTCGATGAAAAGAATGATTGCAATGATTTTACTATAAATTCTTTTGATGTCAATTGTGCTAATAATATGCAAAACCCTAAGCTTGGGGATGCTAGTTTTGCTATGTCTACTACTTGTTGCAATGATCATGATTGGGGTGATTCTTCTTATGATCTTGAAAATTTATTTAATCCCCATGATGAATATAAGATTGATAATATTGTTTGCAATAATATTGAAAGTGGGTTTGGAAGAGTTTCAACTTTAAATCCCACATATTTGGAGAATATTCAATCTTATGAAATTTTTGATAAAAGTGGGTTTGGAGAGGTCATGACTTTAGTTAATGATAATCCCACTATTTTGGAAGAGTGTCAACTTTGCATGCATGTGGATCGTGTTGAGAATATACTTTATGATATTTATTTTGTTGAATTTTCCTATGATCCTACATGTAATTATTATGAGAGAGGAAAATATGGTTGTCGGAACTTTCATGCTACTAAATTACCTCTCGTTATGTTGAGATTGCTATTGTCTCTTTCCGCTTCCTTGCATATGCTAGTTTTTGCTTGCGTTGATTTGTTTGCCTATAAGATGCCTATGCATAGGAAGTATGTTAGACTTAGACGTGTTTGTCATGTGTTTTATGATGCTCTCTTTGTGCTTCAATTCTTGTCTTTTATGTGAGCATCATTGAAATCTCAATGCCTAGCTAGGGGCGTTAAATTATAGCGCTTGTTGGGGGCAACCCAATTTTATTTTTAGTTTTTTGTTTTTGCTTCTGTTTAGGAATAAATAATCCATATAGCCTCTGTTTAGATGTGGTTTTATGTTTTAATTAGTGTTTGTGCCAAGCTAGACCTATTGGATCTTCTTGGATGATAGTTATTTGATCTTGCTGTAATTTCCAGAAACTTTGCGCTCAGTGCCAGAATTATTAAAAATGACCAGAACGTGATAAAATACTGATTCCAATTGCTGCTGATCAATAAACAAATTTTCTAGGTCTTATAATTTTGGTAGATTTTTTGGAGTTCCAGAAGTTTGCGTTAGTTACATATTACTACAGACTGTTCTGTTTTTGACAGATTCTGTTTTTCGTGTGTTGTTTGCTTATTTTGATGAATCTATGGCTAGTAAAATAGTTTATAATCCATAGAGAAGTTGGAATACAGTAGGTTTAACACCAATATAAATAAAGAATGAGTTCATTACAGTAACTTAAAGTAGTCTTTTGTTTTCTTTCTCTAGCAGACTCCACGAGATTTCTATTGAGTTTTGTGTTGTGAAGTTTTCAAGTTTTGGGTGAATTCTTTTGATGGATTATGGAACAAGGAGTGGCAAGAGCCTAAGCTTGGGGATGCCCATGCCACCCCCAAGATAATCCAAGGACACCAAAAAGTCAAAGCTTGGGGATGCCCCCGTAAGGCATCCCTCTTTAAATCCACTTCCATCGGTAATTTACTTGGAGCTATATTTTTATTCACCACATGATATGTGTTTTGCTTGGAGCATCTTGTATTATTTAGCCTTTAGCTTGTTAGTTTACCACAATCATACTTGCTGAACACACCTTTTGAGAGAGCCATACATGAATTGGAATTTGATAGAATACTCTATGTGCTTCACTTATATCTTTTGAGCTTGATAGTTTTGCTCATAGTGCTTCACTTATATCTTTTGAGCGTGATAATTTTCGCTCTAGTTCTTCACTTAGATCTTTTAGAGCATGGTGGTGGATTTGTTTTAAAGAAACTTGATCTCTCATGCTTCACTTAGATTATTTTGAGAGTCGTTAATAGCATGGTAATTTGCTTAATGTTAATATACTTGGTATTCAAGATATGTGAAACTTTCTTTTGAGTGCGTTGAATACTAAGATAAGTTTGATGCTTGATAATTATTTTGAGATATGAAGATGATGATATTAGAGTCATGCTAGTTGAGTAGTTGTGAATTTGAGAAATACTTGTGTTAAAGTTTGTGATTCCCGTAGCATGCACGTATGGTTAACCGTTATGTGATGAACTTGGTGCATGATTTATTTATTGATTGTCTTCCTTATGAGTGGCGGTCAGGGACGAGCGATGGTCTTTTCCTACCAATCTATCCCCCTAGGAGCATGCGCGTAATACTTAGCTTTGATAACTTCTAGATTTTTGCAATAAGTATATGAGTTCTTTATGACTAATGTTGAGTCCATGGATTATACGCACTTTTCCCATCCTTCCACCGTTGCTAGCCTCTCTAATACCGCGCACCTTTCGCCGGTATCATACACCCACCATATACCTTCCTCAAAACAGCCACCATACCTACCTATCATGGCATTTCCATAGCCATTACGAGATATATTGCCATGCAACTTTCCACCGTTCCGTTTATTATGACACGCTCCATCATTGTCATATTGCTAGCATGATCATGTAGTTGACATCGTATTTGTGGCAAAGCCACCGTTCATAATTCTTTCATACATGTCACTCATGTTTCGTTCTAAGTATCGAGTCATATTTTGTTCTAAGTATCGAGTTGTAATTGTTGAGTTGTAAGAAAAATAAAAGTGTGATGATCATCATTATTAGAGCATTGTCCCAAGTGAGGAAAGGATGATGGAGACTATGATTCCCCCACAAGTCGGGATGAGACTCTGGACAAAAAAAAAGAGGCCATAAAAAAGAAGAGAAAAGTCCCAAATAAAAAAATGAGAGAAAAAGAGATAAGGGACAATGTTACTATCCTTTTACCACACTTGTGCTTCAAAGTAGCACCAAGATCTTCATGATAGAGAGTCTCTCATTTTGTCACTTTCATATACTAGTGGGAATTTTTCATTTTAGAACTTGGCTTGTATATTCCAATGATGGGCTTCCTCAAATGCCCTAGGTCTTCGTGAAACAAGCGAGTTGGATTCACACCCACTTAGTTTCTTTTGTTGAGCTTTCATATACTAATAGCTCTAGTGCATCCGTTGCATGGCAATCCCTACTAACTCACATTGATATCTATTGATGGGCATCTCCATAGCAAGTTGATACGCCTAGTTGATGTGAGACTATCTTCCCTCTTTTTGTCTTCTCCACAACCACCGTTCTATTCCACATATAGTGCTATATCCATGGCTCAGGCTCATGTATTGCGTGAAGATTGAAAAAGTTTTGAAAATGCTAAAGTATGAAACAATTGCTTGGCTTGTCATCGGGGTTGTGCATGATTTAAATACTTTGTGTGGGGAAGATGGAGCATAGCCAGACTAATGATTTTGTAGGGATAACTTTCTTTGGCCATGTTATTTTGAGAAGACATAATTGCTTAGTTAGTATGCTTGAAGTATTATTATTTTTATGTAAATATGAACTTTTGTCTTGAATCTTCCGGATCTGAATATTCATACCATGATTAAGAAGATTTACATTGAAATTATGCCAAAGTATCACTCTGTCGGTGTACTAGAGTAGGGGTACCCTAGTATCCCGAACTTCGTGCCTGCAGGCGATTCTTGACACCATGGCGGGGCTTGCACTGGTCACCGCCAAGATCCTCCGTGGTTCCTTTGGAGCCATTCAAGAACAAAGTATTTAACCAAGAAGACAAGGCCCGGCAAGAGGAGCTTGCGGAAAGCCACTCAAGGCACGCAGAAGACAAGACCCGGCAAGAGGAGCTTGCCGGGAAGGCTCAGGCGCGACAAGCCTCCGCGACGACAAGGATTCAGCCGCGGCAAGGCACTTGCCGCGGCAGTAACCTCTCTTCATCTCCGCTCCAGCTCATCCATCAACGTGTCGCCATGGGACCATTCCATGCGCGCGCATGTCAAGAGGCTGTCGCGGCCGGTGAGGAGCAGCGATAAGCGGCGGGACAAGCCTACCATCGTGGCAAGCGGTGGCGCTCTGACGGTCCCTGTTGCCTTTGTTTAGGCGGCGAGGGGCGGGCATTTAATGCTTTTGTCCCTTGCCGTCAGAGTTAGGTATATTGCACTATACACTGTTCAAGCAGGTGTACCAACTACTGTTTTTCCATTTGTACCCTCATCTACGTTGACACCTGTCGGAGACCCCTTGAGCATATAAAAGGAGGCCCATGCGCAACGTAGAGGAGGTTCGACTCATTCGAGACCAGAGACACTCACGCTAGGTCTTGTAGCTCTCATCGCTCCCTAGCAAGAACACAATACAATCAGACAAGCAGCAGTAGGAGTGTTCTCTCTCCGGAGAGCTCCAAAGCTGGGTAAAGTGCTCGTGTGCTTCGCCTCGATCCGCTCTTCGTGCGATCTCCGCCCCCCTCCGAACCAAAAAGGGACCCGGCCCGCCGGTCCCATAGGTGTTCGTGGGTCCGATCAGCCTCCCCGACATCTTTGGCGCGCCAGGTAGGGGGCGTCGAGGCTGTGTGAACCTGATCCGATGTTCACACGAGCGACATCTTTATCATCTTCAACATCTTCATCAACATGCCACCGAAGAAGAAGGCTTCGGCGGCAGCGGAGCCGTCCGCGTCGTACCCACCATCACCGGAGCAAACGGGTGGTGGAGCAGACGCTGGCGGAAGAACGGGCGCCGGCGAAGGAGTTCGTGACGCTGCCAAGTCCAAGGATAAGGCCGCGCAAACCTCGGCGGCCGCACATGCCCCGCGTCCATCTCAGGAGACGCGGGACCAACAGCGTCATGGTATTCACAATACCATACGCTCGTTGGATCAAGACCGAGCTGGAGGATCTCGAGACCCTCAAGACCAGCGTGCACGCCAACATCTTTGGCACGGCGAGATCTGATGCGCTGGGCGGGATGCTGCTCCTTCTAACATAGTTAGAAGTCCGAGCATATCCCGCTCCTCGCACCGTTCACCATTGCCACCCACTACTCCAGCAGAAGCTCTTGCGAGAGCTCAGCTGCTCCTCGACTACCCTCCAACGGCCGACAAGGTCGACGAATGTAGGGCCACCATACAGAGTCTCATCGGCTTTGCCAACGGCGACGCTCCGCGGCAACCAACTACATCATTGCCACGGCAAGACGACAAAACGCGAGCGGTGGCGATGAGACTTTGGAGGTGCAACCACCATGCACTCTCCACCCGAAGGCCAAGATCGCCGACTCGCCGGATCCACCTCGGCAGCGACTCCACCGCGTCGCCGGATCCACGAGCTTCGCCGCGATCAGCGCCAAGTTCTTCATGAACGACAACAAGAAGACGCCCGAACTTCGCATCGGCGCCAAGGGAAGCGCGACGTCAATCCGACAAGCGGCGCCGGGCCCTTCTGTTGACATGCAGCGCCCGGAAGAACCAGGCGACTTGCCGTGCGCGGTAGGTTGCCCTGCGTTCACTCGTGAGCTGCGGCAAGTCCGATGGCCCGGCAACAAGAACTTCAAGCGAGCGTGCGGAGAAATGCGATGGCGGGACGCATCCGTCGGAGTTCCTCAGCATCTACACCATCGCGGTGCAGGCTGCGGGGGGACGAGATGACAAGATCCTCGCCAACTACTTCCCACTGGTACTCAAGTCCAATGTCAGATCTTGGCTCATGCACTTGCCGGACAGCTCCATATCCTCTTGGGCAGATCTATGCCACCAGTTTGTTGGCGCCTTCACAGGCGGCCACAAGCCTCATGGCCAAGAAAGTGACCTTCACCTGCTCGCCCAGAAGGAAGGAGAGTCCCTGCGCAAGTTCATTCAGAGATTCAGCCGTGTGCACTACAACATCCCAGATGTCCACCCTGCCGCGGTGATCGGTAGCGTTTCATCGTAATGTCGCGGAACCCCAGGATGAGGGAGGAGATGGCGATGTGCAAAGTCAAGGACGTCAGTGAGCTGTATGCCTTGGCCGACAAGTGTGCACGTGCTGAGGAAGGGAGGAGACTCCCAGGAGAGAACGCAGAAGCATGATCTGACAGTGAGGATACCGTTCCGGCAAAGAAGAGCCGGCGGCGGAGCAACAGGAAGAAGAAAGGCAGAGAAGTGCTAGCTGTTGAGCAGTCCGGCAACGGAGGTGGCGACAAGAACGCCAAGGCTGGTGGCTCCGGCAAGGAGGTTGCGGCGGCACCAACCACCGATCTGTGGCGGCCGCCGACAAGCGGGGCAGCTCCGACAAGCGATTACAAGATCCACCGCACCAAGGGCCATGACCTCGAGCTGCAAGAAAGTCGAGCAGCTTGTTGAACAACAGAAGGCTGAAATGCAGTGGCGCGACAAGGAGAAGGCCCGGGAAGGTGCCGGAGGAGCCGGCAAGAAAGCGTCCGGCCGGGAGGATGCAGCGGCAAGGCCAAGCGGCAAGGAGACAGGCCTCCCAGCGGCGCGACAAGGATGAAAGACGAAGACGGCGATGAGGATATGGAAGGCAGCGAGACCGATGAGCAGGAGTTTGAAAGCTACAGAGGTCCTCTGCGTTGGCGGAGGTGCTTCCTGCATACTTCCCACCGCCAACTCAAGCGGTGGATGCGGGAAGTTAATGCAGCCGAACCATCCGTAGAGTCACGCAAGCCTCACGAAGTGGTCCGGCCGCCTATCATCTTTGATATTGAGGACCACCACGATCGCATAATGCGGTCGGGTGCTTGCCGATGTTGGTCTCACCAACTATCCGCAACCTCAAGGTCACCAAGATGCTAGTTGACGGCGGGGCGGCTTAAACCTGATATCCTCGCGGTGCTCCGAAGCTTCGGATCCTCGACAATGAGCTCGAAGAGACGGCACATTCCAAGGAATCAATCCGGGAAGGAGCAAGCGAAGGGAAAGATCACGTTGCCGGTGACATTTGGCGTGAGCTCAACTTTAGGGCTGAGAGGGTCACATTCGGCGTTGCTGATTTCCCATTGCCTTACAATGGGATACTTGGCCGTCCGGCACTCGCTAAGTTCATGGCAGCCTCTCATTATGCATTCAAGTTACTCAAGATGCTCGGGCCGTTAAGCATCATCTCTTTGCATGGCGACTTGAAGGATGCTCTTATCTGTGCCGACAAGATCTACCGGGATGCAGCACTCTGACGGAAAGCAAAACACTTGCCGCCGAAGCTCCCGGGGAAGAAGACCAAGTCCAAGTCCGGCAAGAGCTCGATGCCCACTCCGGCAAGCACACCTCTTGGTGCTGCGCTACCGTCGAGGACGCACCATCGAGCTCCACCGGCAAGTGCAAGAAGAAGATGGCAGCTCCGCCAAAGACCAAGAGGGTGTCCGCCAAGGAGGACGGCACTGGTGGTACTTTCACCATCAGTGCCTCTCTCGACCCTAAATAGGAAAAGCGGCGCTCGTTGCTTTCTGCGGGCGAACGTCGGCGTGTTTGCATGGCAACCGTCGACATCCCGGTGTTCCTGTGAAAGTGATTGAGCACCGTCTTGCTGTTTGTCCTCATGCGCGGCCCGTCAAGCAGAAAATCAGGAAGCAAGCAGTGGAGCGCCAAGAATTCATCGCAGAAGAGATCAAGAAATTGGAAGCAGCATGCCTTGTCAGAGGAGTACTCCATCCTACGTGGTTGGCCAATCCTGTAGTTGTGCGCAAGGCGAATGGGAAATGGAGACTTTGTATTGACTTCACGGATGTTAATAAAGCTTGTCCCAAAGACCCGTTTCCCTTGCCGCGCATCGACCAGATTGTTGACTCCACGGCTGGATGTGATTTGCTTTCATTTCTTGATGCATACTCGAGATATCATCGGATCTTCATGGCGAGAAGAGGATGAGGAGAAAACCGCATTCATTACTCCATGTGGCACATCTTTGTTTCATACGGATGCCTTTCGGTTTGAAGAATGCTGGTTCAACGTTTGCAAGAGTAGTCCATGACGCTTTTGAGCCGCAAATGCACAGAAATGTAGAGGCCTACATGGATGACATAGTGGTCAAGAGCAAGGACAAAGCAACTCTGGTTCAAGATTTAGATGAGACCTTTGCGAATCTGCGCAAGATCAACCTCAAGCTCAACCCCGAGAAGTGCGTCTTCGGAGTCCCTTCCGGCAAGCTTCTCGGGTTCTTCGTGTCTCAGCGGGGAATTGAAGCCAATCCCGACAAGATCAAGGCCATTGAGCAGATTGAAGCACCAAAGCGCGTCAAGGATGTACGAAGACTTGACGGTTGCATGGCTGCTCTCGGCGGAGTTTATCTCTAGGTCTGCTGAACGCAGCCTGCCATTTTTCAAGATTTTGAAAAAGGCAGGTCCAATGAAATGGACTCCCGGCGGAGGCTGCGCTGCAGGACTTAAAGAGGTACCTGTCCTCCACTCCAATACTTGTCGCACCTAAGCCACAAGAGAAGTTGCTGCTGTATATAGTGGCAACCAATCAAGTGGTTAGTGCTGCGTTAGTAGCGGAGAGGGAGGCGGATGATGAGCTCGCAACCACGGCAGACACATCCAGCGACAAGCAGGGGGCTTCGCCGACAATCTCTGGTCCCGACAAGGACGGATCTGCAGCGAGCGCATGGGCGGAATGCGAGAAAAGGATGGTGCAGCCAGCTTTACTTTGTCGGTTCCCTTCTGCAGGGGCTAGATCAAGGTACTCGGTGTGCAGAAATTGCTTTTCAGCCTTCTCATGGCCTCGAAAGCTGCGCCATTACTTTCGAGCACATGAGATCACAGTTGTCACTCGCTTTCGGCTGAAGAGGATACTGCAGAATCCGAAGCGGCAGGCGGGATTGTCGAGTGGGCACTTTGGAACTGCCAAGCTTTGGCCTCAAGTTTGAAAGCACTTCAACTATCCAAAGCGAGCATTGGCGAAATTCATAGCGTAATGGGCGCCAACACCGGATGAAGAAATTCCGAGACGAGCATTCCCGTCAAGGAAGCAAGCAAAGAATGGCTGATGTACTTTGATGGTGCCTTCTCATGCAAAGGCGCCCGGTGCTTGGCGTCTTTGCTTGTCGCACCCACCGGAGAGCACCTCAAGTCGTAGTCCGGATGCACTTTCCCAAGGAGCAAGCAACAAACAATACCGCAGTATGAAGGTTTGCTTGCCGGTCTCGAGATCGCAGTGGACCTTGGGATCAAGAAGCTTATTGTCGTGGGTGACTCGCAGCTTGTCGTCCGCCAAGTGAACAAAGATTATCAGAGTCCATTGATGGAAGCCTACGTTGATGAAGTGAGGAAGCTAGAAGAGCACTTTGACGGCAGAATGATATTGCTGATGGCCTGTCAAAGTGCGCTGCACTTAAGTTGCATGTGGAACCAGGGATTTTTGTGCTCAAGCTAACTCAACCAACCGTAACACCATCAGCTGGACAGAACAAGAAGAGGAAGTTGATTTCTGGTGACTATTTTCCGGCAGAGCTTCCCGAAGCCGCCGTCACGAAGGTCCCCAAGATCGACACCAACAGAGCTGAGGAAGCGATCTGCTCGACAAGCCCTGTGGTTTGTTTCGTTGAAGCAGACGCTCCCGACAAGTTTTTCTCCGGCAAGCTTGCCGGGGAACATCAAGCTCCGGCTGAACCGCAGGTTCTTGCCGTGGAAGCTGATGTTCCCGCAGCAGCAGATGTGCCCTTAGTCCTTGTTGTCGAGCCACAAGCTCCAGCATGGGCGCAGCAGATTGTCCATTTCCTTCAGACAGGAGAACTTCCGGAAGAGCAAGAAGAAGCGGAAAGAGTAGCCCGGCAGTCAAGTATGTACCAGTTTGTCGACGACACCTTTGCATGTAAGAAGACTCAACGGTGTGAAATTGAAGTGTATTTGCGGGAAGATGGACAAAAGCTGTTGGCGAGAGATACATGGAGGCATATGTGGTCATCACATTGGCGCAAGAGCACTTGCCGCAAAGCTTTCGGCAGAGGTTTCTTCTGGCCGACAGCCCTCCGTGATGCAACTGCACAAGTAACCAAGTGTGAAGCGTGCGGTTCCATTCCAAACAGATACACCAGCCAGCTCAAGCTCTCCAGACGATCCCTTTATCCTGGCCATTTTTCGGTCTGGGGCTCGACATTCTCGGCCCCTTCCCCGAGTCATCGGGGCTTTGAGTACTTGTAAATGCGTAATCGACAAGTTCACAAAGTGGCGGAAGTGGAAGCGATGAGGAAGGTGGCGACCACGGTCGTGATCAAGTTCTTGGTCGATTGTTTGCCGTTTCGTAATCCCTAACATGATCATCACCAACAACGGCACACAATTTCTGAGTCGCACCTTCATGCGATGCGTCCAAGATCTTGGCGCCAAGGTCTGCTTTGCATTGCTCATCCGAGAAGCAACGGTCAAGCGAGAGAGGGCAAATGCTGAAGTGTCTTGTGCGGGCTCAAGACCAGAACTTTCGGCCAGGCTTCACAAGTGCGGAAGAAACCGGATTGAGGAGCTGTCGGTGGTTCTTTGGTCGATCGAGACGACGCCAAATCGAGCCACCGGCGGACACCTTTTGCTCTAGTCTATGGAAGCAGGCAGTTCTCCCCACAGAACTCGTATATGGGTCACCTCGAGTGCTCGCTTATGATGAGCTTGAGCAAGAGCAGCTGCGACAAGATGACGCGCTGCTCCTTGAGGAGGATCGTCTTCAGGCCGCTGTACGAGCTGCTCGTTACCAGCAAGCATTGCGTCGCTACCATAGCCGCAAAGTTAGTGCCAGAAGCCTCGAGGAAGGCGACCTTGTTCTTCGGCGTGTTCAGTCCGCCAAGATTTCAAACAAGTTGACGCCAAAGTGGGAAGGCCCTTATCGGGTGAAACGAGTCACTAGGCCTGGCGCTGTCCGCCTTGAGACCGAAGATGGCATTCCGTGAGCAACTCTGAAACATTGAGCATCTTCGTAAGTTTTACCCGTAGAAGCGCGGTTTGCCGGAACCTGTTCCGGCAACCACCTTTTGTACAAGTCTTGCCGCTGTTGCATGTAATCCTTTGTACAAAGCGGGGCGCAGACCCCGTGCATCAGTAAAGCTCATGTGTTGCGCACAACTTGTCAAATTCATGCTTTCATCATTTTATTGCATGTTTTGACTAACACTTTGTGCAGCACCCACACCGGTAAGCAATATCGAGTCACCGGACTCCATAACTTTATTTTCTCTTCTTTCTCTTTTCTCAAAGAAAGGAAGGTTCCCTCGTGCACAAGTTAACCAGGGGGAAGGAGAAGATAATACTATGGACCAAGCGTTGCTCGAGGAAGTTTCGCCTTATCGGGAAGCAAACGATAGAAAAGCTAAGTTGCCCAAGCTTGAGCAATCAGTTCTTAAATTTTTAAGTTATCTTCCTCGAATGATAGTACTTTGTATGGAAAACCTGTGCGCGGAGGAACCAACTCATGGCTAGTCGGCGCCTTACTTTGTTTCGAGTCCGCTCAACAACTTAAGTGAGCTGCAGCTAGTCGCGACAAGGTTGCTTGTCGGAGGCGGCACCGCCAATAGGTCAGCCGACGTTCCGCACTCGGCGCATGGCAAAGGTGCCTGCACCGACAAGTTCCCTAAATGCGTAGGGCAAAAACGTACAAAGGAAGGAATCAAGTAGAGGAAATAACATTGCAATCATCGCCTAAGATAGAGTTATATTACAAAATAAGCTTGTGGCAGATCTAATAAATTGTTCTAAACATGGCCAGCAGCGACAAGGGAAAGATAAAATTGGCGGCCTAGTCTACGCGATCGCCATCAACCCGCTTGATCTTGTTCACCTTGTCCACAATGGGTGCGACAAGGGCTTTGAGCGCCTCCACGTCGGCATCTGGCGGCAAGGATCTGAGGACGCCGTTGAGGTTGAGGCCTGGATTGCGGAAGGCCACCTTCATGAACACCTTCTGGAGGGCTCCTGCACAAATCTGGCGTGATTCCTCGGCTAGCTGCTTTGGGACCTCTTCCCGGAGTCGCTGGAGGCCCGTCACCACGCCCTTGAAGAATAAGCTAAGCTTGGCGCTGGGTTGGAGATGCTCGTCGGAGGAGTATCCGAGATCCACCATCCCCAGCTCCATCAGCTTGTTGTGGATGGCGGCGGCGATATCCACAAGACCTTGATCGATGCTCCACACTCTCCCTCAAAGCGCTACGGGTGGCAACAGCGTTACGCCAAGCTCCTCGTTAGCCTTGATCTGCTCCAACAGGCCCACCTCCCGCTCCTTGGCGCCGTCCAGCTCTGCGTCGAGTGGCCAGCTTCAGTGAAGATCTGCCTTGGAATCCTTGGCGGCGTCGAGCTCCTTGCTCCTATCAGCGAGACGGACCTGCAACTCGCCAAGAGTGTAGGCGTCCTTCTCGCGCTCGTGCTTGAGCGCGGCAAGCTCCTCGCCGCTCTTCTGGAGACTGGCCTCCAGCTGCGTCGCCTTCGCCTCCAACTCTTTCTTGGCGGCCTCGGCGGCTGCGGAAGCATCTTTCGCTTCCTTAAGAGCCCCGCCAAGTGACTCCTCGCGCGCGACAAGCTCTTCCTCATGGCTGTCCAGGTTGACCTTCCGCTGCACCAGCTCGCTTTCCTGCGCGGACAGCTTCTCGGCAGCAAGCCGCTGCTCCTCCTCATTGCGGCCTTCTCGAGGATGAAGGCCGTGCGCTCTTGACAAATCGCTCCGCTCTTCTGCTATGTTCGAAGAGTTTCTTGGTTGGCGCCCGGAGCTCTTCTGGCGCTTCTCCATGTCTGCTCCGCCCTCGCGACAAGTGCTTCCGGGACTCCAACTTGGCTTGTCGAGCGCGGTAAGCGGCAATGACTTCTTCAAGCCTGCTCCTCCTCGAACTTCGCCGCCCGGCTGCTTGGCGCGTCCACAGCGTCGGCCAATGGAGGCGAAGCAGCTCTCCGTCGAAGGTCTCTCCTTCGACCGGCGCCCTGAGCTCGGCGCCCGGGGAGTTTGATGAAGATGCCGTCGGCCTTCAAGTAAGCGCCGGGCTGAGGCTCTTCGAGCCTAACGCTGCAGCGGCGGGGAGTCGGCGGTCGATTAGCGCTGGCGCTCCTGCGGCCCAGGGCCGTCGGTCACGATCGCCAGACTCTCGCCCGGCTCTGCGACGGCAGCCTCGGTGGCCTCCTCGCCGGCAGGCTCGTCAGCGCCGGCCTCTTCTTCCACGACGGTGGCTTCGTCAGTGTTGCCGCGCGCGTCCTCCTCGCCGGCGACCTCAGTCTCCATCGGCTCTGTGGCGGACGTTCCGCTTTTCCCTAATAAAGAAACCCCCACGACCTCGCCCACGATCTCTCACACGACGCCACGTTCGGTGCGTGCCGTTAGTGGGGGACGTGGTGGGTCCGGGGTGAGTTACGGCGTGATCAAGGCCGCGTGTGACCGTGCACTATTTTTGGGCCTGGCCCGACAGCGCTCGGCACCGTGTGCGGCCCAGGCCCGGGGGTTCCTGTCAGTGTACTAGAGTAGGGGTACCCTAGTATCCCGAACTCGTGCATGGGCAGTTGCAGCACCCTGCGGCAGGGCTTGCCTGGTCACCGCCAAGATCCTCCGTGGTTCCTTTGGAGCCATTCAAGAACAAAGTATTTAACCAAGAAGACAAGGCCCCGGCAAGAGGAGCTTGCCGGAAAATACTCAAGGCACGCGAAGACAAGACCCGGCAAGAGGAGCTTGCCGGAAGGCTCAGGCGCGACAAGCCTCCGCGCGACAAGGATTCAGCAGCGGCAAGGCACTTTCATGCGGCGAGCAACCTCTCTTCATCTCCGCTCCAGCTCATCCATCAACGTGTCGCCATGGGACCATTCCATGCAGCGTGTCAAGAGGCTGTGCAGCCAGCGGGGAGCAGCGATAAGCGGCGCTGACAAGCCTACCATCGTGGCAAACGGTGGCGCTCCTGACGGTCCCTGTTGCACTATTTAGGCGACAGGGACGGGCATTTAATGCTTTTGTCCCTTGCCGTCAGAGTTAGGTATATTGCACTGTACACTGTTCAAGTAGGTGTACCAACTACTGTTTTTCCATTTGTACCCTCATCTACGTTGCCACCTGTCGGAGACCCCTTGAGCATATAAAAGGAGGCCCATGCGCAACGTAGAGGAGGTTCAACTCATTCGAGACCAGAGACACTCACGCTAGGTCTTGTAGCTCTCATCGCTCCCTAGCAAGAACACAATACAATCAGACAAGCAGCAGTAGGAGTGTTATCTCTCCGGAGAGCTCCGAAGCTGGGTAAAACTGCTCGTGTGCTTCGCCTCGATCCGCTCTTCGTGCGATCTCCGCCCCCCTCCGAACCAAAAAGGGACCCGGCCCGCCGGTCCCATAGGTGTTCGTGGGTCCGATCAGCCTCCCCGACACACTCCGCATAAAAAAATCTCTTTTTATCATTTACCTACTCGAGGACGAGCAGGAATTAAGCTTGGGGATGCCTGATACGTCTCCAACGTATCTATAATTTTTGATTGCTCCATGCTACTTTATCTACTGTTTTGGACTATAATGGGCTTTATTTTCCACTTTTATATTAATTTTGGTACTAACCTATTAACCGGAGACCCAGCCTAGAATTGCTGTTTTTTTTGCCTTTTTTAGTGTTTCGAAGAAACAGAATATCAAACGGAGTCCAAACGGAATGAAACCTTCGGAAACGTGATTTTCTCACCAAACGTGATCCAGGAGACTTGGACCCTATGCCAAGGAACATTGGAGGAGGTCACGAGGGTGGGGGGCGTCCCCCCCTAGGGCGCGCCCCCTGCCTCGTGGGCCCCCTGATGCTTCACCGACATACTCCTTCCTCCTATATATACCTACATACCCCCAAACAATCAGAACAGGAGCCAAAAACCTAATTCCACCACCGCAAATTCCTGTATCCACGAGATCCCATCTTGGGGCCTGTTCCGGAGCTCCGCCGGAGGGGGCATCCACCACAGAGGGCTTCTACATCAACACCATAGCCTCTCCGATGAAGTGTGAGTAGTTTACTTCAGACCTTCGGGTCCATAGGTAGTAGCTAGATGGCTTCTTCTCTCTTTTTGGATCTCAATACAATGTTCTCCCCCTCTCTCGTGGAGATCTATTCGATGTAAGCTTTTTGCGGTGTGTTTGTTGAGACCGATGAATTGTGGGTTTATGATCCAACTTATCTATGAATAATATTTGAATCTTCTCTGAATTCTTTTATGTATGATTGAGTTATCTTTGCAAGTCTCTTTGAATTATCCGTTTGGTTTGGCCAACTAGATTGGTAGTTCTTGCAATGGGAGAAGTGCATGGCTTTGGGTTCAATCTTGCGGTGTCCTTACCCAAAGGATGTAAAGGGTTGCAAAGGCACGTATTGTATTGTTGCCATCGAGGATAACAAGATGGGATATTTATCATATTGCATGAATTTATTCCTCTACATCATGTCATCTTGCTTAAGGCGTTACTCTGTTTTTAACTTAATACTCTAGATGCATCTTTGGATAGCGGTCGATGAGTGGAGTAATAGTAGTAGATGCGGCAGGAGTCGGTCTACTTGTCTCGAGCGTGATGCCTATATACATGATCATACCTAGATATTCTCATAACTATGCTCAATTCACAATTGCTCAACAGTAATTTGTTCACCCACCGTAGAATACTTATGCTCTTGAGAGAAGCCACTAGTGAAACCTATGGCCCCCGGGTCTATTCTCATCATATCAATCTCCATCACTTTAACACTTGCTTTTTTACTTTGCCTTTTACTTTTCACTTTGCATCTTTATATAAAAATACCAAAATATTATCTCTATCAGATCTCACTCTAAGTATGTGACCGTGAAGGGATTGACAACCCCTAATCGCGTTGGTTGCGAGTAGCTATCGCTTTGTGCAGTCACGAGGGACTTGTGCGTGGCCTCCTCTTTGGATTGATACCTTGGTTCTCAAAAACTGAGGGAAATACTTACGCTACACTGCTGCATCATCCTCTCCTCTTCGGGGAAAACCAACGCAAGCTCAAGACGTAGCAACGACCCTCCTTCTTGTCTGAGCAACCAGGCAAGCCCCCCCTTTGATCATCCCGATATCGTCCATTCTATACTCTCATGCTTGCATTAGATTTTGCTACTGTTATTATTTGCTCCTACTCTGATGCATAGCCTGCTTTTGTACCTGTTATTGTTACCTACTTGCTTATCCTAAACTGCTTAGTATAGGTTGGCTAGTGATCCATCAGTGACCCCCACTTGTCCTTGTTGCCCCTGCTTCATCATCGACGACCCGATCAAAGTGATTGACAACCAGAGCCTGACACCTCACATGACATCGCGCCCCTTTAGTTGCTCGACTCTGCAGAGCTACTATCGAGTGCCGAGGGTGATCCCTCATAACACACTCCCGATGATAATTTCGTAGTGTAGCTATTCGGTCGTGGTCATCGAGGGTGATTTCCTCTTTCACCATTCCCGATACGGCTCTGTCGTTCAACACCTCAAGTGTGAACCTCGAGGGTGGTCCCTCTTACATTCACCTTGATGATTACATTGAGTGGAATCCACCGGGGGTGATTCCTCGGGTTTTCCCCTTGATGTCTGGACACATAGTTACCTTGACTTTACTTGAGACTTTGGTGCAAGTCGGCCGGGCCCGGAGAGCACCCGCAAGATAATTACGTGGCACGACCGGGCATTCTAGGCCCTTGTCGTAAGTCCACAAGACGGGGCGACGGGGTCACTTTCGATCGTGAGTCTATGCTCGTCTCCGCAAGCTAATAATACACTACGGTTTGGGTATTTGTTCTGAGTTGGCCTTTGTCCTTTACGCACCAACCACCACATGAGAATAGTTATGGGCCTCGACATTGCAGTATCAGTCGAAGCTTTGTCAGACGTCCAGTTCAGCATCATGGGCCTGTCAGGCCAGTGCCATCCAGTATGAGGTGGTGCTCGTCCCGGCTCGTCACACAACGACCCAGAGTGCTGCGGGCGATGGGCCCAGACCCCGGAGTGCTTAGGAGGTAGACCGGCGGGGACCTCTCTGCTGAGCCTAGGTAGGGTTGCGACGTGTTGATCTTCCGAGGCCGGCATTGACCCCAGAAAGGTGTGTCCGGCCAGAGTGATCGAGCGTGTTGGAAAACGTGGTGCACCCTTGCAGGGAAGATTATCTATTAATAGCTGTGTCCACGGTAACGGACGTTCAGACTTATATCCTGATCTTATACAACTACAAATGGATACTTGAGATATGTGGCTCCAGGATTGCTTTCTCGCAGGGAGTCGAGGAAGGATCTCTGGGCATTAATGTTACAACATGTTTGTTAATTATAAAATGCTATTCTTTACTCTTCTACATGCTACAAGATGCTTGGAGCTGCTTGAAGATACTAGTCTTTGATAGGCTAGGCCTTCCCCCTCTATTCTGGCATTCTGCAGTTCAGTCCACAGATACAACCCTACCATTTGATACCAATGCATACATAGTATAGATCTGATGCTTGCGAGTACTTTGGATGAGACTCACGGTTGCTTTGTTACCCCCTTTTCCCCCTTCTTTCTTCTTTCCGGTTGATGCAACCAGATGGTGGATCCTTGGAGCCAGATGCCACCGCCGATGGATGCTACTACGTGAAGACCGCCGACGTCCAGGAGTAGTTAGGAGGTCCCAGGCAGGAGGCCTTGCCTCTTCAAACGTTGATGTTTGTGCTAGCCTTCTTAAGGCATCTTTGTTGAACTTATGTCTGTACTCAGATATTGTTGCTTCCGCCGACTCTTGTGTATCGAGCTATGTATTTGAGCCCTCGAGGCCCCTGTCTTGTAATATAAAGCTTGTATTATTTTATTTGTGTCTAGAGTTGTGTTGTGATATCATCCCGTGAGTCCCTGATCTTGATCGTACACATTTGCGTGTATGATTAGTGTACGATTGAATCGGGGGCGTCACAAGTTGGTATCAGAGCCGACTGCCTGTAGGATCTCCCTTTCCAACTCCTTGGCCGAAGTTGAGTCTAGTCTTTGAAAAACTATTTTACTAACATGGCTGTGTGGCTTACTGGCCCCACGTCGCCATTGGGTGGTATTAGGATCTTTTACTCCTCGTCTATACTCTGGGACTCTGATCTCTCTTCTATTCGGGTTAAATGGTTTTGCTAACTCTACCCTAGGTTCTTGTGATCACATCCACCCGGAGATTTGTATCTGCCTTTCTTGAATTCGGAGCCAGGATCTGCTTCACTTTGTCCACGGGCCGCATAAATCCTTCATATCGAGGGCACCCTGCGTTGTCCCCTGCAGATTCCTCGCTCTACTGGTTTTTCCGACGATGATGTAGCCTTTGCTATGTCTAATTGTTGTATCCTTCCATCGCGTGCATGTGTGCCGCCTAGTATGTCTAGGATGATCCTCTTGTCCGAACTCCTACTAACAACGTGTGTTTGGCTCTATATATGTATATATATGTCTTTAATGACTACTGCCTTGTACATACTACGCCTTTGCTCATTGTTCAAGCTACATCATGAATGACTCCTTACACCTGCTCTACCCCCCCTGTAAATTGCTTCCTGATGTTTTAGCAGGATGGCTGACGATCCTCCACCTCCACCCTATGTTGCTGCAATGATGCAGCAGTTTGAGCTGAATCGTCAGTTCATGACTAGAGTAATGGCTCAGTTTCCAAACCAGAATGCTCATCAACAACCTGCCCCAATAACACTGCAAGAATTCGTGCGCCTCAACTCATCCATTTTCCGCAACTCCACCAATCCTATGGATGTTGATGATTGGCTTCGTGACATCCTGTTTGAGATGGAGTCAGCTAATGTTGCCCCTGCCAGTTACGTCACCTTTGCGACATTCCGCTTGAAAGGTCTAGCTGCTCAATGGTGGGAAAGCCACATGGGTATGCTGCCTGTAGAGACTGTAACCACTTGGCAGGAATTTCAGTTAGCCTTCCGTGCATGGCACATTCCTCAAGGTTTGATGGAAAAGAAGAAGAAGGAGTTCCACAAACTCTCACAAGGCACAATGACTGTGGATGAATATCAAAGGAAATTCCTTGAATTATCTCGCTATGCTGCGGATGATGTCTGCACTGATGCTCGCAAGCAGGAGAAATTTCGTGAAGGACTGCATCCTGATATAAAGCTCGCACTTGTTGCTCATGATTGTGCAGACTTTGCGACGCTTGTCAGCTAAGCTTTCCAAACTGAATCTGATCTTACTGAGTACCAAGAGTCGCTCAAACGTACTCGAGATGTTGGCTCATCCTTGAGTCAGCCTGCTCAGAAACGCCGAGTCTGGATCCCACACAATGTTCATCGCCGACTTGCTCCAACACCAAGGCCGTCTTATGTTGCACCTCGTCTGCCTCCGCCGCCGAGACAACCAATGATTCAGGGTGGATAGTCCAATGTTGTAGCTCCTCCCCAATCTAAAAACCCCAATCATTGCAACACCTAAAATCATAGTTCACAACATCTACCTATCATTTTTCCAACGAATTTATCCAACAAACCCTAGTCCCAAAACCCCCATCCCCCCAACCCATACGAAAAACCCCGGCCCATCCGTCAAACCAATTACTCTAACCATCTGAACTACCATATGAATCACAATCTAACCAATGCAACTAGGGAGCAACTAACTCTACATGCTAAGCGAATGCAAATACCTGCTCCTCCACGGCAGGCAGCGCAATGGGGGCATCAGGATGGACTGCGCCGCTCGACGCCGTCACCTTCTGCAGCGATGAGGCAGAGCCTGCCACATCCATAGCAGTTGCGAGTTTCCCCGCACCACCGTGGACGCCGCCGACATCCGCGGTCACAACGCCCTGACCCTGCAGCTCCACCACATCTCCGGCCGCTGCGCTGGTGTCGCCACGAGCGTCGGTCATCTGAAAGATGGAGGCGATGAAGGTGAGGAAGAGGATGCGGTGGTGGAGAGCGAGACCGTGCGGTGGAGGCAGTGGAGGAGAGCGAGATGACGCCGGTGGGGGAGAGGAAGACGATGCGGCAGGGAGGGGATTTGGGGGAAAATGGTAGGGGCGATGGAGGTGGTTGCCCTCTTTATATGATGGGAGGTTTCGAGCATGTCCATGGACACGTGCTACCCCACGACCGCGGTCTTGCATGCGCCCACGTATACGCGGCCCCACTCGTCAGCTAATGGTCCAAGGCATTGACCCGACGACAACGTCCGTTATAACCTGTTCTGAGGGTTTCGAGCAAGGGAGTGGGGAAAAGTGAGCAAAAGTTAACATAGTGGGGATGAATGAGTAGAGCTAGGGAACCAGGGGCACAAAAATAAAAATCCCATTATTAAAAGGGCTTGTGAATTTATCAAGCTGGAGAGGCTTGACGACCCACAAGTATAGGGGATCAATTGTAGTCCTTTCGATAAGTAAGAGTGTTGAACCCAACGAGCAACAGAAGGAAGTGACAAGCGGTTTTCAGCACGGTGTTTTCTGCAAGCATTGAAATTATCGGAAATGAGTAGTGTGATAGCAAGATAATTTGTAACAAGTGACAAGTAACAGCAGTAACTAAGGTGCATCAAGGTAGCCCAATCCTTGTTGTAGCAAAAGGGTAGGCCGGAACACTCTCTTATTATAAGCAAAGCATTCTTGAGGACACACTAGAATTTCATCTAGTCATTTTCATCATGTTTGTTTGATTCGCGTTCGCTACTTTGATAATTTGATATGTGGGTGGACCGGTGCTTGGCTGCTGTTCTTACTTGAACAAACTTCCCGCTTATGATTAACCCCTCTCGCGAGCATCCGCAACTAAGAAATAAGAATTAAGATAAATCTAACCATAGCATTAAACATATGGATCCAAATCAGCCCCTTACGGAAAAGCGCATAAACTATGATTTAAGCTTCTGTCACTCTAGCAACCCATCATCTAATAACTACTCCACAATGCATAACCTTAGGCCCAAAGATGGTGAAGTGTCATGTAGTCGACGTTCACATAACACCACTAATGGAAACAACAAGATACATATCATCAAAATATCGAAGGAATACCAAAATTCACATGATTACTTATGATAAGACTTATGCCATGTCATCAAGAACAAAAGTAACTACTCACATATAATATTCATGTCCTAGATCAGAGGGGTATTGAATAGCATAATGGATCTGAACATATAATCTTGAACCAAATAAACCAAGTAGCCAACTACAAGATGTAATCAACACTACTAGCAACCCACAGGTACCAATCTGAGGTTTTGATACAAAGATTGAATACAAGAGATGAACTAGGGTTTGAGATGGTGCTGGTGAAGATGTTGAAGATTGGTCCTCCCACGATGAGAGGGTTGTTGGTGATGATGATGGCTTCGATTTTCCCCTCCCGGAAGGAGGTATCCTCGGCAAAATTGCTCCGCCGGAGAGCAAAAGTGCTCCTACCCAAGTTCCGCCTCGAGACGGCGGAGTTCCATCCCGAAAGTCTTCTCCTTACTTTTCTAGGGAAAATGGGCTTATATACCAGAAGTTGGGCACCGGAGGCTGGCCAAGGGCCCCACAAGCCACCAGGCGTGCCCTGGTGCCTCGTGGGCACCTGGGTGGCCTCCTCTGTTATTTATTTTCTCCAATATTTTTATTTATTCCAAAATAAATCTCCATGAAATTTCAGCTCATTTGGAGATGTGCAGAATAGATATCTCTGACATAGCTTTTTCAGGTCCAGAATTCCAGCTGCCGACAATCTCACTCTTCATGTAAATCTTGCATATTAAGAGAGAAAAGGCATTAGAATTGCTCCACAAAGTGTTATATTGATTAAAAATACTATAAATAATAGTAGGAGAACATGATGCAAAATGAACGTATCAACTCCCCCAAGCTTAGACCTCGCTTTCCCTCAAGCGAAAGCATATATCGATAATCATGTCCACATGTTTAGAGAGAGAGGTGTCAATAAAAACAAAATACAAACATAGTAGCATCATGATCATTATTATAGCAGCAATAAACATTATCATAAAACTTCTCATGATCAAGTAACAATTCATCACAACAACAAAGTATAAGGCATAAAATTTCTTGAAAACTAACAAATTATGTTCTCAGCCAACAAGGCAATTACAATTCATCATATTTTCAGGAAGGGTCTCATGTAGGAGATTTTTAGCAAGTCCACATACTCAACCATCATTTAGTTTTCTATGATTGCTAACACTCATGACATATATATATATATATATATATATATATATATATATATGGAGCAAAAAGTTTCAGCCAGATACATAGAAAGATAGGGGCTTATAATTTCGCCTCCCAACTAATTCACCTTAAGGGTAATGTCAACAATAATAACTCATGATCACTCATATCCAACTGGATATATATATGCCTAGATCTTTCCCCACCACATGATACTTGCAAAATAAAAAATAAAAAAGGAATAGAGGAGCACACTATTGACTCTTGCATGAAAAGTAAATTCATAAAAGTAAAAGATAAGCCCTTCACAGAGGGAAGCAAAGGTTGTCATGCACTTTTTGTTTTTGGATCTGCAAGCTCTTAATGCAAAGGCCCCTTGTGATAGCAACATTTATTATGCAGTCCGTCGCTTTTATTTCTTTACTATCACAAAATCGTACAAAGCTTATTTTCCCTTGCAATAAAAGATCATACATATTTAGGAGCAATTTTTATTGCTTTATGCACCGATGATAAATTATTTGAAGGATCTTATTGAATCCATAGGTAGGTATAGTGGACTCTCATGACATGAAACTGGGTTAAAGGGTTTTTGGATGCACAAGTAGTATCTCTACTTGGTGCGCATTTTTGACTAGCAAAGATATTGGGCAAGCACCACATGTTGGAGGATCTATAACAATATAACTTCTATATGAATATACACAAACATAACTCATTATGTTGTCTTCCTTGTCCAACGTAAAAAAATTGACATAAAATACTTAATGGGGGTTCACAACCATAAAATATGTCCAAGATAGTATATTTATATGTGAATCTTCTCTTCCCTTATTAATTCTTTCATGAATTGCATCATTGACCAATGCTAAGTTTGTTAACTTTCAATAAATTTTACCAGTTACACCTTTCCTTATTAATGTCATTACTTTCCATAAGATTAGCGTATGATATTTTTCATTATTTCCATTGCTAGGATTAAAACATAAAAGTGAAGCAACAAAAACTCAAACTACTCTTTATTATATAACTCTCAACTCAATTACATAGATAGATAGATCACGAAACTAATACTCGAAAATATAGCATACTAAACTTTTATTCAACTAAATCATGAAATAACTAAGGATCAAAGTAAAACAAGTAAAAATAATAAAAGTGATGGTGATACGATACCGGGGCACCTGCCCCAAGCTTGGCACAAGCCAAAGGGAGTGCCCATACCCGTGTACTCAAGTTTATTTCTTCGGTGATGATGGTGGTGATGTAGTGGGATTGTCCTCCGGCTTCCATGGCATAGGTTCCCCATCATGAAAGGATGAACGAGTCTCCAGAGTCCTGAAACTTGTAGCTAAACTCATACCTTTAAATTTTGCCTCATGTTCAAAATTTTGGTTTTGAAGATAATAGATTTGTCCTTGGAGATACTCGATTCGCTCGTTGAGCTCGAAGATGATGTCCCCCATTGACTTGCCATCCACCTTGTCCTCACGGGTGAATTCCGTGATCATGGTGTGGTTGGCGCTGAGTCCGTGTTCCACCATCCCTTGGCACTTGAAGATCTCTTGCACTACGGCTTCAAGCCTGGCCTCCACGCTTCCAGTCTTCTTGGGCCCTTGAACATCCTAGATGTGAAGCACCCCCTTATGCATCTCAATGGATTGAGGGTGTTTCATCACCTTCGGTAGGTAAAGGTTGATGAACTTCTCATAGAACTTTGAAAAGTGGACCCCTCAAAATGCTAAGGACAAAGGATTGGCTCAAGCTCAAAGCTCAGGACTCTACATTTTTCATTTTAAGTGATCCAAGATCACATTGAGTCCATAGGAAAAGCCAATACTATCAAGAGGGGGTGAGGTGTTGCTTAATGAGTTTCTTGCTCAAAGTGCTTAGTAATATGCTCCAAAAACCCTCAACTACTTTATCACATCCACATATGTCCCAAACTAAAAGTCAAACTCGGCCCCACCGAATCTTTCTATCCGGCGCCATCGAGTTCTGTTGACATAGCCACTACCAGAAACACTAGTCTTTTCGGTCTCACCGATAGGGATCTCGGTCTCACCGAGATGGGATTGTAATCTCTCTATTTCCCTTCGTAATGTTTCGGTCAAACCGAGATGAGTGATCGGTCCCACCGAGATTGCAATGCAAACTCTCTGTTTCCCTTTCGTAACGTTTCAGTCCAACCGATATGAGCGAATTGGTCCCACCGAGTTTGCCTGACCAACTCTCTGTTTGTCTATTACCAAAATCGGTCTCACTGAGTTTCTATAACCGGTCTCACCGAGATTACGTTATGCCCTAACCCTAACGAAATCGGTCTCACCGAGTTGACATGTCGGTCCCACCGAAATGCCTAACGGTCACATTATGAACTAAATTGGTCTGACCGAGTTTCACGATTCGGTCCCACCGAGTTTGGTAAATTGTGTGTAACGGTTAGATTTTGTGTGGAGGCTATATATACCCTCCACCCACTCTTCATTCATGGAGAGAGCCATCGTAACATGCCTACACTTCCAACATATATTTTTAGAGAGAGAACCACCTACACTTGTGTTGAGGTCAAGATATTCCATTCCAACCACATAAATCTTGATCTCTAGCCTTCCCCAAGTTGCTTTCCACTCGAATCATCTTTCCACCAAATCCAATCCTATGAGAGAGAGTTGAGTGTTGGGGAGACTATCATTCGAAGCACAAGAGCAAGGATTTCATCATCAACACACCATTTGTTATCTCTTGGAGAGTTGTGTCTCCTAGATTTTCTAGGTGTCACTTGGGAGCCTCCGTCAAGATTGTGGAGTTGAACCAAGGAGTTTGTAAGGGCAAGGAGATCGCCTACTTCGTGAAGATCTACCCTAGTGAGGCAAGTCCTTCGTGGGCGACGGCCATGGTGGGATAGACAAAGTTGCTTCTTCGTGGACCCTTCGTGGGTGGAGCCCTCCGTGGACTCGCGGCAACTGCTACCCTTCATGGGTTGAAGTCTCCATCAACGTGGATGTACGATAGCACCACCTATCGGAACCACGGATAAAAAATCTCCGTGTCAACTTTGCGTTTGCTCCCTCAAACTCCTCCCTTTACCTTCATATGCAATTGTTTTACATTCCGCTGCTATACTCTTAGAATTCACTACAAAAAAATACACTTCCGTGATGATACGTGTTTGTCACAGTAGGTCACGTTTTTTGTCATGCATGTACATCCATGACAAATTTATGACAGAATCAAGATAGTCATACCGTGTGTCAGAGAAGTGTTCCATGACATTACCAAAATTATCATCACGGAAGTGTCCACTTCCATGACAATAAATCGCGTCACATGTAAGTGCTTTCGTCAAGGGTGACCGACACGTGGCATCCACCGTAACGGAACGCTGTTAAGCTATCGGGTCGGGTTTTCGATCCGATAACCCGTTAACAGCCCCGACCAATGGGAAATTTCCACGTGTAAAATTCTAATTGGCCGAAGGGAACACCTGTCAGCTCGTCAAGGCCGTATGTCGCCCGTCCATTGGAGGAGACATGCCTATGGTGCGTTGACGTGGTCGGGCCCAACAGAGGCCCATATAGGTTAAAAAGGCCGCCCAAATAAAGGGTAGAACTTAATCAGGTACTAGTGGGCCAGCCCAATAACAACCTGCTTAATAAAGGCCCATTTATAGCCCAAAACCAGATCTGGTCCATTAATTGTTCGCCCAATATTTGGGCCCATTTACTGCCCGAAGCCAGATCTGGCCCGTTAATTGTTTGCCCAATATTTGTGCCCATTTGTGGCCCCAAGCCAGATCTGGCCCGTTAATTGTTCGCCGAATATTCGGGCCCAACTACAGCCCAGTGACTTTCGGCCTGTTAGAGGCCTGATGTAGACATGGGCCCATTACATCCCGGTGTGACTTTCGGCCTGGGAATGGCCCGTGCTGCCCATGGGCCATATATGGTCCGACGGGACATCGGGCCCACTAACGGCCCGTGCTAAAGGTGGCAACAGTTAAGCCCAACGTGACTTTGTGCTCAAGTTAAAGGCCTGTCGCATAATTCGCCCGCCGATGCTCAGCATTAAGCCTTCGGCCTCTTAAAGGCCCATGATATCAGTGGGACAACTAAGGCCCGAGATATGTTTCGGCCTGGTAACAGCCCGTGAGCTAACTGGGCCCATAACGGCCCGGTCTACATTTCGGCCTGCTGAAGGCCCATCGACGACTAGTGAAAATTGAGGCCCAACATGCATTTTGGCCTGCTAAAGGCCCGTTGTTTCATCTCTCGGCCGTAATAAAGCCAAGACAATATTCAGCTTAATGGCCCAACGCTACCTGGGCCGAACTAAGTTACTGGTCGACAAATGGCCCAACTAAAATATAGGCCGGTGTAAGTTTGGGCTGGCGCAATGTGTGAAGGCCCCAATCATTCGGGCCCAAGAAAGATGCAGCCGCCCAATTGTGGTTCGCTAAAAACCTGGCCCGTTATCGAATGTTTCGCCCTACGACTACATCTGATTTTTTTTCAGATAGCGAATGATGGCAGAACTAGTAGGAATTAAGAACAAACCTACTCTACACAATAAAGAAATTACGGCATAGTAACTAAGAATAAACCTACACTATACAATAAAGGATTTAAGGTATATTACATCCATTGGGCATCAAAGTTCGCCACCAGTGATCATAAAGCACAACGAAGAAGCAGATTACAAAAACTGGGCACCATTGCAACATAACAAAATAATACTGAACCGATACAACTTCCAAGACAGTTCAAGAAAGGTTAGCCTTGCGGGGGAACTGCTGTGCAAGCTATTGAGCAAGGCTGTGAGACCGGCCTAGCATGTCGGTCATAGCTTCCAGGTGTAGCTGTTTAGCGATGAGGTTCTCATTGGTGTTCTCCGCAATCTTTCTTAGAGATAGGACTTCAAGTCGAAGTTGAGTTGCGGAATGCCTTTCTGCTAGAACTTGGGACTGAAGAAGTCAAACTGATTCGCATAACGAATTCGTGAGCTTGTCTCGATCGTTAGTCTCAAGTAACTTGAACACTGCATCAAGACAAGACTTTGGGGTTGTCTCGCTATCTTCAAGATGTTTTGCCTTCTTTCTTTAATATATGTTGGGTCAGCCTTCACAGACTTGTGCATGCCATCGTGCATATCACCCTGAAACAAAGCGTAGAGATGACAGGTTTTGCACGTGTATAAACAAAGATGATAACCGGTCATCAATTCTATCCAATTTCAAATTAGAAAATAAAGAGTAAGTTCAAAATATCAATAGCATAATTTGGCATTGTTCATAATGCGGGAGCTTCACCACACTCATCGATTACCATGTCAACATAACAAGCATAGATGAAGGGCAAATAAAATCATCAGTATCTATTTTGGATAATGTGCATGGCATGTTGTTCAGATCATCAGCCACATCAAGAAGATAAAACAGGAGATGACAAGGTGCAAACATGGGCTGCTTCACCACACAATCGGATTATAGATCCACAAAACCAAGCATACATATAGGGAGTATTAAGTAATGTGCATGGTATGAATAAAAATTTTGGTTTTACAAGTAAAACTTAGAACTTACGGTTCTTACGAACATGCATTTTGGTAGAAACAAAGAAACTAAACAAGAGAAAACGATAGGGAGTATGAGCAAATTAAACAGCAGTTGAGGATAAAGGCTTTAGAAGAACTGACTTACATTAACAGTTAACACCGGCTTTATAATGCCCTTCTCCATGTCAAGGGAAGAATAACTCAAGAATTTTAGCACAGAATCTTCTTCATAAGCATTGCACATTTCTACATTTTGTAGAGAGTAATTATAGATATGATAATACCGAAGGGATAGAGGATAATGAAGATAAGATGCAGATTGATGCTACATAATCAACTACCAATCCTCGAAGTACAAGCGTTACAGGACAAAATGTCTTGACAAGAGCAATGGGCTACACTTCTCTTGACCGGCATTGTCTCAGGTATTCTACTTGTTGGTAAGATTAAATATAGATCTGATCTTTTTTAGTAAATGGTGGGCGAGGGAGATAAGATGCGAATGCTACAAAATGAACCAATCCCTCTTCCCATAATACAAGAGTGTTTTGAACACTGGTGTACTGTACAAAACGTTCTTATATTATGGGACGGAGGGAGTAGCTGTTAATGTAAGTAAAGTGATAGACCACGTTCAGTCCTTACAAGAGGACTGCAGAGCTAAACCTCTTCAAAAGCATTGGGTTGATTCTAAATTTGTGTAAGAGTCCATACGGATCTTATAATGTCCACCAAATGGGCGATTACGAGGCTAACATGTGCAAAGTGATGCTACATAATCAAACAGCTATGAAAGTAAGTATGGTAATACAGGGCAAGAGGTACTCACGAGAGCAATGCAGTGTGAAGAATAGATGCGAGATTCTTTGGTCCCATGAGAAATAATGTTCTTCTGCTAATAGATTTCGTACAAGTGAGACATTAAGGCAAATGCAGAAATGTAGTTCAAATTGTGATGTGATATCATAGACAGTACCTTACCGCAGCCGAGACCAATGTGTAACAAGATTATTCCAGTCACCGTCGGATAAATGTAGCACCGGAGACTTTACGGAAATTTTGTTCAGAGGCTTGCCATCAAAGTGCGCTTGCCTCAGGTAGGAATGATACTTCATCAACGAGTGCTTGAAAAGCGCAACCAACTCTTGCTCGTCATCTCAATCCAGTTTGCTCCTCGCCTATTTAAAAGAATGAAATCTTGTGTCTTCGTCGTCAGAAACATATGCAAGAATGACCATGAATAACATTAGTACATTACTTACACGTAAGTTGCGGAGGAATACCGAAGTTGTTCTGTGTCGCGGTATAATCTTTCCATGAAGGAAAGATGCGCACAAAGTTCCCCGACAACAACATAAGCTTCGTCTTCTAAACTGGGAAGAAATGGAACAGGGGTCCTATTTGCTGCAATTGGGGCTATCTCTGGTTCGAAAAGGGATTTGGCAACTGGATTTGGTGTACTCTTTGCTGGAATGGGGTTTTGCATCTGTAACATCCCAAATTTCCTATTTGGAATGTTTTACAATTATAGCTAAGCATCATATGCATCCTGTTTGAATTTGAATGCCATTTGAAGTTTCAGAGAATTTTGAGTTTTGAATTTGAATTCAAACTTTGGCAAGTGGGAAACATTTCAAAAACTAAGCCTGATAAATACTTGATCAAAAGTATGAGAGGAGTAAACATGACACTCCAAAAAAAATATCAGAGGAAAAACATTGCCAAAGTTTTGGATTCAAATCTGAATTTTATTTGAATTTGAAAAAATGGATTTTATAAAGTTTGGATTTTGCCTTTGGAAAAATGTTCAAATGATAGGGAATTTTCCCCTGATCATTTTGGTATATATATACCCTATATAAAATATTTATAGATTTTCTTTTATTTCTGTTTTGGTTTTATCAAAAAATAAATTCAAAAAAGGAGAAACCCCCAGCGCCAGCCAGTCTGCCCAGCTGCCCAGCTGAAGCCTCAAGGCCAAAGCGCAGCCTGTGCCCACTGAACCGAGCCGGCCCAATGACCGACCGCACCACCCTCGCCCCAAAACGGTTCATTGCCCGCTCGCCTCACCCTCCCTCTCTCATCGACAGCTGAGGCCCGCCCCATCGTCAACCCCGCCCCACGCCACTGCCCGCCGAGATCGCTGGATCCCGGCGATCCGGATCCCGATTCCCTCCCGATCGCCTTCCTTCCCGACGAGGCCCCGCCCTATAAAACCCGTGCCCTCGCACCCCATTTCTAGCCCTCGCCGGAGCTCCTCCCTCTCTCTCACGCCGCCGGAGCCGGACCTCCCGCCGCCGCCATTTCCGCTGCCGCCCGCCTACACCTTCCCGACCCCACCGAGACCACCTCCGACTCCCTCGCTCGACCACACCTCCCGTGCCTCGCCCGAGCTCTAGAGCCACCGAGCACCGTCGCCGTCGATCACCCAACGCCACCGCCGCCTCGAAGCTCGCTGACCGGCTCCGACCACCCCGATCTCCCCGACCCTCCAGGCTTCCCGAGCTCCCCCGCACCTCCCATGCCACACCCAGACCTCCCCGACGCCCGGAGCCCTCGCCGCACTCTCGCCGCCGCCGCCGCCGCCGTCGGACGCCGGTAAGTCACCGGAGACCCCCTCCCCCGTCCGATGCACGATGAACGACATAGATTAGAACCCGAAGGGGTATTTCTTTATAAAAAAACCGCCTGTTCGGCCGGTTTAGTTCTACGGTTTATTTAGTTAGGTTTTTATTTATTAGGCCGGCCCGCTTTAGTTTAACCCTAGGGCCCTTTAGGCTATATTACGCTTCGGGAGACGCGTTTAGGCCCATTAGGCCTTTTTCTTTTATTTTTGTTTTTCTGCTTTAATGTAATAGTTTCGCTTTGGAAAAATTCATATCTTTTATTCTGTTTATTATTTTTAGATGATTCTTTTTTTTGTTGGATTGCAAATTTTATTTAATGTCTCAGAGAATATATATTTAGCTATGTTAAAATTTAATTAAAATTGCTTTAATTTAGTTTTAGTTAGAATAGTAAATCTGATATAACTTGAGTTAGAAAAATTATTTTTGGATGATTCTTTTTGTCCCAACTTTATTTTGACATTGCTAAACCATAGAAATTAATTTGGGTATTTTAGGATTAATAAATAATTAGTTTTAAGCAGAATCTTGTTAATCCTAATTAATTAGCTAGCTACTATTTTCCTATTAAATTAATTAGTAAATAAATTTATTTTTAACATGTGATTGATTATTCTAGGATAGTTTCTGTCACTTTATAGGATGAACTTTTATTTATAATAAATAAAAGTTTTATTTTATTTTCCTTAATAGAAATTGAATTAGGCCTAATAGGAGTTTCATATTAGATTTTAAATTAATTCTTTTTGTTCTAGTTGCTTAATGCATCCTTTTCTGTTAAGTTAACATAAAACCATGATTAAGTTATGTTAGAAATTTTTTTGTTATATAAATCTATTCTTATTGTTATTTGAAGTAGGAAAACTTTGAGTTGTTTTCTTTAAGTTTTCCCTTGGGTTTTGCTTTGTTGGTTTTGGTGTGTTACTTTGTTATGTTATTGTGTTAAGTGATGTTATGCTATGTGCTTATTATAGTTATTGTTTGCCTCGGTAGAGTTTCCGGAGTGCTAAGATTGCTACTCTGAAACCCTAGTTTTCAAGATCGTCAACCGTGCAAGTTCACTTTGATCATTGCTTTCATACCTATGTTTTTATTGCATTTAGTGGCATCCTTGCAACCACCCCTCAAAGAGTGTTATTGAATCCTTGTAGTTGAGCAAGATGCATGAGGTAGGAACCCATCACCCTGTTACCAAGCCCGGACGTTATTTATTTTAATGCTACGCTATAGTAGACGGGTTTGGTATGAGTGCTCGTGGAGTGGTGTGAGAATGAAGGATCTACGCCAATGACGACAACACCATGATGAAAGCTGCAAGGATCAGATCTTCAAGGCCTCAAGACTTCAAGACTCGAGACAAGAATTCAATACACACCATCGGGTGAAGGATTTGCCGACGGGCACCTGGAGAAACCAAAGTGGTTGGCCGGGATGCATGGAGAAGCGCCATGACATCTTGCGGAAAGCTTCACCTGCACTCCAAAGAGACGGAAGAATACTTCATGCCCTAAGCTTACCCGCAACCGCAAGTCATTATGGGCTCGCTTGGTTGACCTTAGTTGTGACTCTGGTGGGGACGGTACTAGCAGATGTAGAACTACGGTAGGATGGGTTGAGTACCGGACGGTGGTCGAGGAACTCTTCTAAGACCATGTTTTGGCCGTCTTGTTCTCAAACACCTCAAGTGCGAGAACGTAAAAGAGGGATCGAATCTTGCGGGTAAAGTGTACAAACCTCTCGCAGAGGGTTATAACCTAATCGATTAGCCGTGTCCCCGATTACGGACAATTTGAGCCTCGACTTGGATCTATCTCGGAACTCTCAACACCGGATTGATAACTTAATTGTGGGCAACTTATGATGATTTTGGGTTATGAGACATCGGTTGGCGGAACCATGTCATGACAGGAAACTCCATAGTACAGACTTCATTCTATTCTTTTGATGTAGGTAAAATAAAATCAGCTTTTATGCAAACAAAACTCGATACAGAGCCACAAAGCCAAATTGCATATAGTATAGTTTTACCATCTGCTTTTCTCATGTTGTGATCTTTGCGGTACATTCAATGTAATCGACCTACACGGCTGCAACGTATCATGTTGCAGATATTTCCTCGACGAGTAAGAGTTACGATACAGGTTACGGTCTACACTCAACCCGCCGATGGCGTTGATGGGACTCCACACCCGCTTGATTGTTTCCACGAGTATTATGAGGTATATATCAGTTTTACATTATTTATACATGTGATTGCACTTTGATATATACATTGATGTACTGTAGGTGCCAAAGATACCGATCCAGTGGATGGCACAAGAATACGCAGGCTTGACCGTCTCGAGGTCGGGTCGCCATGTAAATGGTATCGAGCACATGTTGACCGTAGGACGTGACCCTAGAAACCTAAAAGCCCTTAGGACAGGATATCTCAAAAACTTTATTTACAAAAAGACTCTTACTTCTCATCTTTTCTGATTTTATCGAATAGACACTCTCACCTCAAAATAGTTAGAATATACCCCTTTTCCCTTTTGATCACATGAAGAATCAACTGAAGCCGCTCCAAGAAGGACAAGATATCGGATAACTGATGGCGTCTTCAGAGTAAAGAGGATTTGACCATGCATTAGAAGAGTTGAAGCTACACCAGTTGAAGACTCGCATTTACTTGAAGAATCGTAAGAATTATTTGACCGTTAGAGGACCAAATCCATGTTATACACCCACGTTAGATGCGATGAATTGTGAGCTGTCATTTGTTTGATGTTTTCCGACAGCCACAAAGTAAAACCCGTTTCTTCAAAAACTATTGTTTGTATTGTGTGTATCCCTCCCCACCTCTCTCATATCTCATCCCAAAACTTTTGGACCCCATAGATGATGATTGAAGTTGGACTGGTATTCTCTGGACCGAAAACCCAGCCGGAGGCAGAGCTATGGATTCAGAACATGGAGAATAACTTCGGGAGCAATTTGGTTTCAAGGAAGAATGAAGTATCGTACGCTCTTCAGTACTTTGAAGGAAGTGCTGCAACCTGGTGGAGAATGCATCAATCCATACAAGGATTTAAAGGAGCAAGAACTTGGGAGGAATTCAAGAAGACCCGGATGAGATCACGTCTTATCCGGAAGCACAAAGGATACACCAAGAAGTAAACCTTGTGCTCGCAAGATTTATGGAGAAATAGGACACACCTGTGGAGGAACACAAAGATGGATGCCCTCATTGTGAGGAGAAACACCCACCGAGGAATGCCCAACTAGCTGTGTGACTTGCTTCCTCGTATGAAGGAACCACCCACTACCCCTGCAAAGGTCACATTTACTCCACGGTGCAACAAACTATTCAAGGTGAAGATGGAATGAAAGAAGCCCTCAAGGAAGACCTAGAAGAACCAAGAATGAATGAAAGTGTTGAAGACCGGATGGAGAAGGTCTCAACAGATTTTACTCCAATGCCTGCCGGAGAAGAAGGACATTATTCACATGATTGACCCAAGGGAAGAAAAGAGTATCCGTGATATTTCCCGACAGTGAAGTGAAGTTTGACCCTCCGAGATAGAAACTCTGATCATTACAAAGAATTCCGTGAAGAGAAAAGAAGGCAACCCGAGAACAACGCAATTTTTGCAGAGAAGGACCTAAGTCATATCACTTGTTACAGGTGCAAGGATTTAGGTCATTTCGCTAGTAAATGCCCAGAAAAGAAGCCAAGAATCCAAGGAGCCCGCATAATCACAAAGAAGCCCCGAGACATGTCAGAAGTCATTTGTTTTCGCTGCAAGGAAGCAGGACATTATGCTACTAAATGTCACAACAAGATGAAAGCTGGAGTTGAGTAGTTGGAATTTTAATATTGGAAACAAGAGTAGTAGAAAGCAATTTCATTTTCATGAGTTCAATGAGTTGAGTTATGTAATGGGTGCTCGTAGTTTGTAATGGATTCATGAAATCAATAAAGTTAAGGTGACGTGTTTTCATATGTTTAATTGTATGAGTTGTTACTCTGTGAACAAAGATTTTGACCATTTTCGAGGATATGAGAAATATGGTCTATGGATGGATTTGTGAATTCCATTTTAAGGGTGAAAGTACCCTATGAAGAACACTAGACCAATGGAAATGGAAATGTGTCCCACAGGTTGGAGTTTGGAAAAAAATGAGTTGAAGTTTTATTTTTGATATGATGGTATGAAGAAACAGAGTACTACTGGATTTAAGGAGGTGTAACAACAGAGTTACTCCAAGGATGAGTCAAAGCTGCACTAGTGTTGAAGTGGGCCATAACCCATGTGCCCGTGATTTTTTGAAAAGGAACAGATGTACCCTTGATGAAGGAAGAAATTTGGGAGAATCAAAGGATCCAATCATCATACGTTTCAGAGGAGGTTACACGAAAACCTAAGAGTGGTGAAGTAACGATAGATGTTTTGTTTGGCTTGCAGAAACCATGGATTTATACGAACTCAGTTCGTCAACAAGAGAAATTCTGCAATGCTTGTGAGTATGCCCAAGTGTTAGAATACGTGATTCGATATTTACATATGTGGTAATGATTCAAGTACGGGATGGATTGGCCCCCATACCGAAGACTTCTATCATGAACTATCATATGTTGATGGAAAATCAGAGAGCCTTGAAAACCTTAGAAGAGTGTCGATGCGATAAGCCATAAAACCATAAAATGGTAGGACGATGGAACCCCATTACAGCAACCGCTACAAACGTAGGTTATACGGTGAAGTTCAACCCGAACCGCTTCGCAGGAGAAACCATTAATGGTAGACCACCATGAGTGTTTCGATAGTTGTCTAGAATGGACACAGACTCCATCGCCTAAGAAGATCCAGTCTCGGATTTAACTTCAACTTTGACGAACCGACCCAAGATTCTCGAGGAAAACTCTATACTTCTCGGCGTAAGAGCCTTACTGAAGGAGCTATTGTAAGATATGTGAAGGGACATACATTTTCAGCCCTCCAGAGGAAGTATCTGAGTTTATTGGAACCATGACCTTGTTTTTAAGTGTGGTAGCACCCCTGATCTTCCGACCAAATATTTACTAGGAGACCCCCAACCCCTAACCTTTTCTTGCTAGCCTCTTCGAATCGCGAGGACGAGATTCATTTTAAGTGTGGTAGGTTTGTAACATCCCAAATTTCCTATTTGGAATGTTTTACAATTATAGCTAAGCATCATATGCATCCTGTTTGAATTTGAATGCCATTTGAAGTTTCAGAGAATTTTGAGTTTTGAATTTGAATTCAAACTTTGGCAAGCGGGAAACATTTCAAAAACTAAGCCTGATAAATACTTGATCAAAAGTATGAGAGGAGTAAACATGACACTCCAAAAAAAAATATATCAGAGGAAAAACATTGCCAAAGTTTTGGATTCAAATCTGAATTTTATTTGAATTTGAAAAAAATGGATTTTTATAAAGTTTGGATTTTGCCTTTGGAAAAATGTTCAAATGATAGGAATATTCTGATCATTTTGGTATATATATACCCTATATAAAATATTTATAGATTTTCTTTTATTTCGCTTTTGGTTTTATCAAAAAATAAATTCAAAAAAGGAGAACCCCCCTCAAAGCGCCAGCCAGCCCTCTGCCCAGCCTTGAAGCCTCAAGGCCAGAGCCTCAGCTCAATTGTATAGAGCTGCCCAATGACCGACCGCACCACCCTCGCCCCAAACGGTTCACATGTCGCCCGCCGCTTCCTCACCCTCCTCTCTCATCGACAATGGGCCCGCCCATCGTCAACCCCGCCCCACGCCACTCACAGCCGAGATCGCTGGATCCCAAGGATCCGGATCCCGATTCCTCCCTCCGATCGCCTTCCTTCCCGACGAGGCCCCCGCCCTATAAAACCCGTGCCCCTTTGCACCCCATTTCCCCCCTAGCCTCTCGCCGGAGCCCTCCCTCTCTCTCACGCTGGGGAGCCGGACCTCCCGCCCGCCGCCATTTCACGTGGCCGTGCCGCCCTACACCTTCCCGACTCCCACCGAGACCACCTCCGGACTCCTCGCTCGACCACACCTCCCGTGCCTCGCCCAGCTCTAGAGCCACTGAGCACTGGCCGCCGATCACCCGAACGCCACTGGGCCTCGAGCTCGCATCGACTGCTCCGACCACCCCGATCTCCCCGACCCTCCGAGCTTCCCGAGCTCCTCACACCTCCCAGCCACACCCCAGACCTCCCCGGCCTTGGAGCCCTCGCCCGCACTCTGCCGCCGCGCCCGCCGCCGTCGGACCTTGATGAAGTCACCGGAGACCCCCTCCCCCGTCCGATGCACGATGAACGGCCTAGATTAGAACCCCGAAGGGGTATTTCTTTTTATAAAAAACCGCCCGGTTCGGCCGGTTTAGTTTACGGTTTATTTAGTTAGGTTTTTATTTATTAGGCCGGCCCGTTTTAGTTTAACCCTAGGGCCCTTTAGGCTATATTACGCTCGATACGCTTTAGGCCCATTAGGCCTTTTTCTTTTATTTTTGTTTTTCTGCTTTAATGTAATAGTTTCATTTTGGAAAAATTCATATCTTTTATTCTGTTTATTATTTTTAGATGATTCTTTTTTTTTGGATTGCAAATTTTATTTAATGTCTGTAGAATATATATTTAGCTATGTTAAAATTTAATTAAAATTGCTTTAATTTAGTTTTAGTCAGAATAGTAAATCTGATATAACTTGAGTTAGAAAAATTATTTTTGGATGATTCTTTTTGTCCCAACTTTATTTTGACATTGCCAAACCATAGAAATTAATTTGGGTATTTTAGGATTAATAAATAATTAGTTTTAAGCAGAATCTTGTTAATCCTAATTAATTAGCTAGCTACTGTTTTCCTATTAATTTAATTAGTAAATAAATTTATTTTTAACATGTGATTGATTATTCTAGGATAGTTTCTGTCACTTTATAGGATGAACTTTTATTTATAATAAATAAAAGTTTTATTTTATTTTCCTTAATAGAAATTGAATTAGGCCTAATAGGAGTTTCATATTAGATTTTAAATTAATTCTTTTTGCTCCTAGTTGCTTAATGCATCCTTTTCTGTTAAGTTAACATAAAACCATGATTAGGTTATGTTAGAAATTTTTTTGTTATATAAATCTATTCTTATTGTTATTTGAAGTAGGAAAACTTTGAGTTGTTTTTCTTTAAGTTTTCCCTTGGGTTTTGCTTTGTTGGTTTTGGTGTGTTACTTTGTTATGTTATTGTGTTAAGTGATGTTATGCTATGTGCTTATTATAGTTATTGTTTGCCTCGGTAGAGTTTCCGGAGTGCTAAGATTGCTACTACGAAACCCTAGTTTTCAAGATCGCCAACCGTGCAAGTTCACTTTGATCATTGCTTTCATACCTATGTTTTTATTGCATTTAGTGGCATCCTTGCAACCACCCTCAAGAGTGTTATTGAATCCTTGTAGTTGAGCAAGATGCATGAGGTAGGAACCCATCACCCTGTTACCAAGCCCGGACGTTATTTATTTTAATGCTACGCTATAGTAGACGGGTTTGGTATGAGTGCTCGAGTGGTGTGAGAATGAAGGATCTACGTCAATGACGACAACACCATGATGAAAGCTGCAAGGACTGCATCTTCAAGGCCTCAAGACTTCAAGACTCGAGACAAGAATTCAATACACACTACCGGGTGAAGGATTTGCTGACGGGCACCCTGGAGAAACCAAAGTGGTTGGCCGGGATGCATGGAGAAGCGCCATGACATCTTGCGGAAAGCTTCACCTGCACCCAAAGAGACGGAAGAATACTTCATGCCCGGAAGCTTACCCGTGCAACCGCAAGTCATTATGGGCTCTGGCTTGGTTGACCTTAGTTGTGACTCTGGCTGGGACGGTACTAGCAGATGTAGAACTACGGTAGGATGGGTTGAGTACCGACGGTGGTCAAAGGAACTCTTCGAAGACCATGTTTGATCGCCTTGTTCTCAAACACCTCAAGTGCGAGAACGTAAAAAGAGGGAGCGAATCTTGCGGGTAAAGTGTACAAACCTCTGCAGAGGGTTATAACCTAATCGATTAGCCGTGTCCCGGTTACGGACAATTTGAGCCTCTGGACTTGGATCTATCTCGGAACTCTCAACACCGGATTGATAACTTAATTGTGGGCAACTTATGATGATTTTGGGTTATGAGACATCGGTTGGCGGAACCATGTCATGACAGGAAACTCCATAGTACAGACTTCATTCTATTCTTTTGATGTAGGTAAGATAAAATCAGCTTTATGCAAACAAAACTCGACATCTGAGCCACAAAGCCAAATTGCATATAGTATAGTTTTACCATCTATTTTCTCATGTTGTGATCTTGCCGGTACATTCAATGTACTGATTTACCACGGCTGCAACGTATCATGTTGCGTATATTTCCTCGACGCAGTAAGAGTTACGATACAGGTTACGGTCTACACTCAACTTTGCCGATGGCGTTGATGGGACTCCACACCCGCTTGATTGTTTCCATTGAGTATTATGAGGTATATATCAGTTTTACATTATTTATACATGTGATTGCACTTTGATATATACATTGATGTACTGTGTGCCAAAGATATCGATCCGTGGATGGCACAAGAATACGTAGGCTTGACCGTCTGAGGTCGGGTCGCTACAGCATCGTACAACTGGTGCTATGTCAACTGGCATAATCATACTATTTGCTGCAGTTGGGGTCTGCTGAGTTGGGGTATCAGAAATGACCAGTGTAGTAGGGCTAGAGTCTGCTAGAGTTTGGTATTTTGTGGGTCAGGTGATATTGCAACTACAACTAATGGGCTATTTGATTTATCAGGTGCCACTACCTTTTCCAAATACTTTGCTTGTGCTCCTCCACGATCAGCAATCGCCCTCTTCCTTTTGAACGTCTGATACACAAAAACATCATTTGAGTGGATAAATATGGTATGATGACAGATGGAATATGTACTGAAAATGGATAGGCAGGGCGTATTCACATACACGATGTGTAAACTAAGCTAATGGCAGTTCAACAAAGTAGAAGCAATGCAAAGCATCGATTGCAAGATATGTGCGAGCAATGTAACCTTGGAAAGTTAGAGCAACTACCTTGATGGGTGAATAAGATAGGGCATCTTCCTCTGCTCCTCCACTAGGGAGCTACATTGACTTAGGTCTCCCTCTAGCTCGTAATCACCGTTAGGATCATATTCGAGCATGAATCTTTAGGTGGAGAGCGTTTGCATTGCATTGCATCCGCACTTGATTTCAGTCCCTTAATGCCAAGTTTGACAGCCATGGCATTGTTCTCGCTTATTCTTTTCATGCGCGCAAGCTCATAATCATTATGATGCTGTTCGTAATCTGAGATTCATGAAAACATAAAAAGTAGTCAGATTATCTATGGAATGCATTATGGATTCAACTCGGAGAGTGTCTCCCTATAAACCCCTGCATATGCAAAGTTCACCTCCCCAACCGTGGCTTGACCGCACCACTCATAGAAATACAAACCCTTATGTCTCTATAACAGTGCATTACACATTTCAAAACTAAAGTAGGAACATTAGAATCATATGAAATTCAGATTTGAACAAATAAACTAAGCAATTATGAGTGGCGTAATGTTTAGCTTCAAGGGTGGAGTGTTGGTAGTGCGACACAAAGCAAGTAGGCAGATTGTATTCCATGTAAAAGATCGAAACCTATGTAAAAGCTGGAAATGGCACTTTCTTTCTATACAATGCAGTGTTCGTTACCCACACATGATGGAAGAGACCACATAGAGAAATACTCTTCACTCAGGTCTACGGTTCCAGTATTTAGAAACAGGGTGGTCCACCCTAAAAGAATATTGACAACAAATATGACAAGGCAAGCATAGATGTAGTGAATCAATCATTTACTTGTGAGCTTATTAGGACAAGTATGCAGAATTGTAATCGCAGAAGAGACCGCCCAAAATCTGAATGAAGAAGTTTGTCTAGCACTTATTGTTTGCAACTAATCGACGTGAATAATTGGATATTATATCGAATGAGTAAGAAAGACAAGTAAAATTGTCAACAAACCTGGCTTGCAGTAGTAATCTGGGTCAATGTCACTACGACCAACAATCCAAAATGACTAGTTTCTGTTCCAAGGGCCGGAATTTTGAAAACCCTGTGAACTTTAGAGGTACTAAAGATTACCGAAATACATCTGAACCATTAAGTGTAGGTAGCACTGAGCACACAACAAACCCTAATGACAGTCCTGCCTAATGAGTAATGAATCAATTAGAAAATGGGTGATGAGGAGTGGCTGAGTGTTGAGAACGTATCTCGTGATAAATCGGGTTGGCTTGGTGGGTGCTGCACGCTGAGCCCTGAACGGATTTGGGAAGGTAGGCACGGCGGCGCCCGGGCAGCGGTGACATCTTGTTGGGCGAGCGGCTGGCCTCTCGTTAGTCCGTCGTCTCCTCCTAGAGTCATGCCGTCTGGGACGGCAAGTTGCCAAGCGAGGCAAAGGCGGCTGGGGCAGTAGAGATTAGAAGCGCAAATGTACCCAGAGGGAATCGGGGCCTGGACGACCCAAAATCCTGTGGGCCTGCCCACCGTGGGCACCTATCAGAGATACACACCGAGCCGGCGAACATGCATTTTCAAACTTATTTAGGAACATTTAGCTGACCAATTAAACAACTCTGTTTTAATAATATCAGATTCAGATTTGAACATCTAAGCTTGTTTAGCTTGATGCGTGGAGCGATGTTATTATGACACGAAGCACGTATTCTGATCGTATAGTGATCATAAAAGGGGGAAACTCTAAGCATATTTTTTTAGCAAAAGAGGGTTTTCCCTCCGATTTCTATTAAAGAAACCACCACGGAACCAACAATATCAATTAAACCCTAAGCTTGATCAATTAAACCGTATTATGGCTGTGCCATGGGAGATTCTTGTATGCAAACCGTAGAAATGATATTTAGCATCCATTGTTTGCTTCAACTAAGAACTAAATTCTAAGAGCTGAAAAGAAAGTAGAGTAACCAAGTTAAGATCTATTTTCTGTTGAGATCAAAAGGTTGAGGAGATATGAAGTACCACCTCTCTTGCGGCGCTGCAGTAGGCATCGGGGTGCGATGGTGTCGGTGGCGTTGAAGCGAATCTGCTGACGGTAGCCGGGTGCATTGGGGATAAGTCACGCGGTGGAAGAGAAGGTCGTGAGCGGCCCCGACAAAGAGGACGCATTTACGCCGATGAAGCGAGAGGACGCGATGCAAGGCTATTGGTCCGTCGCCGTGGATGAGAAACGCCCATCTCTAGCAAGTGACGACGCGGTCTTGGTAGGCGCCACGGCATGGTGGAGGACGGTGGCGGTGGATGTGGTGGAGGACGGCGGCGATGGATGGGGTGGCGGACGGAGGTCTGGTGTGGCGATGGGGTGTTCTAGCGCCGGACGGTGTATGAATGGGAAAATGGAGGGAGAGGTATGGGGAACCATGTTTTTGGGACGCTACCGTCTTCAAATATGGGAAAGTTACGAACTTAGCCCCTGCTTAAAATTTGGACGCCTGCCGGGTTGGGGATAGGACGGTAATCTCAGATCTCGCCAATATTTGCCAGTGAGCGATTTCAGGCGAGGAGAGGGTGGTTACGCCCATGGTTGGCGCCCACGGTGTATGAACGGGCTGATAGTGTAGGGCGGTTGTGTCACGCCCGAGTGAAGTTACAAACCTGCCCCTCATCGAAAATATTTTCCTACATCGATTTCGCCGAGTCGAAGTTTGCTTTGCCGCCCACCGTGTATGAATGGAGAATGGAGGGAGAAACAGAGGTCTTTCGGACGATCTTGAATCAAATGTGTTTTGTCACAAGATGTTTTACGCCCACCGTGTCGGAATGGGCTCGAGGCGGTCGTGTCACGCCTAATTGAAGTTACTAACCTACCCCTATTTAGAGCAGTGGAAATCGGGCTGATGGATTGTCCGTGTAATGGGTAGACAGTAATTTCCATCTCCCAAACACTTGGCTTCGGGCAGCCGACGTGGGAGTGGACATTTTGCAGCTTCTTTTGAATTTTTGGACAATAAGCATCCACGTTTACACTGGCAACTAAATTTGAATCCATTTTGTATTCCTATATGAATCTTTATAAATCGTTCTATGTGTTTTTATATATCTTCAAAAGGACGACAAAGATGTATTTCACTGTCATATATGAATATGGTTTACAAATGCCGATACTCAAATTAAGAAACTAGTATCCAGTTTAAGGTGAATTCGAATATTTGGAACACTTCATGTCCAACTCAAATGTCACACGCAACATAATGTGTACTCCCATTTAGATATGTACACAAGCGATGTATCAAGATTCAAATACCGAGTCAATCAACCAAGAATGTACGTAACTAATGTATATATAAACACTTATAGAGTATATGGATCAATAATATCAACTAACATACATAAGCCAGGCCACTGTACTCTTTTTTGGCTACAACATCGTCTTTTTTTAGCCAGCATCTTGGCCCTTTCCGATGCGTGGCACTTATGGTCCATCTATACTACTACTATTGCTGAATGCACATTCAGCCCGATTGGCATATTTGTAGGTCTGGCACAGCAATCTAAATGAAATGTCTCTGAGTCTTATCAATTAATACAGACTTGTGCTCAAATAAAATTACAAACCAAAAAACAAAAAAAAATATTACATGATCTCTAACACAAATGGTTTGATTGATTACATGAATGTACAACACAAAGGTTATTCAACTATGGAAGAACATTTCACCTATGATTTACCAAGTAGGAATTTAATTTCCTTTTTTCCTTCAGACCTTAACAATCTGGTCGATCTGAGCTTGCTTCGCTTTTGAAATCCACCAAATATTTAATGGTTGTCTTGAGTAATCGCTTGTGATTGTGCTGTTTGCTTCCTCAACATGTCAACTTCATCTCTAAGTGCGTATGTAATCTCTTTCTACCACTAGTTTAGCCTCTAGAGCATCAGCAGTTGGCAATTCATAATGCACGATTAGTCGGTGCCATCGCTGTGGGATGATGCAACGTCCATGGGGACCTCGCTCTTTGATCTTGGGCTAACCCGTTTTGCCATTAAAGTTCCGATTGGATTCAGAAAAGTTGAAGTTAGCAAAATATCTCAACTGGGAGTTATAACAGCAAACCAGTTAAACAAACAAGGAATTAAAGAGTTTCAATTGGATGCTGAAAAGTACTTTCTCCGTCCCATAATGTAAGATGTTTTTTAACACTATTCTAGTGTCAAAAAACGTCCTATATTATGGGACGGAGGGAGTAGTTATTAACATCATTGTAACTCGCTGTTGCAGCAGCAAAGCAGTTAAACAAAAAAGTAGATATTTAAGTTAAGGCAAACAGGTAATTCTTAACAGTAAGTATCAAACACATAGATAGGCGCAAATCTACAATATGATTAACATGCTGTTCCATTATGTAATCAGTAGCAAACTAAATTAAGCCAAGCAACGCAATTGAACAATTTTGCAATAAGTGGCTAACTAAAATTCCGAGAAGGATGTAACTGTACTTACGCTAGTTCTTTGTACAGTAACCGCAACTTCTTTTTGCTTACAAGGTTGTACAAAGGAGTCCATGGCATCAATTGCTTGGATACGCAGTCCCAATACTTCTTTCTTCCCACACCGCATGGGTAAGTCGAATGGTTAATCTGGTAAGATGGTGCGTCCTTGATATGTTATATGAGGACGTGTAGTCGACTAGTTGTAGCCAAACACATCACGCTGGCTTTTATCAGATATTTCATGCGATTACTTTTGGCATATCTAGATCTAAGCAATCTACAATAGGATGAAAAGATTGGCATCCTTCACATTATTGGCGAACTCAGTTCATAGAAACAAGCAATTCAACCATTCTGTGGGTAAATCAAAAGCGCCACTGGAATATTTTTCACTATCCAATCATACACGCAAAAAGGGGCGATGCCACCATAGGGGCTGGTATGGGCGGCCGCCTCAGGTGGCTGGAAAGTGTGCACCTAGTTTGAGTCGTCCAGGTTGGCACACGCTAGTTTTGTTCGTCCCAACGCACGAGCAGGAAATGTAAAAAAATGAAGAAAAATGTTTCAATTTGGATGGGGCAATAACATAAGTGTAAGGCAGGCCCTATAGCAGGCTCGTGGCCCAAACGAGCGCCTCCCATATCGATCGACAGCAGGAAAAATCCCAATTCATTCGCTCCAGCCTCCAAATCGTTCGCTCCTAACCTAGCCACCACTGGATAGACCGACACAGCACTTCCTCGCTACTCGTTGGAGGGCGGCCGGGCTTCAAGCGAACGAAAGGACAAGAAGATGAAGATCCAACCCTAGGTGTAGCTGCATGGGAGGCAGCGGCGGCAAAGACGGGCATGGTATCGAGCTTATGAACGGACAGTCGCAGCTTGCAAGAGTAGCATGCGCAACGAGCAGGTACATCACATCCCCGATTATATCTAATTCAACTCTTCAATTTCTGGCCAATAGTTAAACCTGACGGTGTTGTAAAACTGCTTGTATGTAGGGAATCTATGAGAAAATGAAACCAATTTCTATTTATTTTATAACTCCCCCAATCAATACTGAATCGACTAAATTTGATGTATCTAATCAAGTTTCCGTGCAAACATACAAGCTCATGTTGTTCTTGAGCCTCAAGTGTCTAATGAACAGATTGCTAATGAAGGATTTGATGCAAACATTTTACATGCTCCGGTGATGAACATATAGTGTCTAATGAGGGATCTAATGCAAGCATTTTGCAAACTCATTGAAGGATTTAGTGTCTAATGATGATCTACTATGTTGAGAGAGACAGAGATTTGCAGGCATTGATGACAAGCAAATTATAGTGCGTCGAGGCCATCTACCAGAAAGTCCCCGTATCATGACAACATAGCATAAATACTTTTCTAACCTGTTGTTTGAAACTATTGGCATACTTGTGCAGGATAGATATATTGATATGCAGTTTGCGCACTGGTTATACATGCAATTACACTTCGACCATGTTTGTAGTCCTTGTACACCATGTTGCATTTTGTGTTTTTTGGTGCTTGCATCATTTAGTGTTTATAATCTGAACTACTTTGGATCATTAGCTGGTTTTCAAAGTGCATGTAGCTTCACATTTCTCAAGTTATGTTGATTTCGAGTGCAAGTGCCTTTGTATTTTTTAAGTTAAATGTTCGCCACCGTAACTTGAATTCGTGGATCAGCCATCGCACACAAATCATACATGAATGCCAAGTCTTAATTAAATGAAATGCAAGGACTTACGCTAGCTCGCTGTATGCAGGCTTGCTTGCAGCTCTCGCTTGTGCTTGGGTTGTTCCATGTACAAGTCCATGTTACCACTTGCTTGGATGTGCATGCCTTGTGCTCCTTGCATCCCCCTCTGCATTTTTGACACGGCGAATGGTTGATCAAATAAGAGGAATCGACCTTGATGTTGTACCGGAGGACAGATACTTACAAGGTTATACGGGTGTGCAGGATGTGTACGACATCCCGTAGCCCCGTCATGCTTCACTAAAAAATGGATTTGCTTGTTTCAGATGATATCTCCAGAAGAAATAAGAGTTAAAGTCAGAGTTGCATAGGCGTGTAAGCTAAGAGAGCAGTGAAAGGATATCCAAACATCGCCAGAACATCGCACAAGGGAGTGATGTGTGGATACCTAGTTCGGCCGGCGTTTGGGCATGCTCTCCTAGCTAGAGTGCGGGTCACTTCAGAGCCGTTGAGGGTGATGCGCTGGCGTTGGCTGGCCGCGCACGGATGCAGATCTTGAGTGGCAGCGGAGGGCTACGATGCGGTGGACGAGACCATTGGTGAAGCCCCAACGACCTTGGGGTGCGGAGGTGCGACGATGTGCTCGGTGAAGTAGCCCCGGTGAGCTGGGAGACGGCGTCGGTGAAGCACACCTGATGCGGTGGAACTCGGTGTCTGTGAGGCACGTCGGTTGCGGCGGCCGACGTTGTCGATGGGACCACCCGTGCGGCGGACGAGGGCGTAGATGAGGTAGCTCCGGCGGTGGTGAAGCGCGACCATCGCCTTCGCTGCCGTCGTCCGCATGTAGGTGGGGAACGTTGGGGAAAGAGACAAGACGAGGGGCGATTCGAGGGATGGCGGCGAATTAGGGATTTGAGCAATCTGGGCGCGGAAGGGGACGGTTGAGAAGAGAGATTTTGTAGGGCTGGAATTGGGGCCGCCAGATATTTCAATCCGAAACATGGAAGCGCGAACTTATATTGTCGTCATCCTTTTTTTTGGGGGGGGGGGGTGGGTGGCTGGGTGCTACGCGTCCGTCCGACACGCGACCACCCCGACAGATTACGCTTCGGTGCCTTAAGGCACCTGCCTTTGTGTCCATGACATGTGGGCCCAACAGTGGCTGGCCCACATGTCGGCCACCCAAGGGCTGTTGCCTTTTAAGGCATCAAGCATCGCCCACCCCGACACGACTTCTGGTCTGCCTGGTGCGCCTACATTTGAGAATGCAAATGAATCTTCTTTCATTTGCAAACGAATCTGTATGTATTACCATGCCCGTGTTTTCCTTGCAATAATTAGTCATTCGAGACGAGATACTCCATCCGTTCACTTTTGTAAGTCGTTTCAGTCAACTTAAAATGAACTGTTTTGTTTGAAATGTCTTCAAGGTCTTATAAAAGTGAACATAGGGAGTACTATAAATTAATTAATGATGATTTATTTAAAAAAATCGGAACGGTACCCACACTAACGTGGATTAGAGTGTGTCACATAATTAGTTATTTGAGTTAGAGTGTGTGTCACGTAGTTAGTTATTTGAATTAGAGTGTATGTCACGTAGCGATCTCCAATTCTAACGTGGATTTCGCATTTCACTGTATTCATGCTACTTTTTTAATACAAATTCATATGTATATGATGAACACCATGGTAGTGAGAAAACTTTTGGATGGATTCAAACATATGACCTACAAAATAGCACAACAAATTGAGCCAATGTCAACTTTTTGAAACTTAGTATGGCACGAATTCAAATAATTACCCGTATGCCCTGGTCCTCGGTTCAAATCTTACAATGTACAATCAATTGAAACATCGATATTAAGTCTCGTACTATCTACATTCAAATGTTGTTTTTAGTCCCCCCCCCCACGCACAAATGCTACATACTTCCTGTATCGATCAATCTTCCTCTCCTAACCACCTTAGCAAGCTATCGGTTTCAAAAACACGTTCATTCTTTCTCTCCATGTTTCGATCTCTAAGTCTCTCAACTACACAACCCCTTTTTCCACCTCCTGTTACCAAATGTATTTACCTCACACACCCGCCATTGCACCCCATGCCGAGCTCTCTCTCTCCCCCTCTCCCTCTCACCTCTCTCGCTAAATACATGCATTGCCTATCTAGCCCCCCCCCCCCAACCTCTCATGCGCACGAACGCACGTTGTATATCTAGGTCACTCCCTCGAGACGTTGTCCCTCTTTCTTCCGCACGGCGGGCCACACTCTCTCAATCTCGCTCTCTTTATCTGAGTCTCGTTTAACCTTGTTTTCTTTCACACACAAATGATATATCTCCCTGTTCGGGCCTCAATCGACACACTCTATACTCTCTCACGTAGATTGTCTATCTAGGTCAGTACATCCAAGCCGCCGCCACTCTTTCGACCTCATGGTGGGCCACGCTCACTCAACCTCCCTCTCTGTGTGTGTGTGTGTATGTCTCGATTTACCTCGCTCTTTCTCGGACAAAACGATATATCACCATGTTTGAGCCCAATTCGACCTATTCACATTGTATACTCTCTCACGCACATCATCTATCTAGGTCACTCTCTCCAACCCGTCTCACTCTTTCGATCGCACGGCGACCCTATGTGATCGGTTAACCTTGCTTCCTCCCACGCACAAAATATATACACGTCTGTGACGGGATCATCTCTCAAGCTCTATCTTACAGCCCTCACCCTTACCAAAAGCTCAATCGGACAATATCTCTCCGGAGCATATATATTTGTTCAATGAATGTCGGACCACAGTCACTTTGTTTCTCTATCTATATGTCTCTCGATTGACCTTGCTTTCTCATACCGTATCTTCCACGCGTTGAAGCTACTACCTCTCCATCCCTCGCAAAGCCGGAGCTATTTACATTGCGAGGGGCACTCCAACCTTGGATTAATTTGTGTAGGCATTTATTCCGGTCGGTTTAGATTATATTTTCGTAGCATTCGGCCCACAACTACTCCAAACGCCGTTGCAACCCACGCAACTCCCCTAGTTGATTTCCCTCTAGCTCGGTCATCGCTCTCTTGCACGTCCTTTCTCGCCTTCAACGTCGCACCATGGTATTATTGAAAAACTATGTTGTTCTCTTTAATTATTATAAATAAGCTACAAAACTACACATCGATAGTCCGCTTGGAATGGAACAAGTTTCACCCACAAATTAAAGTGCTACAAACTACACACCAAGGGCCCATATGTCATGAAACAAATTTGGACCCATATACAAATTTAAAAATAAGACGAGGATCGAACATGCGACCGGGCCTTCAAGCCGCACGTCAATAGGCAACATACGTAGAATAGCAATGTTTGTTGTACCACCTTTGTTCACATAATGTTTTTATATTACCACACCCTAATTAATGGATAACATGTAATATTATTTTTAGTACTATTCGCCTTCACTTACATCGGTGGGTTCCATGTGTGCTCTCTCTCTCCTCCCCTTCTGCGCTTAGGACGCACGGCAAACAGGAAGAACTCATGGCGATGTTGCCGTTGACCATATCTCGGACGCGTTCACAACTCACAAGTCACGGCACCGGGCCACGTACTAGCAGCACTAGTCACAGGTACGCGTGCAATGCACGTTAATTTGGAAGTATATTAAGTGCATGCGAATATTAACTAATAGGATATTATTTGCGTGTTGTCATGTGATTAGCACTATTTTTGGCATGAAATTAACTGCACGCTAAACGTGTAGAGCGCTCGACATTGAAGCAGTCTAGGTCGTTGGATGACAAGGAATACATGTGGCTTGATGAAGTTTTATATTTAATTTGATACGGCTCTAGCAGAATATTCAACCGATCAAACCATACATTTCGTTCAGTCTGACTCTGACTTTAAATTATACGACGATCGATATAAAATGAACGAAAATGATAAACGTTCGGATTTTAAGCATGGCAATCCGAACGTTTTTCATGGCAAATTTAGATTACGCGGCGGCGGTGGGGGCGTCTTGCGGTGGGAAGCGGCTCCTCTGCTCGCTTCTGTTGTCGTCGGGCCACCGACCGACGGCGATGGCGGCGCCTTTGCGCCGTTGTTGGCGATTTCCCGGACGTTGGCCTAGTTTCAAGGAAGGCCAAAATTTTCGGACTTTGAGCGAAGTCAATCGGGCGGGAGGAGGCGATCAAGCGTTAGTGCAAGGAAGCGCCGACGGCGGCCATCCATGCCGCCGAGGGGCACTAGCACCGGCGGGGATGGCGCCGGCCTTAAACGGGCCGGGCGGAGACGTTCGTGTGCATGGGCACCGCATGCGCGACGCTGCCAGATGCGCGCAGCGCATGCGCCGGCAGTGCATCGGCACCGCACGCGCGTGAGCGCCTTTATCGCCTTAGCGCATGCGCCGCAGGTGCACGGGCGCGTGAAAGTCGGCGGGGACCTCGTGGAACCCCGTGGCATCAAGCTTCGGTGACAATGTGGCGCTCCCACCGATCAATGCCACGGGATGGTGTCTGGCGCTTGATCGAGGCGACGGGGCGGAACGGGAGTGGGGACAGGCGCGGCGTCTTCCCGCAAGGCCAGTTCAAGCTCGTCCCAAAGCGCCTTATGTTCTTGAGACTCCAGCTGGGTGTCTTCCTCATGAAACTGGTACACTAAGGGCAGACCATCATGATGCGGCATATGGCGTACGTTTAGGTCAGGCTAGTTGGAGGTAGACGACAGGAGAATCGGAGAGGAAGAGAGAGGATTGTAGCGATACCGGGAAGTGCGGGGTTGATTTTAAACTGCGGCGCCGACGACATTAAAAGTGGGAGCAGTTGGGACGACGGTGGGCGGCGGAGCCTGGTCAAAGGGCTCGCCTCCCGGTGAGTCTTCACAGCGGTCTGCTCGCACGCCTCGACAGCCCAACAAGAGCGGTTCCGCTTCAAGATGCCTCTCGTCGACTCACGCTGGCTATTGTTGTGCCGGCACCTGCCGATGAGAAGCGGGACTCGTGGCGGCACGTGAACGCCCACGGTTTCAATAGTGAAAGCGTTCGCCTTAACGTGATGTGTCTTTTTCCTAAAAAAGTGACAGGTCTTTGTTCTAAAATACCTTGGCTCTTCATTTGTGCAACTTGTCATAAGCAGCTTGTCTCGAATTGAAGAAAAAACTTACGAAGTAATATTTGTGCCATATCACGTGACCATCCTCAGTTTCAAGAATTCATGCTCCCTTTTGGATTTTCTGAAATTTAAGACCCAAGATTCGAAACAATATCATAACCTGCATCATGCAATAAATTTTCAAGACGTACATCTGTCCTGTTGTATTTCTTAAGAAAGGATTTGGTCAAACATTTTGCTTAGTTAAACCTCCTTTCCGGTTTATAGGGCTCAATTCAAAAATCTCACCAACCAAGGTAGATGGTGAGTGGTGGAACAATTGTTGTAGTTTGCAAAACCACTCAATTAATGTGCTTGTTTTCCTCAAAAATTGTGTTTACGAATGCATTAATTACAATGCATGCATGCATAAAGTACATGCATTGGTCAATTTTCTCTTAATACTTGCATGCAATGATTTATTGCACCTTGAAATCTGAACATGTGATGGGGAACAACCAAATTGAGACTTATAAAATGGGAAAACTAAAATTTTGAGATAAGCCCTATAAACCGGAAAGGAGGGAGTAAAAGGATAATCCCTCCGCATCAAAGGTATCATTGCACGATATATTAACTCAAGTACTAGGCACGAACAAAAAAAGTACTAGGCACGAACAAACAGGCTCAATTATGTGCTCATCCTGGTGTAGTAGTAGTAGTACTAGGCAATGCAGTTAATGGTGACATTGACGACGGCGCATCGAGGGAATTAAACCGTGCTGGGCACGGTAGGTAACGTTGTCTAGTTACTAAAGCATCTCTCCGTTGTTCATCGGTAGTCATTATGGACCGGGGACATGAGGGGAATTTCCTAGGGCTGGAATTCTGGCCGCCAGATATTTCGATTTGAAACGCTGAGGCTCGACTGGTTGGGGTTGCCTAATGTGCGTACCACGCACACCACCGAAGGACACGGGCCCGTTTTTTTAGGATCAACACGAGCCAAGGTCTGGCTGGTACGCCGTTGGGTCCTACCATTTGAGAATACGAAAGGAACCTTTTAAATTGCCGAACGAATCTATGTGTATTACAATACCCGTATTTTCCTTGCAAATACTAATCTCAATGTGGTAAATTGATTTATGACGAGTCGTTGAATTAGAGTGAATTTGTGATATAGTGATCTCAACGTGGATTTCACATTTCATGGTATCCCTAGTAAGTTTTCTAATGCAAATTCAAATTTAATAGATGAACAATATGGAGGTGAGAAAACTTTGTATGTATCAAGCATATGACCACACACACACACAGAGAGACACACACGCACAAACACAACAACAATCCAATAACTATAGTGCATCTATTTTTCCAACCCATGCATGTATGACACGAGTTCAAAAATACTCCTTCTATTCCTAAATATTAGTATTTTAGAGAGTTCAACAAGTGACTACATACGGAGCAAAATGAGTGAATCTAGACTCTAAAATATGTCTATATACATCCGTATGTGCCAGTCCATTTGAAGCCTCTAAAAAGACTAATATTTAGGAACGAAGGAGTAAAATGTAAGACATCCATGGTCTTCAGTTCAATATTTAAAATGAACATGAAACTGAAACATGAATATTAAGTCTAGTACTACAAAGACATGCAAATGTTGTGTTTAGGCGGAGCTATGATTGTCAGGGGTCAACCCCTCGACCTTAGATAAAACTATGGAGCTCTATTTAGGGTTGTTTAGATTATATTTGTTCCCACCCTCCCAACCATCGATTGGTTGTGCATCCCCACCCCTCCTCCCCGGGAGAATATCATGTTCCCCCATACCTTACATGCTATATGCCGATACGAGTTGCTTGGAGCTTGTAGATCTGAGATATAGCAGCTCACATGATGTGTCTTAATTTTTTTGCACGAAACCTTGATGAGTTTGAGAATTCCACACAATTTGTACAAAAACTACTTAGATGCCCTTTGATCCCATATCCAACGACCTCAAGCTCAGAGTCATCGTAGCATCTAAGATGAAGGAGGACATCATATTCTCCTGTATGTAAGAATATCATGTGCCACCACACCTTAGATGCTTTGGTGATACAAGCTCTTCGGAGGCGTTGGATTTGTGACCCAACACCTCCTCGGTGGTTCGAATGGTTTTTTGCAGAGAGGCCCCAAAAGAGTTCAGCCGCTGCTTACAAGCACAAAGATTGCTCAGATGCCATTGGATCTCAGATCAAACGACCTCCAAGCTCGTACCACCGTAGCATCCAAGCTGCGATAACACCTTATGTTTTCTCACACAGGAGAGTATGAGGTGCTCCTGCACCGTAGTTTCTATGGCGATACGAGTTCACTGAGATCTAACGGCCCACAGTAGGAGGTTTGAATGTTTTTGCAATATACGGCTGATAGAGTTTGGGAAATGCGCAGAAAGTACAAGTACTATGCATGTGCCATCTAATCACTGATCATATGACCTAGATGATCATATCACCGTAGCGGGTAATTAAGCTACGGGGAGCACCTAATATTAGCACCGGGGAGCCATTGGATCGAAGATGCAGCGGCACACACGAGGCCTGATTGTTTTATTTGCAAAAAAAAAAAAACTTTGGAGAGTTTGTAAATTGCGCATAATTACAAAGACTACTCCCAAGCCATTGGATCTCACTTCCAACGGTGTAAATACTCGTATCACCATAGTATCTAAGCTGCGGGGTGGATGTGATATTCTATGTCATTGTCATTTTTGTTCAGAACTTGCAAAATACGTGTAACTCGTGCCGTTACTTATCTAACCGGCAAAGTGTTTGTTAAAAAACCATCCTACACTGAAATATCGGAACAACACACGGGGTCCCACTTGTCATTAATCAAATTTGGACCTAAAACTAACAAATCTGAAAGACGAAGTTTCGAATCGGCAACCTGGACTACAAAGCGTAAGTCGATAGCCCGAAAAAACAAACGGTTGTTGGCTTTGTCCCACAACTTGATTTTTATACAGTACTTGCATTGAGTAGAGTAGAGGAGTGCCTCGTCAACACGCAGTGCATGACCGTTGTCTCACTTACAGTGGTCCTGTGTCCGGTGATCTCAATCTCTCTTCTCTCCATCGTCTAACCTTTGCACGGGCACACATGAAGAGCGGCGCTAGCTTGCCGTGGTGTTATTTCAACTAAAAAAAGCTTGGAAAAATAAAAGAATCACCTAGAATAAGAGACGCTGCGGCTGGTCGAGACGGAGCTAACCGTGCCACGTTTGCATGATGAAGTTGTGTGGCTAGTGGGGTGTTTTCGACCGACTGGCTGGGTCCCGAGGTCGAACCATAGGTACTACGCCCTCGACATACAGTATATTTTACACGCATATTTTCCTCCGTATGGTGACGCGTGGCACACCCTACCGCTGTTTCGGTTCCTCCCGTGGTGCCCGCATATATTCTTTTCCTGACGTGGGATGCCCTACGGCGCGTTTTCTGGGTCCTCCTCGATCGTAGCGCCGAAGCAAGTAAATGAGTCGTCAAATCACGAAAGACCACCTTTCCCGCCGAGTACATCAGTGAAGCACGGTGGCTAGCTAGTTGGGCTAGTTCGACCGATTAGCTAGGCCGCTGCCACATTTGTTTTTTCACCCCTTTTTTATCTACTTGCCGGCAGGTAAATTTAAATATCCACCGCGGCGTTGCTCTGGTGTTTGGGTGCAGCAGGATTTCAAATTTTTTGATTGACGGGAGCAGGCGCGGAATGTTTTTTAATTTTTGATTGACGGGAGCAGGCGCGGTAGCAATTAGTCACGATGACTCCGCCTGTAAAAACCCACTGCTCCCTGATGTGAGAAGTCGTCGACTGGTGTTTTACCGTGGTGAAAACCAAAAGATTCCCCGCCTCGGCCGGGCTCCTCCGCCTTCCCGTAGATTGCATTGCCTTTCAGAGTTTCGCCTTTGCTTCCTCTCCCCATTGCTTCTACCGTGCCATGGTGGCGCAGCAGATCACGGAGTCCGAGGTGAGGCGCCGACACAGAGCTCCATGCCAAGGATGCGGAGCTCAGGCTAAGGACGGAGCTCCGTGAGCTCAAGGAGGAGAGGAGTGCCATGCTCCTCCGTTATGTGCGCGGGAGTTCACAGAGCTTCAAAAGCGGTAGGCGCCCACCACAAAGATGCTCGAGGCGCCGGGCGGCGCTAAGCCGCAGAAAGCGGAGATGCGATAGGCCGCCGTGGGGAGCTGGCCGGAGCACGAGCGGGCCGATCGTGGACGAGGTCCAGATCGCCTCAGCCACTTGGTGAACCAAGTTGCTACACACGCGTGTTGCGGCCAGCGATGCCTACCGCCGTGCTAACGCTGGCGATGATGCCGCCGTCGGGCTAAACTCGTTCGACCACCGTCGACTTCAATGAGTCAGCGGCTTCGACCTGGTCTCCCTTCTTCACCTATATCTCCGAGGAGCCGAGCCATCTCCGCCGATGGTGGGGGCTGAGCTGGACAAGGAGGGGTTATGCGCGATGCCGCCGCCGCTGTCGGGCGAATCCTTTCGTGGCTCAACACCGAAATCCATTCGTGCTATTGACGCCATCTTTGATTTAGCCGGCTCCGTCGACCGAGCGGGCTCATGGGCGGTTGCACCCTGCATCACCAATGTCGCATGCCTTGAGAAGCGAGGGACTTCGTGGTGTTTAGGCGCCTCTGCATGGGCATGTCCATGTCTCGGCGCAACATGACCGTTGGATCAAACTCAGACGGTGCAAACTCCACATCAGTAGCACAAAAGCGCAGGGTGTGTTTGGTTGCATTCTCATCTCAATATAGTTGTTTCCTCTTCGTATTTTTGTCAACCTACTAGTGTGGACTCATGCACCCTTCATGCACTCTGCCAAACACCCAAAAGTGGGTCGAGAAGGGAACTTTGCTCCCATCCTGCACCCTTCATACACCCCTGTCTAACACTATAGGATGTGCTTCATATGGTTCATGTTTTGTGGAGTACTGTAGCACTGCATTCTCCGTCTTGTTGGGACCTAGATTCTGTTAACATTGATCTCACTGCTCATTCTCAATTGGACAATCGAAAAAGCGGTACTATGTTACATATAGGAGAAGTTGACATGCGACAACACAACAACAAGATTGTGTAGTAATCGACGATGAACCATCGCACATGCCTAGTAGTAGGAGCACTGTCTGCATTCAAGTGGCTGCCGTGTTTCGCACTCCTCCGTCGTAAGAGTGGAAACGCTTTGTTGTAATCATTTTTTCTTCTTAACTAAAACAAAGTGGACACGCTTCTACCATGCGGATCCTCCTCCAACCATGCACTAAATTACTCACTTTCACCGACGCAGGGCCAGCCAAAGACTGGGTCCACCAAGCCATGCACTAAATTACTCCATAGTAGAGTGACGGTAGACTACCCCGATCGAATCACCGCAGTAATGCCCAATGAGCCGTCAAATCACAAAGCCCCTCCTTTCCAAAGAGTAAGTTGGACGGACGAAGCAACCATCATTTCACTCTTCTCTCTCAGCTTCCTCTTGAAGAAAACCCCACTCGCTTCGCTTCTCCCTCATCTCGCTCCTCCTTTCACTCTTCTCTCTCAGCTTCCTCTCTTGGATGGACGCCGAGCACTCGGTCGACGCGGATGTCTATGGCTCGCCAAAACCGCCGAGGCTCATGGTACGTAAGAAGTGCAAGCACCCCACCGAGACTACCACGACAAGCTCAGAAAGCCATCGCCTCGCATAAGCCCCCTCTTCGATCCTCATTAAGCAAGTCCGTGTAATGTCTCTTGTTGACGATCTTTTTCTCGATCTTGATCGTGTTTTTTCATCTAACACACAGTACTAGTACTGGTAGTACAACTTTATGGGTGATCTTGCATGTGATTTTAGTGTGCCAAATGACGGTTCTAAATTCCTCTTTTGACCAAAACATGCGAGAGGTGTTCACTGATTTCTTATAGATTACTTTCAACTATTTCTCTCGTCTCCAAATTTCTTGTCTTAGGTTTTTCTAGATACGGATGTATCTAATACTAAAATGTGACTTGATACATCCGTATGTAGAAAAATCTAAGACAAGAATTTTGGGACGGAGGGAGTACTTTATGAACATCAATGCTACCTTTTAAGAGGGTATATTTGCCTCAGTAACTTGTGTTATGGATATTGCATGTAATCCCTCTCAGACTCATGCCTTTGAAGACATGTTCTAGTGTCTTTGTTCACTCATTTCGTGCGTATATGTAGTCATATATGGAGTATAATATCGAAAATCATCTTATATTTCTGAATGGAGGTAGTAATGAAATATGGTTTCGCTTGAATTAGAACCAGGTCCACGGTGGAGATGAAGTTCTCAAAGTCATGCCGCGTGAACTGGAAGACCCGATGATGAGTTCTACGCTGAACTATCCAAATTGCTGTGTCCTTGTCGCCACATGTCCCGAACAAGTGTTTTCCTGTAGCATTGTTGTCGCGTGTTCTCGAGGCTGTACTTGACCACAACAATTTCATCGGGTTGTGCCTTCAATTACGTAAGGGTGTGGTTCTTGTAAAGCTTCCCAAGAAATCTGATGCGGCATGTCTTCATCATCATGTTTATGGAGTGGAAAGACCACTGCTAGGGTTCTCCAAGGTTGACAAGATGGTGATGGTGCATGTAGACATCTCACACGTAAGTCCATGGCCTAGTCACCATGCGCGGGTTCATCCCGTGAGGTCGGTGGCAATAAATAGTCCGCAGAGTTTAGTTAGTGCAACTTTGCTTGTCTGTAGTAAGTACTATTGTTCAAGACTTGATTTGTGTTTGTAAACCTCTGTATTGTTTATTAGTACGCCGCTTTTGGTGTGTGGTCACCCCGAGAACGGTCTATGTTAATGTCTGTCCACTCAATTCACCTGCATACATTTTGAAGTATCCAGATCATATTTTTGTAAGGACGGTTTATCAATTATGGTTACACTCCAATATCTCGTATGCATTGCAGGTTTATCGCACCCACCAGGATTTCCAAATTCCATGGATGTTCGGGTCCATACGATTTGTCACGACCTTTGGACTATGCTGCTTGTGGGAGTAGGCGTATTCCCTCGCATGCACGCCAGTAGTTGGACGATCAATCTTCTGTTTAGTACTTCAACGTAGTGATTTCCTCGTAAGGATTCACTCGTGTCACATCAAGTAAATCTTATTGATTTACTGTCTAAATCTTATTGATTTAATGTCATGTTTTCTTTCTTTTCCTGCAATTTTACGATGCAGGTTTTGCCATGTGACATTCATCACAGAATAAACCGTTTGGTTTGCTCTACGATGGCTATTTTTGCAGGTTTCACTTCTTATGTCGTGTCAGTAACGAAGGAACTGTCCATCACTTATATTACTAGAAAAATTGGATCAGTCTGTTGTCTGAGTACAAGCTGAATCCCTATGATAAACTGTAGTTTGGTTTAACAAAAATGCCACAATTAGTCCTTCTCGCGTTTAAACGAAATGAAGAAAAAAACTGGATCACGGTCACGGATCCTAGTCAAGTTAGAAAGCTGATCATAGCAGCATCAGACATCGATCGCATCGTCATTGCCGCAAGACAGATCGAAAGCACCGCAGCTGTTTCAGCATCGACAATGCGCAACAGCTCAAGATGATCCAATGAGGATTGGGCACCGACTTCGTCAATGGATCACCGATTCCACCGGAGGATCGGCATCGACACCGGCACCGTGATCTACAAGGAGCACCATCTCCGCAGCAGAAGAAGAATGCTTCACCCTGCACCAAAACTTGCACTTCAGATTTGGTCCGCCCTGCAGTAGCTTGCACCGCAACAGACTGGCTGCAGTTCACACTTCATATACCAAAGTCCTTACAAAACCCCGACATGTCCACCTTCTTGGTAAGCATTGGCCGCCCAAGTGCTTCGTTTTTTTTTCTTTCCATGTTGTTTAAAATGATTAACTATTTTGATCTAACTGTTTGGGTATGTCTTCTTGTTTTCAAACAGAGAATTCCTAGAGCAACGAGGGAGTCGCTCAACAATCCGGCATCATGCCAAGTTTCTCTTACTATGCGCAGCCTTTGGTGTGAATGAACCCGCTCAATGTACCGTAAGTACAAAGGATGGTCGCATGATGATTGATGCTAAAGGATGGTCAAGGTTCAAATCTAAATCATATCTTGCGGCAGGGGATGATGTCAAAATCGAACTTTCTCGGCAAGGAGAGCTGGTCCAAATCAACTTTGAAATTCTTCAGTAGCAGCACGCAACTGCCGAACTGATCTAATACTCCGAGAGATTATGATGTAATAATCTGCATGGTGAAACAAGTGTCCTGTGTATAAGTAGTAACGACAATATTATTTATCACATGGTATATCGCTCATAGAATTGCAACTCGATTGCTGGTTAGGAACCGCTATTCGATTTCATTCCAATAGCTGCCGTGGTTTTATTCAATTTTGTGTATTCGCTTTATGACAACATCTAAAACCAGCGCAATAATACCGATCGCTGGCAATATGAAAAGCTACCGAGGTAGAACACATGGGCCCCCAAACATGTAGGGTCGGCCTGCAGCCCAAAGTCCGTAACTGTGAGCCTATCTCGAGTATTATATTCTCAGCTGAACCCCATAAAAAAAGCTGAACCCCTAATAATGCCCGTGCGCTGCAGTAGGGAGTATATTTCGGGCAAGGTGACCTCGTGATATAATAGATTTGTATATTTCTTTATAGAGGGAGTATCTCTCTCTCGTCAAAATATATATTTATGTGTAACTAGTTACTCCTGTCTTTTCTACTTCCTTTTCGCTGATATGTGGGGCAACCGCAACGGGGTCCATGTGCCATATGCACAAATTAGAGTGCACAACTTCACGGTGAGACACACCCCCGTCAGAAGAGCACCGCTAAAGTAATGCCCAAAGTGAGCCATCAAATCACAACCCCCCTTTCCAGCTTTAGCAGTAAGCTGGACTGGACGAAGCGGCAATATTTCACCGGGCCTCAATCCCCTTCTCCTCGCTCGCTTGTTCAGAGAAAACCCCGCTTCAAGCGATAGCATAGGGTTTTCTCATGGAGAACCAGGTATGAATTCTTCATCCATCCCCGATAAATCCAAGTCCCTTGGTCACGTAATCCTAGGATGGCAGCCGCCATTGCTGATGCATTTTTTCTTCAGACTGAATCTAGTGTGTTTTAGTTGCGCGCTCCAAAATGCTAGTACCCTACATGACAGCACCCACGGCGTAGACGCCACACTTGTTCCTTCTCATCCTACCACAACATTTTGAAACGCGCATGGATGTTCCTAGAATCCTCTCTCTATCTCTATCCGGGAGGGTGGGTTTTTTTTGAACTTGTTGTTTTATCATTTTATTTTTCCCGCAAAGGTATTATTTGCTCGCTGTAACACACATGTACTCAAGATGCTCGGCCTTGCCATAACTCAATACACTAATTAGTTTAATGGTCACAAAGTGAAGACAATCCATGGATATTAAGCTTCCGGAAAGGTCTATGAACCAAGAAGATCGCTGCTTTTTTTATGGCCTAACTTGGATAAAGTTTCTCAAGTGTTACGGACCGAAAGTTGGCGACGAATGTTGATGGAAATAGCAGTAACCTGGTCTCATCTTCACCGCGATCTTCCACCCCGACGCTGCTCCAATTGTTCATCCATGTTAGTTTTGTATCCGGTTCTTGCTTGTTGCCCTCGATTACTTAATCCACCTATTCTGCCTAACTAATCACATTCTAACTTTTAGAAGTAGCAACGAATCTCTCACGTAAGATGCTACTTCTAACTAATATTGTCTTATAATTGGTGGCACGTGTAGGTTTTTTCAGAGTTAAGGCCGCTTCGCTTGTTACTCAGTAATAACTCTAAGTTGACTAAATGGCAATCGGGTTGATCGGATCGACATCCACATGTTCCTACACTTTATTGACTGATCGCCTTGAGGTCCTTGTGGGCGCTTTCAATGGTGGAAGGCCACGGGATATGTGTGCCATCGCATGTACTCGCTGAACAGGTCCAACCGTGTCGAGAAACTTATCGCATTTAGCTATTTTCTGTTATATATGTTGTTCATAAACTATTGCTTATACACAGCTTTTACAACCGTGATCTTCTTGAAAACAGAACCGCCGAAGTTCTATTGTTCCTATATGCATGCTCCCGACCATGGTCGGGTCGACTTGGCGCTTGGTCATAACATGATGTTTATGTCGACCTACTCAATTCCCCTTGAGGCTTAAAAGATACTTATTCGTGGTGGTCTCAGATAATGAAGGCCCGGCCCATCTTCGAGAACAGACGTAAGATTATGTTCATGCTTTTCCATGGCTCTAAAGAGAATATCCTGTTTATTGACCACGCTATGAGATGAAGCCGCTTTTCGAAGGTTGTGGATGCGGGGGTGGCGCCTGGCCTTGTCCTGGCCTTGCGGCCTCACCCTTGGTTAATTGTAGCCTCAGAGGCAAAGTAGCACTGCTCGAGGTGTGCTTTGTATGGTTGAACCTGCAGATAAGTACTCATACCGCTTTTAGCTTTGGTTGTTAAGTGCCCCGCCTGGTTTCATAACAGAGGTTGTTACACTCCGCTTTTTACAACAACAGGTTTCTTTAGTCCCTGCCTTCCTCCACCGGGCCAAAACCAAAACCAGCGCCGGGCGGGTCCGCCTCCCCCCACGGCCGGTTGTGCTCGGCCGCACGACGCCGCCCCCACCGCCTCCTAAATCGCTAACGCCTCGATGTCCTCCGCTGGCTGCTTTGCGCCAGCCACAAGCCACCTCTCGTGTTGTCAACATGATCAACAAACAATAGGAATCGGCGTAAGTACATGGAGAGGATGACAAGAGGGGCCCACCACGTCAACAGATGGAAAAATAAAATGCTTCCTCCTAGTGTTTTCTCGACATCCGGGACCACAACATTGTTAGCGATATAGTCAATAGACAAGAGAACAACACAAGATCGGCCGACACCGGGACGAGCTACCGAAAGTAGTATTGTTTTTGTTTGATATTGTTGAGACGGTTGTGGTTTGAACTGGTCAGGCCCGTCTGCCTAGCCGAGGCTTATATTTTATGTTCACCATGTGACCAGCCCAGCTATTTTTTCTTTGTGCAAATGAGCCCAGCTTTATTTTTTTCTCAAGAATACCCAATCCAGGCCTACTTATTTTTCTACTTTGAAAGTAATATGAAATGGGTTGTAAATATAAAAACAGATGACAAATTGGCAATTACTTTATAATTTCTGATTTTTTTCACATTTTCAGATTCCTATTTCAATCGGGCATTAACCTAATTCAAATATATCTTCAAAGTACTTTAAATCTGGCTCGACATTTTGGTATTAAAATAGTTTGGAACCCACAGAAATATGTGAAATTGGCCCTAGCCAACCAAAAACGATCGCAATAAATTGCATAAGAAGTTGCCATGAGCTATATATAAATTATTAAAAAAAGAGGGAGTGGTCTCACTTGTGGGCCTGTTTAGTTGACGCCAGTATGCAAGATTTTTTAGTTATTATATACTACGCCAACAAACGATTCTAGCAGACGAACTGCTGATGTCAATCCAACGCTTCGCCGTGTTTCTTCGATCTCGATCTTCTTGCTCCAGCCGCCAGTAAATACCAAGGGACCGGGCACTTCGCCCGCCCCGGCCTGCTGTCTACAGAAACTTTCTGCAGGCCTCAAGACTTCCTACTACTCCCATCACCGCCGTGGCATCCTCCACTCACCCACACTTCGTTATTCTCAGAGCAACGACAGCCTTCACACAGCCTTTAACTCAGAACCTCGTATTCTCTCGGCGTAAGGGCTTCCACCGCCGCTGGCCTTTCCCTGCTCCGTGTCGTCCCCTTCCTAGGCCTCGCCGCTTGTCCACCGGCCGTGGTGCTCTCGGTGCGTGGTCAATGTGGTCAACGAATCCGACTTCCATCAAGAGTACTCAGAATGGAGAGGCCGATACCGGGTCCACGCACCGCAAGGAAGTGCCTCCTTATTACGCTGAAAATAACTATTCCTCCTGACTTGACATCTGGGACCCACCGGACGGGCCACCGATTTCGCGAAAAAAACATTTCTCGACCGATCATTGGGGCCCACAAGTTAGGGCCACCGATTTTGTGAAAAACGTTCCCCATTGTCACCGACCCACCGAAGTGCCTCCTTATTACGCACAAAAATGAATACCACCGCTAGGGGCCGGGACCAACCTTTGGTGGAGGTCGACTTCAGGGCCTACTAAGTTGACTGATCGACGGAGGCCTTTGTCAACTTTAGTCAATATATGAACGATTCTAGCTCTAGTGGACCAGACACGGCGGTCCATCCAACGCCCGTAGTGCTTCTTCAACCTTCCTGGTCTTCTTGCTCCACCAGCAAAGCGGCCGTCGTCGGCCGCCGCTTCCCGCCTTCGTGGTCGGTCAGGATGCCGCCGGAGGCCTCACCGCCCTACTACTACTCCCACCGCTGCCAGCCATCCTCTACGCACTCCACACCTCTTGTTATTCACGGCGACGGCAGCCTCACACCGCAGCCGAACGAAAGTGAACCTCATACTCCTCTACGCTGCAGGCACCATCTACCGCTTCTTCCCCGGCCTCGCATCATCCTCTCCTCAGGCCTCGCCACGTCCACCGCCTGCGGTGCTCTCGGCGGCGTGGTCAACGTGGTCAAGGAATGGCTTCCATCGGACGCGGATCAGACGGAGAGGCCGACACCGGGTCCACGGCCGCAGCAAGGAAGTGCCTCCTTATTACGCCAGAAATAATTATTCCTCCACCGGCTGGGGACCCACCGACGGGCCACCGTATTTTGCGAAAAAAAAACGCTTCCCCCTGCCCCACCTGGGACCCACTACGGCTACATCTTCGCACGCAAGGAAGTGCGTCTCGAAAAAACACCGCCTGAATCGCTAGACTCCACCACATTCAGACGCATAGTGCCTCGATACCGACCC